>OU342612.1:2633333-3950000 GCA_910589645.1 Tinea semifulvella
AAATAAACTATATTAAAATTATATAATAAAATAATAATAATTATTTTAATAAAGAAAAAAAAATACTACAAAATTGTGTATGTCAAAATAAATAATCAAATTAATTTTCCAGAATAATAACAATAACTAAAAGAAAGCAGCAGGTAGATGGGCGTTGTCATTATAAAATAAGAACCTTAAAATCTAAAATATTAATTTATAATATAAAAGTAATAATAATAAAATAAACAATAAGAAAAATAAGTGTTCACATAATGTGTTCGTCTTTTAAGGCATCATCTATGGTATAGTATGATTTGTCAATTAAAATTGTCTTAATTTTAAGTTTGTACATGTTATAGTCTAGGTTTTTTGTGTCTTCAGATAGTTTGTTGTATAATTAGACACCTAGACACAAAATTAACAATTAATAAGATGATTAATGGCATTGGTGGCATGATAATGAGTATGTTAGGTGTCGTTGGGTGATCGTGGAATATGTGGAACGGTTCTGCGACAGACGTGTCCAGCCCATTGCTACTTCAGCTTGCTAATTTAAAAGCTATGTGACTTTATCCTTGAGAGAAATCTCTACCATACATAGCTAGAGAGCTATGCGACCTTTAACTTATGCATCAGACCCACTGTCAGTGTCCACGTCTCTTCTTCATACGACATTACTGGAAGAACGCAGTGATTGTAAATTTGAGTCACCATACTTATGGCAAGTACACAAATATCCTAAATTGCAACATTTATACTTACATCTTCTAGGTATGTCCGACGTATGGTTTCAACTGCTTCCTTTAGACAAACTATGTCGCTGCATTCGATTAACCGCAGATGTTATTCTATTGATAGAAACAATCAACGTTTCCTAAGAAACAATATTAAATTGTCGCTTCGTTTCTATCAATAGAATAACACATTAGTCTAACATAAGTGCATACAAAATCACGCGGTATCGTATAAACCTTTCTAATTTTAGAGAAAATTTAACATTGGTTGACTTTCCCAGTGGTGTCGCGGCGGGGAGTGTGTGGAGAGAACTCGCGGAGCCAAACGGCGTGGTGTGGGCTCGTGGTCTCGCTGGTCGGCTTGGTCCGAGTGCGCCTCCGCCTGTCTCCTAGACGACTCTCACGCCGCCGCTTCCACCGGAGTCTCCGTAGCTAACAGACGATGTACTAGATCCAGGTACAGCGAAAATAGGGTAGTCGACTAATGTAAAAAGTAACTTATATCACACTGAATTTTGTTTAATTAAAGAAATCATTCATATTTTAATAAAATAAATACATAATTTTTAGAACGTTGCTTAAAATCATTACTCAGCGTGAGTGATATTTATTTATTACAGGAAAACTTACAGCTAGATAACAATATTGATGAATTATATAATAAAAAATGAGCCAATTAAAAGTTTTCGCCTATAGCAACTAAATACAATGACAAAAATATAAAAATAACAAAAAAAAAACAAAAAGAACAAATCCTAAAAATGTACAGAAGCCGGAGAATTGAGAAGAAAGTAGTACTAACTTAATAATACGAAGACCGTGTTCTACTTAAAAGCAAAGCGCGCTTCTTTACTTAACTTTGCTTAAAGGAAATGCGCCAAGTCGAACATCTGTCGAACATGTGGTACGTGACGTCATCCGAAAGCCATTTGCGACTCCAGCGTTACCAAGCAAAAATGACACAATATTAAAAGATTGTATACATTGTCATGTAGCCTATTACTTATCAGCTCTTTTTTTTATATATACTGAACACGACATGTGACATCGCGCCCACCTGACGGTAAGCGCTACGCGATGTTCACGAATGGGAGCCACTAACGACTGACATTAGTCTCTACTTCTATGCCGGCCTAACAATATGTAATGTAATATTTAAATTTAATCGTTTCAGACATGACAACACAGACAACCATTGTTCTGGACACGACAAGAAATATCAAGCATGTCATGCTGAGCAGGTCAGCATTATTAATGGCATTATACTTCTTTATGAGTTAATAATGGTGAAATGTTTAATGGCTTTTACAACAATTTCAGTGTCAAAACGTCCCACACCTGACTGTACGCGAGTTCGCTGACCAGATCTGTCGACGAGCCAGTGAAGTCGATCACGACTTAGTTGGTACGGGGCTACAAAGAATTGATACTGAAGGTAATTGTAATTACAGGAACCGAAAGATAAAAATAACGCTAGATATCTGTGGGCGGAGAAAATTCCCGTATAGTTACAGTCATGGACAAAAGTCTATATATATGTTTAATTTATTTAATTGTAGGTATACGAGTAACGACATTATGTTAGCACATTGCACTATTGTGTAATAAAGTTTTTAAATAAATGTCCACTGACATTATGTTAGCCCTGTGTGCTTTAATGCAATAGTTTTTGAATAAATAAATGTCCACTGACATTATGTTAGCCCTGTGTGCTTTAATGCAATAGTTTTTGAATAAATAAATGTCCACTGACATTATGTTAGCCCTGTGTGCTTTAATGCAATAGTTTTTGAATAAATAAATGTCCACTGACATTATGTTAGCCCTGTGTGTTTTAATGCAATAGTTTTTGAATAAATAAATGTCCACTGACATTATGTTAGCCCTGTGTGCTTTAATGCAATAGTTTTTGAATAAATAAATGTCCACTGACATTATGTTAGCCCTGTGTGCTTTAATGCAATAGTTTTTGAATAAATAAATGTCCACTGACATTATGTTAGCCCTGTGTGCTTTAATGCAATAGTTTTTGAATAAATAAATGTCCACTGACATTATGTTAGCCCTGTGTGCTTTAATGCAATAGTTTTTGAATAAATAAATGTCCACTGACATTATGTTAGCCCTGTGTGCTTTAATGCAATAGTTTTTGAATAAATAAATGTCCACTGACATTATGTTAGCCCTGTGTGCTTTAATGCAATAGTTTTTGAATAAATAAATGTCCACTGACATTATGTTAGCCCTGTGTGCTTTAATGCAATAGTTTTTGAATAAATAAATGTCCACTGACATTATGTTAGCCCTGTGTGCTTTAATGCAATAGTTTTTGAATAAATAAATAAATGTCTACCGACATTATGCTAGCCCTGTGTACTCTAATGCTTTTTTTTTAATGTCTAATATCATTATGTTAGCCCTTTGTACTTATGTACAAGTTTTTTTAATAAAAATGAGTATAAACACAATATAACGTTGTGTTGTAGACGTGAGCAGTGCGTGTGCCGTGTGGTGTGACACTCGGAATGGCGGCTTCAAGTCCCGCGGCTGGAGTCTCCCAGACGGGACCTCCTGCTCTCACGACAGACCCATGTTCTGTATCGCAGGGACTTGCCAGGTCAGTACTGTAGACGTGAGCAGTGCGTGTGCCGTGTGGTGTGACACTCGGAATGGCGGCTTCAAGTCCCGCGGCTGGAGTCTCTCAGACGGGACCTCCTGCTCTCACGACAGACCCATGTTCTGTATCGCAGGGACTTGCCAGGTCAGTACTGTAGACGTGAGCAGTGTGCGTGTGCAGTGTGGTGTGACACAGGTACTAGGTAGGTAGGTATTAGGCGCTCAGTAATTTGACATTGTCTATTTATTAATACGGGCCTATCTCTCTTAATGAAATAATAACATTGCGAAATTTACCATCTTATAACAGACAGCGATAACTAACTTTTAGGCTTCAGGTGTCAATAGTAGGAGTCGACTTCGTTTAGGCTCAGTATGAGTGGCGATATTTTTAGGATAAATAAAATGTACCGTAACTTAAGATTTTATTACTGAATAATTAAAATAAAAAATACGTAATTCTTTATTTTTATTCTAGATTATAATATAAAATTATTTGCTATTTAACGAATTCCACGCAGTATAGTCAAATTTAACGTGTTCCATAATTCACATTGTAGCACATTATTAAACAAAACAACACCACTTTTGACTAACAATATCCACTCCACAGAAACTAATTTACGAAACAAAAAACTTCCGTGCAAAATGGCGCGAATAACCTTAATTCTATAATTGGTTTCTTTTACAGAAATTCTCGTGTACGTCAAAGTTGGAAGAGTTTTCCCTTCGTCCAGCTGACTGCGAGTGGGAAGCTCTGCAACTACAATCCGCAACACCACATCCACCACAGTGTGTATTATTGTTTATTATATATTAAAATAATATGTTAGTCTTCTGCTAACATATAACTGTAAATAATAAAAATAATAAAACTGCCTTCATAGTCTAGTCCGTGGATTTACGCGGAGGTACCGGGTTCGATTCCTGGTCGGGATACATTAATTTATTAAAGTTTTTTGTGATATTTTTGGAGTTGGGATGCTAAAGAAATCGACGAACTTGTCATTCGTCATGATAGTACAATTGGCTAAATGTGAATTGGCTTCTTTAAAGGCGTGGTTTCTGACCACCTGGGAGGTAGTGATGACGATTTAAAAAAAAGTAATCGAGTGATAGCGAGTACTAAATTGCGAAGTGACAATCACTGTTAAAAATTGCAAAGCATTTTTTCATTTTTTTTAATTATAATATTGATATGAAATTTAATCTTAGAACTAAATCATCGGGGACCTGGCGTCGTGCTGTCGGTTCTCAATGGCAACCAGCTAGCGGGTGTCACTACCACTGCATCAGACCGGGGACTGGAGTCAGGCTCGTCTCCTCAACTACACAGACTAGCATCCAACTGTGTCGGGACCCTAGGAGACATAATCTGGTAAGTGAAGCAACTGTGTCGGGACCCTAGGAGACATAATCTGGTAAGTGAAGCAACTGCGTCGGGACCCTAGGAGACATAATTTGGTAAGTGAAGCAACTGTGTCGGAACCCTAGGAGACATAATTTGGTAAGTGAAGCAACTGTATCGGGACCCTGGGGGACATAATCTGGTAAGTGAAGCAACTGTGTCGGGACCCTAGGAGGCATAATTTGGTAAGTGAAGCAACTGTGTCGGGACCCTAGGAGACATAATAGGTAAGTGAAGCAACTGTGTCGGGACCCTAGAAGACATATACTGGTAAGTGAAGCAACTGTGTCGGGACCCTAGGAGACATAATTTGGTAAGTGAAGCAACTGTGTCGGGACCCTAGGAGACATAATTTGGTAAGTGAAGCAACTGTGTCGGGACCCTAGGAGACATAATTTGGTAAGTGAAGCAACTGTGTCGGGACCCTAGGAGACATAATAGGTAAGTAAAGCAACTGTGTTGGGACCCTAGAAGACATATACTGGTAAGTGAAGCAACTGTGTCGGGACCCTAGGAGACATAATATGGTAAGTGAAGCAACTGCGCCGGGACCCTAGGAGACATAATGTGGTAAGTGAAGCAACTGTGTCGGGACCCTAGGAGACATAATGTGGTAAGTGAAGCAACTGTGTCGGGACCCTAGGAGACATAATGTGGTAAGTGAAGCAACTGTGTCGGGACCCTAGGAGACATAACTTGGTGTGAATATTAATAATGTAGATTAGAAACTTATTAAGAACTAATATTTTTTTCAGGGTTGTTCACAAACCAAATCACCGAACCAATACGCAACGACCGTGTGCAGCAAATACAAAGAGCGGGTGAGGAGACTGTCCGGGTTGGGAATGCAGATCACACCATCCATAGGTAAGCTTCTATCCAATACCTTGAATTTGTTATGGAAAATATTAATGCTAAGTTATGCATATTCCTTAAAGACTTTGTCACAGTAGAGCTTGTATACAACAAATACATTGTTTTATTCAAAAAGACCAAGTGACATTTAAAATTACTAAAAATATTGATCCCGCTGGTGCTTATCGTCATATTACAACGCTCGGCTTAATCACATTCAGTAGCAAGTGCCGTAATATGAATAAGGTGATAGGGAAGGCAAAGGATCTAGCCCATACAGCCACTTCTAAAGGTACACTTTATTTTTATGAGCAATCATCAATCTCCAGTAGATGCAGAATTTGATGCTTTTTGTGGATCTTCTCGCGGCATTTTCGCACAAATACGTAAGGAGTTTACAGCGCGGGAAAAGTCGTAATAAATAAAATGCAACTTGTGCCCCATATTTTCCAATCTATCGTTTTCTATAATTTGTATAATATATAATTTTGTATAATACATTATTATACAAAATATCCACAGTAAATTAATTTACTAAAACTAGCACTTGACATTTTTTTGAAAGGTGGCGCGAAGAACTCGTTGTTCGTGTTTTCTTAAAAATGTTGAGAGGCAAAGGATGTCGATTGCAACCGAAAACGTTCATCCTTGGCCACTGTCGATTTAAATCGGTAATTTCTTTTAACGTCGTGATTGCAGAGGATCCAGACCGTCCGTGTCGCGTGGCGTGTCAGGACGAGAACGTGTCACATCGGTTCTACATGGTCAACGGAAGGGACGGCTGGTTCCCGCTCGGGACCGCCTGCTCACACAACTCTTCCTACTGCGTCAGCGGGCGGTGTCTAGTAAGTTTTAAATGAGTTTCAAATATGTCACAAATGAGTTTTAAATATGTCACAAATGCGTTTCAAATTATATTTCAAACGCGTCATAAATAAGTTTCAAATGTTATTCTATATTTATGCTAGCTATATTTTAGTACAGTAGTTGAGTCTTGTAACCGTTTGACGTGGAATCTAATCTATTTAATATTATACAGTAAAGAAAAAAAAAATTGAATATAGTAAACGCCTGCCGTACCGACTTCCAACCTTACAATAGGAAAGGTTAAAAGAATATCATGTTAAATAAACAAAAGGCGGATATAATGCCTATAGGCACTCTCTTCCAATCAACCTTCGGGACATTGAAACATAAGAGGTAAAGTTATAAATAAATAAAAAATATTAAGGAAAAAAAATACAATAAACTTACAACTAAAGTATTAAATGACATAAGTGGGTATATATAAACATTATACGACGTGCATATATAAATTTTATTAACTTTTAATCTTTTTTTAGGAATTCGGCCCCGACGACACTCCAGTATCAGAGATGGTGTTTACTCTCCCGCTTTTGTCTCGCAGTAATATGTCCGCGTCTCGACGGTATGGGAGACACAAACGAAGTCTCCAGAGAGACAGGATCACGGTGAAGGCCACACTCATGCCGGAACATTTAGATGCTATTATAGCCAAACTTAATTTCACAGGTGAGTAATACGATTATCATTGTACTATCAGACCTTAACGGGATAAGCTAATAAAACTATTTACAGATGTAGTGCATAATGGTTTTCCATCGTATTTTATTGGAAAGGCTTGTATTTATCGTGCTCTCTCATTTAGCTTCAGTACCATTTGACACTAAATAATAAAGTTCCATATTAATGGATATCAAAATGTCACTCATTTAATACAATAATTGATTAGACACTTCGGGTGGCTTCGTATTCCGATTCGAAGTTTTTATGATGAAAATACATTTTGCACTATATCTATAGCACCGTTTGTAGCGGTTGCCACATATATTTGGGGTGGATTTTATGAGTTGCAAATGAGTCTTAAATAAGTTATAAATGAGTTTCAAATTTGTCTTAATACAGTTTTAAGTTTCAAATGATAATTTAATAACCAAATTGTTTTACTATTCCAGCCCTAAAAATGTGTGCTTTCTTTCTTTAGATAAAAACAAGGAGCATATAACTTACTTGGAAGAGATTCCAGAGAATATAGATGTGGATTTCAACAACCCAATACACATACAGCCAGAAGACAATGTTTTTGGAAAAATACACAAATTTCCTCACCGTTGGGATTAACCGGAGCATCCTATACTAATATTGTAAATGCCAAAAAAGCTTAGTCTTTGTTTGTCTCGTCTTTATGGACAAATTTTGTAAAATTTTAGTATGAAAAAAGTACACCCTTACTTACTATAAATTTGTTATTTTAGAACAAATCACGTACCTTATAATCAATTGTTAAACCTCCGTTAAATTAATCAAACTTTCGAAAACATGTACAATAGAGCGGGTTGAAATTATTAATTGTTACAAAAACATAACAATCGAAGATGTTATTTAAAAAAAGGTGCATTGTTAATGAAATTAAATTACTTTTTATTTAATTTTGTATTGTTTTATTTTTCCAAGAAATCACCTTACACATGTTATTAGTGCAGCAAAAATATAATTCAATGTTGCAACAAATATTCAGTTACAGAATATTTGTTTAATAGATTTTGAGTACACTAATATTAATAATAAGTATTTTTATTACTTTTTATGTTGTACTATTGGTCTGGAATTGGTCTATTGAACTCATTTAAGACTAGTGTCTAGCTCCAAATTCTCATACAAAGGGTGTATGTTTTTTTATTCTAGCAAGACATGTGACATTGCACCCACCTTGTTACAGGGAAAGCGGCAACAAAGATATAAAAAATCTATAAAAGTATATTCATATACTATAAACTATTTAATTAAATCTAAATATATTATTGATTGAAGTTAAGTAAAAAAAACTGCCTCCATGGACCGTGGATTTAGACTCGGAGGTACGGGGTTCGATTCCTGGTCGGACACAACAATATTTATTAATTAAATTATTATAATTTAATTAATATTTAATTCATTTGTGATATTTCTCGAGTTTGGTACGCTGGAGACACCGACGAGCTTGTCACTTTTCATGATTGGCCTATAGTAAAGTTGGCTAAATGTGAATCCGCTTCTATATAAGCGTGGTTTCTGACCACCCCGAAGGGAAACGGTCGTGATGATACTTTTTGAGTAAAAAAAAAACGAAGCTACATTCTACCCGAGGGTTGTGGGTACTCCCCTGGTAGATAGACCTACTACATACCTCAAAAGTACAATCAAGCTTAAAATATCTTTAAAAATATTGGATTATGCGAGCGAGAGGCATCTCGCATATCCAACAGCATTAAACGCTCTTAAAACTATTAACACTTTAATAAAGTTAGTCAAATTGGGTATTTTAAGGATTATATGGTATTGTTTATACCAGTCAAGTTTAAAATTGTCTCTTTTTACTTACCAATGAAAATAAAACTTATCATGTCGCATCAGAATACATTATTTAAACAATGCACACATTTATTAATTATATAAACAGCACTATTGTATCATGAAGATTCTTAGTTTTTTCGATTTGCGCAAAGTCGTACGTGTCGGAAGCGACGATATTAATAATAACTGGTACATTGCACCTCTTTCAACTTGGCCATCAGTCGAGGAGGATCAGTCAGGAACCATTGCCAGAGTTTTCTTAAATTGTTTTTATCACCATTCTGAAACGTAAAAAAACGCATGCTAAAGACGAGCCCTCCAGAACATATATTTGGAGAATTCTTAAATTTATATTCTTATACGATGTTGATAAAGATTTAAATCATCAGCAAAAAAAAGAAGATAAAAAGACGGGGTCCCAGTATTGGTCCTTGGGGTACACTGGATGGACTACGTGTCCACCTCGACATATATCCATTTATTACTACAGCCTGAGACCGGTAATTGATAAAGAAGCAGAACCGCCAAAGCAAAAACCATGGATTCAGATAACTTCAAAGAACGTAATAGTAGGATGTGGTCTATTCAATAGAATGCCTTGGTGAAGTCTGTATATTTTTACTTTCCTTAAGTTCCCAAACCCCGTGAGTCTCTTCTGCTACAGTTAAGTATTTATTTATTACAGCCTAAGGGTTAAGTGTCTTCCAGAACACGTTTTTAAAGAATTTGGCGTACTGCCGCCATGCTGGTAGCAATTGTACGTAGAAAAAATGTAAGATTGAAGAATGTTAGTGTCATGGTAATGCAACTTCAGGCCTTGTCCAAAGTTGAAATGGAAGAATGTGGCTTTATCTACAAAGCGGTCTGGTAAACCTGGCTGTATAGGCGTTGTTCTCTTTGCCTTTCCGGTATAAAAGATATGAAAGTTTGTAGACAAATTGTTTCTTCGGATTTTGTTATTTATCTGTGTTTGTTTAATAAATTCGACGAGAGCGAAGGAAATAAGTTTTTTTTGTTTCCTTCCGAAATTGAACTGTGGTTGCCAGTGATTTTGGATTTTCACCCGGACCTAATTTGGATCGCATGTGATGTGATGATGATTATTCTTAAAAAAAAAAAAAAACTAATTTAGCAGTTTTATTCTTTAAATACAATTGGTGACACTTTTAAAATTAGCTTACTAAATAATGCCACCTATGCAATGGACCAGACCTAAACTCAGTTACAAAAGAAGCTTTGCATTACTTTCCCGGTGTTCGATTTGCGCTTTGATATTTTAGTGAGGCTTTGGCTTAAAGCCATTGCAACAGCCATTCTTGCATAAAGCGAAGCAAAGTCATTACAGCATTTTAACGCTACACTAAAGGTGTTTCATCTGTCTTCACTTTGTACAGTAATTATCTGTGGTATCACTAACAAAGTATTAAATATAATAAAAAACAAAACAAAGTACGACGATGGTAATGAAAATAAGAAAAACCTGAAAATGTAAGAATTAAAATAAATGATATGTTTTTTTACAATGGAAAAATAAAACAAAGCATGACAATGGTAATATAAAATAGTAAAAAACGAAAGACTGCAAGTTTTGAAAACATTTTCAACCACGGACAATTTGCTTTGATTGCACTACATGTAAAAAAAGCATTCGCAGTAAAATTGGTGACGTTATATGATCTAAAACCCGCGTAAAAAAGCGCTTATAGCGCCAAGTCGAACACGCTCTTTATATATATCATTCATTATCTTTGGTTAGTGTAGTGTAGCCATTTAAAAGTCATAGATTAGTATGTGATAGTGTATAATGTGACAGTACACCGACCTTGATGTCTCCGTACATTCCGCTGGCCTCCACAATGAGTTTGTCTATTCTGTCCATAAGTTCCCGAACCCCGTGAGTTCCCTCCGCCACGGCTCGTTCCCAGCAGTTCGGTAAGCGAGTCGGACCATCCGATATGTATTTACGGATGTTTACACTGGATTTTATGCTGGAAATAAATAGAAATTTATGTTATTTATTTCTCTTATTATCTTTATGATTGCACCTACATTTGATCAAATTTGTCCCCAAGGTTTGGCTGTCAGAGAATGTCTTCCGGCATAAGTCCGCCTTTGTACTTTGTGCAATAAAGTTTATAAATAAATAAATAAAATGTAAAAAAAAACGCTGTTAATGTAAAATCATTTTTATAGTATACTATATTTACTGGTAATTATATCCGTCAAGAACTGATCCTGGGGGGGTTAAAATGCAACAAATAAAAACCCCATATGTATGGCCGAAATTTTCGAGGTATTCGATATTTTTGGAGTTTAAGGGTTTTTCGATATATCAACGAGTATATCCAAAATTTTACAATTAATTCCGAATAGACAGAAACCACAATTTAATAATACTGTAAGCTGGCACTTCAATTAAGCTATGAACAAAATTTAGTTATTTAGACATTGTAAATTTTTTACAGTATTTGAAGCTTAAAATGTAATTTTATAGGTAAAATTTATAGTTGTGGTGTGGTTCTGTATATGTTTTATTTTGTAAATCTGCTATAGCTGAGTTTTCCCTGCAGGTTCCTTTCTCAGTCAGATTAAACATTAACAGGTCATTGAAATCTGCTAAGCTATTACTGGTCTTCTGCTTACAGCTTATTCTTTCGACCACTTTGCTGCTTAGTCTTCTACTAGCAGGAGTAGAATCATTCAAAATAATTAAATTAATGACGTTTCATAAATGGCTGTAATAGGTTTACGTGAATAAAAATATTTAACTTTTGTTTTTTTTTATATTATTCTAAATCTCGCATTTTTAAATTATTTTGTTAAATTAAGTACTATCAATTATGTTCATAGTGCCAGCTACAATATCATTATACACTTTTTTTAAAATTTTATTTGGAATTAAAGGCCAATTTTGTGTTAATATCGTAACACCCTTAAAATTTTAATATCTCGTAAACCATTGAATTTCGGCCATACATTACCCCGTATATTATTAGTATGTACGAGCATGTATGTTTATTCGTCTTTCACCCTGAAAGGCTCATTGACTGATATACTAGCTACTATATTTTATCTTATTCTTCCCAAAACAAAAAAAAATACTTACAATTCCTTCAACCCTTCCTCTTTAGCTGCAAAAGCCATTTCTATTCCATCTTTAATTTCCAAAATATCATTTTTCATATCACAATATTTCTTCATAACACCAACGAAGCCTTCAGAGGGTTTAATATTGTAAATTGTGGATAAAATTTCGAGCAATTTATCAGTAGTTTCTAAAGAATTCTCAATCGAGGCTTGCTGTGATGTTATGGCATTCATTGAATCCTGGAAAATATACAAAATTATATGAGTAATCCACTACACAACCGTTCCCGTGTGAGGAGAGCACGTTAAGCCATCGGCCCCGGTTCAACTAATACCAACTTGTGGAATCGTTAATAAAGCTTTCTAAAAAAATAGATCAGGCCCATCTCCAACAGTGAATATCTAGGACACTGTTACTAACAAACTAAATATAAAAAATACACCATTTAGGCTTACAATTCTCGCTGCGACAGCTGCTTGGTCTTCCAATACACAAGCTCGTAGTTCCTTCCCAAACTGCATGACATCCTGACAGTCGCGCAGTTCCCGCCGAACGGCGTGATACAGCAAGCGGTCCAGAGATAAGGCATTTTGACACAGGTCACACAACCAACACAAGTTTTTATATACTTCCCTGGAAAAAGACAAACCATTTTTAATCCATGGATCATAAAGGTGGAAAACCCAGCCTGAATGGTAAAAGTAAATATTGGAGATAGCAAATTATACTTTATTTTATTTAAACATTTTTAATATGCTTGCCTGGATTTTTTCACCTTGTGTTGTAAAAGGAGAGGGAAAATTGCTTAGAAGTCTTCGCCATAGGTTGTCGTTCAATTATGACAATTCCGTAGTGTCTGTAGTATATTAGAAATTGTTAAACTTGATACTCGGCACTACCCTTAATCTCACTCTCCCAAAGCATCTTAGAAAATACCTTGTAGGCATTAATATTGGCCTTTGTACACTTATTTTGTGCAATAAAGAATTTAATAATAATGTAAGGTATTGTATAAACTCCACATAAGCGTCGTATAAACTCCACATTAAAAGTGTTAGTAACACCTCTCTCAAAGTTATGCAAAAATATCTCTACCTTGATCAGACAATCTAACTAGGTTTAGCCAACTACAGCAAAGAAGCTGACAGCGTATTCAACCAGAATGGGCTGCATTTAGGAAGTTACATCCATTATCAAACATACCACAGCCTTGTTTTCAACCAATACATTCTTCCAGTATGGTCGTACAGAGCAGAAATGTAGACACTGACAGTGGGTCTAGTCCACAAGTTTAAGGCCACTTAGCAAGTTATGGAATGAGCTATGCTAGGTATTTCTCTGATGGATAGATCCGTCAGAAAACCAAGGTTACCAATATAGCCTTCAAAATGAGTAAATTGAAGTGACAATGACGGGTTCTAGAGTGGAGCCAACGTAAAAAAAGTCGCTGGATGATGGTGGCAAATAATATCCTCTTGGGAAAGGCTGTAGGCCAGCAGTGGAACAAAGGCTGATGATGAACATGTGTTGTCTAAAGCGCACATTAAAGGTGTGTAAATCCCATAATAAAGGTGTGCAAATCTCACAATAAAGGTGTGTAAATCCCACAATAAAGGTGTGTAAATCCCACAATAAAGGTGTGTAAATCCAACAATAAAGGTGTGTAAATCCCACAATAAAGGTGTGTAAATCCCACAATAAAGGTGTGTAAATCCCACAATAAAGGTGTGTAAATCCCACAATAAAGGTGTATTATACATTTCTACTTACTCTCTATGTTTGAGTGCAGATAGTGAAGCACAGTCTGCCGTGGCTTTGGTTCTGGCCTCCAGATATGTTCTGGCGGTGTCCTGAACTTGGCGTTTTAAAATTTCTTCTTCTTGTTCTAATAATTCGACTGCGCTTGTACATTCCATCATTGTTACACTGAATACAGAAAAGCTATTATTCACTAATCTTTATTATTAGTTTTAGACATAAAAATATATAATTTTAATAAAATTAAGAATCAAAATATTAACACTTTTGTTTTAGTGATATAAATAAACTTACGGTATTTGATTAGTGTGGACATCTTGATAATCTGCCAATAACTGCATCATAGCTTGTACTCCGGACAACTCTGCACTGAATTCTACATAGTCGCATATAGCTTTAAATAATCTAAAAAATATATATTAAAATTGTTTTATATGACATTGTATATGACGTATATTTTATTTCAGTAATATAACTAGAAAAAGAGTACTCTCGAATAATTTCAATTAACTTTGATTTTCGACCTAGACTTAACTGCCTCGGTCCGTTAAGTCCGTGGATAGTCCGGTTAAGTCGGAGGTACCGGGTTCGATTCCTGGTCGGGACACAAAAATATTTATTAATGAGAGGTAAATGAATGTCGACGAAGCGAAAGAAGTATGTCGTGATCGTGTCAAATGGCGCTCAATTGTCTCTGCCTACCCCGCAGGGGATCTGGCGTGAAGATATGTATGTAAATAAATACATTTAATTAATATTTTATTTGTGATATTTCTCGAGCTGGAGACATCGACGAGCTTGCCACTTGTCATGATTGGCCTATAGTAAAGTTGGCTTAATGTGAATCCGCTTATTTATAGAAGAAGAGAGGAAGACAAATTTCTAAGCATTCCATGGATTCACCGTGCGGGTGCCGGGTCCATCGTGTGTGGGTAAGAGATGAGAAGAATGGTGTCTCGGGCTTGCGACCGACAATTGGCTGGTTTAAGAAAAGGAGGCCTCCTTTTTTTTTCTATTGCGCGATAATACGCTCACCATCCACCATTCTACTTCTCTCCCTACCCAACCAAATACTGTATGATTCCGTTAATGCCGTCTTGGAAGCTCGTTCCATAAATGTATTGACGGCAGACCTGCTTAGGCCCAATTCTTTCAGTAAGTGATGCAAAGATTTTGCTGGAACTCCTCTTGCACCAACTTCTACTGCGTAAAGCTGAGTCTTGAACCCGTTCCTGATCATTTCTTCTGTGAGATCATAATATTTATTCGACTTCATGTTGTGGTCTTTTGGAATATTTGATTCCCACGGAATGGTAAGTTCAATAAGGATAACTTTTTTCAAGTTCCGAGAAAACACTAAGATGTCTGGCCTATAGGCTGATACAGCTAGTTCATCTGGGATCCATTGGGCTTGCATTTAGTTTTCGTGCTTTGCCCTTCCTTTACAATATATAATATACAATACTTTATATTATTCTGACCATCCCGAAAGGGAAACAGTCGTGATGACACTTTTTTTTACTAGGCCCAAATTGAAACCTTCCCTTTATTGATTCAATAAAAATGGGTAATTTTGACATACCTTTGCTCAAGACTTTTTGCTTGAATAAGATGATGTTTAGTGTTAACATTGGAGGGATTATTTTGTTTCCTCTTAAATTTCTTGGAGGAGAAGAGATCACAGTGCGACTTAAAAAGCCTCTGGGATTGCTTATAAGCTTCGAACGGACCGTATGTAAAGAAACGTTTTGAAATATCCTGTAAGAGAAAATTATTGTGCAGTAACAATAACACTATTAATTTTTTAAGTCTACGCGCGTGTAACTTTCTTATGCACACTAATACACGGTTAAATAAAATATCCACACAGCAACAGCTCTTGACCCCCACAACAGCATATTCCAGTCGGAATATAAAGGTACCCTGATTGCAGCAAAGGCTGTTTTAAAGATGGAGGTTAGGAACTTTAACTTTCACATTCTTTCTGAGAGTATGGCCATCTTTCTGGCCCTCAAAAGCAACTGCATTAACTTTGCGCTGATTCTTGACTGCCACCTAGTCCTGGAGGCAGTGTGCAGGGTCAGTCACACTACAGTGGATAAAGAGCCATAGCGATTCTGGGCAATAATGCAGCCAATAAACTGGCCAAAAGGAGGTCATCATAAATAGGTGGTAGGCGGACTGATGGTGTTAATTTGCCCAGTAAAGTGTATGTTTCGGGATCAGGCTCGAATTGCTGTCATGACCAGTCAAGCTGGCATAATGTTAGGGACTGATGTCAGTAATGAGTGTCTGATTCCTGTTGCAAACATTCATGGACCTCGTGCGCCACTTACCATCAGGTGGGCGCAAGGTCACATGTCATGCTTGTATAAAACAACAAAAAATAAACAAAAAAAAATCTACAACACCAATAATCCCCCTGCCATTCCAGTTTATCGAAACTGGCTGCGTCAAAGAACGGAAAGACTGCACCAGCAGATTTGATCATCGGTGACAAACGATCGAGCCTCTGGTCATATGACTTCTTCTTCAAGATTTGAGAATATAAACTTACAATATCGAGCTGGGCGTTGCTATAAACATACATAATGTCAGCTATAATGTCAACTACATTGTCGGTGACAGACTCCACCTCCTCAGCCAGGGTGAGACAGTGTTGAGACGCAGAACCGATGTCCTCTTGACATTGCTTCTCAACAGAGTTTAAATTTGTTATTTCCCGACTTAACTCTTCTTTCGCTAATCTGAAAACAAAACACATCACATTTTATTCTTAGTTCTTTTTAAAGAAGAATATTTTTACTAAGATAGAGTAATAAACCAGTTTGCACTAGCTATCACATGTCTCGCTCTCCTGCATCAAAGAAAAGACAAGTTTTTCATCATTCCATAGTACCAGGTCCATCATGTGTGGGAAAGAGAAGAAGAGAAGACAAGAAGACAAATTTCTAAGCATTCCATGGATTCACCGTGCGGGTGCCGGGTCCATCGTGTGTGGGTAAGAGATGAGAAGAATGGTGTCTCGGGCTTGCGACCGACAATTGGCTGGTTTAAGAAAAGGAGGCCTCCTTTTTTTTCTATTTCGCGATAATACGCTCACCATCCACCATTCTACTGTCTCGGGATTGCAACCGAATTTAGGGTGTATTACACACTCCTTTTTTTATTGTGCACCATTCTGCCTACCCAACCAAAAACTGTGATTTCGTTAATACCATCTTGGAAGCTTGTTCCTTAAGTAATTCTTTCAGTAAGTGATGCATAGATTTAGCTGGAAATCCTCTTGCACTATAAATCCCACTGCGTAAAGCTGAATCTTGAACTCATTTCTGATCATTAGTCCTGTGAGATTATTATCTGCTAAACTTTGCTAACAGCTAACTCTTTGGACCATTAACTAATATAAATTAATAATGACAAACAAAACTTGACCTGAAAGAAACTTGAGAAGGTTGCAGTCTGGTGACAGATGTGGTATTAGTTCAATAACTGGGTATTATTATTTTTCTGCTTTCGTGGCAATCTGTACGGGTACAATAGGCCACCCCTCTGTTTGATATTGTTATCAGTATTGGAGGGGAACTCATTGGTTCCTTCCTCAATCTCTGCCAAACCTGACTCCAAGGCCAGGGACATTAAAATCCAGTTTTTTGTTAACAATAATGGACAAGTGGCTAGTGACAATAGACATTATGGTGATAACTGTCATTTTTATAAGCTTTACACCAGTACTAGATATAGGCATATCAGCAATGCTCTGCTCACCTATTACTGAATAACAATAATGCAAAAATCTTACTCTGTCTTTCTAATCAGCACTGAGACAGTCTCTTCCTGATGTTGTAGCATATTAAGTTGTTCCTGTAGATGTCCTATATCCTGTTTTATTTCCTCTAGCGACTCATGATCTCCTGGTAACACCAAGCCTGGGTGATCCTCCAAAAGTGAAGATATTGATTGTTCTAGCTCTTCAGAAGATAATAGGACTTGCTGTTTCACTACTTCTTTATATCTAAAATTTTATTTAGTTTTTCTATATTAAAGCATGCAATGCATTAAAAAGAATGAATACTTTTATTGTATTAGATCTTTTCAAAAATAATGAAAGTGTTTGTAGATTAAAGAGAGGTAGAGAGAGATCGCCAACCCATCTGGCCAGCGTGGCGAGTGTAGGCCAAATTCTCCAGACATATGTTCTGGAAGGCCCATCTCCAACAGTGGAGGTCTAAGGGCTGTTATGAAAGAAAGATAGTCATAAGCAAATTCCGAGGTGCTATGAAGGGTTGCAGTAAATTATTATCTCAAAGAATAATTTAGGAACTATATAATAAAAAACTACTACTTTCTTGTTAAACAAGCAGAATATTATCATTTAAATTTGAAAATTTATTTCCTAATATTATATTATCTTCATATATATCTTCTATATATTAATAAGTTTGTAAGTAGTCTATGTATACATACAATTTATGTAGTTTATTCAAATTTAAAATTGCACCCCACACAATATACTGTCTCACTCTCCCAAAGGTTAGCTGGTAGAAAAAGCCGAAATGGCTTTAAGTTCGCCTTTGTACATACTTTTAAGTTAAGTGCAATAATTTTATTAATATAATAAGGAACCAAGCTATGTTAAGTTTATCATCACCATCATCCATGAGCTTAGTCAATACAAAACACAGTCTAAAGGCCAACATTGGAAGCGCAGTATGAATCAAGCACTCGGGTGGTGATTTTGTGAATAGTTGCAGAAATTTAAATAATCTATGATCAAAATTTTCATAAACGTCACATGATTATAAGCTTGTTCTTTTGGGTATTTTAGCCCATGACGTGCATCACAGGCATACATTAAACATATCAAAAGATAATCAGCCTTTCTGCAACCAGCCGTTAGATTAGTTTCGTGGGAATGTTATATTAATTAGGGCCTATCTGTTTATATCTTGTTCCTAAAACACAGTGTCCTAGCTTTACTGATGAACCTTCCACGCAATATTTCCTGAAAATTACGGCTTCTCTTGTCACGCTGGGCAGACGGCTAAATATTGATTTTCTACTGAATATTGCTTCTCAACTTGTGTAAATAAGTAAAACACGTACCTATAGTCTTCTCGAAGTGTTAAAGCGTTGTTTTGGTCAAAGTTATTGTAAATCCATCGCAAAACACCAGCAAAATCAGGATCGGTTAGCATCCATTCGAAGGATTTTCCGAATGTTTCTACGCCTAGACTTTTGAGAAACGGCACAAACTCGTTGTCGGTGATTTCAGGAAACGAATTCATATTTAATTATTTATTAAATTGGCTTTAAGCATAGCAAACCGTTGAAGCGAAACAGAAATAAAATTAATAAAATCCAACAGCCAAAATTCGAAAGTTTGTCAACAAAACCAGTTTATTTTTTAATATATTTTTAGGCAAAAGCAACTAGTTCTTCAGCCGTGTTCAACCGGATATGACCCCTCATTTACACGTTTCTCCTTTCCCTCCGCCTTGTTGCTCGAAAGTGAACGTGTAAACGCGGGGTAAGTGGATAGTGGCGCCATCTAGTTATTACATTAAGAACTAAAAAGTACTTACTGATTAGCTATATGAACACTTTTTTATTTTTGGTACATTAAATATAGTTTAACCGTATATTAATATAAAGGATACAGGCCCAGCAGAACATCTCTTACGCGCGACTGTCGGGGCTCCCTGGTTCATGCGCAACACCGTCCTCTACGACAATCTGAAGATGGAGACCATATAGCAGTTTGTGGCCAGGCTATCGAAGTCCATGTTCGATCGAGCCGACCACAGCCGCTTCGACCATTTTCGGGGAATCGCGCCTCTCCACGTACGGCCACCGGAGGGGCGCCGCATGCCTCGAGAGATCCTGAGGACCGAGGCGTAGCCCGCGCCATCTTTTCTTTCTTATCCCCTTCCTTGGCCACCTTAGGCCGGGGTAAAAGTTGAAACCGGCGGGTTGTTGCCGCGTGCGATGGTGTTCCGATACGCGCTTAAACTGTTTTGCCAAAGCTATGTGACGTCACAAATGACATTACTCCTAGCGCTTAGACGGCTCACGATATCGAGGTAGATCGCTCTGAGCGCTGTCAGTTTTTTGTCATAACGTCCCGCGCCATTTTCAAATTAATTTGATATTAGGTTTTGTTTTAAATTATTTAATATTGTAATTCGTTTATACTGTTTCTATATTACTTCTTAAACAAATCTATAATTAATATTTAAGTAGGAAGTGAAAAAAAATGTCTGTAACACGACAAGTTATTTTAAAATACCAAATTAAGTTAATAATATTAAACTTTACACATATAAAGATGAATAAACCGAGAGAAGTAAGTAAAAGATGTGGAATCCGCAATTTATCTTTCATGCATTTAAAAAAAAACTAACATTTTATGAATGAAAATGTGATTTAGACCGTTCCGAATTAATATGACGCTCAATCGCGATATTTGATTCGGAACGACGGTCAGTGTCATAATCGTTCTAAGCGCTCTGAGCGCGATTCGGAATGAGGGGTTCATCATCATCATCATCATCATCAACAACTGTATAATCTTAAATAAAATGTAAAATGATATTAAAATAAGTGTACTATAACAAACAACAAAGTCGTAATGATGTACCTATCTACGCACGGGACGTAATAATTTAGCGCGTTCCAGTGCAAATCATAACAAATGACATGCATAATGGTTGAAAATTGCCACCAATTTGTGGGGCAATTCCCGGACCCCTGTTTTGGCACATCCTCGCACTTGAACGCAAAGCCAAGTTCAAGGGCATTACATGTTTTTGGTAGGTATTTTATTTATACCAATGAGGTTAAATAAAAAGGCGTCTTATGCGTAATAAAAAGAGGTCTCCTTTGTACACCAGACAATAGTCGGTCGCCACCATTCTTCTTCTCTTTCTTACAAACTAGGCCGTGTTTGTCTTGGAAAAATAATTACTTTAAAGCCGTAGACGGAAAAAATTATATTATTAGAGCGATGTTTTTTTTTTTAATTTAAATAAACAAATGGTATTAACCGCGTGTTCGACTAGCTGCTCAAGGCGCGCTTTTTTTATTGATATTTGGTGAGGTTACTCACTCTATGTTTGACTTGTCGATTTAAACGCTTTTTTCACTTTAATTAGATTTGAAAGTCGTTCGACTTGGTGTTTGTCTATGGTTTTCACACAAAGTGCGGTAAAAATCAGTTAAAAAAAACGCACTTTTCTCAGTACACGAGGTAAGAAAGGAATCCTTTCTTCGTGTAGTATCTGAATCAGATACTTGTCTGAGTTGCACCTAAAGTCTCTTTAATTGTAACGATTAAATTTAAAAATGGCGCCGTATTTAGGTACCAGATTTATTTCGCGTAGAAATCCAAGCGCGCAATTTTGTTCAAAGTAAATGAAAACGCTACTCGAACGCCAGTCAAAGCGAAATTCAGTAAAAAAAAAGCGCTTAGAGAGCAAGTCAAACATGGCAATTATGTACCTACTGGGAAATTAAGAATAGGTTAGGCAGGGACAATTAAGCGGCTTTCGCCGTTATCTCCGTCAATCTTTTGTGCCTATTTAAATACTACAAACTTTAAAAATAAAAAGAAGCGTTTGTTTGTAATTAAAATAAAACCCAAGGGGCAACGACTATGCATACAATCCGAATCCAAGATGGCGGCCGTCCTGAGTGTTACCTTATGAATGGACCATTGAATACAGCTTCCGTGCTCGTTCGTGTCACACCACGCTCCTTCAACACTCTGTTCCCATTATACCGTGTATTTTATATATTATTTATTTATTACAGCCCCTAGAACACAGTGTCCTAGGGCTCCACTGCTGGAGATGGGCCTTCCAGAACATATATCTGGAGAATTTAGCCTACACTGGCTAAGCCTGGCCAGACGGCTTGGCAAAAATTTATTTTATTTATTTATTTCATTAATTTATATTAGGAAAACTTACAGCTACTATACATATATAAAATTAGAGATTAAACACAATTAAGCTAATGACAAGTTTTCATATATAGGTAAACAGAATTACATATATAAAAAAAATATAAAAATGGAGACAATAATAAAATTAACTAACAATGCTAAATAATCAAATAGTACTCTACACGGATAAGCTGAGCACACTTCCCTACCTGAAGTGCTCATTTGTCATTGCGTGTCTAATAGATATGGTACTGTCATTAAACATATCAACATCAATGCTCAGGTCGTTGAAGAACTCACTTGCTCTATTGAAGAACGCGTTACGTCTGTAATTGGTTTTTATTTCATATATAATTATATATTAATTATATTATTTATTAAAAAAATAGATATATGGGTACCGTCCCCCTGGAATAGTGGTTAAAAACGCTGGCTGCATTTTCCCGCTGAATTGCAATACTGATTTCTTTGAACGAAGAAAGATTCAGCCATCATGTCACCAGTGGAGACGACAAGACTTGTTTTTGGCGCTTGGAAATATATATTTTAGGCCTGGAAATTAGTAGGCAAAGTAGTTTAGTCTAGTCTAGCAGAAAATTCTACTAGGACCTAGATTATTATATATATATAAATAAATAAATAAATATTTCCAGACAGGTCACACAGCGCCATCTAATTTCCGTGGTAAGCTACGAGGCTTGTGTTACGGAAACTAGATGGTTGATAAACTACATATTATACTTTTTTTTTTGTAAATATATACATATTATACACATAAACACCCAGACCGAGACAAATTATACAATGTACAACTTGCCCCCGGTGGGAATCGAACTCACGACCTCCCGAGTTCACGGCAACGTTTGTTACCACTAGACCACGGAGGCGGTATTAAAAGTAGACATAGACGAAGAAACGACTTGATTAGTACGAAAAACGTGGCGTGTTGTCAGAGGCTATAATTAAAGCATGTACTGTAAATGCGGACTTGATAAGTCGGAGTACTAGAGTGGAGACCCCGTGCGGGAAGACACAGAGTAGGACGACCACCCGCCAGATGGACGGATGACATAAAGAAGATCGCTGGAGTTGGATGGGGATGGCAGAAGATCGTGTGAAGTGGCGAGCCTTGGGAGAGGCCTATATCCAGCAGTAGAGGCTGATGATGATGATGATGAAGGAAATAAGTTAAATTCAATACGTTTATATTGCAAATAGGCATAGAACAAATATTACATATTCTGAACTTTTACACGTCAATTTTTACAATATTGATATAAAACAATATCATTTTATAGTACATATTGGTGTATCTGGAACAGTACATGATAACCGTCATTTGGGAAGAGAAACTATAAAATAATAAAAATAACAAAATTATAAATACAGAATAACGCTTAACATTATAGCTGCTGTAGATAGGCATTGTCATACTATAAGCTAAGACAGACACAATAATAAAAATATAAATGTCAATGTCAGTTAAGATAATAGCTGCTGTATATAGGCATTGTCATATTATAAGCTAAGACAGACACAATTATAAAAATATAAATGTCAATGTCAGTTATGATAATAGCTGCTGTATATAGGCATTGTCATACTATAAGCTAAGACAGACACAATTATAAAAATATAAATATCAATGTCGGTTATGATAATAGCTGCTGTATATAGGCATTGTCATACTATAAGCTAAGACAGACACAATTATAAAAATATAAATGTCAATGTCAGTTAAGATAATAGCTGCTGTATATAGGCATTGTCATACTATAAGCTAAGACAGACACAATTATAAAAATATAAATGTCAATGTCAGTTAAGGTAATAGCTGCTGCTGCTACCTATAAATCAGAGAATACTATTAATGGGAATGGGGTGTGTCACTAACTTTTTATCACGATAGGTGGCGCATGATAGACGGTACCCAATAGAACTGTCAGTTGCATATAAAACTTGTGTTTTTTTTACGAAATTTATTATTTTCTGGTTATATTGCCGAAGTGAGCAGCTTTTAAGTGTACAAATCGAGATTTCCAAGCGAAATCAAAAATATGGTGATCTCAAAATTGCCGTTGTATTAATTAAACCTTTTTTCTTTTTAAAAACGGTGTTCGCTTTCCTAATTCGTCTTTTAAGGTAGGTAACGTTAAGTGAAAATTATTTTTTTGATTATAAAAATAAAAAAAACTACAATAACATTTAAAAAATGCTACGTCATAGCTGTAAACAAGGTACCAGTGCCGCTAGAGACATCTACAAAAAGCTTTGCCTGATACACCCCATTAAAAAGCGGTAATTGGAAAGCTATTTACACAAATACGGTATTAATCCTTAATATTTTAACAAAATTAATAAAAAAGTTGAATTTAATCCGCAGTCAATGTAAACGCGTCTCCCACATTGTCCTAAGCAAGTAGGCGTTTTGTAGTGCTATCGAGCACCCTCATACAAATTTTAAAGCCCTTTGTGTGGGCTAAGAAAAACAAAGAATCATGCCAGAAGTGCCTTTGTCAGCTTAGGGAAATCTTATAAATAAAAGGTCAACAAGGCCTCTTTCAACATACCTAACAACAAAACTACTTACAAGATAATTTCTTAAGTCAAGTTTAATTATTTATTTTATATAGTACACAGCAGCATATATGTATATTATACACAGAGTAACATAATGTATTTATTCGAAGTAATATACAAACATATAAAAGAATTAAATTATGAAATAAAAATTAAAACTAAATTAGAAAACTAATTATAAATAAAAATACTCACCCATGATTTGTTCCTGTGGCAGTGTGCCAAGAACACTTGCAGCGTTCCCCCGCTGCACAGCAATGCTGATTTGCTGCGCGAGAAAACTGCCAGCCCTCTTGTCACATACAGCATTAACCAGGCGCTTAGACAACTATATTATACACATATATATTAATCTCAAAAATTATACACATAACATAATGTAATTATAACTTATCTAATACCATATATGTACCAATGGGGTGTATCACTGCCTTTTTATCACGATAGATGACGCATGACAGATGGTGCCAAATATAACTGTCAGTTGCTTGTAAAATTTTTATTACGAAATTATTTTTTTCTGGATATTATGCCGAAGTATGCAGCTTTTAAGTGTACAATTGAGATTTCCAAGCGATACCAAAGGATCTCAAACTTCCGGTCTATTAATTTAACCTTTTTTTCTTTTTAAGGGTGTCCGCTTTCTTAATTCGTCTTTTAAGTAAAAAAAAATATTTTTTGTTATAATAATAAAAAAAAATACAAAAACATTTTAAAAATGCTGCGTCATAGGATATCATTGTTGCTAGCAACATCTACAAAAAGCTTTACCTGATTACCAATAACATTACTTTTAAAACTTAAATTAACAAAATTACAAATATAACAAAAAATACATAAATTTGGTACTTAAGTCTAATTTAGAGCCGGTAACTGAAACCTTCCTTAGTGGCATTCGGTCAGTTAAAAACTGAAATGTGTATGGCATTTAAGTGAACGAAAGTCACTATTAAAGGATTCAGATACTGGCTCTTAATCAAGATGTTTATAAAAGCGGAATATCTGGTTTCTATCAGTCTGTAACTACAGTAGTAAGTCACTCGGCAATTTAAAGAAAAAAATATACATACATACATATCTTTACGCCAAATCCCTTGCGGGGTAGGCAGAGACAATTGGGCGCCACTTGTCACGGCCTCTTCATACATGCCCTTTTGTTTCGATGACTTTTTAATGCTAAATCAGCTATTGTTTTATTTATTTGATCGTAATATGTAAGACTTGGTCTGCCAGGGCCTCTTTTACCCACAACTTTCGCATTATATATCTGGTTCGTCAATCTCTCTTCATTCATCCTTTCAACATGCCCGAACCATCGGAGCATGCCTTTCCTTATTTTTGTACCTATGCTTTCTTTCATACCTACCCTTTTGCGTATTTCATTTCAAAGTGAAGCCGCATATCCGACGCAACGACCTTATTTATTTATAAACTCTTTATTGCACAAAATTACTTAAAAAGCGAACTTAATGCCTTCCGGCATTTTATAACAGCTAACCTTTGGGAGTGTGGCAGAGGATTGCGGGTGCATTAAGATAAATATAATTACTTAAGAATAATTAAATACTACTACATAAATACTTACACTCTAAAAAAAATATAAATTATTTACAATCGAAGACGTGCAACAAAAGGGAAGCAAGACCATTCATTGTTCCATTCAAAACTGTGTTCACGTAGCTCGCTTTAGGCGCAAAAAGATAACGACTAAAATTCTTTTGCTTTGCTGCAAGGTCCTTAATTCAATGTTTAAATCGAAAAAATAATAGGTTGTTTATGTAGACTTTAGAATCATTTTATATACTCGTAGGTACTAATAAATTATAATATTTAATTTAATTTACACAAGCGCGGGAATTGCGGCGGTTTCTGCTGAGAACCTCAAGCTGCGCAAATATGCCAACTTCGGTACAGTTTACGAGTTTGCGCCATTTGGGGTCGAGACGATGGGCCCATGGGGACACTCAGCCAAGCGTCTGGCCAAGGAGTTGTCCAAACGGCTAAAGTTGCTAGCAATTATTTCTGCTAGAGGGGAAATATTGCCAGTCTTCTTGGGACTATCCCTGAAGGGTCGTCTCTAGAGGTCATTTTTTACTTTTTATTTATTTTATTATTTACTTTTAAGTAGTTTTTAATCATTTCATTTTAATAAATAAATATTTACACAATCTTAAATTCATTTATGAAAATCTTCATGGAAAATTCAAATTCATGATTTAATCAGAGGATAGTCAGTCAACTAAGATATAATAGAAGACAAGTACGCCTATAACAAAATTAATTATTTTTTTATCTTTAAACTATTCATTGAGGACCTAGCAGCAAAAGGGGAGCAGATCCGAATTATAGTCGTTATCTTTTTGCGCTTAAAACATTTTAAAGCGAGCTACGTGAACACACCTATTTGTACGCTTCAAAAACAGATGGGTATTTATGAAACAGTAAAGATTTTTTTTTTTTTAATTCGTCACTTCTGTTAAAGTTCGATTAGCACAAGGTCCAGCTTCCATTAATAATCGTAATTAGGTAGTGGAGGTCTGGGGGCTGTGAAGCAGATGACGATGACTACATAATAATCTCAGCTATTATGAGTTAAACTTAAGTGTAGGTAATATAATGATGTTAACGATAACACAACAAAGGGGTATACAGTCCCTCAACAACTTAACTACAAACAGGGGAGTAGGCATAAATAAACTAGACATCCGGGCAGGAACGCCCGTTTAACTATGTTTGACACACACGACGCAACGCGATACTCGGTGATTCGAGTTTCGCTTATCGTCGTCGCAGCAATCAATACCGCGCAAAATAAATTGTATTATTTTACAAACTGATGAGTGACAAAATTTAAGAATTCCTATAATCTATTTCTAATTGGTGCTGTATATAATAATTAAGCAGAGCTGGAGTTAGACACCTATACCCCCTGGGTTCGTGAGCCACACAGGGCGCTGTTACACCAATAAAGGCGCCCAGCACCAAAACTGAATGAATTACCAGCGGGTGGTTACCCCCTAATATCCTGCTGGGGACAACGGGGGACTGTCCCCATCCCCAACCCAGGCACAGTAACCATCCGGGTCTGGCCGACCCCTCTGTCTGTATATAATAATAAAATATATCTATATACAATAACTTTACTAATAATGTACCAATTAGTAGCTTTGAAAGTTGTTTGACTTGGCGTGGCTCGGTTGTAAGAACGCGTTTCTTATATCCTACAAAGTTCGGTTCAAACCCACCCGGCATGTACCAATGAGAAATACACTTTTCTTACGTACATTTGTCATAGATTTACAACACCACCGTTCCCGTGCCTCGGAGAGCACGTTAAGCCGTCGGTCCCGGTTCCACTAATCCCAACTTGTGGAATCGTTAATAAATTTTCAATAAAAATTGACATCATGTCCTCGCCAAGCCGTCTGGCCAGCGTGGCGAGTGTAGGCCAAATTCTCCAGATATATGTTCTGGAAGGCCCATCTTCAACAGTGGAGGTCTAGGACGCTGTGTTCAAGGGGCTGTAATGATGAAAAAATGAAAGCAAAATTCAGTTAAAAAAGGAAAATTTGCTTTGCTTTCAAATCAAACACAGAATAGGTGTCACAGCATTTATTTATTATTATTAGGTACACACAACTATCTCCAAAAACATGTGTACACAGCATGCAATTATGAAACATTTACATATATTTCAAAATAAAAATAACAATACACCCACAGTGAGTAGTTCATAAATATTAATTTAGTTTGCTCGCCGTCCACAGCAAATTACTCCTCGCCAAAGGCAAGAAACAATCCACTATAGAGAGCAAACACCCTATTTAGGATAAATCTTTTTTTTATTTTTTTTAAATAAACTAAATTAAATAATAATAAAACTGATACTTTCGACGCGATATATTTAATCATTACAATTACAAAGTGCAACACAGTACATATTGGTGCAACCCAGCCTAAGCTAACAAAATGCTTCACGAAAGCTAAGAAAACGTAAACCAAAAAACCTTAGCCTTAGTAGCGTCTTCAACAAGTTGTCCCGTGTGTATCCGGCTTTAAGATATGATATAAAAAACCCACAATGTAAACATTTAAAAGATTTGTTTGAAGATAAAACCGTTGAGTATTTTCTCTAGGGATTATGGAATAGGAAGAAGAGATAGGTAGAGCTGTCCAGTTTAAAAACATAGTAAGACTTTTGTAAATAACATAGGTATGGTCAAGGAATTTAATTCCCTACCCAATTCGTTGAAATGTCGTTAGACATTCGCAATGCATTAAGGTCGAAAATTATATTTCAGCAATATTATTTTTATTTTACTTTAGGTAATGTAAAGTTTTAAATTTTATGCGAAGTTAATTATAGTACATTAAATATAAATTAAAAGCTACCTAAATAATAAAATTAAAAATAAACTAAACTATAAATAAAAAATGTCCTCTAGAGACGTCCCATCCGAGATAGTCCCAAGGAGACTGGCAACATTTCTCCTCTGTATAGCGAGGCTAATACGTTGGCAGAAATAATTGCCAGCCTTCCTGTCTCCAGACCTTTCTGTCAGCCGCTTTGACAACTCCTTGGCCAAGCGCCTCGCTGACGGTCCCCATGGGCCCATCGTCTCGACCCCAAACGGCGCAAATTCGTAACCGATACCAAGGTTAGCGTATTTGCGCAATTTGAGGTTCTCCGCAGAAAAAGCCGCACTTCCCGCGCCTGACGAGGTCGCCTGGATGTGAGATGGAGCTAATGTATCTACACACGTCCCTTCCCACACCAGAGACCTGCCAAGTTTCCACGGCCCAACAGTCATTCCGTCGGGTCTCTTGCCATCGCTTTCAATATTATTGAAATATTAATTCGTATTATTTGACACTATTATTAAATGTCAAAGAAATGTCTCGTGCTCTATTATGGGACAGTTTGCTATAATTAGGTTGGTTGGAAATTAAATTCCTTGACCGTACAACGCACTTCACACATTTCGCCTAGTATTATTGCTAGTAAAAGTCCAGAAGTTGGCATCGCCTACGAATAGTTCGGTATAAAATAAAAAATAAGTAAGTAGGTATTTGTTATGTTATTAGCTTAAAAGTGTTTTTTTTATAGCGATTTTTTTATTAATGGAAATTCGTGAGAGCCGTCTTTATTACCTACTTTTTTTATTTATTTATTTATTTATTTATTATTATTATTATATTATTGTTCTTAAATTAGTTGAGTTTTTTGCGTTTTGTCGGCTTTCGGGTTAATCGTTTCGATCGGGTTCGTGTTGCACGGGTTGGCATGTAGTCTATCCTAATTCTGACGTACCTGGTGAGGTACCACTGTACCAGGTATTGTAATCTCATTGGTACTCATAGCTAAATTTAAGAGGTTATTAATTGATCGTTGTGGTATAGTTCTGTGTATGATTTATTTTGTAAATCTTATATAGCTGAGTTTTCCTTGATGATTTCTTTCTCATTTAGATTAAACATTAACAGGTTGCTGGAATCTGCTAGCTGCTGGTCTTCTGATAACAGCTTACTCTTTGGACCACTTTGCTGCTTAGTCTTCTACTAGCAGGAGTAGAATCATTCAAAATAATTAAATTAATGACGTTTCATAAATGCCTGTAATAAGTTTACGTGAATAAAGATATTTTAACGTTGACTTCTTGACTTTGACAATAGTATACAGACTAAATAATATAATATCCGTTCGTTAAAGGATTCCTTTATATAACCTTCAGAAACAGAATTTAGCTATAGGTTGCCTACGACCGTAACTGCTGGGGTCATACAGGGAGTTGAGAGATTTAAAAACCCAAATAAAAACTAATTGAAGAATATAGTCATTTAAACACCAAATGAGGTGTTTAACGGAAATAGATGTTAAGTGGTGATAAATTTAGTGATAGCGAGGAAAATTTATATCACTATAGCGTTGACACATCACCTGAAGAGTGATTTGTGGAACACTTAAATCAGCACCATAATAATTATTTAGCAGAATGTCTACCACAAATCTTATCAAACCAACATTACAAGAAAAATGGCTACTAGGCTACCATGCCTTATGATGCCAAAAAAGTGCCGGCAGGATCTCGAGAAAACCATGCAATCAATGGCATCCTGTTAAGTTCGCATGTAAGCGAACTACTAATATAGGTGATATAGGCATCTCGAACCATCAGGGATTAGGTCTGATGGTAGGCGTTCGGATTGGATGTCGTTGATTCCATACAAACGAGGCCGTGCACTGGTTTGGGATGTCACATGTCCGTCACATGTGACATCCAGCCATAAGAAACCCGGGGCTGCTGCAGAGTCAGCCGCGCCTTAAACTCAACAAGTACGCGGAGATCATCGCAAATCATCACTTTATTCCATTCGCAGTCGAAACGGTGGTCCGAGGAGGCTCTGGCGTTCTCTCGTGGGCTTGAGGAAAAATTCCGCTTGACGACGGGTGACACTTTAAGTAGAGAATATTTTGCTCGAAGGGTCAGCTTCGCTGTTCAACAGGGGAACGCAGCGCACACTACGCCCATTATAATTTCAGTTTATATGTATAATTTGTAGTATAGTTTATTTTAAGAGAAAAATAGTTATTTGATTTGATGTAATTAAGAATCGATAGGCCTTAAATACTTTTGACAGCTAGACCCGATTGCGTTGCGAAAAACGGTAACGCAATCTAAGGCCTGCCATACACGGACAGCTGGAGCAGTTAGCCAGTGATCAACATACACGGACCGCTCTTGCAGTCATAGTCAAAAGCTTGAAACTGCCATTGATAACGGCTCGGGCAGTTGATATTAACAACAATGCCACAATTTATTTTTTTACAAATTTGTAGTAACATGGATTTTGAGGAAGAAGCACTACTGCTACTTTTGCTTATACGGCGACGGCGGCGTCACAATCTACGTCGGCATTTTGTTTAAAAAAAAAAAACAATACGGCGGGCGGAGGTAACTGCTCGAGCAGTCAGTGTGCCTGGCGACTGCTTGACCGCACGATGAAATTTCACCGTGCTGCCAACCGCCCGAAGCAGTTGCAACTGTGTACGTAGCAAACTGTAGTTTACTATGCAGTCGCAGCTTCAAGCAGTCCGTCCTGACTGCTTGAAGCTGTCCGTGTATGGCGGGCGTAAGGCTTAGTAAAGCAGCTTGCTTTTTTTACCGAATTTTGTTTTAAAACCATAGACAAATGCTTTCATGACTTACAAAGAGAAATAAAGTGAAAAAAAGCGCTTAAAGCGACTAGTCGAACATAGGGAAAATTAACTTTATGTGGATTGGATCCTTTTTGTGTAACTACGTTCAATTGCCGATGGGATACGTAATAGGGCTCCTGATCATAACGTTTGTTATGTTTAGGTTGTCAAATGTGCATTAGTGGTAACTGGATAGCCCGGCGCATGTGCACTAATGTGCAAAGCATGTTTAATATTCTTTGATAGTCTATTTTAATAACGTAACTCTAAATATACAATTTAGTTTGACAGTTTTAACAAATAAACAGTTTTAATTTTAACTACGATCCCTATACATTAAGCTAAATATAAATTTCTGAACGCATTTTTTTTTTTTGTATATGACAATAATAATAGTAACAATTTGCCACGCATAAATATTTGACATCCAACATTGTTTGACATCCACGAACATTTTGTATGGGAAAATGTTTTGTTTTTTTTTTTCATTTTATTTTTTCGTTAATTTTCCAATGTTATTAATACTTATTCTGTTATTCGGGACGGATAAATTCTAATTTGAAAAAAAAAAAGGTTTTGATATATTTTTTTTAAATTAAGCTAATAAAAATATATAAACTATAAAACTATAAATACTTGACATGACTTGCCTCGGAGATCACGTTAAGCCGTCGATCCCGGTTCCACTAACACCAACTTGTGGAATTGTTAATAAGATGTCATTAAAAATTGGCATCAGATCTTGATGAGTCTGGTCAGCGTGCCGAGTGAAGGTCAAATACTCTAGATATATGTTCTGGAAGTACAACAGTGGAGGTCAAGGAAGCTAAGTTCTTGGGGCTGTAATGAATGAAAAAAAAAAGGAATCCATGGCTTGAACATGTGGCACTGTAGTAGTAGTCACTAAAGTCAAAAGTCAAAATATCTTTATTAAACCTATTACAGGCATTTATAAAACGTCATTAATTTAATTATTTTTAATGATTCTACTCCTGCTAGTAGAAGACTAAGCAGCAAAGTGGTTCAATAAGTAAGCTGTTAGCAGAAGACCAGCAGCTTAGCAGATTCCAGCAGCCTGTTAATGTTTAACCTGACTGAGAAAGGAAGCTGCAAGGAAAACTTAGCTATATGATTTACAAAATAAAACATGCACAGAACTATACCACAACGATCAATTAATAACCTTTTAAATTTAGGTATGAATACCTATGAGATTACAATACCTGGCACACTAGCAACATACTCTTGATTTATATATAATAAATATAATTATATTCTTAAATATATTGATTTATTTATCAATAAAAAACTCGTAAACGTACCAAGAACACTGGCTGCATTGTACTGCACTGCTATAGATTTTTTTGTTTTAAATTTTAGAAAGACTATAACCGGAAACTTCTATTATTTTTTTCCAGTTTCTAAATAAAGTTATGCTAAACACCAAACTAATGTTTCTATAAATGTTTTGTCCCTACTTTGATTGAATTTGGGTAAAGCTTACCTAAGTTTGTTGAACCGTGCTTCTAATAACGGTGCTGGTGGGACACGATTCTAGACTTTAATGTTTCATTGTTCTGTCAATCACGATTATAGACTATAAATTATTAGTGTCTTCACGACCTAAATGCATGAGACGTCATCATCTGGTCATGTCATGTAGGATGCAATAAATCGTCTAAACTAAAAACCGCTTCATCAAAAACAATGACGGATGTAAGCCTCATGCAAGGCTCGCAGTCTTTTGCAACCCTCATCCAACCACCTCCAGCGAACTTCATTAGGTCATTGGGCTGGATGGGATGTCTTCCCACTCTTCGTTGTCCCGTACGTGGTCTCCACTCTAAAACTCGTTTGCCCCATCAGTCTTCCGTTCTGAGGCAGATGTTTTCGGCCCATTGCCACTTCAGCTTGCTAATTTTTAATGTCAGTAAGTTCTCTGACAAATATCGACGTTTCGAATTCTAACCATCAGAGAAATTCCAAATCTCGCATATAGCTCGCGTTTATTTTCCCTTTCATTTGTGGATCAAACCCACTGTCAGCCTCCACGTCTCTGCTCCGTACGACATTACGGGAAGAACGCACTGGTTGTGGTATGAACGATGCGAGGATGTGCCGAAGTTTCCCAAATACTTCGTAGCTGAAAGCGTCTGTCGGATTCTTTGCTGAAGTTGGCAGCGCCTAGCTAAATAGTCTGTCTGATGTAGACGTATTCCTGCACAACTTCGAGAGTGACATTTACGACTCAGATTAACCTCGGCTTGACATGGTCATTGAACCTGACCTTAGTCTTGTCTAAAATGAAGCCACCTTTAAGCAGTTTGACATTCTGCTAAGATTCTTGAGCGAGCTGGCCATGATGACTATGGCATCCGCGAATCAGAGGTGTAAGATGTATTCTCCATTGACATTTTTTTCATATTTTTTGTGTTATACTTGTGCGACATGTGACCTTGCTCCCACCTGATGGCATGTGGCGCGCGAGGTCCATGAATGTTAGCAACTGGAATGAGACACTCATGACTAACATCAGTCCCTAACACTATGCAGACTTAACTGGGTATAACGGCATGATTTATGCCGCAGTAACTTCAGTCGAGCATTTTAAAATCATTTTCCAACGCGTTCGTGAGACATCCTTCTATCGCAAGCCTCTGCGCAGTTGAATATTGGATATGTTTAGTATGGTGACCTTGTAACTGGAAGGTCATAGTCGCGGAGCTATAGAGACATCTCAGCACCTCCACGTATCAATAGTCATCAGGAATACAAGAAGTCTGACTCACACTGATCGCCACAGCTGGCTTAAAAAGTACTTAAAAAAAAACAAGCATGTTTTACTGACTTGGTGTTTTACTAAGGTTTTAGTAAGTTTACGATGAAGCCTTTGGTCGAGGGGTCGTATTTGGCCCCTCAAAAGTGGCGTGAAACGGATTATTAAAGTTTACAACACTTTTAAGGTTTCGTTTGAATAAAAAAATAACTCAATTTAGCGATTTCTCGGTTGTCATAGATTTACAACACCACCGTTTCCCGTTCCATTTGTAGAACTTTTGCATCCTTCCCGACATACAATCCAACATTTTCAAAGACTGACTTTTAAGAAATGTAGTCCATCAACTTACTAGGAAATAAAATTATGGACATTTTAGATATATATTATCAGACACCTTATCGATTTCTCAGAACTTAAAAAAAGTTATCCTTATTGAACTTACCGTTCCGTGGTATTCAAATATTTCCAAAAGACCATAACATGAAGTCGAATAAATATTATGATCTCACAGAAGAAATGATCAAGACTCAGCTTTACGCAGTGGAAGTTGGTGCGAGAGGAGTTCCAGAAAATCTTTGCACCACTTACTGAAAGAATTGGGCCTAAGCAGGTCTGCAGGAGATACATTTATAGAAAGAGCTTCCAAGGCGGCATTAACAAAATCATACAGTATTTGGTTGGGTAGGGAAATGAGTAGAATAGTGGATCGTGAGTGTCTTGTTGCGCAATAAATTTAAAAAAGGAGGCCTCTTTTTTCAAACCAGCCCATTGTCGGTAGCAAGCTCGAGACACCATTCTTCTCATCTCTCTTTCCTTCACAATGTGAAATCTTGGAGTGCTTAGAAATTTGCCTTCTTCTTCCCACTCCCAGAGAATAAAATTGGTGAGGCGGTTTATCCAAAATAATGTGGGTCATGATTATGATTTATAGACGGGATATAGCTTATTATTGACATTGCGTGTGACAAAAGTGACTACTAAAACCGTTGTACAATTACTGATCATAGTAGGACTTGTATATAGTAAAGGTTGTTCATGGAAGAGGTTGGTATATGTTTTCTTAATAGAACGTGTAAATTGTGAACAATTATCAGATCTTTTATCTTAAAATATCGCTATCGAAATTCATAATACCGACTAAAAAATGAACATGGAAACCCGAGTACAAAAAACTTCTCCAAATCAATCGCCAAAAAATTTTTAAAAATTTATTCGTTTTGGAAAACAGGCCCCAACTTACGAGTGTGCTTCAGACATGTCGAATGATAATTGATTCAAAGTCAGTGAAGACAGTACTAGGGTCACCGCCGATCGTACCATCGTTTAAATACCAGACGTTTACCTCAGGAGATAGCTTGCTGATTATGGGATGAATTGAAAGTCCGAAGAGTGTGCTCACACAGAAGTTACGTTTGAATTAGCCCACGTAAATAAAGACCGAACCAAACTCAACATCGTCACTCGACCATGAAATCAGATTTATTAAGAGGTGAAAATTAATTAAATCTCGATATTCTAAAATCAGTCCTAATCAAGATGTGCTCACAAACAGACAAGCAAATAATTAATATCGCTATGTCACTCGGCGTAAAGAAACTCGCCTATTATACGAAATCAAACTTTTGATACAATCTAACACTTACGAAATTGGATTCAAAGTCTGCCCGCGATCTATTTCGATCCCACCTTGGGCAAAATAGCAGACAAGATAGACGCGACGCAATACAGGTGGTATCATGGTCTACACTCTACATCCACCAATAAAGACGAAAATACACAAATATCGACAAATAGATGATATAGCTTTATAAGAGATATGAGTTAATATATAATTAAAAGATTTAAAATAATCTAAACTTAATAAAAAATAAACTATAAGTAACAAATGTCCTCTAGAGACGACCTTTCAGGGATAGTACCAAGGAGGGTGGCAATATTTCCCCTCTATATAGCGAGGCTAATACGTTGGCAGAAATAATTGCCAGCCTTCAGACTTTTTCGTTAGCCGTTTGAACAACTCCTTGGCTGAATGTTCCATCGTCTCGAGCCCAAACGGCGCAAATTTGTAACCTGTACCGAGGTTGGCGTATTTGCGCAGCTTGAGGTTCTCAGCAGAAACCGCCGCACTTCCCGCGCTTGAAGATGTCACCTGGATGTGTGATGGGGCTAATGTGTCTACACATATATGTAATTTATATTTTATTCATTCATTTTTATTACAGCCCCTAGAACACAGCGTCCTAGACCTCCACTGCTGGAGCTGGGCCTTCCATAACATATATATGGAGAATTTGGCCTACACTCGCCACGCTGGCCAGACGGCTTGGCGAGAATATGATGTCAATTTTTTAATTAACGATTCCACAAGTTGGTATTAGTGGAACCGGGACCGACAGCTTAACGTGCTCTCCGAGGCACGGGAATGGTGGTGTTGTAAATCTATGACAAATGTACTTAAGAAAAGTGTATTTCTCATTGGTACATGCCGGGTGGGTTTGAACGGACCTTAGTAGGATTTAAGGAACACGTTTTTACAACCGAGCCACCACCGCAGTATTATTTATTTAGTTATTATTAGATATTTTATTACTCTCATTGAAATGCATGTACGAGTATATGTACTTGACATATGTGTTTTTGTAGTAAACAAACCTGACTTTTTAAAAAAACCTTTGGAAAATCCAAGACTCTGCCAAAGAGATCCGACTAAGCTATTAATGCCAATATGTAAGGGTTCATTGTTTAGTTCTAATTGCTATAAAAGTTTATAATTATATACCTTCGGACATTAAATTATTACGAACAAATATTTTTAAGAAAACTTTATCCCTCTGGCTGTCAGTTAAATGATTCTATAGTCTTAAGGAATTTGTGCAATGCTTACATAATTAATCATAATTTAAGAAATGACAATATTAATATGTATGTAGTGTGTTGTATATGTATTATAGTGTAGATATTTGTATGAATGTATGTGTATTTATTTTAAAATCTATGGTATGTAAGATTAAATTAATTTATTTGGCAACGTTTCTTACAATCGTTTGCACCTAGCCTCGTGACTGTAATGTTCTGTATTGTCCCAAAGGTTGGCTGCTAGAGAATGCCTAGCGGCATTAAGCCCGCCCTTTGTACATAGTGCAATAAAGTTTTAAATAAATAAATAAAGTATGAAATATATTAATCTTTAAAAATGTACATACCATAATTTGGTGGATCATGAGAAACTATTTCTTTATTTATATAACATACTATGTACCGTGTATCCTAGCAAATAAAACTTTTCATTTCGTTTAGTTTCCTTTAATTTCATTTTATTTCTTTTCTTTAATTTATTTTCTTTTTGGACATTTTTTTTTAATACTTGCTTTTTATTTATAATTATGGATTCAGCGTGCGAATTCCCAAACACGACACGGAAGAAAGGAGAAGAATCTTGTCCCGAGCTTGCAATCGACTCTGGGCTGGTTTAAAAAGAAGGTCTTGCTTATTGCTCAATAAGACAGAAATATACGTAAACGTTGATATTACAACACACTAGTACGCCCTGTCACTATAATGCCGATCAATCAAATTCAATTGAATTATTGCACTTATTATTGTTGAAATAGGATGTAATTTAGGGCCCTTGACCCTTTCGATTAGGGATCACGTGTTATTCCTTGGGTAACCAAATGTTATTTATAGATTATTTAAAACTAAACTTAATTCATTACAGCACCTCGAACATGCACCCACAATCATTGCTCACTATCCCAAAGGTTAGCTGGTAGAAAATGTCACTAGACATTAAGTTCGCCTATGTACATTTAAATGTGTTTTTGTTTATTGTGCAATAAAGAATTTATCTATCTATCTAACATAGTCCTTGATGTTGGTCACTGGAGGTGATGGGTCTACTAGAAATTTCTATAGAATTTGGCCTACTCTAAACTCGCCACGCTGGCCAGGAGGGTTGGAGAGGAAGGAACATTCATTCGATTACAAATAAATCACAAATGACAATTTAATAATAAAAAGTCAAAGTCAAAATACATATCTTTATTCACGTAAACCCATAGATATAGATAAGCGACGACGCGACGATCCTATGTCTATGCGTAAACCAAACCAAACAGGCATTTGTGACACGTCATTTATTAAATAATTTTGAATGATTATACTGCTGTTAGTGGAAGACTAAACAGCAAAGTGGTGGTGGTTCGCAGAAGACTAGCAGCTTAGCAGATTCCAGTGACATTACAGCCCCTAGAACACAGCGTCCTAGACCTCCACTGCTGGAGATGGGCCTTCCAGAATATATATATCTGGAGAATTTGGCCTACCCTCGCAACGCTGGCCAGACGGCTTTCCAGTGACCTAATTGTGTATAATTTGACTGAGAAAGGAAAACTCAGATTTAAAAATAAAACAATTAAAGAATTACACAACAACAATAAATAAATTAATATCTTTTAAATAAACATATGAGCCTATGAGATTACAATACCTGGAACACCCCACCTGCAGGTATGTCAAAATTAAGATACGCTACTTGCCCGAAGCAACTCGAAAGCCGACAAAACGCAAAACTTCTGCTAATTTAAGAACAGTAAATTGAACGTGTTCTGCAGAGGTCCTAGGACCCACAGCAAATAAATAAATTTATATTAGGTAATCTTTATATTCTGTTATGTCTTACTCGCATATAAAATATTTAACCCTTCGAATTAGGATTTTATCATGCCTTAAATAATTCGAGTCAATTCGATTTTTTTAAACATCAAAATCTTTAACACATATTTAGTTAGGGTAAAGCCTTAGTAGTATACTTTAAGATTATTCACCAAGCTGCTTCTTCTAGAATATTCAATAAAGAATTGAAACTAGATTCAATAAATACTTAAGTTCACAAGCTCTTCGTCACAAGCGTGATGTTAGGTATTTTAGTCAGTCAAATAATCTTCGGAATGTATCAATAAGGAACTGAAATTCCTCGCTACAATAAATCTTATACATCTTCTCATAATAGCCTTTTTTTCTTCACTGTCAATATAATATTGGCTCAGGGAACATACATCCGAAGTATTGCTTCGATTATTATACCTATGATGACGTCACGACTGTGATATTAGGTATTTTAATCAGGCAAGTAATCTTCGAGATTTATCAATAAGGAACTGAAACTCCTCGCTTCATTAAATATTTATATCTCCTTATAATAGCTTCATCTTCTTCGCTGTCAATATCAGACTTATCATTCTCGCTCAAGGAACATAAATGATAATCTCTCTTAAGTGTATTCCTTCTAATGCGAATTCTAGAATGACATTTGATCCAATTCAAATCTTCTTTCTTGCGCTTTATTTGGATAAACCCAAGAGCAGCGCAGAAGTTTGAAAACCCTATAACTATTCCTACGACAACGTCACGTGTGTGATGTCTGAAGTCTGTTACTAGGCAATTGCAGCACCAGGCAATAAGGGCCAAAGTCCCGAAGTAAAAGATAAAGTACAGTTTGTATATAATAAACGTGTACTCAAGCAATGGTCTCGCGTCGTCCAATCGCGTCGCCCCTTTTTGAAAGGAAGTGTAGATTCTGTACTGAAAATAAATATAGTTGGTAAGTTAAAAAAAACGATACAACTTATTGCATGTAACAATGAGAAATACAATTTTATTACGGTCATTTGTCATGGATTTTTGTCAACAACACCACCGTTCCCGAAAAGAGTTACGTACGTTAAGCCGTTCGGTCCCGGTTCTACTAATGCCGGCGCAAGACATGTGTTCAAAGATGTGATCAAATAATTGTTCACATGTGTGGCACGGGCTGATACTATTGTCACACATTAAATCACTTAAGTGCGGTTTGCTGAACAACCAAACGAACTAACGAAGGAGTGGAATAATAGGAGCATTTTCAAGTTTATAGAGTTGATGCAAGGAGAGTCAGATATATGGGATTAACTTATTCTATTACGATACATTTCACACATTTATTCAAGGCAATTTTTTGTCTGTTTTTGTTAATTTATTTGCACGTAATAAATATTGGTCCTTACTGGGTAACACGGGTCCAGCCATCGGTCAGGCGGTCTACTCTGCTACTTTGTCTAGAAAATGAGTCACTAAAGCAAATGGCAAAGATCTGCTAGAACCAACAAGTGGACAAGAAAAAAGGACATACCACGGGAAAAAAGCCAGGTTTTCACTGCGGGGACGCTTTCTTCTCACACTTCACTTTCTCGGAACTGTTTTAGGCACGATTTAGAGTCCAACCCGGCTTGGGAGCTTTCACACTAAAATCGCGGTGATTTTCGAACCGCACGGGCCGAGCGTAAATTTTGTACTGGCGCCAACGAAACTAGACGATTCCATAGACGATTCTACCAGGCTTGGTGGTAGGAATTTTGGAATGAATGTGAATGGGATAAATTGGTGTAGGATCCTGTTGGATGTCTTAACAAATATTATACGCATTTAATTAATATAAGCAAACTGTGTCGACCAAATCGTCGTCCATGTTTTGTGAAGTCTATTTGGAAACTGTGAGCTCAGAGGAGTGAACACATATCTGGCAGTTACAACAATACGTATGTGACCAAATATGTGAGCAAAGTCTTCAAAGAAGTGATCCTTCTTTGAACTCATGTCAGGCGCTGTATAATATTAACTGGAATCATTAATGAATTGTCATTAAAATTTACATATGTGCAGAACCTCGTGTGCATTGTGAGTGTAGGCCAAATTCTGCAGAAATGTATATATGTGCATTCCACATCTCCAGCAGTATTCTATTAGATGGTATGCGTACTGATGGTGGTAATTTGCGCAGTTTGCCGGGGCGGGGAAGTATCCACCGTTCGTGCCGATAAACCCAGTAAAGTTTATCCACCCATTTCGGGATCAGGCTTGAATTGCCGTCTTGCCAGCATAGTGTTAGGGACTGATGTCAGTCATGAATGTCTAATTCCAATTGCTAACATTCTTGGATCTCGTGCGCCATTTACCAACAGGTGGACGCAAAATTACACGTCGTGCTAGTATAAAAAAAATTTAAAAAAAATAGAAGTTCTGAGGGCTGTGATGATTTTGGTGGGCTTACCATTAGAAAAAAACCCGCATACGTAGCTAAAGCTGAATGACCAGAAGGATAACTGTGGTAGGAATCGTAATGCACTCTCTCACTGCGATCTGACGTGCAGTTGATAATTTCAACTAACTCAGGGCTGTGGAAAAAATATATTTAATAAGGTTTGGTAGAGAAAGAGAGGAGCCAAGAATAATGATGGGAGATGTATTGTATATTCATAAAACATCAACTAAACCAACCAAAACATTTTTCTGTACATTATTTCTACTGTTATCTGACATTTTATATGAAAGAAACCCGCAAGCACCATTAAATTCCCGAAACGTTTTGGAGGCTGATGTTGGAGTGCAGACGAGCAGAATAGATGTGGGTTGACTTGAAGAAACTCGCTTATGAGGGTTAGATGAGCAAAAGATCGCCAATTTAAAACCTATCAACTTACCCGGTACAATTGAAGCTATTAGGTATGCAGACAGCGAAAAAATTTGGCCTCGGGGAGCCGTTCAGTATTTTAACAAATTCCACAATAAGCAATGTCAACGTATACAATAATATAAAAACAACAAGCAGTCCGTATAATTTATTGTGAAATCCGAACACATATTTCTTCTGATTCTTTTTTCTTCTCCCTTCATCTTCAAATTCGTCGAAGAAATAATGTATGATGACCAACTGTAAAGCAGATAAAATTGACAAAATATAAAATAATAATAATAATAATACTAGGGATAGGGATATAAATCCGCGTGGAATGGTGGCAAGAACGCTGGCTACATTTCCTGATTATTTGGGGGAAGCAAATGCCAGCCTTATCATTGGAGGAAGACGCGGTGTTATGTATTTTAAAAACTTTTTTGAGCTTGGACTCCAGTGGCCCAGAATTTCTACAGCAAACGGCACAAATATGTAATACTTGCGAGGCTTGCCGGATCTCGCATTTTCCGCCGCGGCCCCCGCTTCGAGGCGTCCCACAGAGCACATCCTCGTTCTCAGGGATCCAACGTCATACCATCGGGTCTCTTGCCATCATCTTGGATAACTCCAGCAGGTTCCAGAAGAGCTGGAGCCTAGATGGTGGCTAATGCTCTTTTACGAGTAATTAACATTAATTAATTAGCGGAACAATCACCCCGCACTTTTAAAACAGCCCATGAACTTATTTAAAATTCAGGTAAGTCTTGTTTAAAGCGATGTAATTTTTATATAAATATCACCTTACAATATTAGTTTTCTTTGAAAGTAAAAATTAGCATTTGACATCATTGCAAATGACACATACTTTCAACGAGAACAACATATAGGTGGTAGGCGGACTGATGGTGATAATATGCCCAGTCTGCCGGGGCGGGGAAGTATCTACCGTTCGTGCCGATAAACCCAGTAAGGTGTGTTATGGAATCAAGCTCGAATTGCCGTCATGCCCAGTCAAGCCGGCATAGTGTTAGGGACTGATGTCAGTAATAAGCGTCTGATTCCAGTTGCTAACATTCATGGAACTCGCGCTTACCATCAGGTGGGCACATATCGTGCCGTTTGCTGTAGATATTCTGGGCCACTGGAGTCCAAGCTCAAAAAAGTTTTAAAAATACATAACACCGCGTCTTCCTCCAATGATAAGGCTGGCATTTGCTTCCCCCAAATAAATAAATATTTAAATAAAAAAGCATTATCCAGTATTTTTTATCTAAATCAGAATCCTAGACATAAATAGTGAGAAAAATGTGGTGCTGACCAGTGTAATTATTATTATTATTCCTTTTTAAATTTACAATCATATTATAATATACAGGGTGTATTTTTGAGACGGGTCAGTAAGGAAAACGTATAGAAATGTATAGTCAGCAAGAAAATGGTAATTTTAGACATAATCTTCTTTTGATGCCAATCGATCATGTATCTTATGAGGATGAAAAATCTCTACGAGCATTAGCATTTGTAAATTCTATGTAAAATAGTTACTTACTATTATAGGTGGTACAAAGAATGTGACCGCTACTAGTGTAGAAAACGGTATAGTATCTCCTCCAAGATCTGGCATCGATAGAGTTATATCGTTACAGATAAAACCTTGCACTATAGTCGGCACTACTCCAAATTCGATACAAATTGATAATACTGAAAGAAAAATATTTCAACTAAATACTTCAACTTTAATAGTAAAAAATATATATTTTAACCACTTCAGAGCAAGAGCTTTCAAGGGCAATCAACAAAATATTTTTTTAGTTATTTATTTAAAAAAGAAACTTTATTGCACAAAGTACAAAGGCGGACTTAATCCCCGAAGAGATTCTCTGACAGCCAAACCTTAGGGACAAATTTGAACAATTATAGGTGCAATCATAGAAATAATAATAATACTATAATATAATATAAAAGTTAATTTAATAGGATTAATATATACTTACATCATATATTTTCATATATATCAATATACGAAATACTAATAATACATATTATTATACATAAACATACATATATACTACTTACTAATTATTTTATATATTTTATTTAAAAACTTTATTGCACAATGCGAAGCAAGGCATTCTCTGACAGTCGACCTTGGGGACAAAGGAGATATCAAATAGAAATATGAGACGGTGCAAAAATAAGAGTTAAAAGAGACAGTTGTTGCTATAACTAATACTTAACCTAATATCAAATACATATACTACTTAATATACATCATATATAAACCTACATATACTCATATATACATAATACATACACATATAACTACATAATAATTAGAATAAACTAAAAACACACATTAAAATAGTATTATTTATTGGGACTTAATTAAATGTGTAAACACAAGCCTCTTAAAAGCTCTATTCGGTGCTTGACGAATACTGACTGGAAGGCTGTTCCAAAGGGATGACGCTGCGACTACGAAAGACTTTGATACAAAGTTAATTAATGATACTTATGTATGTATTTAATATTTTAAAACATTTATTTTTGCAGTCGGTACCAAGTAATTAATATATGAATAGGAAATCAAACGAAAGCTGATAATTGCAAAGAAGCACGTCAAAGTTTTTATGCATAAGATACGACCATCAACGTTGTCTACCATCACGCTTCTACCTGCGTTCGAATAGTTCACTCAGCCACATACCCCAGCTACCTACTCCGGTCATCCACCGCCGCGCGCGCCGTCGCGCTGCTGCGCGCCGCACCGGGCAGGATTAAGCTATCCTTCTTGGCTGGCACCGACTCCAAAAATAACTATTTTTATTTATCATTTAAGGTACACTAACAGGTTACAATTAATTCATATCAAGCACAAATTTACTATAGTTTATAAGGTCGGAATTGCAACCCAACGGCAGTGTACACGGCATGCTACACATAGCTACTTGGATGATAGTCAGTTTTAAAATTTTATGTTTCATCCATTTCATCATTATCAATATATAGTAAACGAGAAAAAATGGAAAGGTCATTAAATAGTCAACACATACGGATAGTAGGGTTATTATAAGAGCTATAATTATTAATACAGAATATTTTCATCGAGAAAATGCGGAGAGCGTTTTACGTACCCTCCCTGGTAAGCCCTTGGTTTATTTTGTAGAATAGTTTTAATTTCATAGGTATTTTTAGTTTAGTTTTATTTATAATAAGCTTTTGAATCTATTTTATTTTAATGTTTTTATTATAATAATAATAAAACTTTATTTCAGAATAAATTCCATAAGTGTTAGCAACAATTTTTAAAGAATCTTATAATATCTAGTGTTAGTAAAAATACAAAATTATAATACAAAAATATTTTTATTTTTTCATTTTCTGGGGCCCAGGTTATGACATGCAGGCGTATCCAGGAATATAATATGGGCAGATTGCATCACCATGACATGTACGTACAACTGTAATTAGAATAAGCAATCTATACAATAAAGAATTTTGAATTTGTTCCCGATCCTCGGAAAGCACGTTAATCCGTCGTCAGGCTACTAATTCCAAGTATTGTTATTAAAATTGACATCAGATCCACGCCAACCCGTCTTACCAGCTTGGCGAGTGTAGAGCAAACTCTCCATTAGTTTTGAAAGGCCCACCTTCAACATTGGAGGTCTAGGACCTTGTCAGTTCGTAAAGGGATTCCTTCATATAACGTTTGCTCTTACTGAAATACAATTTGGCTACTGTTCACTGAATAAAATTATATTGCCATACCCAAGATAGCAATCCAAGCTCCAGCATAAACAAGAAGCTTGTTCATGTCTTCTTTATTTTTTACCTGTGAGAAAAAAAACATCTATATTTAATATATACATATATATCATTTAGAATATAGACTATATAATAATATATCTGGGCTTTACGGCAATTGAAGCCTGACCCCGAAACGTGTGGATACACTTTACTGGGTTTATCAGCACGAACCGATACTTCCCCGCCCCGGCAGACTGGCCAAATTACCACCATCAGTCTGTCTACCACAGGTACAGATATATAATAATAAAAAAAATACCTATTATTATAAATATTATTAAGTAAAATCTTTTTTGCACTATGTACAAGAGGCGGGCATTCTCTACCAACCAACCTTTAACGCAATAAAACCATTTGTGTTGTGAGGTAGGTGCAACCATTATATATATTATTAGGTAATTCAAATTAAATCTAAATATTATATCTATATAGTCAAATACATACTAATTTGTATACAATACTACACATACTACATACTATAAATATTATATATACACTACATTAAATACCTACTTACCCCGCGTTCGTTCTATAGCATTTCCAACATCTTGTAGCAACTTCATAAACTAGCACGAAATGTCGTTTTTGTTAAGAAATACCACTTTTTTTTAACAATGCTAACATTTCTTAAAAAAAACAAGCGGTGAGGCTACTTTTTGACAAGTATGACAAGTAACAAATAATAACAAATCAATTGACAATGTATTATGGTCTTTGAATTTAATTAAGAACTCGGAGGTACCGGGTTCGATTCCTGGTCGGGACACATAAATATTTATTAATGTAAAATAAATACATTTAATTAATATTTAATTTATTTGTGATATTTCTCGAGTTTGGTACGCTGGAGACATCGACGAGCTTGCCACTTGTCATGATTGGCCTATAGAAAAGTTGGCTAAATGTGAATCCGCTTATAAGCGTGGTTTCTGACCACTCCGAAAGGGATACGGTCGTGATGATACTTTACTTTTTGAATTTATTACATAAAATCGTTTAAAATACATTTTAAACAAATATAATATACAACAATATAAACAAACCATTTCTTATGTTAAATGACATCTGTCAAAAAGTAACATCAATAACCCTCCTTTCAACACGGTAATGACAGACGAAATTAGCATCAAATGTTAGAATTTTCATTAAACGAACGACTAGTGCTAAAAAAAGTAGTATTTTCATTCTAACATTTCTTAAAACAAACGCGGCCTTACACTGTGAGGATATATGTATATGGTCAGTGTACGAGTATACTCTAGCATGTCATTATATATATATTTATTTCAAAGTAAATGGTTACACTCTCAGAATAATGATAAGTAAGTTATACTAAAATTTTAGTAAAAGTTATTTTAGTTGTGGTAATTTTAATTTTACTTATTTACCTATTAAAACTGTTTTTCTTTTAAATCTGTCATTATTATTTATAATATCGCTTTCGTATCTTCTCCATCCTTACTATCAATATATTTCTTGATTTACATATATATATATTTTTATTTTTTCTAATGGTTTGGTGGAGACGATGTGTTAGCAAAATTGTTAATTATTGGAACTCTAGGTCTAATTTTGGTTTAATCTGTTTCATGTATTTTTACTTTATGTGACTGTATGTTTCCAAAAAAAAAAAAAAAAAAACAAAAAAAAAAATTACTTCAATAGCTGTCATAGAAACATGAATTATATTGCGAATTCAACAACTTACTACATCGTCTGCCTTCATTTTAATATACGAGTAACCATATATTGTTATTTAATTTAAACACTGAGCACTATTACTGAAGCTAAAACACAACTGAAAAAATTCTAAATGAGGTAATCATACGCTTAATATAAGATACAATTTATTTAACAAAAATGTACTTTATCACTTTAAATTACGGTATAGTTTTCAGTGAATTTATTGTCTATTTGACAAAGGTCTTATCTTTTTGATAAGAGATAATATAATAAACTAACGGCCGGTGTATCATCACTAACTAAGGTTTGCATTCATTTTGTTCGCACAATACAGCATGTTTAAAGATTATTCAAGTCATGAGAAACAAACTTACTTTTTAGTGAACAAAATTACGGACATTGTAGATAAATCTTCATTGTAGAATGGATGGTGAGCGTATTATCGCGCAATAAAATCAAAAAACACGATGGACCCGGCACGGTGAATCCATGGAATGCTTAGAAATTTGTCTTCTCTCTTTGTTTGATAGCTGAAAGGAAATGTTTAGTGAAGGAGGCGTCATCATCATGATGGAGCATCACTTCATAGAATACCGATTTCGAGGATTCCTTGAGGGATAGACCTACTTTAAGGGTTATAAAATTATTTTCATTAATAATTAAATAAAAATGATAACAAATTATAATTTAAAATAATGTTTTATTTACTATAACTATAGTTACAATATTTACATCATAAAATGGGCTCTTGCCACCATTGAGGTTCCAGCTATTCTGGAACCCACTGGATTAGTGCGCGATGATGGCAAGAGAGCTGATAGTATGACACTGATCCCCTGGGAGCGGGGCCGGCCTTAGTGTGGGATGTCACTTGTGTCGACACTTTGGCTTTGTCACACCTTAGGGGAACAGCGCTAAAAGCGAAAGCGCAGAGTCTGGCAAGCGGCGCAAATACGTATCTATAATCAAAGACTGTTGTAGAGACTTTAGGCCCGTGGGGTCCAAGCGCTTAAAACTTTTTATAAAATCATCACCCCTCGTCTAATTGTCTGCTCTGGGGACATGAGGGCTGGTTCTTTCCTCGCCCAGAGAATCAGCATGAAATGCTGCCAGCGTTCTTGCCACCATGCCGCGCGCATGCGATTTATATTTAAATTAGGTTTTGTAAGTAGGTTTTATTTTATTTTGGTTTATTTTTTATATCATAATATTTTTCTATCTAATAGAACTAATAATATATAGTAGTACAAAAAAAATCCTTAAAACTAATTTAACCTTTAATAATAAATTCCTGTAGATATCTTATTTGGACATTAATGATTGATTATCGCATTTTTTAAAAGGGTCGTGAAGTCATTTCAGCGCTTTTTCAAGGTCATGTCAAATGAAAGTTTTTCTACACTCGCCACGCTGGCCAGACGGCTTGGCGAGGATATGATGTCACTTTTCAATAACAATTTATTAACGATTCCACAAGTTGGTATTAGTGGAACCGGGACCGACGGCTTAACATGCTCTTCGAAGCACGGGAACGGTGGTGTTGTTAATCTATGACAAATGTACGTAAGAAAAGTGTATTTCTCATTGGTACATACCGGGCGGGTTTGAACTGACCTTTGTAGGATTCAAGGAACACGTTCTTACAACCACCGCTTTATTAGTCAATTGTTTAATAATACAATTTAAATTATTACGGAAAACGATAAATTTTACTATATATATGGGGCAGATATTAGTAGGTAGGCGGACTGATGATGGTAATTTGGCCAGTCTGCCGGGGCGGGGAAGTATCCACCATTCGTGCCGATAAACCCAGTAAAGTGCATCCACACGTTTCGGGATCAGGCTCGAATTGCCGTCATGCCCAGTCAAGCCGGCATAGTGTTAGGGACTGATGACAGTCATTAGTGTCGTAGACCTTGCCCGCCACTTACCAACAGGTGGACGCAAGTACACGTTGTAATAGTATTTAAAAAAAAAATACAGGTTATGCTTTTCCGCGCTGTGAACTCTTATATTCCCACGTGTTTGGGCAATATTGATGCGATGACTCCAAGAAAGTATCACATTTTATAACACTTGGAATTTGATGATCCCCAACTCAGTTATGAACAAATATTGTTTAGGATTAATCAATTTATGTACAATGTCCTTTAAATAACAAAAAAAAAAACAATATGTATGTTGCGAAAACCAATCTTTAGTCTTGTACTTCAATTTCATTTATCTATATTTATATAAAATATATATCTTGGAAGCTAATAATATCACAAATCTTAAATATTCATAAATTAACTGAGAATAATAATTTAAGACTCAGCTTTACGCAGTGGAAGTTGATGCGAGAGGAGTTCCAGCAAAATCTTTGCACCACTTACTGAAAGAATTAGGCCTAAGCAGGTCTGCCGTCAATACATTTATGGAAAGAGATTCCAAGACGACATTAACGAAATCGTACAGTATTTGGTTGGGTAGGGAGAGGAGTAGAATGGTGGATGGTGAGCGTATTATTATAAAATGAAATAGTAAGTTTTCTGAACCAGCATATTGTCGGTCGCAAGCCTAAGACACCATTCTTCTCATCTCTTACCCACACACAATGGACCCGGCATCCGCACCGTAAATATTTTAAATAAATATCATCATTGAGCTTGCAATATAACTTCTCCTTAAAAGTAAAAATTGTCATTTGACATCATTGCAAATGACACATACTTTCAACGAGAACAACAAATAGGGAGAGTTCTTCGCGCCATTTTGCGTAGACATGTCAAGTCCAAGTTTTTCGTTTTGTAAATTAGTTTACTGTCGATATTGTTAGTCAAAAGTGGTGTTATTTTGTTTAATAATGTGCTACGTTGTGAATAATTATGGAAAGTGATAAATTTAACTCTATATGAGTATATGGGGCAGAAGTTACACTTTATCTTTTGCGGTTTTCCCGCGCTGTGAACTCCCGTATACCCTTTGTGTTTGGGCGATATTGACGTGAATTACTCTATGAAAACAATCAAATTCTGCAACACTTGGAATTTGATGATCCCCAACTCGGTTTTGAACTCTGTTATGAACATATATTATGTAAATAAATTACGTGTTTAGGGCTGATGTATTCTTTACAATGTCCTTTGAAGACACTTAAAAAAAAAAAACAACAAATAGGTTGTAGGCGCCACTTTTTATGAGAACCAAAATTTGTTTGTTTGTTACTTTCCACCCCCTTCCCATCTTGGCTGTGATGATGATGACTACCTACCACCACAATACAACTACCTAAACTATAGGCTGAGTATTTAATAAGTTTTCAGTACTCGGTCTATTATTTGATGTCGTTACAACTGTACCACTTCTTCGGAATATGTAGGCAAAATTCTTGCTAACCACAGCAATCTGGAAATAAAAAAAAAAAGTTATAACACCGCGTCTTGTCGTCTCCTCCGGTGACAAGAGGGCTGGCTCTTTCTTCGCCCAAAGAATCAGTATTGCAATTCAGCGGGGAAATGCAGACAGCGTTCTTGCCACCATTCCACGCGGACGGGACTTATATCCCTATCCTTTGTGTTAATATTAATTTTATTTTATTTTATGTTTTGTAAATATTTTTTTCGAATAAATGTTTCGTTTATCTGGAAATTTTAATAGTAAAGTAAAAATTGTTATGTATCATTCAAACGTTACCATTGCTATTAATATTGTAAAAAAGAGATTGCCCCATACCAGGCCCCAACTTTGTTGGAGCGTGCCTCAACAAAATATAATTCAATAATCATATCTTTTTTTTTTTTTTTTATAAGTTAATTGGTTAAGATTTATGTATGAAATAGTTACAAAACACTATTTATACGAGGTGAGTTCTTCGCGCCATTTTGCGTGGACATGTCAAGTGCAAGTTTTTGTTTTGTAAATTAATTTACTGTGGATATTATTGGTCAAAAATGGTGTTGTTTTATTTAATAATGTGCTACAATGTGAATAATTATGGAAAACAATAAATTGGACTTTAAATATGGGGCACAAGTTGCAGTTTATTTTTTGCGGTTTTCCCGCGCTGTCAACTCCCATATTTTATCCGACGTGTTTGAGCAGTGGATGGTTCTGCGAGTGACTCCAAGAAAAGCATCAAATTCTGCAGCATCTGGAATTTGATGATGACCTCATTAACTCATGAAAAAGAAAGATATATTACGTCAGACTTGGCTGTATGGGCTAGACCCTTTGCCTTCCCTATCATCTCATTCATCATCCATCGGGAGAAGAGAACCAAAAAAAAAAAAAAAAACTATTTATACGATTAGGTTCTTTATTATGATCAGGTACTTTATTATAGATAAAATACTGGATTTCAAAGTGACGGGATAGTAACTATGTAATTATTAAGGACAAAAAAAGTTTTTGTCAATTGTCATTATGCTAGGGTAAAATGTATAAAATTAATTACAGATTATGAAAACACAATATATTAACTATGAAATAAAAAAGAAATCATCGTGACACGAGAACATTTTTATGGGCCCATTTCTCTAAGAAAAATGAGCATTCTCATTTGACATGTACAAGCGCAGAATACATTTCTTGAAGCTCAATTGGTTAAAAAAAAAAAAACGCGTTTAGAATACCAAGTTGAACACGACCAATATTATACTGGTACATGCAGTTATCAACTTTTTTTTTAACGAATATATCTACTAAATTTATTCGATAGAATATTTTTATAACGGACTAAAAAGTATAAATAATTCACTTAGCAAAACTTACGGCGAAGTAGACTGAAGCCAAGCCAATGAGTGCTCCAACAGCGACGTCCCACCAGTGATGTCTATGGTCTGTGATCCTGGTTATGGAACATAACACCATAAAACAGATGCATAGGATTTGAAGAAATGGAACCAAAAAGGAAGACTTGTTCGACCAGCTAAACGCACGGATCTGGAGGTACCACTGTAAAGAAAGATAATCTTAAGACATATATATGTATATATATAACTGTCTCCGTGGCCTAGCGGTCAAGTCCGTGGATTTAGACTCGGAGGTGTTTTTTTTTTAATAAATAAAAAATAAAATAGGTACCGAGTTCGATTCATGGTCTGGACACAAAAATATTTAATAATGTAAATAAATTCATTTAATTAATATTTAATTTATTTGTGATATTTCTCGAGTTTGGTACGCTGGAGACATCAACGAGCTTGCCACTTGAATGGCCTATAGTAAAGTTGGCTAAATGGTAATCCGCTTATTTATAAGCGTGGTTTCTGACCACCCCGGTCGTGATGATACTTTTCCTTTTTTATATATATAAAAAGTAAATATAAAAATAAAATACAAATAATACTGAAATACACTCAGCTTATTGGGAGATGTGTTTTTGCGCCGTTTGGAGTTGAAACTCTCGGGTCGTGGGGACCAAGTGCACATGAAATTTTCAAGGCGTTGTTAAAACAGCTCGTCAACACCTCGGGAAACAAAAGGGCTGGGCAATATTTGGGCCAAAATTGCCATTCAACGTGGCAATGCTGCCAGTATCCTTGGCACTTTGCCCACTGGCAGCGATTTGGAACTTTTTTTTTTATTTATAATAATTTTATTTTTCTTTATTCTAGTTTTTATTTTGTATTTTTATTTATTAAGTAGGTTTATTTTTATGAATAGTAATTTATTAAAATGTAAGTTTTTAGTTTAATACAAATAAATGAATAACATACAAATAATAATGAATTCTATATTCTATAATAAATTTATATATCTAACACGTTGTAAGTGAGTGACATTACAAATTATTAGTGTTATTGATAAATACTTTTTAATAATAATATATTAACTAAAAGCTAAATATTTTTTATTTTTTTTTATACTAGCACGACATGTGACCTTGGGCCCACCTGATGGTAAGTGGCGCGCAAGGTCCATGAATGTTAGCAACTGAAGTCAGACACTCATGGCTGACATCAGTCCCTAACATTATGCCGGCTTGAAATATATAAATAAAATAAAAAATCTACCAATGGGCGAGTGCCAATGATATTAGCTAATTAAACAATTATAATATAATGATAGTAAAAATATATAATGAGAAGTAGAAATTTGAAAATAGTTAAATTTATTTGTCTGCTTGTTTTATAGATGTGAATTGTCCATCAGTCAGGCGAAGCTTGTTTCACTGGTGAGCAGCTGTATCAGTGAATGAATCTTAATATCTTCTGAAATCTGAGGTATCCTTTCTTTTGTCGTTAAGTAATTTAAAATCTTCTTACCGCAACAAATAGTCCAGCGTAGACCGATAAGGAAGTGTGACCAGACGGAAAACTGTGGTAGGAATCTTGCTGGAGCCACTGAGAATGTCTGGTAGACGTGCATGTGAACTCACTTATGAATTCTGATCTGATAATACAAGAAAAGTTAATGAAATTATATACACAGTAGTGCTGTATGAATAGTTAGTAGTAGTAAGTCTTGTTTCAAGCAGTGTTGTTTGTATATATTTATTTATTAGATCTCCAACAAGATGTACACCAATTCTTACAACATAATAAGAATAATATGGGGCTAAGTGCAATCTTAATTATAGGAGATTACAGCATTCAAATTAGAGTTATAGGAACAATTTTAATATAAAAAGTAAAGTATCATCACGACCGTTTCCCTTTCGGGGTGGTCAGAAACCACGCTTATAAATAAGCGGATTCACATTTAGCCAACTTTACTATAGGCCAATCATGACAAGTGGCAAGCTCGTCGATGTCTCCAGCGTACCAAACTCGAGAAATATCACAAATGAATTAAATATTAATTAAATGTATTTATTTACATTAATAAATATTTTTGTGTCCCGACCAGGAATCAAACCCGGTACCTCCAAGTCTAAATCCACGAACTTAACCGCTAACCACGGAGGCAGTCTTCTTACTTAATCTAATAAATTTGTCTAAAAAAAATAGGTTTATGAAAGAAGAAGACAAATTTCTAAGAATATCATGGATTGACCGTACGGGTGCCTCACTCAGCTTTTATACAAAAAAATCCTACCCAACACAAGTTTTCGCAGCATCCGGCTCGCACAGGTCGAAGAACGTTGGTCGTGGCATTCCGGTCAAAGCTTTCAGGAGTTCGAAAGCGACCAAATTGACCATGAAGCCGTAGAGATAATCCCTGGTTATCAAACCGGTGATTATTGATGACGTTTTAAGAATACTCTTGCTAATACTGGTCCCGATAGAGTTGTATAATACTTCTGTTATAAATACCTAAAACAAAACATTTACTATTCATTAATTGAATTGTGTGCCTTCGTCCCGGAGCCGGAACTGTCCACCCGCAACAGATGTCGGTGTGGAGAATTGGTCAAATGTCTCGGACACTAGACTTTCTTGTGCTAGAAGTGCTGACTACATTCCACGTCTTGCGGCTCTCAACGACTACACCCGAAGGCCTATTATCACTGCTGGAGTACTCGCAATCCTAGAAGCCTCTGCGATTGCTCAGTGCGATGGCAAAATAACTTTGGGCTGTAGAAACTTGGCAGGTCACTGGTGTGGGATGCGACATGTGTACACATTAGCTCTATCTCACATCAAGGCTACCTCGTCAAGCGCGGGAATTGCGGTGATTTCTGCTGAGAAGCTAAAGCTGCGCAAATGGGGCCCCTCAGCTAAGACTGATGGAAAAGTCTAGAGACAAGTAGGCTGGCAATTATTTCTGTCAACGTTCGCTTCGCTATACAAAGAGGAAATGTTGCCAGTCTCCTTGGAACAATCCCTTAACACCAAGCTGATATATTAATAATGGAACCCTATTGTATTAAACTATTGTGGCCCTATTCTGTTTCATTACCGTAATCGATAAATTGACAAAATAGTAAATTCCCTTAAAGTACTAGATTTTTTCGAAGTGAATTAATATACATTTAATATAAATTAAAATCTACCTAAATAATAAAATTCAAAGTAGATACAAAAATAAAATAGATTAAAAAACTAATTATAAATAAAACTAAACTAAAAATACGTATGAAATTAAAACTATTTTACAAAATAAACTGAGGGTTACCACCAGTGAGGGTACCTAAAACGCTCGCCGCATTTCCTCGTTAAATTATAAGGGAAATATTCTGTTATGGCATTTGGGGTCGCCACACTCTTGAAAAATTAGTTTACCCAGCTCTTTTACGAATTTGTGGGTATCAAGAGAATATACCCCCATTGTTTTAACCCCAAATGCCACAAAGTTATAACTTTGTTTAATGCTATTATATTTTATGTGCTTTTTGAATTCGACTGTACGAGTATTAGCAGCCGAACCGGCCTTTTAAAGTTAATTTTATCGATAGAAATAATGTTTTGAAAATAATTATTTGATAGAGCAACTAGTGTGCTAAATGGGTGCTGTAAAATCAAAATAATAATCAATATTTTTTTTATTAACTTTTGGTACATTTAAGGTGGTTAACTAACAGGTGGTTGTGAGCTACAAAAGTCGACCATCTCTAAGGCATATAAGTATTAACAATTTTTTGAAGTTATTATTAAATATAAAATATAAGTCAAGTCAAGTCAAAATATCTTTATTCACGTAAACCTATTACAGGCATTTATGAAACGTCATTAATTTAATTATTTTGAATGATTCTACTCCTGCTAGTAGAAGACTAAGCAGCAAAGTGGTCCAATAAGTAAGCTGTTAGCAGAAGACCAGCAGCTTAGCAGATTCCAGTGACATGTTAATGTTTAATCTGACTGAGAAAGAAATCTGCAAGGAAAACTCAGCTATATCAGATTTACAAAATAAAACATATACAAAACTGCACCACAACGATCAATTAATAACCTTTTAAATTAAGTTATCAGTACCTATGAGAATACAATACCTGGTACAGCAGTAACCCACCAGGCAAGTCAGAATTAAGGTAGACTACATGCCTATGTGCAACCCGAAAGTCGACAAAACGCAAAAACCTCTGTTAATTTAAGAACAATAAATTGAACGTGTTCGGCAGAGGTCCCAGGCCCCCACAGCAGCACCCGATCACGGACATAACGCATGTGCCAGCCATCCCCCCGCTCAACCAGGCCCTTAGGGTGCGGACCGGGACCCGACACACGTGCCACCACTGCAATGACCTTCTAAGGAAGGGGCGACCACCGGACACGCCACACCATGAGAACCTGAACACTAAGAATGACGTTCGAGACACACACAAGCATAAACATAACAATTACTTCCTAAGTACCCAAATGTTGCCGTGCAATTCCGTTAACAAACTTATATATTAGTTAATAAAATAATAAATACATAATAGTAACTAAATGTTACATAAAAAATAATTATATTATAATAATAAGGTAATAAAAAAAAATTACTGTATCTGTATCAAAAATATAAAATATGAAAACAAAATGAGGTAGCAAGAAACAAACCAAAAAGTAATTAAAAATATAAATATAAACATTTCCCTTCAGGTTACAAAATAAAATGTCAACAATATCTAGCAATAATAAGAAAAAAAAAAACAAGAAAAGAAAAAGTCAATTTAATGCATCTTGTAAGTACTCATCAAGATTATAATAAGCCTTTTTTGCCAAAAGGTCATACAATTTTGTTTTGAATGTTGTTGTTTTGTTGTTTTTAAGGTCATCCGGTAGCTTATTAAAATGTAGCAGCCATATTATATACACTATTAGAAAAAAAATGCCGTTTGGGTACACTTCGAATCTATTTCGACATTTGCGAGGATGTGTATTTTCTTTTATTTTATCTTTAATAGGGGTGTTCTTTAACTAAATTACATGCCTTGTAAATATAAGGCTGTCAGAGTTAGTAATTTAAATTGTATATATAGTAATACCAGGGCCATTGGTCATCTGGGCCTGGACAACTTCACAGTCTGAACCCAGGAATAACTTACCACAATAGGAGGTATTAGGAATACAGAAGCGACCAGTACCCCCATCGGCACGGTGTCGCCTCTGAACTCAAACGACAGCGCCGGGTCATTGCAGAAGAAACCAGACATATGTGTCGGAATTAATCCAGTCTCATAGAGAATTACTGCCAGCGATACTGAGGGCAAAAAAAAACAATTATTAAAAAATTGACGCAAACCTAGAACCAAACTGTTTTAGCTCAAAAAACCCTATTTTGACAAAACAAGAAAACTGATTATTCAGTCGTATAAAGTGTTAAGTAAATACACAGTTATAGTCCAAGATACGTCTAAGTTACACAATATTTTAAGTAAATTAATAGTTAGTTAAATAAATAGAAACCTATGTATACTCTTTTTATGTTACTTTATATAATATGATAATAAATGAGTATTAGATTTATTTTTCCCATTACATTACATTACAGAGACTTCGTTTTGGTGCAATCTCCAATCCTTTAAGCCCTTAGTGACTAGAATCTTAGGCCTCCACTCCCGTTCTACCCTTGTGCCGGGCGCATACATAAACAACTGTTTTTATGAAATAAAAAAAAAAATAAAAAAAAAATTAATATACCTACATTAAAAATAAATTAAAAGCTATCTAAATAATAAAATAAACTATGTCACATATAAAAAATGTCTTCTAGAGACGTGCCATCGGAGATAGTCCCAAGGAGACCGGCAATATATCTCCTCTATATTTTTTATTGTTTATTTATTATCCTTGGAGCCTATAGGAACACTTGGATTCGTCAAATTTTATTTTTTTCTTATTTAATACCTATTAATATTAAGTCAATATACATAAAAATGGCTGAAATAGCTGTCTGTTGTTAGCAAGGAACAGTCTGCTAATAAGGGCATAGTGCCTGAGAATAACAAGCTTAATTCTGATAGTGGATAGCAGCTGTGAAGGGGCATTGTCTTCTTTACCTACAGTAAAATAAAGCTGTCTAAAGTAAAGTTAAGATGTCTAATTATAATGTCAAATCTATATACCTACTTAAATATAACTAGACTACTATGAAAAGTATTTATTGCAGCTGTATAGAGGCATTGTCAGAATTAATAATAATCTTATTAATAGTGTACTAACTAATAACTAAAAATAATAATGTCATAACTAATAACTAAGATAATTAATAATGCCATTACAATTGAAAAATATGTATAGCGAGGCTAATACGTTGGCAGAAATAATTGCCAGCCTTCCAGTCTCCAGACCTTTCCATCAGCCGCTATTACAACTTCTTGGCCAGGCGCATTGCTGAGGGTCCCCAAAGTCTCGCCTCCAAACGGTGTAAATTCGTAACCGGTACCTCTTAGCAGAAAACGCCGCACATCCAGGTCGCCTTGAAGTGAGATGGGGCTAATGTGTCTACACACGTCCACACCAGAGACCTGCCAAGTTTCCACAGTCCAACAGTCATTCTGTCGGGTCTCTTGCCGTCGCTCTCATAATCCCAGAGGGTTCTAAGATTGCAAGTACTCCAGCAGTGACAAGAACCCTAAGAGCCTATTAATTAAGTTTTTTTTTCCTTCTGACCACGACATGTGGCATAGCGCCCACCTGATTCAAGAATGGCGGCAACTGACACCAGCCATTAACGATCGACATTCGCTTGAAGGTGGAGTTCTTTTTTTTGGTTAAAAGAGTGGAGAAACAAACAAACTGGGTGAGCATTCCACATTTCTCCAAATTTATGAGTACGCGTGATAGTGGCTACGGTAATGTGGTTTGACCTGTGCGTGTGGGTCGGTTGATATGAAAATTGATTACGCATTTCCCTAACTCCCATTTAAAGAGGATCAATCTTGGTAAAAAAAGATCGTCAATTTTGACCGTGAAATGGCCGTTGGCACCGAGTGACATTGGCGAAACGGTTATTACAGTGACCTGCATGTAAAGACTGAGACTGGGGTTTATACGAGTAAAATCTATGGATTTACCGTACGGGTGCCGGGTCCATCGTAAGTCGAAGAAGAGACGAGAAGAATAGTTTTAGAAGAAATGTTTTGCTCCTCTCTTTAAATAAAATACTGCATGATTCTGCTAATACCGCCTTAAAAGCGCGTTCCACAAATATGTATATTGACGGAAGGTCTGGGCCTTCTTTTTTTTTTGCATCAGGAAATCCCTGCCAACCCCTGCTGTCGAAGGCAGCAGAGAAAGGTTATGTCGAGCTCGCACCGACAAAAACCTGACGGCGTTTGTCCTCGGCGCCTGAGTGGAAGCTTCGCGGGGACCCAAAGGCTGTGTCACGTGTTAGTAAGTGGTGCAAGGATTTCCTGAAATTCCTCCTCGCATCAACTTCCACTGCATTTGAATCTGTAGTTAGGAAAAGGATTTAAAAATCTAAAATGGTAGTAAATAATTGTAAGCCCAGAGAAAATGTACTGTTTTCAATGGAATTGCGGCTAAGGAATCGTTAAATATGTTGTTTTGGATCCTACTTTATTTTGTACCCCAATATATAACCAGGTATCTGAGATATTCAGTTAAGGTCGTGAAGTCGTCGAAAACTTGCCTCATACATGTCGTCCATCCATCTCTGTATCGTCGGATAACATCGAAAAAATTTAGGAAATGGTGCTCGAAAAACAACATTAGACAGATAGCACAGGCTCTCAATATCTCCTGGAACGACTCAACACATTTTGTATAATCACGACCGTTTCACTTCCGAGGTGGTCAGAAACCACGCTTATAAAGAAGCGGATTCACATTTAGCCGATGTCTCTACCGTTTCAAACTCGGGAAATATAACAATTAAATTAAATATGAATTTAAATATTATTGTGTCCCGACGAGGAATCGAACCCAGTACCTCCGAGTCTACATCCGCGGGCTTAACCGTTAAATCACGGAGGCAGTTAATGTTTTAGGTATGACTCGTACCAACAGATAGACAGAAATTTCATACGTATGTTTATGAAGGCCAGCAGTGGAGGTCTAGAACTCTGTGTTCTAGGGGCTGTGGTGATGACGATGATTTCTTTTTATTTTAATTATTATCATGTTTAATAACAACTTACAGCTACATAGTCAAAGTCAAAGTCAAAATATCTTTATTCACGTAAACCTATTGCAGGCATTTATGAAACGTCATTAATTTAATTATTTTGAATGATTCTACTCCTGCTAGTAGAAGACTAAGCAGCAAAGTGGTCCAATAAGTAAGCTGTTAGCAGAAGACCAGCAGCTTAGCAAATTCCAGTGACCTGTTAATGTTTAATCTGACTGAGAAAGGAATCTGCAAGGAAAACTCAGCTATATCAGATTTACAAAATAAAACATTTACAAAACTGCACCACAACGATCAATTAATAACCTTTTAAATTAAGTTATCAGTACCTATGAGAATACAATACCTGGTACAGCAGTAACCCACCAGGCAAGTCAGAATTAAGGTAGACTACATGCCTATGTGCAACCCGAAAGTCGACAAAACGCAAAAACCTCTGTTAATTTAAGAACAATAAATTGAACGTGTTTGGCAGAGGTCCCAGGCCCCCACAGCAGCACCCGATCACTTTAGCTACATAGTTAAAGTATAGATACATTACATCTATTACATACACATATGTAGTGTATGGCTATTAACAAGTTGCTACCGATAGCTCAAATTACAAAGTAGGTTGGTTTTAGAGGTGGTAGGCGGACTGATGGTGGTAATTTGCCCAGTCTGCCGGGGCGGGGAAGTATCCACCGTTTGTGCCGATAAACCCAGTAAAGTGTATCCACACGTTTCGGGATCAGGCTTGAATTGCCGTCATGCCCAATCAAGCTGCATAGTCTTAGGAACTGATGTCAGTCATGAGTGTCTGATTCCAGTTGCTAACATGCATGGACCTCGTGCGCCAGTTAACATCAGGTGGGTGCAAGGTCACATGTCGTGCTAGTATAAAATAAATATAAAAAAAGATAGCTAAAATGTTAACACGATTACTTAAAATAAACTTTGTTCAGTATTGGGGCTTAATTCTGGCGCTTTTGACTTGAGTGTTCGTTCGAATTATTCGAATGAAAAGCGTCTATTTCACTCGAGCAAATCGAACGGATATGCATGTCGAAGCGCAAGAATCGAGGCCTTGATCTAAATACAATGCCTAATTTGTCCGCTGTATTGATTGCCTGCAATCGCAATCTCAAACTTCCTACAAGATGCCGACTCGTCCGATGCTACATATTTTCCATTCTCCTGTATGGTGTCGAATCATGGACCCTGACAAACACAATGTCGAAGAAGTTAGAAGCTTTTGAAATGTGGATATACAGGAGAATGTTGAAGATATCATGGAAGGACAGAGTAAGAAACGAAACTGTCTTGCAGAGGATGAACAAATTAAAGCGAAGGAAGTTGGAGTACTTGGGACACATCATGCGCAATAAAAAGTATAGCTTGCTGCAGCTCGGCATGCAAGGCAAGATACAAGGCTCCAGAAGACCGGGGAGAAGACGCACTTCCTGGCTCAAGGACCTCAGGGAGTGATTCGGTATGAGCACCAGATCCTTGTTCCAACAAAATCAAAATCGCCTTAATATGAGTGATCAGCTGATCGTTGTTGCGGTCGGACGTGTTGCTAGTTTTAGTGCGCCTGTTTGTCAAAATGGCATCCGACGTATTGAAATGTTCGACGTGTAATATTGTGATTAATGAGGTGCTTGCATTTATAAGATGTAAAATTGATGTTATGGATGAAGAGAGCGTAATACGTATATGTAAAACAGCCTTTACGTCAGAAGAGATTGTTGAAGCTAAAAGATTACTGTTTGATGCGATTTCGTCGAATATAAGAACTCGAAGAAGAGAAGGTAAAACTTTACGAGACTTGGACGATATTATTTGTTTAATGAAAAATACGGATCCCGAAAAATTGCCGATTTTTGTGGCCAGGGACCTACATAGATTACCGCCGGTGACATTTGATCACGTGGACGTCACACGGCTGCTAAAAGATATTCTTTTGCTGCAAAATGAGGTTAAATCTATTAAGGATTCTTATGCGACAGTTGCACAGCTAAATGTATTGAAATCTAACCTAAATAATTTTAAAATCTCTCCTGAGGTGGTGAATATTGGTGGAATAAACAACAATAAACGCGGTGCATGTTTGATGAAAAGTTTTAGTAGTGATGATACTAGTAGCTACAGTAGTCCTGTAGGGCTACAACCTGAGGTAACGTCAAATAAATCAGCTGATTCATTAAATGAACGCCCATTCTTATCGCCCATACAAAAAGAAACAATGGAAAGTAGTAATACGTGCCCACTTGCACCTAGCGGAATATCAATCACGGGATCGACGGGAGCGAGATGCGTCGAGGTACACGAGTGCAAGGAGGACGGCTTTACTATATTAAACAATAATAAAGAACTGAGCGGAATGTGTCCGCAGACGAGTATAATTGGCATGCCATCTGGTTGTATTAACGAAAATTCAATCGTTTTAGGAAATAAATCGACTATCACTTTGCCAACCATAGCAGAGATAGTAAGTAGGCCAACTGAGTGCAAACAAACGGAGCCCCAGATCACCGAAGCCTGGATTCAAGTGCGGCGAAATAAGAGGCAGAAAAACAGATTTGTAAGCAATGTGGGTAAAGCGAGTATAGCATCTGAAAGTAAATTTAGAGCAGCGCAAATTAAAGTTCCAATTTATATTTCAAATGTATGTAAGGAGACAAAAGAATATGATATTGTTGATTATATTTGGAAGAAAACACAGGAGAAAGTTATGCTAGAAAAAATTCAAATGAAACAGGAAAGGGATTATGACTCTTACAAGTTATTTGTGTCAAAAAATAAATTAGATCTGTTTTTAAATGATGAAGTATGGCCTAATGGTATTAGTTTTCGACGTTATGTAAATTTTGGAAACAGAAGAATTGAACATGAAAGCCAGTTACGCAGTCAAAATGAATAAGTATATATGATCAGAATGATAGTAAAACATACAAAGAAACATTTAAATACATTTGTAAGCTATAATTGCAAGTCGATTAAACGGTCGGTTGATGATGTTAGAAAATTTTGTATGAGCTCTGACATAATTGCGCTTCAAGAAACATGGCTTCTCCCGCATGATATACCATTCCTGGAAACAATTCACAACGATTTTGAATACACGGGAAAGTCGGCAGTGGACACTTCGGTGGGAATACTAAGAGGTAGACCATACGGGGGCGTGGCGCTTTTGTGGCGTAAGGGACTTTTTAAGACTGTTTCGGTAGTTGAATGTAGTAGCTCACGAATTACAGGTATTAAGGCTACATTACAGAATATTTCTATTTTGGTTTTTAGTATATATATGCCTACGAATTTAAGTGACAATCTCCCTGAGTTCATTAATTGTATGAGTGAAATAAGTGCTATTGTTGAGAGTTGTAATGTTGAAGCTATATATATATTAGGGGATTTTAATGCTCATCCTACAGAGTTATTCGGAAACGAGCTTAAAAACTATTGCCATGAAGAACAGTGGATTTTGGCTGATGTTGATAAGCTGGGCGCTGATTCGGGTAGCTATACATTTATAAGTGATGCGCATGGTACCAGAAGCTGGCTGGATCATTGCGTAGTCACACAATCAGCATGGCATACAATTATGGATGTAAGCATAGGTCGTGATGTCTGCTGGTCGGATCACCTTCCACTATTTATTGAGTGTGATTTAAACGCAGTAAGACCGAAATTACAAAGTATAACGCATGACGACAACAAAGTTATTTGGCGGATCAGAAATGAATTACAGACCAGTAGATATCATGAAATATGTAATAACAAGTTTAGAGAAATGCATTTCCCTGAAATGTTTTCACTATGCGCTGATAGTACTTGTATGGAAGAATCTCACATGCATGCTTTAGATATTTTATATAATGAGATTGTTGATGTGCTATCTGAAGCAGCTGTGCAGTGCCATGATGGTGGTACGTCGCGAAGGGGGGGGCGTATAATTGGATGGAATAAGCATGTTCGTAGTGCGCACGAGGAGGCCAGGCTTAGGTATGATACTTGGGTATTGCATAATAACCCTACTTCTGGAAGAGTGTGGGAAGATATGCGAAGAGCCAAAAGAGTGTTTAAGAGCAGATTGAGATGGTGTCAAAACCATCAAGATCAGGTTAAGATGGACATTATTACTTCCCACAGAGCATCCAAGAATTTTGGCGAGTTCTGGAAGGCTACCAACAAGCTTAATGCTAAGCCTGGCCTACCCGTGAGCGTCGCCAGCTGTAGTGCTCCTCAAGACATAGCGAGTTTGTTTAGGGAACGGTTTAGGGTGTCGTCGCCCCTCGGGCTATCGCAGTCTAATATGATCAGTGCTGAATCTTGTCGTGCTGGGGAATTGACTCGGTTTTCTGCTAAACAGGTAGCAAATGTAATTAGTAAAATGGTAAGAGGAAAGTCCCCTGGTCATGACGGTCTAAGCATTGAGCATCTAAAATTTGCGGGATTGCATCTACCCAGGGTGCTGGCCATGTTGTACTCGCTGTGCCTTGCTCATTCCTACCTTCCTAAAGCTCTTATGCGAACCATTGTGGTACCTATCGTAAAAAACAGGACTGGAGATATATCTAACAGTGCGAACTATGGGCCAATTTCTCTCGCCACCATAATAGCGAAAGTTCTGGATGGACTGTTGGGTGAGCAGTTGGATGGGTACTTGCAGTTGCATGATGGTCAATTCGGGTTTAGAGCAGGACTATCTACTGAGAGTGCAATACTAAGCCTTAAGCACACTGCACAGTATTATACATCGAGACGCACTCCTGTAATTGCTTGTTTCCTTGACCTTTCCAGGGCTTTTGATCTTGTAGCTTATGATGTGTTATGGCAAAAAATGGAGGCCACTGGTATGCCTGCTGAAGTGATAAGAATGTTTCAGTTTTGGTACACGAACCAAGTAAATTGTGTACGATGGGGAGACACATTCTCTGACGACTACAGGTTAGAATGCGGCGTAAGACAAGGGGGTCTGAGTTCAGCAAAGCTGTTTAGCCTATATGTAAATGAGCTCATCGTTTCCCTTAGCAGCAAGCGTGTTGGGTGTTGGGTGGATGATGTGTGTGTCAACAACATCAGCTACGCGGACGACATGGTGCTGCTGGGGCCAACGGTGGGGTCAATAAGAGAATTGTTACAGACCTGTGAACAGTATGCACTTGCTCATGGGCTGGTGTATAATGTAAAGAAGAGTGAATATCTGATCTTTGAGGTCACGGGTAGATCCAAAACTGTTATGTCAGATATTTACCTAAATGGTGTGAAGCTTAAGAGAGTAGCCCAGTTTAAATATTTGGGACATTATGTAACAGAGGACCTCAAGGATCAGGTAGACATCGAACGAGAACGTAGGGCGCTGGCGATTAGATCTAATATGTTGGCACGTAGGTTTGCACGCAGTAGTGAGCAAGTCAAGATAACGCTATTTAAAGCCTACTGCCAAACGTTCTATACTAGCAGTCTGTGGACCAACTTTACGCAGGCATCGATCAGCGCCCTACGTGTACAGTACAATAATAGCTTCAGGATATTGTTGGGGCTGCCACGCTACTGTAGTGCGTCCGCAATGTTTGCGCAGGCTCATACAGATGACTTTTTTGCTATAAGACGCAAAACCACTGCATCATTGCTTAACAGAGTGAGGACAAGCACTAACAGTATCCTGAAGATGATATCTGAAAGATATGATTCGCCGTGCATTGGCTGCTTCGTGCGGCTGCTGGTCTGGCGGGAGTGAGGTGCATCCTGTCAGACTGGTGGGGGGCGGAGTGGTTACTGCACGGACATATTGTTAATATTGCCATATTTTATTTTCTTTTACTTTTATTTTCATTTTTATATTAACATTAGTTGTAAGGATTTTGTAACTAACAAGTGAGCCTAGTTGCTTTAAATAAACGTATATTATTATTATTATTATTATTATTAATGATAGCTGACCTCCGATAGGAGATGGAAACTTAAGATAAAGAAGAAGAATTGATTGCCCAGGTCACTGTATATTAGTCAAAGTTCTATTACGACAATTCGCAAGTCCCCTCTGTTTTGGCATTTTGACACAGACTTCCTTGCGTAAATCTGACAAGGGTCAAAGTCAATGTCAAATTGGTAAAACTTCTACGTGTGCGCATAATATCATGTCATAAATTACACAAATACCGGCATGAGTTTAATGCTATGTATATATTGTACTTAGCTTAAAATAAGTGTCATGACCGTAATGTCTAGCAGGGTGGTCACAAACCACGCTTTTTATAGGAGTTAGATCAGCCCTCGTCGATGATTCTAACGTACTAGATACAAGAAAAGGTAAAGTATTATTACGTATTCCTTTCGGGGTGGTCATAAACCACGCTTTTTAAAGGCCCATCATGACAATTGACAAGCTCGTCAATATCTCAAGCGTACCAAACTCGAGAAATATCACGAATAAATTAAATAATTTTATGTGTCTCGACCAGGAATCAAACCCGGTAAATTAAATATTAATGAAATTTATTAAGTTAATTTAATAATACTATTGTGTCCCGGCCAGGAATCGAACACGGTCTTAACCGCTAGACCACGGCGGCAATTATTTTTCTTAGCACATAATTAATTAGCGTGATCTCTCAGAGGTATTGCTCAATAAAATGGATCGCTTGTTTAACTCGTGTCGATCCTTCGTCGAGTCCAAAATGTGGGTAGTTTTGACTCGGTGAAAAAAAACTACAACGGCTCCGACCAAGGCACTGTCATGCGTGAGAGCTAAAAGTGACACGACGTTCGCGAACTCTTCCGTGGCTAAATTCGTATTTATAATAAAGTCGTAAAATAATTAAATTGTAAAAATGACGCTAAAATCATAAAAGTGATATAATACTTACTATTAGACTTTGGCTAGCAAACCTTAAAATAAAGGTATTGGTACTTACCTGAAGAAAGCTGAAACACGGGCTAGTCCAGGACTTCCATCAGCATCTCTAGCAGTCGTTGGAGAACACCAGGTCAGTGGTTCAGGTTACTTGCCTTGTGGTTTAACTAGGATCGTCATATCAGCTATCGAAGTTGAGTGAAATTACTTACGTTACGTTTTATCTATAAAGACCATCACATATCTGAGTTTAAGAGCCTAGTTGAAGTGCTACCGATTCGTTGTCGCCGAAACCTTCGAATCCTTTGTCTGCTTTTTTTCTGTATCAAATGAACACGACACCGAAATACCTCAAAAACGAATTTTCCTACCTCTATTCTCTTCACAAGAGGTCGTTGCGGTCATAGCATAACTCTGTACGAGTACTTGCCGTCTCAGTACTCTAGTTTTATGTCCGACTCATTTGCAGTTGTTGCCGCAAATCTGTGGGACAACTTACTTTTTTTTTTTACCCAAATTGAGAATTACAGCACCATCGAAACCAAACCTAAATTGACAAACAATTATAAGATCTCTTTCTGCCTATTCTGACTATAAATATTTAAAAAAAAAGTACTAACTTTACTAACCCAAGGGTCAGCTAGTATCGAATTGAAAGTACCCATATTGTTTGAATTCAATTGTTAGAACTTAAGACTATATATATATACGTTGTGAGGATCTCTTAAAGTAATGAGAGTACACCATCTTATCTCGTGGACAAGCAGCCTAAAGCCATTACAAAATACCAAAGGATCTAAGCAATTGGCCTAATTATCTGAACTCTACATAATAGTGAATGACGAAGGCGACATGTGACGTGTGTTCACAATAAGACACATCCGCACGTGGAACCCTACCTAGGTGAGTGGCTTAAATAGGACACGTGAATTTCACTATGCCGACCTAACAAGGTAGTTTTTTACACTCAACTTGAAGTACTCCAGGTTATAGAAATGTCTGATTTTATATCTTAAGCGTGCGATATAAGTTATTACTTTATTTTGTTAATAGTGTTACCGCTACTCAGTAACAGATGGCGCTGCATGTGTTTGTATGCACTAATTGCAGCTTCGAGGACAGAAAATCGAGTGGTCTCCGACCGTTAAATACCTGGGCTGCTCATTAACAGGACGTTGACAATGGATGAAATGGCCCGCCACTCCGTCAAGCATTGTTATGTCCTGTTATGAATTCCAGCAGTTGAAGGTCTGGATCTACAAGATGTTCATCGTTCACACCTATACTCAGCCTGACACCACCTTCTGGCCAAGACCAACAGGGACAAGATCCAAAGTCAGCAGAACATATCGCTCAATAATTACCAGCTTTCCTGTCTCTAGACTTTTCCGCTGAGTGTCCCCGTGGGCACATCGTCTCGCATTGAAACGGCGTAAACTTGTAACCTGAACCGAGGTTGGCATATTTGCACAGCTTGAGGTTCTCAGCAGAAAACGCAGCACTTCCCGCGCTTGACGAGGTCGCCTGGATGTGTTATGTGTCTACACATGTCGCATCCCACACCAGGGACCTGCCAAGTTTCCACGGCCCAACGGTCATGCCGCCGGGTCTCTTTCCATCCCTTCGCGCAATCCCAGAGGGTTCCAGGATCGCTGGTACTCCAGCAGTGACAAAAGCCCTTCGGATGATTATTTTAATTGTTATATTTCATTCATTTTTGGGTTTTTCTAATTTTCATTACCATCGTCGTGCATTGCTTTGTTTTTAAAACAATAATAAATATATTAATACATTTTTTAAGATTTTGTTAATATTATTACATTAAATTACTGTACTAAGAAAAGACATAATAATCCTTTCGTGTAGCGTTGAAACGCTGTAATCACTTTACTTCACTTTGTGCAAGATAGCAATGCGCCAAGTCGAACACAGGGTATATATTTATTGTAGGTAATAACTCATATGATAAAATAACTTGCCTATAATGATTAATTCTGAATAATACTGCAGTAAGTCATTCTTTACTCGGGGTTTTAACCCTGGTTTCTGTATTTCATTGTTCATTGAGTGTTTTTTATACCAAACTCGTGTTTAGTTTAATGTAAACACGCAATGTATTATGTAAATACTCAGTGTTGATTAAGAACGCGGGTCAGCTAGTCATGTTGTACAGTTGCGCATAGTAGTTCCTGACCGCGTACAGTTTAGTTCGCCGTTTAGGGAACTAGGTCGCTCTTTTAGTTCCTTAACTTCAAGCCCCTGTCTTGAACCAGAGAAAGGGAACGCTCAGTTTTGGGGTTCTGTGGTTCAAGGCAGTCGTTCGCTCGCTTACTATGTACTAAACTATGTAAATGGGTTTTATTATGAACTATTGGTTGGAGATCGAGTAAGGTAATAGGCAGGATGGAAAAATAAGAACTTTTAACTATGCAATTAATAAATACAGCAAAGTGGCAAACCTGTTTTTGGTTCTCCTAAACATTTTTGTAATATTTGGGTTACTTCTATCCTACTATCGAGGCATTTGTTGTCGGCCTATATAAACGTATGTTTTACCGGGCTGACAACGGATCCTACAAGCATCTTCAGGATATCGCCCCTACTTTCGCACGGCCCCTGGAGAAGAGGCCACGGCCTAGGGAGGCGCTCTTGGAGTTATAGTAGACGAATCTAGGAGACTAGAATCATGAGCCACACGGGCGGTGGTGTACTAGGAAAAGCGCCCAGCACCAAAGGTGCGTTAAATCACCGTCGGGTAGTTACCCGCTGAGATCCTGTCGGGGAAAACGGTAGATTATCCTATCTCCAGCCCTATTGAACATTCTGGTCTGGATGACTCTGCTGTCTGTTAATTTTTCAACAAGCTAATTAAACCTACGACAGATATGTGCATTCTGCTAGTGAGCGATAGTGTGACATGACAAGCTCCGCTCATCACTTCAGGCGGCGCTCCCGCTCTCTCGCTAATGTAAGCCGGTATGAATTAAGAGGGAGATCTGGCAAAGGTGGAACTAGTTCCGGTCTAGAACCTCTATGGAAGCGCTCTATGGAACTAATTCGTTGGCGAACTGCACAAGCCTATCATGTTGCATAAGCCAAGGAAAGTAAAACCTAACAAGACGTTGTTATTCACACACTCGGGAAATATTTACATAAATATGAAATTACTTTTATGAACACTTCGAAAAGTGATTGCTTAAGTTCGCGTAGATTAATTGAAAATCAGAGACGAGCATAAGCTGCAACTTATTATACCTACTGCAGTTTCGCCGAGACGATATATAGTTAACGAATTCCATTATATAACGTTTGCGACTAAGTAACATATAGGGCTACTGGAGTCCTTCAAGCGAAGTGTGAAAAAGCATCTTGTTATGCCGGCATAGTGGTAGAGACTGATGCGGTCGTTAGCAGCTGGCATCAGTTGCTCCCATTCTTAGACCTCTCGTACCGCTTACCGCCAGGTGGGGGCCAGGTAGACGATGCGAGCGAGCATTCTTCGAATATTCCATAGCATAACCGCGAGTAGGCCCGAGAGTGTCAACTTCAAACAGCGAAAAATACTTGCTCCAATAACAAATAACAATTTAAAAAAATGTAGTCTCTGAATATAGGATGCTCTGACGTTTCTCCCATCATCGAGATTCCTTAGGGACACCATGCTGCGGCCACTTGCAACATCCACATCTATAGAGCGTTCTTTGACTATGTTTATTTACTACGAGAACCTTTTACACTACTTACCACCTTCTTACTTTCTAAACAAGCAAAACAGTGTTTTTTAAATCAATTTATTTATTTTATTTTTGTGTTAATTTTTATTTTTAAGATTTGTCATTTACTGTTTATTAGTGTGTAGGCTTATTTTTAGTATTTTATAGTTATATGTATGTATTTATTATGTATTTATTTATTATATGTATTATTAGTATGTAGTTTATAATAATAAATTTGCACCTATACATAGTTTCTCCACACTCCCAAAGGTTGGTTGTTAGAAAATGCCTGGCCATTAAGCCTGCCTATGTACAATTTTAGTGCAATAAAATATTTTAAAATAAAAATGAAAAAACACTTCAGGCACCTGCTTTTTCAGAAATTTTAAATCTTTTCGACTATCCGAAGTATGTAAGACCTAATAATAAAATCTTATTATCACATTGCCAATCCATTGAGTTTTGCAATTACTCTTTTGTATTTCTTTTACAACTCGTTCGGCCAGTGTTGCAAGTGACAAATTTTGCTTTAAAGTGAAAAAAAATGCTACTCGAACGCTTTTCAAAGCGTATAGAGCTTAGATTTAGTATAGTATTTGAGTAGTATAAATCGGTACACATATTTATAGTGTCGCCAGCGGCCTTTGTTTTTGAGGTTGTATGGTGAATTATTATTATTATTTTTGCTGTTTATTTTTTACTTTTTAATTAATGTGCATACCTACTCATTTCATCATTCATCATTACAGCCCATAGAACGCAGCGTCTCAGACCTCCACTGCTGGAGATGGGCCTTCCAGAACATATATCTGCAGAATTTGGCCTACACTCGCCACGCTGGCCAGACGTATACCTACTAACATAGTTTTAAGTTAAAGTGTTACTATAAAAATTATGGAATTCATTTTGAAATAAATAATTTATTATTATTATTTACTAAGACGTTGTTTCATTTACTAAGTCACAGTTTAGACATTGATTTGTTTTGTGATAGTATTTATTCTGTGAAGAGCTAAATAGTTTCCAATTTTGTAACATTAAATGTATAATTGTTTTTAGTTTAAGTTTGTATGTCCAACCTTTTCTCTTAAGTTTATATTTTTGTAACTATTAATGTGCCCATGAAATATCAACAAAACTACGACTACCTGTTTCGATGTGGCACTTGCTTTGACTAAGGTCTTCGTATTGAAAATTAACCACATGTAAAGCGCTGAATTTCAATATGGAGTAATTGTTGAAACCTCTGTTTACCGTAACTCTGTATTCAAATAATCAGACCAGTAGTTCACGAGATACAAAAAACAAATATATATTTTTAGTCAGGGCTCGAGTCTTGCGAGACTCTGGTGTAAGACCAATACAAAGACCAGATGTTCCACAGAGCACAGATACAAAATATCAGTACCTACTCCAAGACGTCATCTGTGTAGTAGTGTGCGTATAGATGCGAGTAAACGGTAACGCCTACCCCCACGCTTGGTTTGTATGAAATATTTCGAACATGCCGTCTCTAGTAGCGGACGGCGCGCGTGGATCCCTTGCTCTGTGAGCTGTTCTGAAGCAAGACCAAGACCAAATTGGATTCCTTTGTACAACACTAGTTTCAGACCCTAAATGTCTAAGTATACCTTATAAATACAAGTATCTGTCCACAGAGCTCGCCCTACGATAATTATGTTTAATAATCGAGAAATTAATCGATTCCTATTCGGGCGAGTCAATTTAACGCCGATTATTAAAGATTTTATCGATTCATTTAATTAACAACACCGATGTAATTGATACCCTTTTGTGTCGGTGATTTCAAGTTGCTTTAAGGCAATTTCTAATTATTTTCCTTTTATCCCATATTTATAATTTATTGTTGATTTATGTACAGAACTGGGCAATTAATACAATTTATTGGCCGCAATCTGCTATTGCCTTGCTTACTGCTGGTTTCTCGAAGCTCTACTTAATTAATTCCTAGCTAAGGAATCATTACCATTAAGTTTTCTTTAATTCAAATCGGGCTTCACGAACAAATTTCACAAGACTTAAGTTTTTCTTATTTAGGATTTATGACGTTCCATTTTTGGTGACAAAAATGAAATATTTATATTTAATTACTATTTTATGGCCTTTGTGAGAAACGTATATGTAGGTATTTCGATGAATACCTATAATGTTTAAAAATATAATCAAGTAGAGATAAGTGCTAAGTTTTGGCGTGAAACGAAATAGGGAACAGGTTCGTTCCAAATCTTATATTTGACATTCATTGTTATAATTTGTTGTGTATTGTTTATTATTCAATTTAATTTGCTGATGATGATGGCAAGTGACCCTATGGTATGACGTTGGTCCCCTGGTGGGAACGAGGGCGTGCTATCGACACCCTCGTCGCGCCGCATCTCGGGGGACAGCGCATAAAGCGGGAGCTGCGGCGGATATTGCGGAGTCCAGCAAGTTGCGCAAGTATGTAAGTTAACCTCTCTCCCAGTCTCCCAGGAACGTTTTTCAGTAACCATAATGATTAAGGTTTTATGTTACCGTCCTGTTTTAAAAATCTACCCTGTATAAGATAAACATACCTAATAAAATAATGATATAGGCGTGAATTCAGTAAGCTTCATAATCTTGTTGAAAAATGGCATCGCGAACGCTGAATGCGATAATCGATCAACAGCCTGCTTCATAATTGGACGCACTTTTATTCAAACAGTTTGGTTAAAACGGCGTCCATTTGGATAAAAGGTGAATGTCTACTCGCTACCTTTAGTCATAAAAATGTCGGAATAGTATCGAATTTATCTGTCAAATTAGCGCAACTATTTAGCGACGAAATTTGACAGCCAACAAAGTTATCGATTAATATCGATACAGTTTAACCATGTGACAGCCGCCAACTGACATTTTGGCATTTGGTTCTAGTATTGCAAAGAAATAAATATGATTGCCTATTGATATATACTCATATTAGGGCATAAAATGAGTTAATATGGAGCTGCCTGAGTTTTTAATGACATAAGACCGCCTCCGTGGTCTAGTGGTAACAAACGTTGCCGTGAACTCGGGAGGTCGTGGGTTCGATTCCCACCGGGGGCAAGTTGTACATTGTATAATCTGTCTCGGTCTGGGTGTTCATATGTATAATATGTATATATTTACAAAAAAAAAAGTATAATATGTAGTTTATCAACCATCTAGTTTCCGTAACACAAGCCTCGTAGCTTACCACGGAAATTAAATGGCGCTGTGTAACCTGTCTGGAAATATTTATTTTATTTATTTATAAGTTATCATATTAAATGAAATATTACCGTCATTTGAAACTAATATATCGACCAAATCAGCTTTTTGATTTTGTAAATGGAAACATTTTTTATGATACCGACCGAAATCGCTAAGATAGGCGATCTGTCGAGACAGCCGGCCCTGCTAGAATGTTCTAGGTGAATCGCTGTGCGTGTATGCTGTATGTACAAGCCTTAAAACTTTCTTACTTAAGATGACAGACGTATGATGCTTAATTATAATTACCTAAGATAAAAAAAAAGGTGAGTTCAATGACCTTTACCCAAAACATGTGCGTTCAATCGGCAATGGGGAGTTTTGCATTGCAAATATAGTCCTTAGCCTAGTTGTTATAAAGACTACTAAATTACAACTACTTACGTTTTTATGGGAGAGTTAATTTCAAAATTTACCCTTACGGCCAGTTGCAGAAAGGATATAAACACTTTATTTATTCGAAGTAGATATTAAAATAAAATAGATTAAAAAACTAATTATAAATAATACTAAACTAAAAATACCTATGAAATTAAAACTATTCTACAAAATAAACTAAGGGCTTACCACCAGGGAGGGTACCTAAAACGCTCGCCGCATTTCCTCGTTGAATTATAATTGAAATATTCTGTTTTAGGTAGTTATGGCATTTGGGATCGCCACACTCTTGGAAAATTCGTTTACCCAGCTCTTTTATGAATTTGTGGGTATCAAGAGAATATACCCCCATTGTTTCAACCCCAAATGCCACAAAGTTATAATTTTGTTTAATGCTATTGTATTTGATGTGCTTTCTAAATTCGGCTGTATGAGCAGCCGAACCGGCCTTTTTTGATGTAGAGGAAATGTGGCAAGCGGCAAAGGTATCCACACAGGTGGCATCCCAAACAAGACATCTTCCCTCACTCCATGGTACAAGAGACATACCATCCGGCCTTTTACCATCACTACGTGAAAGTCCTGATGGTTCAAGGACGGACGGGATTTTAGCAGACCATAAACTTCTCTTTATTAACTCATTTAAGGCTTGGTGTCTGGAGAATCTGCCTGCACTCTTTTGACAACTAAGCCCGTGTAGACCCATTTCATCAACTTGAGAACCACACTTGCATATGTGAGGTTGACATATTTTTGAACCAAGGCGTAAAGAAACTGCTATTCTTAAACTGTCCTTATCCAGGAGTGTACCAAGAGGAGCTGATGGGACGGCGTGAAGCCATGCACCAGCTTCCTTCTGGGTAGATGCTAACAGACGGGCACAGTCATAAGTATTGTTTGAAATGTCTACTATTGATTGGTATGATTTATTTATTAAAGGGATGTCCCAAGCGGCCTGGGAACATTTATTATCGGGTTCGCTAACGTCAGGAAGTGAATCTGTCCAAAGCTTTCTGGCGTCTACCACACAGTGTAGATCCAAGTCGACGTTTGATTTAAGGATTAAATCGACCAAGACTCTAGAGCTGTGGGCAGAAGCCAGGTAAGCTGGAATGGAAAGATCGGTTAAACGACGGAGACCAAGTCCACCTAATCTGATGGGTAAACATGCCTGAGACCATGATGTATTTGACAAGTTGATATTTAATACTTTTTCAATTGTGGACTTCAGGATGATGTCAAAATTATGAAGTTTGTCAAGAGCGAGCCAAGATGGACAGCATCTCAATAAGTAAATTAGTTTAGGAGCAGCCAAACAATTTTTAATTAAAAATAATGCTACGTGTTGTTGCAAGGATTCACATTTATTCAAAGCCCGGTTATATGTTTCTAATTTTAAATCTAATGTATTAAAAATGGCTTCGGTTGTAACAGGAGCACCAAGTAAATTGAATTTATTTTTGTTGAGAAGGATGATACCGTTGGCAAGATTGTTAAAACGTTGATAATCATTTTCACTGGCCTCATCTAGAAAAAAGACTTCGCATTTTGAAGGATTTAATTTAAGGCCTAAATTGTTTGATAAGGATATAATTTTAGATAAATCACTGAGTAGATTTTCTATGGAGCCTGCGATAGTACCATCATCGAGATACCAACAATTAAAATCGGAAATTAATTCATTAATCATAGGTTGAATGGTGAGGCTAAAAAGAGCAGGACCTAGTGGATCCCCTTGCTGACAACCACAAGCTGATAATAAAATGTCGGCATTATAAAAAAGGCATGACGCATTGGTGTAACATATAAAGGATATTAAAATAATCCACAATCGACATTTTTAAATACGCCACGTGATTGGTAGTTAGCTTGTCACTTTGGTTATTTCAGTTAATGATGTGCCTCATATAGTTAATCAACCTCTCTGCAACCGGGCGTTAGAAGGATAAATGATAAAGCTTTGTTAATTTTTTACTTTTTAAAATATTTTTTGATTGTGTTCACTCCTCCTGATGTATGATAAATGAAACGATAGGGAAGGCAAAGGGCCTATATAGCCAAGTCTGACGTAATATATATTTCTTTCTTATGACTTAATGAGGTAATCATCAAACTCCAGAAGTTGCAGAATTTAATGCTTCTCTCGGAGTTACACGCGGCCCAAATACGTTTGGTATAATACGAGAGTTTACAGGCGGGAAAACCGCAGAAAATATCAACTTATGCCCCTTTATAAGGTCCAATTTTTCGTTTTCCATAATTATTCACATTGTAACACATAATTAAATAAAACAACACCACTTTTGACTAACAATATCCACAATAAAGTAATTTACAAAACAAAAACTTGCACTTGACATGTCTGTGAAAAATGGCGCTAAGTACAACCCTATTTTTTTTTTTAGTTTTATTCTTTCGGTCGATTATAAATGAGATAATATTAATCTAGAGAATTTAATGCTTTTCTTGGAGTGTATCGTCATCACGATAACCGTATCCCTTTCGGGGTGGTCAGAAACTACCTTTTTTTTAAGAAACAGATTCCAATTTAGCCAACGTAATGTATAGGCCCATCGCGACAAATGGCAAGCTCGTCGATGCCTTTAGCGTACCCAACTCGAGAAATATCACAAATGAATTAAATTAATTGTGACCACGGAGGCAGTTGACGGGTCCATCGTGTATTTATTTATTTATTTGAAGAGAAAGGATAGAGACAGGCAATATGAGAACATAGAAAATAGCAACAGAGTAGAAGCAATTAAAATTTTACCGGCCACCAGAATATTATTCACTGTGAAGTTTGTGCGATATTAAATTGGTAAATATCACCTTGGCCAGGTATAAAAGAAAACAACAGCATTGTATCATCTAGTTTCCGTAACACAAGCCTCGTAGCTTACCACGGAAATTAGATGGCGCTGTGACCTGTTTGGAAATATTAATTTAAAAAAAAAAATTAAAAAAAAAAAAAGTATGTGAGCTAATATAAAATATCATACCCAGCACAAAAAGAGGTATATCCAATAACACATGGAACAACCATCCTTTTCTTTTTTTTGGCAGTAGCTGAGATTCTTCGTCTTTCTGAAAATAATAAGTTTTTTTAAATTGTTGAGTCACTTATAATTGCTAGACCACGGAGGCTCAAAATAAAAGTGTTTAAATCAAAAAAAAAAAACATAAAAAATAATTATACCAAACAGTAAAATTCATACCACTTCAACAAAAGAGCCTATATTGTTCATATTTATTAGATAAATATATTTAAAAAATATTATTATAACACTAGGTTTTACTATTTATTTTGTTATAACAAAAATAAATCACAATATAAAATAACACAACACACCCAATTAATAATAATATTTAAATCAATTAATTAAAAACACTGGCACATTGACGTGTATATAAAAATGAATAAATAATATAGGTAAATACAGATATTAATTTAATCTTATCAATATATCGGTCATATCAGTGGAGCTATTATGTAAACCAATCAGCCATCTAAAGCTGGGACAACATATGTATCAATTTCCGGAGCCGATCATCGGATTCCCATTACAGACGCGCATTTCAAAGCGTGGACGCTAAATGCAGAGGGCCTTACACCTTAGTCCAAGCTCTAAGCGAAATATATAAATCTAACAATATATAAATTATAGTGGTAGTGTAAAGATAGGAGTCTCACTGCCGGTGTAATACCCTGAGACAGCGAGGGAATTCAAGGTGGTGGATACACGTTCGATCGAGCAGGCTCACAAGATCGTACCTAGAAGAGGTAGCACGCAAAGGTGTCTTGGGCAACGTGTAGAAAATGAGACAAACAACGTAATGTTGCATTATGATGGCTAGTGAGACCGCGGTCTCTATATTTATTTATTTATTTCAAAACTTTAATGCACAAAGTACAAACTTAATGCCCGTAGACAAACCTTTGGGACTAATTAAAACAACTGTAGGTGCAATGAAAGTATAAAGAACACATAACAATTAGATAGAAATAATAATATTGCAACTAAATATTAAACATATACAGTGTAAACTCCATGTAACGTCACTCGACACGACAAATTCCCTAAAGCGTCGAAATCAATTGGCTTTGGTTGGTTTAGCTTGTCTTCATAATTCTGATTTTTCTTTTCTCCATTTAACGACAACCTTCTATAACGCCATAAAATGCACAGTCCCTTGAGTGTCATTATATAGAGTTTACACTGTACTTAGATAATAAACTTACTTAAATATCTTTCACCGTCTTTAAATATACACACATCAAAAGTGTCTAGGGATCAACATATATTTTTGCAATAACTTTTCTCCTGATTGATATTCATTAAAATTTTCTTTAAGGATTGATCAAATAAAATGTTTTCGTTTGTCTACAGTAACGATAAACCAAGTCACCTTTGCATTAGTAAAAAAAATTGCCATTTTCCTAATAAAGGGATTTTTGACATTTGAACCACTAACATTAAAGTTCGAAAAAAAGACTGAAATAACAGTTTTTTTTTTAATTTTATTGGGTAACTTAAACAATTAATAATCCGTGTTTCTACCGCGAACACTAACAACACAAGAACATCGGTTTGGCATACTCAAAATGAGTTCATCCAAATCACGCTGTGGAATGGCCGCCCATGTTCGTTGCAACAACAAAAAAAGGTCTTCTTGCGACTGGATACCCTCCATATTCGGCAGAGCTCTTCTCTGAAGAATATCCCATGCATGCTCAATCGGGTTCAAGTCTGGCGACTGAGCAGGCCAGGGCAGGACATTGATGTTAGCTGCGGCGAGAGTCTGTCTTACAACTCTTGCGGTGTGCGGTCGTGCATTATCATGCATTAACTGAAATAAGGGACCGATATGCACTTGTAGAGGAACGATGACGTCTGATACAACCGTCTCAGCATAAATTTGAGCGTTGAGGTTGCCTCTGATCCAAATCAACTCAGTTCTTCCGCCGATCGAAATACCCGCCCATACCATGATGGTTCCACCACTATAAGGATGGACTTCCTGGCAGGATTTTAATCGCTGTTGGCGTCCAGGGGTTCTCCAGTGTCGTATACGTCTTGTATCCGGCCTCATACCAAAACGAGACTCATCAGAAAAGCACACGAAACGCCATTGTTCTTCTGTCCAATTTCTGTGTTCAAGAGCCCATTGATATCGAGTCCTACGATTGTGCATTGCTATAGGTGGTACCCGTAGCGGTCTTCGGGAATGAAGGTTCACTTCATGCAAGCGGTTTCTGACTGTTTGGTCGCTAATTAAGTTCCCTGAAGAGCGATGAAGGCTCACGGCTAACATCATGGCGGTTATTGTTGGAGTTCTTCGAGCTGTGATTTGAATGTATCGGTCTTGTCTCCGTGTGGTGCAACGATACCGTCCTCCATGGCGCTCAGCCACGGTACCAGTGGTTCGGTAACGTGTCCAAAGTCGACTGATAACACTCTGACTTGTATTCAGAGCTAAAGCCACAGTACGTTGCCGGGAACCAGCTTCTATCATTCCCACGGCTCTGATCATTTCTTCCCTGCTTAAATGACGTCGCCGCTCCATAATAACGTTGGTTTTAATCAGTAGTAGGGAAACAGTAGCACTAATAATGTCTTCAATGCGTCTTATGTTTTTATAGGGAAAATATTGACAGCTGATTTTCATCTTTTACTCGAATTTGATTGACAGTTCCTGTTTTAAATTATGAAATGCACCAAAAAGGATCCATATAAATTTATAAAATCATAAATTTATTACAAAGCCACATCTCAATCACAAGAAATCCGCATAAACATGCTTGATCCCTAGACTTTTTTGATGTGTGTATTTAAAAAACTATTATTTTCACACTTCCTTAAAAAACAAAATGAACCCTAATCTCGACATCTTGACATATTAGTATTTATTATATTTATTTATATAAGTATTATATAGATTGTATTTAGGTATATAAGTATTTGTGTAGGTCGAATTTATGTAATATGTATTAAATAAAGTATTTATATTTTTACGTACTTAATTATTTAATTCTAATATATTTACATTTACCTAAAAATCTCATACACCCATCATATAAATCTACCACTCTCCCAAAGGTTAGCTGGTAGAGAATACCTTCATGGTATTATGCTCGCCTATGTACATATTTTTATTTTGTATATTTTGTGTGCAATAAAGAATTTTATTAATATTATTATTAAATATCATCTACTTATGAATATAAATATAATAAATACACAATAATAATATATTGACATGTGGACCCAGCTTAAAACTAACAAAGATCTTTGATGATATACAGAATAGACCTGTAGTTACTGGAAAAGAGTAGTATAGGTATACAATATTGTTTTTTTTTTTTAAATTTAATCGTCATATTGTACGTAAAGATAGTGTTTTGTTGTCTGTCATCAGCTGTGAATCACTGTTAGACTAACATGATTATCACTTCCGTTTACATCACATCAAATCTTCACTGCTGAAGATTGGCCTTCCAGACCATATTTCTAGAGAATTTGGACTACACTAACCACAGTCTAGAGTGGTGGCTAGGTTATAAAGTCAAAGTCAAAATATTTTTATTCACGTAATAATAATAATATTTTTATTGCATAAGTACAACAGTTTCATAATGATACACTTTGTTAATACAGTACTTAAGGCTATTTGTTAGTTGTACAAAGGGTGTATTAAAGTAGACTTTCTAACTCCACACCAAGCTACTTGTGTTATGGAAGTTAGCCTATTATTCTAGGTTATAAATTACAATTAAAAATATTAGTGTTTACAAATAACAATTAAATAAATAAAATAAATAAAAATATACATTATATGTATAAATATTTTATGTACTTCTAGACTAAGTTATGATACCAACATAAAAAGTAGGTAAAGGTATGTATAGTTAGACGACCACATCACGATACTATAATAAATACTATTCCATGACGGACAGAAGTAATTACAGGCATTTGTGACACGTCATAATTTAAATTATTTAGAATGATTCTACTCCTGTTAGTGGAAGACTAAACAGCAAAGTGGTCCAAGGAGTACGCTGTTAGCAGAAGACCAGCAGCTTAGCAAATTCCAGTGACCTGTTAATGTTTAATCTGACTGAGAAAGGAATCTGCAAGGAAAACTCAGATATAGTAGATTTACAAATGAAATTATTACAGAATTATACAACAACAGTAAATAAATATAGTTCAAATTCACCTGAGAACCTATGAGATTACAATACAGTGGTACCCCACCAGGTATGTTAGAATGAAGACTTGCCTGTGTGCAACCCGAAAGCCGACAAAACGCAAAACCTCTTCTAATTTAAGAACAATAAATAGTCCACATAATTTTATTTATTTAATGAAGTAATATACAAACAGTATAAAAGAATTACAATATAAATTAAAACTACTTAAAAGTAAAAATTAAAATAAATATAAACTAAACTAAACCTAATAAAAAATAAACTATAAGTAAAAATCAAATTATCACTGAAGGGTCGTCTCTAGAGGACATTTTTTGAACAATAAATTGAATATTTGTTATTCTATACTTATACATATCTTCACGCCAGATCCCTTGCGGGGTAGGCAGAGACAATTGAGTGCCATTTGACACGATCACGACATACCTCTTTCGCTTCGTCGACATTCATTAACCTCTTCATACATGCCCTTTGGTTAAGAAGACTTTTTAATGCACCTTCAGTCAGTGTTTTATTTATTTGATCGTGATATGTGAGTCTCGGTCTGCCAGGGCCTCTTTCACCCACAACTTTCGCATTATATATCTGGTTTGTCAATCTTTCATCGCTCATCCTTTCAACATTTGTTGTTCTCGTAGAAAGTATGTGCCATTTGCAATAATGTCAAATGCCAATTTTACTTGCAAGGAGAACTAATATTGTAAGCTTGCCATGGTGATATTTATTTATAACAAGACTTACCTGACTATACTATTACATACTACAAGACTATAGTAAAGTATAGTCAAATAGTATGTAATAGTATAGTAAATGCTAGATTTAAATTTATCTTATTTTAACTGCCTCCTTGGTCTAGCGGTTAAATCCGTGGATTTAGGCTAAGAGGTACCGGGTTTGATTCCTGGTAGGGACACAAAAATATTACATAATACATATTAACTTTATTCGTGATATTTCTCGAGTTTGGTACGCTGGAGACATCGACGAGATGATTGGCCTATAGCAAAGTTGGCTAAATGTGAATCTGCTTATTTAAAAAGCGTGGTTTCTGACCACCCCGAAAGGGAAACGGTCGTGATGATACTTTACTTTTATATTTAATTTCGGTTCCTTACAAAAATAAAAAATGCAATTGTTATTTCATATATCATTGTTATTGTACTGATTTTGTTGGTTCTTATTTTTATTATTTTTCATTATAGCTAACAGTGAAAATTTGTAAGGCTTTGAGATTAGATATTTTTTGAATACATAATATTGTAAAGGCTGTAAATTTTCCCACGAATAAATAAATAAATTAATAAATAAAAAAACGTGTGTTCAGAAAAGCCGTGATGAGAATAACAAGCTGAGTTAGGTAAACTATAAAAAGTGTTTACGTAATTAAAAATACATACTTTAATAGATTTTCTTTGTTGCAACGACCCAATCCTTTTTATTCCTTCTATACTTGTTCGGACAAATATATTTTGCATCATTTTTATTTTTTAAATAAAAAAAATTTTTTTTAAAAATAACACACACGTTTTGCAACTATAAAGTACCTTTTTAAACTAATAACAATATTCATTTGCAATAAAATAGTTATTGTTGAATTTAATAATATAATTTGTCCCCGTATGACTAATCTGAATAACCATTAAAAAGCGCGGGCACACGGATATTATTATTGTTAGATTGTAAGCTGACTCGGCCTTTTTACAGCCACGAATTTATATTTAGATGACTCGGCCTTTTTACAGCCACGAATTTATATTTAGATGACACGGCCTATTTACAGCCACGATCTTATATTAAGTAGTTATTAAGTTACAATTACATTGCTTATGACAATAATGCTATTATAACACACATAAATCTGGATTGTTTAACTGTTACGGTCCAATCATGATTACCTAATTTATGTTTGTTTATATTTTTTTTATGTTTTTGTTTTATATTATTTTGGTGCTGACAATATCCAAGTTGTTACAAGATAACCTAAGGAAATAAATATTTTGTTTTTTTTTGTTATTTTCGACTGGTTGGCTCCAATAATAATGATGGCTCCCTTATCGTAAGAGGCGAATTTGTAGAGTTATCTGCTTATTGTATAGTATCCTGAATGAACCCGGCACGCCTCAGTATCTTAAAGACAGCTTCACATTTCTTGGCTCTATTCACGATCAAACCCTTCGATCTAGTTTCAACTCCACACTTTCCATTCCTTCACACCACACCTCTTTTGTCTCCCATTCGTTTGCTGTTGTTGCTGCAAATCTCTGGAACGACATACCATTAAATATAAGACAAGCTTTAAATCGTGCTATCTTCAAAAAAATCGTATATAGGTACTTCTTGTCAACCTGTTTCAACTTCTCTATTTTTAAAATATATTTTCCGCTTTTCATTTGCAGCAACAACATTATTATTTCTGTATTACTTCCCTCATCGTTTAAGTGGTTTATTTGTACAGCGTAGTATACGCGTACTTATAAATTTGGAGACTCTTACATCTGTCGCACGCTGAAGATGTGAAATGCTCTCCGAGCCAGTGTGTTCCTCCACTCTTATAACCTGGAGTTCTTCAAGCGAAGTGTGAAAAAGCATCTTGTTAGGCCGGCATAGTGGTAGAGACTGATGTCGGTCGTGGTGATCGATAAATTATCAATCATACGACCCCAGCCTGAAGCCTAAGGAGACCCCAAGGCGCCTACGGACCAAAACCCTATAAACCGTCTCTCTCTCACTGTTGGCCCTGCGTGCCTTAACAGCTAAGTCTGAGTCGTGGTTACGGAGTGAAGGCACTCGTTCGTCTTCCTGTATATATTAAAATACTTTTTCAGGGACAAATTTACGTCAATATTAACCTATTTATGAGTAATTGGAACTTTTACCTACGTCAACAATTCCATTACTCGAATTAATATAATAAATTTAAATACATAGAACGACATGTGACATCGTTCCCATCTGATGGTACGCGAGGTCCAAAAATGTGAGCAACTGACGCCAGCCACAGACAGACAGTGGAGTCGTACTTCAGCTCTCCTCCAGGTCCACTTCTCTAGGAAGTGGTCTCCCGTTGGGGGGCCGAGCGCAAGACGGAGCGATATTCTGGAGATTCTTGAAGAGTCCGTTGCCGGCCCGATAGAACATATGTCTAGTCAGACCGACGACAAATTCTTCTATAGTAGGCATTTCCAGATCTCGAGCTATGACGGAATTAAGCATGAAAAACGCGATATGTATTGCTGACTTTGGATCTTGTCCTTATTGTTCTTCGCCAGAAGGTGATGCCAGCCTGGTGCAGCGTAAGTAAGACGGGAACGTATGAATCTTGTAGATCCGGACCTTTAACCTAAGCGGCAAGCTAGGATTCATAATAGGACGTAACATGGCTTGGGCCGCCTTTGCCTGCAATGGGGTGTATCACTAACTTTTTATCACGATAGATGGCGCATGATAGATGGTACCTAACATAACTGTCAGTTGCATAGAAAACTTGTATTTTTATTACGAAATTTATTATTTTCTGGATATTATGCCGAAGTGAGCAGCTTTTAAGTGTACAAATCGAGATTTCTAAGCAAAATCAAAGATATGGTAATCTTAAAATTGCCGTTCTATTAATATATCCTTTTTTCTTTTTAAAGACGGTGTGCGCTTTCTTAATTCGTCTTTTAAGGTAGTTAACGTTAATTTAAAATAGACTTTTCTGTTATAAACATATAAAAATACGTAAACATAAAAAAAATATGCGATATAGGTGTAAAATAAGGTACCATTGCCGCTAGCGACATCTACAAAAAGCTTTGCCTGATACACCCCATTAACAGCGTTGCAAACCATTTCACACAATTTATATGTACGCTAGCGATAGTGGCTACGGTATAGGGGTGCATATTTTGGCCTGAGCAAACACAGGCGCAATTTATAAATTAAACTAGTCCATAATGTCTCAAAGGTTAGGTAGCTGTCAGAAAATACATAACCATTAAACTCGCCTATGTCTCTAATATTAAGTTTTGGTGCAATAAAGATTATTAAAAATATACCTATATAAATATTATGTTGTTGAAATGTAATATGTTTCACTTGTGGCTGTAAGCTCTTTTTTACTATATATCGATTTGAAAAGAACTTGCGTTTTCATTCGCTTTAAGCATAATTCAGTAAAAAAGCGTGCTTTGCTTTCAAGTCGAACACGGCAGTAATGTAACTTAATTAGAATTGAAGAGGCACTTCACAAGTTATGTAAAAATGCACGCAATGCACTGTTTAGATTTATATCAAATAGTGTTGCTACTCAATAACAGATGGCGCTCTTACAAGTTTTGAAAACATTCGGTATTTTTACGTCAATTTTGTATTTTCGTCAAAACCACATTACCAATTTTACGTCATACAAATTACGGGTGGGCAACATAAGGGTTGCATACGGACACCATACCGGCATCATACGGGCATTAAACGCCATCGATTCGTTTCAGTGGGCAAAGCAAGCCGTATCGTATTGCCTTCCGTGCTTGATACGTTCATAGCACGTTCATGGTATGACACGGTGTAGTGGGCAGACTCCAACTTTATTTTCGTTTGACAGCTGGAAAGAAATGTTGAGTGGAGAAGCCGTTGAGGAAAAGGAGAGATATAATAAAGCAAGAATATATATATGCCCTACGAATATCTGATGGATATTTTGGACTCTTCCAGAATTTGAAACGGTTATGAAATATGTTTTTGCAATTCTTGTGCCATGACCTTTTTGCCGAACAGTTCCTGCTAAATACGGAAGTACGGTTGAACGCGGATTTTTCGACAAATTGGTCCACTGGCCTCTCGCTGATTGAAATATTTATTGTCAGGAACATCATCATACAAAAATAGTGGATGAGATCAACTTTATTAAATAATTTGGCCCACGTGAATTTTTTTTAATTTTTTATAAACTATCTACAACAAACGATAAGATTTGCAGTTTGTTACTTTGTAACATAAATAAATAAATAAATAAAAATCGTTTATTGATCCAATTAACTTAAATTTAAGACATGTTTATATGCTCAATGACCTGCACTGGTAGCGACCGTCTATTATGTTTTATCCGGTCGACAGAAAATACAATTTATTTTATCATTAAAAAAACAATTATTATCAAACAAAACAGCACAAACAAATACCCACCAAAATTGTTCTGTGTGGGTATGTAGGTGTGAGTGTATATGTAGTTGTGTGTCTATATCAGCGTGGATCGGTGAAGAGACCAGACTACCTAACGACAGCTAGAAAGTTTTCAGTTTCCGTGTAATCCCTCTGACTGAGCCATTTTTTGAACCTAGTATTATGACAACATTAGATAGGTCACGACCGTGAACTCACTACCACGCGATGTGCATTTAACGACAATGGGGTGTATCAGGCAAAGCTTTCTGTAGATGTCGCTAGCGGCACTGGTACCTTGTTTACACCTATGACGGATCATTTTTTAAATGTTTTTGTATTTTTTTATTTTTATAATAGAAATATAAATTTTAACTTAATTTTATCTACCTTAAAAGACGAATTAAGAAAGCGAACACCGTTTTTCAAAAGAAAAAAGTGTTAAATAAATGGAACGGCAATTTTGAGAATACCATATCTTTGATTTCGCTTGGAAATCTCGATCACTTCGGCAATATATCCAGAAATTAATAAAATCCGTAATAAAAATACAAGTTTTCTATGCAACTGACAGTTCTATTAAGTACCATCTATCATTTTTTTTTTTTTTTTTTCACGCGCCATCTATTGTTATAAAAAGTTGGTTTTACACCGCATTGATAATAACGTCGTATTGATACAGTCAATTAGGTACACCGGCCATTATTTAGGTAGATTTCTAGCAGGAAATTCGTTAATAAGGGATCATTACCTAGCATAGGTAGGATGGATAGGTAGTGTACACATTTATCTAGGCCAAGACAGCTAATTTTTATTTTAGAAAACCAATATTTTTAATTTAAGCTACGCTACACGAATATACATTTATATTAAGATATATTGTATGTATTATATTTATGTGTAAATATGTATAGTGTGTAGTATATGTATTATGATATCATAGAACAAGTTTATTTTAAATTTCTTTAAAATTAAGTTGTATTATTTGAACCCTTTGCACCTACCTCATAATCAAAATTCTCTGTATAGTCCCAAAGGTTGGCTGCTAGAGAATGCCTAGCGGCATTAAGCCTGCCCTTTGTACATAGTGCAATAAAGTAAATAAATATAATATATATATATATATATATATATATATATATATATATATATATATATATATATATATATATATATATATATATATTGTTAAAGCGGGCCTACGGGGAAAGCCGGGTCAAAGAGCTAGTAATAAATAAATAGGTAGTATTACCAATAATACACGTCATGTAATTATGGTTAAATTATTTTGAATGATTCTACTCCTGCTAGTGGAATTCTAAGCAGCAAAGTGGTCCGAGGAGTAAACTGTTAGCAGAAGATCAGCAGCTCAGCAGATTCCAGTGACCTGTTAATGTTAAACCTGACTGAGAATGGAATCTGCAAGGAAAACTTAGCTACGGCAGATTAACAAGTTATAATAAATCAAAATTACGTTACTTAAGTTGGCTAAATGTGAATCCGCTTATTTATAAGCGTGGTTTCTGACCATCCCGAAAGGGAAACGGTCGTGATGATACTTTACTTTAAATCTTAATTTTAAACCTCAGCCGAACGTCTTGCCAAGGAGTTGTCCAAACGGCTCACGGAAAAGTCGGGAGACAGAAAGGCTGGCAATTATTTCTGCCAATGTATTAGCCTCGATATACAGAGAGAAATTGTTGCCAGTCTTACTATCCCTGAAGGAGTTTAATTTAATTTAAGCTTTTATAATTATATTTACTTACTTTATTTATTTCAAAACTTTAATGCACAACGTACAAAAGGCAGACTTAATGCCCGTAGACATTCTCTGACAGCCAAACCTTTGGGACTAATTAGAACAACTGTAGGTGCAAGGAAAGTATAAGTGACACATCAATTAGATATAAATACTTATATAATAAACTTACTTATATATAATCTACTTATAAATATACTAAAACATACACAATAATAAACATGCATATAAAAAAAATTATATTATTAATAAATTTGCTGCCGTAAAAATCAATCTTAAACCTACCTTATGAAGGTCTAAAGTGGATTGTGTAGGTAAATTGATAGAGAACACTTCTCTACTCTCGGTGGCTGTCATTTTTCCTCGAACACAATCAAACGCGTTCATTTTACAAATTTTGCGTCGATTTAAGCACTAATTAGAAATTTTGAACGCTTCCCGCCAATAAAACTACACCACACACTTTAACAAAACAAATCTACTATTATTATCATGTTGATTGCTAATCGTAAACTCGTACGCATGTATGTAACGCTAAAGATGGAGTAAATTGGAATACACATTTCTGACATTGACTTATACATAAATTGGGCTTTTATTAAAATTAAAAAAATAGAAGTGAGAATATATTTATTATTATTAGGTTTTTCGCATTCATTAAGGTATTTTTTATTTCATAAATGTTGTAGTAAGTGCTTTATACTGAGCTAACATTTTTTTTGTGGATTAATCGCCATTGTATATAATCGTACATACCTGCGACACCGAAATACCTTAAGAATGATTTTGAAAATTTTTCTTCGTTCCTTTAACAATTCTGCCCTTTCTATTCCTTCGTATAATTTAGTAGGGGGTTGTTTTAAATACATTTGAGTATAAAAATGGAAAACATGTCCGTAATTAAAAAAACTACAGGAAACGATCAAAACAAACGTACATTAACATATGAGATGTCAGTTTTGAAATGTCACACTGACTGTCCATTTAGCTATTTTATGCTTACAACGCTTTAAGTTCCGAAAGCTACATTAACAGGCACTTAAAGCATTGTTAAATGAAGCACTCGCGGTTTTTACGTGAACACACTGCAAACTAGTGTTTAACGCTTATAATAAATATCCATCTCTGTTTAAATTATAAATTTATCGAAGCTTTTTTACTAGGTTTTATTTATTACTGGAAGGTGCTATAATATCATTTTATTTATATATATGTATATATATACATATATATAATATATATAATGTAATGTATATATATATAAATCATGGCTTCAAGTGAAGGCACTCGTTCACCGAGCTAATATATATATATTGTTATAGCTCTTATTCGCGAATAACGAGTGTCTTCACTTGAAGCCACGGCTCAGTCTTAGCTGTAAAGGCACACAGGGCCAACAGCAAAGTAAAACAGTTATAGGGTTTTAGTCCGTAGGCGCCTTGAGGTATCCTTAGGAGGCCGCACATTGAGTAAGGCATGTGAACCACAGTCCGGACTCCTTCAGACGGAATCCTTCAGAACGTTGTCATATGAATAATGATTTCTCGACTCCGTCTATAAACAAAAAAAAATGTTATAGCTCTAATTAGTTTTACTGTGTTTTTGTATTTAAATTTAAGGTTATTTATAATGTTATTTCTTTAGTGATGATATAAAGGGAGTGCCTAATAATTTAATTGAACCACTAACGTTGTTTTTACAAAAAAAAAAAACACCGATGTACGGAGAATAGCAAAATGCCAGACTTATATATTAGGTCAACGTATCGACACAAATTCTTATACACACCAACATTAAAAACACAGGAATTTTATCTTAACGTTATTTATTTATTTATTTATTTAAAACTTTATTGCACATAAATTACAAAGGCGTGACATAATGTCGCTTGACATTCTCTGCCTGTCAGACCTTCGGGACAACGAGAACATTTATGTGAGGTAGGTGCAATATATCAATTAAAATTAAATATATTAAAAATATACGTCTATAAAATATTATTTATTGCTTATAATAAATATCTATTAATAAAATTACATACGAATTCATACACACATACATATATAAACTACATAAATAAGTTATACTAATTATATACTACATAAACATAAATAAGGTACTACGTACTTAATGATAACCGATGATGTAGGATAATAATAAGCAACAATCAATGAAAATTTTATGAAAATTATGAACCCAAAAAGTGTCTGTAAACTAATCTTTTAAATATTGCTCTGTTTGGAGCATCTTTAACCTCCGTCGGTAGGTCATTCCAAAGCCTTGCAGCCACAACTGCAAACGACTTGGACATAAAAGCGGAGTGGTGAGAGGGGATAGCAAAAGTAGTATTAAAGGAAGAGCGAAGAATTCTGTCATGATGCGAACCAAGCAAAGTGAAGCTGTCTTTAAGGTATTTGGGGGTCACAGGCTCGTATAATATGGAGTATAGTAAGCAGAGCACTCTGCTATTTCTCCTACTGCGAATATTTAACCACTTCAGCTTTTCGCGAAATGGAGAAACGTGATCGTATTTGCGAAGACAAAAAATGAATCTGATGCATGCATTGTGTAGTCGTTCCATCTTGTTAAGTAATTCTTGTGAGAGATCGACACAACACATGTCACCATAATCAAGTAAGGGAAGCAGCAGTGTTTGTACAAGCGTAATTTTAGCTTTCAACGGCAGAAAATTCTTTAATTTATTGAGAGAGTGCTGTGAAGAAAAAATCCTACGACTGGTATTGGTGATTTGCGCTACCCAACTAAGCCGAGAATCAAGGTATACACCAAGATTCTTAACCTCGTCAGAGAAAGCAATTGGTACGTTGTCAAACCGTACAGAATCAATTTTGCTCATGTCAATTTTGGCAATTTGTCGGGGACTCCCGATGATAATAGATTGACATTTGCTCGGATTGACAACGACACCAAACCGTGTTGACCAAGACAAAATACTACCAAGATCTGAATTGAGCCAAGCTATAGCACTATTAAGTGTGTCGATGTCTGTCTGCACATAAAGTTGCAAGTCATCAGCGTAAAGGTGGTAGTGACAGTGAAGAGATGAAGTGATACCATTAATAAATAATGAAAAGAGTAATGGAGAAAGAATTCCACCCTGTGGAACGCCCGTATTTAAATCACACCAGCTCGACGACGAAGTTTCATTAATACGAACTTGTTGTTGACGGCCACAAAGGTATGCCGAAAACCACGCAAGAGCTTCCGACGAAATCCCAAGACGAGACAAAGTAGCGATAAGCAAATCAGGATCTACAGTGTTAAAGGCATTCGTGAAATCAATAAGGACGAGAACCGTCACTTTGGTTTCATCCATGCCATTTCTGATATCTTCAGTTACTTTAAGTAATGCTGAAGATGTGCTATGTCCGGGACGAAATCCTGATTGAAATGGGTTTAAGAGTTCGTTGATATAAAGAAAAGATGATAACTGTTTATGAACTACTGACTCTAAAACCTTTGATAAAAACGGAAGAATGGAAATCGGGCGATAGTGCGAAGGGAGTGTCGGAGAGGAGATTTTCGGAAGAGGTATAATAAAGGCTTTACGCCAGGATAATGGAAATTGGCTTAAGGAAAGGGAAGCGTTTACGATACGCGTTATATGAGGCAACAGTAAATCAAGAATTGTAACGATCATAACACGACCAATGGAGTCACATCCTATTGCTTTAGAAGTAATTGAGTTAATCGTCTTAAGGATCACGTCTTCAGACACTTCTTCAAAAAAAAACTGTTCAACTTCAGGTGTCGGTATCTGAGCTATCTCGGCTAATGTTTTAGCCTTTGTAGCTACATCTAGTATCGGAGCTGATGAGAAATGACTATTTAGCTGGTCGGGTGTTACAGAACCAAGACAGACCTGGCTCTGAGTTTGCCCTAACCCGATAGAATTGAGAAATTTCCAAGTGTTGGTAGAAGATTTATTAGATATATTATCGTGAAAATGACGGCGTTTAGCTGTTCTTACCACCTGATTACAGCGATTTCTCGCAACCCTATAAGCATCCCAGTTGTCATCACTGCGAAGACGTCTATACTTCCGATATGCACTGTCACGCTTCCTCATTGCTAAACGTATATTTTCGTCAATCCACGGCGCAGGCTGACGCTTTAATTTCGTGGGACGAACAGGAGCATGTAAATCATATAGTTTAAGGACTTCACTACTAAAACAGTTAACCATGTCATCAAGGTTCACTGCCCTCTCAAAACAGCCCCAATCAACCCGACGCACATCATGACGAAGCTTATCAAGGTTTATACGGCAGAAGTGCCGCATAAAGACAGTTGGTGGGCGAAACTTAGGAGGCTTAGATTTATAAGAGACATAAATGAGATCGTGGTGAGAGAAAGCAGAGGCAAGAAGCTGACCATGACAAGCGACAAGGTCAGCGCGGGAAGTAAACATTAGGTCTAAAAGAGTGTTAGAAGAAGCAAGATGGTGAGTCGGGCCAGTTGGCAGAAGAATTAAATTAGTAGAAGAGATAATATTTAAAAGTCTAGAAGCACGGGCCTTTGTTAAAGAATTATCATTAAGTAGGCATGTATTAAAGCCTCCCATTATAATATTATGGGGGTATCCCGCCACGATCTCATCAAAAACGTTCTCCAAACAGGAAAAGTAGTTTACAGATGGCGGACAGTAGACAACCCCAACGAGTATGCTTGCACCTTTAAAGCTGACATCAATAAATAGGTATTCGCAAGATGCAGAGTACAATGTAGGGGAGCAGCAAATAATTTTGTAGGAAAGGTTAGCACGTAGATAAATTGCTACTCCACCTCCACCTAAACCCGTGCGATCATTGCGAATGAGAATATAGCCTGGAAGTGAATAATAAGTTGAAGGTAATGAGGGTTTGAGCCAGCTTTCTGAAACGAGAATAGCGTCAATGACGTCAGGAGAGGAAAAAGTAGTAAGGAGATCCGTATAGTGTGCTGTCACACTTTGTGCATTAATGTGGCATACGTTGAAGTTGTCTGTACAGTTTGAGTACCTGTTCTTTAATAAATCATCCAGATTCGGCTCAACATCATAATAATCGCTGGAAGTGTCACTACCGCTTATTATGGAATACAAGGAATTTTCGCTATCATTATCTGACATCGCGTAGCAAGTACCTATGATATAAAATATATAAGATAAAAATATAAATATATACTTAAGATATAATAAATATGACTTAAAATAACTTACTACTAAATATTTTGAAGAAGAATAAGGTTTTTGTTCTGCATATCCTGCTGGCATGACAGACTATACATGCGTACATTTTACCACAGACCCGAAGGATATAAACACTGGAAAAGTTAACCTAATAACCTATATAAACTACAGAAAAAAATTATATATATATATATATGTCAGGTTACGCTGAGCCACCCTCCGTGTCTGTACCAACCTGCACGCTTAAATTACAATAATATACATACTATTAATAACCTACTACTAATACAAACTACAATAACCAGAGAACTTTGATATAATCAAAGCCAGAGAAGAACAAAAAAAAAATTTCAAAAATAAGCGTATGACATTTCATTACCAATACAGAAACGTCCACAGATTACAGGATACCACGAAACGTCTATTGAGCTGCAGAAAAAAAAACAACAACAATGATATAATACTCACGGCCAAAAACGAAACAAAATTAAGTAATAAAAGCGCCTTCAGCAGTTGGTCGAACACGGATTCAGAATAATAACATGCCATGCTCAACCTGAAAACGCTCGCCTTGCCTTGCCTTACTAAACCCCGCTTAAAATGTATGAAGTCATACGCTTTCAAACCGAAAAAAAAAAAAAAAAAATTAAAGCGCTTACAGCGACAAGTCGAACACGGAGCCGATATACATAATGTTAAAACTTTGTCTACGCCCAGAGAATCAAAGTACATGAGCAGAAATAATAATATATTTATTTATTATGATTAAGGTTAAAACAATATCTATTGCCTAAGGTAAGAACAAATAACAAACAAAATTAAACTACGCTGGAGAGGAGAAACAATAAAAATAAAAACAATTAGGCTGAAGGATTAATATCCATTACCTCACATATGTTGTATTTATGCCATGTTTGACCTGAAAGCAAAAAGCATAGCTTGTTTTTCTTACCGAGTTTTGTATGAAAACCATGAACAAACGATTTCAAAGCGTAATGTAAAAAACAAAGAGCTTAAAACGACAAGTCGAACATAGAATCAATAAAATTAAAAATAAATTGGTCATAGACAAAGAAAAAAGGTTATTGAATCGTAGTATCCTATATAATCTGTGGTTATTGACGTTTCTGCATCTGTCTGTGGTTTCTGCAAATCATGTAAAAAAAAATGCAAGCTGCCATGTGCTAATTTTACTACTTATATTAAAATTTATTATGGAGCAAAAATTTGCTGTAATAAGTCATTGTGGCACTAGTTTACATATGAAAATATCTCTGTCTACTCCAACTTGACCGCCGTGACACATTTTGGATTAAATGCTTTGTGGATGCTCATTATTAATAAATGCAATGTAATCCTATGCTGGTTTGTAATAAAAAGTACTCATCTATCTATTTTACTAGGTACCAGGTAGGTATTAGTACACACAGCGATCAAGCTACAATAAACAGGAGAAAAAAAAAAACCAGCTAAAATGTCATAAACTTTGCTAAAACATTGTCAAATCTCAGTATTACTTTCTAGCCGCTCTTCTTGGTCGCTCCTTGGTTTGATGATGTTCACCTAAAGACTGCTGTGATGCAGAAGTTTCCTTTTCTGATATAAGGGCAGTGAGATCATTACGGTGGACAATTTTATGACGGGAACCATCGGGCAACTTTACAACAATTGTGCCATCCTGAGTCCAGCAGTTGGTGACACCGAAGACCTTGCGTGTGTCTATAAACAATACTTGTCTTACCCTGGTCAGAAATTCTGAGCAACTGTAATCACTACCCTTAAACTTTGTTTTATTCTTCCAGACATCATTCCGTAGCCTGTAATCTGAAAAGCGAACAACTATCGACCGGTTCACGGAGTCTCTATATGCACCAAGTCTATAACATGACCGAAAGGAATGCAAATCTACACCAGAAATACCTAGCTTAGTCTGTAGCACATCACTAACCACTTGTCCAATATTTTCTCCATGATTTTCTGGAAAGCCTTTCAGAAGTAGGCAGTCGGAGCGAGATCTGGTCTCGAGCCTATCCAGCGACGTCTGCATATCTGTAATTTGCCCTCTCAACAATGACATCATCTTGACAACAAAAGCTTTAAATTCATAATAGTCTTTTGCCAAATCATCCAGCTTGACACCGTGGCGAGGATCCTTGGATGCAGCCAGCTGACTCTCAAAATCAGCCATCCTTTTAGTGAGCTGATCTTCCAACATCTGCTGCGTCTCGTGAATCTTATCAGCTGCACTCATTGTAGCTTGGTTTTGTAGATTAGGTAGGTTTAATGTATAACAATAGGTTACCAGCAGGTTTGATGCAGATTTATTATTATTTCACTTATAACATGTGTAACTTACTAACAATAAATATTTACACCACTAAAATAACTAATTTATTAATTATTTAATTAAATTGTACAATTGAGCTCAAAAAATACGTGTTTTGTTTTTCACACCTACCCAAAAAAAAAAAAAAAAAAAAAAAAAAAAAAAAAAAAAAAAAAAAAAAAAAAAACGTTACGTTACGCTATATAAAGGTCATAATTCCGTGACATTCGTTACAGAGACACATAGACGTACAAATCCCAATCTTTATTTATTTAAATACTTTATTGCACTTAAAAACCTAGTACATAGGCGAGCTATAACGCCATAAGGCATTCTTCACCAGCTAACCTTGGGGATCATGTAAGGTGATGGGCAAGATAAAGAAAAATATTAAAATAGCTTAAATTAGTAAATAAACATAATTACGCATTTATAGCACTTAAATATGCATATACATACACAATACAAAAACAATATACAATCTTTCATAAGTTTTGCTAAGAATTTTAACGTTTGTGTGAAATTAGTCTCATTCTGCCCCTAGACCATTTTAATTATACAACCACAAATTAATATTAATTATAAAAACCCCCCTTCTGGGGTGTACAGAAACCACGCTTATAAAAAAGCGGATTCACATTTAGCCAACTTTACTATAGGCCAATCATGACAAGTGGCAAGCTCATCGATGTTTCTACCCAATACCTCCGAGTCTAAATCCACGGACTTAGGCAGTTGGCTTTATATTTTTAAAAGTGAATTATTTATATATTTTTTTCTTGCTACACGACTAATGTAAATAATACTATCACTGAAAATTTGTAAATCAAATATAAATATAAAATTCCTATTGTAATATTTTAAAGGCTGTAAATTTTAATCAGATTAAATAAATAGACTTTTTTTGCGTAACTGCCTCCGTGGTCTAGCGGTTAAGTCCGTGGATTTAGATTCGGAGGTACCGGGTTCGATTCCTGGTCGGGACACAAAAATATTTAATAATGTAAATATATACATTTAATTAATATTTAAGTTATTTGTGATATCTCTCGAATTTGGTACGCTGGAGACATCGACGAGCTTGCCACTTGTCATGATTGGCCTATACTAAAGTTGGCTAAATGTGAATTCGCTTATTTATAAGCGTGGTTTCTGACCACCCCGAAAGGGAAACGGTCGTGATGATACTTTACTTTACTTTTTACTTTTTTTGCGTTTCTCAAACTTTCAATTGACCGCCTCCGTGGTCTAGTGGTAACAAACGTTGCCGTAAACTCTGGAGGTTGTGGGTTCGATTCCCACCGGGGGCAAGTTCTACATTGTATAATTTGTCTCGGTCTGGGTGTTTATATGTATAATATGTATATATTTACAAAAAAAAAAGTATAATATGTAGTTTATCAACCATCTAGTTTCCGTAACACAAGCCTCGCAGCTTACCACGGAAATTAGATGGCGCTGTGTGATTGTCTGGAAATATTTATTTATTTATTTATTATTATAGTTGTTGTAGGAACGCTTTCCTCAAAATCCTACAAAGGTCGGTTCAAACCCTCGACATGTACCAATGAGAAATACACTTTTCTTACGTACATTTGTCATATATTTACATAGCCACCGTTCCCGTTCTCCGGATGTTAAGCAGTTGGTTCCGGTTTTCACTAATACCAACTTGTGGAATCGTTAATAATTTGTCATTAAAAATTGACATCAGATCCTCGCCAACCCGTCTGGCCAGCGTGGCGAGTGTAGGCCAAATTTTGCAGGATATATGTTCTGGCAGGCCCATCTCCAACAGTGGTGGTCTAGGACGCTACTCGGGACTGGAATGATAAAACTTTCAGTTAATCAGCTGTATGTTCATTTTAATCAGTTTTTCACTTAATTAAAAACCCTGAGTTAAAAATGTATCTTTAAATGGTATTTTAGGGCCACTGTGTTTTGATGTCCGGTCCTTTAGTATATGTCTGTAGATTAATATGTGTGTCATTTTGTGCTGAGTCATAGTTCGAGTAACGTTACAACGAGATTACAATGAGATCAACTAGTCTTATACTTTGCTCGAATGGAATTATGTGATAAGCATTTTTTTTATTGTTGTGTTTTCATTTTTTTTTGTTCTCTTCTCCCGATGGATGATGAATGAGGTGATAGGGAAGGCAAAGGGTCTAGCCCATACAGCCAAGTCTGACATAATATATCTGTCTTTTTTATGAGTTAATAAGTTTATCATCAAATTCCAGATGCTGCAGAATTTGATGCTTTTCTTAGAGTCACTCGCGGCATTATAGCCCAAACACGTCGGGTAAAATATGGAAGTTCACAGCGCGGGAAACCGCAAAAATAAACTGCAACTTGTGCCCCATATTTAAAGTCCAATTTATTGTTTTTCATAATTATTCACATTGTAGCACATTATTAAACAAAACAACACCACTTTTGACCAACAATATCCACAGTAAATTAATTTACAAAACAAAAACTTGCACTTGACATGTCCGCGCAAAATGGCGCGAAGGACTCCTTTTATTGTTGTGTTCTCTTCTCCCGATGGATGATGAATGAGGTGATGGGGAAGGCAAAGGATCTTCTAGCCCATACAGCCAAGTCTGACGTAATATATCTATCTTACTTTCTTTCTTATGAGTTAATTATTAAATGATAACCTCTATCATAAAATTCCAGATGTTGCAGAATTTGATGCTTTTGTCGGAGTCACTCGCGGCATTATAACCCAAACACGTCGAGTTCACAGCAGCGCGGGAAAACCGCAAAAAATAAACTGCAACTTGTGCCCCATATTTATCGTTTTCCATAATTATTCACATTCCATAATACCACTTTAGACCAACAATATCCACAGTAAAATAATTAACAAAACAAAAAAGCGAAGGACCCGCATTTTTTATTATTATTTTATTCTCGACGATAGGGAAGGCCAAGGGTCTAGCCCATACAGCCAAGTCTAACGTAATATCTTTATTTTAATAAGTTTAACATCAAATTCCAGATGTTATTATCGTCGGAAGTGATAAACATGTCCAAAAAGGATCCAATCCACAATTTTTCAAAAACTGCCTTCTGAAACTCAGAATAAACGTTTTTTTTTTGTATAAAAATAACAACCACTGCCTAAACAATATAAGATAATATTATGATGTATTTGACTAAATGGTTTTATTTATCCCTTTCAGCACGAACGATACCAAGCGTGCGTTAATACAAAAAAATCTAGCCGTGTCGCCAAATTCTGTTTTGCCGCTCTGAAACAACCACGATACCAGTAAATCTACTTAGTAATTATCTCTATTAAATTATTACGATTAGTAAAGAAAAGAACATACACAGCTGGCTTTTATTACCATTGTATTACCCAATGCGCTAGAATGTTAGAAAACCACAACGCACAAATATTTTGATGAGATATTTGAGACCTCGAGGGCCTTAAAGTTATTAATAAACCTTTTAATATCCAAAATATTTTTTGTCGTGCTGAAAGGGTTATAATGTTTTTCAAATCAAATCAAATCATTTATTTCCTTAGGTTAGTACACAACACTTGGATATTGTCAATACATATATTTTAATACAATATAAGCTTGGCTGGACCGAATCTAACAGCAATACAATTTATAATAAATAAAACATTGTTGCCATAAGCGAGGATTTTGTACTTATTTATAACTAGATACTTAAAATTTAATTCGTGGCTGTAAAAAGGCCGTGTCAGCTTATGATCTAATAACATTTATGTCCTTAAATTCGTGGCTGTAAAATAGCCGTTTGTATTGATTACCTAGATAACTGGTAATTATTAATATGCACTATTTTTTTTTTTTATATTTCCAGACATGTCACACTGCGCCATCTAATTTCCGTGGTAAGCTACGAGGCTTGTGTTACGGAAACTAGATGGTTGATAAACTACATATTATACTTTTTTTTTGTTGTAAATATATACATATTATACATATAAACACCCAGACCGAGACAAATTATACAATGTACAACTTGCCCCCGGTGGGAATCGAACCCACGACCTCCCGAGTTCACGGCAACGTTTGTTACCACTAGACCACGACATATTCAATTTGCGAATCTACATCATGCAATAGATAAATTTACTGCCGTAATTAATTTTAATCTTATCTTAATGTACGTACGTACCTAATTTAATGACTTATTTAAATTGTTAATTATTGTAGATTGACTTTAAGCTGATAACAGTCTTTTTTCTTTTTATTGGTCTGCTGCTCGCCAGTAGAACAAAGTCCCAAACACCATCAGACAAGCTCTCTCCAATCACATCTTTAAACAATTACTTACTACCTTTTTTCTAATTAGGAAAATTGTTAAAAGTTCCTTTAAATATTATTACAAGGAAAATACCATCTTTTCTCTTTTACTATTTATTTCAGACAGACATTGACATTAGATAACAAATTAGACATTATTCTTTTATACAAACAATTATAAGTGAATCGTAGTTTACCATCCAACAAAAATAGCGTTTATTGATCACTTATCTAACATTATTTTTCTAAATCTTTTGTTTTTTTTTAATATCTAAAAATGTAATTATTTACAATAATTTCATACAAAACCTTAAATTAAATAAACTATATTACAAAAAAAAAACTAAATTTAACCTAAAATAATAATAATAATACATAGAAAATAAAAATTAAATACTTACAAAAAAAAATAGCTCCTCCGAATCGCTGTCTTGTGACATGTTGCCCAATACACTAGCAGCATTTCCCCTTTGAATTATGATACTTAATTTTTGGGAATCTTTTGTTAGTTTAACAATGTGTGTACTTATTTTAACTTAATTATCTATCTATATATATATAAATGATTGTCTGTGCATATGTATGCTCCCTATGCATTTCAAAACTACTTAACCGATCGGGATGAAACTTTGGGAATATGTTAAATCCATAGCGCACTTTGCCCTAATAAATACAACGCCTTATATTTTTTGTGTATGTTTGTGAATTGATTTAATATTAATAATAAATCTGTCTCCGTGGTGTAGCGGATAAATCCGTGGATTTAGACTCGGAGGTACCGGGTTCGATTCCTGGTCGGGACACAAAAATGTTTATTAATGTATATAAATATACCTATTTAATTAATATTTAATTTATTTGTGATATTTCTCGAGTTTGGTACGCTGGAGACATCGACGAGCTTGCCACTTGTCATGATTGGCCTACAGTAAATTTGGCTAAATGTGAATCCGCTTATTTATCTTACAACCAACGTCATACCATCGGGTCTCTTGCCATCATCTCGGATATTTTGTAAATATTTACAATTAACCTACAATTAAATATTAATAAAAAAAAAACAAAAAAAATATTTTATAATACATCTGCCTGTTCCTATACAGAGGTTGTTTCTGGTATTTTGCATGAGTCATATTATTTGCATGGTGTGTCACACTGTTTGTACTTACTTTCCAATATGAAATGCAATAGCCTGCAGATTATAGCGTTGCCAGATATATTCATTTTTTTCATTACAGCCCCTAGAACACAGTGTCCTAGACCTCCACTGCTGGAGAAGGGCCTTCCAGAACATATATCTGGAGAATTTGGCCTACACTCGCCACGCCGCTGGCCAGACGGCTTGGCGAGGAGCCAGATATATATGTATAATAAAATACCAACAAGGAACTTTAATTTTCATGGCTGTAGTAGTATGTAGATTAATTAAGGGTAAATTTGTATATTGTTTATATATTAATCAATAGGAATACTGGGATTCGTCCAACTTTTTTTTATTTAATAAAGAGTAAAGTATCACCACGACCGTTTCCCTTTCGGGGTGGTCAGAAACCACGCTTATGAATAAGCGGGTTCACATTTAGCCAACTTCACTATAGGCCAATCAAGCTCGTCGATGTCTCCAGCGTACCAAACTCGAGAAAAGTCACAAATAAATTAAATTTATTTATTTAAATTAACAAATATTATTGTGTCCCGACCAGGAGTCGAACCTGGTACCTCCGAGTCTAAATCGGAGGCAGTTAGAAAAGTCCACATAGGATACAGGACTATTCCCAAATGGTCATCTCTAGAGGACATTTTATTCATATAATAAACATTTAAAAAAAGTAAATTTGACATATATCAACAAAAAAATAATATCAAACATTATTTTTATAAAATAATCAATTATAATTCTAAAAACAAAAGTTCAAGCAAGATAATCGCATAGCACAATAGGAATGAATCTCCCAGAACTAGAAAGTTGTGAAGAAAAAGCTATTGAAACTGTGGTATCAGTTATAAATGCTGCTAAAGCAAGGCTTGGTGGAAGGCCGTCTCTGATACAACTTATAAGTAAGTACAATACAAATAGTTTCATACAACGATAGGTAACTAAAAATAAGTAAAATACGATTCTAAATAATCCTAATACACCTTCCTACTTGAGCGATCGTTTCGAATATCTGTGCGACTCTCACTCTCGTTCTCTTCGTTCTTCGCACAACAACCAACTCTCAATTCCTCTTCACTCCTCCAGCAGATATTCAGGCTGCCTTTATTTATCCGACAGGCACCGTCTCTAAATATATTTAAAAAAACTCTTAATTTCTCACCTTCTTAAAAAACAAAATGCATCTTAATATCCTTTCTTTGACATATAGGTATTATTATTTATTTATTTTAAATATGCATGTATTTTATTTATTATTTAAACACAGTATATATTTATTATCATCTTATTTTGATCTTTTAGTGTTAATTTTTCTTACTCTGCACCCAAAATATTCTTCTCTCACTCTCCCAAAGGTTAGTTGGTAGAGAATACCTTTATGGTATTATGCTCGCCATGTACATGTTTTTATATTTTGTGTGCAATAAAGAATTTTATTATTATGAAGATAAAGCTGTAAAAGTTGTTGTGTTAATTTAAAATACTGCTAAAACTTGCTTTATTAAATATTCGCACGACATCTTGGAAATTGTGTCACATCCTCTCAATGTTTATACCGCATTGTTTAAAGACGAAAGTCTCTGCAATCCAGCTCCAACTTAGAGTTGAAATACGCTCAGTGTGAATCATCATCATCATCGGCCTGTATCTCTCCATTGTCTATCTGGCGGGGAGTCGTCCCACTTTGCGTCTTCCCTTACGTGGTCTCCACTCTAGAACGCGTTTGCCCCATCGTTCGTCGGTTCTGCGGCAGATGTGTCCGGCCCATTGCCACTTCAGCTTGCTAATTTTAAAAGCTATGGCACTTTCATTCTCTGACGAATATCAACGTTTCGAATTCTATCCATTAGAGATATACCAAGCATATTAATATAGTGTGAATCATATTAGGATCCCAATATGGCCTTTTTAAATCCCCAGATCTCAACCACCAAACTACATTGAGAGCATCACCAAAACAGCATCCGAAACACTGGGATACTAAACAAAGTGATGATATGTCTCTTCGCGTAAAGACCCGTTAAAATTATAAAAACTTCTATTAATGTGCGTTAAAGTTTAAAAAAAGTGATATGGTTTTTCTCGCTCTTACTCAGACTTATGCTTTATAAAGTCCAAATAAGGTCATGCGTGCAATACTGCTCTCAACTCTGGGATAGTTTCGCTAAGTACAGATGCTCTCAATGTCCTGCAGGGGCGAGCGATTCGGGTAGTTGACGACACTACAGTGTCTAAAAATCTCAAATGCAGCTTCGTCGAGATGTGGCCTCCCTAAGTATGTTCTACTACGGTGAGTGTTCTGAAGAGTTCCACAACCTCTTTTGTAACATGTAATGGTTACCAGTACGCGAGGTCCAATAACGGGAACAACTGACGCCAACCTCAGACGACCGACATCAGTGCTTATCACTATGCCGGACTATTAAAATGCTTTTTTACACTTCGATTGAAGGACTCCAGACTATAGTCTGGGAATGGGGAAACACTATCTAGAAGCGGATAGGCTGACGTTAATATCGAAAGAACAAATATATGAGTACTTACGTTTATATTTTTAGAATTTAATTTATTTGTGATATTTCTCGAGTTTGGTACGCTGGAGACATCGACGACCTTGCCACTTGTCATGATTGGCCTAAAGTAAAGTTGGCTAATTGTGAATCCGCTTATTCATAAGCGTGGTTTCTGGCCACCCCGAAAGGGAAACGGTCGTGATGATACTTTACTTTACTTTATAATTTTAGAAACAAGATCAGATCTCACCAGACCGACTACAGTCCCTTTAATTGATCTCCGAATCCCGATCATAGCCAATGGAGAGAGAATCATCAGAGATGCTATACAGTTCAAATGGAGACTAACTGACATTTTGATGTATAGTTTGAAATATTTAACACACAACATAGACGATGTTGCTGATTATTATTATTTTGAGGTTGGTAAGTCTTTAAATTTATAAGTAGGCGTTTTACATTTAATGAAAAAATGACAATATGATCTGTCTATGAAGAGACTGATCAGTTCAATGCTGCAATAGATCATGCCTACGAAAGCTGCAGTCTTTTAAACAATAATAAGAATTACAGTAAATACTCATACAGTACAGCATTACATTATTTTAAGAAAAATTATATGTAACTTTAAAAAAAAAAACCGTCGGATTACTGTTTATTTTAGGATGAACATCGAGTTTTAGTCAAAATATCTTTATTTACCTAAACTAGCGCCACGCGGCGAACGAGTGCCTTCACTCCGTAGCCACGACTCAGACGCAGGGCCAACAGTGAGAGAGAGACGGTTTATAGGGTTTTAGTCCGTAGGCGCATTGGGGTCTCCTTAGGAGGCCTCACGGTGATTCGGGCATGCAACCTCCCGCGGTGGCCCTTCAGGCTGGGGTCGTATCGTTAGGCGATTTTGCGATTCACCGTCTTTAAAAACTTTGACGCGTATCTATTAAAATTATTTTCAAAGTATCTACTTCTGCTAAGCAGCAAAGTGGTCCAAAGAGTAAGTTGTTAGCAGAAGACCAGCAGCTTTCTAGGTAATCATCATTACCCATCATGTACACACCTCGCAGTTTTTTTTTTAATGGTAATTAGCGCTCAAGGTCCATGAATGTTAGATACTCATGACTGACATCAGTTCCTAACACTATGCCGACTTGACTGGGCTTGAAGGCAATTCGAGACTGATTCCGAAACGTGTGGATACACTTTACTGGGTTTATCGATATGAACGGTGGATACGAATATATTATTATAAACATATAGTACATTCTAGTACATTATTTTTAATTTATTATGCTTTTATATATATACTTAAATAAAATATAGACCTAACTTAAATTATTTATTATAATCGTTACTTTTCTTGTGCTTCTTTTTATATGTAATACATTGTAATGAAACTTTGCTTCCAACCCAGTTGAGCCAGTTCCTCTAACGTTTTGATACTTTGATTGCAACCACCTTTTGCTCTCCTGGAATTGGAAGCTTAATCTTAATCCCTAAACTTATATTAAAAATGTGTCTTTACTGTAACGGGGAGAGCACTGATACCAGTAGGACAGTTAACTGGTATAGGTATCAGTGAATCAAACCAACGATTGATAGTGTACCTAATGTAAAAGAGTTCTTTTTTATCTATGATGTACCACTTATTTAATGAATAAACGCTTTTTATTATTATTATTATACTTCCCCGCCCCAGCAGACTGGGCAAATTACCACCATCAGTCCGTCTACCACCTATTTGTTGTTCTCGTTGAAATTATGTGCCATTTGCAATTATGTCAAATGCCAATTTTTACTTTCAATGAGAACAAATATTGTAAGCTTGCCATGATGATATTTATATAAAAATACACCTCTTGAATTACTATCATCATTCATCATCATCATTACAGCCCCTAGAACACAGTGTCCTAGACCTCCACTGCTGGAGATGGGCCTTCCAGAACATATATCTGGAGAATTTGGCCTACACTCGCCACGCTGGCCAGACGGCTTACTATCATTTTAAATTAATTAAGGAAAACTATTGACAATTACAACAACAGTTTGAACTAAATTTAGCAACAGAGTGTCGTTTATAAGTTTTAACAAATAGAAACAGAATGTTATTCTGTGTATAAAAAAGAAATAAAAATATTTCAAAAGAATTTCAAATAAAAAAAAAAAAAAAAATGATAATAAAAAACCAATTAAAAAAGTATGTAGGTACAATGGCAGAATTCTGCAAGTAGCACCACCGGAAATGTGTATTCTGATATGTCGTGAGGCTGCCTTGCGTGTGTAAAAGAGATAAGAAATGATTATATGTACCTACTAGTTGACATTAAAGTAACTCATAGCAAAGATAACAAGTGAAGTACGAGGTACCTACTACAGTTTCTCCTTAGGAAAGTATGTGAATTGTTATTCTGATATCTATCCATTTCTTCCTATCCTGTGCCTCGTCCATCCAGTTTTGTCCAGCTTCTACTAAAGTACAGCTACTAGCAGGAGTAGAATTATTCAAAATAATTTAAATTATGACGTGTCACAAATGCCTTAATAGGTTTACGTGATTAAAGATATTTTGACTTTGACTTTAAATTTATAATCCGGTTGTAAGAACGCTGTCCTTAAAATCCAAAAAGTACACGCTTAGAACTTCGGCGTGTATCAAATTTACTGTTTTTACAACACCACCGTTTGGTACCAACACTTATGTATGGAAGCGAGACGTGGATATGTCAGAATATGCATGAGAGTAGGGTTAATGCAGTAGAAATGAGGTCGCTGCGTCGGTTATGCGGCGTCACTTTGGCGGACCACATACGTAACGTCGAAATACGAAAAGTGGTAGGTATAAAAGAAAGCATAGGCACAAAAATAAGGAAAAGCATGCTACGATGGTTCGGGCATGTTGAAAGGATGAGCGAAGAAAGATTGACGAACCAGGTATATAATGCGAAAGTTGTGGGTAAAAGAGGCCCTGGCAGACCAAGACACACGTATCACGATCAAATAAATAAAACACTAGCTGAAGGAGAATTAAAAAGCCTTCGTAACAAAAGGGCATGTATGAAGAGGTTGATGAATGTCGATGAAGCGAAAGAGGTATGTCGTGATCGTGTCAAGTGGCGCTCAATTGTCTCTGCCTACCCCGTAAGGGATCTGGCGTGAAGATATGTATGTACCGTTCCCGTGCCTCGAAAAGCACGTTACGCCGTCGGTCCTGGTACCAACTACCACTAATACTTCTTTGTGACTCTCACGACTGCCCTCTTCGTTCTTAATAATAATCATCTCATAATCCCGTCTCATAGTTCCAGAAGATATTCAGATTCGTTTACTGTGTCATCCGCTCGCCAATGGTACAGGCTCCCACTGACGATCAGACAGGCTCCCTCTGTTCATATTTTTAAACGTTTACCTACCTACTATCTAAACAAGCACAACTGTGTTTTTTAAATTAATATTACATTTATTTTTGTGTTAGTGTGTAGGCTTATTTTTAGTATTTTATAGTTATATGTATGTATTTATGTATTATTAGTATGTAGTTTATAATAATAAACTTGCACCCATACATAGTTTTTCCATACTCCCAAATGTTGGTTGTTAGAAAATGCCTGGCCATTAAGCCCGCCTATGTACAATTTTAGTGCAATAAAGTATTTAAAATAAAATAAAGCGAGTGTGGGTAAGGCCTATCTCCATTGTTCAAGGGGCTGTAATGATTGAAAATTGTTTACAATCAATCGGTTATCATTTGTTACGACGATTTGTTTTTTTAGTTTTTGGATATTCTTTTTGCATATCTAGGCTATATCCATTAATTTGTCCGTAGTCAGTGTTCAGCCAGCCCACAGAAAAATATCCAGTGCCTCAAGCTACTGCATCAGTCTATTTTACAATTCAGGAGAAGCATCTAGAACCAGCTGATAGACTGGGAGTTCCTATGGTAAATATAATTGTGTCATCTTCAAAAAAGTAAGAACAATTGACTAAATGTATACGAATGGACAAGGACTAAAGTATTCAAAAGATTGGTATACTTACGTTACTTAAGCAACTCCCAACAGCGTGTATATAGTAGTATAGTTATGTATACCGCGTGTATATATAGTTTACAAGTCGGTTTTTTAATTTAATGAAATGAAATATCGTTTATTTGCATTAAATACAGTACAGTGGTCACAAAACTTTAGTCAGGTCCACTCAGATATTTCTACCTGCAAGCAGGCGTGCAAATCTTTACTTACATACTAATATCATAATCACAACTACACTAAAACAAAAAACAATATTAATTAACCTGTTTTGCACTCAAGATTTTTTAGCTCTGTGTTTCCCTTTTCTATAACCAGCAGCCTGTTAGTCGCAAATGTTATTAGTGGATTTCGTTATTTACTTCAGAGCTTGCGTCATAATTACAAAATATTATTTAATTCTCAACTCTATAAGCGGTCGACCTTGAAAGAGTCCGTGCAAATATCAACTTTATTAACGTGATATATATATAGTTAACGGAATCCATTATATAATGTTTGCGCTTAAGTAACAGAATAGGACTACTGGAGTTCTACATCTAGTCAATACATAGTGTTAAGGGCTGATGTCATACATAAGTGTCTGATTCCAGTTGCTATTCATGTTCATAGTGTCGAGCTAGTAAAAAAAATATCTGATTGGTCATGTAAGTCTAGAATAAAAAAAATACGTATGGCACTCGGGGACTGCCGCGGTAAAGCATATCATTTTTTATCAACTTATGCAATGATAATTATTTATTTTATTTATGCAGTATTTTTTTTTTCTTTGATATGAATTAAGGTTTTTTATATTACTCGTGGACGCGGCCAAAAAGCACGCTGTCTCACCTAGCATTGTGTCTAAAAGAGATAGAATCAGTTATGAGGAGTTAGCCACTAGTCTACACGCATACGTCTAGTCGCACGCACACAAACACCGTGCCGAAGTCTGCCGAACTGAAACGACGTTAGACGATGCACGGCTTTCAACGCCGCACCGCTGTGCCGGTCGGAGTGGGGGGTGTTAGGTTTATTTTCGTTACGGAATTTCTTGATTCGGTCGCCGCGCTCAAAGCCCGCGATATAAGCTATGCAATATCTTAATAACATTTTTTTTCAGATGACGTTCAGAGTTGAAGGTCAGGAGATGGAGCACGACATTAGGTCGGTGAAGCTGGTCCCAGATTGGATCCTCGCAGTGCTGCAGATGAAGATCAACTTCTTTCGACGAATTGAGACCATTAACTTATTTTAAAGCGACTTCTGTGTTTACCTCAATTATTCTCGGCTTTTTGTTATAAAACTTGATTGATCACAAGAGATATATATTAGTGTATTAAGTGTGGCTCCAGCCAGTTCTTTCATTGAATTAGATTTATATATAAGGCATTTTTAATAAATTCAAAAATGTCTTGCCCATAAAAGCTAAAATAACTCTGGTACAGTCCCTGTTGCTTCCTATGTGTTGTGTGGATCTAACTGAAGAATTGCATCAGGATTAAGTTTTGTCTTCGTAAATACGACCACATATCACCTTTTCGAGACAAATTGAAGTGGTTAGCCATTCGTCCTCGGAGGAATCGCAGAGTACTCTGCATGTTATACTCAATACTTAATGAGCCCGCTACCCCCCAATTACTTAAAAGAGTGCTTCACTTATCTTGGCGCTACCCCTCTCCGTTCAAAACTCTCTGTTCTTCCTCTAATTCTACTCTGTCCATTCCCACTCCCCATTCTTTTGACTCAAAGTCCTTTGCAGTTGTAGCTGTACACCTCTGGAATCCGTTGCCCAGAAAAATCCGGCAGGCCCCGAGCAGGGCTATCTTTAAAAAACTTGTATATGCACACTACATGAAGTCATGATAAACTTAGTTTGTTTCTGGCGTTGCTGATAATTAAATAAATAAATATTTCCAGACAGGTCACACAGCGCCATCTAATTTCCGCTTACCACTAGGCTTGTGTTACGGAAAATAGATAATTATACTTGTATTTGATATGGTTATAGATATTATTACATTTATTCATATGTATGTAGGTATATTATTATTGTTTATATGTATGTATTTGCATGTAGTATTAGTATGCTGCCTCCGTGGTCTAGCGGTTAAGTCCGTGGATTTAGACTCGGAGGTACCGGGTTCGATTCCTGGTCGGGACACAAAAATATTTATTAATGTATATAAATACATTTAATTAATATTTAATTTATTTGTTATATTTCTCGAGTTTGGTACGCTGGAGACATCAGCGAGCTTGCCACTTGTCATGATTGGCCTATAGTAAAGTTGGCTAAATGTGAATCCGCTTATTTATAAGCGTGGTTTCTGACCACCCCGAAAGGGAAACGGTCGTGATGATACTTTACTTTTTTTTGTATTAGTATGTAGATATGTAATTATTATTTATTTAGGTATCTAAATGTGTATTAATTTATATATGTCATCATATTGTATAATAAGCCCAAGCTCTGCGCGTGCCAATCCACTTGGAAGTACTTTATGATTGCAACACGCAACATTTTCCACTCCTTGTTGTTTTGGGCACGCAGGCAGACCTTGTTTCACCCAGAGGGCGGTACAAAACCAATTGGGAACAGTACCGGGCAACTTTGTCGAACTACACTTTGTCGCCTGGTACACTTTCTTCTCCGGATGACGTCGAGGCGGCAGCCAACCACCTGATGGAGTCCATCCGATTAGCGAAGGCAGATGCTACTACAGAACTGCCTCCTAACCAACTCCAGCATAAAGGTGCACTACCGGATCGTCTTCGAAAGAAGCTCCAAGAGAAGCGCCGACTCCATAAGCGGTGGGCCCATTCTCGATGCCCCAACGCGAAAAGGGCACTGAACCGCTTGGCAGACGAGCTCTCTATGGAGATTGCTGTCTTCCGAGGACGATCCTGGGAGACTCTGATGGACACTATCGGTGAAGAAAAGGGAAACCTAGTTTCTCTCTATCGCCTCACAAAGAGCCTAACGAATGCCCCTCAACCAGTACAGCCATTACTCGACGACTGTGGAGACCGATGTTATTCTGCTCACGATCGGGCCAAAATCCTGGCAAACCACCTGGAGCGACAATTTCAGCCCTTCCCGGTCGTCGACCATGTCCACAACGAAATGGTGGAACGTAGAGTACGGGAGATGCTTACTTCAGAAGTGCCGCCGGCACTACCTGGACACTTTTTCGTGTCGCCGATGGAGGTCTGCAAAGCAGCCCTCCGTCTAAAACCGAAGAAGGCCCCGGGTCTTGACGGCATTTCGAATATTGCACTATCGCAGCTACCACGCAGAGCCATGGTAGCCTATACCAGACTCTGCAATGGGATCCTTCGCACCGGCCACTTCCCCGAGTGCTGGAAATCGGGGAAGGTTATCGTCATCCCTAAACCAGGTAAAGACCGACGCCAAGCCTCAAACTATAGGCCAATAACCTTACTGCCACACCCGGCAAAGTTGTTTGAGCGCTTGTTCCTCCGGAGGCTGAAAAAATACGTTAAACTTCGGGACGAACAATTCGGCTTTCGAGCGGGACATAGCACCACGCTCCAACTGACCCGGGTGCTGCACCACCTGGCGGTCGAGAAGAACGAGGGCCGTCGCTCTGTCGGCGTCTTTCTCGATATCGAGAAGGCGTTTGACAGAGTCTGGCACGACGGCCTCTTGTACAAACTTCTCGATACATCAGTCCCGGCAATGGCAGTAAGGATCCTGGCGTCGTTCCTGGGAAAACGACGATTTCACGTCGCTGTGGAGGATCACATCTCTGTGGAAAAACCCATTTTAGCCGGGGTTCCACAGGGTAGCTGCTTATCTCCCGTACTCTACGCGCTGTATACCAATGATATTCCTACTCTCTCCGAAGTCCTGGAAGAGGGTGAGCAGGATGTCATGCTTGCACTGTTTGCAGATGACAGTGCCTACTTTAGCTCTTCTTCAAGTCAATATGTTGCTGCAGATAAAATGCAAGACCTTCTGGATCTCCTTCCTGCGTGGTTGGACAAGTGGCGCATGTCAATCAATGTCGGCAAAACTGCTGCATTGGTGACGTCTAGATGCCGGCTGCCTCCACCATTACAGCTTCGGGGACAGGACATCGAGTGGACTCCCACCGTCAAATACCTGGGCTGCATCATCAACAGGACGTTAACAATGGGTGAGATGGCCTGCCATGCCGTGAATCAGGCGAAGGCGGCCCGAGCCATGTTACGTCCTGTAATGAACTCCAGTTTGCCGCTCAGGTTGAAGGTGCGGATCTACAAGATGTTCATCCGTTCCCGACTTACTTATGCTGCGCCAGCTTGGCATCACCTTCTGGCCAAAACCAACAGGGACAAGATCCAGAGTCAGCAGAACATATCGCTCAGGGTGGTATCCAGAGCGCCGTGGTTCGTGCGAAATTCTGTAATTGCGAGAGATCTGGAGATGCCTACTATCGAGGCATTTGTTGTCGGCCTAGCTAAACGTATGTTTTACCGGGCTGACAACGGATCCTACAAGCATCTTCAGGATATCGCTCCTACTTTCGCACGGCCCCCGGAGGGGAGGCCACTACCTAGGGAGGCGCTCTTGGAGATGAACTAAAGTAGACAAATCTAGGAGACTAGATTCGTGAGCCACAAGGGCGGTGTTGTAGTAGGAACAGCGCCCAGCACCAAAGGTGCGTTGAATCACCGGTGGGTAGTTAGCCGCCGAGATCCTGCCGGGGAAAACGGGAGTTTATCCCATCCCCAACCCAGGCCCATTGAACATCCGGGCCTGGATGACTCCGCTGTCTGTCTGATTGTATAATAAAGCCTGTAATTGCACCTACCTTTCATTGTTTAATTGCTTTTGTTGTCCCGAAGGTTTGACTGTCATAGGATGCCTAGCGGCATTAAGCTACTTTATATTATGTATTAAATTAAATAATAAATTAAAATCTACGGTGTTAATCGCTAGACCATCAAGGCAGACTATATGCGTGTTAGTTATATATACACACGTTTTACCGAAAACAATCGATATGCGAATCAATTCTACATGAATGATTCAAGCTTGCATAACGTGTTCTGCCATTCTAACTTTCACCAATATTTACATAAATCATGAATGTAAGGTCGCTAGCCGTAAAACTAGACGTCAAAGTCAGTCTAGATAAACAGAAGTAAGTAGGTTGTTAACCTATTTGAATGATTTTTTTTTTCATTTATAGCTTTTTTTTATTGTAAATGTATAGATTTACAAAATACCTATAAATTAAACGTAATAAAAAAATATGAGCGCTAAAATTATTGTTTAGATTTAGTTTTATTCGAAGTAAATTAATATACATTAAAAGCAACCCGAATAAAAAATAAAATAAAAAAAAACTATAAATAAAAAAAAGTCCTCCTTCCGAGATGGTCTCAAGGAGACTGGCAACAATTCCCCTCTGTATAGCGACGCTAATACTCTCCAGACCTTTCCGTCAGCTGCTTTGACAACTCCTTGGCTTGGCCCTTTTGCTGGATGTCCCCATAGGCCAATCGTCTCGACCCCAAACGCCGCAAATTCGTAACCGGTACCAAGGTTGGCGCATTTGCGCAACTCAGCAGAAAACGCCGCATTCCCGCGCTTAACGAGGTCCCCTGGATGTGAGATGGAGCCAATGTCTACATACGCTGCATCCCACAACAGAGACCTGCCAAGTTTCCACGGCTCAACAGTCATTCCGTCGGGTCTCTTGCCATCGCTCCGCACAATCCCAGAGGGTTCTAAGATTGCGGGTACGCCAGCAGTGAGGAGAGCCCTTCGGATGATGTCGTTGAGAGCCTCGTGACGAGGAAATCGGCCATCACTTCTAGCACATGAAAACCCGTGGTGTCCCGAGATTATCGACAAATAATGATAAATGATAAATAAATATATACAAATACAATAAGTTTATGATGATAGTTTATTGACCGCCTCCGTGGTCTAGTGGTAACAAACGTTGCCGTGAACTCGGCAGGTCGTGGGTTCGATTCCCACCGGGGCAAGTTGTACATTGTATAATTTGTCTCGGTATGGGTGTTTATATGTATAATATGTATATATTTACAAAAAAAAAGTATAATATTTAGTTTATCAACCATCTAGTTTCCGTACCACAAGCCTCGTAGCTTACCACGGAAATTAGATGGCGCTGTGTGACCTGTCTGAAAATATTTATTTATTATTTATTAACACAAAAGAATGTTGGTTGGTTATGGTGACAGGGGTCTCCTGCATGAGTTGTTATGTAAAACAGGAGACAGTATCTTCCACTAATGAACATACAAAAAATCTAAAAAGAGGTTCCACAAATAGCAAGTAAAGTATAGTATGTGTGTGTGTGTTGTCTGTATCGCTGTGTTTGTGTGTAGAGGGTGAGGGGACTAGGGAAGGGAGGAGAGTGATAGATATAAAATATTACGGATTTTATAATACATATATACAAGTGCATGTAACAAATAAATAGATACGGTAAGATACAGATAAAGAACTCAGAAATCCTTCAGATGAGCCTCCGACTGTATCCGGTGCCTGGTGCCGTCTTCCAGCTTCTGGAATATCTGCCCATCCTGCGACCAACAATTATAGATGCCATACAGCTGCCGGCCCTCATTAAAGATTTTACGTCTGGTTGAGGTCAGAAATTCGGTCAGAGACGTTCCAGAGCCCTTGAAACCCTTTTTGGCACGCCAAATTTGGCCACGCAGCTCCCGGTCACGGAACTTGACCAAAATAGCACGAGGCCTATCCGTACCAGTGTCCCTTGCACCGAGCCTGTAACTGAACTGGATATCCTGGTTACACACTACATAGCCGAGCTTGTTGGAGCTGAGTTCGCTAATCACGGTGCTGGTGTTCTCGCCCGAAGTCTCCTGGATTCCGCGAAATAAAATAAATTTTCCGTCTGTTTCGGTTCTCCACGGCAGAGGCAAGGCTGCTAATTTGCGCTCGAACAATCTCCAGAGTGTCTCGTATAAAGCATTTAAACCGCTGGAAGTCCTTAGACAGCTTGGCCATAGAGAGGGTGGCGGGCGCCGAGAAAACACGCTCCTCGAACGACTCCATGCTCCTGGTGTATGTTTACTGAGTTTAGATTACTGAGTAGTGTCATGGGATCTGTGGGCTCCGAAGATGGATTTGTGCGTGTGGTGCTATTTATGATGTTGATGCCGCGAGTGCTGATGTGATGGTGAACAGTGAACGATGAAAGCAGTGATGTGACAAACTGAGTGCTAAACCATATCCTCCGATGTGTTTAGGTGTTGATAACGATGAATGTAAGTGAAATAATGAATGGACATACACATACCCGGTACTCACTGACTACTTTTAAATTATAAAATATTAAAAACTTTAACTAATATACAATATAACTAATAATATAATAAAAATATTAAACGATCAACAAAAAACACGACTTGTTTCATTGTACGCTACCCGCGAAAAAATATCATCACACAACGCGAGTTCCGCGCACAAAGGTGGCACAAAGATATTAAAACTATTAATAAAATAATGTTCTGCGGTTATGATTAACAGAAATAACCTAATAAATAGTGATTAACAGTTGATTACGTATTAATTACCTATTTCATATTTACAAAGAAAATTAATCATTAATTGACGTCAATATAAAATATTTTTAAAAAATTGTCACCATATGTATGTAGTAAACCACACACTATCATCGCAAATTGTCAATGCGCTGGAACTTTGTCTAAGGCTGAGTTCCACTAAAAAGATCCCATATTATACCCGACGTGTTTACTAGTATCATCACGACCGTTTTCATTTTAGGGTGGTCAAAAACTTATAAAGAAGCGGATTCACTTTTAGCCAACTTACCTATAGGCCAATCATGACAAGTGGCAAGCTCGTCGATGTCTCCAGCGTACCAAACTCGAGAATATCACAAACAAATTAAATATTAATCAAATTTATTTATTTAATTCGATATTATTGTGACCCGACTATGTATCGAACTTGGTACTTCCGAGTGTAAATTCATGGACTTAACTGCTAGACCACAGAGGTAGTTAATAAATAAATAGATGGAAAACTAAAAAAGGATAAAATATTGAATAAGGTTCCTTCCAAAGGTTGTCGATTTGGGATCGAACTTCAGCATACGGGTGCTTTAAATAATAATAATAAATAGGTACTATCATTTATGCGTAGTGCACTGGGAACCTTGTCTAAGGATCTTACAAAAATGACGTGGCTGTAATGGGGTGTATTACTAACTTTTTATCACGATATAGATGGTACCTAATAGAACTGTCAGTTGCATAGAAAACTTGTATTTTTATTTATTTATTTACGCGTGGGAAAATTTACAGCCTTTACAATATTATGTATACAAAAAATATTATTTATATTTAATAATATAAATAATATTTAATATTTAATATGATTTATTAAATATTATTTATTACGAAATTTATAATTTTCTGAATGCCGAAGTGAGAAAAGTGTACAAATCACAAAATTGCCGTTCTATTAATTCAACCTTTTTTATTTTAAAGACGGTGTTCGCTTACTTAATTTGTCTTTTAAGGTAGGTAACGTTTAGTTGAAATACATTTTTCTGTTATAAAAAAGTACAAAAACATTTAAAAAATGACCGACATAGGTGTAAACAAGATACCAGTGCCGCTAGCGACATCTATAAAAAAGCTTTGCCTGATACACCCCATTGTAACGATAAAAGTTTAAAATGGCGTTGACGGTTTCAGCTGACTGCTGAACTTAAAAATAAAACTCATACATTCGATTTTTTATTTTTTGACAGTAACCTCATTAACTCATTCAAAGAAAGATATATTACGTCAGACTTGGCTGTATGGGCTAGACCCTTTGCCTTCCCTATCACAAAATCCATCGAAAGAAATCACTAACAAAAAACTGTAGCTATATAATCCTTATGCCCTCGTCGTCAGTTATCGGAATGCTTGGTCACAAAAACCAGGTAAATATACCTTTGTATGAGTCATGAGGCCGACGTTCAAACCATAATGACCGAACCTGTCATTCGAGTCGCGCGGCCATGCGTATACGCACGCTTAAACTCCGCAAAAACCGTTCGTTATCGCAAATTCCCGTGTTTCGGAGGTTATTACTATAAACAAAACAAACCAACGTGACTTACCTTTATTATTGTAGTTAGTTTAAGTTATAATAATTCAAATAAAACGTGTCAATATATTAAATAATAATAAATAAAAAATCTTTAACAATGTGATATAGTTTGTAAGGAAAATTATGTGTGTTTGTGACGTAAATCAAATACCTACACGATTTTAGTGTAAAGAAATTAATTTATTATTGGCAATAAAAAAACAGACTTATGCAAATTTTAAAGTGTTCAATTGCAGTGATATTTATTTACAATAATAGTGTAATAGTGATCTGATTTTTTTACCGCGCAAATTGTCAAAATAGTGGATTGTTAAGTTTGGTTGCAGAATAAATAATTTTATAGTTGGAACCAGGATTAAGTGAGGATTATGGTGCATGTGTATGAGGTTACTAAATGCTTTAAAATGCCTCGAGGAAACAAGGTGAAGCCGCAAGAAGAAGGGGTATATACCATCGGAATGTCATCGACTTCAACCTTGGATATTGCAGTAAGTCAAAAAATGATTTTTTCCCATTTGTATTGCAATCTATGTACTAAGACATTCGGTAATATGTATTTATTACTATCAGTTTTGAACGGTATACTACCATTGATGCAACCGTACTGTTAAATTGATGCATTGTACGTCATAGGTCATCATCATCATCATCATCATCATCAGCCTGTGTCTCTCCACTGCTGGATATAGGCCTCTCTAAGGCTCGCCACTGCACGCGGTCTTTTGCAACCCTCATCCAACCCCCACCAGCGACCCTCCTTAGGTCATCCGTCTATCTGGCGGGGGATCGTCCCACTCTGCGTCGTCCTGTACGTGGTCTCCACTCCAGAACCCGTTTGCCCCATCAGTCGTCGGTTCTGCGGCAGATGTGGCCGGCCCATTGCCACTTCAGCTTGCTAATTTTGAATGCTATGCCAGTAACTTTGGTTCTCTGACGAATTTCAACGTTTCGAATTCTATACATCAGAGAAATAGTATATACGTCATAGGTATTGGAAATTAATTCACGTGGTCAATTTATTTTTCTCTCTTCTTTGCCAACTAATTTTGATGATTTTGTATCATCATTTTTCATCATTCCAGCCCTTAGAACACAGCGTCCTAGACCTCCACTGCTGGAGATGGGCCTTCCAGAACATATATCTGGAGAATTTGGCCTACACTCGCCACGCTGGCCAGACGGCTTGGCGAAGATATTTTGTATGCATACATATATTTAACTTCACGCCAAATCCCTTGCGGGGTAAGCAGGGACAATTAAGCGGAACTGTCACGGTCACGACATACCTCTTTTCCATCTTCGACATTCATCAGCTCCTTCATACATGCCCTTTTGTTTGTTGATGTTGCAGCTGTTGTTTTATTTATTCGATCGTAGTACGTGAGTCGCATTATATATCTGGTTCGTCAATCTCTCTTCAGTAATTCTTTCAACATGCGCGAACCATCATCGGATCATGCCTTTCCTCCTTTTGTTCCTATGCTTTCTTTCATACCTACCATTTTGCGTGTCATTACGTATGCAGGCCGTCAAAGTGTTTTTGTATGCGTTTGTCATAATTGACAGCTTGAGATTTTTCTTCTTTGACTATTGGGATGCCAAGGTCATGGGGAATAACATTTAAAATAAAAATTCACAATCTTTATTTGCCTAAAAATATTGTAAGAGGTATAAAATAATAAAAATAGAAATAAAATATCCCGACCAGGAATCGAGCCCGGTACCTTAGTCTAAATCCACGGACTTACCGCTAGACTACGAGGCAAGGCATATATATGGTATTCTGTAATAATAATAATCTGTGAGAAAGACAAAAACATAGCTTTTATTTCAGCTTTTATTTTTCGTGTTAGTTCTAGTACTAAAGCATTTAATTGATATGACAACATATATAACTTATTTGCACAGTAATATATAGTAAAAGTAACATTAGTCCTAATACTTAGTCGCGATCACAGCGACTTGGTCAACACCACCGTTGGATCGGTGGCCAGCGCTCCGAGCGGCGCCCACGAGAGTGGAATCAATCCGCGCACCGAGATCACACGTTATTTATCTCACAATTTTCATAGCCTTTTTACTCAAGTACCTATTTAATTGGATTTTCTACTTTTGCAATAAACCTATACAGTCCGCTAAAACTCTTTAATTGAGCCATCGAAGACCCGCAGCAGTATCCCTCGTGGTTAGCAGGACAGAATAGGGACTGACGACTTTACAATAATAAAAATATAGAAACTACTATTTACAATGGGGTGTATCAGGCAAAGCTTTTTGTAGATGTCGCTAGCGGCGATGGTACCTTATTTTACACACTTTTATTTAAGATTTACGTATTTTTATATGTTTATAACAGAAAAGTGTATTTTAAATTAACGTGAACTACCTTAAAAGACGAATTAAGAAAGCGCACACCGTCTTTAAAAATAAAAAAGTTTTTATTAATACAACGGCAATTTTAAGATTACCATATCTTTGATTTCGCTTAGAAATCTCGATTTGTACACTTAAAAGAGCTGCTCACTTCGGCATAATATCCAGAAAATAATAAATTTCGTAATAAAAATACAACTTTTCTATGCAACTGACAGTTATGTTAGGTACCATCTATCATGCGCCATCTATCGTGATAAAAAGTTAGTGATACACCCCATTTTACAACTGGGATAGTGGTAGGGACTGATTTCATTCAGTGACTGGTGTTAGTTATTGTGCTTGAAAAATCTCAAAAATGCTTTGTTGATCTCAATTTAAAGCCTAGTGTCCACGTAAAGAGCACGTAATGCGTGCTTACAACTTGTTTTGTAGTATAATCAAACAAAACGTGGTGCGTCAACGTCACATTTTACGAATGCATGCTATCTTCTCTTTATCTATTTAGTTATATATTTATTTGTTTATGTAGGACATTTATTTATATATAAGTATTATATGTTTGTAATTAATGTGTGTTTTATATAGTAATAAATAATGTCAACATTTTTCTCCTGCTGCACCCGTTTATTACATATCTCAGTCACAAAGGTTAGTTGGTAGAAAATGCATTTACGGCATTAAGCTCGCCTATGTACCTGCACTTGTTTTGGTTTTGTACAATAAAGTATTTATTATTATTATTATTAACTTACTACTTTACTTAGTGCTATCATTTCATCATTACAGCCCCTAGAACAAGCGTCCTAGACCTCCACTGCTGGAGATGGGCCTTCCAGAACATTTATCTGGAGAATTTGGCCTACACTCGCCACGCTGGCCAGACGGCGTGCTATAAGCGCTTTTTTTTACTTTATTTACTCTAGCAGCCAACTGAACATTACAGTCATAAGGCATAGGTGCAAACGATTTTAAGAAACGTTGCAAAATAAATTAATTTAATCTTACATACAATACATATTATTATGAATACACATACATACAAATATGTACACAATAATATATATACTACACACTTAGCTACTATTTACTACATACAATATATATTTATATACGTTGTGAGGAGCTCTTTAGGTAATGAGAGTACACTAGCTTTTTAAACAGAGCGGTTTGCTTGGCAAATTTTAACAGGTAAACTGTTCTAGAGATGTTTCATATATTCTTTAAAACTTAACGCCGTTTTCCCTATAAAAAGAAGTACTTTCACAATGCTAAATGAATTGAGAGAAAAAATATTAGTTTTGTAGCGTGATTAATGCATGGCAGTTACGTTGACATTACAAATATACCACATACGCCGGAATTTAACTACAACGTCTTTCCTTAACTGAAAATGACGCGTTCTCGCTTTCGTCGGACACGTGTCACGGCGTGAAGAAACATCCATCGAGCACCTGGTAAAAGTCAATGTCAAAAGGATACGTAGGGGACTGACCAGGTGAACGCTGTAATGGATCATGGAAAGAGAGGAGTGGCGACAGCTTGTTAGGCGGCCTAGCACTCAAATTGCGACCACGACCACTCTGCCAATAATAATAATCATAAATTATTTATTGTACAAAACCAAAACAAGTGCAGGTACATGGGCGAGCTTAATGCCGTAAATGCATTTTCTACCAAAGCATAGGTTAGTCCTTTTTGACTGGGATCTGTATATCTGTGCAGAAGGTTATGAAGAGAATAGTTGAAATTATTTATTACTATAAAACACAGCCTAATTACACACATATATGTATATTACTTATTATATGCAATATTATAAATAGACATGACTGACATAAAAAAAAATGTATCGGTACCCAAATATAATTACATGTATCGCCGGGTTAGAGCGAAAACCAACTAACTCTTTTATTTTGTAAATACACTTTTTTACACCAGTCGTTTAAAAACTTCTGCTTCTTCCAGTGATAAAATCAACCAAGCACTGTGACGCTTAGTTTCGAAGATAGTGAGTCTGAAAAGCAATTAAATGAACGGTTTCATTCGAAAACGCAAACTATAAAGTGACAATTAATATTTATTCGAAAAAGATATTTACAAAATATAAATTAAAATAAATATCAATACTAAGGATAGGGATTTGAACACACTATCACCATTAACTTTCAATAACGTTCCACTTCCTTTCTGCGAAAGTGTAAAAAACCTGGGTCTTCACATGACCTGCGACCTATCCTGGAGCCTACATGTGTCAGAAATTAGCCGGAAAATGTTCGCTAGCATGCACTCGCTAAAGCGCTCTCAGTACTTCATTCCCTTTAAGGCAAAGCTTATGTTGGTTAGTTCTCTTCTTCTCCCTATTATTGACTATGCAGATGTGTGTTATCCTGATGTCACTGAAGAGCTACTGAATAAACTCGATCGTCTGCTCAACTTATGCATCCGTTTCGTGTTCGGCTTGCGTAAGTATGACCATGTATCCCAATATCGTATTCAATTAAAGTGGCTCAATATCCGCTTCCGCAGATCTGCACATCTCTTGACTTCACTTTACGGCATTCTTTACAATCCCCAAACTCCTTTATACCTTAAGACTCGTTTCCAGTTCCTTGGAGACAGTCATAATCTTCATCTTCGCTCTGCTAATAACAATCAGCTCAAAATCCCTACCCATTCTTCCAGCAGATATTCAGATTCTTTTACAGTTTCCGCTGCTCGTGAGTGGAACAAACTTCCTCTGGTTATCAGACGGGCGCCGTCTATTAATATATTTAAAAATCTACTTATCGCTCACTTTCTAAACAAACAACAGAGATCTTCCTAGTACCTATATCTATCATACTATTTTATTGTGTGTAAACAGTACTATATACTTGCTTGGTTTCGTATTTGTGTATATATATATATATTTATGTATTTAAGTAGTAGTATGTAACGATTATTATGTATTGTATGTAAATTGTATATTTATAATAATGCACCCCGCAAATCCTCTACCACACTCCCAAAGGTTAGCTGTTATAAAATGCCGAAAGGCATTAAGTTCGCCCTTGTACATTACTTTTAAGTTTTTTTGTGCAATAAAGAGTTTATAAATAGGGATATAAGTCCCGACCGCGTGGAATTGTGGCAAGAACGCTGGCTGCATTTCCCCGCTGAATTGCAATACTGATTCTTTGTTCGAAGAAAGAGCTTGTCACCGGAGGAGACGACAAGACGCGGTGTTATGTCTTTTAAAAACTTTTTTGCCCTTTACCATGCATTATTTTTAAAGAAGCGGATCACATTTAGCCAAATTTACAATTGACAAGCTTGTCGATGCCTCTAGCGTACTAAACTCAAATAATATGGAATCGAATCGAATTCGTCAAATGACTTAAGTGGACAGTGTGCCTAATACTCGTACCTGCAGCAGCGAACTTACAAATTACCTTGATCTTTTAAAGATATGAATAGTAAACTGGTTACTTAATAGACAAGTGGTGACATTTAAACATGAAATTTATGTTGTGGTCCTCGTGCTTAGTTGCGTGCTAGTTGGGTGGTCAAATATTACAACTTTTAGGCTACCTACTGAATAAGAATAGGTACATTCCCATTTTTTTTTTTTTAAAGACGGTAAATCGATAAATTATCAATGATACGACCCCAGCCTGAAGGGCCACTTCGGGAGGAGGCATGCCCAACTCACCGTGAGGCCTCCTAAGGAGACCCCAAGGCGTCTACGGACTAAAACCCTATAAACCGTCTCTCTCTCACTGTTGGCCCTGCGTGCCTTAACAGCTAAGTCTGAGTCGTGGCTACGGAGTGAAGGCACTCGTTCGCCGCGTCGAGGGTACATGCCCAGTCAAGCCGGCCTGGTGTAAGGGACTGATGTTAGTCATGAGTGTCCCATTCCAGTTGCTAACATTCATGGACCTTACCCGCCACTTACCATAAGGTGGACGCAAGGTCACATGTCGTACTAGAATAAAAATTATAATTAAAAAACAACTATACAATATGTTTAGTAAATTTCCACTGACAGTAATAAGGGAGGCTGCGAAGGTGAAATTCGTCGACGAATTCCAAAACTCTCTCGAAAAATGTACAAATGACATTAACATAACAGAATATGGGGCGACAGCAACATATCCAGAAAGACAAAAAATTGACATCGTCAGAATGTTTATACCTATGTGTATAAACTACGTAACTTTGTACAAGTACCTAACTTTTTTGTTTTGGTAAACTTTTTGATCTTGCGTAAGATTTATAACCCTAAACTAGCATCATTTAGAACCATTATTTTCAAAATGATCACACAATATTGATTTTTATGTGTTTCGCCTATAAGGGGTATAACGGCATGTCAGACGAAAGTCAAAACATCAGATTATTTTAAAGCTTGCTATAAAACCACGATACCATCGAGTTAACTGTAACTTAATTGGTATGGACATCGTAAATACCACTTATTATCATAGCTATTATAAAAGGAGAACGGGCAGTATTGGATATTGGTATAAAATGTATCAGTAAAAAAGAAGCAGAAAAAATAAAAAATTAAAACATTTTATCTGCAAATTAACAATAAGCTGCACCGCGCCGTCGCATTCCTCCGACCCTTTTAGTCATGGTTCTATGGAACAATGCCATAAAACACAACAAAAACTGTGAGAATATCCGATTGAATAAACACCAAAGCATGGAAGCTAAATAAAATATTATTTACTATAAATAAAATTACTTGACTATAAATAAAATAATTTACAGTCAAGTAAGTCTTGTTTCAAGCGGTGTTATTTTAATATAAATATCACCAAGGCAAGCTTACAATATTAGTTCTCTATAAAAGTTAAAATTGGCATTTGACATTGCAAATGGCACATACTTTCAACTGATGTCAAATGCCAATTTTTACTTTCAAGGAGAACAAATATTGTAAGCTTGCCATGGTGATATTTATACACAAATAACACCGCATGTGGTGGCTCGGTTGTAAGAACGCGTTTCTTAAATCCTACAAAGGTCGGTTCGAACCCCCCGGCATGTACCAATGATAAATACACTTTTCTTACGTACATTTGTCGTAGATTTACAACAACACCGCTCCCGTGCCTTGAAGAGCACGTTAAGCCGTCGGTCCCGGCTCCACTAATACCAACTTGTGGAATCGTTAATAAATTGTCATTTAAAATTGACAGCATATCCTCGCCAAGCCGTCTGGCCAGCTTGGCGAGTGTAGGCCAAATTTTCCAGATACAGTTCTGGAAGGCCTATTTCCAACAGTGGAGGTCTAGGTCACTAGTCACTAGGGGCGTAATGAATGAACACCGCTTGTAACAAGACTTACTGAATTTGGCCTACACTCGCCACGCTGGTCACACGTTATGGCGAGGAAAAATGTATTCTTTAACTAAAATAAGTAATAAAATTAATGTTTAATAATAATAACAATGAAACACAAGTTTAAATAATATAAATAATAGCCGAAAATAACATACTTAACACATTTCAAGGAGGTTTTATGGTACGTCGCGATGTACCTTAAGTTTGACAGTTCTATTCCTAGAGTTTGACACTTCTATTCCTCGAGCGTAGTGACAGTGACGTGCCGAGGCGTCCATCCGTTTGATGGCTAGAAGGAAGAAGAAGACTTTCTAAGCATGCGACCGACAATACGCTTACCATTCACCATTCTACTCCTCTCCTTACCCAACCAAATACTGTATGATTCCGTTAATGCCGTCTTGAAAGCTCGTTACATAAATGTATTGACGGCAGACCTGCTTAGGCCCAATTCTTTCAGTAAGTGATGCAAAGATTGTGCTGAAAATTTAATTGGAAACGTCTAACACCCGTCTTTTTAGATTTTGCCTTTCGAGTTTTAGTGAGTTAAAAAAACAGATTTCGCGGATCTCTTAAAGGAACCCATTTGACAGCTAGAAGGAATGGTTGAGTAAACCTCTTAGTATTAAGGTGAGTATGGATTATCATTTCTATGCTTATGCCCACATTAAAAAGGCGTCAAACAATGGAACCAAGCTATCCAGCTAAATGTAGCCAGGTAAGCTTAGTAAGGTCTTGCATATTGACGTACATTGCCGCTTTAGTTCAAACTCAAAACAACGCCTATAGCTAAAAATGTCAATGCACAGCATTATAGACAGAGCAAAATAATAATATATTGGATTTTAACCTTTATAAATGTAAGCATAAAGGTGATATTTCTTCGTTAAAAAGTTACATACGTCATTTTATCTTTAGCCAATTAGTTATTATTTTATGTTGATTTGAAAATAAAACTTACTACGACACTGACCACGACATGTGACATCTCGTCCACCTGGTGGTAAGCGGTACGCGAGGTCCAATAATGGGAGCAACTAACGAAAGCCATTAACGACCGACATCATTCTCTACCACTATGCCGGCTTAACAAGATGCTTTTTCACACTTCGCTTATTCTGTTGCTTAAGCGCCAATGTTATATAATGAAAAAAAGGTTAAGTAGTAGACCTCCGTGGTCTAGTGGTTAAGTGGATTTAGACTCGGAGGTACCCGGTTCAATTCCTGTAGTAGTAGTAGTTCTTCTTCGCCATTGGCGGAACGCTTCAGAGTTAACCCTATTTAGCGGGCATTAATCTCGGCGGGCGTCGACCCGCTGGTTTCTTGTTTTACCCCGGATGATGCGGGGAAGGGGCCACTGTAGGGTATGTGGCACCTGGGATGAATTCACTATTGGTAGTGTATAACACGCTGCGTGTGAGAAAGAGATAATTATGACGACGACTGCGGGTTATGCCTCGGGCCCCAGGATCTCCCGGGGCAGGCGGCGTCCATCCGGTGGCCGTGCGTGGAGAGGTGCGATGCCCCGAAGATGGTTGAAACGGCTGCGGTCGGCTCGATCGAACATGGACTTCGAGAGCCTGGCCACGAACCGCTCGATGGTCTCCATCTTCAGGTCATCGTGGAGTACGGTGTTGCGCACGAACCACGGAGCGCCGACGGTCGCGCGCAAGGAGATGTTCTGTTGGGCCTGAATTGCGGCCGCTATGGATGGCGCCACCAGGTGGTGCCATGCTGGTGCGGCGTAGGTCAGGCGTGAGCGGACGAACGTCTTGTAGATATTGACTTTCACATGGGGTGGTAACGACGAATGCAGCAAGGGACTCAGCTGGGCCCGGGCTGCTTTCGCGCGGTTTATTGTGTGGCGTGCCATGGGGCCCATGCGGAGGCCGCGGTCGATCACGCACCCCAAGTAGGTGACAGTGTTCGTCCAGCTCACTTCCCTCCCACGGAACATGAGCGGGTCCGGCAAGTGGCGGCGAGACGTCAGGATGGCGGCGGTCTTGTCGACGTTTACCGACATCCGCCATCTATCTAGCCACGGCGGCAGGAGGTCTAGCAGTTTCTGCATTTTCTTTGTAGCGTCGATGGCCTTTATGGCCGAGGTAAAGTATGCGCTGTCGTCGGCATATAGCGCGAGGACGACATTCTTTTCCCCCCTCTTCAGATGTCCAATAAGGGTGGGAATGTCATCAGTGAAAGTGGCGTAGAGCACGGGGGACAGGCAGCTTCCTTGCGGGACGCCGGCCGCGATGATCTTCTCCACGGACGATGCCTCGTCGATCGCCACGAAGAATCGTCTCCCCTCCAGGAATGATGACAGCAATCTGACTGCCATGCGTGGTAGATCGGCGTCGAAGAGCTTCGACAGAAGACCGGTATGCCACACTCTGTCGAACGCCTTCTCCATGTCAAGAAAGACACCGACAGAGCAGCGGCCCTTGTTGAGCTCCGACGCCAGAAAGTGCAGTACCCGCGTCAGCTGGAGTGTGGTACTGTGCTCGCTGCGGAATCCGAACTGCTCCTTCCTAGGAGTCAGGGGATCTCGGATTCGGCGGAGAAGCAGCCTCTCAAACAGCAACCAATTCCTGGTCGGGACACAAAAATATTTATGAATGTAAATAAATACATTTAATTATTATTTAATTTGTCGCCTCCGTGGTCTAGTGGTAACAAACTTTGCCGTGAACTCGGGAGGTCGTGGGTTCGATTCCCACCGGGAATATTTAATTTATATGTGAAATTTCTCGAGTTTAGTACGCTGAAGACATCGACGAGCTTGCCACTTGTCATGATTGGCCTATGTAAAGTTGACTAAATGTGAATCCGCTTATTTATAAGCGTGTTTTCTGACCAACCCGAAAGTTAAACAAATTAGTTGGCTTGGGCATGCCATGAAGATTATTTTTCCCTTTACACCATGCTAATTAAATGAATACCGTATTATATATTAGGAGATATAGAAAAAACGAAATAATGCGCATAAAAAATAATTTTGTGTCGCCGTTTACACGGGCAAAGCCGGATAAAACAGCTAGTCGAAAAGATTATAATCTTTAGCTAAGCGACACGATTATACTTTTTGCTCATTTTAAATAAGATGGTATGTCTGTATTGTAATTCTGGTCTTCTCCTGACCTCGAAATAAATCCGGTTGATTCATAGTAATAGCATAGCAACCTTCGGAATCACATTATCGCATTTCAAGAAACATTTCAAGTGCTACAAGCAAAGTGTAATAAAAAAAACCGAATGCGTAAATAACAATCTTAAAATAATAAATGAACAAATAAATATATTTATTCGAAGGTATATAATTGAAACTACTTAAAAAGTAATAAATAAATATAAACTAAACCTATTTAAAAAATGTCCTCTAGAAACGACCTTTCAGGGATAGTCCCAAGGAGGCTGGCAACTCTGTATAGTGAGGCTAATACGTTGGCAGAAATAATCGCCAGCCTTCCTGTCTCCAGAATTTTCCGTTAGTTTGGACAACAATCCTAGAACCCTCTGGGATTGCGCGGAGCGATGGAAAGATACCCGACGGCATGACTGTTGGGCCGTGGAAACTTGGCACACTTGACACGTGTAGACACATTAGCCCCATCTCACATCCAGGCGACATCGTCAAGCGTTGAGAATTGAATAATATTTTGTAATTATGACGCAATATCTGACGTAAATAACGAAATTCACTAATAACGTTTGCGACAAGTACACAGAAAAGGGGTGCTGGAATCGTTAAAAAAAACCATCAGACTCTCGCCAACCCGTCTGGCCATTGAGCTTGGCGAGTGTAGACTGAATTCTTCAGATATATGTTCTGGAAGACCAATCTACAGCAGTGTAGGTCTAGGACTCCGAGTTCTAGGGGCTAATGATGATAATAATGAATTATTTTTTGTAAACCATTTACTAATTTTTTTACACTTTATTACCAACGTGTTTTATTTATTTAACATAGGTAATTAATTAATCAAATACAATGTTTTAATCTCCTGCAGTCATTAATAAAACTGAATTTTGAAACAAAACCCTGACCTAACCTAACACGCATTGAATTGGAAATGAACGCTTAAAAAATATATTTTTCGTAGCGCCATCTATAGGTGAGTAGCGATATTAAAAAAATGCAAACGCATGTGGCGCCATCTGTTATCGACTAGCGAATATTTTTTTTATTATGTACCTGTATTTGACTTGACGCTTTAAGCGCTTTTATTTCGCATTGAAAATCGTTCGATCGTGCTCATTGTTTTTCATACATTTTAAGCAATATTCGGTAAAAAAAGCAAGCTTTGCTTTCAAGTCCATCATAGCACATAACATCATGAAATAGTATAGTAGGTATATAGTATCGTATTGTTGTTCTTTTGCTTAACGTTTATTATTGATTCTAGAATTTTTTGATTATATATCGAATTACGCAAATTGTTTGATCTAAAACAAGCAGGCCACATTACCTACTGTCAACTAAATAAAACTTGAAAATACAAAGACGTTTATTAATTTTTTTTATCGAAAATTACATCCGAAAAAAATAGGATCCCAGTCCTTTGAACCCAAGTTTTTTTTATTTTTTTTTTAAGCCTAGGATCCTTTTTTGTCTGTTTTCGACCAAATAAACGTTTTATATTGTACACTTTGTACACAAGTGCACTAATACATAAATTTGCTATGAAATAAATATTCCAATGCCCATAATGTACGCATGTAAATTGCAGGTTCTAATCTCCAATAAATCTACCGCAATTTGCGGGCCGGTGCGCGCAACCACGCAACTTTGTTCATTTCAAAAAAACGTCAGTCGAATCTCGCGCATCGTAAGGGAGGCGCGTGTCCGATCGTTCAACTCCGCGGCGTCCGCTCACTATATCGCGAGTGAACAAAACTTTTAAATATTCCAAAAGTTAGAGTGCAACTAAACTGTGTTCTGGATTTGAATTTGTAAATGAAATTACGCCTTTGAATCAAGAAAAGATGTAATTTCGAAGTTTGCAATTGGAATCGCAACGGTTTTGAGGAATCTTTTACGGTAATTAAATTAAATTCATTTAGAAATAAGGATATAAATAATCTTTTAGAATTACCAATTTACGTAATAAAATAAATTATACAATTTTAAATGATAACGTAAATTATTTACAATAACAATAAGATTTTATTTATATTTTCATTAAATTATATTTTATTACTATTGGAAGCCTTCTTGTTAACTACTAATTAAAGGAATAATTATTGGGTATTTTGTGTTTTAAAGAAATAGTGTGATAGGCTAATGGCCTATGTTACCCGGGCCTAAACAACCACAGACCAATGTTTTTGCCGCCTAATATTTACATTACGGAAGTGATGTAAAATTCAAAATGACAGTTTAACAAAATTTATTTATTAAGATAAGAAAGTGTAATGTTTATTTGTGGTCATAATGTTATCGCGGTGCCTTGACCTCTCCAACACCTAAATGGCCAATTTTACAGATAAAATTCCGCCTTAGAAATTATTACACTAGGTACTAATACGACTCTTGTGGATTTACTTTCTTTGTCAATGCGTATGATCGGGGACATTTAATAAACATTAAATTAAAAGACTTATTATAGGTAGGTATCCAAGCTGCTTGAATAGAATACAATAAAAAATATATAAATAACTACTCAGTGACAAAAACGGCTTAATGATTTGAATCCTATTATCTATTACTATCTTTATGTATTACTAAACCTTTTATGTCGATTGGTCAAATATTACTACTAAAAATACTCGATTTGAACTTACTTGCATGCCTATTTGTATCCACAAACTCTCTTGCTGTCTATAAAGTTATTAAGAAGTTAGATGATTGTTTATTATTGCTATTATTTTTCCTTGTTTACTGACGATATAGATTTAGTTCCACTCGCTACTGACAATTTGTTTTTGTTTTGATAATAATTTTGATTTAATTTAATATTATTGTATTATTAGTTTAGTTTTAATTTAATTTATGACTTGACTTAATTTTATTCAATTTAATTTAATTTGATATTAGGTTCGGATCAATTTTAATTTAAGTGCTGTCTATAAAATAAAAATCATTTTGGCTAATGTATAACAAAATTCCTATCGTCAAATATGTACTAACTTAATGCTGTGATTTTGTAAAACCAATAAATAAAAATAAATCCTATGCCTGAATAAGTTTTATAAGATATGGCAAGAGTTATTCGCGCCATTTTACACGGAAAATGAAGTGCTAGATTTTGTTTTGTAAATTACTTAACTGTGGATATTGTTGGTCAAAAGTGGTGTTGTCTTGTTTAATAATGTGAATAATTGTGGAAAACGATAAATTTGACTTTTTTGTGAACTCCCAATACCCGACGTGTTTGGGGGATAATGCCGTGAGTGACTCCAAGAAAAGCATCAAATTCTGTAACATCTGGAATTTGGTGATAACCTCATTAACTCATAAATACATATATTAGGTTCGTCGCAGGCTTGGCTGTATGTATGGGCTAGACCATTTACCTTCCCTATCGTTTAATTTATTATCCACCGGGAGAAGAGAAATAAAATGGCAAAAATTTAAATAGGTGTTAGCATAGAGCTTTAGAATTTTAGTTCATAAATCCAAAAAAACAAATTTATATCTGCCGCCATGGTCTAGAGACAAATCGTTTTCCATAATTATTCACATCATCATTATCACAGCCCCTACACAAGATCCTAGACCATCTAGATCCACTGTTGGAGATGGGGCTTCTAGAATTTTGGAACGCTGCCGGGCCGGGGAAGTATCCACCGTTCGTGCTGATAAACCCAGCGGGGTAAGGCGGAGTGCACAATCGACCGAAACCGAATCGTCCAAGATCGACCACGTTACGTCTGTCAGAAAAGGCCCAAGCTTTTGACATTTCTGATAGACGTAATCGATCTTAGACGATTCGTTTTCGGACGATTGTGCACTCCGCAACACCCCGAAGTAAAGTGTATCCACACGTTTCGGGATCAGGCTCGAATTGCCGTCAAGCCCAGTCAAGCCGGCATAGTGTTAAGGACTGATGTCAGTCATGAGTGTCTGATTCTAGTTGCTAATATTAGATTAATTAATCTTAAATGTAATCTCTTTGACTCAGTCCAGTTACTGCTATCATATTTATTAATTTCACCGGTCATAATTAACTAATCGATTCCGAAAACTAATAAAATGTCATTGAATAACACAATATTAATTCAATTTCCGTTATAATGTGTTGAAATGATAATAAACATGTCATCAATCAATTATTTTATGTGCTACTTATATTTCTATAATAACTGCACGTGGACATACGGACCAGACTATACAATTAGGCGTTGCCAAAAACAAAGAATCTGATAGACTTATTCAGCTGGGATGTTTATTCGGGAAGTTGTGCCGTTTGAAGACCAAAGTTTTTTAACTAATGCGTTTTTCCAGTATTGTCGTACGAAGCAGACACGTGGACACTGACAGTGTATCTTTTTTTTTTAACACTATATCTATACTAATATTATAAAGAGGAAAGATTTGTATTTTTGTATGTTTGTAATGAATAAACTCAAAAACTACTGGACCGATTGCAATAATTTTTTCACCATTAGAAAGCTGCATTATTCAGAAGTAACATAGGCTATATAATATCACGCTAGGTCCTATAGTTGTGGAGCAGTAACCAAAAATGTTTTAAAAACGGGGGAAAAGTATCGTTTCTGAGGCCTTCCGTGGCGTGCGCTGAGCATATAGTTAAAGTTATACAAAAATGATCTATGGATGAATTGTTCATCTTAACATTATTTTTAAAAAAGTCCGCGAGAGCATATGTCTACCTTTTATAGTTTACCCATAACAATATTTAAATAACTTTGAAACATAAATTGGTAGAGTTTTGTCTTTCAAATGGCATATAACTCTTTTCAACTAAAGTACCTATATAGTCTTTATGTCATTTGCCACATCTACCAAATCGATGGCACATGATGACCAGATTACTACACGAGCGAAGCCGGGTCAAACAGCTAGTTATACATATAAACAAAGTAGAAATTGTGGAACACAAGTTAAAGAGATTTTATATTATTTAGACAATACAGTTAAAACAGAAATAGGAGTTATAGTAAATTAAAAATTGGTCATCGCATTATTTAAATGGTTCATAAGTTATGCAATGGTATCATATGTAGTATATGTATTATTAGTATTTAATATATAATAGTTATTAGTATGTATTTTAGTAATATAATTGTATTTATATGTATATAGATTTATTTATTATTATTATATATAAATATTTGCACCTACCTTACATTTGAAATGGTCCCCATTGTCCCTAAGGTTGGCTGTCAGATAATGTCTAGCGGCATTAAGTCCGCCCCTTGTATAACGTGCAATAAAGTTTTAATAAATAAATTAGATTTAAATTAATAGTGCAATTGAACTGTGACTAGCGTAAGTAAAATAATAATAATAAATAAGTGAAAACCAATAGCTTAATAATTGTTTACCAATTGTTACAATAAGAAAATAAATAAATTTAATGAAAGGCAGGACCAAGTATAAAATTATATTGATAATTATATATCTGCTCCACAAGTTAGCTACAAGCTGACAAACAAAAGCTATGCTCTGTATTTCTTTGATGGATAAAATCCGAAACGTGGACATCCGTCAGAGAATTAAAGTTAACGACAAAGCCTTAAAAAATTGTTCAATTTCAAATTCAAATCTGTCGCAGAACCGATGTCCGTTAGAGTAGACGGGTTCTGGAGTAAAGACCACGTACAGAAAGACACAGATTATAATAAGGTCGCTGGTGGGGGCTGGATAAGGATGGCGGAAGGTAGAGGGGCGAGGGGAGACCTATATCCATTAGAAGACAGACAGAGGCTGATGATAAAGATAATGTCATCTCTGTTGTTCTCAGCAGATTCCGCAGCAATTACTGCTCTGGACGAGGTAGCCTGAATGTGGGATGAGGTTAATGTGTGTACACATGTCGCATCCCACACCAGATACCTGTCAAGTTTCCACGGCCCAACGGTCATGCTGTCGGTTCTCTTGCCATCGCTCCGTGCAATCCCAGAGGGATCTAAGATCGCGGGTACTCGTACTCCAACAGTGACAAGAACCCTTCGGATGATGTCGTTGAGAGCGTGACGAATGAGAATTTCAATAGGAAAATGCAACGCAATAAAAAGTATTACGGAAATGAGTTTAATAAAACCGTGTAGGTATTTTATTGGTCTATAAACACAAAAAGAGTTTACCCAACTTCCTTATTATTTCTCTCTTATCGTAACCCCTAGTTTCACACTTCAATCACATTTTAAAACTACAATAGAACTGCCTAATAACCAAAGATCATTTAACCATAGATACCGCATCAACATACATCTTGCGGCATGTATTTTTTTTAAGTTAGCAAAGTAATAATTATGGCAAACGTCCCATCACTCACTCATCATTAGTAATGTGTATACCTAAATTAGAAATCCGCCTCCTTCATGAATGCTAAAATATATAATTATTTGCCAAAGGTATTGACAGAATTGCCTTATAAAAGATTCTACAGAGTACTGCATACATGGCTAGTTTTATATCTTAGAGAAATACTACAAGTAACATAAAGGTTTTTTTGAGATAATGTTATGAAGTATGTCGTAATCGTGTCAAATGGCGCTCAATTGTCTGTGCCTACCCCGCAAGGGATCTGGCGTGAAGATATGTATGTATGTATGTTACCAAACATGCAACGCTTGAGTTCTTTAATAACTTTACTTGTATAATAAGACCTAATATTGTTTTCTACCATGTTCCCTGCAAATATAACCGTTTTCCCCCGAAGAAACGATTATTTAGAATTCAGCCGAAGCTTTACTCACATTGAGATAAAGACCATCAAACATCGTGTCAAAGTAGTGTAATAAACATATATATATATATATATATTGTGTCTGTGGTATCATCCGTCATTCCGTTGTCTATGACTTGGATGCTTATATAGCGCTGTCTGACTCATTTTAAATTCACTACAGGATTTATAAAGATTACAAAAAAAAACAAATTACAAAATGCACCACAAAGTTTTTTTTTTTATAATAATAGATCCAGACAAGTCACACAGCGCCATCTAATTTCCGTGGTAAGCTACGAGGCTTGTGTTAAGGAAACTAGATGGTTGATAAACTACATATTATACTTTTTTTTGTAAATATATACATATTATACATATAAACACCCAGACCGAGACAAATTATACGATGTACAACTCGCCCCCGGTGGGAATCGAACCCACGACCTCCCGAGTTCACGGCAACGTTTGTTACCACTAGACCACGGAGGCGGTCCGCTTTGTTTATGACACTTTACAAACTAAAATAAATTGACACCTATAAACCTTATAATCGAGGTAATTTATAGGCACTTATATTTGTTTTTATTAATTTAAAAGTTTTGATGTCTCGCTTTATCCAGAAAAGGTAGAGAACCCCGGCGATCCCGTTCATAGTAGAGCACGTTAAAAGCTGTCGGTCCCGGTTCCACTAATACCAACATAAAAAATTATAATAAATTGTCACTAAAATTAACATCAGACGCTCGCAGCGTCGTGAGTGTAGACCATATTTTTATAGGCACTTATTTGTGAGAATGCTTTACGTACGCTTGCTACATCTACCTAATTTCAAGATCACTGCAACTACTTAAAGTAGTTTAAACATGATGTCTTGCAATTAAGGATAACAGCTAAATATAGCTATTAGAAAAAAGAAAGCTACGAAAACCCATTTGGAATAAACCTATTACTTACTAGTAAAAGGCAATCTATCCGTTTTTGGTTTTACTTGCGGAGTACTATTTTGAATAACAATTGCAATACAGTATTATAAACAATAATAAAACGTTATGTGTATATATATTATTAGTACATATTTAGTTTATTATATTTATTCGAACATTTATTAATTACATACTTTCTCAAAAAACAAAATGACATCTAATTTCCACATAGATAATTATTATATTAGTATTTATTTAATTTAAGTATTATAGTGGGGGTAAATAATAACTATAACAGATTTGTTAATACGTTTACTCAACACCATAAAAAAGTATAGATAAATAGAAAATAATACGTTTGTCCGGCTGAGGCGAGGATATAACGCTCGCGAACGCGGTTCGGGCTCGACTGCCTCGGCGCGCTTTTGTCAGAGATAGTCCGCCCGAAACGCGTTGCTATTGGTATCTCAACGGACGTATGCCACGACTAATTCGAGGAGGTAGTCCACTATCCTTCGATATAGTATTTATTATATTGTATGACATATTTATACATTGGTATGTTATTTATACTTACTATGGTATATTTATGATTGATTTTAACTATTATTATTATTCTTATTTCGTACTCTGCACCCATTATAATACTTTCTCACTCTCCCAAAGGTTAGCTGGTAGAGAATACCATACGGTATTATGCTCGCCTATGTACATTATTTAATATTTTGTGTGCAATAAAGAATTATATTATTATTATTATTACGTAATCATATTTCTCTAATTGCACCTACCTTACGTCTTTAATGTTCTACAGTGTCCTTAAGGTAGGCTGTCAGAGAATGTCTAGCGACATTAAGTCCGCCCCTTGTATATATTGTGCAATAAAGTTTTAATAAATAAATAATATAAATCCAACAACGTTACAAACCTTTGCCAAACATTCTTAGTTATAGCGTCGATACATTTTTTATTTCCTTAAAATCGAATAAGCTCTAGAAGGCCCATCTAAATAGTACTACTAAATGCATTAACCTTTATATGCCCAAAGGGTCGACAACGACCTAACACAAATACCTTATTTAAAAAAAAACACATATACAGAGCGTAGTGTTAATCAAACTATATAATATAGCAAATTTGTCTCGGTCTGGGTGTTTATATGTATAATATGTATATAATTACAAAAAAAAAAAAAAAAGTATAATATGTAGTTTATCAACCATCTAGTTTCCGTAACACAAGCTTACGCTTACCACGGAAATTAGATGGCGCTGTGTGACCTGTCTGAAATATTTATTTATTTATTTATTTATTTAAACCGTTAACCACAGTTTTAATGATATAAATTATCATCACGACCGTTTCCCTTATATATAAGCGGATTCACATTTAGCCAACTTTACTATAGGCCAATCATTACAAGTGGCAAGCTCGTCGATGTCTCGTTCCAAACTCGAGAAATATCACAAATAAATTAAATATTAATTAAATGTATTTATATACATTAATAAATATTTTTGTATCCCGACCCGGTCGAAGGATCGAACCCGGTACCTCCGAGTCTAAATCCACGTACTTAACATAATTTATCTTCATAACTTTTGAACATAATTTATCTGTCCCTATGCCAGTCAATCCTCACATACTGCATTATTGCCTGGGGGGGTGCCTCTACAACTGTATTGATAAAGCTAGAGAGGGCTCAGAGGTCTATTCTCAAAGTTATGTACAGGAGGCCGCTCAGGCATCCTACTTCGGTTCTCTACGACGACGCCCAAGTACTAAGTGTTAGAGGGTTGTTTATCCTGAGGATGGCAATTTTTATTCATGTAAAAACTATTGGATCGAACCAATTGCAAATCATGCTACAGAAGCGCGTTCCTGCTGTGCCTTATATTCCAGCTAAAACAGAATTTGGTAAACGTTTTGGTTTCTTTCTCGGTCCTTTCCTCTACAACAAGCTTTTTGGTACGTGTAGTCTCAAGGACGCCAGTGTCCGCGAAGCTAGGTCCAGACTCTCGGGACTGTTGCTGACATGGGACCATCAAGATACAGAACAATTTTTAAGAACCATCCGTTGATTTAAAGAACACAACAATTTGTTTATATTTCTTATGCTTTTTTACTTGGATTTTTGTATATATTTTTATTTGTATTTTCCTTTTTGTAAACTATTATTGGTAATTCGACTGCATGGTCCCATAGTTGGTCAGGCATGAAAGTGCCTTGTGTGGGTCCACTACTAATCAGATTGATAATTTGTTGCAGTATACTTACTATTTGATAAATATTTGTTTGGAATAAGTGTAGATTGTATTTTGTAGGTATATTGGTAATTAAACATATTATTATTATTATTATTATTAACCGCTAGACCACGGAGGCAGTTTTTATGATATAATGTTTATAAAAGCGATTTACTGACCTGCAGCCCTATTTATTCTGTTACTTAAGCACAAACGTTATATAATGGAATCCGTTAACTATATACATATATATAGTTAACGGATATTCTATTAACGTTGATATTTGAAGTCTAAATAAAGTCAAGCTGAAGTGGCAATGGATCAGGTGTTTCGCATGAACGATGGAGTAGACGGGTTCTGGAGTGGAGACCACGTACGGGAAGATGCAGAGTGGGACGACCCCCCGCCAGATCGACGGATGACTCGAAGAAGGCCGTTGGTGGGGTTTTTATTTATTTATTTATTTATTTTCAGAAAAATCACAGCTTATAACTAGGACATAAAAATTACAATATTATAAATTATTAGATCTTAAGCCAGGAAGATTTTATATTATTTGTACATTTCATTTCTCAAAAACAGTGGGTTAAATACTAAAAAAAAAAATTTACAAATTAAAAATAATAAACATTAGTAAAATAAAAATTAAAATATTTACAAATAGCTATATACAAGTCTGAATAAGGGTGGCAGGTCATAAATTCTTATTCTATTTTTGTATACCTACTATTGTTTTTTCTTGACTATGACTTATATTATTAGTTTATTCATCATAATATTTATTTATGCTATTCTCATTTGTTAAACATATATGTAAACTGTACATTTAGTGTTCCTTCCGATTTAGTACATCTCTGCGACCCGTGACGCACCCAACATAAGGCATCAGCTGAAAATCAGCGCTGCAGCCTCGGCTGTAGCATATGCTGAGCTGACCACCTTTTTATCGCCACATCTGTATGTATGTTTCGGTATATAGAATAGGCTTACATTTATACATTAAGATTTATTCCTTGCATATGTGTATTTATTTATTTATTTATTTATTCATTTATTTATTCGTGGGAAAATTTACAGCCTTTGCAATATTATGTATACAAAAAATATCTAATCTCAAAGCCTTACAAATTTTCACTGTTAGCTATAATAAAAAATAATATAAAAAGAACCAACAAAATCAGTACAATAACAATGAGATATGAAATAACAATTGCATTTGTATACTGATCCCGTTTTACACCTTAAGAATTAGACAATATAATAAAATTAATTAAGTGCAACAACAAGTATTAGTAACAATAAGTAGGTACTCAGCAACACTTTACAAATTTTTATAAGAAACATAAATGAAGTAATAGAAAAATATATAAAATAAACTAAAACAAGGATCAAATAAATAATTTAAAATAATTATAATGTAATATTTCAACATTTTAATGGACATCTACTCAATATGCTCATCACAGTACTCTGTAGTCAATAAACGTCTGAGGGTGGAAGGAGGTGTCTCAAATAGGTCGACATCCAAACGTTGTAACAAGTCATTAAAACCTCTACATGTTCTAGGGATATAGGAGTTAATTCTATAGTTAGTAGATGAAAAAGGAACACTTAGCAAACGGGGTTTCCTTATCCTGCTTGATGGAGTAAAAAAATTTATTTTCGACAAAAGTTCAGGGCAATCCACTGACCCGCTGGTTATTTTGAGAAGATATGTGATATCGGCGATCATTCGACGTGTTTCCAAAGGAAGCAAATGGAATCGAATACAACGGCGGTGGTAGTCACAGTCATGAGTTTTGGCTCTGTACTGAATATAGCGCAAAAATTTCCGTTGGATAGCCTCAATTCTATTTTTATAACTTGCGTATTGGTGATTCCATATTTGACTGGCGTACTCCAAGTGACTGCGAACAAACGAACAATAGAGAATTTTTGTAGCTTTGATGCTGTTAAAGTCACTGGTGGACCTCAAGACAAACCCGAGCATACGATTGGCTTTGGATAACATGTGATTAGTGTGTAAATCGAAAAGCAGCTTTGTATCATGAATTACGCCCAAATCCCTGACACTCTGTGTTCTACCTAATACCGACGATTTCAAGATATAGTCAGCCTGCAGTGGGCGGGACTTCCGTGTGAATGAAACACATAAGCATTTTTGCACATTAAGGTCCAAAACATTTGCTTCACAGTAACGCTCGAAACGGGTTAAGTCTTCCTGCACAAGATCAACATCATCCAAGCCTCGGACCACTCCAAGAATCTTTAGGTCGTCGGCGAAAAGCAAGTATTTACAGTTTAAAAAGCAGCTGTCTATATCTTGCACAAAGAGTATGAAGAGCAGGGGCCCAAGAATAGATCCTTGTGGCACTCCCGAGGGAATACGCATCCAACGGGAGGAGTAACCGTTTATTACCACAGCCTGTGATCTATTTTTTATGTAGGAGGAAAACCATCTTAAAAGATCTCCATGGACTCCCGCAAAGTGCAGTTTCCGCATTAGTAGGACGTGATCTATACGATCAAAAGCCTTGCTGAAGTCCGTATAGATCACGTCCACCTGACCTCCACCATCGATTTGCTGTGTAATAAAGTCATTAGACAATATTAGATTAGATACTGTGGACCGACCCTGGAGAAAACCATGTGGGCAAAACGATTGCTTGACAGCTGAGTATAGTTGTTTGTGCACTATTTTTTCCAGGACTTTGGAAAATAAACACAATTTAGAAATGGGGCGGTATTTGTCCACCCGGTCCCTTGGTCCACCCTTATGGATTGGTGTGACGAAGGCCTTTTTCCATATTGTAGGCATGACACCTATAGCCAACGACCTTCTAAATAATATTGAAAGAGGTGCCAATAAGGCGTCTGCACATCTAGAAATTAAAATAGGATGAATTTCATCTGGGCCAGCTGATTTACAAGGATCCAACATCTCAAGCAATCTACACACTTCCGTATCACATATATCTACGCCACCCAAGCCAATGATGTCACCACGAGGTTGACAATCAACGACCTCAGGAAGAATAGTGACGTGGCGGTTGTCCGCCAAATAGGTGGAATGAAAATACAGAGAAAAAAGGTTGCATATACTTTCACCTGTGTCCGCAGTGTCCGATCCGAAAGTCAGCCTGGATGGACAAGAGTTAGTGTTAGATTTAGCTTTTATATATGACCAGAAGAACTTTGGATTAGATATAATGGCTTTCTCAGTAGATCTAATATATCTGATGTAACACTCTGCTTCCATCTTTTTTGCACGACTACGGAGCAGTGCAAACGTGACATGGTCCGAAATTCGTCCATACCTCTTGAACTTTCGGTGGTACTTGGCCTTTTCCTTTAACATCTTCAAAAGAGCGGAAGAATACCATGGCGGACAACTACCAGATTTTATTCTAGTCCTAGTTGGTATGTGTTGGTCCCGAAGGTGTAATAATGTGTTATTTAGGAAGTTTACACCATCGTCAATGGGACCCTCATGTAAACATGACCAATCTGTTTCTTGTAAAGCATTGTTGATAGCTGTGTAATCACCAATATGGTACATAATTTTTCTACGCGGAAGACTGTTTAATTTTTGGTGAAAAACAAGGTCTGGTAGAATGTCCAAAGCCTTATGAAATTGGTTCTCAGCAACCAAAGGATCCACACAATTACTAACTCGAACTTCAATGTTAGACAACACTAGGTCTAGGATCTTATTCTGACTGTTAATAACATTGGAATATTGAAGAAGGTTACATAAATCCAATGTATCCAAAAACTCCCTACGAGTGGGTGGACCAGAAGTCAACGTAGGCTGCAACCCATGGCTGCCATTGATTGGAGACCATACTATATCGCTCATATTAAAGTCGCCCAAGACCAAAAACTTATCTAAAGGGCAGGAAACTGTGATGTCCGTCAGTTTAGTAAGATAGTTATTTAATTGTTCACTAAATGTAAAACCTAGATGTTGTGCGCATAGGTATACACTACTAATATGAACATTACATTTACCCGATTTGTGCCCACGGTTTATCTGAATTGTAACCCATATATCTTCGGCCGAAGACCTCCAATCTACTCTCTCGACAGCCACAATATCTTTTCTTACCGCGATTAGTACACCTCCTCCGTATTTTTGATTTGTCAATGTGTAATTACGATCACGCCTGAAAACCACATACCTATGATCAAACAGCTCACCATCCGTTATTCCATCATGCAGCCAGGTTTCGGTAAGAACCAATATGTCATGCGAACACAGGAGCAAATTTCTCCAAAAGGAGGCAGTTTTGGTTCTTAACCCCTGAACATTCTGGTAGTAAATCTTAAGTGACAGAAACGTTATAAAAAAACTATAATTATAAAAAAAACGAAGTAGTTAGAAGTTAAATTAGTGATAAAGATAGTGTAAATGATAATATATAATAAACCATATAATGAGGGTAGTAAATTAACTATGATGGAAATAAAAAAAAGTAAGAAGTAATTTAAGACAATTTTTATAAACAATAAAGGCAGACATTCTATAGATAGCAAAACTGATAATAATACAATAGAGCCGCCCCCCAGACAGAATACCCTTAATAACAGAGCTGTAAATATATTTCTTATCAGGCAGCATTGATTGTAGCATTGATATGTCGGAGATGTTCCTCAATAAGATGGACCGGTTACTGAACGCATGTATCCGGTTTATCTATTGTTTACGTAAATATGATCACATCTCTGAATATCGTGCTAAGTTGAAGTGGCTGCCTATTCGTTGTCGCAGAAATCTTCGAGCCCTTTGTCTCCTTTTTTCTGTCTTGAATGAGCCTGCGACACCGAAATACCTCAAAGACAATTTCGCCTATCTCTCTTCTTTCCATGACAAATCCCTTCGCTCTCAACAACTCTCTTCTATCTGTCCCTTCTCATCATTCTTCATTTTTGTAGTTGTTGCTACTAATTTGTGGAATAATCTACCTGTTAACAAGCAACTACCAGAACATTATTCAAAAAACTGGTGTTTTCACACTTTCTAAATAGCTCCACACAGTGTTAGTAAGTAGTATATATGTATGTTTATGTATAATAATATGTATGTATTTGGTCCGTACTGGGTAACACGGGTCCAGCCATCGGTCAGGCGGTCTACTCTGCTACTTTGTCTAGAAAATGAGTCACTAAAGCAAATGGCAAGGATCTGCTAGAACCAACAAGTGGACAAGAAAAAAAGGACATACCACGGGAAAAAAGCCAGGTTTTCACTGCGGGCACGCTTTCTTCTTGCACTTCAATTTCTCGGAACTGTTTTAGGCACGATTTAGAGTCCAACCCGGCTTGGGAGCCTTCACACTAAAATCGCGGTGATTTTCGAACCGCACGGGCCGAGCGTAGATTTTGTACTGGCGCCAACTTGGGCGCCTCTAGTGTTAGATCACGAAACTACTCGCGATCCATAGACGATTCTACCAGGCTTGGTGGTAGGAATTTTGGAATGAATGTGGATGGGATAAATTGGTGTAGGATCCTGTTGGATGTCTTAACATTTCCCCCCACTTGAAATCATCTAAGATTTCAAAACAAATATTAAACTAAACTATAATTTGGTGCTCGAAATCTTAACTATTTACTTAACTTAAATTAAATGCTAGGTTAACTAAGAAAAAAGTAGAAACAGAAAACTAATTCAAAGGTAAAGGACAGATCTTAACGACTGGTCGTCGGAAGAAGTGCCCTTTGGGCGTGCGAACAGTAACGACACGCACCGTACCATCGGCACCTGTATGTAGTTCAGTTACAACAGCTAAAGTCCACTGCAAGGGTGGCAGAATTGGATCCACCATCATAACTACATCGTGTAATTTAACATTAGGTGTGGAAACAAACCATTTGTTTCTTTGCTGCAACGTGTGTAAATAGTCTCGCTGCCAGACGCGCCAGAAAGACTGAGTAAGCTTCTGTAGCATCTGCCAACGAGACCGCGGATGATAGGACTCGTCGTGTACAAGCTCGGGTACAGCGACGAGCGGCGCGCCTACTAGGAAGTGACCAGGCGTGAGCACGTCGGACTCACGTGGTTCTGTAGACAATACGCACAGAGGTCTCGAATTTAGCATAGCCTCGATTTTCGTGAAGACGGTAAATAGCTCTTCTAACGTGAGAACTTGACAACCCACGACGCGTTTCAAGTGGTATTTGGTGGATTTAATACCACTCTCGAAAATACCACCGAAGTGTGGAGCACCGGGTGGGTTGAAATCCCACTGGATACGACGATGTGACAAGTTGTCCGCGATGTCTGTCTTTTCACGGGCAATGAAGTCGTAAATTTCATTGAGACAGCGATTAGCACCGACGAAATTTGTGCCACAGTCGGAAACTATTTTAGAGCACAGTCCTCGACGAGAAACGAAACGGTCTAGCGCGGCGAGAAACGCTTCAGTTGACAGTTCTGTCACCGCCTCGAGGTGCACGGCCTTAGTCGAGAGGCAGATGAAGAGACACAGATATGCCTTATACGTACGAGCGTTGCGACGCCTGCTTTCCTTTACAACGAACGGACCGCCGAAGTCGACCCCTACTTAAGAAAGGGACGTCCCGGGAGAAGCCTGGCTTCCGGGAGGTCGCCCATCTTCGGTTGGCATGGAACCGGTTTGGATTTAAAACAGGTGACGCACTTAGATAAGCGTGAACGTATTAAAAGACGAATACCTAATATCCAAAACTGTCTTTGGATAATAGATTGTAGCTGGCGAGGGCCACAATGTAAATAACGGATATGTAAAGAATCTATTATTAATTTAGATAAATAACAAGATTTAGGTAATAAGTACGGATGTACGTTAAGGTCGGATAGACTAGAATTGGCGATCCTTCCCCCCACTCGCAGGATACCATCTGTATCAAGAAAAGGTGATAATTTTTGAATTGACTTTACGCAAGGCAGACCGGAAGTGATAGAATTTATTTCAGTTTGAAAATGATTAAACTGAGTTAATTTAATAATAACACGCACGGAATTATTTATTTCGACTACAGACAGCGGTGTGAATATTCGAGCGTTCATGGTAGACCCAGCATTTCTACGAAAACGCAGGCACCACGCGACTACCCTTTGTAGCTTGTAGAAACACGAAAATCTTTCAATTACTTGCGTAAATGAAGGTGCAGCGACAATAAGCAAGCTACTAGAAATTACGTCTGATTTTAGTTCTGGAATTTGTTCCGGCGGCAAAGTATTTAATAAACTATTTGGCCAAAATGTAGGATGTTTGGCCAACCATGGCGGACCGGTCCACCACAGGGGGTGGGCAGCTAGCTCGTTGCACGTCAATCCACGGCTGCAACAGTCTGCGGGATTGTCGTGAGTCGACACGTGACGCCACGACGACTTGTCGATCAAGTCGGTGATTTTTACTACACGGTTAGCAACGAAAGTTTTGAGATTGCACGGGGGTGTGCCTAACCAAGACAAAACAGTGGTACTGTCGGTGAAGGCCGTCACGGAATTAATTTTAATTTTAGTTTTTAACAGATCAAACACGTGACGTAACAAGCCGGCGAGTAACACCGCTGAGCACAGCTCGAGCCGATTTACCGTTAAAGTTTTAAGCGGCGCAACCCTAGACTTACCTACCAACAGATTTACCGTGAAGCGGTCACGGTGACCTGTACACAGGTACACACAACAGCCATATCCTTTGGATGAGCCATCACAGAAGCCCACCAAATACACAGAAGGTGAATTTGGCGGTAAAATTAAGCGAGGTAATTTTATTTCTGTTAATTTAGTTAAATAATTAGAAATGTCATGCCATTGCTTTGCAATATGAGATGGAACGGTGTCATCCCAACCTAAATTTAATCGCCACAAGTTTTGTAATAGCACCTTGGCGGAGAAAACAACAGGTGAGATCCAGCCTAGTGGATCAAAGATTTTAGATACAGATGAGAGAATAGAACGTTTCGTATCCTCTGTATTTATTTCAGAAACTGAATAAGAAAAGCAATCTTTTATTGGATCGAACTTGATGCCGAGAATTTTAAGATTAATTTCGGTGTCATCAAATGATTTAGAATATTGACAATGCTCAGCAGGTATGTCGATGAGTAATTGTGAGTTATTGGAACTCCACTTACGTAACTCGAAACAACCTAGGCCTAAAAGAGTGACAAGATCATTTTTGAGTTGGATCGCTTCCGTTAGTGACGAGCATCCAGTCGTGACGTCATCCATGAACGTTTCCTCGCGCAACACTTGTGCTGCCCGGGGAAACTGTTCACAGTGCTCAGCCGCGAGCTGGTGCAGCGTCCGTATCGCTAGGTACGGCGAGCTGCTAACCCCGTACGTGACCGTGGTGAGCTCGTACTCTTGGAGCGGGGCGGAGGGCTCCTCGCGCCACAACACATGCTGGTAGGATCTATCTTCCTGCCTGATGAGCATCTGCCGGTACATTTTGCTAATGTCGGCAGTAAATACGACGTTATGAAGTCGAAATTTTATAATTAAATCGACGATATCAGTTTGTAGCTTAGGGCCGGTGTAAACAATATCGTTTAATGATTTTTTATTAGAACTTTGACAGCTAGCGTCAAATACTACACGCACTGGGGTCGTAGCACTGCTCGGGCGCACGATACAGTGGTGCGGTATGATATACGATGCGCGGGCGGAGGGCTCGCTCGTGGGCTGCATGTGTCCCAGCTCTTCGTATTCGCGCATGAAGTTAATATATTTGGCTTTTAATTCTGGATCACGAGCAAGGCGTTTTTCCAAATTAAGAAACCGGTTTAGGCCTTGACGGTACGAGTCACCTAAACCTGCACCAGCTTTGAGCAAAAGCGGCACAATAAAACGACCATCCTGTTGACGGTACATGTACTCGTTGTACATTTGCTCACAAGCTGAGTCATCAGCTGTGAGCGTAGGCGGAGCGAGCGGGGGCTCCTCGACTTCCCAGAACCGCTTCAGCGTTTCGTCGACAGTTCGAGTCGACGTCACTAAGGAGAGGATCCTCTGATCGGTTGAAGGTAAGTCACATTGATATTGACCAGTAATAACCCAGCCGAAAACACTAGACAGCGCACACGGTAAGCCAGGACCGGGCGCGAAGCGCTCGCCGTTATATAACTGGTCGAATAATTCGACACCGAGAAGCATATCGATATGCGACGGTATGTCAAAACCATCATCGGCTAACTTTAAATGTTTAAAATGTTGACGGACAGATGACGGGAGTTTAGCAGAAGGCATAAACGAGGTAATTTTAGGTATAATTAAACAAGAAATATTAAATTTAGGCGTTACATTCTCTCGGGACATAATTGTACAGTTTGCAATTCCTTTGACATCGCATACTGCGTTTTGCCCTATACCGGCAACGGAATAGTGACAACGACGGGTAAAGAGCCCTAATCTACGAGCACATTTACTAGTAACGAACGAATCCTGTGAGCAGCTATCAATAAGAACGCGTGCTGTATGTAGGGTACCGTTATAACCACGCACGAGTACTAAGGCAGTACCTAATATTTTGATAGTACGTTCAATAATAGGAAGTTGCATAATTTGTTTTCGCGCGCACGCTAAACCAACTGAAGTACTTGTACTAGCAGCTGAAACAGGCGTTACTACGTTTTGAACGTCTTGAATGGCACACGATACATTACTGCTTTGAGCAGACGAAACCGCGGGAGATTGATCGCCGTGCAGCAATGTATTATGTCTCGCGCCGCATACCAAACAACCCGTTTTAGACGGACATACCTTTGCACCGTGTCCTACACGTAAACAGTTATGACAAAGATTATGTTTAGTTATAAGCTGTAACCGAGATGCAGTAGTCAAATTTAATAATTTAGAGCACCGATAAACGCTATGTGATAAATTGCAGCAAGGGCAATTATAGCTTATTTGTTTATCAGTTTTAGTGGAAGTAACAAAAGAGTTTTTAGAAGATTGTTTATTTAAATTGTTTTGATTTAAATTGCGTTTAGTGAATGAAGGTTTTAAACAAGTGTCTTTACTAACTTCGAGTGCTTTAACGTAGTTTTGTAAAAACAATTGCAATTCCCTGAAAGTGGGAATATCACTTATGTTTTGTAACTCGAAACGTTTCCTTGTATCTGAGTCTAGTGTACGTGCAGATAGATAGAACAACAAAAACTCACTTAGGTTGTCTATATTTAGGGCTTTAAGAGCATTTACGCACTCATAAAGAACATTGTATAATTTGTTGATGTTTTCATGAGTAGGTGCTGTTATCTGCTGCATGTTAAACACTTTGTCGAGGTAAGTAGTGGCAAGTATACGTTTATTTTGGTAACGCTCAATGAGAGATGAGTAGACTATCTGATAGTTTTGTTCAGTGAGCGGTAAACATTTAGCAATACCTAGTGCTGGACCTGACAGACATGAGATTAGGTAATGAAACCTTTCTACATCAGTAAGAGATGAATTTTGGTGTATTAACGGAATGTAACTGTCTATAAAGGTAGGCCAGTTCTCAATTTGACCGTCAAACTTAGGTATTTCTATTTTTGGTAACCTAATCTGAGGAATCTTATTGTCTAAGCTTATAGATTTATTTGACGCGGTACTTGTACTAGGTTCTAAGGAATCTACAACGTTTTCTATGCGATAATATAAATCATCAAACGCAGACAACTTATTTGTATTGATTTCCGTTTCTGGTTTTAATTCTAATGATTTGATATATATTTCATCATTTATTTGGTAATACTCGTCACGAATACGACCTAAACCCTTGTACCTAGAACGAAATTGCGATTCCGCCGATTTATCTTTGTGTGCGTTTTTCGATAAATCGTACAATATTTGTACCGAACGAAATAAATGTTCACAACGTGATATAAGCACTTTAACATGTGCTTCTACTTGTTTAGACATAATTACTTAGTTATTAATTACCTACGTAACAGCAAAAAACAATAGCCGAAAAATAAAAATTTACGAGAAATATTTTTGAACTTTAAGGCCTAAAAGGTAACAAAATAGGTAGAAAAATAGTGTAAAATTGATTAAAAACTATAGAATTCGAGCACAAAATTACTTAGCACGTGAAACTTAGCAGCAAAGTAGATTTGACCAAAAACTGAGCACCACGTGTTATAGTAGGATTTTTTGAATGGACTGTATTTTTATGATTTGAATGGTTTTACCCGGATCGAATGGAACAATTAATGGTCCGTACTGGGTAACACGGGTCCAGCCATCGGTCAGGCGGTCTACTCTGCTACTTTGTCTAGAAAATGAGTCACTAAAGCAAATGGCAAGGATCTGCTAGAACCAACAAGTGGACAAGAAAAAAAGGACATACCACGGGAAAAAAGCCAGGTTTTCACTGCGGGCACGCTTTCTTCTTGCACTTCAATTTCTCGGAACTGTTTTAGGCACGATTTAGAGTCCAACCCGGCTTGGGAGCCTTCACACTAAAATCGCGGTGATTTTCGAACCGCACGGGCCGAGCGTAGATTTTGTACTGGCGCCAACTTGGGCGCCTCTAGTGTTAGATCACGAAACTACTCGCGATCCATAGACGATTCTACCAGGCTTGGTGGTAGGAATTTTGGAATGAATGTGGATGGGATAAATTGGTGTAGGATCCTGTTGGATGTCTTAACAGTATTAGTATTTAGTGTATCGATATTATAATATTTATTCCATATATATTGTAAGTAAGAATATATTAAATTGCTGTTAATTTAAATAGTTATTTATTTCTCTTATTATCTTTATGATTGCACCTACATTTGATCAAATTTGTCCCCAAGGTTTGGCTGTCAGAGAATGTCTTCGGGCATTAAGTCCGCCTTTGTACTTTGTGCAATAAATTTTATAAATAAAATAAATAAATATATATTTTTTGTAACCATTGTAATTGTTGCGATAAATAAAGTTTTTTTTTTCTTTCTTTCTTTATAAAGACAAAAAGTACTGGGGGCAGTACAGTACAGTAGTAATAATTTAGTATTATATCTTAAACCGTAATTATGTATGAGAGTAATAAACTGAGATATCAGACTGAGCAGACAACTATCATGATTAGTTACTCACATTTAACCAGTATCGTGTTAATTTGACACCAAGAGGGTCTTTAGGTAGTGCGTTACAATAGAGGGGTCAGTCTTTGCTACAGTCTAAAATATCGAACAAGCACACGAATCTAAAATCGGGCCGTGTACGCTGTTTTTAAGCGACTTCAAATGAGGTTCTCAATTCAATTGATATTTTTTTTATATAGCATAGAAATGTAAAAAAAAAAAGATTTCTTACGCACTTAATTATTATTTTTATTCGTATTATTGTTGTTTTGTATCTTCTTAGACTTATTTATTATATTGTATTAGTTTATTGATATTATAATACATTTATAAGAATATATAAGTAGGTATATAATATTTGTTGAATTATCCTATATATATATATATATTTTTTCGATGTCGAGTAATTATAAATTCGTAAATTATTTATTTAAAAGCTATCTAAATAATAAAATTAAAAATAAACAAAACAAAACCTTAAATTAAATAAACTAAAAGATAAACCTAATTAATTTAAAAACTAAATACTTACAAATATCTTGATTATAATCTGCATGTCATCGAATCCAGGAGAAGATGAACCCAATGTTCCTATAATTGTATATGACTGTTACTTTTATTGCACCTATATTTGTTCAAATTTGTCCCTAAGGTTTGGCTGTCAGATAATGTCGACGGGCATTAAGTCCGCCTTTGTGCTTTGTGCAATAAAGTTTTTAAATAAATAAATAAAATAAATATTATACTCGTATACAATAATATTAAATATTAATTATATTACAAGTTGGTACATTACAAAGTTCATTTTCTTTGTTCATGTAACTACTTTAATAAATTATTACTTTAGTAAATGTTCAGAGCTTGATTTATTTACCGTGAAACCATCGATTGCTCGTAGCTACTTGACCAGATCTTTATTAATGTTTTCATTTTTTTTCTTTGTGTTTTTATTAGTCGTTAGTTATTCTGTAATAAATAAGTATAACATATTAAAGTATATAGGCTTTATAAGTTTTAAAAATTGCCCATTACTAGCCAGATTTTTACGTATTTTTCTATTTATTTTATTTTCTTTTACATTACTTTTTAATTAAATATTGTATATCATGCTTAGCCTGAGTTGCAAAATGATATCTCTTTTAAGCTATTTCTATCTTAAACGTTACAATTACAATGGCCTCAGTTTGGTGCAGAGTGCCTTATACTATATTTGTTTTACTTTCTTTATTTAAAAAAAAAATATTTTAATATTTTAATCTAAAATCATAGAAAATGTAATTTTATATAATACTTACTATACGCTAATGATTATTTTTTTAATATAGTTTGATTTACGGTGTACTCTGTTGGTAAAGTAAAGTAAAGTATTATCACGACCGTTTCCCTTTCGGGATGGTCGGAAACCACGCTTATCAATAAACGGATTCCCGTTTAGCCAACTGTACTTACTATAGGCCAATCATGGCACGCTCGTCGATGTCTCCAGCGTACCAAACTCGAGAAATACACAAATAAAGTCCCGACTTAACCTCTAGATCACGGATCACTTTTTAAGATCATATACTAGGTTTCACCAAATTTTATCATAAAATCATAATAATAAATTGATAAAAAAAACATTGAATTTAATAAACTATAATGTAGAACTGCCTAAAACTGAATATTTCCATTATAATTCAACGAGGAAATGCGGCGAGCGTTTTAGGTACCCTCCCTGGTGGTAAGCCCTTAGTTTATTTTGTAGAATAGTTTTAATTTCATAGGTATTTTAGTTTAGTTTTATTTATAATTAGTTTTCATTCTATTATATTTTAATATTTTTGTATCTACTTCGAATAAATTATATGTAGTTTGTTGGAACTTGTTTTTTTTTAAAACCTTCAGGAAGCATTTTTTTTTTTTTGTTAAATATTTTTTTATCATCATCAGCCTGTTTCTCTCCACTGCTGGATATGTATTTTTACTTATTTAAATACTTTATTGCACTTAAAAACCTAGTACATAAGCGAGCTATAACGCCATAAGGCATTCTTCACCAGCTAACCTTGGGGATCATGTAATGTAAGGTGATGGGCAGGATCAAGAATTTGGTTAAATGTGAATCAGCCTGTTTATATGCGTAGTTTCTGACCACCCCAATATACTACACCCTATTTCATAATTTTTTCATTTTATTTCATTTAGACAAGATATTAAAAGAACCCTCTATCATAACGCTCGCTCGTCAAATTTAAAGATCCTGCCTGCTTGCCGGGATAGTTAATTTAATCTCAAGTTTATCCCATTTTGTCCGTTTCATAATGACTTATACTTAAAGCCAAACTTGCAAAGTATTAGGGACCTAAAAAAAAAAGTATCATCACGAGTGGTCAGAAACCACGCTTATAAATAAGCAGATTCACATTTAGCCAACTTTACTATAGGCCAATCATGACAAGTGGCAAACTCGAGAAATGTCACAAATAAATTAAATATTAATTAAATGTATTATTTACTTTATTAATTATGTACATGAATGGCTCGGTGGTGGCTCGGTTGTAAGAACGCGTTCCTTAAATCCTACAAAGGTCGGTTCAATCCCCCCCGGCAATGAGAAATACAATTTTCACGTACATTTGTCATAGATTTACAACACCAACGTTCCCGTGCCTCGGAGAGCACGTTAAGCCGTCGTCGGTCCCGGTTCCACTAATACCAACTTGTGGAATCGTTAATGAATTGTCTTAAAAGATTGACATTATATCCTCGCCAAGCCGCCTGGCCAGCGTGGCGAGTGTAGGCCAAATGCTCCAGATCTGGAAGGCCCATCTCCAGCAGTGGAGGTCTAGGACGCCCGTGTCGTTTGTAATGAAATGAAAAAAACCCACACTAAAGGCAGACCTACCCTCCTAACATAATAACAGGTTGACATTAAAAGTGTCCGTTCGTTAAAGGATATAACGTTTGCGCTTAAAGAAACACAATTTAACTAATGGTATCATTATGTTAGTTTTACTTAGAATATTCAACTAAAGTTCAAATTAGATAAGGATGTTCCAAGAAGTGATGTGTCCATCATTTATAACAATAAGTACCTACTTGTATTATTTTGTCATTCAGCCATCAGTATCATATGTTACGATGAGTATGGAGCAGGGATGTAATATAATAATATCTTTATTCAGTAAAAAAGTTACAAGATATGAAAACAATAACATATTTCATTATGCATTATGGTACAGAAAAAACAGACATTTGCAGCCGAACTAAGCCTATATGTTGTTATCTTTTAATGTACCATAGTTATTATTACATTATTATCTCAGTGTTTAAACATAAGTTAAGAATGATTAGCAATATGGTTTTGTAAAGTAGGTGGCGTTGTGTACGAACGTAGTCGTGTGCTGATTTCTGATTGGTTCAATAACGATGTTACGAGTCGCTTTAATGAATGGCGCGAATCATATCGCGCCAGATTACAAGAAAACAGCAGACGAGTCGGTCGTTGCGCGCCTTTAATATAGTGAAGGTTGTAAATAATTATTGGCAATGGAAATAAATCATACAACATTGAAGACTGGTTTAATTTGAGAAATTAGTCCTAACAATGTATAGGTATGTCCGTCGGCAGTCAACGCCCAGACACCATTTTAAATATATTATTACTTTTTATTACAAAATAAAAAAGAAACAAAATATACACAAAAAGAAAATAAAAATTAAAAATTGTGTGGTTGAGATCCTCTTTTTGTGTATGATGTAAGTGTGTGAGTGTGTGTAAGCGGGTGTGTAAACTTTACATACTTTGTTATTATCGCATTCCTATTTTACTATTGACAGTAATTCCTCCGTTATATTATAGTCAAGAGACTGTAGCCATTGTGTGACATTCTTTCTACATATCACTTTAGTGCATTGATTGATATGACCGCCTCCGTGGTCTAGTGGTAACAAACGTTTCCGTGAACTCGGGAGGTCGTGGGTTCGATTCCCACCGGGGGCAAATTGTACATTGTATAATTTGTCTCAGTCTGGGTGTTTATATGTAGAATATGTATATATTTACAAAAAAAAAAGTATAATATGTAGTTTATCAACCATCTAGTTTCCGTAACACAAGCCTCGTAGCTTACCACTGAAACTAGATAGCGCTGTGTGACCTGTCTGGAAATATATATTAATTTTTTATTTTTATTAATTTTATTATATAAATATGGACCCAGAAAACAGAAAAATAAAGTAAATGAAGAACGTATTTTGATGCTGTTATGCTATATTTAGCTAATGGAATTTTTTATGGAAGTTGTAGATGATTAACAAATATTAATCATTCTTCAATAAACAAACAAATCTAAATAAATAAAAAAACGTGTTTTAGAGAACTAAATATATAGAAAAAAGCATTTTATACCAGTAAACAAAAATACAATTACATGTTTTTACCACCAAATATGCACCCAATTTAAAATAATAATAATAATAAATAAATATTTCCAGACAGGTCACACAGCGCCATCTAATTTCCGTGGTAAGCTACGAGGCTTGTGTTACGGAAACTAGATGGTTGATAAACTACATATTATACTTTTAGAAGTATCATCACGACCGTTTCCCTTTCGGGGTGGTCAGAAACCACGCTTATAAATGAGCGGATTCACATTTAGCCAACTTTACTAAAGGCCAATCATGACAAGTGGCAAGCTCGTCGATGTCTCCAGCGTACCAAACTCGGGAAATATCACAAATAAATTAAATATTAATTAAATATATTTATCCGCCTCTGTGGTCTAGTAACGTTGCCGTGAACTCGGGAGGTCGTGGGTTCGATTCCCACCGGGGGCAAGTACATTGTTTAATTTGTCTCGGTCTGGGTGTTTATATGTATATGTATATATTTACAAAAAAAAAAAAAGTATATATGTAGTTTATCAACCATCTAGTTTCCGTAACACAAGCCTCGTTGCTTACCACGGAAACTAGATGGCGCTGTGTGACCTGTCTGGAAATATTATTTATTTATTTATTTATATTAATAAATATTATGGAATCGAACCCGGTACCTCCCGAGTCTAAACCCACATAGGCAGTCTGCCTGTACTTTTGAGAAATAGGCTATAAGAAGAAGAATAAAAAAATCATACCCATCTAGGGGCTGAGAGGATACAACACCACTGTTAAGCACTCTTGGGTCCTGGTTATGTTAATACAACTATTAGGGCCAAGGTTGTATTAATGGACTCTATTCTGGTTAGATGCCCTTATTGCAAAGATGGTGTGTACAGAAAACCGATAATGAATAGACGGTACAAAAAATATTTTTATACCTTAAACTATTAACCTACCGCAGGGAGGCTCTTCTCCGTGGTCGGTTAACAGATGTTAGGACATAAGGAGAGCATATATTTTTTACCAAATACATCAAATATTTATATGTAGGTATAATATCGTGTTGCGAAAAGTGTGAACTTTCATATAATATAAGTATTATTTAATAATCTTATTTTATTTGTGAGAAAGTTGTACTACTTTTTACGATTTCGTTTAATATTTTATTCTGATGTTGTCGCTCACAAAGCGACGAACAATATTAGCCAAGATCATTCATAGCTAACATAGAAATACGCGCGGCGTAGCCGTTGGGAAGAGGGCGCTAGTGTAGGGGAAGTAGAAAAGGAGGTGCGCGCTTGGCAATCGGTCCTACTTATATTTCTGTAATTTCGACAATACATATTGTAATTTAATTAACTATATCGTACCTGGAAATGAGATGTTAGAAGCGAAGAACAGAACTGGTAGTACCTTTTGAAGACACATAAAATATTTTATTTAATAAAATTTAATGTAATTAAATTTATTTATTATTTAGACATTAGACAATTGATTTCAAAAATTTTAAAGTGAGGTCGTAGTGTATATAAATAATATGTATCGCATATAACATAATATTTGATTAGTGTTTATTTCAGTGGTTTTACATAATTAAGAGCTCAAAGTTTTCCCTCCGAGCGTTTTATGAAAAACGACATTCGGAAATAGGCTAAAATATATAAATAATAATCGTTAAATCTAAAATCAAAGGCCGTTACGTACAATATCAATAAACGATCGAAATAATTCTGTAAAACAAGTTTACAGAACCCTTTCTATTTCTCGGAATTAGAACATAGAATTATTGCTTTTTCGGATAAAATGTCTAATAGGGCTCTTACGAGTAATAACAACTAATGGAATTGTTAAGAAATTTTATTTAAAACAAATAAACACTTTTTGTCTTAAAATATGCGGCATGATCGTTTGAGCTATTACCTCGATTCTTCTACTTTTTTAATTCTATCAGTTTCGAGAATTGTCTTCCAGGACGGGACCTCTACGTAGTAATATTTATAGCCTATAATAATAGCTGCAGCGGATGCACGGAGTTAGCTAAAATGACGTCAAACTTGAACGTTGGTGACCTAGTTACCTAACGCGCGTGCATTCACGGGTTAAAATTAAAATACGGGGGATATCCCCTTCTTAGGGTTAGATCAGGTTTTATTGAGACCGAACTACACGCTTAGGGCGACCGCTCTACCAAATAATAATTTTATTACAGCCTCTAGAGTCGTTTGCTCAGAATCCCTTGGACCGCACAACGTACTAAAATTTCTGTGCTCGAAGAGCTTAAGCTGACCAGGGAGCAAAGACTCTCTACCTTGGCCCGAATTCTGCAATACTTTGGCCACATTGCAAGAAGAGAAGACGATAATCTAGAAAAACTTCTAATCACCGGCAAGGTGAATGGTAAAAGAACAAGAGGAAGAAGCCCCAAGCGATGGTCCAGTCAGGTGACTGACCACCTGAACATCCCTGTACACCAGGCCATCCACTACGCCGAGGACCGAAACCGTTGGAGAGGGCTGGTGGATGAGCTACGACTGCGACGGAGTCACGATCCCCATCAGTGGGGTACCGACTAAGGAGGAGGAGGAGGAGGACAGCCTCTAGAACAAAGAGGCCTCCACTGAGAATTTGTCTGGTTTCTTTGTTGTACTTAGCACGATATGTGTATTGATGGTAAGCAGTATTTAAACACAACTTAGTGTATTGTACAAAACTAAATTCTAGACCAAAAAGTTGAAAGTAACGAAGATAAATTACTGGCAAATCGTGCGGCGCCCGCGCAGTCATAATTACACACCACAGCACAGTAATTATTGCAAGTAATTGCGCGAGAAAACGGACAGTATTTTGCCTAGTTTTAATCTGATGCTAAAAAAGTCAAATTTGTTGTTAAAAAACCTGACATCTTCAATAATAGATCACAACCGTATCCCTTGCGGGGTGGTCAGAAACCAAAACCACACTTTTGTAAAAAGCGAGTAAACATTTAGCCAACTTTAATACCGGTCCATCATAATAAGTGACAAGCTTGTCGATGTCTCTAGCGTACCAGACTCGAGAAATACCAAAAAATATTTTATTGTTTATTTATTGATTTATACTAGCACGACATGTGACCTTGAGCCCACCTAAAGGTCAGTAGCGCGCGATGTCCATGAATGTTAGCAACTGGAATCAGACACTCATGACTGACATCAGTCCCTAACACTATGGGCATGGCGGCAATTCGGGCCTGATCCCGAAACGTGTGAATACACTTTACCCGCCTCGGCAGACTGGACAAATTACCACCATCAGTCCGCCTACCACCTATTTCTTAAATATATATTTTTTTGTGTTCTCAATCAGGAGTCGAACCCAACATGTCCGCGTTTACATTTACGACCTTAACCGCTACACCACGGAGGCAGTCCTACCTAAATAGTAAGGAAAAAATACGAGTAAATAGTTATTTTGCCAATATACATACATTATGTAGAAGCAACCGGGTTCTAACGATATTATCGCGACAAAGAAAACTATGAGAGCATAATACGGAACGGAGTGTGCGATATGAATAACGCATGAACTTACTGTCATTTCACTATTACGGATTTTACTTCGCCCACTCTTTTAACTCACTTTTATATTTTTAATTTCGAGATAATGCGACTTAAACTCTGAAATGTTCGAATCAAAAAAAGAGATCGAATACAAGATAAATTAGGTATAGGTGTGCATACAAAATGTTTGTTACATTATTTATTACTTCACCTACTTTGTTCTTCTTTTCTTTTAACATATGCATTCAATGGGGTGTAAATCACCATATCTTTGGTATCGCTTCGAAAACTTGATTATAAAAACAGAATTCGAGTATAAAAACGAATATGCAACTACCAGTTATATTAGGTAAAATCGTGATAAAAAGCCCATACTGATACACCCTATATTAACTAAAAAGTTACTTACCACTATCGTCTATTCATTGCCTTTTCTCGAGCCACACTCACGCTGCTGTTATTTCAGTAGCGGCGCTCAGCAAATGTGTACCGGCTGCGATCTTTCCGGGGAAAACGGGAAAATGTCCTTATCATCAACTCAGGCCACATTCATCATCCGGGCATCATGCATACAATTATGTTTTAAAAATTTGCTCACTAAACACTTTCACAAAAAGCAAGACGAGTCTACATAACTTGACTAAATCAGTATATTGTTGTATGTATATATAGTATGTAACCAGTATGTATGTGTATTATATATGTATTGTATGTATTTATAATATCGTTCTTTTTTTGTTATCAATATTTTACTCAATAAATCTCTTTACCTTAAATATTAGCGGTCATGCACCTTATCTCTCAAATGTTAGCTGTTAGAACATTTTTAGACATTAAGTTCGCCTGTGTAAAATGTATTATTTTCTGAGCAATAAAGAATTTATCTATCTATCTACCAGGTAGTCTACCCTTAGTGGTCTAGCGGTTAAGTCCGTGGATTTAGACTGGGAGGTACCGGGTTCGATTCCTGGTCGGGACACAAGAATATTTATTAATATAAATAAATACATTTCAATGAATATTCAATTTATTTGTCATATTTCTCGAGTTTAGTACGTTGGAGACATCGACGAGCTTGCCACTTGTCATGATTGGCCTATAGTAAAGTTGGCTAAATGTAAATCCGCTTATTTACAAGCGTGGTTTCTGACCACCCTGAAAGGGAAACGGTCGTGATGATACTTTACTTACTTTTACATAAATGGGAAACATGTATAACATCAAGTTGTATAACAAAAGTTAGTGAGTTTGAGAAGTGGTATCCTAGATCTAAAATATTCTCTTAATAGATTTATTCCTACGGGGAAATGTGTCTCATAGCATCATTAAAACCTATTTTGTGATGCTATTTTATATGTTTAATTTCGTTACAGTTTTGTTTACACTATAAACAACTAAATAAAATTATTAGAAGAACTAAACTAAATGAACGTTTTTTACTTTTTAAATAACTTTTTTTTAATTATTCAGGTAATGGATTTTAGTCCTTCAGCCATTTAATTTTTTTTTTTAAACTTTTATCATATTTCTCGAGTACTGAAACATCGACAGCGAGATTATAATGCCCATATGCAACCCGAAAGCCGACAAAACGCAAAACCTCTGCCGCCCAGGATCCGTTACACGTGCCACAACTGCAATGACCTTCTAAGGAAGAGACGACCACCGAACACTATGAGAACCTGAACACTAACAACGACCTTCAAGACATACAGAAGCATCAACATAACTCCTAGGAAGCCACATGTGCTAACAAACCATCACCTTAACAATGCCGGTCTAACTTGCCATTATTATTCTAAATTCCTGATCCAGTGTGAACCAGATCAAGTCTGCAACACTACCGTCAAGGCTGTCTTAATTACTGCAATATTTAAGAGGTTATAATTAAATGACAGCTGGAAGAGAGCTTTTAATTTAGCATCTAGATTTAGTGGCCTAGTGGATAATACTATTCAATTCAATTCGTTTATTTTGCAAGTAGGCATAGGACAAAAAGAGATGTATTCTGCACTTTTACTCGTCAATTTTTACAATAATAATATAAAACAATATAATTTTATAGTACATATTGGTGTATCTGGAGCAGTACATGATAACCATCATTTGGGAAGAGAAACAATAAAATATAAATACAGAATAACGCTTAACATTATAGCTAGCCTATTATAGGTAGGATCAATTGCAATTGTTTCTTGGACAGCGCAAATAACAAACCTATATAAGGCAAACCAGGTTAAGAAAAACGTTTAAACAAGGTTTGCAGTTGAAAATTACATTATACAATAAACTACCTGAGATTATAACTAGACTACAACCAAGTGAATTTAAAACAAAATTGAAAATCTTTTTCCAAAATAATGCTTTTTATAACCTGTCAGAATTTATTGACATGCCTTTGACGGAAAATTCTTTTAAATAGTTGTATAATTTTGTGGTCTTATGCCTTCTACTGTATTGTGTTCCTATGCTCCTTTGTCTACGATGCATGGTGTTAATAGCATTACTGTTAATATTTTAATATTTGTTAACTGACATACCAAAATATAACGATTGTTATATAGGTGAAATATACAAATATACAATATCAATACTCAAGGAGCTCAAAGTCACTACCAAAGACTATAGTAATTAATTGGGAAAAGAGTGACAACTCACGCAAAAGAACTCTCGTTTATCTGAACACTAGCGTAACCAGGTGGATGGTAGGATACTCGAAGTGCCATACATCTATTATAGGTATGCTATATCTTCTATATTTATTTATTTAGAATAAGTACAACAAACAGTTATTAAATTACAACAATTATCAAAATCAAAAACAAAGGGAAACAAGTTAAATTTAACAACCTAAAACTATTGTACACTGCATGCATGAACTAAAAATTAAATGGATGAAAATATTAACTTAAACTAAAGTAAATCTACACAAATAATACAAATGAAAATTACAAACAAGCAAAATTAAAATTAAATGCAAATTAAAACTTAACTCGGAAAAAATATAAAAAATGTACACAATTTTGAGATTCACTTTCAACCACCAAATTACAAATCAATAAATTATTTTCCCATAAATAGTTTGGTTACCTGACCCCCAAACGCTTATGGTCAAGATTGAACAGATCTAATTCGTTATGTTTAATAGACAGGGCATTGAAACTGCGACACATACGAGTGATAGGATAGTGATTGTTCGTTGCTGAGGGAATTTCATATATGTATAGTATTATATTATCTGCGCGCGAAAATTTAAAAATATTTTGTATTTTGTTACTAGTTTATCATACGTACCTAAGGTACTAAAAGTTACACAACACTTTTTTTTTACTAAGGTTGTATAGTTCGCTTGTTGACAACAATGGCCTACGTGTTAAATGTATCGAACAAATTGATAAACATACATATATTATAAACTACTTAATAATAAATTACTGCCTCCGTGGTCTAGCGGTTAAGTCCGTGGATTTAGACTCGGAGGTACCGGGTTCGATTCCTGGTCGGGACACAAAAATATTTATTAATGTAAATAAATACATTTAATTAATATTTAATTTATTTGTAATATTTCTCGAGTTTGGTACGCTGGAGACATCGACGAGCTTGCCACTTGTCATGATTGGCCTATAGTAAAGTTGGCTAAATGTGAATCCGCTTATTTATAAGCGTGGTTTCTGACCACCCCGAAAGGGAAACGGTCGTGATGATACTTTACTTTACTCCTAAAAATTTATAATTGTACATTTTTTTCAAGTATTAAAATGTATATAGTATGTTATCCCTAAGACATATGCCATCCCAGACTTTTCTGTAGACCTATATAAGATACACAATTCCAGCGTTTTCGTTAAAGCTCCGCCTTTTTTTTTTGACACCTCCAACAAATATCGTTAATTCATACAAATACTTAACAAATTATATACTCAAACCTTCCTCGAGAACCACTCTGTCCATTAGACAAAACAGCATGAAAATCGGTGCAGTAGTTTTTGAGTTTTTTGCGAACAGGCAGACAGACGCGGCGGATGACTTTGTCAATATGTAGTGAAAGTGATAAGTAAGAAATAAAAATAAAATACACGATTGGTTAGATGTCAAAATCTATATATTTTGTGACAGTATTAAGGTTTTTTCTCTAATTATATATTAGGACAGTATTTGCTTGAAAATCGAAGTACTAGTATTATTTTAACATACAAACCAAGATACTACATTATAACACAAGCTAATAGATAGTACTTTATCAATAAATAATTAATTGTAATTGGCCTGGACATCAAAGCGTGTCTTATCTGTATCTTCACGGGCGCAGTAAACCGCCGGGGTCGCCAGAGGTGAGCGTACTTCGTACTTAATGTGCTCATTGTGGTAATTTATGATGCCTTTTAAAATGTAACGTTTTGACTTACTAAGACTTGGTTTAATATCATAATAACGAGATGGGGGCCGAAGTTAAAGACTCAAAGAGACTTGTTAACCGAAGTTGAGGAAGTTTGATATTTATTAATTTATTAAAAACTTTATTGCACAAAGTACAAAGGCGGACTTAATGCCCGTAGACATTTTCTGACAGCCAAACCTTAGGGACAAATTAGAACATTTATAGGTGCAATGAAATAAATATTAATAGTAGGATAAATTCAACATAATTATATATACTTACATAATATACTTTAACATATACTGTAATATCAATATTCATTCATCATTCATTCATTACAGCCCTAGAACATTGCGTCCTAGACCTCCACTGCTGGAGATGGGCCTTCCAGAACTGGAGAATTTGCCCTACACTCGCCACGCTGGCCAGACGGCTTGGCGAGGATATTATGACAATTTATTAACGATTCCACAAGTTGGTATTAGTGTAACCGGGACCGACGGCTTAACGTGCTCTCCGAGGCACGGGAACGGTGGTGTTGAAAATCTATGATAAATGTACGTAAGAAAAGTGTATTTCTCATTGGTACATGTCGGGTGGGTTTGAACCGACCTTTGTAAGATTTAAGGTACGCGTTCTTACAACCGATCCACCACCGCGCCTGTATCAATATACTAAATACTAATACATACACAAAAATATACATAAATATACATATATACACTTATTAACATTGTTGGGAGCTATTTAGTAAGCGTAGATAGACTATGATACTTGGTGTTCTGTTCCTCGATCGTCTCCCATCTCCGTACACAGTTAAATTGGCTCAATATCCGCTTTCGCAGGTCAGCACATCTTCTTCACTTTCTATACAATATTATTTACAACCCTATAGCTCCCTGTTATCTTAAAACACACTTTGAATTTTTTCGTGATTCGCTCAACCGCCCTCTTCGTTCTTCTCACAACCCTTTCAGCACGATAAAAAAAATATTGTATATTAAAAGGGTTTATTAATACATTTAAGATTCTTGAGGTCTAAAATATTCCATATAAATAGTGAAAAATTCCTCTCCTAGGAAATTTCTACAAAACCCCCTTCGCATAGTCGTGCGTTGTAGTTTTCTAGTGTGCTAGCGGACTATTGTGGATTGGGTTATACAATGAAAATAAAAACCACTTTTGTATGTTTTTTTCTTTACTAGTCGTAACAATGAAATAGAGATAATTACTAAGTAGCTAGATGAGTGCACGGAGCGGCCAAACAGAATTTGGCGACACGGCTAGATTTATTTTGTTATAACGCACGCTTGCATAGTCCGTGCTGAAAGGGTTATCAACCAACACAAAATCCCACCCCACACTTACAGCAGATATTCAGATTAATTTACCGTATCGTCTGCTTGCCAGTGGAACAAGCTTCCACTGACCATCAGATAAGCTTTCGTTTTAAACAAGCAGAACATACATACATACGTATCTTCACGCCAGATCCCTTGCGGGGTAGGCAGAGACAATTGAGCGCCACTTGACACGATCACGACATACCTCTTTCGCTTCGTCGACATTCATCATCCTCTTCATACAAGCCCTTTTGTTACGAAAGCTTTTTAATGTACCTTCAGCCAGTGTTTTATTTATTTGATCGTGATATGTGAGTCTCGATCTGCCAGGGCCTCTTTCACCTACAACTTTCGCATTATATATCTGGTTCGTCAATCTTTCATCGCTCATCCTTTCAACATGCCCGAACCATCGTAGCATGCCTTTCCTTATTTTACAGAACAATATATTAATATATATGTTTGTTATTAATATATATGTTTGCAGAACAATATATTAATATATATGTATTGATGAGTCTTTATGTAGTCTATGTATACATTCTATTCATGTAGTTTATTGGTTAGTATGGCTTTAAGTTCACCTTTGTACATACTTTTAAGTAAAAAGTGCGATAAAGTATTTAATAATAATAAAATTTACTTTCAACTAAACAAACCGAAAAAAAACGAGAATACAAATCTACATTCGCATCAGCAACACTAATTAAATTATTTTAATTAAAATACTACATAACATTCATATTTTCACGCCAAATCCCTTGCGGGGATAGGCAGAGACAATTGAGCGCCACTTCTCACGATACATGCCCTTTTGTTTCTATTCAGCTATTGTTTTATTTATTTGATCGTAATGTGTGAGTATTGGTCTGCCAGGGCCTTAAACCCACAACTTTCACATTATATATCTGGTTCGTCAATCTCTCTTCACTCATCCTTTCGACATGTCTGAACCATCGGAGCCTTAATAATAATAATAATAAATTATTAATTTCAGAATGAATTCCATAATTGTTAGTAACAATTTAACATTAATTAAAAAGTTAAAAACAAACAGCATAAATAATAATAATAATTTATATAAATATTTGTAGCAATTTATACTACGCAAATGGAAAGCCTCATTTTTGTCCCTATGCTTTCTTTCATATCTACCCTTTTGCGTATTTCGTTTAATGGAGATACTAAATTGTTAATAATTACTTATAAAAATAATTAAAAATTAAATTCGTTAACTTTTAAAATTTATAAATGGCAACCCTCGATTTTTACCAAAACTTGTTACCTAATTTATTATTATTTAATGTATGGAAAAGAATACTCCCTGTCAAGTTGCCGGCATGGCCTTGGTGTTCGCGATGTTTTTATCATATTTCTGAATTTAAGCACTTTTATTTACCTATCTACCTAGTTAATTTTACCTATCGATTTTAGTTACAAAATATAAATAGACTTGACGTTTGAAATCATACTACCTCTACAAGGCATTGCCGTCGTGATGGTACTAAATATGAATATAGGTAACCTAAGCTACACGCTTCGGTGACGAGTTCCAAATAAGGATATCAAAAATTGACCTAATATAATGACCAGTCATGATTTTTTTTGTAGTTTTTCGCAACGCAATCTTACGCAGCTTATTGGAATCCGTTTTGACCTACACTCGCCAAAAAAAAATACTTATTGGACTAAAAAAGTATTGGCCCGAAATTTAGGGCAAACTATTTTTTTAATTCTTGGACAATGCGTACCGCTTTAACTACTGGTAGGCGCGATGTCATATGTCGTACTAAGTATAAAAATAATTTAAAAAAAAACATTCTATTTATACTGTCTCATTCTCCCAAAGGTTAGTAGAAAAAGTCTAAATGGCTTTAAGTTCGCCTTTGTACATACTTTTAAGTAAAAAGTGCAATAAAGTATTTAGTAATTTAATTTTAAGTCTGACATTTTTTTTTTTTTTTATTTAAATTAATTTTATATAAGTATACTTATTCTAGTTTTAAAATTGACAACGCCCCTGTACAGCCGCATCTAATCTAATTTTAAGCTTAAATAATAATAATTTATCTATCTTCTAAAGGTACCGCCAGTTCTGTTCTTTGCTTTTAATATAACCACTAACCAGGCACGATTTAGTTCGATAATTAAATTAAAATATCGAATGTAGAAATTGATGTAATCATGGACCTAACCAAATTCCGGTGGGAACGTTCGGTGACAAATAACGAATAAAGAATAAAATAATAATAATAATAAATTTAACTTTTAACTCGCGTAAACAAACCGACAAAAATCGAAAAAAAAAATCGGTATTCGCCCGAAAATTTGGGCTAACTATTTTTTAAATTCTTGTACCTTGCCTACTACTGGTAGGTGCAATGAAATATGTCGTGCTAAGTATTAAAAAAAATGCTTGAATTTATATCCATGCCCTGGTCATAATGTATTAGTCTATGGAGACAGGTGGATAGATGGGTTTCCTGACATCAAACTGATGCCTGACACTGGCTTATTGTAATGCATGTTACATCTTCGTCAGTACCTATGCAAATATTCGTATATAATTGATTTCTATTGCATCTATATTTGATTAAGTAATTTGTTCTGCTACTTCATACATACACACAAACATATCTTCACTTGCGGGGTAGGCAGAGACAATTGAGCGCCACTTGTCACGATCACGACATACCTCTTTCGCTTCTTCGACATTAATAAACCTCTTTATACATGCCCTTTTGTTTCGATGGCTTTTTAATGCACCTTCAGCTAATGTTTTATTTATTTGATCGTGATAGGCAAGTCTTGGTCTGCCAGGGCCTCTTTTACCCACAACTCTCGCATTATACATATATCTGGTTCGTCAATCTCTTCGCTCATCCTTTCATCATGCCCGACCCATCGGAGCATGCCTTTCCTTATTTTTGTACCTATGCTTTCTTATATCCTTTTTGCGTATTTCGTTATTACGTATACGGTCCATCAAAGTTTTACTACATTAACTCTACTCTCACGCGTATTCTGATATATCCACGTCTCGCTTCCATACATGAGTGTTGGTACTAGCATGGCATTGTTTATGGCGGGTCGAGTTTTATAACTGACATTTCGACTATTTTATAATTATCTGCAACAAATAAAGTGTGTTAGATGTGTTTCTTACTTGGTAAAATATATAAATTGAAGCTTAAAAATATTATTGCCCAATATTTCGCCTCTCTTTGGAGCGGCGTCATCAGTGACAGTGACTGAATGCACTATACAGTTTTGTATTTATTTTTTAGAAAAATATCATCATCACCTAGCGCATCATGGAAAACATCATCAGCATGTTATGTTCATTGTTGGTTCGATATTAATAAATTTACAAAACTATTTTATAATATAATATATTATATATTTTACTGCTATTTTATAAGAAGGAAACACTCGGAAGGAATGGAAACGTGATCCTATCGTGACTTATTAGTTACGACTTATTATATAATATAAAATGTGTCTAAAGAATAGGGCATAGGCAAATATATAACCAGCAAAGCACTGGCATAGACTAATTATTTCCGAGACGATTGTCCTAGCTTTAATTCTCATACCGTTTGGTTTCTTTCGCCGTCTTGTTATATACTCGTATGTCTCTTATCTTTAGGTCTAGGTGATAGTTTTGCCTACTTAGTACCTAGGTCCTATCACGCACAAGTATGTAGGTTAGATGCCCTGACAGTTACCAGTGCATAGCCATTCTAAACAACTTGCATTAATATTAAACAGAATCATTCGAATAGTTTATTCAAATTGCTTGGCAAGTTGCAACATTCTTTATGAAAACAACTTGGAAAATACAAAATTGTTTTGTACAATTCTCTACCTCAAATACTCATAAAAAAATATTAAAAATTTACCTGGCTTTGCTATTTCGGTATATAGTATAAAATTTATTTCATTTCTCTTTTTTTGTAAACTATTAAAAAATCTCGATTTTTTTTTGTGTGACACCACTTTTTTAAATATGCGTCAACCCGGGTCTAAATAAATTAAAAACTACTTAATAGTTTCTGATTCATTTTTTTCATTATTACAGCCCTAGAACACAGCATCCTAGACCTCCATTGTTGGAGATGGGCCTTCCCAAACATATATCTGGAGAATTTGGCCCACACTCGCCACGCTGCTGGCCACACGGGTTGGCGAGGATCTGATGTCTAATTTTAATGACAATTTATTAACGATTCCACAAATTAGTATTAGCGGGATCGACGGACAGCTTAACGCTCTCTCCGAATAAATCTATGACAAATGTACGTAAGAAAAGTGTATTTCTGTACCACCTAGTAAAATATTAAACTATAAATTTAAAATATTCTCTAGAGACGTCCCATCAGAGATAGTCCTAAGGAGACTGGAAACATTATACTCCTCTGTATAGCGAGGCTAATATATTAGCAGAAATAATTGCCAGCCGTCTTGTCTGCAGACCTTTTCGTCATCCGCTTTGACAACTCGCATTGTCTCGACCTCAAACAGCGCAAATTCGTAAACTACTGAGATTGGCGAATTTTCCCAACTTGAGCAGAAACCATCGCACATTCCGCGCCTGACGATGTAGTCTGAATGTGAGATGGAGTTAATGTGTCTTTACATATCGCATCCCGCACCATAAATAAATAAAATTGTTGTATTGTTTCAGAGTGCAGAACGTCAGGTCAACCTGACCAAGGACACCACCATGCAGTCTAGACGCTATAGCTTTTTATGGCATCTTCTGATCGATGTGCCTGTACTACTTCTAGGTATGTTTATTTATGATTTGAATTTATCAATACAATATTTTTAAATATTTTTTTAGTCTAAGTGTCTTTTCAGAAATGCAGTTTTTTTTTTTTTTTTTTTTGACGATAGGAATTTTGTTATACATTAGCCACAATTATTTTTATTTTATAGACTAAAGTCTATCAACTCATATGTACGAGTACCTAATTATAGACACAAAAACATTTATAACGACTTTACAAAACATTTATAGCCACATCTCGGCGAAGCTGCAGGGATTCGAGAGTTCCAGTGTAGTGGCATCGTCCACAATTCGAACAGCAATACTTTATATTTACAATTTCATTAGGTTATATTAACTTATTTAACTGCCTCCGTGGTCTAGCGGTTAAGTTCCGGGTTCGATTCCTGGTCGGGACACAAAAATATTTATTAATGTAAATAAATACATTTAAATAATATTTAATTTATTTGTCATATTTCTCGAGTTTGGTACGCTGGAGACATCGACGAGATTGCCACTTGTCATGATTGGCCTATAGTAAAGTTGGTTAAATGTGAATCCGCTTATTTATAAGCGTGGTTTCTCACCACCCCGAAAGGGAAACGGTCGTAATGATACATTACTATACTTTCTAAGTACATATATCCTTTTATCTAAAACCTAATTATTTCAATATTTCAACATGCCCGAACGGGCATGTTGAAAGGATGAATGCAGAGAGATTGACGAACCAGATATATAATGCGAAAGTCGTGGGTAAAAGAGGCCCTGGCAGACCTAGACTCACATATTACGACCAAATTAATAAAACAATAGCTGAAGGTGCGTTGAAAAGCCATCGAAACAAAAGGGCATGTATGAAGAGGTTGATGAATGTCGAAGAAGCGAAAGAGGTATGTCGTGACCGTGACAAGTGGCGCTCAATTGTCTCTGCCTACCCCGCAAGGGATTTGGCGTGAAGATATGTATGTATTTCAATATTTCACATAACTATTGTATGTGTTGCACCTACCTTACACCGAGATGTTAGAGAATATAATACGGGATTCATTTTGTAACATAAACATTTATAAAACATGACAGTTTGTCAGAATATGTCAACAATATCAATGATCAGGGGGCTAATTCTGGCGCTTTCGACTTACGTGTCGGTACGAAATATTCGAGTGAAAAGTGACAGATCTCCATAGAAAACTGTTAAGGTCATACGAACTAATCGAATCGACATGCATGTCGAAAGCTCGAGAATTTAGCCCCAGGAGGACTATTCTGGTTAGAACGTTTTTAATTTCGATATCGACTCGTATACCGAAACCTGAAACTTACTCGTATAATCTTTTTTAGAACGGCAAGGTATATTTACTCGTTAGAAATATTTTTACACTTTTATGAAAAAAAATATATTTAATAAAATTTTAAATATAATTCTCATTACTATTGAGGTATCTTTCTCGACTGACGCAAAGAAGTTTTATGTGTTTATCAGCCTAGTATGTATGTATGTTTTTAATTTATGAACCAATTTTATGATTCGCGCGTCCTACACCTCCACTGCTGGAGATGGGCCTTCCAGAACGTATATCTGGAGAATTTGGCCTACACTCGCCACGCTGGCCAGACGGCTTGGCGAGGATATGATGTCAATTTATTATGACAATTTATTAACGATTCCACAAGTTGGTATTATTCAAACGGGGACCGACGGCTTAACGTGCTCTCCGGGGCATGGGAACGGTGGTGTTGTATATCTATGACAAATGTACGTAAGAAAAGTGTATTTCTCATTGGTACATGCCGGGTGGGTTTGAACCGACCTTTGTAGGATTAAAGGAACGCGTTCTTACAACCGCGCCAATTGATTCGTCTTAATCACGTGTCACAGATTGGTTTATGCTAATTATTTGTGTTGGATATACGGTTCCTTACTTGCTCACTCATTTTCACTAGTAAGGTGTATGTTTTTTTTCCCAAATGAAATAGTTATGGATAGCAAAGAAAACATATTTTTTTACAAGAATTGGTTCCCCGAATGGGTATCATTATATCTGCCCACCCAAGTGGAGAAATGGATCCTCAGATCCAAGATGGTCTAGTAGATGTTTATTTGTGTTTAAGATAAGGTCCTGTATTGATGCGTTTGGCTTCACAATGCAGCTTTCCTTTCTTAAACATTGACTTTCATCTAAGACCCAGGCATTCCTTTTGCCCGCACAATACATTTTAATCTGAGTGTACGTTTTTTTTATTTTTTATTATTCTATTTAGTAATATTTTTAAATCATTAAATCTCGCCAAGCCATTTAGGTTTTGAGAAATGTGGTTAATCAACTTTCTAGGAAATAAAATTACGGACATTTTATTTATTTATACTTATTTATTTATTTATAAATTACTTATATTTATAAAGAAATTAATGCATCGATGTATCTGTTAATGTAACTGGATGTATCGAACTCTTGCAACACATTTCCCTGACAGTACCCTATAATATTCCACGTCGTCCTATAACCAAGATCCTGTGCTGTCCTCCCTCAAGAACTAATGTAGGTTCACATTCGTCAACATACCGAATGTGCAACACCTACAGTAGTCTCTGCAGTGCCAATAATGATATAGACATATTTCATGACCGTTACAATGTATTCAGAAAAAATGTTCTCGAACATTTCAAACCATCAATATTTGAGTAGCTTATAATTTATTTAACAAGTGTTTTGTTTTCGTTTTATTTAAGGTACCAAATTTGTGCAATTTTTATGTTTCCTAATTAATTCTATTAAAAAATAAAAAAATGTATAATTTTATTTTAGAAGTCATATTTTTATTTTGTAAATTTGATAGTTTTTGTTAAATTTATTTTTTTTGTTTTAACAGTAATAAGTTTTTAATTTCTTCTTCTTTTTATATTAGTGAATGCTGTGACACCTAATTTAATATTAGATAAGCTATAATTATACTATGTTATGTGTGTGATAATATATGTACTGCTGTGTGTACTAAATAAATAATGCCTTCATTTTATACTAGCTAACCTTAAAAGTAACCCGCGTGCATTAAAAATATAAAAAATACATAAATATTTAATATATTAATCCTATCATTATTGAGTAAAATTAAAGAAATTGTTATACTTAAATATGTTCACTATTTTTCTAAGAAGTAACATTAAAAACTAACTGTCTCCGTGGTCTGGCGGTTGAGTCCGTGGATATAGAGTCGGAGTACCGGGTTCGATTCGATTTCTCGAGTTTGGTACGCTAAGATACATCAACGAGCTAGTAGTTGTCATAATGGGCCTATAGTAAAGTAAATCCAAATACAAAATGTGAATCCGATTCATTAAAAAATAAATAAAAAAAACATTTTGTCTTCTGACTACCCTGGAAAGGATAATAATTTACTTTTTTATAAGTAAAAACAATTATTAATACTAAAACAATATATAAACTGAAATAAACATAAAAAAGTGCTATTATTATTAATACAAATGCGTGTTTTTGTAATCATAGCCATAATTTCGTAATGTTTGATCGTCATCATGTCTAATAATATAAATAATTTAACACTAAATTATAAATAAAATAAACTACACTACAAACAATACTAAAATTATAATCCTCCGATGGGCGTAGTGTGCCGAGGACACTCGCTGCGTTCCCCCGTTGAACGGCGAAGCTGACACTTTGAGCAAAATATTCTGTACCTAATGTGACCCACCCGTCGCCAAGCGGAGTTTTTCCCCAAGCTCACGAAAGAACGCCAGAGCCTCCTCGGGCCACAGAACCATCGTTTCGACTGCAAATCGGATGAAGTGGTGATTTACGATGATCTCCGCGTACTTATTGCGATTAAGGCGCGCGGCTGATGCTGCAGCGGCCTCGGATTTCTTATGGCTGGATGTCACATGTGACAGACAGAATGTGTCAACACATGTGGCATCCCAAACCACAGCCTTGTTTGTATGGAATCAACGACATCCTATCAGGCCTAACTATCCCCGATTTTTTTTTTTTTTATTGTTGTATTTGACCCGGACATATTAAGTTATTGTTCGTAAATAAATGTAGTTATTGGATCTTATCTTATTTAAAATTGTGGGTGTAAGTTTTTATTATCAGTTGACACTTTACTATTTGCGTTATCGTAGCGTTACCGTATCGAATTAATATACATATGAGAAACGCATCTACACTTTTTTATTATTTCATACTAGAAACCCATGTACTTCGTCCATCTAACATGTATTTTTAGACGGACAGATGAAGGAAAGAAAAAAATAACTTATTGTCATCACAAAAAATATTTCACTATGTACAAAGGGCGGGATTGATGCCGCTAGGCATTCTCTAGCAGCCAACCTTTTGGACAATACAGAACATTACAGTCATGAGGCTAGGTGCAAACGATTGTAAGAAACGTTGCCAAATAAATTAATTTAATCTTACATACAATATATATTAAAAGAAATACAAATATCTACACAATATTACATATACTACACACTATATTGGCTACTACGAGTATATACTACATACAATATATATAAACCAACTAAAGCCAATTTGATTTCGACTCTTTAGGAAGTTTCGAGTGACGTTACATGGAGTTTACACTGTATAATTTACTCACCAAGCACTTACATGAAAAGCAAAACAAGACCGCATAACATGACAATATGTATGATGTATCTTATTATATGATATACTTATACACATGCACCCACACTCTCTCCTCACTCTTCCAAAGGTTAGCTGTTAGAAGATGCCTAGACATTAAGCTCGCCATACACGTACATACCTACATTGAAATGTTTTAATTTTTTGTGCAATAAAGAATTTATCTATCTATTTATAATTATCTAGAAACCTACAAAAACAGTACTTAAGAAAATTGTATTTCTCAATGGCCGGGATTCAAATCCACCTTTTTAGGATGTTAAGGAAGGCGTTTTTTCAACCGCTTGTAACGATTTTACTAAAACAAATCTATGATTCAATATAATTTCTCAAAAGTATTTGAATTATCTATAAAAATGCTGTATTTCGAGAGGGATGCAAAATCGTTACACGGTGGTGGTGAAAGAAACAGAATATGGGCTAATAGGTGTCTCTCACATTGCATGGTATCAAATGTCATTTAAACTCCATTGATACTTCCTGTATGCAAATATTTTATAAACAAAATGCGACGGAATGTTCGCAGCTGCCGAGGCAGGCTCAGGCGCGAATTATACACAAATGGCGTAAGGTGAAGGTGCAGAGCTCACTTTTTTTTTATACTAGCACGACATGTGACCTTGGGCCCACCTGATGGTAAGCGGCGCGCAAGGTCCATGAATGTTAGCAACTGAAGTCAGACACTCATAACTGCCATCAGTCTCTAACACTATGCCGGCTTGACTAGATGCTTTTTCACACTTCGCTTGAAGGACTAGTTATAGGAAAGTGGAAACACAAAGGCTGGAAGAGCATTCCACATCTTTATCGTACGACAAATGTATGAGACCCCAAATTTATACGTATACGTACGCGAAGGGATGGTGACTACGATATGTGGGTGCATATTCTGACCTGTGCGTGTGGTTCGGTTGCAGAATGGAGAGGGACGGATTAGGTTATAGAGTTATTCGGAGCACTCACCATAGTATAGCCGGTAGAACACGCTCAGAGAAGCCACATCTCGGCGAAGCTGCAGGGATTCGAGAGTTCCAGATATATGTGAGACAGATAAGGCACGGACGCGATTTAAATTATATCAAAGAGGCGAAGACACGTCACGAGTGACACAGGGTGACTTATATCTTCCTCTTTAGACGACGAAGATGCGCTTTCTTTGCTGCAACTCATTAATATGCAGAGACATTTTTTTTTTATCTATTGTGAAGAAACACCATTCCAGCCGCGCCTGGGTATAATTAACAAGGTGCTATACATTTTGTATAGAAACGTTTTGAAGCGGGATGCCTGCGCCGCGCCTTCACCTTACGCCATATCTGTTTATTTATTTTAAAACTTTTTGCACTATGTACTAAGACGTACCTAATGCCGCTAGACATTCTTACTCGGTCAACCTTATACTCGTATGTAGTTAACTATATTTAAACAGGAAAATAAATAATTGAAATTCTACTAAATCAAATATTAATACTAATATAAAACATATATATATATATATATATATATACTAATACTAAATTCAAATAAACAATAGTACATACATATGTACATAAATATATACAATATTACTTACAGTTGTTAGGAACCATTCAAGAAGTGTGTGAAGACCATTCTTATAAATAGCGCTCTGTTGGGCGCTTGTCAGATATCTAAGGGCAGGTTGTTTCGCAGATTTGCGGGAACAACTGCAAATAAGTCGGACATAAAACTAGAGTGGTGAGATGGTATAGCAAGCACAGCGTTATGCTATGACCGCAACGACCTGTCGTGGAAAGAAGAGAGGAAGGAGAATTAGTTCTCGAGGTATTTCGGTTTCGCAGGTTCATTTAATACAAAAAAAGAAGACAAAGAATTCGAAGGTTTCTGCGACAACGAATTGGTAGCCACTTCAACTTAGCTCGATACTCAGAGATGTCATTTGCGCAAACCGTAGATAAAACGTATGTGAGCAACACCTCTGAGAGATCAACACTACACACGTCGCCATAGTCGAGTAGGGGAAGGAGAAGGCTTTGGGCAAGGGTTACTTTAGCTTTTAACCTGAGCGGTCCAGCTTAGTTTGTAATCCAGATGTACAACTAGATTCTTCACTTCGCTGCAGTATGCAATCAGGACATGGTCAAACCGAACCGTTTAATTGGCAGCTTATGGTCGGTTGCAGAAAGGATGATTGTTCAACATGCTGATCTAAGCCACGTAATTGGTAGTTACTAGTGTTGCCCAGTCTTGGCCGTGCAGCAAGACTATGAGTCTTGCAAGACTATCTAACTAGAATCAGACACTCATGACTGACATCAGTCCCTAAAACTATGCCGGCTTGACTGGGCTGGGAATAATAGTAACTTAGTCGTGTCTTTTGAAATATCTCAAATTTTCCTGTCCCGACCAGAAATCGAATCCGGTACCTCCGCGTCTAAATCCCAAATAAATATTTATTTATTTGGGACTTTATTAGTTTATTCGTTGTGCATTTCGCTTCCGTTCCCGTAAATGTGTTGCAAGATTTTAATGTCATTTTTATTACATTTTAGTAGTAATAAATATGCGTTTTGTATGCAACTAGAGTAGGTAGTTAGGCCCAAGTTAGAATTTATTACTATTATTTAGTTGCTACGGACTTAGATTAAGTTGTCTAGATAGAGTTTTTAGCTTATTAAATTACATGAATTTACAATTTCGTAAAGTATCATCACGACTATTAATGACAGTGGGAATATCAACTTTAACAGTGTTTAATACTCAGTTGAAATAATGCTATAGACAATCTAGAAACTAGTATAAATAAAATACGTATTTTACTTCGTTAATTATTTTTATCATTGTCAATATGAAATTTTCATATAAAATCGTTATAAAAATAATTAGCGTATATAAGAATATTTATGATCTTGTTTTAAATTAAAATAAATTTCATCTATTGTGACGTATTTAAGCCTATAACGAAAACAGTACTCAGTATAATGTAAGTTTCTTTTTTTTTTCATTTTTATATTACTTAGTTATAAATAATGTATATATTTTAATGTAATTTTTAAATAGAAGCAACCTTAGTTATGTATGTGGTTAGTAAAGCTTATGTTTTGTTAGTTTTAGTGGAAACTTTGTTGGTTAAAGAGATAAACAATTTTGTTATTACTAGGTGTTTGTTTCCCAAATAATAAATAAATAAATAATGAATGCTATTACAATAATTTAACTTAGTTTATATGTACACATTTCTCATAATATAGTTGTTTTTTTTAAATAGCCTCTTTTTTGTCGTCATTTTAGCGCGCTCTATCTAAACAATTCGGCTATCTAAGACTATAACCAAAACAGTTTACAGTCCAAATAATGCTAATAAATCAACTTACTCGTAGTTTAAATAAACGCATTTATGATCTTGTTTTAAATTATATATACATTTATTCGAAAAAATATTTACAACATATAAAATAAAAATTAATATTAAGGATAGGGATATAAGTCCCGTCCGCGTGGAATGGTGGCAAGAACGCTGGCTGCATTTCCCCGCTGAATTGCAATACTAATTCTCTGGGCGAAGAAAGAGCCAGCCCTCTTGTTTTGTTTTAAATTAAAATAAAGTTCGTCTCTACTTTGTCGCTACTCCATCTAAAGTAGTCAGTTATCTAAGACTATAACCAAAACAGTACACAGTACAATGAATGCTATTATAATAAATCAACTTAGATTAAATAAACGCGATTCATTCTTCAAAACATCAAAGATTGCCGAACACTATGCTTTGACTATAGTCCGAGTCAATATACTAAAAAATATATGTAGGTATTTGTCAACATGTACGTTTTGGAGTCCACGGGCTTTTTTGTGTAAAAAGCGCTGGCAGGTTTTCAGAGCCATGAGGCTACCTAAGTGAAATTATAAAACGGGGTCTTGCCACCATTAGGGTTCCAACTATTCTTGAACCCACTGTAATAATAATAATAATAATAAATTGTTTATTATCAGGAAACAGATGGCCCACAACTAAAATACATATAAAATAATAATAATCAATCTAAAGTTTACGTATCTTCATCTTCTTGTGGTCATAGAAGTACCCATCAGGTAACTTCTGAGAAGTACGAGAAGCTTTAGTGGACGGTGCCGGCGTCCCTGTCGGGGGTGGTGCAGAGGTAGTCCGCGATAATGGCAAGAGACCTAATGGTATGACGCTGATCTTCTGGCATCTGGGACGGGCCTAAGTGTGGGATGCCACTTGTGTCGACACTTTGGCTAAAAAGCGGGAGCCGCAGCCAAAAGTGTAGATAGTTTGCTTACAGATGCTCTCAATGTCCTACAGAGGCGGGCGATTTGGATAGTGGACGATACTACAGTGTCTAAAACTCGCGAATCGCTGCAGCGTCGCCGAGATGTGGCCTCCCTGAGCGTGTTCTACAAGCTATACAACGGTGAATGTTCTGAAGAGCTCCACAACCTTACCCCTTCTTCTCTATTCCGCAACCGAACCACTCGCACGGGCCAATATATGCATCCACACACCGTAGCCACTATCCCTACGCGTAAATACAAATTTGGAGACTCTTACATCTGTCGCACGCTGAAGATGTGGAATGCTCTCCCAGCCAGTGTGTTTCCCCATTCCTATAACCTGGAGTCCTTCAAACGAAGTGTGAAAAAGCATCTTTATAGGCCGGCATAGTGGTAGGGACTGATGTCAGTTGCTCCCATTCTTGGCGTTTTAGTTTCGCGTACCGCTTACCATCAGGTGGGAGCGGTGTCACATGTAATATATAAAAAAAACTCTAGGAATGTCGAGTTCAAGCGCTAAAATATTTTTAAAAAACATCACCCTTCGTCTAATGTCTGCTCTACAGACAAGAGGGCTGTGTCTTTCCTCGCTCAAAGAATCAGCGATGCCGCGCGGACACGAAGTTAAAGACTGTGGTTTATTTTGTAAGTATGTAACAACCGAAAAAGTATTTTAAATTGAAATGTTACTAAATAAATTATACTAAAACACATTATGCAACATGTTTACAACATTGTCATTATTTTCTTCTTGATTGACACGAACTATAGGTTCTTTATAGTACCTACCCACTTTGATAGACACAAATTGCTTGTATCAAATACCTAAATAGTTTATTGTGCATCTCGCGACCTCATTCCGCCGTGCTACAACTACAGCGGTGCGTTCAAATATAATTAGCAAAATTAGTATACGTCGTCGTAGGCATGCACAAAACGTTTCGGCTTAATGAACATTTTAGTGATGGGATCAATCGATTATTCATAAACGATTTGATGGAAGATCGACTTGTTGAATCGTTAAGAAATTATCATTAAAAATTGTCATTAGATCCTCGCCAACCGGTCTGGCCGGTGGCTAGTGTAGGCTAAATTCTCTAGATATATGTTCTGGAAGGCCCATCTCCAACAATGGAGGTCTATGACGCTGTGTTTTAGGGTCAGCTGTAATGTAACACAGAAAAGACCGTGTTAAGTTATTTAAAAAAACAATGCAAGTAAAGTAGGTTTTTTTTGAAAGGATTGTTAACAACCCGCTGGGAAAATCGATCGCCTCCGTGGTCTAGTGGTAACAAACGTTGCCGTGAACTCGGGAGGTCGTGGGTTCGATTCCCACCGGGGGCAAGTTGTACATTGTATAATTTGTCTCGGTCTTGGTGTTTATATGTATAATATAAAGTTTATCAACCATTTAGTTTCCGTAACACAAGCCTCGTAGCTTACCACGGAAATTAGATGGCGCTGTGTGACCTGTCTGGAAATATTATTATTATTTATTTATAAATCCTTTGCCAAATATGGTAAATTAGAAATAAAACAACTCGCTTTAAATACAACAAGAATATAATTTTAATTGATAAACATTTATCGTGTAACTCTACATCACATTTCTTATACAAGCCTTGGCGGTTTTATTTTTGCACAGTGCATATCGACTACTTTGGCCGACAATTATGAGGTGGTCTGCCGAACAAGAACGTACAGAACTAGGTATCTGTCTAGGTATTATAGACGTACCGCTATATCTAGCGTACGTTTTTCTACGTACCAGAATGTCTTTTGGGTAAAGAAGAAGTTGTTTCTATCAATAGAATCACATATTATAGTCTAACGTAAGACCATACAAAGTCACCCAGTACACACCTATATCTACATAATATTTTTTAATCATACACACGTGATGTTGGCATAAATGTTTTAGTGGCGATTGCCATTACTAGTTTTAAAAAAGAAAAATAATCTACGTACTTTGCTGATTATTCCCGCGCCTGATTTTTCGTTGTTGTTCTCTTCTCCCGATGGATATTGAATGAGGTGATAGGGAAGGCAAAGGGTCTAGCCCATACAGCCAAGTCTGACGTAATATATCTTTCTTATTCGTGAGTTAATGAGGTCATCATCAAATTCCAGATGCTGCAGAATTTGATGCTTTTCTTGGAGTCACTCGCGGCACCATAGCTCAAACACGTCGGGTAAAATATGGGAGTTGACAGCGCGGGAAAACCGCAAAAAATAAACAGCAACTTGTGCCCCATATTTAAAGTCCAATTTATCGTTTTCCATAACTATTCACATTGTAGAACATTATTAAACAAAACAACACCACTTTTGATCAACAATATTCACAGTAAACTAATTTACAAAACAAAAACTTGCACTTTACATGTCCGCGCAAAATGGCGCGAAAGACCATCTAAAATTTTTCGCTTATCACATTTAGCGGGGTTCACAGACCGTAGTACAGCCTAAGCCTAAGACATAAAAAACCGATCAAATCGACATGATTACATCTCTATTCCAAAGTGTTCCAGTAAAGGCAATAAAATTGGTTCTAGACGTCTTTTGAAATGCAATTTTGGACAATTACATACTGTTCTCTGTTCCTATGAAATTATGGTTTAAATTCGATTGTGAATTAATGCCCAACTTATTTATGACTATGCATGGTTAATTTAGTATAGTGTATTGCATTTTAGATCGTTATGATTTTCTATTTATAGGTACTATGTTATTTATATTGAGTTAAACTGTTTTATAACTTAGGTAAGGAAATTAAAAGCCTAGAATACAAAGGAAAAAGCTTACTATACGGTTGACGAAGCATTGGGGGATGTTAACATAGCGTAATACAAATTCACGTCTATGATAGTCTTCTTTATCTTTCATACATCTCGTATCTCTTATCTTATCGTAGCAATAATATTTGACAATGCCCATTTAAACTTATTTATTTCTGCCAACGTATTAGCCTCGCTATACGGAGGTGAGATGTTGCCAGTCTCCTTGGGACTATCTCGGATGGGACGTTTCTAAAGGAAAAAAAAAGTAAAGTATCATCACGATCGTTTCCCTTCCGGGGTGGTCAGAAACCACGCTTATAAATAAGCCGATTCACATTTAGCCAGCTTTACTATAGGCCAATCATGATAAGTGGCAAGCTCGTCGATGTCTCCAGCATACCAAACGTGAGAAATATCACAAATAAATTATTTAATGTAAATTTAAATTAATATTTTTGTGTTCCGACCAGGAATCGAACCCGGTACCTCCGAGTCTTAAATCCACGGACTTAACCGCTAAACCACGGAGGCAGGAGTCCCTCAGAACAGCGTCTGGCCAAGGAGTTGTCCAAACGGCTCAAGGAAAAGTCTGGAGATAGGAAGACTGGCAATTATTTCTGCCAACGTATTAGCCTCGCTATACAGAGGTGAGATGTTGGCAGTCTCCTTGGGACTATCCCTGATGGGTCGTCTCTAGAGGACATTTTTTATTTATAGTTTAGTATTTTAATTTTATTATTTAGGTGGCTTTTAATTTATATTTAATGAATATTAATTTATTTCAAATAAAATATTGATTTTCTAGCAAGATGTATCATATAGGACTTTTGTTGATAGTGAAATTTCAAGAATTTAATTTAATTTACGAATAACTTTATAAAATTAACAACGTTTCTACACATTCTGAGAACGCTAATGTGCGTGCTTTTTCTCGCGTTCAATGATAATATATTTTGAGCTGTTGATAATGAAATTGGCTCACAACAGAATTACATACAATTTGAATGCAAATGTTAATGTGTGATAGGAAGCACGGTTTGGTGCGTTATTGTAGCGACATTCTATATTACGTTTTGTAATGCTCGTTCAGTTCGCTTATGTGTAGCAGATATAGTGGAAGGTTATAGCTCACTATGTCCTATGTCACTAAACTTAATAAAAATCAAACTATAGATAAAAAATGTCCTCTAAAGACGACCCATCAGGGATAGTCCCAAGGAGGCTGCCAACATTTTTCCTCTGTATAGCGAGGTTAGTACGTTGGCAGAAATAATTGCCAGCCTTCCTGTCTCCAGACTTTTCCTTGAGCCGTTTGGACAACTCCTTGGCCAGACGCTGTTCTGAGGGACTCCAAGAGCCCATCGTCTCGACCCCAAATACCACAAATTCATCACCTGTACCGAGGTTGGCGTATTTGCGCAGCTTGAAGTTCTCAGGCGAAACCGCATTCCACACCAGAGACCTGCCAAGTTTCCACGGCCCAACGATCATGCCATCGATCTACGCAATCCCAGAGGGTTCTGGGATGAAGGGTACTCCAGCTGTGACATAAGCTCTTCGGATTATGTTGTTGATAACCGTGTGACGAGGAATGCGACCAGCATAGATTTTATTATATTTCTTTCTTCTTCTTACGGTGCCATCTCCTATCGGAGGTCGGCTATCATTAAGGCGATTTTGATTTTGTTGGCCGCTGTCCGGAACAAGGATCTGGTGCTCATCCCGAACCACTCCCTGAGGTTCTTGAGCCAGGAAGTGCGTCTTCTCCCCGGTCTTCTGGAGCCTTGTATCTTGCCTTGCATGACGAGCTGCAGCAAGCTATACTTTTTATTGCGCATGTTGTGTCCCAAATACTCCAACCATTTTCAATAGTTCAACGCCTTTGTTCATTCTCTGCAAGACAGTTTCGTTTCTTACTCTGTCCTTCCATGATATCTTCAACATTCTCCTGTATATCCACATTTCAAAGGCTTCTAACTTCTTCGACATTGTGTTTGTCAGGGTCCATGATTCGACACCATACAGGAGAATGGAAAATATGTAGCATCGGACGAGTCGGCATCTTGTAGGAAGTTTAGGATTGCGATTGCAGAGATTTCTTTCATTGTAATAAATAACTCCTTAACGATACTATTAAAAGGGCTTCTGCTCTTCTGGAGCCTGCTCGATCTATCTGGGATGATGGCAAGAAACCCGATGTTATGACGTTGTTCCCCTGGGAACGGGGACGTGCTCTGGTGTGGGACGCCACGTGCGTCGATACCGACGCCACGTGCGTCGATACCGACGCCACGTGCGTCGATACCCTCGCCGCGTCGCATCTCAGGAGACAGCGTATAAAGCGGCGGCGCAAGTATGTAAGTATATTAAAACATTATATATTTGTGCCGTTTGCTGCAAAAACTATAAATTAACACCTCGTCTTGTCTTCTCCTCTGGTGACGACTGGCTCTTTCTTCAGTATTACAATATTTTTCGATGATTGTCGACATTATTTTAATTAAAACAAATTTTAGGTAATGTTCTCTCGCTATATTAACACATTAGACGGTGCTCGTCTTGGTCTGCAGATCGAGGACACATTAGATTCTACCCACGGCATTTTAAGATCTTTTGTTTTATACTTTCTCTAATTTTGACGAACCAGAGCAATCAATAGGTACCGTTCTGAATGACATGGCTTTGGTTTTACAAATATTCGTGGGCGAAGAATCATTTTATTTCTGTTATAAAAGGTCAAAAAACTTTTATAGGTAGGTAAAGTTATGCTGGGTGTCTGGAGGGATCACTAAGATATGGAACTGTTTTCTTTATTATTGCAGCTCTGTTCTTAGAGTCCTACACCTCCACTGCTGATGATGGGCCTGACAGATAGGGCTGCCACTAGGGTTTCCGGAACCGTGTTTTTGAGTACCGGTAATTTCTATTCTTTTTCTTAAAGGAACCGGTATTTCCCGGTTCTTTCGGTATTTTCGTTTTAATATATTAGATATAAAACAAGTTAAACATGCTTTAAAAGTAAAACACTAATAACTATTTAGGTAGTTTTATTGTTACTCTTAGAGCGGTGGTGGCTCGATTGTTACTAAAGTCGGTTCAACCCCCGGCATGTACCAATGAAAAATAGACTTACGTACATTTGTCATAGATTTACAACACCATCGTTCCCGTGCTATTGAGAGCATGTTAGGCCGTCGGTCCCGGTTTCAGACAGACAGACAGTGGGGTCGTCCAGGCTCGGGTGCCTGATGGGCCTGGGTTGGGGATAGGGACATTCCCCTGTTTTCCCCGGCAGAATCTCAGCGGGTAACCCCCGGTAATTCATGCACGTTTAGTGCTGGGCGCCGTTACCCAGGGGGCTAGGTTCGACTGCTTTAGCTCTCCTCCAGAAGTACTTCTCTAGGCAGTGGTCTCCTTTTGGGGGGCCGTGCACAAGACGGAGCGATATTTGAAGTGTCCGTTGTCGGCCCGAGAGAACATACGTCTAATCAGGCCAACGACAAACTCCTCCTACAATATTTAAGGCGAGGCACGGCCTACAAAGGTCGGTTCAAACCCACCCGACATGTACCAATGAGAAATAGACGTACGAACATAAAGACCACAACATGAAGTCGAATAAATATTATGATCTCACAGAAGAAATGATCAGGAACGGGTTCAAGACTCAGCTTTACGCAGTGGAAGTTGGTGCAAGAGGAGTTCCAGCAAAATCTTTGCATCACTTACTGAAAGAATTGGGCCTAAGCAGGTCTGCCGTCAATACATTTATGGAACGAGCTTCCAAGACGGCATTAACGGAATCATACAGTATTTGGTTGGGTAGGGAGAGAAGTAGAATGGTGGATGGTGAGCGTATTATCGCGCAATAGAAAAAAAAGGAGGCCTCCTTTTCTTAAACCAGCCAATTGTCGGTCGCAAGCCCGAGACACCATTCTTCTCATCTCTTACCCACACACGATGGACCCGGCACCCGCACGGTGAATCCATGGAATGCTTAGAAATTTGTCTTCTCTCTCTTCACCATCGTTTCCGTGCCTCGGAGAGCACATTAGGCCGTCGGCCCCGGTTCCACTAATACCAACTTGTGGAATCGTTAATAAATTATCATTAAAAATTGACATCAGATCCTCGCCAACCCGTCTGGCTTCACCTGTTTCATTCGTCTATTCATAAATATCCTAATCAGGAAAAAAATGCGTTCATCAAACGCTCGCCGCCTGGTCATATATTATTTATATATTAGTTGAGAGATTCTTAGTCTAAATTGTCTAACGAACTCAAATGACATGTGACCGCATAAACCACGATGAGTTGGCAACCCTGATCTAATTACTGCTAGGTACACTCACCCATATTTTATTTTTAATTTCTATAGCTCTCACAAATAGCGTTCTAGTGGTTAAGTCCGTAGATTTAGACTCGGAGGTACCGGGTTCGATTCCTGGTCGGGTCACGATAATATTTAATAATTTAAATTAATAACTTTAATTGATATTTAATTTATTTGTGATATTCTCGAGTTTGGTACGCTAGAGACATAGACGATCTTGCCACTTGTTTTTTTATATATATTTAAGTATACATATATTCACTGCTATTAGATACTTATTATACATTTTTCTTTTAACTTTGTATCCCATAATAACTTTTATCGCTCTCCCAAAAGTTAGCTGTTAGAGAATACTTTTAAGCTATTAAGCCCGCCTATGTACTTTATTTAATTTTAGATATTTATTGTGCAATATTTTTAAGAATACTGCTGTTGACTGTACACTGCACATGCATATTCATATGGACACAAATTTTAATTTCGAAATGACATTATAGGGCTGTCCCTTATTTGCGTATTAATCGATTCCCTAAGCGACATTATCTATTAATGTAGCGATTAATCTCGTTTCTAATTTAATCAAAGTAGATTTCCGGTTAAAGTATTATTAGGTTTTGAAATGTTTTTTGAATAATTAATATGCGTTACGTCCGTGATCGGGTGCTGCTGCGGGGTTCTGTGACCGAGGCTGAACACGTTCAATTTATTGTTCTTACCTTAGCAGATGTTTTGCATTTTGCCGATTTTCGGGTTGCACATGGGCAAGTAGTCTATCTTAATTCTGAATGTGATTGCTTCACCATGGTAAACTTGCTCATGAGCAATTATGAGTGCCTTCACTCCGTAGCCACGACTCAGACTTAGCTGTTAAGGCAACAGCGAGAGAGAGACGGTTTATAGGGTTTTAGTCCGTAAGCGCCCTGGGGACTCCTTAGGAGGCCTCACGAATGAGTCGGGCATGCGACCCCCACCTGCGTTGGTTCTTCAGGCAGGGGGCGTATCATTGATGATTTATCGATTCACCGTCTTCACTCGTAATAACCTCAATATTTTGAGAGATCCCGATTTGAGTTCTTCTGCGATACGCACAACCTCCCTCTTCGTTTTGCTTTCAACAATCAACTCAAAATCCCATCGCACTCCTCTAGCAGATATTCAGATTCCTTCACTCTGTCTGCAGCCCGCCAGTGGAACAAGCTACCACTGACCATTAGACGGGCACCATCTGTCAATGTTTTTAAACAATTAGTCACTAACTTGTTTATTGTAAACAGGAGCACACTGCATCCAGTACACATTGAATATTTGAAATGCTTAATGTTTATTTATATGTATGTATGTATATATATGTATGTTGATAATAGTTGCATGTAGTTTATGTAATTGCTTGGTATGTAGTGTATTTATAAATTAGACTATTAGATTGTTGCACTACTACGAAAAAGTTAAAGACAAATTCAGTATGATCTGAGGGAACAGATAGAAGGGAGCTGTGTAAAGAGCGAAGAGATGTCATGGAAAGAAGAGAGATAGGCGACATATGTTCTTCTTCAAACTTGTCAAATTACAATTATTATCCATGTTATTTTTATTTATGACAAAATAGCCACTTGTTTGACAAGTCGTTAAAATTTGACAGCCAGTCAATTAGCACCTTCCTACATTTTAGTGGCGCAACTTTGTCACAATCTTGATCAAAGTCATAATTTTGTCATTCATAAAACGTGCTTCCAGTTTCACAACTTAAGACTTAAATAGTCAGTATCATGGGTCATATTTTATTAAATTTATTCAATTTTAACCGAATTTTATATTCACGCCAGAGTCCTTATGGGGTGGTAGGCAAGAGGCAATTGAGCGCCACTTGTCATGATCACGACATACTCGTACCTTTTTCACTTCGTCGACATTCCTCAACCTCTTCATACATGCTCTTTTGTGTCGAAGGCCTTTTAAGGCACCTAGATATTGTAGGTATAGCGGTGGAACAAATATGTTGGAATAAAGATCATGAAGTTTTTATTTCACGGTGCTAGAATAAGTAAACGTGAACAATAGAATAATTCTTAGGATATTCGGATCATTTAATTTTGTTATTGAGTAATTTATGCACGACACACAAGTGTAATCACCATGGGGGTAGCGAGGTACGGGCAGGGAGAGGAAAATCTGACGCTCCGTACCATTGTCGGCGCCTCGCGTTACGTGAGGAACGATGTAATCCATAGGGACATGCGGATGGAAACACTGGAAGAATTCGTGCGTCGTCTAGCGGCTGGCATGTTCCCACTTGTGAGAAACCTGGCCCCTCTGCATGCCCGTCTGCCGGACGCCAGACAATGCTACGCTCGTCACCTGATACCAATTACGGAGCCGTAATCGCGGCCCCGCCGCCAGGCTCGTATCCCTCAACCTTTAATGGTTACCCCATGCCCTGTCCGTAGTTACAGGGAGCGAACGCAACCTCTGTAAGAAGGTAAATACCCTGACACAGATTCCCTACTCCCCCCTGCGGGGGTGTGAGAAGACCAGTTAGTGGCTGATTATCTATTGACACGTTTAACGTATAAACTGCATCCGTGGTCTAGCGGTTACGTCCGTGGATTTAGACTCGGAGGTACCGGGTACATTCCTGGTCGGGACACAAAAATATTTATTAATGTATATAAATACATTTAGTTAATATTTAATTTATTTGTGTTAATTCTCGAGTTTGGTACGCTGGAGACATCGACGAGCTTGCCACTTGTCATGACTGGCCTATAGTAAAATATAATAAATGTGATTCCGCTTATTTATAAGCGTGGTTTCTGACCACCCCGAAAGGGAAACGGTCGTGATGATGATGACTTTTATGTTTAACGTATGCTTATGAGGCACGTCATTGGCAGAAGTAATCAAAGTGACAAGCTAACTACCAATCACGTGACGTATATCATAATATTAATCCGAGATTATTTTAATCAGACCTTCTGCAACTGGCCGTTAGTTTCACGTCTACGTTAATTTAAAAGTCTTAAATGACATGACCCATATTACCGACTTATGTATAGTTTATAATATCCGTAAACACAAATTATAATGCTACCTGTCAATTCGATGAATAAGTTTATGAAAGCCAAATTATTAGCGATTAAATCATTATTATGGACTTTTTGACAGACCGTTAATCTTTTATCGAATTGAATTTACAACCGCCTTATAAATATTAAATTAACATTTAGTTTCTTTGTGAATTATTCATAAAAAAAACGTACGAGTAATTTTAATTGCAATATCATTGGAATCCAAAGAACGTTATATCAATTATTTTATTAAAAACCGTTAACACAAAATACAGTTTACTTTCAAAAAGCTAATTTTATGTTCTATTTAAATAGGTGTTTGACTTGCGGCGGTTTCTGCTAAGAACCTTAAGCTGCACAAATACGCCAACGGGAAATGTTGCCAGACGCCTAGGGACTATCCCTGAAGGGTTGTCTCTGGAAGACACCTTTTATTTATAGTTGTTATCAATACGCTTTTTTACACTTCACTTGATTGTTTATATCTAGGTTATAGGAATGGGGAAACACACTGGCTGGGAGAGTATTCCACATCTTCAGGGTGCGACAGTATGCCTGGGGTTCGGTTGCGGAATAGAGAAGAGAAGATAAGGTTATGGTGCTCTTCAGAACACTTGTCGTAGTATAGCTTGTGGAACACGCTCAGGGAGTCTACATGTCTGCAAAGCTGCAGTTATTCGGGAGTTTTTTTTAGACACTGTAGTATCGTTCACTATCCGAATTTCCCGCCTCTGCAGGACATTAAGAGCATCTTAGCAGAACCAGAAGTGATAACAGTATTCAACGCATGACCTTATTTTTTTTAAAACCAACAGTTGACAATATTATTAATAAATATTACACAGTAAATTCCCAAAAAACTATTAAAGGTTTTCACATATAAATCTAAAGTTAAGTTAAAAGCGCAAGAGACGAAAACGTCAAGGCATTACCATTATTGTGAAAAAAATAAAGAGAATATAACAAGTGCTTACATTAATGACCTACAGATGAACAATGCTACAATAAATATAATACAGGTTAGAAGTTGTAGCAGTTGTCATCTCAAGCAATAAAGCAAAAGACTGAGTGAGGGGAATTATAAAATTCATATTTCCGTATTTTGTACATACATACATACATATCTTCACGCCAGATCCCTTGCGGGGTAGGCAGAGACAATTGAGCGCCACTTGACACGATCACGACATACCTCTTTCGCTTCGTCGACATTCATCATCCTCTTCATACATGCCCTTTTGTTACGAAAGCTTTTTAATGTACCTTCAGCCAGTGTTTTATTTATTTGATCGTGATATGTGAGTCTCGGTCTGCCAGGGCCTCTTTCACCTACAACTTTCGCATTATATATCTGGTTCGTCAATCTTTCATCGCTCATCCTTTCAACATGCCCGAACCATCGTAGCATGCCTTTCCTTATTTTTGTCCCTATGCTTTCTTTTATACCCACCATTTTCCGTATTTCGACGTTACGTATGCGGTCCGCCAAAGTGACGCCGCATATGCGACGCAACGACCTCATTTCTACTGCATTAACCCTACTCTCATGCGTATTCTGACATATCCACGTCTCGCTTCCATACATCAGTGTTGGTACTAACATTGCATTGTGTATGGCGAGCCGAGCTTTGTCACTGACATTTCGACTGCCGATCAGTGACCCCAGGGCACCGTTAACACTATTTCCCGCGTTCACTCTTCTTTCAACATCCCTATCATACTTACCATCCGCAGTGAAAACACTGCCCAGATATATAATTTCATTTACTTGTTCTAGAATTTCATCATCAATCTTTATCGTCAAGTTTGTCATCCTTCTTTTTTCAAACACCTTGGTTTTTCTCGCATTCAAACGGTATTTTGTATTTTCAAATTTCATATTCACAATGTAAATGAAATTATTTATCTGGGCAGTGTTTTCACTGTGGATGGGAAGTAAGATAGGGATGTTGAAAGAAGAGTGAACGCGGGAAATAGTGGTAACGGTGCCTTGGGGTCACTGATCGGCAGTCGAAATGTCAGCGACAAAGCTCGGCTCGCCATACACAATGCCATGCTGGTACCAACACTTGTGTATGGATGCTAGACGTGGATATGTCAGTATACGCTTGAGAGTAGATTTAATACAGTAGAAATGAGATCGTTGCGTCGGATATGCGGCGTCATTTTGGGGACTGCATACGTAACGTTAAAATACGAAAAAGGGTAGGCATAAAAGAAAGCATAGGGCAAAAATAAGGAGACATGCTACGATGGTTCGGGCATGTTGAAAGGATGAGCGAAGAAAGATTGACGAACCAGATATATAATGCGAAAGTTGTAGACATATCACGATTAAATAAACAAAACACTGACCGAAGGTGCTTTAAAAAGCCTTCGTAGCAATAGGGCATGTAAGTAAGAGGTTGATGAACGTCGACGAAGCAAAAGAGGTATGTCGTGATCGTGCCAGGTGGCGCTCAATTGTCTTTGCCTACCCCGCAAGGGATCTGGTGTATGTATGGATGTATGTATCCATATCTATATCCTGATCCGTAATTTATTATCCATAAAATCATTCAAATGTTCATCTGGAAGTTTAAAAAAAACTGGTTATAATATAACAGTAACTAGTTCTGTAATTGCTTAATTTAAGACGCGGGCGCACGCGCAGGTGCTTGTAATTATAGTAATCAGAGATATAAATCACACAAATATTACATGCAGTTAATTAACCAGACGCCAGTAGGTATGTAGTTAAAGTGATGTCTCCTTTACGATAAATTCTTCCTAATTGATGTAGGGTTGATATAATCACTTGTGGCAACCTCTTTCGCTATTGTAAATACAAAATTTTATAAAGCTGTCAACATTTAAGAAACAATGAATAACTGTAAAACATGTTCCTTTTTCAATTGAATTGAATAATAACTTTAGTCTTGATTTTGTAGTAACCTCCTTTAAACTTAATATCTCTGCCTTCGTCAGATAGACAATCAATTGTCATTATGTAAATAGATCCTTCATTAATGTACAAGATAAATAAAAACATATAAGTCATAACAAACAATTTATTATTACTTAACACTAAAATTAAAAAAAAAAAACATTAAAATTGTCTTTAATTTTCATTTATTGTGTCTTCATTTCGTTGTCATTGGCTGCCTTCTAAATTCTGTCATAAAATAATGTCGTCTAAAGTTGTCAGTCAGAAAGGAGGTCATAGTTTGTTCAAAGAGGTTGCAAAAAGCCGGAACAATTGTTATTAGAATTTTATATATAGACAAACACATCAGCCTCACCGTCTCTAAGTACATTTGCAGTCATACACACAAGACCTAAAGCCAAGTGTTATCAAATCAAATCATTTATTTCCCTTGGTTGTCACAACAACACTTGGATATTGTCAATACATTTTTTCTCCATAGTCTACTATTATTTAGATTATAAAATAACCAGCAGCTACTATGGGTGGACCCATCATATCAGCTACACCATCATCTTCGACTAAAATACTGTTGCCACAAACAAGTTCTTGCTTAAAAATAGGTAGTTAAAATTAATTCGTGGCTGTAAAAAGGCCGTGTCAGCTTATAGACTAAAATAAATTACACATGTCAAGTTAATAAATTAATTCGTAGCTCTAAAGAGGCTGTGTCAGCTTACAATCTAAATATACATAAAAATTGTATACACAATATTTATGTCAATAAATGTAACTTCGTGGCTGTAAGGGGGCCGTGTCAGCTTACGATCGAAATAATAATAATTATCATAATTGGTATGTCAACTTAATACATATTCGTGGCTGTAAAGGGGCCGTGTTAGCTTACAATCAAGTTAATGCCTTTACAGACATACCAACCATAAAAAAATTAACGCACGCACAAATAACCTAGGATCTAAATTGTAATTGCTTACCACCTTTATTCATATTGATCACGAATAGAGAAGGAGGAATAAAGGTTGTGGAGCTCTTCAGAACTCTTCTTTAAATATATTTAATGTCATTGGCTGGCTCTTTCTAAAAGCTTTCTGACAGAGGTATTGACGTTCTATCGTTAACAGTGATATTATTGTTCACAGTAGCTGCAGTGACCATTCTATTTGAAGTAGGCGTGTTCCCAAGCCACCGAGCCGGATTCTTCTGCAACGATCCGGGACTCAGCTTCAAGCATTCCGGAGACACTTTCTCCATATCCTTAGTAGCAGTGATCACGATATTCGCTCCGTTGGCCATTGTAAGTTAATGCATTATCACAGCCTTAAGAACACAGTTCTCTCTGTTGTTCAACTGATGGAGATAGGCCTTCCAGGAATTTATGTAGAATTTGGCCTACACTCGCTACGCTGGCCAGACGGGTCTGATGTCATTTTTTAATGTCAATTTATTCATTATCATTTTCATTACAGCCCCTAGAACACAGCGTCCTAGACCTCCACTGCTGGAGATGGGCCTTCCAGAACATATATCTGGAGAATTTCGCTTTATACTTTATATTATATACATATTATACATATAAACACCCAGACCGAGATAAATTATACAATGTACAACTTGCCCCCGGTGGGAATCGAACCCACGACCTCCCGAGTTCACGGCAACGTTTGTTACCACTAGACCACGGAGGCGGTCAATTTCATTTAAGTTAATTCAATTTCATTTATTTATATTTTATTTACTAATCTAAATCGCAAATCTATTAATTCATAGTCGCATCTGATTGGTCGATTCGTACAACTCCACCTGTTTTTTAGATTGGTTTTAGACTGCGTTTTGTATTATGTACATCGATGGTCCAATGTAATACTTTGGGGGAAACAGTTGACAACTGTAACAACTATGGATCTCGACACCATCAGATTTGCATTTTTGCAGTGTTATTTTTCGTAAAATATGTTATTTGCGTCAATTACGATTGTATTTGGGCCGACAAGTCGATGATCCTATAAGAAATCTTATGAGAAAACACAATATTTTTTACCTTACTTAGCCAATAATAATTCTGTATGTTTTTAAACTGTACGGAAACATTACATGCTTATGCAAACGATCATGCAAATTGCCTAAAAAACATAATTGTCAAAAACAAGTGACTGTAAATTAGCGAACAATGCCGCGAAATAACTTCACGTAGTTAACGAAAACAAATAAACACGTCAATCAATTATGATAATTTGTTTCGCAGATTTGGACTGTGGAAGCCATTTTGCATCGAGAAGACGAATACAATATGAAACAAAATAGGATTTTCGTGAGTGGAAAAATGGCCGGAATCGTCTACAGGGACTATATTTATGGAGCTGTTATCAATTTGATGATTTTGGAAGTTATCAAATGCGTGGTTGGTTATCCCAGACCGACCTTCTTCGATCTTTGCAAACCTGATGCCGTTTGTAATGGGTAAGGATATTTTATTTACCAACTGCACAAAAACGCTATGTATATAAATGGGGTGATATTTAAAAACAATATGTTGTAAAGTAAAGTATCATCAAGACCGTATCCTTTTCGAGGTGGTCAGAAACCACGCTTATAAATAAGCGGATTCGCATTTAGCCAACTTTACTATAGGCTAATCATGACAAGTGGCAAGCTCGTCCATGTCTCCAGCGTACCAAACTCGAGATATATCACAAATAGATTAAATATTAATTAAATGTATTTATTTACATTAATAAATATTTTTGTGTCCCGATCAGGAATCGAAACGCAGTTAACATATAACTGTCTCCGTGGTCTAGCGGTTAAGTCCGTGGACTTAGGACTCGGAGGTACCGGGTAATATTTACATAATATTGAATTTATTTGTGATATTTCTCGAGTTTGGTACGCTGGAGACATCGACGAGCTTGCCACTTGTCATGATTGGCTTATAGTAAAGTTGGCTAAATGTGAATCCGCTTCTTTATAAGCGTGGTTTTTGACCACCCCGAAAGGGAAACGGTCGTGATGATACTTTACTATATTTAATTTTGTATATTTACTTAGCTTATATCATAAAGAACAATAGTTTTGGGGAAAAAATCAAATTTTGGTAATTTAGGTTAGGTTATGGCTAACATGTGTATTAGAAGCTAGCTATAACCTAACATAACTTTATATTTACTTTTTGTTTGCTACAATATAACCTAATAGTATATTTTTTATAGCAGTTCAAGATACATAAGCAGTTACACTTGTACGTCAACGGAATACTCATCGTACCTGCAGATTGATTCAAGCCGAAGTTTTCCATCTGCACATGCATCACTTTCAGTATACTGTGGATTATTTGTCGCTGTAAGTAACTCATTGTAATTTATTTAATTGTATTAAATATACTTTACATTTTACTGTCATTCTTCGTCAAACCTTTGTTTTTTTTAATTTATTTATTTAAAACTTCATTGCACTATGTACAAGGGGCGGGCTTAATGCCGCTAGACATTCTCTGACAGCCAACCTTTAGGACAATAAAAAGTATAACTTACATCGAGGAGTAGGTGCGAAGACGTATTTAAGACTGATCATTATTAAATAATAACTATATTTATCAATAATATATATATAATAATAATAATTTGTTTATTATCAGGCAACAGATGGCCCATAGATAAATACCTTACAACTAAAATACATATAAAAATAACATTAAAATTAATTAATCTAAAGCTTCCGTATCTTCATCTTCTTGTGGTCATAGAAGTACCCATTAGGTACTGTGACCACCTTCTGAGGAGTACGAGAAGCTTCAGTGGACGGTGCCGGCGTCCTTGCTGGGGGTGGTGCAGAGGGAGTAGGTGCTGCGCGGGGCCCAGGAACATCGTTGGTGCTGCGTGAAGCAAATCCACGAATGTATTTGCGGTACACAACACCGAGCGGCCAGAATTCCTTCTTCAGGAATATTTTGAGGTGCTCTGATCGCACACGAATCCTAAAGGCCTTGAATCCGGTGTCATCCCAATGGGAAGGTAACTCCTCGATAGCAGCGACAGAGTCGATCTCCCCTCGGCCCCGTATGTGTCCGAGAACATCTTGGGATGACATGTCCTTGCGCAACCGCGATACATAGACATAGGATGTCGGTATCGGAGCTTTTAGAGCGCACTGTTCGGGAGGCACAATTCCCCGATTATTACGTTTGGGCCTCCTTTTTTTCTTTTCCACAGTCACAAACCCTTCCGAATCAATTTTATTTCCGGTTGTGACGTATACTACATACTAATAGTATGTAGTATACGTCACTATACTAAATACAATATCCACTTATACACGCTGTAGGGAGCTGTTTAAGTAATGTGAGGATACCAATCTTTTGAATATTATTCTGTTGGATGTTTGCCGAATATTGACCGGCAAAGTGTTCCAAAGATTTACTGCAACAACTGCGAAAGAGTCAGACATGAAACCAGAATGATGTGAAGGAATGGAGAGGACAGAGTTGTGTGTGTGTTTGCTATGTTAGGTCTTCTTCTAGCGTACATTGAAGGCTAACAGCGCCCTTCCTTCCTTTAGGACAAGGTATCTAACCGTACAAATAATCTATTATTCTTTTATACGAAAATTTAAAAATATAAAATAAAATTAATATTAATACTATGGATAGGGATATAAGTCCTGTCCGCGTGGAATGGTGGCAAGAACGCTGGCTGCATTTCCACGCTGAATTGCAATACTGATTCTTTGAGCGAAGAGTCAGTCCTCTTGTTATCGGGGGAGACTTCAAATCGCAGTGTTATGTCTTAAAAAACTTTTTTTGTGCCTGGACTGCATGGGACTAGAGTTTCTACAGCAAATGGCACAAATATGTAATCTTTTAATATACATAATTGCGCCACTTTATGCGCTATCCTCCTAAGATGCGACGCGTTGTCGCACGTCCTCGTTCCTATACACGTATACCATCGGGTCTCTTGCCATCATGTCGGATAACTCCATACGAATGATTCTTAGTTGATAGAAGAGTAGACACTTTTGAGCGTTCAAAACCACTTGGCCGATCCTATATCCACTATTAGAATTAAGTTTGTTATTCTCAGGCACTATGCCCTTATTAGCAGACTGTTTCTTGCTATCAACATCCAGCTATTTCATTCATTTTTATTTATATTTATTTAATATTAATAGGTATCAAATAAGAAAAATGAAATTTTGACGAATGCAAGTGTTCCTATATATACATATATAAATAAACAATATGCAATATAATCTTTGTAAGACGAAGAAGACATTCCAACTCAACCGTTTCCTAAGAGGGCTTAACTTAACCTCTTGCTCGCACAATCCAAAATTTAAAAAGATTTTTCAAGTCTGAAATTTTACTTTAGAGAAATGTAGTCTATAAACTAACTAGGAAATAAAATTACGGAAATTTTCGATTTAGTAGTTTTTCACATATCTAATTTTAGACAGAGAATAATAGTAAAAACATTTATAGCGATTTTACTAAAAGAAATCTATGATTACCATGTGTCTAAAATTTTCATTTCTCATTTCTCAAAATATTCACTCAAACTTAAGAAACCTTAAAATTGTTCAATTGTGCGACAGAGAGGGGTGTAAAAGCGTTCATCATCATCATTACAGCCCCTAGACCTCCACTGCTGGAGAATTTGGCCTACACTCGCCACGCTCTGGCCAGACGGCTTGGCGGGGATATGATGTCAATTTTTAATGACAATTTATTAACGTTTCCCAAGTTGGTATTAGTGGAACCGGGACCGACGGCTTAACGTGCTCTCCGAGGCACGGACACGGTGATGTTGTTAATCTATGACAAATGTAGGTAAGAAAAATGCATTGCTCATTGGTACATGCCGGGGGGTTTGAACCGATCTTTGGAGGATTCAAGGAACGCGTTCTTACGACCGAGCCACCACCGCGGCCAAAAGCGTTACACCCTCTTATATGCAAATGTATTTATGTAATTTTTAATTATTTTTTTTGTTACAGTGGTACCTTCAAAGACGTGCCTTTAGCTGGCACAATCGCTCGGTGCTGTTAATCCCTTTACTTCAAGCTCTCTGCATGGTGTATGCTGCAGGTTGCTCTCTCAGTAGAATGACGGATCACAGACATCATTGGTGGGACGTCTTAGTGGGTACCACTATGGGAGTTATCACAGTGCTTTATACGGTAAGAATTTTCATAATTTTTTTTTACTTCTTTTTAAAAATGGTATAAATATACATATATATAGATATTAATTCATTCATATTTTTGTATACTATCACGACAAGTGACATTGTGACTTTCTGATGGTAAATCCGCGCGCAATTCATGAATGTTAGCGACTGAAATCAGACACTTATGACTGACATCACTCCCTAACACTATGCCGGCTCTGATCCCGAAACGTGCGCATGCACTTTACCGGGTTTATCGGCACGAACGGTGGATACTTCCAAGCCCCGACTATATTCGCAAACTAGGCGATTTACCACCATCATTCCGCCTACCACCTTTTTGTTGTATTCTTGTTGAAAGTATGTGCCATTTACAATGATGTCAAATGCCAATTTTTCTTTCAAGGAGAACTAATACTGTAAGCTTGCCATGGTGATTTTTATATAAAAATAACACCCCGCGAAACAAGACTTACTTAACTTGTATTAGTGTTTGGGCTAAATTGTATAGACGGTTATATATGAATTTTTAGATAAATTATCAAGACCATTTCCAAATGCTTTGAGTGAAGTAACAAATTTCCTAGTCGAACACCTCCAAAATACCACGTCTGTCAAAATTATGTGTGACTGCGGAGACTGATGACTGAATAAATTTTTTGTTTGTTTGTGGTCTCTTCTCCTGATAGATGATGAATAAGGTGATAGGGAAGGCAAATAGTCTAGCTTATACAGCCAAGTCTAACGTAATATAACTCTCTTTGTACGGGACGGCCGCCTATCAATCACGAACAATTAGTGATAAAAGTTACTAGTGATAAAGATAAGACAATAACAAAAGAGGTGGTCGTAGCCCGGACATAGCTATGTGATAGCTTAGGAATTTGCGTTGGTCGTAACCAGGAAATGATAATAATTGTGTATTAATCGTGTATTTTCCTAGTGTATTTTTACGTGTGTTTATTTGACGATTACTGTGTATTTTTACTTGTGTTTACTTTGATGACTACTGTGTATTTTTTATTTGTGTGTGATAATAAAGAATAACCTTTTGACCCTAGCCTGGCCGAGAGACGGTGTGATGACGTCATCTCGGTCAAGCCTAGCTTATTGTCGCCGTACCTGGAAGGTACGCTTTGTTCGCGATAACAATATTAATCTTATTTGTGATAATAAAACGAGATGTTTTATTGTAAGGTATCCAGGTTGGCCACGAGAGAGTCTCGAGTGTATTCTTGGCCAGCCTGGAATATTGTAAATTCAGGTCGCTAGGTAGCTCTGCGAGTGCCTAGGCTGCCTAGAATGGGTATTGGTATCCTGGATGGAACCTGGACTGGTCCCGAGAGGATCTCGGACTTGTTGTGGCCAGTCTAGGAAAGTCGATCGCGGCTGCTGCCTAGGTATCCTAGTGAGGACCTAGGTAGCCTGGAAGCCGTCCAGGTGCCTCAGTGTGTACCTGGGCTGATCTGGAGAGGGTCTAGGACGTATTCCGGGTCAGCCCAGCTTAAAATGATTATGTAAGTCCCCCTGCTCAGATGCAGACATTGTATTAGGGACTTTTATGATAAATAAAGTATTTCGAGGGTTGTCTTATTGCTCACTTGATCTCAGCGGGAAAATTTGGTGCTCGCTCCATCGACTTTACATCTCGGTCGGAGCGGGCATTCTGTCCCCTATTGGTTATAATGTAAACATTCTAATAGGACTATTCCAATAGGGGGCGGGGCTTACCGTGTTGGCAAAGGAAGCCGACAAACACGTGTAAGCTCAAAATCGAGGTCAAGTGAGTATTATAAAAGACAGACGGGCTTGCGGTTCCGACATTCCGATTTCGCCGAGCCAACAAGAAGAACTGCAAGCCCGAGGACACCTGAGAAGACCTTCCTGAAGCATGGAGTTTTATTCCGCCTGAAGCCGTCCGGGATCTTAACAACGAACCCCCCTGTCTACCCCGCATGATGTCGTCACACCGGTCGTGAGGATACGTCACCTACTAACATCGAGGGAAGCCAATATACAGTCCACTACTAAACCTCGCGATCCGGCACATCGTTTGGTCCTTCGAGCCGGATCAAGACTAGAGGACGGCTTCAGGGGAATCGTCGGAACACTCCATCTTCAGGAAGGAAGATAGAAGACCAGGAAGAGGATGCCAGTTACGCGGTCGCTCACGGGGAAGACAGTGCCGGCCGAAGAACCCTCCGCCCAGTCAACTGCGGAGGCTGCCTTCGGATCCGGGCCCCGGACATCGGAATCAACGCCATCGACATCGGGTGAATCCCGAGTGACGGACCCCGCCTGGTCCCATGGGTCGACCGAGGCGTCTATATCGGGTACGCTGAGGACGTCGACCATGGGGACCATCGTGGGGGTCCCTTCAAAGCGAGCTTCCCGCGCGTCTTCGCGCGCCTCCGTCGTGTCTGTGAAGACTACGCGCGCCCAAGACCGGGAAGCCAAATTAAGAAGAGAACTTCAGATAATGAAGAAAGAAGCGGAACTCGAAGATTTCTTAAGCAAGCAACGTAGGAGGATCGACAGCGGAAGCTCCAGCGACGAGGCATCTGTGAACGTGGAAGAATGGGTAGACCGGAGTCTACAGCATTCAGCGAGGACCACGCAGCCACGTCCCGAGGAGCCACTGCCGATCCACGAGTCCGTCGGTCTCTGTCCTGCCCGCTCCGCGCGCATCGCCGAAGCGGGCCCTGCTCCTGGACCGAGAGCCTCCACGTCCCTGGAGAGGGACCCTCATCTGGAGAGGTTTTCCAGCGCGGTGCCCAGGGAGCACCGCATCGCTTCTCAACCAGGAGAAGCCTCCACGTCCCTGGAGAGGGACCCTCATCTGGAGAGGTTTTCCAGCGCGATGCCCAGGGAGCATCGCATCGCTTCTCAGCCAGGAGAAGCTTCCACGTCCCTGGAGAGGGACCCTCATCTGGAGAGGTTTTCCAGTGCGGCGCCCAGGGAGCACCGCATCGCTTCTCAGCCAGGAGAAGCTTCCACGTCCCTGGAGAGGGACCCTCATCTGGAGAGGTTTTCCAGTGCGGCGCCCAGGGAGCACCGCATCGCTTCTCAGCCAGGAGAAGCTTCCACGTCCCTGGAGAGGGGCCCTCATCTGGAGAGGCATTCCAGCGCATTCCCAGGTGAGCAATGCAACCGAACTCTGCCGACGGCCCCTCCCCAGGGAAGGGTCTCCTTCGGACAGCAGGGTTCCCAGGCCATCCAATGGCTCCCAGAAGACAACCAGCCGGAGCGGAAGGGGCAATTTGAGCAAGGTAGGCAGCGGCCATGGCACCAGATGCCGTTCTCCAGGATTCCAGAACTCCCGCAATTCAGCGGCAACCCTCTGGAATGGATGGTGTTCGTGACATCATACCGGGACACCGCACCATACTTCTCGAACATGGAGAACGTGTCACGGCTTAGAAGCAGCCTCACAGGACGAGCACGGGAAGACTCAGAAGCGCTCCTGTACTCCAACTGCTCAGCGGACAAGATCATCGAGGGACTCGAGACCAGCTTTGCCCGACCGAAGTTAGTCGGCCGTGTGTACGAGACGAAGCTACTCGACCTCCCGAACATCTCTGACAAACCGCGGGACATCGTCCAGTTTTCAAGCCGCCTCAACAACATCATCGCGGCGGCGACGGCGCTCAAATGCTTAAGGTACCTACACCACCCGAGGCTGACAGATCAGGTACTTTCGAAACTATCCACAACGCAGTTTCACCGATGGACACAGTTCTACCTGATCTCCAGAGCTCCCGAGAATGTGAGCCTGGTTGCAGCATTTATGAAGCGAGAAGCCGCAGTATACGCCGAGACGATGCCCATCGATGAGGCGCTCGTAGGTCTACAAATGGGAGGTAAGAATATTGGCTGGCCCAACAACAGAAGAGTCGATGCAAGACACGAAGAGAAGAGATTTCAGAAACCTTCGCTCAAGAGGGCTCAAAGAGCGAACACCGCGGTCGCGATAGTGGAGGAGCCGCAGGATGCTACACCGCCCCCAAAGAAGAGGAACTGCTGCCTGTGCAGACAGGGGCACGAGCTGGCGTCGTGCCAACAGTTCAGGAAAATGGGGACTGAGGAGCGGTGGGCTACGGCAACAGCGAAACGGGTATGTTTTCGCTGCCTCAACCCCTACCATCGATACCATCGATGTGAACGGCAGTCGTGCGGAATCAACGACTGCCGCGAGAGTCATCATAAGCTGCTACACCGAGAAGAGGCCGCCCCGAGAACAGACACGGTGGCCTCAGTCTGGAGCCTATGCCGATCCCAGGTATTTTTGAAGATAGTGCCACTCACTGTCTCGGGACCGGCGGGAGAGGTGCGGACTGCAGCATTGTTGGACGATGGCTCTACTGTGACACTCATCGATGAAGAGCTCGCCCGGGAGATTGGAGCTAGTGGGCCCGAGGAGCCCCTAGCCATTGAGGGCATAGCCACGCAGAACAGGCTATCCAGTACATCCCGGCGAGTTAGAGTGCGACTCGATGGAAGGACGGGGTCGACCACGGCTACAGCGAGGACAATGAGCAACCTGGACCTGTCCCCGCAGGTGGTAGCGGGCAGGGACATCGAAGAGTGCGGACACCTTAGTGACATCAGGGATCAACTAGTGTACGAGAAGACCAAGCCGAGACTGCTGATCGGCCAAGATAATTGGCAACTTCTCCTAGCGTCACAGGTACGTCGTGGGAAGCGTTCCCAACCGGTCGCTTCTCTCACCGAGTTGGGTTGGGTGCTGCACGGCGCCCACACGCGCACTCTGGGACAAAGGGTCCACTACAACCACCACGTGAGGGCCGATGGTGAGATGCATCAAGAGATGGCCAGGTACTTTGAGTTGGAGTCGCTCACCGTAGCGCCGAGACAGCCAACGAGAGGTCCAGAACAGAGGGCCATGAAGATCCTTGAAGAGGGCGCAATCCGAAGAGAAGACGGACACTTCGAAGTTCCCTTAACCTGGAACAAAGAAAACGTCACACTCCCCAATAATTACGAGTGTGCTCGACGAAGGTTAAGAAACATTGAAAATAAAATAGACAAGAACGCGCCACTCAAGGAAAAGTATAACAAGGAAATGGCATCTCTCATCGAGAAACACTACGCGGAGCCGGCGCCTGTTGCGTCGACACCGGGAAGAACCTGGTATCTGCCACACTTCGCGGTAGTGAACGCCCTGAAACCAGACAAGCTCCGTATCGTACATGATGCTGCAGCGAGGTGGGGAGGTACGTCGCTCAACGAGAACCTGCTCACCGGCCCCGACCTGCTGCAGTCACTTCCTGGAATTTTGATGAAGTTCAGAGAACACCGGATCGCTGTTTCTGCTGACATCCAGGAAATGTTCATGCAAGTGAAGATACGGCCAGAAGACCGCGACGCAATACGTTACCTCTGGAGAGGCGACCGAAGAGACGACTCCGCGCCCGAAGAATACAGAATGACGTCACTAATCTTCGGAGCTACAAATTCGCCAACGACCGCGATTTATATTACGAATCGCAATGCCGCCGAGTTCGTCGATACGCATCCAGAGGCAGTCGCCGCGATAAAAGAAAATCACTATATGGACGACTACATAAAGAGCTTCAAAACGAGCGAGGAAGCCATCCGTGTATCTAGGGATGTGAAGAAGATACACCTGCGAGGAGGCTTCACTCTGAGGCGATGGGCCTCCAACGACCCGGGCGTACTGAAGAGGATGGAGCCCGGAGCCGCCCAGCATCGAGCCGTCGACATCACCGACGGTTCGAGTAGTGAGAAGGTGCTGGGGTTGATATGGAGACCCACCGATGACAGCCTGGCGTTCAACTTGGACATGGCCAGGGTCCCGACGTCTGTAATGCAGAGCGAGGCCCCTACGAAGCGCCAGGCCCTCCGTATAGTGATGTCCCTGTTTGACCCGCTCGGATTCGTTTCGCCGATCACGATCCGAGCCAAACAGCTGTTGCAAGAAGTCTGGAAGCGCGGCACTGGATGGGACGCCGCCTTGGATCCCGACCTCTCTGCACAATGGGCCGAGTGGATGACCCATCTCAAAGCACTCAAGAATTTATCAATCCCACGAAGGTATATTGGCTACAGCGACGCGAGAAACCTTCAGCTCCACATCTTCGTGGACGCCAGCGAAGCAGCCTACGCCGCAGCGCTCTACTGGCGGGCCGAGTCGCCCGATGGCCATGTCGATACGACACTCGTATTGGCCAAGGCTCGGGTCGCCCCCCTCAAGCTGACCTCCATCCCGAGGCTTGAGCTACAAGCAGCGGTGCTGGGCACCAAGATGGCGACCACCACGTTAGAAGAACATGCAGTGGCAGCCGAGAAGATTTTCTGGTCAGACAGCCGCACGGTATTGTCATGGATTCGACAAGGCGCTCGAAATTATCGACCCTTCGTCGCACACCGACTTGCAGCTGTCGAAGAGGGTAGCAGGATTGAAGAGTGGAGATGGATTTCGACGAAACTGAACGTCGCCGACGACGCGACGAGAGATGTCCCGCGCGGTTTCGCCGGACATCACAGATGGTTTCATGGACCGGAGTTTCTCAAACAAGAGAGATCGACGTGGCCTTCGGAGAACATAATGGAAATCGTTGACACCGGTGAGGAAAGAGTGAACACCGTATCGAAAAAAGAAACGTCGACATGCCTACCGGATAGTGCGCGATTTTCCAGTTGGTTGCGACTTCTCCGAGCCACCGCGAGAGTGTTACAATTCGTCGGACTGTGTAGACGCCAAAAAGTGATAACACACTATAAGCGAAACCGCCGTAATGATACGGATAAAAATTGGCCGTCTAAAACGAATAACTCTGCGCGTATAGTGAAAAAAGAAACTCCGCAAGATAAGTATAAATTAATTGACATTGAATACTTAGAGAGAGCTGAGTTCCTGCTGCTGAGGGATAGCCAGGAGAAGACCTTCACCATGGAGCTGAAGGACTTGGCAGCAGGACGGGACATTCTGAAGACCAGCAGGCTGCATCCACTGGCGGTGGTGATCGTCGACGGGCTCATCAGACTTCGGCCGAGGATAGGGGCTGTAACCGAGGTGCCCCCCGAAATGAAGAGTCCACCAGTTCTCGACGGTCGGGATCACGTCGCTCGTCTCATCATCGAGCGCGTCCATCGGGATCTACACCACGCCAGCACCGAAGCGGTCATCAATGAGTGCAGACAACGCTACTGGATTCTGCATCTCCGGCCGACTGCTCGGTCTATCATTAGCAGGTGTCTACTCTGCAGGATCAGGAGGACGAAGCCGCCGACGCCGCCCACGGGAGATCATCCCGAATGTCGCCTGGGCCACCACCGTCGACCCTTCACCTTCTGCGGAGTGGACTACTTTGGTCCAATCAGCGTGACTTTTGGGAGAGGGACCCAGAAGAAGTACGTCGCCCTCTTTACCTGCCTTACCACTAGGGCGGTCCATCTGGAGCTCGCGGGTTCGCTGAGCACGGACTCCGCCGTGATGGCCTTGCGGCGCATGGTTGCGCGCCGAGGCTGCCCGACCGAGATGTGGTCGGACAACGGGACAAATCTCCGGGGCGCCGAGAAGGAGCTGAGGGACGCTGCGGAGAAGGCCACACAGCGAGAGGCGAATTTCCGCGCCATAAGATGGCGCTTCATCCCCCCAGGTGCCCCATTCATGGGCGGCGCCTGGGAACGTTTGGTGAGGTCGGTGAAGACGGCCCTTGCCACTACACTACACGAGCGGCATCCATCGGAGGAGGTGCTGACTACTCTGCTGGCCGAGGCGGAGTACACCGTTAACAGCCGCCCCCTCACGCACGTATCTGTGAACTCAGAAGACGAGGAGTCGCTGACTCCGAACCACTTCCTACTGAGTGGACCGGCCCGCGTACCTCTGCCAGGGAGGTTTGACGACGGCGAGCTCATCGGCCGTGCCAGCTGGCGCACCGCCCAGCGACTTGCCGACCACTTCTGGAAGAGATGGGTCCGGGAGTACCTGCCCGAGCTGCAACACCGGCGGGAGCCCCACGGAAAAGGGGTTCCAATCCAGCTGCGAGACGTCGTCCTGATAGCGGACGGCAACCTTCCCCGCAACTCGTGGCCACGTGGGATCGTGGAGAGGTGTTTCCCGGGAGCTGACGGCATCGTGCGAGCCGTCGACGTGAAGACGGCGGGAGGACTCCTGCGGCGACCGACGAAGAAACTCGTCATCATTGCAAGCGCGGAGCCGGCCGACCCTTCCAGCAGTTAACACATCGGCCCTCCAGGACGGACGGCGATGTGCGGCGGGAGGATGTACGGGACGGCCGCCTATCAATCACGAACAATTAGTGATAAAAGTTACTAGTGATAAAGATAAGACAATAACAAAAGAGGTGGTCGTAGCCCGGACATAGCTATGTGATAGCTTAGGAATTTGCGTTGGTCGTAACCAGGAAATGATAATAATTGTGTATTAATCGTGTATTTTCCTAGTGTATTTTTACGTGTGTTTATTTGACGATTACTGTGTATTTTTACTTGTGTTTACTTTGATGACTACTGTGTATTTTTTATTTGTGTGTGATAATAAAGAATAACCTTTTGACCCTAGCCTGGCCGAGAGACGGTGTGATGACGTCATCTCGGTCAAGCCTAGCTTATTGTCGCCGTACCTGGAAGGTACGCTTTGTTCGCGATAACAATATTAATCTTATTTGTGATAATAAAACGAGATGTTTTATTGTAAGGTATCCAGGTTGGCCACGAGAGAGTCTCGAGTGTATTCTTGGCCAGCCTGGAATATTGTAAATTCAGGTCGCTAGGTAGCTCTGCGAGTGCCTAGGCTGCCTAGAATGGGTATTGGTATCCTGGATGGAACCTGGACTGGTCCCGAGAGGATCTCGGACTTGTTGTGGCCAGTCTAGGAAAGTCGATCGCGGCTGCTGCCTAGGTATCCTAGTGAGGACCTAGGTAGCCTGGAAGCCGTCCAGGTGCCTCAGTGTGTACCTGGGCTGATCTGGAGAGGGTCTAGGACGTATTCCGGGTCAGCCCAGCTTAAAATGATTATGTAAGTCCCCCTGCTCAGATGCAGACATTGTATTAGGGACTTTTATGATAAATAAAGTATTTCGAGGGTTGTCTTATTGCTCACTTGATCTCAGCGGGAAAATTTGGTGCTCGCTCCATCGACTTTACATCTCGGTCGGAGCGGGCATTCTGTCCCCTATTGGTTATAATGTAAACATTCTAATAGGACTATTCCAATAGGGGGCGGGGCTTACCGTGTTGGCAAAGGAAGCCGACAAACACGTGTAAGCTCAAAATCGAGGTCAAGTGAGTATTATAAAAGACAGACGGGCTTGCGGTTCCGACATTCCGATTTCGCCGAGCCAACAAGAAGAACTGCAAGCCCGAGGACACCTGAGAAGACCTTCCTGAAGCATGGAGTTTTATTCCGCCTGAAGCCGTCCGGGATCTTAACAACGAACCCCCCTGTCTACCCCGCATGATGTCGTCACACCGGTCGTGAGGATACGTCACCTACTAACATCGAGGGAAGCCAATATACAGTCCACTACTAAACCTCGCGATCCGGCACACTCTTTGTTTTATGATTTAATGAGGTTGTCATCTAATTCGAGATGTTGCAAAATTTGATGCTTTTCTTGGAGATTGTTGACGACACATTTTTATTTTTATTTAATCATTTGAATAAGGAATATTTATATAATTTGTCTGTCTTCATTTTTGGCCTTATGTCATTATTACTTGAGTCTTGTTTCAAATTTACCGAAATACACATATAATTTTACCTAAAATCCTTTGTTTTCATCATAGTCATCATAGGCAAACACGTCGGGTATAATATGGGAGTTTCCAGCGCGGCAAAACCGCAAAAAATATACTGCAACATGTGCTCCTTATATAAAGTCCAATTTATCGTTTTTCGTAATTATTCACATTGTAGCACATTATAAAACAAAACAACACCACTTTTGATTTACAATATCCACAAAGTAATAACATACAAATACAAAACAAAAACTTGCACTGACATGTCCGTGCAAAATGGCGCGGAGTTTTGTTTTATTGGCATCGGATTAAGTCTTAAGTACTAGACCTGTTATGATAATATTTTAAACATATTGCACATCTAAACTATTTAAAACTTGTAACTATTTATCTAAAAATGCATATACTGTGATACTCATATAACTGTGAATACAAAATAACCCAAATCCCAAAACAAGATGAATGTCTTTTGCAAAAATGTGTCCGATACAATTTAATATGACGTTAAGATAACCAAATTTATTTTTTATTTATAATGTATGTTTGACGAAATGTTAATTATATTTATAATATAGAATTATTGTATGCCTATTGTGGGCAGATTGTTTAAAATTTAAGTAATGTATCACCTCTTTATACCAATGTAAACAATCTTGACAATAAAGAATTTTGAATTTGTTTTTTTTTTTACCAGGTACTTGTCCTTCGCAAAAACTTCAGCCAGCCAGCTATAGTGAGTACAAGTGACATTTCTAGTGACTGCAATAACCACCAATCAGTACGACGTCTGCTCTCGAGGGAACCAGCAATAGTGGTGTCGTAGCCAGCTGCTGTATAACTTCTTTATTTTACCAACACAATTGATTGATTAATAATTTGTGATTTTGTATTTGAATCCAGCTCATATCATTATTATCAATGCAAAAAATTGTCTGACTGAGTCTTTTTTACATATAACCCTTTCTTGTGCAGTTGTCATTACAGATTACCTTATGTTATGTAATGTTTGAGTACAGAGAGTTTATCCACAACAAGCCTAAGTTTTGCATCTCTTTCGCTCGGACATTCCGACATTTTCAAAAGATGTTTCAAGTATGTCTGTACGTTTGAGAAATCTAGTCTTTCAACTTTAGGAAATAAAATTACGGACATTTTATTATTATTATAAAATGTACCTGCAGCTGTTAATATAATTATCAATATCCTAATCGACAAACTTAAATCTCGTGAGAAGAAGTGGGGATATAGATTCAAACAAAACAACATCTATACGGAATCCGTCTTAGCTTTTGCAGACGACTTGGCGGTGCTAACAAGAAATCCCAAGCAATGCCAGGGCTTGCTGAAAATAGTGGATGATTTCTGCTCATGGACAAAGGGAATGAGAACGAAACCATCAAAATGCTTCAGCCTATGTCTGGCTAGGCGAAACACTACATTTACGTCTTATGATCCTGGACTGAGTATAGCAGGGCAGAGAATAGCTCCGGTAAATGAAACCATGCCCTTTAAATTTCTTGGCAGAAGGATAAATTTTCAGGGAAAAACACCATCCCTAGAAGTAGTTGTAAAACAATTCACTGACGACATGAATAGGGTTACTCAACAGCCTATAAGCAATGTCAAAAAAGCTTGGATATATGACAACTACTTAGCATCTCGCCTCACTTGGCCTTTCCTAGTATATGATTTCAACAAAAGCCTACTATCAAGTCTGGACGCGGACGTCATAAGAACATTGAAGTCTTGGCTTGGATTAGCCCAGGGTGCTGACTCCTCAACATTCTTTAGAGGACGGAGAAACTTCGGAATGGATCTGAAAAGACCATCTGAATTATACAAACATCTACATATAAGCAAATATCAAATTCTAACCAGCTCCCAGGATAATACAATTTCATCCCTTCCAAAAGACCCTCTGGTCTCAGATATGGAACCGAGACTACTATTCTTCAAGAAATTCATGACAGGTGCCCAGACTGACAAAAGAGGCATTGGCTGGAAGAAAAAAGAAAGTGACAAAGAGGTTATAAAATCCTTCCTCAGGAAAGATGAAGAGCATGAATACAGAGTGCACGCGATGACTCTAGAAGTTCAAAATGACTGGCTAACTTTGGGCGATTTTTGCATCCCTCCAGCCCTAAAGTGGCGCACACTAATGTACGATTGGTCTCCGGCGTTGCTAAAGTTCTACCTAAACGCTTTTCAAATGTCCCTCCCGGACCAGAGTAATCTGGTAAGGTGGGGAAAAGCTACGGAAAAGAACTGTACATTGTGTGGTGCTGCCATAGGAACTGCTAGACACACACTTGTAGGGTGCGTTACTCTCCTAGAAAAGGGCTATTACTCACGCCGACATGACAAAGTCCTAGGTGTTATCCGTGAAGCAGTAAGTCTTTCTATTGCAAGAGCCAGAAAGGGACTGACTACAAATAAAACTTTGACCACATTTGTAAAGGAAGGGCAAAGCACGAAAACTAAATGCAAGCCCACCTCGATCCTTGGCGCCGCATCAGACTGGAAAATTCTCATGGATACATTTGAACACCATTATAGGATCCCAGATGAACTAGCTGTATCAGCCTATAGGCCAGACATCTTAGTGTTTTCTCGGAACTTGAAAAAAGTTATCCTTATTGAACTTACCGTTCCGTGGGAATCAAATATTCCAAAAGACCACAACATGAAGTCGAATAAATATTATGATCTCACAGAAGAAATGATCAGGAACGGGTTCAAGACTCAGCTTTACGCAGTGGAAGTTGGTGCAAGAGGAGTTCCAGCAAAATCTTTGCATCACTTACTGAAAGAATTGGGCCTAAGCAGGTCTGCCGTCAATACATTTATGGAACGAGCTTCCAAGACGGCACTAACGGAATCATACAGTATTTGGTTGGGTAGGGAGAGAAGTAGAATGGTGGATGGTGAGCGTATTATCGCGAAATAGAAAAAAAAAGGAGGCCTCCTTTTCTTAAACCAGCCAATTGTCGGTCGCAAGCCCGAGACACCATTCTTCTCATCTCTTACCCACACACGATGGACCCGGCACCCGCACGGTGAATCCATGGAATGCTTAGAAATTTGTCTTCTGATTAATAGGCTCGCAGCGCATTGCTGATATGCCTATATCAAGCACTGGTGTAAAGTTTATTAAATTGTCAGTTATCACCATAGTCTAAAGAAGAAGTTTAGAGATATATTAATCATAGATTTGTTTTAGCAAAATAAAGGATTAACGTTATAAATGTTTCTTTCGATGTCTCAAATTTCGTATATGAAAATTTAAATATGTCTAAAATTACAGTATTTTGATTGCCTAGAAAGTTAACTGACTACATTACTCAAAAGTTGCAGAAAGGATGATTAAAATGATCTTTGATTAATATTTAGATATACGACACGTGATTGCTATTTAGCTTGTCACTTTGGTTATTTTAGCCATACGTTAACAAGTCGAAAGATAATCAGCCGTTCTGCAACTGGCCGTAAGACTTCAAAATATTTAATAATGTTGGAGTATGCGAGCGAGACGGATGCAAACATTAATAGGTGGTAGGCAGACTAAAGTAATTTGCCCAGTCTGTAAGGCTAGTATCCACCGTTACATACATATCTTCACGCCAGATCCCTTGCGGGGTAGGCAGAGACAATTGAGCGCCATTTGACACGATCACGACATATGTCTTTCGCTTCGTCGACATTCATTAACCTCTTCATACATGCCCTTTGGTTACGAAGACTTTTTAATGCACCTTCAGTTAGTGTTTTATTTATTTGATCGTGATATGTGAGTCTCGGTCTGCCAGGGCCTCTTTTACCCACAACTTTCTCATTATATATCTGGTTCGTCAATCTTTCATCGCTCATCCTTTCAACATGCCCGAACCATCGTAGCATGCTTTTCCTTATTTTTGTCCCTATGCTTTCCTTCATACCAACCCTTTTCCGTATTTCGACGTTACGTATGCGGTCCGCCAAAGTGACGCCACATATCCGCCGCAACGACCGCATTTCTACTGCATTAACCCTACTCTCATGCGTATTCTGACATATCCACGTTTCGCTTCCATACATCAGTGTTGGTACCAACATGGCATTGTGTATGGCGAGCCGAGCTTTGTCACTGACATTTCGACTGCCGATCAGTGACCCCAGGTCACTATTTCACACAGGTTAACACTATTTCCCGCGTTCACTCTTCTTTCAACGTCCCTATCGTACTTCCCATCCGCAGTGAAAACACTGCCCAGATATATAATTTCATTTACTTGTTCTAGAGTTTCATCATCAATCTTTATCGTCACGGTTGTCATCCTTCTTCTTTCAAACACTAGTACCTTGGTTTTTCTCGCATTCAAACGGAGTCCTTTTTCTGCACATCCCTCCTTCATTCTTGTGACTAGTGATTGCAGTTGTTGTTCGGACGATGCTATAAGAACAGCATCATCTGCATAATAGTATCCACCGTTCATGTCGATAAACCCAGTAAAGTGTTTCCACGTTTCGGGATCAGGCTCGAAATGCCGTCGTGCTTAGTCAAGCCAGCATAGTGTTAGGGACTGATGTCAGTCATGAGTGTCTGATTCCAGTTGCTAACATTCATGGAACTCGAGCGCCACTTACCATGTTCAAGGTCACATGTCGTGCTAGTATAAAAAATAATGATAAAAAATCAGCTGGCTTAATATTTTTGGCTTTGCCAAGCTGGTCAAGACAAAATACCTACTCCAAGCTAATTTGGTAAATAAAAAATAGGCAATGTACAATGGGGTGTATCACTAACTTTTTATCACGATAGATGGCGCATGATGTTACCTAATATAACTATCAGTTGCATAGAAAACTTGTATTTTTATTACGAAATTTATTATTTTTTGGATATTATGCCGAAATGAGCAACTAAAAAGTGTACAAATCGAGATTTCTAAGCGAAATCAAACATATGGTGATCTCAAAATCACCGTTTATTTTATTTTATTTTAAATACTTTATTGCACTAAAATTGTACATAGGCGGGCTTAATGGCCAGGCATTTTCTAACAACCAACATTTGGGAGTGTGGAGAAACTATGCATGGGTGCAAATTTATTATTATAAACTACATACTAATAATACATATAAGAATAAATAAATACATGAATACATACATATAACTATAAAAATAAGCCTACACACTAATAAACAGTAAATGATAAATTTAAAAAATATATATAATATAATAAATTAACACAAAAATAAAATGTAATATTAATTTAAGAAACACTGTTTTGCTTGTTTGAAAGTAGGTGGTAAGTAAACGTTTGAAAATATAAACCGTTCTATTTATAAAACTTTTTTTTCTTTTTAAAGACGGTGTTCGCTTTCTTAATTAGTCATTTTAGGTAGGTAACGTTAATTTACATACATTTTTTCTGTTATAAAAATAAAAAAACTACAAAACATTTTAAAATGATCCGATATAGGTGTAAAACAAGGTACCATTGCCGCTAGCGATATCTACAAAAAGCTTTGCCTGATACATCCCATTAATTAACTTGCTGCTTTGTATACTGTCTTGACTACACAGCTATATCCAAAAACATTAGCTATCAAACCACGTTCGAGATATGTTGTACTTGTAGGGGTAAATGTTCGCGAACCGTTTATCACATAATCTGTTACTGCCCTAACTAACTTTTGGATTAATAATTATTGTGTTTTGGTAAAATAAGAAGTGGTTAAAATAGTCTAATTTTAAATAGAATATTATTATTATAAGAATTATTTCTGATTTGTGAGATTATACCGCGCCTTAAGTAATTTAAGTTTTTTTTTCATGGTCAAGGGCACACCGGATTCGTACATGTAGGTAGACATTAACAATACTTACAGTCAGTTTCTCGAAAGTATTTTTAGTACTTAATTATTACTTAAGTAAACAAACATATCTTAAGAAATAATTAAGAAGGGAACTGTCATTGACACAAATGTATGGGAAGTTGTTAATTTTGCGTTTCACAAATAATTAAAAAAAAAAACGTGAAATCCGATTTGACTTAAGAAAAACTTAAAGTTAATGATTTCTTAGCTAGGAAATAATTAAGTAGAGCTTCGAGAAACCGGCTGTTAGGGTGTCAAACTAAGTTGTGTAATGTAAGGTATAGTGAGTAAAGTTGTTAGTAATAAATGTCGATGTGACATGGAAACTAACAACTCTTTAGAAAAAAATACTAGTCTAATGCAAGCCAAGTTTTTTGATGAAAACGGCCAGTTACAGAAAGGCTGATTATATTTTGACATGTTTAACGTATGCTTATGAGGCACGTCATTAGCCGAAGTGACAAAAAAAAGCTAACTGACAATCACGTGGCGTATATCAAAATATCGATCAAAGATTTTTTTTTTTTTTTTTTTTTTTACCATCAAGAATATGATACCTAAAAGAGCGACCTTTACCGATCTGTTATCCGAATAGAATCCACTATTTATATACCTAATTTAATACGCTAACAAAAGCAATGGTGATTGGTTGCCTAACAAAATATAGTCGAGGCATATTTTTATTAGCTAATAGTGTCGCTTATAAGGGTCAAATTTTGGGAAGTAATGTCAAACGTCAAACTTAAGAAAACAGCAGAAATCGAATCGTATTGTTCTCGTATATGTGAAATATATTATTACTTATCCCGTGTGCCCAAGTCTTCTAATTTTTAATTGATATTTAATAAATATTGACAAATTTATGAGTTTTGTTGGGTTTTTTAGAGGATCTTTATCCGAACTTTTTGATTATAATTTGAGATGCGCTAAATATTCGTATTCGGTATATTACACGTTTTTATTATGTTCGTCATTGGCCTTATATTAATTTATTTAGAAAGATGCTGGACCACAGCTCAAATTAAAAAAAGGAGAAGATACGGTACGCTTACTACTGACATTGCTACTGATTCAAGTGCGTTAGTTAGACCTAGTTCCACGCGTATGTCTTCGTATCCTCTTGTTTAAATCTAAAATGTAACCACAAGCATTCATAAAATTAAAAATCAACAATCATTTTATTTAAACAAAAAAAAATCATTTGAGAAACCCACATTTGGCGCATCTATATTATTATAAGGCACGTCAACTGTCAGACAAACCAACTGACAAACAAAGATAAACGCTCATATCTTATTGACACCCAGCATAATTTAACTACATTTAATAGTATACGTTGCTACTGTTTATTAAATATTAATTAAGATTGTATTGTAGATTAAGGTGCGTCTAATAGAATAATAAAATATCGAATAGACTTGTCTTCTAGTTTGTAAAAAGGCTAAATATTCTATCTGTCTTTGGTTTTTATTAGAGTACGAATTTTTGTCTTTGTTACAATCGTAGAGCTAATGCCAAAATTATTAGCCCAGTAAAGCTACTCTTAAACCAACGCTTCCAATCTACGCAGATTACAGAATCTTGGCGTGCACGTGGCGATCAGTTACTGGTAGTAATTATTGAAGTCTAAACTCAGTTTTAAATGTCGTTAACTTGGGCTTAAGTTTAAGTATTTATTAATTGACTGTATATATTGCATTGTTATAGGAATTAAGTCTTTTTTGCCATGTTTAAGGCCCTGTTCCGATTTTTTTTCTGTGTCCGTGAAAGGCAAATCGTCTAGCCAATACAGCCAAGTCTGAAGTAATATATATTTGTTTTTTATGAGTTAATAAGGTTATCTACAAATTGCAGATGTTGCAGAATTTGATGCTTTTCCTAAAGTCACACGCGGAATTATAGCCCAAACACGTCGGGTATATTGGAGTTCACAGCGCGGTAAAACCGTAAAAAATAAATTGCAACTTGTGCCCCATATTTAAAGTCGCATTTATCGTTTACCACAATTATTCACATTGTAGCACATTATTAAACAAAAAAACACCACTAGTAAAGTACACAGTAAAGTATTTACAAAACAAAAACATACACTTGACATGTCCATGAAAAATGGGGCGAAGGACTCTCCATTTTATTTTAAATTACAGGGATAAGAAACAGATTTATACTTATAACAGAAAGCATGAAAAACTTTCATCTGACAGGTTAAATAATTTAAAAATCGGAACGTGGCCTAACAGCCAGTTTCTCGAACGTATTTTTGGCACTTAATTATTTCTTAAGTAAAAATTAACAAGAAATGCGTTTCACAAACATATCTTAGGAAATACTTAAAACATAATTGAGAATGGAATTGTCATTTACACAAATGTATGAGGAGTTATTAATTTTGCGTTTCACAAAGCAACAAGAAATCATTAAGCAGTTTACCCTATTTACTTGCGGGCTAAATGCACCTTGATGTTGCTACATAGTTTTCTGTACACAAAAACCACATTCTATAATTTTAAACATAATATGTGTATCTTTTAATAAATATTATATTTTGACACCAAAAACGTAACGCCATAAATCTTAAGTAAAATATTAACTGAGAAAAACTTAAGTATTGTGATTTGACTTAAGAAAAACTTAAATATGGTTCATTAATTAGGAAATAATTAAGTAGAGCTTCGAGAAACCGGCTGAAAGAGGATTAATCTCTGCTATTTTGTTTAGTGTTAAAAATATTGAAATTGCAATAAATAACACATTATACCCAGTGATTATTTGTTAGAAATAATAAAGTGCAATTATTTTGGGAGTGTTTAACCCTTATGCATTCCTCTCGCTAGCACACAGCATTTTCAACGATTATTCAATTCTGAGTGTACTTTAGATAAATGTAGTCTACTAACTTTCTAGGGAATAAAATTTTAAAGAAATATTATTCATAGATTTGTTTTAGTAAAATAGACTAAAATCGTTAACCCTTTCAGCACGACAAAAAAAATCTTCCACTAGCGAATTCCTCAAAGTCCCCTCCGCATATTCGTGCGTTGTTGTTGTGTGTAATAAAAATCACTATTATATGTTTTTTCTTAAAAAAGGACCAACACAGGTTAGCGTAACAATTTAATAAAGATAATCACTAAGTAGCTGGATGAGTGGACGATCTAACGAGGCTGTTTCGGAACAGTAAAACAGAATTTGAAGACCGCTATTAGATATTTTTTTGTAAAAACGCACGCTTGGTATTGTCCGTGGTGAAAGGATTATAAATGTTTTGTCCATTTTTCTTTGTCTAAAATTAGGTATATGTAAGTGAAAATATCTCAAAAATGTCTGTAATTTTAGATATATTTTCACTTTTATATACTTACCTAATTTTAACAGAGAAAAATTCCAAAATCATTTAGAATTTCCTCTACTAACTAACACAAATGTGAACAAAACATGTCCGTAATTTATTTTATAGGCTACATTTTTTAGAATTACAGACTGCCTCTACTGCCTCCGTGGTCTAGCGGTTAAGTCTGTGGATTTAGACTCGGAGGTAACGGGTTCGATTCCTAGTCGGGACACAAAAATATGTAAGTAGAGTATCATCACGACCATTTCCCTTTCGAGGTGGTCAGAAACCACCACGGATTCACATGAGAAGTGGCAAGCTCGTCGATGTCTCCAGCGTACCAAACTCGAGAAATATCACAATTGAATTAAATATTAATTAAATGTATTTATTTACATACGACCAGGAATCGAACCCGGTACCTCCGAGTCTAAATCCACGGACTTAACCGCAAGACCACGGAGGCAGTAGTAAAATATGTATTAATGTAAATAAATACATTTAATTTAATTGTGATGTTTCTCGAGTTTGATACGCTGGAGACATCGACGAGCTTGCCACTTGCCATTATTGGCCTATAGTAAATTGGCTAAGTGTGAATCCGCTTATTTATAAGCGGTGGTTTCTGACCACCTCGCAAGGGAAACGGTCGTGATGATACTTTACTTGTTACACTCGGACTTGAATAATCTTTAAAGATTGTGCGAGCGAGAAGGATGCTAAAGTTCCTAAATCCCTCTTAATTTACAATTAAGATAATTAGTAGTAATTTATAATTTTAATGAAATTGATTATAATTAAGATAGACAATAACATCAGTATTTAATGTACAGTACCTGTTAATTTTAATTTTTTACTAAATAAACACATTTATGCCCGTTTTCACCATTATTCCCCAAGTTTTAGGTAACCCTTAAGAAAATTCAGGTGACACCCATCACATGTTTCGTTTTCACCAACACTTAGGGGTCACCTAAGGCCATAAGGGATCCCTTAACTTTAGGGCCTCGAAGATCGGCCCCCCAAGCGGTAAGTGACGGTTGTGTTTAAAGATGTATTTTACTATTAAAAAATGGAAGATGAAATTTAAGATTTCTTAAAAGCTCTTAATGCAATTGAGACTATGTCCGAAAGCACAAGAAATTCACAAAGTAAATAAAGAGAAATAGAGAATATTGTTTGTTGTTGTTTTGTTTGTTCTCTTCTCCCGATGGATGATGAATGAGGTGATAGGGAAGGCAAATGGTCTAGCCCATACAGCCAAGTCTGACGTAATATATCGTTCTTTTTTATGAGTTAATAAGGTCATCATCAAATTCCAGATGCTTCAGAATTTGATGTTTTTCTTGGAGTCACTCGCTGTATTATAGCCCAAACACGTCGGGTAAAATATGGGAGTCCACAGCGCGGGAAAACCGCAAAAAATAAACTGCAACTTGTGCCCCATATTCAAAGACAAATTTATCGTTTTCCATAACTATCCACATTGTAGAACATTTTAAACAAAACAACACCACTTTTGACCAACAATATTCACAGTTAATTAATTTACAAAATAAAAACTTGCACTTGACATCTCCGCACAAAATGGCGCGAAGGACTCCAAAATGTAGAATACTTTATACACAAGATGTCAGACACTTTAGTCAGTAACAACACTTTTATTTATTTTTTTGGCAACGAAACGACGAAATACAGCCCAAAATATTTAAAATAATGGTCTCGGAATGTATATTTTTTTTACAATATAAGTTATATAATTTTAACACTTATTTTATTTATTTCTGCTAAGTATAGAACATTTTGTCAAATTTATAATTACCCGGGCAAAATACCAGTTTTTGAACAACACTAGAACTGTCACTTAGTTAGGTAGCCCCTACTAGCATGGTGAAAATAAATTTAGGTAGTAGGCCGATTTAAAGGATCCTTTAGCTTAGGTGATTCCTACATAGGGGATTGTTTAGGGAACGGTCGTGAAAACGGGCATTATAGTTTTAAATTTGTTAATATTTCGTGTCCCACCTATTTGGATTTTAAAAACTCGCCTTGTTTGTGTTTATCTACCTTAACCGATTTTTATTTGTGATATTTCATGTGTTTGGTACGCTAGAGACATCGACGAGCTTGCCACTTGTCATGATTGGCCTATAGTAAAGTTGGCTAAATGTGAATCCGCTTCTTTATAAGCGTGATTTCTGACCACCCCGAAAGGGAAACGGTCGTGATGTTGATACATTGATAACAAAACAAATATACGAGTAAAAAGAAGATATTTTTGAAAAAAGAAAGTATTTTTTATGTGTTTTTTTTTTTTATATTTCATAATCTGGAGGAACATCTGTCGCAAGCTAAAGATGTGGAATGCTCTTCCTGCCTGTGTAATGCCAATTCCTGGAGTTCTTCAAGCTAAGTGTAAAAGGCTTGTTAGGCATAATGGACTGATGTCGGTCGGTCATTTGATTGTCAGTTGATGGTCAGTTGTTCCCATTTGGTCTTCGCGTACCGATTATACCACCCAGGTGGCAGAGATCACATGTGCCCGGAATAGAAAAATATTTGTTATAGTTAAATAAAATTGTTATGCAATTTACCTCTGTCTAAAATTAGGTACAAGAATATGTAAATATGTCCGTAATATTATTTCCTAGAAAGTTAATAAGACTACATTTCAAATGCAAAAGCGTTACAAATATAGTGCATAATGTATTTCGGAAAAACTCTGATTTCAATCGGAAAGGACGGTCCCTGAAGTCCCAATCAATATTGAATTAATTAGAGACATTTTCATATCCATTAATATGGAACTTTATTATTTAGTGTCAAACGTACTTCACTAATGGGGTGTATCAGGCAAAGCTTTTTGTAGATGTCGCTAGCGGCACTGGTACCTTGTATTACACCTACATCGCATCATTTTTAAATGTTTTGTAGTTTTTTTTATTTCTATAACAGTAAAATGTATTTTAAATTAACCTTACCGACCTTAAAAGACGAATTAAGAAAGCGCACACTGTCTTTAAAAAGAAAAAAGGTTTTATTAATAGTACGGCAATTTTGAGATCACCATATTTTTGATTTTGCTTAGAAAACTCGATTTGTACACTTACACTTGTACACTTCGGCCATATAACTTGAAAATAATAAATTTCGTAATAAGAATACAAGTTTTCTATGCAACTGACAGTTCTATTAGGTACCAACTATCATGCGCCATCTATCGTGATAAAAAGTTAGTGATACACCCCATTGAGAGAGCACGATATATACGAACTTTTCCGATAAAATATGATAAAACCAAACCAACCTCATCTGTAAACCGTCTTAGACCACGAAGAAGCTATATTTTTACCAATTTACAGTGTCATCACGACCGTAAGCCTTTCGGGGTAGTCAGAAACCATAACTCGCTTATCTAGAAGCGGAATCACATTTAGCCAACTTTACTATAAGCCAATCATGACAAGTGGCAAGCTCGTCAAAGATTTACAATTTACAAATTTCTTTGTTTCAAATTCACATTGCAAAATTAATTATTATTTAGGTCATACTTAAATAGGTCTAATTAGATAAAACAATTACAATCAAAATAACAGCTGCAGAATTTGTCTTTATCCACTTTCAACTGGTTATTACCAACAACATTTTTTTTGTCTTTGGTTTAACGTCTCTCTCGGTCGTACAATCCAATATTTTCAAAGATTTTTCAAGTCAAGTCTGAATGTACTATAAAATTACGTATATTTTAGACATACAGTATAAACTCTATACAACGACACTGAATCGACTGTGCATTATAGAGAGTTGTCGTTGAATGGAGAGAAGAAAAATCAGAACATTGTACGAGTATATCCACTTTCATATACTGCATATAATATACCTAATATGTGCGGTGGTGGCTCGGTTGTAAGAACGCGTTCCTTAAATCCTACAAAGGTCGGTTAAACCCACCCGGCATGTACCAATGAGAAACACACACTTACGTATATGTATCATAGATTTACAACACCACCGTTCTCGTGTGAAGTTCGGTTCCACTAATATCAACTTGTGGAATCGTTAATAAATTGTCATGAAAAATTGACATCATATCCTCTCGCCAAGCCGTCTGGCCAGCGTGGCGAGTGTAGGCCAAATTCTCCAGATATATGTCCCGGAAGGCCCAGCTCCAGCAGTGGAGGTCTAGGACGCTGTGTTCTAGGGGCTGTAATGATACCTAATTATAGACAGTTTTTTTTTTATAACTTTTTTGAACGATTTTTCTCTATTTACTGCCTCCGTGGTCTAGCGGTTACTCGGAGGTACGGGTTCGATTCCCGGTCGGGACACAAAAATATTTATTAATGGCAATAAATACATTTAATTTATTTGTGATATTTCTCGAGTTTGGTACGCTGTAGACATCGACGAGCTTGCCACTTGTCATGATTGGCCTACAGTAAAGTTGGCTAAATGTGAATCCGCTTATTTATATGCGTGGTTTCTGACCACCCCAGAACGGAAACGGTCGTGATGATACTTTACTTTTTCTCTATTTAACTAAAAGAATTATATGATTATTAAATCTTCAAAATGTCCGTAATTTAGTTTAGTTAAGTTTTTTTTTTGTCAAAAACATTGTATTATGCGACCGAGAGGGATTCAAAAGCGTTAAGACGCGCAGGTGACGGGTTCGATTCCTGATCGAAAACGTCTATGAATAGCTGCTGCTCTATAAAATAATAATTAATATTTATTTCCAGTAAAATTACATTCCTGTGCATTTAGATTATTTATTTTTATTAAATTGCTATTGTAAATATGTATTTTTAAATGACGCGTTTTGTCTGTCAGTAATAATAAATGTTGAATAAAACGATTCTATAATTATTATTTTTGTTTTATTATTTATATTCATCCTTAGGTATAGTGTTATATTGGGAAATATATAATTTATCGCGGGCTTTGAGCACGGCGACCGAGTCAAGATATTCCGTAACGAAAATAAACCTAACACCCCCCACTCCGACCGGCACAGCGCGAGCGGTGCGGCGTTGAGAGCCGTGCATCGTCTAACGTCGTTTCAGTTCGGCAGACTTCGGCACGGTGTTTCTGTGCGTGCGACTAGACGTATGCGTGTAGACTAGCTGCTAACTGCTCATAACTGATTCTATCTCTTTTAGACACAATGCTAGGTGAGACAGCGTGCTTTTTGGCTGCGTAAAAAAATACTGCATAAATAAATAATTATAATTGCATAAGTTGATAAAAAATGCTATGCAATAGCTTTACCGCGGCAGTCCCCGAGCATAGCTGGGCACCGTTAATCAAATAGTTAACTTCGTTAATCGTTAATCCGCTACAAAAAAAGTTAGCTTCGTTAAACGTTAAAGCGTTACATTTCGGAAGAATTAACGGAAGTTAACGTTAATCGTTAATATGTGTAAAATTGCATTTTTATATCATTGCGTTAGTGAACTTATAAAACCTGTTGGTTTAGGTTCTGGAAGTTAACAGGTTAATATATAATATTGTCATAATGAGTTCTCTTTTTTGTCTTGCCTCGGTTAGAGCCCAAATCTCTTCAAACTGTACGTATTGTGACTCATGTACCCTTCTTACATGTTGTTTCAAATTATTCAGGCTTGATACATGAACTTTTATTTTGGTGTCTTTCGGCAAGCAACGCTTACAAGCAAAAAGTATTTGCTGGCCCGATCTGGATACAAATTCCACATACTCAGTCAAATGTGGCCAAGGATTCTCATCAGGACCGCTGAAATCCGATTCCATGTCTTCCATGATATAGTTTTAATTACTATACTGCACAGTACACTTTTCTATCTAACTAATTACACTGCACTCTTCTTTATTAACACGCAAATTATCACTGACAGTAATTTATAATAACAACAAACACAACACTCGTCACTCTAAGCACTGGCGCTAGTACTACGCAGTTTGCTGTACTCGCACGCGCCGGCAAAATATATCTAGTTTTGTTTTTGTCTCACGCGCCGCCGCGCCCGGCACTTGTCGTTTTATACTTGTCTGAACCTGTTTTTCGCGCCACACCGCGGTGCCGTGCGGTAAATAGTGGCATTGGATTAACGATTAACGGACTTTTGCATATTAACGGAAGTTAACGTGTCCGTTAACATTTTTTAAAGTTAACTTAAAAGTTAACCCGTTAATCAAAATGTTAACTTCGTTAATTAACGATTAACGGATTAACGAGTTAATGCCCAGCTATGTCCCCGAGTGCCACACGTATTTTTTTTTATTATTTAATTGTTTCCCTTCTCAAATGATGGTTTCAGTTAACCCAACTTACATCTTATATTATTATATTTTATAATGATTAAAGATGTGGCCCGAGCTTCATACAAACCCGACTTTCGTGTTTAATATTAAATTGTGTGTTTATAGGAAGTAAACATACCACACATTGTTATTCAGTAAATTCCTCTTAAACAATTTGGCCTTTACATAAAATTGCGAAATAGCGTGCTTATTGAGGTAGCAATTTTTAGATGCCACACAGGTCACAGCGGGGTCGAGCCATTATTTTAATATGATGTACCATAATGGTGAGGTGACCTCCTACATTTAAAAAAATCGCATTGGGGGAATGGGTAGAAATGGTAGTAGAAATTGTGAGAAGAACCCAAAACACTATAATGTCGGATTGGGAAATTCATGTGGCATTCGATAATTTAGAAGAACAGGAACTTATAATAAATGTTGGGGAGAACTCATCGAGTGACAATGACGATTCATCAGATTTTGATTAAAATAAATAAAAATTACCTGTCGTTATAATTATTTCGTTTCTTTGTCGAGTACCTACCTATACCTACTTATTTTACAACAGCTATACTTATTACAATAGGCATGGTGTCAGTGGTAAAGAATCAATTCATTAAAATATCACTATACATAAAAGATGATAAAAAAGGATCAATATTGTATAAAAATGTTGAGATTAATAATATTTTTAAGTTTAAAATATGCAGTCTAAACCTTGAGTTAAAACTGTGAATGACGTCACAAATTTATATACAATATAGATATTTCAATCATAACATCACTATTCATATTATCGTACTTTTAAAAAAAAATACTGCATATATGGATTCAATTTGTCTTGGATAAATATTATATGGGATAAAGAAACAAAATTAGGCAGTTGTCGTATTTTTTATACCTCGCATTTAAAAGTTTATTTTTGTGTAATATGCGCAGTTACATTCTACAGGATCTGTAATCGAGAAAAAAAAAAAATAGTATAGAAACAAACATCATTGATAATTTACCCTGACAGCATTTATTATTTAAATTGTAATCGATTACCAGCGCAGTATGCAGGGCTCCATGGATTTATAATTGTATGGTCGAAGGATGCGGGTGTTGTTGCTATGTGTTTTAAATCTCAATATTTAGACTTAAACTATCTCCGGTCTAGCGGTTAATTTAGACGAGGAGTTACCGGGCTCGATTCCTGGTCGGGACACAATAATTTATTTGTTATATTTCCGAGTTTGGTTCGCTACGACGACGACGTGCTTGTCTCTTCTCATAGTGTCTTAAAATTAGAATTATTAAGTATTTAGAATGTAAGCTGACACGGCCTCTTTACAGCCACGATCGTATTTAAGTAGTTTCTAAGTTAGTTTTACTTGATTATAGCAGTAATTTATTTATTTTAAAACTTTATTATTTTGATAACAAAAGGAGTATGTATTGGCATTCTCTTACCATCAACCTTCGGGACATTGTATCAATTATGGTAGGTTTTCAAAACAAACATAAAATAAAGAATATTTAAATAATTTTGATATTAATTTAAATTACGTTATAAGTAACTAAATAAATACATAATTTTAATTCTTAAACTACATAATAATAATACATACACTACATAAATAATACATTTTTTTTTTTTTTTTTTTAAACTAATATTTACATTATACAACTACATTACAATAACAATGAGAATAGAAATGAATTGTGAATATTTATTGCATCTTTAAAAAGTGTGAATATACTTGTCTTTTAAATACACTAATGTATTTATGTATGTAATGTAATGTAATTCCTTACATACATAAATATGGAATATTACCTGTTACGCGATTATTTGGCGCGTTAGTGGCTCGGTTGTAAGAACGCGTTCCGAATCCTACAAAGGTCGGTTCAAATCCCCCCGGCATGTACCAATGAGAAATGCACTTTTCTTACGTACATTTGTCATAGATTAACAACACCACCGTTCCCGTGCCTCGGAGAGCACGTCGGTCCCGGTTCCACTAATATCAACTTGTGGAATCGTTAATTGTCATTTAAAAATTGACATCATATCCTCGCCAAGCCGTCTGGCCAGCGTAGCGAGTATAAGCCAAATTCTCCAGATATATGTTCTGGAAGGCCCATCTCCAGCAGTGGAGGTTCTAGACTCTAGGGGTTACGGTCCAACCATTGCACTTTGTTTAGTATATATATATATTATTAATTGTATTGATTTTATTAGTGCTAACTGTATCCAAGTTGTTAGAAGCGAATTAAAGGAAATAAAATATTTGATTTTGATGGGCCTACAGTAAAGTTGGCTAAATATGAATTCGCTTCTTAAAAAAAACTTTAAGTATATTAGATGAGAGTAGATACTTTGATTTAAAAAAGTTATTATGTTTATAGGAATGCACTACAGATGATATTACATAGAAAATATTTACTTTATGTAGTCGTTTTTATAATTTTAGATTATAAGTTGACACGGCCCCTTTACAGCCATGAATTTATTTATTAAACAATAAATAATTATATATATAAGATATAAATAATTGTTTATGGCAACAATATCAAAGAATTTTTTTAAGCATGTTTACTTACAATGTGAAACTTATGAAAAAAATAAATTTAATTAGTTTTTTAAATAAATAATAATCTCTTCTTACATAGGCAACACAAAAACAACAACTTTTTTTGGCAGAAACTTACATTCATGCTTACTATACTATACTGTACTATACTATACTGTACTATAGTATACTATACTATACTATACTATACTATACTATACTAAATAATAGGTATAAGAAACTTCAATGTTGTATGTAATTGGAGAAGTTTTATTATACATAGATCTAAGCCTAAAATGTCATACTTTTAGAACTCATAATTTCAGATAAACGACCCTTTCAAAACCAGCTGTAATGAAACTCGACTCCGTTCCACATCTTTTATTGAAGGTACAGGTATTGCCTGAATACTCTTTATAAACTAAGGCTGAGTTGCACCAAAATAAAGTGTGTAAGATTAAAGTTTTAAATGACGTCGGATGTATCAATTTTATTTTAAAGGTTAGTTGGTTCAAGCGACGCTATTTTTAACTTTAATAGTTATAATTATGGAGACTTAATATTAGTGCAACCCAGGCTAAGACTGATATCTATGAAGCGTAGTTACATGCCTAGCATAACAGGTTGTGTATATATTTTTTTCTAAACTTTAATGCACAAAGTACAAAGGCGGACTTAATGCCCGTAGACAGAATGACAGCTGACTGACAGAAAAACTGACAGCCTGAACCGTTATAGTGATACGAAAACGTTCCTAAGGGACTATCCATCCGTTAAACAAATACTAAATTTTATCTATACCCCCTGCATAAGGCACGCGCGAAATACGATTTTCAGGAAAGTCAAGTCAAAATTCAAAGTCAAAATATTTTTATTCACGTAAACCTATTACAGGCATTTGATGGAACGTCATTAATTTAATTATTTTGAACGATTCTACTCCTGCTAGTAGAAGACTTAGCAGCAAAGTGGTCCAATAAGTAAGCTGTTAGCAGAAGACCAGCAGCTTAGCAGATTCCAATGACCTGTTAATGTTTAATCTGACTGAGAAAGGAATCTGCAAGGAAAACTCAGCTATATCAGATTTACAAAATAAAACATATACAAAACTGCACCACAACAATATATTATTATATTAATAACCTTTTAAATTTAGTTATCAGTACCTATGAGATTACAATACTTGGTACAGCAGTAACCCACCAGGCAAGTCAGAATTAAGATAGACTACATGCCTATGTGCAACCCGAAAGTCGACAAAACGCAAAAACCTTTGCTAATTTAAGAACAATAAATTGAACGTGTTCGGCCTCGGTCCCAGGCCCCCACAGCAGTCCCCGATCATGGACGTAACGCATGTGCCAGCCATCCCCCCGCTCAACTAGGCCCTTAGGGTGCGGACCGGGACCCGACACACGTGCCACCACTGCAATGACCTTCTAAGGTAGGGACGACCACCGGACACGCACACCAGGAATGTCACGTCATGAAAATTTTGCCTCCAATTTCTAGTTTTACTGTGTTTACGTGCTTATTACTATTTATTTATTATTAACTTGGTAAGCCATGGTGGCTCGGTTGTAAGATCGCTTTCCTTAATCCTACAAATTTCGGTTCGAAACTTTTACTTTTTGATAGTTAAGAGTTTGTAAAAAAAAAATGAGGCCTAACCTTAAGGTGACCATATTCGACCCATGTATTTATTTATAAATTCTTTATTGCACAAAAAAAAAAAGTAATGTATAAGTGCGAACTTAATGCCTTTCGGCATTTTATAACAGCTAACCTTTGGGAGTGTGGCAGAGGATTGCGGGGTTTATTATTAAAATATAAATAATAATAATAAATAAATATTTCCAGACAGGTCACACGGCGCCATCTAGTTTTTGTGGTAAGCTACGAGGCTTATGTTACGGAAACTAGATGGTTGATAAACTACATATTATACTTTTTTTTTGTTGTAAATATATACATATAAACACCGAGACCGAGACAAATTATACAATGTACAACTTGCCCCCGGTGGGAATCGAACCTACGACCTCCCGAGTTCACGGCAACGTTTGTTCCCACTAGACCACGGAGGCGGTCAACTGCATACACTACATAATAATCGTTACATAATATTACGGGAAACTTCGACATATCTTCTCATCGTCCATACCACAGTGTTTGAAGACAAAAGTATTTAACCAGTGCGTCCTCCCCGTAATGTCGTACGGAGCAGAGACGTGGACACTGACAGTGGGTCTGGTTCACAAATTCAAGGTCGCTCAGCGAGCTATGGAGAGAGCTATGCTTGGTATTTCTCTGATGGATAGAATTCGAAACGTTGAAATTCGTCAGAGAACCAAAGTTACTGACATAGCATTCAAAATTAACTAGCTGAAGTGGCAATGGGCCGGACACATCTGCCGCAGAACCGACGACCGATGGGCCAAACGGGTTCTGGAGTGGAGACCACGCACGGGACGACGCAGAGTGGGACGACCCCCCGCCAGATGGACGGATGACCTAAGGAGGGTCGCAGGTGGGGGTCGGATGAGGGTTGCAAAAGACCGCGTGCAGTGGCGAGCTTGGGGGAGGCCTATATCCAGCAGTGGAGAGACACAGGCTGATGATGAATATTACTTCAATAATATATATATAAATATATATACATACCAAAATTGGTAACTATAGAACTATTTACACACATTAACAATTGTATAATAGATGTAGGTATAACAAGAGCTAAGTTGTTAGTTGAGAAAGTGAGCGATTAGGAGATTTTTAAATATATTAATAGACGGCGCCCGTCTGATAACCAGATGTAGTTTGTTCCACTCTCGAGCAGCGGACACTGTGAAAGAACTGAATATCTGCTGGACGAATGCGTAGGGATTTTGAGCTGATTGTTATTAGCAGAGCGAAGGGGAAGATTATGACTGTCTCCAAGGAACTGGAAACGAGTCTTAAGGTATGAAGGAGTTTGTGGATTGTAACTTATATTTAATTTCTCTGCCTGATAGCTACTTATAAATTGTTTTCTTGCAATGCTTGTACCTTGCAGTTTCTATTATGCTTTTACGTAAAGGTACAAAAAATAGTTTTACACGAAGCTTGTACAGTCAAACTCATGAGGCTATACAATTCAATACAAACTTCATTATAGGAATATAAAAACTTTGATTTATATCTAGGGACCTAACCAAAATTACGGACATAGTGATGTGAATTTAAAACAATGGCGAGAGCGAGAATTTACCTGAATTAAATTTGCGTGGTGGTGGCAAAGGCTCGATGGTGGCCCGGTTGTAAGATCGCTTCTTATCAGACAGGCAACAACTCTTAAAATATTTAAAGATAAATTATACAAATACTTACCTCACAAACAGAATAAGTCGCTATAACTTACTTCGTCGTATTTTATATTTAGGTACATTTATTTGTTTATTTAGGATGTTTATCTATGTATATTGTATTGCATATAATAAGTACTTTATGTATGTAATTAATTTGTGTTTTATATAGTAATAAATAATTATTTTTAGAATTTATTATTATTATTATTTCCTTAAATCCTACAGGGTCGATCCCCCCCACCCCTCACCGGCATGTACCAAAGAGAAATACACTTTTCTTATGTACATTTGTCATAGATTTACAACACCACCGTTCCCGTGCCTCGCAGAGCACGTTAAGCTGTCAGTCCCGGATCCACTAATACCAACTTGTGAAATCGTTAATAAATTGTATAAAATTTACATAGATCCTCGCAAACCCGTCTGGCCAGCTTGGCGAGTGTAGCCTAAATTCTCCAGATATATGTTCTGGACGACCCATCTCCAAGAGTGGATCTCCACTGTTGGGTCTAGTACAAATCGTTAAAAAATTGACATCAAATCCTCGCCAATCTGTAACCCGTCTGGCCTGGCAGTGTGGCGAGTCTAGGCCAAATTATCCAGTAATATGCTCTGGAATACGCCAAATCTTCAACTCTGCGTTTTTGGTGATGTGATGAAGATGTTTTTTTTTTTAAAGCTGTATCTGCGGATACGAATGAATACGGATATCCGGCACATCACTAGTTGTAAAACTATTTACGATTTTGCATAAAAGGATGCCCCTGCGCATTACATTAAGTCAATGTATTGTGTATACACTGAGGTGTGGCCAAAAAGTACAGTCACGACACAATTTATGGAAACGGTTACGACAACCTACGACGACAACGTTTCTTTTGTCGTATTTTATGTCTATTATTGCAGATAAATGCAAATTGTTGGAGAAAAAATATAACTATACCTTATTTAAGATAGCAAATAATATTATGTAAACAGGAAAACAAGTGGGTTTTAAACTGTCTTTGTTATATATACCTACATATTTGTTTACATGAATATTAATGTCAATTTTAGTTAGAAATGTGCGAGAACATTTCTGAACACATTGTAACGGTAATGAAAGATGCCTATATATAATTTTTTTTTTTTTTTTTTTTTTTTTTTAAGTTTATTGGACTATGTACAAAGGCGGACTTAATGCCGCTAGGCATTCTCTGACAGCCAAACCTTTAGGACATTTAAACAGGATAGGTGGTAGGTGCAATTAAAAATTAGATGAAATTTAAATAAAACAGAAATATAATTGTAATATAAATATATACATACTTATATCTACATACAATTTACATACTAATACATAAATAAGTCATACTATAGATATACTAATATAACATAAATAAAACTACTTACATGTCGAGGAGAGTGTGATAAAATTAACAATGTGATGATGCTGCTGCTATTATGCTGATATTAAGAGAAAAAAAGATTGAAATTAAAGGTTTAGGTTAGGTTACTTAGTTAGTTAAAAAGTGTTTGTATACCTGGTTTTTAAATATTGCACGATTGGGGGCTTCTCTGATATCAAATGGTAAGTTATTCCAAAGATTCGCAGCGACAACAGCAAATGAGTTCGAAACGGAGGAAGTGTGGTGAGAAGGTATAGAAATTGTGGAGTTGAAGGAGGAGCGAAGAATTCTATCATGAAAAGAGCTTAGAAAACTGAAATTATCTTTAAGATACTTGGGTGAATTAGGTTCATTTAATAGACTGAATAATCTATATATCATAATTGGCACTGCAGAGATTACTGTAGGTGTTGCACGTTTGAGATGTTGATGAATGTACATTATTTCTTGAGGAAGGTCAGCACAGGATCTTGGTTATAGGACGACGAGGAATATTATAGGGTACTGATAAAGAAATGTGTTGCAGGAGTTTGATACATCTAGTCTGGCCATTGACTATTTTATGTAACAGTAAAAAGTCATTTATAGATAGATCTACGTCATTTTGAAAAATTCTAAACTATGGTTGGTGCGGACATCGATGTGAAATTGCTGTTGGTTTTGTATGCTAAAATATAAAAAAGGTACTTACTAAATAATAATAATAATAAATTATTTATTGTACAAAACCAAAAAGAAGTGCAGACAGGCGAGCTTAATGCCGTAAATGCATTTTCTACCAACTAACCTTTGTGACTGAGAACTGTAATAAGCGGGTGCAGCAGAAGAAAATTCATAAAAAAAAAGTAAAGTATCATCACGACTGTTTCCCTTTCGGGGTGGTCAGAAACCACGCTTATAAATAAGCGGATTCACATTTAGCCAACTTTACTATAGGCCAATCATGACAAGTGGCAAGCTCGTCGATGTCTCCAGCGTACCAAACTCGAAAAATATCACAAATACTTAAATTAAATATTAATTAAATGTATTTATTTACATTAATAAATATTTTTGTGTCTCGACCAGGAATCGAACCCTCTGAATCTAAATCCACGAACGTAACCGCTAGACCACGGAGGCAGAAAATTCATAGTTAAAATTATTTATATAAATAAATAAATAAATGTCCTACAAAATACAAATACAAAAAAAAATTATATAACTAAATATAAAATACATACATAAATATTTATTACCTATTTTGTAACAATAATTCCGTAACAAAAATCCATTTTATGAGTTCCGTGTTAAAATAACAAAGTTCCAGCGAGACTTCGAGAGTGTATGGCAGAGATACCCGACCGAATTAAAAACAAAGCGACGACGTAATATTTAAACATAACTCAGTATCACCGCAAATTGTCAAAACAACATTTAAGTTGAAATAGTAATTTATGTTTTAAAATGTTAGTTTTTAGTTTAATTAATAATATATATTTTTTTTAATTTAAAATCATTGTACCTTACTCCCTTCGAATAAATACTATTACTTATTTTTAAAAAAATGAGAGGATTCTTTCGCGCCATTATTGTTTTGTAAATTAATTTACTGTGGATATTGTTGATCAAAAGTGGTGTTGTTTGTTTAATATTGTGCTACAATGTGATTAGTTATGGAAAACGATAAATTGGACTTTGAATATGGGGCACAAGTTGCAGTTTATTTTTTACGGTTTTCCCGCGCTGTAAACTCCTATATTTTACCCGACGTGTTTGAGCTATAATGCCGCGAGTGATTCCAAGAAAAGCATCAAATTCTGCAGCATGACCTCATTAACTCATAAAAAATAAAGATATATTACGTCAGACTTGGCTGTATGGGCTAGACCCTTTGCCTTTCCTATCATTCATCATCCATTGGGCGAAACAAAAAAAAACAAAAAAAAAATAAGCATTATTTTTTATTAAAAATTGTCAAGTAGCCTATTGCGGGCTCAAACATGAAATTTTGAATATAATTTTGAATCTATTCTTATATAGAAGATATACCTGTAATACAATCCACCTAGCGACACGTTAGTGTTCGGGAGGAATCCACTTTCTTCGCGAGAGTTGGCACTCTTTTCCGAATTAGTTTCTATACTCTTTGATCCTTACGATCATTATCGACTTCCATCTCGTACGCGAAGGCACCTCCCTACATGCGAAACCTTTGACCTTTGCCCTTTCACACAACATGGCAAGAAAGCTATTGTTTATTCAATAAACTATTTAATGGAATGCAGTAAATTGTTTTATTCGTAGACGTAATTATAGGGACCTTATTTAACAGCAACCGCTGTCTGTCTTTCGAACAATCCAATATTGGGTAGGTATGGCACTTTAATGCCGTGTTTAAAATGCTGAATTTTGCTTAAATTTAATGAAATCGCAATTCGAAAGACTTTCAAATCGAAATATTGTAAATAAAGCGTTTACAGCCACAAGTCGAACATGTGGTAAGTATTCATACATCCACAATAGTGTTTGAGTAAACTTTTTTTTTTTTTTTTTTTAAATACTAGCATGACATGTGACCCTGCGCCCACCTGATGGTAAGTGGCGCGCAGGGTCCATGAATGTTAGCAACTGGAATCAGACCCTCATGTCCGACATCAGTCCCTAACACTATGCCGGCTTGACTAGATGCCTTTTCACACTTCGCTTAAAGGACTCCAGGTTATAGGAAAGTGGAAACACAGAGGCTGGAAGAGCATTCCACATCTTTATTGTGCGACAGATGTATGAGTCACCAAATTTATAGGTACGCGAAGGGATAGTGACTACAGTATGTGGGTGCATATTCTGACCTGTGCGTGTGGTTCGGTTACGGAATGGAGAGGAAAGAATTAGGTTATAGAGCTCTTCAGAGCACTTACCATAGTATAGCCGGTAGAACACGCTCAGAGAAGCTACATCTCGGCGAAGCTGCAGGGATTCGAGAGTTCCAGAGTGAAGTTGGCTAAATGTGAATCTGCTACAATATAAGAATCTAGATAGATAGCTAAATAAAATAAGCTCGTAGGTATAAAATATTACTTATTGTCGACGGTAAAATGTATAATTTACATATATAATATGTATATAAACTTTACGATATATGGCGCCATTGTCCGCAAAGTTGTTTGGTTGTTGCCATGGCAACCGACGAACGACAACCCTTTTACACTGCGAAAAAAACCCGTAACTTTATTTCATACACGCAACGTAACTGCACGCTTGTTACAACAAAGAATTCAAATAAGATAGAGCGGGCATTGGTTAATATTTAAATTAAATTCCGAATATTCGCCGCATAAACCTGTCACAATCGTTCAAAAAGGAAACAGTAGTGTTGCCACTGTAATAAATAAATCTGAATTCGCAGTACACAAGTAAAATAACAATGCTTTATTTATTTATTTTGAAAGAAAATCTTACAGCTAATACATTAAAATTAAGCAAATAAAGTTAAACAGGTAAGAGGCCAAAACAGATTTTCAGATGTAAACAAAGTACATAAATTAACACAATTATAAAAAGAAAACAGCTCGGATATAAAAGTAAGATACTTATAAACTAAAAGATACACAAGTTAAATAGAGTTAAAAAAAAAAAAAAAAAAATCTGTCCATAGTATATAATAAAGTATAAATCAAAACTAAAACAGTAGAAATAAATGAAAAGTGTGAAAAGTGGTATATGTGAGATTTGTGTGTGTGGGTGGGTGCGTATGATGTTCATGAAGAGTGAATGGGCAAACAATAAATTTTGTGAGATAAAAAGAATATAATTTTAGGTATTTTGGTTACTAAATTTACCAATAGAATATTTAAGCACGGCATTTTTGAAGGAGGCTTTATTGCCACGAAATAAATCCATTTCTGCATATTCATCATTAAACAGCCGAGCTAAACGAGGCATCGCCGAGTTCTGACCATAGTTAGTACGGGACGACGGAACAAGTAGCAGACTCTAATATGTAATGGTTACTTAAAAAAATAAAAATATTTATTTATAGAACTATAAAACTTAATGACGTTTCCCAACGAGACGCGACATAAAAACTCAAATCGAATGACTATTTAAATGAAGATATCTTTATTTCTTGGATTTATATGAAAATAATTTTAAAAGTGTACATAATTTAAAAACACGTTCAGCAAATGTTTCCGCGCCCATTTAATTATATTTTTTGATGTAAGGACTTTGCAATTTTAGTTCAGGTAAATTCATGAATGGGCGGTTCACGATGGCGTTCTTCTGTCACATTATTTTTTACGCTATCTACTTTTTTCTTCCCTTGTCGAAGAAGAACGTCATTTACACTTCCGTAGCAGGCAGATCATTTGAAAGTTGCCACAAATGGATTATAAAAAATATAAAATTATAGTTATTAACGTTGTCACATCTCTGTCGCTAGCACAATTAAATATTTTCAAAGATTTTTCTTGTCTAAGAAAATGTGGTTTCACTGCCGTGGAACGCAGTCGGCATATTCTCTGTGATACAACAACATAATGAATTTGCACGTCGAAGACGGCCATGACTGTCATCAACTAATTAATTCTGTACTGTTTGGTCTAGCTTTGAATCTCATACCGTTTGGATGCTTGCCCTATCTTTTTATCTATTTAATGTCTCTGCCTGAAAAAGAACTAGCTTTGTCTGTAGTTATTAAAGCCTTTAACAGTGAAGGTCTAGGAAGGTATTCAAGCGGCTGTGATGATGAACCGGTTCATTGCATGTTGCAAATATACCGAGAGTTCCGAAAAGAATGCACAAGACGCAATGGATCGGTAAAACAAAACACAATCGTTGTGTAAAAAAGAGAACTAAAACAACGCGTGCCACACAACATAACAATTACTCACGAAATATCTGATGACTTTAAGGTCCTTGCGCTCATGAAACCACAGGTCAAAAAAATAAGTAGAAATAGCTAAACACAATTTAATTTGAGTACCTCACAGATGCTCTCAATGTCCTATCGAATTGTGGAGGATGCCACTATATCTGGAACTCTCGAATCCCTGCAGCTTCGCCGAGATGTGGCTTCTCTGAGCGTGTTCTTCCGACTATACTATGGTGAGTGCTCCGAAGAATTCTATAACCTAATTCCTTCCTCTCCATTCCGTAACCGAACCACACGCACAGCTGAGAATTTGCACCCACATACCGTAGTCACTATCCTTCTACCTATAAATTTGGTGACTCATACATCTGTCGCACAATAAAGATGTGGAATGCTCTTCCAGCCCCTGTGTTTCCACTTTCCTATAGCCTGGAGTCCTTCAAGCGAAGTGTGAAAAGGCATCTAGTCAAGTCGGCATAGTGTTAGGGACTAATGTCGGACATTGGTGTCTGATTCCAGTTGCTAACATTCATGAACCATGCGCGTCACTTACCGTCAGGTGGGCGCAAGGTTACATGTCGTGCTACAATTAAAAAAAAAACTTAAGTCGTATTTCCTTGTCACTTAGGGTACCTCTCGATGAATTGGTGTGCGTCTTGATGATACTGCGTCACCCGTTTCTTACATCGGCAGAATGCACAGCATTATGGACGCTAGTTGTTCAAATACGTTACGTAGTGGAGCGGATTTGGTCGGACCACCGCACCGGGCCTCGGCCTCTCGGCCTCTTTTCTATCACCTTGCCAGTAACAAGGAGTTTTTCTAGGTTATCTCCTCCCTTTCTGGCAATGTGTCCAAGAACCTTGAGTATCCTACGAAGACAAATGGTGGATAGCCCTACCCCGCCCTGAATCTTATCCCGCGCAACCTGAACCTAGTACTAAGTTGGGACGTGCCTGCTGCGAGAGCAAAAAAGAGTATAGAAGAACAGCTTTTTTTTTAAAGACGGATACATAAAATCGTCTTACGATGCGACCACAGCTTGAACCACCGCTAGCGAGGTGGTCGCATCCCCGAATCACCGTGGGGACTCATAACCTCTCTTTCACTGTTGGTCTTGTGTCTTTGTGGCGACCGCCTCCGTGGTCTAGTGGTAACAAACGTTGCCGTGAACTCGGGAGGTCGTGGGTTCGATTCCCACCGGGGGCAAGTTGTACATTGTATAATTTGTCTCGGTCTGGGTGTTTATATGTATAATATGTATATATTTACAAAAAAAAAGTATAATATGTAGTTTATCAAGCATCTAGTTTCCGTAACACAAGCCTTGTAGCTTACCACGGAAACTAGATGGCGCTGTGTGAACTGTCTGTAAATATAAATTTATTTATTTATTTATTTACAGCTAAGCCTGAGTCGTGACTGCGTTCGCCGCGATCAATCAGAACAGAACCGCCCACTTATAACTTCTGCTTGTTTTTTCTCTGTTCTGTGCCGAAGTACACTACAATTATAAGTGCTACTCAAGGGATATACACTTTTACTAAGTTGTTATAAGGTTTGAGATGCGGTTGTAACGAGAATTTGTTTGGGTTATTTATTGTTAAATGTTCCATTGGATTTATTGTCGAGATTTAAGATTGTAAACATGTATTAATTTTGTTTTACAACGCTACTAAGGCCTATCATGTCAATCGGAAAGCTTGTCGATATCTATAGTTTAGTATATAGGCAAATAAATTTATATAAGTATAACAATATAGGGCAAAAGCAGAAGCCAAACGGTATGAGAATCAAAGCTAGGAAGTCGTCTAAGAATTAATTAGTCTATGACAGTGCATGGTCGTGTTTAAAGTGACCTTTTTTCTTAAAAGAACCCTAATTAAAAAAAAAGGCTCTGAATATTTTTGTCCCGTTCCCAACAATATATTTGTGCGAAACAGGATTCTCAACCTATGCAGCCACGAAAACAAAATATCGCAATAGACTGGACGCCGAACCTGATATGAGACTTCAACTGTCTTCTATCAAACCTGATATCAACCAATTGATGAAAAATAAAAAACAGTTTCATACCTCCCATTAGTTAGATTTTTTTCTTTTTTTATATCTTTTATTATTGTACTTGCCATGTGGTAAAGTAATTAATAATTAGTAACTGTTACATTGTACTTTTATTATGCTTATTAATAAAGAATACACTTTTAAAAACTATTGTTTTATTGTAGGGTTCCTAAAGTATTTTGCCTTCCAAAAGGGTTCCGTCGCCAAAAAGTTTGAGAACCGCCTGTTATAGACTGATGTCAGTCATGAGTGTCAGATTCCAGTTGCTAACCTCGCGCGCCACTTACCATCAGGTGGGGGCAATGTCACGTGTGCTAGTATAAAAAAATACAGATCCCAACAGCGTGCCTATGTAAGATATATTGTATGTAGTATACGCGTATATATGTATGTATAGAGTGTAGTATATTTGTATGTATATTATGTGATGTATTATTTAACGTATTAGAGAATGCCTAGCAGGCATTAAGCCCGCCCCTTCTGGTGTGATGCAATAAAATTTCAAATAAATATCATAAACTCGCGACGATGTTGTTCTCATTAAAAAATAGAAAAGCACTATTGTAAAATAGTCTATTGCACCACCGCTAGGCGTAATAAATGCAATTATTTATAAATTATTATGAAAGTGCATGTCTAGACCTAAGTGATTCCTAGAATAACTAAATGTAGATATAAAGAAAATTGCTTGCGGTATACAAATTACAGGCCGCATTAGTAATAGCAGGGTGTGGTGAAAAAATCGGTACAGTCAGTGAGACAAATAGTTTATACATACGGTTTTTTTATGTGTGCGTGGATGGTTATTAATCTACGAGATACGAGTTTTTAGACCTTAGTCACCGGAACTACAATGAGAGCATCACCAAAACAGCGTCAAAAAGAGAATACTGTTCTCACCTTTGGGATGGTTCCGCCAAGTACCTTACAGATGCTCTTAATGTCCTACAGAGGCGAGCTGTTCGAATTGTGGACGATGCCACTGTATCTGGAACTCTCGAATCCCTGCAGCTTCGCCGAGATGTGGTTTCTCTGAGCGTTTTCTACCGGCTATACTATGGTGAGTGCTCCGAAGAACTCTATAACCTAATCCCTCCCTCTCCATTCCGCAACCGAACCACACGCACAGGTCAGAATATGCACCGACATACCGTAGTCATCATCCCTCGCGTACGTATAAATTTGGGGACTCATACATCTGTCGCACGATAAAGATGTGAAATGCTCTTCCAGCCTTTGTGTTTCCGCTTTCCTATAACTTGGAGTCCTTCAAGCGAAGTGTGAAAAAGCATCTAGTCAAGCAGGCATAGTGTTAGGGACTGATGTCAGTCATGAGTGTCTGACTTCAGTTGCTAACATTGGCCCAAGGTCACATGTCGTGCTAGTATTTAAAAAAAATAACCTGAATAAGTTTACTGCCAAAATTCATTAAAAACGGTTTAGTTATATATATACCATTAGGCATATAATTGTGATGAGCTTTCTCAAGCGCCTAGTGACAGGGCCGTGGGAAATGTCATAGTAAATCTAAATAGCAATATAAGTCGAATTAAAAACGCACGTAAGCATTATAGGTATGCAGAAAAGTTCGTTTATTTTATATACGTATACAGAATGTATTTATAAACGAACTAAACCAAATTCAACCGAACTAAACCAAACCAAAAAAATAATTAGCATGCTAGTGTTTTGGACACCATGCCACAAGACGGCGATTTGAATAAGCTATTTTTTTGGAAGTATTTAATTTTTATTTTCTATCTATATTTTTTTAGGTTAAATTTAGTTTTTGTTGTAATATACTTAGTTTATTTAATTTAAGTTTTGTTTGAAATAAACTATTAAAGTCATACCTAAATTGCATGCTGAAGCTCAGTAAGACATTATCACAAAGCCTATATATAATTTATTTATTTAAAAACTTTATTGCACTATGTACAAAGACGGACTTAATGCCGCTAGGCATTCTCTGACAGCCAAACCTTTAGGACATTTAGACAGTATAGGTGGTAGGTGCAATCATTAAGTTATTCTTAACAGTATCCTTCTGTATCTTATTACATACATAAGAATATTACATACTAATACATATACAAATACATAAATACGTAATATATAAATATACACAATATATAAACATAAATTACATCATAAATAAACAATAATATAAAAATAAAACTACTTACATGATGAGGGAATTGAAATATGATGTTGCTGCAATTGAGGATAGTGAGGACATGAAAAAGAGACATAAATTTGGGACAATCTAGTTAGAAAGAAAGTGTTTGTAAACCATATTTTTGAAGATGACACGATTATAATTTTAACATAAATATTATTATTATTATTAGGTAAGATATTAGGTTAGGTTTATATGCAATAGAGAACTAAAAAAACTAAACTAAATTAAAAGGAACCATCCCAAACCATGGCATACTAAAATTAAACGGAACCATCCCAAACCATGGCATACTAAAATTAAACGGAACCATCCCAAACCATGGCATACTCAAATTAAACGGAACCATCCCAAACCATGGCATACTAAAATTAAACGGAACCATCCCAAACCATGGCATACTAAAATTAAACGGAACCATCCCAAACCATGGCATACTAAAATTAAACGGAACCATCCCAAACCATGGCATACTAAAATTAAACGGAACCATAACAAACCATGGCATACTAAAATTAAACGGAACCATCCCAAACCATGGCATACTCAAATTAAACGGAACCATCCCAAACCATGGCATACTAAAATTAAACGGAACCATCCCAAACCATGGTATACTAAAATTAAACGGAACCATCCCAAACCATGGCATACTAAAATTAACTATTACCCACAGGTTCGAATCCAGCGGATACTACTCCAATATTATAAATGTGAAAGAAGCTTACAGACAGTATGTATGTGTTTTTTGCGAAAAAAACTGCCAGCCCTATTGTCACCAGAGACGTCAATGAGCCTTGGAATAATTTCTTGATGACTTAACGGAGGTACCGGGTTCGATTCCTGGTCGGGACACACAAATATTTAATAATGTAAATGCTTATAAGCGTGGTTTCTGGCCACCCCGAAAGGGAAACGGTCGTGATGATACTTTACTTTACTTTTTAAAGGGTAATTATGTCAGAGAATTTATGTAATGTCAAAACTTAAATCTAAATAGCTATACAATGTCAATATTTAATTTTAGTTTTATATTTACGAATTCATTTGTAGAATATAACCAAAACTCGCACAACCAGACGTAAATTACTTTTTTGGTTTGGTTTAGTTCGTTTATAAATACATTCTGTATACGTATATAAAATAAACGAACTTTTCTGCATACCTATAATGCTTACGTGCGTTTTTAATTCGACTTATATTGCTATTTAGATTTACTATGACATTTCCCACGGCCCTGTCACAAGGCGCTTGAGAAAGCTCATCACAATTATATGCCTAATAGTACCACTTGATCATAATGGCATCAACACTCATAAATAACCTAATTACAGATAGTTTAGTACCTACTGCCACCGTGGCCTATTCAAAGCTAGCGGTAAAGGATTCGATTCTTGTACGAGACAAGACAAGACTGAAGGTGCAATACAATGCCTTCAGAATTCTGTTTCGGCTCCCCAGGTGGTGTAGTGCATCCAGCATGTTTGCCGAGGCACGTCTGCCGGTATTAGATGCGGTAATCCGACATCGTATGGCCTCATTTAGAAAATGCATAATTGACACTAAAAATATAATTTTAAAGAATATCCAGGAGCATTGCTTCATGCTCTAAAAATTATGGACAAATAAATTAGTATATTCATTTCAGATTTATTACTAACATAGTTTTCTTAAAGTTATTATTGTTACTAACACGATATGGTTTTAGTACCGAAATAAAGATTTATTATTATTATTATAAAAAGAAAGAAAGAAAGAAAATACTTTATTTATCGCAACAATTACAATGGTTACAAAAAAATTAATATGCAAGGAAAAATCGAAATGTATAAATGTAAGCCTATTCTATATACCGAAACATACATACAGGTGTAAATAGGTGGTCAGCTCAGCATATGCTACAGCCGAAACATTTGACTCGGTTAAAATTACCAGTGTGTAGTTAGCGGCCAAAAGTTTTCTGCCAAGATAACTCGCCCAATTTGAAAAGTCAATTAAAAAAATAATTCTTAAGTGTCGCGTGAGGTCCATGAATAGCAACCGAAATCAGACTGACATCAGTCCCCTAACACTATGCCGGCTTGACTGTGCATGACATTCGAGCCCGTTCACATAACGTGTAGATACACTTTACTGGATTTATCAGCACGAACAGTGGATACCACCATCAGTCTGTCTAACACTTGTTTATTATTCTCGTTGAAAGTATGTGCTATTTGCAATGTTTCAAATGTCATTTTTTACTTTATGGAGAATTAACATTGCATTGCAATTAATAAGCTTGCATAGTGATATTTATATAAAAATAACACCACTTGAAACAAGACTGTCTAAGGTCAGGTGGGGTAAGTGAAACGAAGGGGTAAGTAAAACACCCAACCATAATCAATAAACCATAGCATTTATCGATACCGTCGTGCGGTCGGTAAAACAGGAATAACGAAGTGGTTCCATCGCTCTCATATAGATGTCGCTACTATTAGTCCGTAAAATGATAAACAAGATAGAAATCTGACATCTGTCAAACCACAAAACACGAGTTGGACGCTGCTTTTTCATGTTTACTACCCCTGACTGCCTTGACCATGTTTCACTTCCCCCGAATTCAATTTGTTTCCATGTATTTTTTAAATTAGACCATAAAACGATGGACTACGATTCAAATTTGATTAAAGCAATTTGAGAGGTCAGTTTAGTTATTAAAATAGTTATCTACATTTATTATTTATGGATATTTTCCTTTGTCTCCTTTTCTCTGTTTTAAACGAGCCTGCGACACCGAAATACCTCAAGGATAATTTTGCCTATCTCTCTTCCTTCCACGATAAATCTTTACATTCTTCTCATAACTCTCTTCTTTCTGTCCCTTCACATAATTCTGGTTTTGTCTCCAACTCCTTTGTAGTCGCTGCCACAAATTTATGGAATGATCTTCCGGTGAACATAAGGCAGGCAACTAATAGATTGTCATTTAAAAAATTGGTCTATGAACACTTTATAAATAGGCCAAAACCACGTTAGTAAGTTGTATTTATGTATGTCTATGTATAATATTGTGTATGTATTAGTATTTAGTATATTGATAATATATTACATATATAAAACTATATAAGTACGTATATAATATATGTTAAGTCATTCTTTAATTGTATATTTTACCATTGCTTTATTGCACCTATATTTGTTCAAATTTGTCCCTAAGGTTTGGCTGTCAGAGAATGTCTACGGGCATTAAGTCCGCCTTTGTACTTTGTGCAATAAAGTTTTTAAATAAATAAATAAAATAAATATTTTGAAGACAGTTTCACTTACCCCTTGTCCGGGGTAAGTGAAACAAAACCATAGTATGTTTTAATTTGATTATTTTACTATTAATGACACAACGAGAGGGCTTGAAATTCATACCATAAGAAAAAAGAAGAGTATCTTTTGCCTGCTATACTGAATAAAACGAAAATCCATTCTGGGCTAGAACTCATTTTATAAAATTAAAAGAAAAGTATGTTTCACTTACCCCACCTGACCTTAAATAATTATTGAAATACCTCGATATTAGGTTGCCATTTCGAGTGCGACGATAATAGATGCCGTAAAAAAAGACTGTAGTAGGTACTTACCTATATCTATATTCGTCTCTCAAGAAGCGCACTCACATAGTTATACTAACAGCATATTATTATTATAGCTAGGATTGGGCAATACGATTCATATATTACAGTAACAACAAGTTGTGATGACACTTATTGAAAATTTGATTTAGATCTGTCCCGATTTTTTTTTATCATCATTATTTATTAATTTAAAAACTTTATTGCACAAAGCACAAATGCGGACTAGACATTCTCTGACAGCCAAATCTTACTGTAAATTAATCTCACTTAAAATTTAAAATCCAAAATTCTTTATTGTATAGATTGATTTTTCTATAATTAGAACTGTAATCAGTTGTATGTACATGTCATGACGATGCAATCTGCCCATATTATGGGCATACAATATAAATAAATAAATAAATATTTCCAGACAGGTCACACAGCGCCATCTAGTTTCCGTGGTAAGCTACGAGGCTTGTGTTACGGAAACTAGATGGTTGATAAACTACATATTATACTTTTTTTTTTGTAAATATATACATATATTTGACCGAGACAAATTATAAAATGTACAACTTGCCCCCGGTGGGAATCGAACCCACGACCTCCCGAGTTCACGGCAACGTTTGTTACCACTAGACCACGGAGGCGGTCTATAGATATATATGCTTATGTCAATAGATATTTATTTACAATATATAATAAATATTAAGATATAAGCAAAATTCAGTAAAAAACGACCTTTGCTTTTATGTTTATTCGGCTAAGTTGTGATATAGACTTTAAATGATAATTTTATAGCGAGCCTGAACTCTCGGCACGGTAACTCGACGACGACAGTTATTGACAATTTACTTTTTAAATTTTAGGCTTAGGATACAACAATGTTGAAGGACACTTTCCTATAACCTAGAGTCCTTCAAGCGAAGAGTAAAAATACAGCTAGTCAAGCCGGCATAGTGTTAGGGACTGATGTCGGACATAAGTGTCTGATTCCTGTTGCTAACATTCATGGACCATGCGCGCCACTTACCATCAGGTGGGCACAGGATCACATGTAGTACAAAAATTAAAAATAAAAAACACGCTCACAGAGGCACTAGAGGTTTTTAGACAAGGTGGCGTCGTCTAATAAATTGAATCGCTCGATACCAATATAATAACGCTTTTAGGATGCTGTTGGGACTCCCGAGATTCTGTAGTGCCTCCGGGATGTTTGCTGAGATGCGCACGGATGGCTTCCCCACCATCATGCGTAAGAAAGTATCATCCCTGATGGCGCGGGTATGCGGGAGTCCCAATAGCATCCTGAGGGTGGTTGCGGGCAGTGTGGGGGGGCCTATTGCGCAACACTGGACTGCAGTACTGGTGGGAAGTTAGGTTAAGTTTATTTATAGATATTTGTAATTAATTGTATAATAGTAAATATAGTGTAAAATAATATTAATTATGTTAAATATAAGAATATGGATGTTATCTTAAATAAAAATATTTGAATTAAATTGAATTGAATTTGAATTGATACCATCCCAATATGTGCCATCTCGAGTTGTCAGTAGAAAAACGCGTACTATGCAAACGAGACGATAACCAAAGTAATACTTAGTATAAATTGTGATGATTATTACTATGTAAATGTATTAGGCAGAAAAAGCTTTTAAAGTTTCGTAAAGCAAAATGATAGTCGATTTGTTTTTTAATACTTCAACAGACAGTTATTGCTTTCTTGGATTTAAGGCGGCATTTTCCATTTCGCTACAAATCGTGATAAAGCTGACAAAAATAAATTTAAAAAAAAACTCTTAAAGCGATAATGGGGTGTATCACTAACTTTTTATCATGGTAGATGGCGCATGATAGATGGTACCTCATTAAGTTGCATGGAAAACTTGTATTTTTATTACGAAATTTATTATTTTCTGGATATTATGCCGATTCGGATTTAGACTCGGAGATACCGGGTTCGATTCCTGGTCGGGACACAAAAATATTTATTAATGTAACATTTAATTAATATTTTATTTATTTGTGATATTTCTCGAGTTTGTTACGCCGCGGCGCCGGAGACATCGACGAGCTTGCCACTTGTCATGATTGGCTTACAGTAAAATTGGCTAAATGTGAATCCGCTTCTTTATAAGCGTGGTTTCTGACCACCCCTAAAGGGAAACAGTCGTGATGATAATTTACTTATTTTACTTTATTATGCCGAAATGAGCAGCTTTTAAGTGTACAAATCGAGATTTCCAAGCGAAATCAAAGATATACTTAGTGATCTCAAAATTTCCGTTCTATTAATTAAGCATTTTTTTATTTTTAAAGACTGTGTGCGCTTTCTTAATTCGTCTTTTAAGGTAGGTAACGTTAATTTAAAATACATTTTTCTGTTATAAAAATAAAAAAACTACAAAAAAATAAAAAAAAGATGCGACATAGGTGTAAAACTAGGTACCATTGCCGCTAGCGACATCTACAAAAAGCTTTGCCTGATACACCCCATTCAAACACAGGGTTAGAATACAGAAACGCATTTTTTAATGTTGCCAGATATTTTACCAAGTTTTATTTTTAATACTTTTTTTTCTGTTATTACTATTATCTAAGGTATTATTGACACAAAACGTTTTCTTTTCTTACTTTATTTTCTTAATTAAGGCCCTTCTTATTAAATTTTTCTTTGTACCTGTACGACTAGTGAATATGCGCCCACCTGATGGTAAGTGGCGCGCAAGGTCCGTGAATAGCAACTGGAATCAGACACTCATCACTGTCATCAGTCTCTAACACTATGCCGGCTTGACTGACCATGATGGCAATTTGAGCCTGATCCCGAATCGTGTGGATACCTATTTTCCCGCTTCTACAGGGTAAATTACCACCATCAGTACGCCTACCTCCTATTTGTTGTTCTCGTTGAAAGTATGTGCCATTTGCAATGAAGTCAAATGCCAATTTTTACTTTCAAGGGGAACTAATATTGTAAGTTTGTAATTGTCTATGTTATTTTAAATAGAGTAAAAAAGTATTATCACGACCGTTTTCCTTTGTTTCACTTTTGGAGTGGTCAGAAACCACGCTTATAAATAAGCGGATTCACATTTAGCTAACTTTACTATAGGCCAATCATGACAAGTGGCAAGCTCGTCGATGTCTCCAGCGTACCAAACTCGAGAAATATCACAAATAAATTAAATATTTTTGTGTCCCGACCAGGAATTGAACCTCCGAGTCTAAATCCACTGACTTAACCGCTAGACCACGAAGGAAGTTGTTGTAATTAAATCTAAAATAAACACAATTAATTGTTATGATTATTAAATTGTATTTAGTTGAGGCACGCTGCAAAACAGTTGAGGCAATCTAATTAAATAGTCAATTGGTTAAAATATATGTATGAAATAGTTACAAAGCACTATTTATACGATTAGGTTATTTATTATGACCAGGTACTTCATTATAGATAAAACACTGGATTTCAAATCGGCGGGATCCAAACTTTGTAACGTAATTTTTATTTTTATTTTTATCCATTTTCGTTATGCTAGGGTAAAATAAATAAAATAAATTACAGATTATGAAAACACATCATATTAACTATCAAATAAAAAAGAAATAATTATGGCACGAGATGATTTTATTGGACCCATTTCTCTGAGAAAAATGGGCATGCTCATTTTACCGCTAAAATATTTTTTTATAGTTTAGTGCCTTAAGTAATAATTATGATACGGTGTCATATTAATATACAAAAATTTACACTCATAAAAATGCTGTTAATGCATTTTCATATAAATTTTATACTGTTAATACTACATACCTCATTATCATTATCATCATTTGAACACAGAGTCCTAGACCTTTACTGCTGGACCTGGGCCTTCCAGAACATATTTGGAAAAAGCGTTTGCCTAAAACCAGTCGCCAACTTTTATGCCTTAACTAAATACAATTCAATAATCATAATATTATTTGTGTCTTTTTAAAATTGTTTTAGTTTAGTATGGTATGGTATGGTATGGTATGTGTTAAGACCAAATGTCCTAACATCAGTTAACCGACCACGGAGAGGAGCCTCTCCGCGGTCGGCTAATAGCTTTAAGTTTAAACATATTTTTGGGACCGCGGAGTCATGGTCGGGCATTCGCGGTTCGTACACGCACCTACAGTAATAAACGCATCAAAAGAAATACAGTCCATCATTCACATACTTCACCAGCCAGGGTACCCCGAGTCATCCTACAAAGGGCCTTGGCCCCAACATGGTCCTTCGAATGGTCATTATGATTTTGCGCCCATTTGCGCCTCTGGAAGTAACGTCGTGATTCGTTCCCGCCTTCAGAAAAAAAATCAAGATGTTTTCGCGCCTCAACATTGAAGATGGTTTCATCGTAGCATCAAGATTTAACATCATGCTCTAATCACCGCATCAAGAATATTCTTCGTCTCAAGCATGAAGATTTCAGAACAAGAAAAACTCATTTTTTGTTAGATTTCTCGGCAAATGTGATTGGGAAAAATCAGACTTCTCGACTGTACAGACACTTCGTGTGGTCATCGCTAGTAGTCAGCTGTTCCAGCCGCTGCGAACTATACAACGTCTACAGCATCGAAACACATACAGAAATCAGCCATTCAATCAAACATTCCGAGATCACATCGCATACACACAATTGGGAATTTAAATACCTAATCAGAAGAGGAATCAGGACAAAACGCAAATATTGGAGGATAAGCTATAGCTGGATTGTGCACAAAAACCGTGAGATCTTTCCATTTCCTATCTATCACAATTTCACTTCAATTATCATTGCACCTTGTTCATTCCACATCATTCACAATTATTTAAAGTAGATTTTAAACTTATAAATCGTAAATACTTATTATTTCAATCTAAAATAACATAAAACATAACATTCATTAAAACCCGATTTAACATTCCGTATAGTTTTTTTTTTTTTGATATACCTACGTAGATCTCATTTTGCAAACTCATCATTTACGGTCATAGTTATTCATAAAATCATTAAATAAATTATAAAATCATAAACTAAAAACTAATTATTTATATTTATTTACAGGTTTATGTACAAATATAAAATTAAAACATATTCAATAACGCCTGAAAATTTCGAATACCAATAAATTCAATAAACGCCTGATAATTTATAGCAAAAGTGTACATGTTGCGTTAAAACAAATTTTCTTAATCTTTTTAAACATTTAAACATTAACTTTCTATTTTTTATTATAAACGATGGCGGATTCAAAGTCAAAAGACCTAATAAAGAAAAGGGGTTCTATTAAAGCTAAATTAACGAATTTTTCAAATCATTTAGATATTTAAAAAAACAGTTTAGAAATAAATGAGTCAAATCTTATCGAACTTCAGTTGCGCCTAGACAGAACAATTGCATTGTACGATGAATTTGATGATTTACAGAACGAGTTGGAGCTATTATCGGACAAACCAGAGGAACAATACTTGGAAAGGACGTTATTTGAGGATTCATATTATTCGATGACGGCGTCCGCACGAGCACTTATTGAAACTCATCGCAAGCCATCAGCACCTGTCGCTGGATCATCAGAGGTAGGCTCAAGTAATGGCACTTGCATAAACACTTGTGTTCGCAATAATAACTACAATTTAGCACAATTACCTAAGATTGATTTGCCTCAGTTTAATGGTAAATATCAACACTGGCTCGAATATCGGGATACTTACATATCTATGATACATTCAAAGGAAAATCTCAATGACATTAATAAATTTCATTACTTACGCGCCTCTTTAAAGGGCTACGCGGCTAAGATAATTAAAAGTCTAGATTTTAAAGCAGCCAACTACAACTCAGCATGGAAATTGTTGTGCGACAGGTATGACAACAAACGTCTACTTGTTAACAATCATATTAAATCATTGTTTGAGCTTGAAACAATACAAAAAGAGTCAAGTCAGTCAATTCGTCATATGGTGGATGAAACTAAGGAGAACTTAAATGCATTAGACACTTTAGATCAGCCCACCGCGCATTGGGACACTCTTATCATTTATTTAATGACCACAAAATTAAATAACTTCACAAATATAAAATGGGAAGAACACAGAAACACATTTTCAACCTATCCGACTTTAGAGATTTTTTTCAAATTTCTCGCAGATAGGGCAGACCTGTTAGAAACTTTAGAGGAGGCTAGGGTCATTTCTAATAAATCTGTAACTTCTTTTTCTAGCAGCAAATCAAAAAGCTTCATAGTATCGACTGGTAAGAATAAAAATGCACTTTCATGTCCTTGGTGTAATAATGAATATTTCTTATTCTCATGCCAAACCTTTAGGCAGCTACCTGTCGATATACGTATACAGAAGGCTACACAATGTAAGGTATGCTTAAACTGCCTTCGCTCAGGTCATGCTGAAGCAAAATGTAAATTAGGTCATTGCAAGTATTGCAACAGCAAGCATAACACTCTTTTACATCTTGAAAACAATTCAGAGCTGTAGTACATGATAGCCTAGCTTTATCAGCTAAAAATACACAAAATATAAGTAATAACAAAAATATTTTACTTTCCACAGCGTTGATCAAAGTGCTGGACAGCAAAGGGAAGCCACACACCGCCAGAATATTACTGGACAATGGGAGTACGGCCAACTTTGTCACACAGGAGCTTTGTAGTAAACTTAAACTACGCACCTGTCCAGTCAACTCGAAGGTGATTGGTATCAATAGCCAGACTTCTGCTAGCTCCAAGTCATGCTCGCTTACATTAGAGTCTAATGACGGCAGTTACAGGACGGACATTGACTGTTTCATGTTACCACACATCACCACATCATTACCAACGACATATATACACACTCAGAACTTAAACATACCTACAGGGATTTGCTTGGCCGACCCGTCATTCAACGTACCGTCAACCGTCGACATATTAGTCGGAGCGGACATCTTTTGGAGCGTTATTGGCACAAATCGCATCCTGTTAGGGAAACACAGACCCACCTTATTAGAAACAAAGTTAGGTTGGTTGGTATCAGGCTCTGTTCATCAATCCTATCAATCTGAGCCACTTTGCATGTTCAGCAGAGATAAAACAGGGTATTCAGGCCTCACACGTTTTTCGGAGTTGGATGCTATCTCATCTAAGCACTATCTAGCTTCTAATAAAAACGTTTGTAGGCAAAGTATCCATTCATATTTTATACATCAACTGCGTGGGCGGCAGGCTTAATGCCTCGCCCTACGACTACAATGTTAATCATATCATACGTGGCAGGAGTCCTTATTACAGTTAATTTTTAATTTATTTCATATATAATATTACCATTCAGGTCCACAATTTTAGAATTTCCATTTCTTCAGACAGGAGTAGATTATTGCGGGCCAGTGTTGATATTAAACAGAAAAGGTAAAGGCAGTCGGTTGATCAAAGCTTACATTAGTGTATTTGTGTGCCTTGCGACAAAGGCCGTGCGAGCTTGTCTCTGATTTGACGAAAGAAGCATTCATTGCAGCATTGCATAGATTTGTAGCTCGTCGTGGAAAGCCTAATAATATCTTCTCAGATAATGGTACTACATTTATTGGTACTTTCAACGAACTATCACGGTTCCTAAACAAACATTTATTATCAGACATAATTGAACAAAATATTAATTTCAGTTTTATTCCGGCATACACTCCGCACTTTTGTGGGAGTCCGCGGTAAAATCAACTAAACACCACCTCTGACGCGTTCTCGGTATGACTCATCTTACTTTCGAGGAAATGACCACATTATTAGCGCAGGTGGAAGCAATCCTAAATTCCAGACCTATCACTCGTATATCCGACGACCCATCCGATTTCTGTCCCCTATCTCCTTCTCACTTCCTCATCTCTAATATCAGTGCCTCATCCACAGATGTCCAGAAACACTAAAATTACATCGATGCAGAGATTCCAGCGTATCGAGCTGCTAAAATTCCATTTTTGGAAGCGATTCTCCAGCGAGTATATTTTGTGGCTTCAGCAAAAGACTAAATGGTATCAGTCACAAGGAGAGCTCAAGGAAGGGACCCTAGTACTCATCAAGGACAAGACCTTGCCTCCTCAGCAATGGTTACTAGGTCGTATAACGGATGTCATTACAGGCAAGGATGGCGTCGCTCGCGTTGCAGATATTAGGACCAAAAAGGGGGTCATTCGTCGTGGCTTCAACAACATATGCCCCCTACGTACAACACTCAACATTGAAATAACTTCAACGCGGGGAGCATGTTAAGACCAAATGTCCTAACATCAGTTAACCGACCACGGAGAGGAGCCTCTCCGCGGTCGGCTAATAGCTTTAAGTTTAAACATATTTTTGGGACCGCGGAGTCATTGTCGGGCATTCGCGGTTCGTACACGCACCTAACAGTAATAAACGCATCAAAAGATACAGTCCATCATTCACATACTTCACCAGCCAGGGTACCCCGAGTTATCCTACAAAGGGCCTTGGCCCCAACAGTATGGTATGGTATGGTATGGTATGGTATGGTATGGTATGGTATGGTATGGTATGGTATGGTATGGTATGGTATGGTATGGTATGGTATGGTTTGGATTGGTTTGGTATGGTATGGTATGGTTTGGTTTGGTTTGGTTTGGTTTGGTTTGGTTTGGTTTGGTTTGGTTTGGTTTGGTTTGGTGCGAGCCCGACATAACCTCCCCCCTGTCCCCCGACTCGGGGGGGGGGGTATCCGGTAGGGATTTCCTGATGTAAAAAAAAAAAAAGGGTTCGGTTCGGTTCGGTTTGGTTTGGTTTGGTTTTTAAGTGGCAAGTCTCGTCGATGTCTTTAGCGTTCCCTTTGAGAAATATCACAAATAAATTATTGTGTCCCGACCAGGAATCGAACCCTCCTCCGAGTCAAAGAAAGTAAAAAAAAAGGTAAAATAGTTAAGAAACAGAATGAACAGAGACACAGCTATTAATAATTCTATATTGGCAGATACGATGTCCCAATTAATATATAATATATAATGTATAATGCATCTAATAAAGATATGAACGCAACGGTAAATTAATATTAAATTTCCGTCTTACAACTAGTTATTCTTCAAGCAAGCTTTATCCACTAAGCCAACACAAAGCAACTCGATTAAAACTGGGCTGAACGAGGTCTTATTTTGGTTAAAAACCATACCGATTCGAATACAATCCAATCATTCGAAACTATGGACGAGATCGTTAAGTAAAGCGGTTTTTTTTCTAAGAATGCTGCATACTGTTGTGTCTTCTTTTAATATATTTATCGGCTCTTAGACGCGCGTGCCCACTCTCCCGTCGCTCACAGGTGACTGCCTGTTTTACGGCCGCACGTGCGCTAGAGATGACATAATGCTTCCTTCTCTTTCACTTACAAACACTACACATACAAAGGTAGATAATATTTAAAGTTGTTTATAGAGCAAGTTATATATATATATATATATATATATATATATATATATATACTAACTAGAAAGAAAGCATAGGGACAAAAATAAAGAAAGGAATGCTCCGATGGTTCGGGCATGTCGAAAGGATGAGTGAAGAGAGAAGAAGCGACAGAGGTATGTCGAGATCGTGACAAGTGGCGCTCAATTGTCTCTGCCTAGCCCGCAAGGGATTTGGCGTGAAGATATGTATGTATGTATGTAACTAGACATGTGTGTTGTGAATCAGACACTCATAACTGACTTCAGTCTCTAATACTATGCCGGCTTACAATACACTTTACTGGGTTTATCGGCACGAACGGTGGAAACTTCCCCGCCCCAGCATACTGGGCAAATTAGCACCATCAGTCCGCCTACCACCAATACCAATGCCGCTAGTGACATCTACAAAAAGCTTTGCCTGATACACCTCATTGAACGAATTGATTGAATTAATGAATGAACATTAAATTTAGTACCGTCTACTTTCTATAAGAACCGACATTTGTCAATTGCTTGTTTTAACTTCCACCCCCTGGTCACAATTTTGGCGCGCGACTAGGTTTTATAGCATGGTGCAAACATCAGGTGCCGTATCAGTTTTAAATAAATTTCTATCCATTTTTTACCCTTCTTGTGGCACATCTATTAATGAAATTGATGGAGTACACTTCAGACCTGCTCTTTATGATCCATTTTTAATAAATCTTACTAAATGCTTTAAATTATAAAATCAAAATTTATTTTATTTCAAGTTCAAATTTAGAATACACCGGTAAGCCGTAGTTTACTCTAAGGCACAGGTTTTTAGGGACGTAAGGCAAACACACATGTTTGGATATCATAGAGGAATCTGTTTGCATAAATAATTAGTGAGATGAGGTCAGAAATTTACGAAAAACCGGTAGAAAGTGCACGCAATGGATTTAAAGTAACTTTCCTAGGTGTGATAATTTAATTAACATAGGCTTATTGTGAAATAGAACTCGTTACATCTAGGAATAGACCTTAACAATTTATTACCTATAGTTTGCAGGCGATCTTAGGAATTTCTTCCTTAATAAATAGATATTAATTGTAGAAAATAAATTATCAGGTGTAGAAATTTTGACAGGAATAATATAATTTTATCCATAAACAAAAAAAGGTATTTTATGTTATGTTACAATTACTTAACTTTCCATCAACATGTTATTACGCACGAGCCCAAGGTTTTTCCTAATCTTAAGCGATCCCTCGTTAATTTTAATCATTAATATAATAATCCAAAAGTCCACTGTTTTATCTTAAAGCACGTTTTGGTAATAAATATTCTGTGATTACCTATCAACGGTTAACCAACATCCCGAGGCATTACCGCGGCCACACACGAAGATTATCTATGGTGTCCATTAAAAAAATACCCGAACAAATATTGTATAGTTTTATCCCAGTGTTTGAGTTGTCGCTTCAAGCGCTTTTTTTTACGTTGTTCGACTTGGCTTTACTTTATGGTTTTCATACAATTTAAACAAAATTCGTTAAAAAAAGCTTTGAACGCTTTGCTCTGTTTTCAAGTCAAACACGCCATAAGTAACAGTCCGACAGCTTTGCTTTTTAATCTACACTGGTTCTTTATTTATATAGTTAATTGCTTGGTATTGTTTTTTTTTTTTTTAATTGTCTTTAAAGGACAGAATACAGAATACATCAGCCCTAAACACGTAATTTATTTGCATAATATATGTTCATAACCGAGTTGGGGATCATCAAATTCCAGATGCTGCAGAATTTGATGCTTTACTTGGAGTCACTAGCGGCATTATAGCCCAAACACGTCGGGTAAAATATGGGAGTCACCAGCGCGAGAAAACTGCATAAAATAAACTGCAACTTGTGCCCCATATTTAAAGTCCAATTTATCGTTTTCCATAATTATTCACATTGTAGCACATTATTAAACAAAACAACACCACTTTTGACCAACAATATCCACAGTAAATTAATTTACAAAACAAAAACTTGCACTTGACATGTCCACACAAAATGGCGCGAAGGCCCTGGCTTGGTATTGTTAATTGAAAAACTAGACTATCAGTTTCTGAATCTATAAATTAATCGCGCATTTAATTTGTAAAAAGTTTGGACGAATTCGCGCCAATCTGAAGACAATAAATAAAATTAAAACAATGTTGGACTTGAAAGCAAATTAAGCAAAGCATGCTTTTTTAAGAAGCACTTAAAGCGACAAGTCAAACACAGGTGAGTCTTGCGCAACAGTGACTTTTTTTTAAATACATACACAAAACATACGCTGTGTTTGACTTGTCGCTTTATGCGCTTTTTTTCACTTTATTCCGCTTTTAAAGTCGTTCGACTTGGCGTTTGTCTATGGTTTTCATACATAATGGGGTGTATCAGGCAAAGCTTTTTGTAGATGTCGCTAGCGGCACTTGTACCTTGTTTAAACATTTGACGCATCATTTTTTAAATGTTTTTGTAGTTTTTTATTTTTATAACAGAAAAATGTATTTTAAATTAACGTTACCTACCTTAAAATACGAATTAAGAAAGCGAACACCGTCTTTAAAAAGAAAAAAGGTTGAATTCATAGGACGGCAATTATGAGATCACCATATCTTTGCTTTCGCTTGAAAATCTCGATTTGTACACTTAAAAGCTGCTCACTTCGACATAATATCCAGAAAATAATAAATTTCTTAATAAAAATACAGGTTTTCTATGCAACTGACAGTTATAAAAAGGTACTATGTATCATGCGCCATCTATCGTGATAAAAAGTTATTGATACACCCCATTCGGTAAAAAAGCAAGCAAGCAAGCATATAAATGCTTTCAAGTCGAACATTGGGACATAATAATAATAATAAAAATTCTTTATTGCACATAGTTAAATAACTTTAAACTAAGCGCAAGGCGACCTTTATGCCTTAAGGCATCTTCTAGCAGCTAACCTTTGTGAAATTACAGGCAGAGTGTCAAAAAATATATAAATGATAGATAATGAGAAACCCTTAATCTCAGACTCTGCCAAAGGTTAGATGTTAGAAAATGCCTTGTAGGCATTAATCTTCGCCTTTGCACACTTATTTTGTGCAATAAAATTTAATAATAAATATTACAAAATATTAATTTATACTAATACTTACAAATATTAATATGATATTGGTACAATAAACTACATAAACAACAATACATTCTATACATACATAATACACACATACAATACACTATTTTTTTATTAAAAACTTTATTGCACAAAGTACAAAGGCGGACTTAATGCCTATAGACATTTTCTGACAGCCAAACACTACACATAATACTTACTGAAAGGGTAATATTCTTAGAGAATACATACACTTAAATGTTTTTTACTACAATACGGAATAGGAATAAAGTCTACTACGAATATTTTGTATGGATAAACATCTATAGGTATCTTTAGGAGCTATCAGCATGTTTAATAACGCTATTTTCGACTTGACAGCAAATAAAGCATGGCTTGTTTTTTTACTAACTTTATTTCTCTAAAGTACAACGATCCAAATCGATCCACTTAATTATTATTTCTCAATTGCGTCAACTGATCCGTAAATGAAACTGTGGTTAGCGGCTCACCCACGTAAATTATCCTGGCTCATTTCGTAATAGTTATAGACAAATACTTGTGGGAACTGTCTAGATTATACACAAAACGTCATTTTTGCATAATACAAGAAAACCTACGTAAGAAACACTTAATTAAAGGCCCTGGGCACAGCGCTGGTTCCAGGTGTGGAAACTTAGAACAAGCAATTGTCAAATTTCGGTTCTTATAGAAAGTGGCGCTGCCTATAGTAGGTAACTAAAATTAAAGTCTGTGGTTTGAACATAATGAGTTGTCATCCATTCATTCAACAGTTTGGCCAATACAACAAATATATAGAAAAGTCAAAGTCAAAAGTCAAAGTCAAAATATCTTTATTCACGTAAACCTATTACAGGCATTTATGAAACGTCATTAATTTAATTATTTTGAATGATTCTACTCCTGCTAGTAGAAGACTAAGCAGCAAAGTGGTCCAATTAGTAAGCTGTTAGCAGAAGACCAGCAGCTTAGCAAATTCCAGTGACCTGTTAATGTTTAATCTGACTGAGAAAGGAATCTGCAAGGAAAACTCAGCTATATCAGATTTACAAAATAAAACATATACAGAACTGCACCACAACGATCAATTAATAACCTTTTAAATTTAGTTATCAGTACCTATGAGAAAACAATACCTGGTACAGCAGTAACCCACCAGGCAAGTCAGAATTAAGGTAGACTACATGCCTATGTGCAACCCGAAAGTCGACAAAACGCAAAAACCTCTGTTAATTTAAGAACAATAAATTGAACGTGTTCGGCAGAGGTCCCAGGCCCCCACAGCAGTATAGTATTTAAATAGAATAAATAAATAAATATTTCCAGACAGGTCACACAGCGCCATCTAGTTTCCGTGGTAAGCTACGAGGCTTGTGTTACGGAAACTAAATGGTTGATAAACTACATATTATACTATTTTTTTTTTTGTAAATAAATACATATTATACATATAAACACCCAGACCGAGACAAATTATACAATGTACAACTTGCCCCCGGTGGGAATCGAACCCACGACCTCCCGAGTTCACGGCAACGTTTGTTACCACTAGACCACGGAGGCAAACTAGTAATAAAATACACAATATTTTTTATTGGTTGCGGGCTCAAACGTCGAATTTCGAATATAATACTATTCATATATAATAGGTATGTACTTTAAGTATCCTACTATCCTATTGGCTACGCTAGTGTTCCGGTGAACGAGAGTTTTTTGCGTGAGTAGCCACTCGTTTTCCAATGGGTTGTATCAGGCAAAGCTTTTTGTAGATGTCGCTAGCGGCACTGGTACCTTGTTTTACACCTACATCGCATCATTTTTAAATGTTTTGTAGTTTTTTATTTCTATAACAGTAAAATGTATTTTAAATTAACGTTACCCACCTTAAAATACGAATTAAGAAAGCGCACACTCTCTTTAAAAAGAAAAAAGGTTTTATTAATAGAACGGCAATTTTGAGATCACCATATTTTTCATGTTGCTTAGAAAACTCGATTTGTACACTTAAAAGCTGCTCACTTCAGCATAATATCCAGAAAATAATAAATTTCGTAATAAAAATACAAGTTTTCTATGCAACTGACAGTTCTATTAGGTACCAACTATCATGCGCCATCTATCGTGATAAAAAGTTAGTGATACACCCCATTAGTTAGTATAGTCTTTGAGTGGTTCCCTAAGCTCTCGCTCTAAGCTGGGTGGCGCCAAAAAGCCAAATAGGAAAAACAATTTCCAGCGCAAATTTTCATTTTGATGGCGATTGGTGCTGCAATGCTGTAAACACTTTTTTTTACTAAATTTCGTTTTGACGACGTTTTTATTCACTTTAAGCCAAATACAGAAAATAAAGCGTGCTTTGCTTTCTACCTGAACACTTGAAAAGCGTAGGTACAGTGTTGCCAGATTTGTTTTTTGTAATTCTTGCTGTGTTTCTGATAATATCTGTAGATTGCCTCTAGTTAAATTTGTACATCTAGAGACTTACGAGAGAAGTACAATTTACGTGAAGTGAATGCGTCGATCAAAGGGCGATGATCGAAATTTAATCTTAGGGCGCTGTATGCAACGTGATCAAATATCATAAAGCGTGTATTGGATGCAATTTTTCCGAGGTTCTCTTAAACAGTAACGATTTTTACACTTCCGTAGCACGCAGGTCGGTATATTGTCCTTCAAATAACAATTTTATTCTCATACCGTTTGACTTTTTCCCGGTCTTGTTATATATTTAACTATATGTAACTCTATAAAAGATTTCACATACCTACACACACACGCACCCTTAATATAATGACAATAGTACCACACACCGCTTGCGTGGCGTACGTTTGTCATAGGGGCCTTCCCGCCATGTCGTCGTCGTGACGACAGACTATCGTGTCATTTAAAGCGTCGTAGCTTGTATATTTGTATGGAGCTCTACAAACCCAGTGTGCCTAGGCCTTTTACACATGCATAAATCAATGGTGTAATTGCTTTGACAATTTTAAACAATACCTAATAATATTACAGTCGGATTAATCTACGCTGGATCATGTAGGAATATAATCGCATAACACGCAGTTTACTGCAAGTAGTCCAATTAATCTATGAAACTGCTCCAGACAATTCATTACGCGGCGAACGAGTGCCTTCACTCCGTAGCCACGACTCAGACTTAGATATTAAGGCAAACAGGGCCAACAGTGAAAGAGAGAGTTTATAGGATTTTGATACGTAGGACCCTTAGGAGGCCTCACGGTGATTCATGCGACCTCTCGCGGTGGCCCTTCAGGCTAGGGTCGTGATGATGATACTTTACTAATTGTCTGGAAATTAACATTTTGAATCTTGGACTAAAAGTGGCTGAGAATGATGGCCTTTCACAGGAATTAATATAATGTGGTCCATTGTACTTTTTGCTGACTGTACCTATTATACGGTACGTTCTCTAACATAATATGTATTATTATAATAAGTAGGTACACATATAACTTGTGTCACCCAAGTTTGCCGCTAGCAATATCTGAATGTGAGAAAATTAAATTTATGTTTTCTAGTTTCAAGGTCTCGCATATGCCCTCAAGTCATCTTCGACTTGAAAGCAAATTTAGACAGACAGTCAGCGGAGTCAACCAGGCCCGGATGTTCAATAGACCTGGGTTGGGGATGAGATAATCTTCAGTTTTCCCCGGCAGGCTGGTGATTCAACTCACCTTTAGTGCCGGGCACTGTTCCTAGTATAACAACCATATGGGTCACTCACGAATCTAGTCGGCTAGATTCGTCTACTAAAGCAAATAAGGCAAAGCTTGCTTTTTTACCGAATTTTGTATGAAAACCATAGACAAACGCTAAGTCGAACGACTTTCAAAGCAAAATAAAGTGAAAAAAACGCTTAAAGCGACTAGTCTAACACAGTGATCATAAAACCGAAAAATTAATAAGAAATAGAATAAATAAAAAATAATTTATTACATTTTATTTAATTACTTTATTGTGTTGTGTTGTTTATGTGCACTTGTATTCATAGGACGTTAAACCATATTGTTTTTTTTTACTACAATCAAATGTCATTTTGCGCGGAGATGTCAAGTGCAAGTTATTGTTTTGTAAATTAATTTACTGTGGATATTATTGGTCAAAAGTGGTGTTATTTTGTTTAATAATGTGCTACAATGTGAATAATTATAGAAAACCATTAATTGGACTTTAAATATGGGGCACAAGTTGCAGTTTATTTTGTTGCGGTTTTCCCGCGCTGTGGACTCCCATATTTTACCCGACGTGTTTGGGCTATAATGCCGCGAGTGACTCCAAAAAAGCATCAAATTCTGCAGCATCTGGAATTTGATGATCCCCAACTCGGTTATGAACTCTGTTATGAACATATATTATGCAAATAAATTACGTGTTTCTGTACAATGTCCTTTAAAGCCAATTTAAAAAAAAAAAAAATCAAATGTCACGTACGTTCGGCTAGTTCGGCTTTTGTCGCCAATAATTTTTACACTATTTACATATGTAAAATCTTATATTTATTTTTTAATGTGATAAAAACTAGATTATTAGATGATAAGTTAACTCTGTATCATTAGGGAAGGGAATGACTCGCTGAATCGGCATGAATTTGATATAGAAAAGGCTAAAGTGTTATGAAAACAAAGTCAATAACCATCTCGGTATTTTAACAACGAATTTCCTTGTAATTCATAAGATAAATATCACAAACGTGCATGACTAGTACCGTTAACATAGGCGAGTTAACACCGTTTTCAAATTTAGTGAATATGTTGAATAGAATCAAGAAATGTTATTCAAAAACTAACCGGTGGCATAGAAGTAAGTATTCTGTATTACTTTTTAACGGCTAAGTACTATGTAATTATGACAACAGTAACAGATATAAAACCCAGCTTTATGCAGTGGATGTTGGTGCACAAGGAATACCAGCAATATCTTTGCACCACTTACTGAAACAATTGGGCTGCCATCAATACATTAATGGAACAAGCTTGTAACACAGTATTTGGTTAAATGTTTTATAAATCAAATTTATATAAATATGTATTGCTTAATGGGGTGTATCAGGCAAAGCTTTTTGTAGATGTCGGTAGCAGCAATGGTACCTTGTTTTACTCCTATGTCGCATATTTTTTAAAATGTTTTTGTAGTTTTTTTTATTTTTAAAACAGAAAAATGTATTTCAACTTAACGTTACCTACCTTAAAAACGAATTGAGAAAGCGCACACCTTTAAAAAGAAAAAAAGGTTTAATTAATAGAACGTCAATTTTGAGATCACCATATCTTTGATTTTGCTTGGAAATCTTGATTTGTACAATTAAAAGCTGCTCACTGAGGCATAATATCCAGAAAATAATAAATTTCGTAATAAAAATACAAGTTTTCTATGCAGCTGACAGTTATATTTGGTACCATCTATCATGCGCCATTTTTAGTGATAAAAAGTTAGTGATACACCTCATTATGATGAATCCAAATGTTACAAAGAACTGATACAAAAATAAATTATGTTATAAATGTAAAAATGTGACAAAAATAGAACTCTTATATTTTTAAATATGTAACAATTATAGCAATTTACTAACTTTACTTACAATGAATTATGAAATCTTCATCATCATCACCACCCCCTAAATAGAGTCCGAGACCTCCACTGTTGGATCTCCTATCTTGGCCTTTCTGGAGAATTTGGCCTACACTCACCACACTGGCTAGACGGGTTGGCGAGTCATATTTTAATGACAATTTATAATCAATTGCACAAGTTTGTATAAGTGGAACTGGGACACAGCTTAACATGCTCTTAGGCATGGGAACATTGGTTTTTTGAAATCAAATTTCCAAGCATTCCATGGATTCACCGTGCGGATGCCGGGTACGTCATGTGTGGGTAAGAGATGGGAAGAATGGTGTCTCAGGATTGGTGATTCGTGACTCTCTACTCCTAAACAAATACTGTATGATTCCGTAAATGCCATCTTGGAAGCTTGTTCCGTTGTAAGTCTATAAGAAATGTATGTACGAAAAGTGTATATCTCATTGGTACAAGCCAGGGTTTGAACCCACCTTTTTAGGATGTTAAGGAGAACAAGCAGCAAGCGGTGGTGGCTCGGTTGAGGGAACACCTCGAAGAATGATATAATTAGTCTCAATTACCAAAATATACAATAAAAAACAATATTTAGAAAAAAATGTTGCAATAAACATGCGCCTCTCGAAACTGCCTCAAGAGGTGCATGTCTTTTGGTTCATCAATAACCAATTTGGTCTGGAAACACAAGCTTGTACGCTCATCAGTTAAAAAATGGCAGCTATAATTATTGGTTTATTCGACCTTTAAAAACTGTATTTGTACATGAGGGGGTTTCGTAACCTGCACCCTTAGATTTGATATCACCATTCCTAACACTAATTTGTATAAATAATTATGTAATTTTCTTTCTAGTTCTGCTGGTATTTCTCTTTCTACACTCTGGGTTGATACCAACAAGAAATTTAGGCTTTTACTGTAATGATCCCAAACTTTCTCACCCATACACGGGAGACACTATATCATGGAAACTGCTGCTCATGTATACAGCTTTTCAACCCTTAATTATGGTAAGATTTAGCATCTATATGGAATTTATCAGACCTTGAGATAAAATTTGAACATAGAAACCAGAGATTTCCAAACATTAAACAAACAAATTGAACATCCCTGCTTTTTTTTTTTGTTCGTTTCTCCCGTTGGATGATGAATGAGGTGATAGGGAAGGCAAAGGGTCCTGCCCATACAGCCAAGTCTGACGTTATATATCTTTCTTTTTTATGAGTTAATGGGTTATCATCAAATTCCAGATGTTGTAGAATTTAATGCTTTTCTTGGCTCGCGGCATTATAGCCTAAATACGTCAATAATATGGGAGTTTACGGTGCGGGAAAACCGCAAAAAAAAACTGCAATTAGTGCCCCATGTTTAAATTACAACTTATTGTTTTCCGCGCAAAATGGCGCGAAGGAGTCTCAGGATATTTTTTATTTATTCAAAAACCTTATTGCACAAAGTTCAAAGGCGGACTTAATGCCCAAAGACATTCTCTGACAGCCAAACCTTAGGGACAAATTTTAAACATAGGTGCAATCATAAAGATAATACAAGTATAATTATTTAAATTTAACAGCTAATTTATATATATTATTAATTATTATTTTTAGTTAAAGTTTTTTTTTCTTTAATCGTCTTAATTGATTTTTTGCTTTTTTACTAGTGTAAGTTTTACTTTTTTTTTCTTCCGTTACTAGCCTTTCATTACATTTTTTCATTACAGCCCTTAGAACACAGCGTCCTAGACCTCCACTGCTGGAAATGGGCCTTCCAGAACATATATCTGGAGAATTTAGCCTACACTCGCCACGCTGCTGCCCAGACGGCTTGGCGAGGATTTAATTAATATTTAATTTTATTTGTTATATTTCTCTATTTTTATTCGGTGTATTACAATACTATCTTTGATATGTCATTAATATTTACATTACAATGACCTTGAACTCTGTACTTTGGCTTAGCAATTGCTTAAGCACATTGATCTTATCTTTTGTCGGGAAAGATTACAGATTTACGTCATTCTATACTAGGATTGCTATCTCTTAATTTTGTTTGTAAATGAGAAATATCAGTACATTACAGTTTTTCAGACAGTCGGACGGACGTTTTAATCAAACTTTCCGAATAGACTTGCGTCCAATTATTTAGCAGACAGTTAATCGATTATTGCATTTAGCGTTCGCCATTTTTTTTATTTTTTTTATGGCAATCGTTCACTTATGAACATTTATGCCAGTGTCACGTCAGTGTAATTATTAGACAAAAAAGAAAATTAAATAAATTTAGATGCAAATTTCCAAAGAGCTGAAACAATAATTATGAAGCTGATATTATGAGGCCAGTGACATATGATATTATGTCACTGGCGACGTCGCAAGGAAAAATAAACTGAATGGACGTGAACGTAATTCAAGGCTGTGACATCCTTTAAGAAAAAATATACACGACTTGGTCTTATCAGACATTACCGTTGGCAACCATACTACATTCTATACAAATGTTTCCATATAGATATTTTTTTTCCATTCACAGATTAGCTGGCTGAATGGTATGGGGGGTTTAGCTTATCATACATACATATCTTCAAGCCAGATCCCTTGCGGGGTAGGCAGAGACAATTGAGCGCCACTTGACACGATCACGACATACCTCTTTCGCTTCGTCGACATTCATCAACCTCTTCATACATGCCCTTTCGTTACGAAAGCTTTTTAATGTACCTTCAGCCAGTGTTTTATGTATTTGATCGTGATATGTGAGTCTCGGTCTGCCAGGGCCTCTTTCACCCACAACTTTCGCATTATATATCTGGTTCGTCAATCTTTCATCGCTCAACCCGAACCATCGTAGCATGCCTTTCCTTATTTTTGTCCCTATGCTTTCTTTTATACCCACCATTTTCCGTATTTCGATATTACGTATGCGGTCCGCCAAAGTTTTTTGGCTTATCAAATCCATACAATATTTCATTTATAGAAAAAAATGCGGTTTGACCTGGCAAAAAACCAAAGTTACAAAGGTGGCCTGACCAAAATACAAAATTTTCGCAACAAGACGCTCATCATCCACTATTCTACTCCTCTCCCTACCATGTCTCAAATTTTTGTATCCTAGCTATATTTTCTTTTATAATTGGTTTGAGTTATGTATCTGAATTACTATCTGCTTAGTTTTAATGAATTAGCAAAATTATAGTAAATAAATTTTCAGATGTTGATATTTGAACGTCGGTACCACCCAGTGGGTGTAGATGGGCTAAAACTAAAAAATTACTTCCTCAAGTGGTACCGAGAGTACATGTACAGTGTGCTTCTGAACATGAACATTGTTCATGTCCTGAAGATCGCCGTGGGAGAGCCGAGACCACATTTCTTTGACACATGCAGACCTCAAGAAGCTTTACTATGCAAAGAGTAAGTTTTGTTACTTAAATTAACAATATAATAGTTTAATAATCCCTATTCTCTCAGTAAAAGGCTCTCTTCGACCTTCGCAAATACGACCACATCTCTGAGTATCGAACAAAATTAAAGTGGCTACCAATTCGCTGTCGCAGGAATCTCCGAATTCTCTGCTTACTATTTTCTCAACGAGCCTGTGACACCGAAATACCTCAAGAGTAAATTTGCCTATCTCTCTTCATTCCATGATAAGTCTCTTCGCTCTTCTCATAACTCTGTTCTCTCCATTCCCTCTCACTATACTGGATTTATGGCCAACTCATTTGCTGTTGTCGCCGCAAATCTGTGGAATGAACTACCGGTAGAAATCCGACAAGCATCCAACCGAATGATTTAAAAAATGGTGTCATCGTATTATTTAAATGGTTCATAAGTTATTTAATGGTATCATATGTAGTATATGTATTATTAGTATTTAATATATCATAGTTATTAGTATGTATTTAGTAATATCATTGTATTTTTATGTATATAGATTTATTTATTATTATTATATATAAATATTTGCACCTACCTTACATTTGAAATGGTCCCCATTGTCCCTAAGGTTGGCTGTCAGATAATGTTTAGCGGCATTAAGTTTGCCCCTTGTATAACGTGCAATAAAGTTTTAAATAAATAAAAGTAAGTATTTTTCTATTGTATTGTATTATTGTGTGTTTATGTGTGTATATAATTTATATATTGTTTATTGCTTACAATGTCATCGTTTAGTTATAATATATTTGATTTTAACTAGCAACCATATCAGTAGTCTTGGTCTTGCAAAAAAGCAAGACCAAGACTGCAGGACCAAGACTGCAAAACCAAGACTGCAAGACCAAGACTGCAAGACCAAGACTGCAAGACCAAGACTGCAAGATCAAGACTGCAAGACCAAGACTGGGCAACACTACGTACCTCAGCGTCTAATTCTACGGTCGTAACTACTAGGCGTAAAGAGCGGTGGTGGCTCGGTTGTAAGAACAAAATCCTTGAAAATAAAAAAAACCTTATAAGGTCGGTTCGAACCCTGGCATGTACCAATGAGAAATACACTTTTCTTAAGTGCAGTTGTCGTTTATTTAGAACATCACTGTTTCCCGTGCCTCGGAGAGCACGTTAAGCTGTCGGTCCCGGTTCCACTAATGCCAACTTGTGGAAACGTTTATAAGGCCGCGTTCGTTTTAAGAAATGTTAGCATGGTAACCCCACTTTTTTAGCACAAGTCGTTCGTTTAATGAAAATTCTAACATTTGATGCTAATTTCGTATGTCAGTACCGTGTTATTGATGTTACTTTTTGACAGATGTCATTTAACATAAGAAATGGTTTGTTTACATTGTTATATAGTTTATATTATAGAAAAAAAAAGTAAAGTATCATCACGACCGTTTCCCTTTCGGGGTGGTCAGAAACCACGCTTATAAATAAGCGGATTCACATTTCGCCAACTTTACTATAGGCCAATCATGACAAGTGGCAAGCTCGTCGATGTCTCCAGCGTACCAAACTCGGGAAATATCACAAATAAATTAAATATTAATTAAATGTATTTATTTACATTAATAAATATTTTTGTGTCCCGATCAGGAATCGAACCCGGTACCTCCGAGCCTAAATCAACGGAGGCAGTTTATATTATATTTGATTAAAATTTATTTTAAACGATTTTATGTAATAAATTCAAAGACCATAATACATTGTCAATTGATTTGTTTTTATTTGTTACTTGTCATATTTTTTTTTAATTGTTAGCATTGTTAAAAAAGTGATATTTCTTGACAGAAACGACATTTCGTGCTAGTTTATAAAGTTGCTACAAGATGTTGGAAATGCTATAAAACGAACGCGGCCTAAATTGTCATTAAAAATGGCATCAGAACCTGGCTAACCCGCCTGGCCAGCGTGGCGAGTGTAGGCCAAATTCTCCAGATTCAGTTCTGGAAGGCCCATCTCCAGCAGTGGAGGTCTAGGATGCTGTGTTCTAGGGGCTGTAAAGATGTATTTAATTTGTTTTACGATTTGGCGGCTAATTCACAATTTGTGTCACGTCAGCATGAATTTAACGCGAGAAAATTCGTGCAATGATTTTTTATGACTTTCGATGTCATTTAAGTCATGAAAGACTTTGATTGGCCTTTCACGATTAAGCCCCATCTCGTGCCACTGTTTACAACTGAGTTTAAACGTGGTCGCACTAATCTACCGAGTTCGATTCCTGGTCGGGACATAAAAATATTTAATAATTTAAATAAATACATTGATGATATACCTTCGTTCCGATACGCGATAATAGTAACCTAAGCACGCTTAAAGGTGTTCCGATACGCGCTTAAACTGTTTTGCCAAAGCTGTGTGACGTCACAAATAACATCATTTCTCGCGCTTAGACTGCTCACGATATCGAGGTAGATCGCTCTGAGCGCTGTCACTTGTTTGTCATAATGTCGCGCGCCATTTTCAAGTTAATTTAATATTAGGTTTTCTTTTAAATTATTTAATATTGTAATTCGTTTATACTGTTTGTATATTACTTCTAAAACAAATCTATAATTAATATTTCAGTAGGAAGTGAAAAAAAAAATGTATGTAACATGGCAAGTTATTTTAAAAGTACAAAATAAGTTAATAATATTAAACTTTACACATATAAAAATAAATAAACCGAGAGATGTATATTTGTTAGTATTTATACTCAAAGATGTGGAATCCACAATTTATCTTCCATACATTTAAAAAAAAAACTTACATTTTATGAATGAAAATGTGATTTAGACCGTTCCGAATTGATATCACGCTCTGAGCATCCAAATCGCGATATTTGATTCGGAACGACGGTCAGTGTCATAATCGTTCTAAGCGCTCTGAGCGCGATTCGGAATGAGAGGATAGTAAAGTTAGCTAAATGTGAATCCGCTTCTTTATAAGCGTGGTTTCTGACCACCCCGAAAGGGGAACGGTCGTGATGATACTTTACCTTACTAGTTTTCTCAGTTTACGAAACTTTACTATAGAGATAAATATTATTTAATACTGTAGGTACTTCTGGCACCACCGTTCCCGTGCCATTCCTCGACATCGTTGCTCTCGTACCTATCATGACACCTGTGACCCATATCTACAGTTGGGGATAGACAATAGGGTTATCTTCAATAAAAATGCACAATTCGACTCTAAAGAAAGAATGCCTTATGGCGTTATAGCTCGCCTTTTTTAGCCGGTTTTTAAGTGCAATAAAGTATTTAAATAAATAAATATTTTCAGACCATGTCAAAATTTAAATAATTAATAAATAAATAAATATTTCCAGACAGGTCACACAGCGCCATCTAGTTTCCGTGGTAAGCTACGAGGCTTGTGTTACGGAAACTAGATGGTTGATAAACTACATATTATACTTTTTTTTTTTGTAAATATATACATATTATACATATAAACACCCAGACCGAGACAAATTATACAATGTACAACTTGCCCCCGGTGGGAATCGAACCCACGACCTCCCGAGTTCACGGCAACGTTTGTTACCACTAGACCACGGTAAATAATTAAAAAGTATAAAAACGTGTGGCAAAGGATGCTTAATGGTCGACCACAACACCACTGTTCCCGTGCCTCGGACAGCATATTAAGCTCTCCCGGTTCTATTAATAGTAACCAGACCATCTTTTTCTTTCCAGATCTGAATACATTCCTCACTACACATGCACAGAGATAAATTGGTTGACGGATTCAGCCAAAAGTTTTCCTTCTGGCCACAGCTCCTTGGGCCTGCACTGTGGGATATTTGTTGCTGTAAGTAGTATTAAGCCTCCTCAGCCCGTCTGGACTTAACATCATCAGCCTGTGTCTCTTCACTGCTGGATATAGACCTTCCCTTAGGCTAGTGTAACAAGACCACCGATATGTTAGCAAGACTAATTTCCACTGTATGAATTTTTGGACACATTTTAGTCAACAATATAATTGTTGCGGCCTCGCATAATAGCAGGTTCAATTCCCAGTAAAAACGCATCCAAAACGTTTGCAACTGACGTCACGAGCTACGGGCCAATGACGATCAAGTTGCCGTAATGAGTTGCAACTTTTCAACCGCACCGACTCATGCCTCGCGTGTGTTTTTTATGAATTTTAAATTATAATTCGAATGTTTTTGGAGAATATTAGTGATCTAAACTGTATGTGCGTGTATAATAAAGCTTGTGGTGCATAGACTATAAAATTGGACAAGAAACCTAGTGTTTAATCGAGGTGGATGTCCATCCTACACGTGGATACGTGGATTGCTTTGGGGTAAGTCCTGTTTTCCATATGAGAAGGTCATTAACTCTTAAACCATCTGATTGTGTGTTCTTCATGTACGAGGGGCGTTCAAAATATTCTCGGTATGTGGATAAAAACAAACAAGTACGAAAAGTTTGATATTTTTATTTTTCAATATACTCCCCCCCTATGTTCATACACTTATAAGATCGATCAATTATTTTTTTTAATCCCTCATAAAAATATTTTTTATCTTTGGTGTAAAAATGCTCCTCCACGGCCGTCTTCAACGCTTCATCGTCAGAAAATTTATTTCCACGCAGATCCTTTTTAAGATTGGGAAACAAAAAGAAGTCGCTTGGGGCTAAGTCCGGACTATAGGGTGGATGAGTAACAGTTTCAAACCCACATTCAACAATAGCTGCCTTGGCAATATGAGCAGTATGGACAGGGGCGTTGTCATGCAGAAGCAGAACACCTTTGGTTAACTTTCCTCGCCTCTTTTCTTTGATCGCATCTCTTAATTGACGTATAACGTTAGCGTAGTACTGCCCTGTGATATTTACACCTTTTTCTTTATAATCGATAAGCAAAACTCCTTCACAATCCCAAAATATTGTGGCCATGACCTTGCCAGCTGACGGGATTACCTTGAACTTCTTGGGATGAGCTGAACCCTTAATGTGCCACTGCATGGACTCCTGTTTGCTCTCTGGGTCATAATGATGAACCCAGGTTTCATCTCCAGTAACTATTTTTTGCAGCACCTCATCGGGATTTTCACCACACAGGTCGATAAAATCTGAACAGCAAGCCACACGCATATCCTTTTGAAGAAGCGTCAGCATTCGCGGAACCCATCTTGCACTTACTTTTGACATATTAAGATGGTCATGTATAATGTCATGTACGGTACCAATAGAGAGATTGGTTACTTGAGCTATAGATTTTACCTTCACTCGGCCGTCTTCCAATATAAGTTTTTCCACTTTATCAATATTTTCTTGTGAGGTAGCCACTACAGGCCGGCCAAGTCTAGGGTCATCTTCAATACTCTCCCTTCCACGCTTAAATTCGCTTGACCATTTTTGAATAGTAGATAAAGAAGGAGCAGACTCACGGTAAACACAATCCATTTCCTCTTTTATGGTTTTTTGATTTTTACCCTGTTTTGTCAAGAATTTTATGACGGATCGGTGCTCTAATTTCGTTAAAATTGTTAATTCGCTCATGGTGTTCATGTTTGTTCGGCAATTGCAGAAAAACAAAAGAACATCTCGGTTCCAATTTTACTTTTTTTTGGATGAATCTTAGCGGCCAGTAACAAATATATATATAAAAGAGGTTGTAACGTATCAATACCGAGAATATTTTGAACGCCCCTCGTATGTCTTAAATTTATTTTATATTTTTTTTACAATTTTAGCACATTTATCGATAGTATCAGCGTAGGCCCTCGCGCAGGTCTAATCAATAATAATAATAATTTCTTATTGGTACCTATATACAAAGTTAGATATAAGTTATAGTCAAGTAATATACAAACAGTATAAAATAATTACAATCTAAATTAAAACTACTTAAAAGTGAAAATTTAAATAAATATAAACTAAACCTAATAAAAAATAAACTATAAGTAAAAAATGTCCTCTAGAGACGACCCTTCAGTCATAGTCCCAAGAAGACTGGCAACATTTCCCCTCTGTATAGCTAAGCTAATACGTTGGCAGAAATAATTGCCAGCCTTCCTGTCTCCAGACCTTTGGCCAGACGCTTGGCTGAGTGAGTGAGAAGTATATATAAAGTTGAGTAAACAATATATAAAATATTCCTTGAATTGTAGATTTTAAGGCAATATATAAACATTTTTGATTGAATGCAAACCACAAGGATAGGCAATTTTAAGATGGTTCCCGACTCCTAACCAAGATAACTTGTGTCCTAGGATGTCAGTCAGATCCATATTGACAAATACTCATAGCCTCAGATAGCCAGCTCAAAAAAAAAAAACAACGTAAATCAAAGTACAAAAGAGGTTCCAACACAACAGACCTGTAAAACGACACCAGTACATCAATAATACAATATCTATAACCATTTCAAATTTCAAGTACAAAAAAAAAAAAAAAAAAAAACAGTCAGAGCAAGAGTCTTGCTAGACCCAAGACTGAGACGAGCTGTTCTCATGCAAGACCAAAAAGGTTTGGGAAACTACTGAGGCTCGCAAAAATATTCTGCTAAATAAAAAAAAAACATTTATATAATGTTACAATACAATGTTTGATTGTGCGAGTGGAAGGCATGTGTAAATCTTAAGTATGTATAATTATATATGTATGGTCTATGCATTTACTGGACGGGAGGTCGTGGGTTCGATTCCCACCGGGGGCAAGTTGTACATTGTATAATTTGTCTCGGTCTGGTTGTTATATGTATATATTTACAAAAAAATATAATAATAATAATATGTAGTTTATCAACCATCTAGTTTCCGTAACACATGCCTCGTAGCTTACCACGGAAACTAGATGGCGCTGTGTGACCTGTCTGGAAAAAATATTATTATTTACTGTATCTATGTGTATAGATATCTATTTATGTATGTGTTTATAAATATATATATTTATACCGTTTCCCTTTCGGGGTGGTTAGAAACCACGCTTATAAATAATCGGATTCACATTTAGCTAACTTTACTATTAGCCAACCATGACAAGTGGCAAGCTCGTCGATGTCTCCAGCGTACCAATCTCGAGAAATATCACAAATAATTTAAATACATTTATTTACATTAATAAATATTTTTGTGTACCGACCAGGAATCGAACCCGCTCGACTACGGAGGCAGGCAAGGATAATAAATAAACAATACACCATTTTATTTTAAATAGCTTTTATTGTTTTTCAGTGGTACCTTCAATCTCGAATAGCCGAAGCGAATAAGAAGTCAGGTGTTATATTTGTGACCCAGTTGTTGTGTCTGTTGGTGGGCGTGTGGTGTTGTGTGTCTCGGGTGGTCGACCACCGACACCACTGGTGGGACGTGGTCGTCGGGGCCGGCATAGGGGTCGGGCTCATCTGGTATACTGTGAGTAACTATTTTATTCGTGTTAATTTTTCAAGCTTTTTGACTCTTAGCTGAAAAACTTTTAGAAGGCCGTAGGGTCACATGTAGTGCTAACGTCATATACCTATGTTGGTTACAAAGTCCAAAGAATATTTTTCCAAAATTTCTTCAAAATCGGTTCAGTAGATTATGCGTTAATAGAAATTAAAGAGACAGACAAATATATGATTGCGGGGTTAGATGTCGTAGTCATATGATAACGGCATATAGCCTATATCCAACCAAGGAACTTTTCTGCCTAACTTAATCAAAATCGGTTCAGTAATTTAGGCCTACAAGGCGAATTAAAGAGACATACAGATATATGGCTGCAGGGTCACATGTGGTGGTCTTGGATGACATTATATAGCCCATGTCCGTATTAATATAGGTAATAAAAAATCGGTCCAGGGGCGTTGAAATCGGATAAACAGTTTCAAATTTCTTATGTTATGATGATGCAAGGAGTTTATTCAAATTGCCAACTGGCTGAATTTTAAATTCGTTTCCGATTTATTTATTTATTAACTCTTTATTGCACCAAAAACTAAAGTATTGTACAAGGGAGAACTTAATGCCTTAAAGTATTGTACAAGGGAGAACTTAATGCCCTAAAGTATTGTACAAGGGAGAACTTAATGCCTTAAAGTATTGTACAAGGGAGAACTTAATGCCCTAAAATATTGTACAAGGGAGAACTTAATGCCTTAAAGTATTGTACAAGGGCGAACTTAATGCCTTAAAGTAATGTACAAGGGCGAACTTAATGCCTTAAAGTAATGTACAAGGGCGAACTTAATGCCTTAAAGTATTGTACAAGGGCGAACTTAATGCCTTAAAGTAATGTACAAGGGCGAACTTAATGCCTTAAAGTATTGTACAAGGGCGAACTTAATGCCTTAAAGTAATGTACAAGGGCGAACTTAATGCCTTAAAGTATTGTACAAGGGCGAACTTAATGCCTTAAAGTAATGTACAAGGGCGAACTTATGCCTTAAAGTAATGTACAAGGGCGAACTTATACCTTAAAGTAATGTACAAGGGCGAACTTATGCCTTAAAGTAATGTACAAGGGCGAACTTATGCCTTAAAGTAATGTACAAGGGCGAACTTATGCCTTAAAGTAATGTACAAGGGCGAACTTATGCCTTAAAGTAATGTACAAGGGCGAACTTAATGCCTTAAAGTATTGTACAAGGGCGAACTTATGCCTTAAAGTAATGTACAAGGGCGAACTTATGCCTTAAAGTAATGTAAAAGGCGATCTTAATGCCTTTAAGTAATGTACAAGGGCGAACTTATGCCTTAAAGTAATGTAAAAAGCGATCTTAATGCCTTTTTTTTTCTCTTTTGTAATTGTTATGACCAAGCTGTTTTTTGATAAATAAATGTTTTCTTTCTTTCTTTTTTTTTTAAAGTAATGTACAAGGGCGAACTTAATGCCTTAAAGGCATTTTATTACAGCTAACGTTTGGGAGTGTGATTGAGGAACTCGGGGTGCATCAAAATAAAAATAATATTACATTAAAATAAATAACATGCTAAATAAAATACAATATATAAGGTATATATATATATACTTAAATATTTTTTTAACTAAGAGATATACTATACCTTTACACACAATAAACTAATCCATTCAATTATCTCTTTTTAATTTCAGGTTCGATATTCGTGCAATAACTTCGATTGTCCGAAATCTCCGAATAAAATACCAGAATCCGGATTAGTTGGTAACACTGAATCGTGATTAAGTCTACTATAGTAGCACAAATGAGTAATTATTATTTATTTAAGAGCTTTTGTTCTCGCTCGCACAATTGAACATTATCAAAGTTTTTTTAAGTTTCCTCCACTCAACCATTCCTTCCAGCTGTCAAAGTATCATCACGACCGTTTCCCTTCCGGGGTGGTCAGAAACCACGCTTATAAATAAGCGGCAGTCATATTTAGCCAACTTTACTATAGGCCAATCATGACAAGTGGCAAGCTCGTCGATGTCTCCAGCGTACCAAACTCGAGAAATATCACAATTAATAAATATTATTGCGTCCGACCAGGAATCGAACCCGGTAACTCCGAGTCTAAATCCACGGACTTAACCACTAGAGCACGGAGGCAAGCTGTCAAACGATAATTAAGTCTTCTCAAAGAACAACAATTAGGTGGTAGGCGGGTCATTTACCCAGTCTGCCGGGGCGGGGAAGTATCCACCGTTCGTGCCGATAAACCCAGTAAAGTGTATCCACACGTTTCGGGATCAAGCTCGAATTGCTGTCATGCCCAGTCAAGCCGCAAGTGGGCTCAAGGAAACATGTCGTGCTAGTATCAGAAAAACACCTTGGATCCTTAATTGGCAATAAATAATGTTTTTCTGTGAAATTATCCGTTTCAAGATTAAGCTCGAATTGCCCAGTCAAGCCGGCATAGTGTTAGAGACTAACGTCAGTCATGAGTGTCGTGATTCCAGTTGCTAACATTTATGGAAAATTGCGCGCCATTTACAATCAGGTGGGCGCAATGTTACATGTTGTGCTAGTATATAAATAAATATATATAGAGACGAAATAGAGAGAGAAAGAATTACGTAACAACGTTCGCGCGATCGTCGACCTCTCGATACCTACTTGGTTAGGCTCAGTATGAGTTGCGATATTTTTAGGATAACTTCTCTGCACCGTAACTTTAGATTTTAGTACAGAATAATTAAAAAAAAAAATACGTAGGTCTTTATTTTTATTCTAGATTATAATAGAAATATATTTGCTCTTTAATAAATTCCACGCAGTATTTTTTTATTTTAATGTTTAAGGACAACTTAGTATATAATAAATATTAAATAAATTAATAAATATTTCCAGACAGGTCACACAGCGCCATCTAGTTTCCGTGGTAAGCTACGAGGCTTGTATTACGGAAACTAGATGGTTGATAAACTACATATTATACTTTTTTTTTTTGTAAATATATACATATAAACACCCAGACCGAGACAAATTATACAATGTACAACTTGCCCCCGGTGGGAATCGAACCCACGACCTCCCGAGTTCACGGCAAAGTTTGTTACCACTAGACCACGGAGGCGGATATATAAGGGTACTAACTGTCCTGTTTAAAAAATCCACCTATATAGGGTCAACAATTATATTTAATTCATTTGTGACATAGCTTGAGTCTAGTACGCTAGATACATCAACAAGTTTACCACTTGTTTGACCCTTGTCTGACCACCCACAAAGGTATCACGGTCGTGATAATGACTTGGGTCGTTTTAGCTAAACGTTTATGAAAATTATATTTTTAGAGGTATTTTTAGTTTTTGGACCAATTTTATCCTAGTTTTTACTTATTTATAATAAATACAGGTTAAAGTCTAGCTATGACCGTTAATGCGCAGTTGTCGAAAATTAACCCCCTGTTCGACAATAGTAACCTAAGCTTATAGCTATTCTGAAACGTGCATTGTATTGCTAAAGCTTTGTGACGTCACAAATGACGTCATTATTCGTGTTCAGACTGCTCACGTTAGAAAAGTGTATTTCCCATTGGTACATGCTGGGGTTCGGACTGACCTACTTAGGATTTGTCAGTATTATATTTATTCTAAGCGTTCTCAGCATGATTGAGAACACGTATTTATAGGCGGGCGTGTCGTTCGTGCTGATTGGCTTTCCAATAATCCCCTCCACATTACGTTCATAGCTAGACTTCGTGCCGCCTATACAATATACCCTATACCTAGTCATTGTGATATTATTTACCATTTTTATGTAATCTTTTGTAATTTGTGATCTATTTATTGAATAAACTTATATCAACCACCATAGGTGTATACCCAACGTTTTTTATTTATCCATTCCTTCCATCGGCGACACTTCCATAGTGGATTTGGTTAACCATACAAATAATCCTTTTTTAGTGGCAAAAGTAATTATGGATTAATTTAAAAAACATCTTTTTACATTGGCAACACAAATGCATATGATGAGTTTATTTTTCTTAAATTTAGAGGATTAATTATGTTTTTAAAGAATTTATTTATATAATAAACAAATAAAATTATCAATAACTAAAGTATTTTACATTGGCAACACAAATGCATATGATGAGTTTATTTTTCTTAAATTTAGAGGATTAATTATGTTTTTAAAGAATTTATTTATATAATAAACAAATAAAATTATCAATAACTAAAGTATAACTTTAGGCCCGAGTTGTCTGCACAAAAAATATGTTCCTTTAAATTTTTGACGGTTCAAAACATTTGTATAAGACGACAAAAACACGTCCTTTTCGTGCCGCGCCATTTTCACGGACATGCCAAGTGCAAAATTTGTTTTGTAAATTACTTTAGTATATATTTAATAATGTGCTACAATGTGAATAATTATAAAAAAAACGATAAATTTGACACTAAATATGGGACACAATTTGCAGTCAATTTTTATGGTTTTCAGGCGCTGTGAACACCTATTATACTCGTCGTGTTTGGGCCATAATGCCGCGAGTAATTCCTTAAAAAAACAACAAATTCTGCAACATCTGGAATTTGATGATAACCTCATTAACTCATTCATAGAAAGATATATTACGTCACTTGGCTGTATGACCCTAGACCCTTTGCCTTCCCAATCATCTCATTTAACATCCATCGAGAGCAGAGAACACAATCTGAAATATATAACGACTGGCATGACTGTATGGGCTAGATTCCTTTGCCTTCCCTATCACCTCATTTATTATCCATAAGCACATTAAATATTTGGCATTTATGTATAGAAGTATCATCACGACCGTTTCCCTTTCGGGATGGTCAGAAACCACGCTTATAAATAAGCGGATTCACATTTAGTCAACTTTACTATAGGCCAATCATCACTCGTCGATGTCTCCAGCGTACCAAACTCGAGAAATATCAGAAATAAATTAAACATTAATTAATTGTATTTATTTACATTAATAAATATTTTTGTGTCCCGACCAGGAATCGAACCCGGTACCTCAGTCTAAATCCACGGATTTAATCGCTAGACCACGGAGGCAGTTATGTATGATTATTAATATTTATATGTATGTATACGTAGACAGAGTAGGTACCTTATAACTTATGTTTAAATAAATTAGGTTGATTTTGCGATAAATATTTAACACTATGATACTGTTCTTGTACTTGGTTGTAATCTTAAGACTTAGCCGAATTCCAGTGGGAATGTATGGCGGTAAATAAAGAATATTTATTAAGAGAAAGAGATAGCATGTACGTAGAGGTCCGCTTGCCAGTTTCTCAAATTTGACATGTGACTATTGATTTAGGTGAATCCTTGGTGGGTAGCACCCATAATTTCTCACTATCCCAAAGGTTAGTTATCAGATTTTTTTTTCTAACAAGCAATAAACTCGCCTATTTACCTAATTTATTATTTTTGAAGTAATAAAAAATGGCAGACATTAAAATTGACAAAAACACATGTATAAATTAGGTAGTTTTTTATTAATATATTTATATAATGATCTTGGTGTCTTCGGCTAATGTTTTTTCTTTCTGCAGCGAGTTGAAGTGATCTATGAGATCTGAGACTGACATTTCTCCGTGCACCTTGTTGTCCCGGGTTCGAATGTTCACGGAACCGGAGCTCTGTTCGCGTTCACCTACCACTGGAGACAAAAAATCACATTTTCAGAATAAATAATAGATCAAAACCCATTGTTTGGAAGATTTGAGCCGGTCTAGATTTTTAATATTTTTAATTTCTTATCTGGCCATCGAAACGAGCGTAGGCCAAAGTCTCCAGAGATATGTTTCAGGGAGTCATCTCCAGTAGTGGACGTCTAGGAGTCTGTGGTAATGATGACGTCACTCCCTCCCACTTACCAAGTATGTAGTTGAACTGTGCGAGCTGTGCGTTCCTGACCTTCTTGTTAAGCGTGTCTCCTGGATCCGTATCCACTTCGCACATGAAACCGGCATTAAACAGCTGGTCTTTCACCTGCAGATAATGAACAAAAAAAATAATGTCATTTTTATGAAACTGTTGCATAACAAGGGGTATTTATTATACACGAGTGTGTGTTTAATACCTAGTTATGTGCAGTTTCATACACTAATTTATCTACTCTCATACATTGGGATTGAACCTACTAAAGAAAAGATAAAAGTTTTTAACTAAAGTAAGAATTTCAAGCAAGAATAAAAAAAAACACGAAATGCTATACAACAAAACGTATTGAATGGCGCCAATTTTTATTTTTTTTAAATGACCATGGTACCAGAAAAGTCCTAAACAATGAAATGGCGCCAAAACCTAGCTTATGACCGCGCACGCGCTATGGCGGGCGCCGCCATAGACAAATAAAAATTGGAATCAAAACTTTTTTGTAATGAAACCTTTGCCAAAAAAAATAAGTGTTATATAATATGTATGATTATATTTTTAAAATAAATTATAACATTATTTTGTTAGAGAAAAAATGTTATAATGTGATTCTATTTTTAAATTTCAGCAGTATGTTTATAAAGTATGTCAATATAAATTCGTTTTGAAGTTTGTAATTCGCATTTTACGATATGAGAGTAGATGAATATATTTATTAGTATTTCTCAAAGTGGGTGACAACGCCCCCTTGTGGGTGCTGGACGCCTAGATGGCTAGATAGGGGCGGTAAGGGGCCTAGAAAGAAATGGGAGGCTATGGCATGGTTAGGGGGCGATGGCTTGTAATTTCATCTATTTTTTATTTTAAACGAAAAATTGGGGCGCGGTAAAATAATTGATTTTTAAAGGCGGTAGACGAAAAAAAAGTCTGAAAATCGCGATAAATACCTAAAGGCTGGGGAGTGTTATTATTAATTGATCTAAGAGAGAGAACGAATTACGTAAGTCAACGTTCGCGCGATCATCGACCTCTCGCTACCTACTTAATTAGGCTCAGTATGAGTTGCGATATTTTTAGGATAACTTCTCTGCACCGTAACTTAAGATTTTATTACTGAATAATTAAAATAAAAAATACGTAATTCTTTATTTTTATTCTAGATTATAATTTAAAAATATTTGCTCTTTAATAAATTCCGCGCAGTATGTGCAAAACATTGAAAACTGATAAATATTACTGTACTGCAAATTCATGGAGTCAATTTCTTTCTGACCTGTGTGGCATAGTTGTCGAATGCAGCCCCCACGGGCACCACGCAGGCCTGCCTGGGACTGAGCCAGAAGGGCCACTTCCCGGCATATGACTCCACAAGAATGGCCATCATTCTCTCCACTGACCCCAAGATGGCCCGGTGAATGATAACTGGACGTTTTTTCTCACCAGAATCGCTGAAATAATTGAGCATTCATCATTAACAGTATCAGAAACCTCACCGATTTATATGTAACCAGTATATATGCATGTGAGTTATCTATGTATTGTATGTAGGATTTGATATCTTGTATGATAATATCTTACCAAATATAGTTAAGATTGAATCGCTCAGGTTGTTGGAAGTCGAGTTGTACTGTGCCGCACTGGAAGGTCCGCCTTAAGGCGTCCTGAAGGGTCACGTCTATTTTGGGGCCATAGAAGGCTCCATCTCCCGGGTTCAATTTCCACGGACGACCGAATTCGTTTAAGGAATCCGTCAGCGCCTAAAATCATTATTATTAATTTCGAATCTGATAAACAATTAGTTAATAATAGTAACAATACAGGGTGACTTTGTATGGTCTTTTTCATACAGCCATCCATATGGAAGCCATTTTTTTTCTTATTTCCGACATATTTACTTGAAAAAAAACTTGAACAATAGGCTTGTTACCTTTTCTGCCTGATTCCAAGTTTCAATATCCCCCAGATACTTCTCAGGTCGGGTGGACAGGTTCAGTTGGTATGTGAACCCAAAAGTAGAGTACACTTTGTCCAAAAACTCCAGAGCTCCCAACTAAAATATAAAAACAATTGTAAACATTTAACATAGTTACCAAAATAATTTTTAAATACAAATGTTACTTCAAAACCTCCAATGTTACTTTAAAACCCTGAATGTTGCTCAGGAACGGCTAAGTAAAAATAACGAAAGTTAAAATTCGTGAGTTTAGAGATTTATTAATAAAACTAGGTTTCCTAGATCAAAACTGATTCGATTCAAAATCTCGATTTTTGGAATAACCTCATTATTGCACTGAATCGAACATCTACTCCTATATGGCAAGAAAATCTGTGTTTTCACTGACTTCTGATAGATGTCGGTTTTCCCCGATAACCGTTTCACATTCAGGTTTTATCAAATAATATCATAAATATAGTTTGACAGCCGCGCAGTTACAGTTACATAATAGCAGTAGTTAAAGAAATTGACAAAATAAAAATAATAAATGCCTATCGAATACGTGAAAGCTCAACATTTAAACGCTAATTGATAACAAGTAGTTATTTTTGAGTATCATTCTTTTTTATTAAACAAGCAAAATGTTGCTTTGAAACATCAAATATTATATTGGGTAACTTACAGCTAAAACAATAACAAATAAAAGTGGATAAGAAAAAACTAATTAAAAGTTAAAAAAAAAAAGTTACTTTAAAACCTTTAATGTTACTTTAGAACCTCTAATGTTACTTTATAACCTATCTTTAGAACCGTAAAATATTAATAATGAGATTTGTGCTGTGAGTTATCGATTTTCATAATGTTACATGTTACAGCGATTGGGGTATAGTTTTACTGTGGTTACTTACAGTTTCCTTCTGTATCTGTTGGTTGGTGCAGAAGATGTGTGCGTCGTCCTGTTGGAACCGGCGCACTCGAGTGAGTCCGGAGAGCGCTCCGCTCAGCTCGTTCCTGTGCAGAACTCCGAAGTCCGCGAGCCGGAGAGGGAGCTCCCGCCACGAGCGCGGACGAGTATCGAATATCATACTGAAGGTGAAATAATATGTTTAGTATCATCTCAGATCCAGGCGAGATCCTAGTATTAGAGAAACTAGTGTAACATTCTAAGCTCCTCCACCCAACCATTCCCTCCAGCTGTCAAGGGATCCTCAAAATTTATATTCTTAATTCTCCAAACCTCGAAAGGCATTATTTATTTATTAAGGTACAAAAAACTGTTAACAAAATACAGTGATGAATACAGAGCATGCAGTAAACAATATCAAGAATAAAATACAGAAAGACATTAATATCTAAATTTAAACATAAAAATAACAATTTGGCATACATATCTTATATATAACTATAATTATATATATTTATATAAACCCAAAAACTTTTTTTTTTTGTGTTTTATACATTTATAAATTATCTTAAATTAATAATTTCTATACATTATAATTATTAAGTATTTAGAATGTAAACTGACACGGCCTCTTTACAGCCACGATCTTATTTAAGTAGTTTTTAAGTTAGTTAGTTTTACTTGCTTGTAGCAATAATGTTGTGAATAGCATACATAAATATGGATTATTGCCTGTTTACGGTCCAACCATTATTACCACTTTGATTAGTACATATGTTTTGAAAATTGTATTGATTTAATTAGTTCTGACTGTATCCAAGTTGTTTTGAGAGAACCAATGGAAATAAATTATTTTGATTTGATTTTGAATAATAATTTTATTAATACCCATATAATATAGATATATAATTACCATTTTTCCGGTAAGACAAGGTATTCTTCTGGCAACATTGGTGAATAGTTTAAACTAAACGAACGAATATTGTCCGGGTTCTACTAATACCAACTTGTGGAAACATCACCCAACCCGTCTGGCCAGCGAGATGATGAAATATGTTTGGCCTTTCTTCAGCAATGGAGGTCTGGGACTCTGGGTCGTAGGGGCTGTAAGTTTGAAAGTTTTTCTTACCAATGTCCGGGACAGTTCATGGGTTTTAGAGCGAAGGATTCCTTTTCAACGTCGAAAGCGAACATGTTTTCGGCATAATGTGCCCAGTGACCTGAAGTCTGCCATAACTTGGTGTTAAATATGTTCGGAGTCACCACTTCTTGGAAACCACGTATCCTGGACACCAAGAAAATTACATTACGTGAGACAAATATTTTTGTACCATGTTTTTATTGATATCAATATAATAATCAGACACTCATGACTGGCATCAGTCCTTAACACTATGCCGGCTTGACTAGAGTTAAAAAACATGGCAAGAGAAGACAAATTTCTAAGCATTCCATGGATTCACCGTGCGATTTTGCTGGAACTCCTCTTGCACCAACTTCCACTGCATAAAGCTGAGTCTTGAACCCGTTCCTGATCATTTCTTCTGTGAGATCATAATATTTATTCAACTTCATGTTGTGGTACAAAATGTCTGTAAATTTATTTCCTAGTAAGTTTATAGACTATATTTCTCTTCGATGAAAATTCTTTAGAAATATTAGATTGTGGGAGCGAGAGAGATGTAAATACATTAAACCATCTTAACTTAAATGTACGACTACTACACATTTTAGCAGTCAAGATTAGTTATTTTTATACAATTTTTTTATTTAGATTTTCTATGTAAGTAAAAAGTGAAGTATCATCACGACCTTTCCCTTTCGGGGTGGTCAGAAACCACTCTTATAAATAAGCGGATTCACATTTAGCCAACTTTACTATAGGCCAATCATGACAAGTGGCAAGCTCGTCGATGTCTCCAGCGTACCAAACTCAAGAAATATCACAATTAAATATTAATTAAATGTATTTATTTACATTAATAAATATTTTTGTGTCCCGATCAGGAATCGAACCCGGTACCTCCGACTCTAAATCCATGTACTTAACCGCTAGACCATGAAGGCAGTTTTTTTTTAAGCGGTATATTTTTGATTTTGTAATTCAAGTTCACATTTTAGCAGTCGGATTTCTAGATTTTTTTATATAACTGAAATGTTACCTACCTATATTGTTCTCTGATGAAGTTGATGAGAGTGTTGTAAATATGCGCCCCTCGAGGTTGGAAGAAGCACGAGCCAGGAGATAATTCGTGGAAGAAATATAGCTCTTGTTCCTAAAATATTAAATAATAATTTAGGACTTAAAAATAATCCGTTGGTTATAAGAATGCTTTACTTATAATGTGTTTATGTAGGAACTGCATGTGTGGGTAAACTGCTTAGGTGCATATTAATGTTTTAAATTATTATAGTAATTAATCGAAGATAAAAAACGGTATATATATAAATAAATAATGAATCGGTATCGTTACATCGCTAATTATATTATTGCTCAGTTGACCATTAGACGAAAAAGTTCCTCTAGTCGATCATAGATGGCGCTATTATAGGTGCACACAATTATAACCATAAAAACATGGATCATAAGGTTGAATTTAGCTTCAATTATTGTTCAGTTGATCATTAGACTTAAAAGTTTCTGAAGTCGATCACAGATAGCGCTATTAAAGGTGCACACAATTATAACCATAAAAACAGTGATCATAAGGTTGACATTAGCTTCAATTATTGCACAGTCGACCATTAGACTTTAAAGTTCCTCAAGTCAATCATAGATAGCGCTAATATAGGTGCACACAATTATAACAATTAAAACATGGATCATAAGGTTGACATTAGCTTCAATTATTGCACAGTCGACCATTAGACTTTAAAGTTCCTCAAGTCAATCATAGATAGCGCTAATATAGGTGCACACAATTATAACAATTAAAACATGGATCATAAGGTTGACATTAGCTTCAATTATTGCACAGTCGACCATTAGACTTTAAAGTTCCTCAAGTCAATCATAGATAGCGCTAATATAGGTGCACACAATTATAACAATTAAAACATGGATCATAAGGTTGACATTAGCTTCAATTATTGCACAGTCGACCATTAGACTTTAAAGTTCCTCAAGTCAATCATAGATAGCGCTAATATAGGTGCACACAATTATAACAATTAAAACATGGATCATAAGGTTGACATTAGCTTCAATTATTGCACAGTCGACCATTAGACTTTAAAGTTCCACAAGTCAATCATAGATAGCGCTAATATAGGTGCACACAATTATTGCTCAGTTGACCATTAGACAAAAAGTTCTTCAAGTCGATCATAGATGGCGTTATTATAGGAGAAAAAAAAACACTATCCATATGGTTGAAGTTAAGCCATTGTTGAGCAGAGATGCTTTTTGTAAAATTGTTATTTTAAAAGTTAGATGTTTTGCAAGTGGACTAATATAATAGACTAACAATAAACTTATTTTTGACCTCATTGAATGTGGGCCTGTTTCAAACCTGTGCTATCACCTGTATAGCTTTTAATATAACTATCAACATACTAAAATTGAAACGAAACAACATCATGGAATCTGTCTTAGCTATTGCAGACGACCTGGCAGTGCTAACAAGAAATTCCTAGGAAATAATGGTTAAATTCTGCTCATGGTCAAAGGGTATGAGAACGCAGCCTATGACAATTGAAAATGGTTTTCCAACATTAAGCTCGCCTATGTACTCTTTTATACTACATTAATATTATATGAACCTGGACTAAATTTAGCAGAACAGAATATATATATATATATATATATAGACCCAGTAAATGGAGCCATGCTTTATAAATTGGCAGAAGGATAAATTTTCAAGGGAATCGGTCCAGTGATGGTTGTGAAGGACGGACAATGAAATATACAGACATTATAATATTAGAATTCTCACCCGTCCAATTTTCCTATGGTCTCGTTTGGCCGCCTCTTCCTGTATGATTTCCCATTCCTTCAGTTGTTTGGGCTCGGGGAATGACACTCCGTACACTCTCTGTAAGGTCTCCGCTTCGGCTTTACCCTCCCAATAACTAGAGGAGTTCTGGAAAATGTACCAAAATTCTTAGTCAGGCTATAAGTGAACCAGTGGACTAATATACTGACAATAGGGCTGGCAGTTTTTAGATCAGAACTGAAACCTTTGTATAAAAAAATGTTCCAAGGCTCATTGACGTCTCTGATGACAATAGGGCTGGCAGTTTTTGAATCAGAACTGAAAGTTTTTTATAAAAAAATGTTCTAAGGCTCATTGACGTCTCTGGTGACAATAGGGCTGGTAGTTTTTAAATCAGAACTGAAAGATTTTTATAAAAAAATGTTCTAAGGCTCATTGACGTCTCTGGTGACAATAGGGCTGGCAGTTTTTGAATCAGAACTGAAAGCTTTTTATAAAAAAATGTTACAAGGCTTAATAACGTCTCTGGTAACAATAACCCAAATTCCTTACCTTAGTAACTTTTATGGCTTTAACCTTGCCAGTGTGCCGGACATGGGGTCCTCGGCACAAGTCTATTAAAGACCCACATTTATACACCGTAGTAGTATTTGAGGTCACTTTTTCATTTAAAATTCTGACTTTAAACGGATTATAGTCAAACATCTCCAATAACTGAGCCTTGGTCAGCTCTAAACGCTCAAATGGCTGCTTTTCCTTGGCTATTTTCTTAGCTAAGCCCTCCAAAACTGAGTAGTCCGTTGATGATACCTAAAATTAATATTTATCAGTCATTTCATTAATAAATCAGTGAAATATGGCTGAGGTTAGAATATAAAATTAACAATTTAGAGCCAATAAAGATTGATGAAGAAATTCTAGAACTAAATGAAATTATATATCTGAGCAGTGTTTTCACTGCGGATGGAAAGTATGATAGGGATGTTGAAAGAGCGAATGCGGAAAATAGTGTTAACGGTGTCAATGGTGTCACTGATCGCTGATACCAACACTTATGTATGGAAGCGAGGCGTGGATATGTCAGAATACGAGTTAATGCAGTAGAAATGAGGTCATTGCGTCGGATATGCGGCGTCACTTTGACGGTCCGCATACGTAATGATTTCATATCATAATACGCAAAAAGGTAGATATGAAAGAAAGCATAGGGGAAAAAAAAGGAAAGGCATGCTCCGATGGTTCGGGCATGTTGAAAGGATGAACGAAGAGAGATTGACACGCTAAAAAGTGGGTAAAAAGGCCCTGGCAGAACAAAACTCACATCATCACATAGATAAATAAAATAAGAGCTGAAGGTGCATTAAAAAGTCATCGAAACAAAAGGGCATGTACAAAGAGGTTGATGAATGTTGAAGCGAAAGAGGTATGTCGTGATCGGGACAAGTGACGCTGAAATGTCGGTGTGGATTTGGCGTGAGGTTATGTGTGTACGAGTACGTGTATGTATGCTTTTTGAACTAATATATTTTTTATAGGTATACTGATAAACCCCAGCATATATCAATGAGAAATGCTTTTCTTAAGTACATATGTCATAGATTACTAGCACATTCTTTCCCATGCCTCAGAGAGCATGTAAGCTGTTGGTCCCGGTTACACTAATACCAACTTAGCACACCTCTCTTTAAGTAAAAAATATCAACTCACCCCCTTTTCCAGATGAAACATATCATAGTAGAACCCTTCTTCAATAGGTGGTCCATAACACAGGCATCCTCCATAGACCCTTTCCATAGCTTCTCCCAGCATATGAGCTGATGAATGCCAGAACACAGCCTGAGCCTCTGCATCGTCCCAGCGGAGTAACTGGAGAGAACAATCACCTTCCAGAGGTCTATCCAGGTCCCATAACTCTTTGTTTACGCGGGAAATTATTGTCGAATCCGCTAAGCCTTGGCTAAAAGAAATACATTTTTTTTAGCCATCTGCAATGATTTTTTTTTAAATAAAGTTATATAAAAGACCGGGTACATTGCGTTGAGGAAGAGAGAAAAATGGTTTCTTGGGCTGGTTTAAAAGGAACTTCACTGTTTTTATTACACAATAACAAGCTCACTATTAACTATTCTGCTCCTCTTTCATGTTTGTTCCTTTGTGGCACACTGAAGACCGATTTTGATAATTCTCACGTCAATCGATTTGTCTTAATCATGCAAGTGTCACTGAAGTTATGACATTAATTTAATTTCAGTAAGGCGATAACCAGACGCCATATGGAAAGGAAAAGAAAAGAAAAAAAAGTCGACGAACTATATTGAATAGGGTATCAACGAATAGTAAAGTATAATCACGACCATTTCCCTTTCTGGGTAGTCAGAAACCACACTTATAAAGAAGCGGATTTACATTTAGCCAACTTTACTATAGGGCCATCATCACAAGTGGCAAGCTCTTCGATGCTAGAGACCTAGCATACTAAACTCGAGAAATAATACAAATAAATTAAATATTAATTAAATTATTTATATTAATAAATATTAGTGTGTCCTGACCAGAAATCGAACCTGGTACCTCCGAGTCTAAATCCACGGACTTAACTTCTAGACCACGGAGGCAGTAATAGGTATTTGAAAATCATGTTGAGGTTTCTTTAACATTTTTCGTTTTAAGTGACCGTTTATGATCCAAAGATGTAATAAAGTTCATATAATCGCATAATATATTCAAGACTTTTGTTATTCATAGCTGATAAAAAATACTACTACATACAAATAAATAATAGATACATACCCACTAAATATCCAGAGAGTGCATTTAAAAAAAAGAAATATCTTAATATAAGGATGAAACAAAGTTATATCAACAGAAGGACTTAATGATTTTTGGTTTCTTGGATTTGTCTCTACCCCAAATAGCAGAATAACTAGAGAGAGAGAAGATAAATTTCTAAGCATTCCATGGATTCACTGTGCGGATGCCGGGGCGGATGTGGGTAAGAGATGAGAAGTAAGGTGTCTCGGTCTTGCGACCGACAATAGCAATTACAATAAAATAATTAAATTAAAATTAATTATTAAAATGTTAGAAATACTTTACAACAAATATATCGTCATGATCGTAGAACAATGTCGGATTTAAAAAAATACCCATAATTTTGCATATATATTTATATATAGTTTTATATTGTTTGTGGTCTGTAATTTATAATGCAAATATTAGAAAGGGTTCCAAAATGAAATCTAGAAGGTTTGCACTTATTATGAGACTTAAAAAGTGACAAAAAAACAGTCGAAATGACAGTTGAATGGCCGCCATGAAAATTTTAAATATAGCAGATCCGTCACTGTTCTACGATCATGACGATATATTATAAACAAAATAAATTTTCGTATACATTTTCTATAGTGACTTATGTTTGTAAGATTATATTTAATGGAAAACAGTAACAAAGCATGCAATGAAAGCATTTTATGCTATGTCAGGCCTGGTTCCTAATACCAACTTGTAAAATTGTTAAAAAAAACTTACAATAGACCCTCAGCGGGGTGAGGCGGAGTTCACAATCGTTTGAAATGGAAATGTCTAAGATCAATTACAAATTTTCAGAAATGTCAAAAGCTACGCAAAATGCCTAAAATACACAACAAATAAGTGCTAGGCGGACTAATGGCAGTAATTTTCCCAGTCTACCTGGGAGGGGAAGTTTACACCATTTGAGCTGATAAAGCCAGTAAAGTGTATCCACATGTATAAGGATCAGGCCTGAATTGCCATCATGCCCAGTCAAGCCGGCATAGTGTAGATGACTGATGTCAGTCATATGTCAAGGTAGTATAAAATAAAATGAAATACCTAATTCCTTTAGCAACATCATAAGGAGTGGTTCGCCAAGCCGTAGCTTCTACAATCTTTCCATCAGGTAATGTAACTGCTATAGCAACCTCTGGCTTTGCTGCCAACTCTTCTTTGTACTGCGCTTTAAACTTATCCCAGAGATTAAGCCGGTGCTCAATGTAAGATGGCCACGGGTTCAATTCACTGACAGTCCCAGCAGGAGCTTCTGCCTTCTTCTTTTTTTCCTTGATTGCCTTGGTTTTTGACTGGAAATAATATAAGAAAATAGTTAGAATAGTTTATTCTTTAAATAAAAATACCAGTATAACACAATGATATTTCTTAGTTGTGAACACGGAATGAAACTAATGAGAAAATCCAGCAATACAAATGTGGGATATCACTTCATGAATAACAGAGTTGTAAATATGTGAAACAAAATACCAGAAAACATTTAGTCCTCAACTGTAAACACTTTTAAAAACAAAGTGGACAAGTGACAATAGACATAGACTATGGTGATAACTGTCAACTTTACACCAGTGCTTGATATAGGCATACTAGAAATGTGCTGTGAGACTATTAATCAATAATAATAAGTTTGAAATGGAAACTGATTTTAGGGTGACCTGTTATAATTTAGCCGAAGTAGGTAAAAGTATCATCACAACCGTTTCCCTTTCGGGGTGATCAGAAACCATGCTTATCAAGTAGCGGATTCACATTGAGCCAATGTGGCGAACGAGTGACTTTACTCCGTAGCCACAGCTCAAGACTTGTAGGGTTTTAGTCCGTAGGCACCTTGAGGTCTCCTTAGGAGGCCTCTCAGTGATTCGGGCATGAGACTTCCCGCAGTGGCCCTTCACACTACAATTGTATGATTTGGCGATTTTGCGAGTGTCCATCTTAAAAAAAATACCATTTAGCTAACTATACTATAGGCCAATCATGACAAGTGGCAATTTCGTCGATGTCTCTAGTGAAGCAGGTCTGACGTTAGTATATTTTCCAACACAGCATTATTAGAATTTCTCACAATGTTTTCCTGTTTAGATTTTTGTTATCTGATGCAATATAACCTATGATGAATGCAACCAATTGTGCATTTTAAATTTGAGTAAAATTTTAACTGCTTTGTTTGAAAGATTGTGAATTAGCTTCTGTCTTTATTAACTATTTAACTAACTATTAAAGTATTTAATGATATTCGATAAATCTTATAATATTTAATCAAAGTAGTTTTAAATATAGAAATATGTGGATGGCAAATGTCGCTCAGAGATTAAAAATTAAAGTTAGTCTTTAAATAATATATCGTAGATATGTTTATTTCAATAATATTATGTATTTATTCTTTGTGCCGCAGTGCTGACGATTCCTACACACCCATGTGGCATAGTTCTCTCTGAAGACAGCAGCAATTCGTCTACGAAAAAGTATTATATTTATCATCACTGTGAAGAACACAATTAAAACTCATTTATTATACAAATATAAATGCTAAAAGCCTGCCTTTTCGTCAATTTTTAGGTTTTGCACATCTCCAACAACAATATCAGCCATCGTGGACACTTGATTGACAACTGTCAACTACTGACTGGACTGAAATGAATGAAAGAGTGACTGACTGACTTTAAAAAAAAAAAAATGTATCAGAATACTATTTTTATTGTATATTGCCTTTTATTTTGTACAATTTATTTGTTTAGTTAAACGATAACATCGATGTTAACTAAAATATTAATCCTGTTTTATTATAAATCATTATATACATTGCGTGTTAGTTTATTCCTAGCCTGAGATTGGTTTAATTTTAAACCGCAATGTTCAACTAACAAATGAATAAGTAAATATTTAGGTGAGCTTATAAGGCATAGAGTAATAAATGACGCGCTATTGCTTATATATATATTCCTACTTCTATGTTATAATTCATTCCACAGATTATATAGACATGTATTCATTTCTGTCTACGTTATAAGGTGATCGCACACTTCTTCGTGCAGAACGCACCGAATCACAGATTATATAGATATGCGCCGAATAAATCCAATTTCAGAATTCGTTGTTCCTACCTATCTCGTGTTTGATTTGAAAGCAAAGCAAAGCTTTCAATGCTTTTTTTTACTTGGCTTTGCTTAATCCTAGGCTTAAATTGTATGATAACAATAGAGCAAGGCCAAGTCGAACAACTTACAAAGCGAAAATAGTAAATAAAAAAGCTTAAAGCGACAAGTCACTCTAGTTACTTATGAAAACTTTTGAATCCGACGAATCGAAAGAAATTCGTAAAATTCAATTATTTCGGCGCGGACAAGTAAAGTTTAAAATGTAATTTAAACGATAGCCCGACTCGGTGCATATTTATTTATTTATATATTTAAAAACTTTATTGCACAAAGTACAAAGGCGGACTTGATGCCCGTAGACATTTTCTGACAGCCAAATCTTGGGGACAAATTATAGGTGCAATGAAATAAATATTAATAGTGGCATAAATTCAACATAATTATATATACTTACATAATATACTTTTATATATATACTGTAATATCAATATACTAAATACTAATACATACACAAAAATATACATTAACATTGTTGGGAGCTATTTAGAAAGTGTAGATAGACGAGTTTTTTGAACGAAGATCTGGTAGACGCTTGCCTTATGTTTACAGGGAGATTGTTCCATAAATTTGTGGCAACAACTGTAAAAGAATTTGAAACAAATCCAGAATGATGCAAGGGAACAGAAAGAAGTGAGTTGTGAGAGGAACGAAGGGATTTGTCGTGAAACGAAGAAAGATAGACAAATTGAATCCTTGAGGTATTTCGGTGTCACAGGCTCGTTTAGAACAAAAAAAAGGAGACAGAGAACTCTTAGATTTCTGCGACAACGAATTGGCAGCCACTTCAAAGCACGATATTCAGAGATGTACACAATAATCTTTCGATTCAAAATCTGATTTATTATTAATCCTTGAATTCTAACGAATACTCGTACATTATCAATTTTAATTTATAAGTACGTACCTAGAGGTATGAAGGGTAAATATGGCTTCTTACATGTAATTATAGGCTCTTAACTCTACCTTTTTTTACTAATACATGTACTACCTATCTAGGTACTTAATAATGTAAAGCAGGTTGGTAGGTATTCAATTCATAAACTTGTAACTATAAAATCACTAACACCCGTTTTCTCAACGTCTGCTCCAATTAACTAATTACGGCACACTAATAAATAATCAAATCATTATTGGGTAAACAATTAAATTGAGTAATAGATATAAATATATAACCTATCGTATATATTTATTTTTCAAACATTTATTCATTCTCCTGTTTAGATTACTGTAAATGACTTGTCTATATTAACGTTTTAGCCATGTTCTACTCTGATACATCTAACTAATCACTGGAGGCAGTATCAAGACAACTCTTATCCCGGACTGAATTTGAAAATACACTTCGCTTGCTAATATACGAATACTACTATACACGTATATATAGTATAATTTTGCTTCTGCCTCTCATTCATTCATTTTGTCATTCAAATAATCATTAACCTATTGGTTTTCACTTATTTATTATTATTTTTCTTTTACTTTTGCTAGTCACAGTTCAATTGCACTATTAATTTAAATCTAGTTACTATATTTTACTCTTATTTCTGTTTTAATTGTATTGTCTAAATAATATAAAATCTCTTTGGCTTGTGTTCCACTATTGTACTTTGTTTATATGTTTAATATAATAAGCTGTGATTTTTTTAAAAATAAATTAATAAATAAACTGTTTCTTCCAGCTGTCAAACGGGTTCCCTCAAGAGATCTACGAATTTAGTATTTTAAGTTGTAAACTCTCCAAACCTCGATATTTATATCCTGGTATTCAAACTCGGGCGCGGTGGTGGCTCGGCTGTAAGAACGCGTTCCTTAAATCCTACAAAGGTCGGTTCAAACCCACCCGGCATGAACCAATGAGAAATACACTTTTCTTACGTACATTTGTCATAGATTTACAACACCACTGTTCCCATGCCTCGGAGAGCACGTTAAGCCGTCGGTCCCGGTTCCACTAATACCAACTTGTGGAATCGTTAATAAATTAAAATAAAAAAATGACATCATATCCTCGCCAAGCCGTCTAGCCAGCGTGGCGAGTGTAGGCCTAATTCTCCAGGTATACGAGTATGTTCTGGAAGGCCCATCTCCAGCAGTGGACGTGGAGTCTAGAACGCTGTGTTCTAGGGGCTGTAATGAATGAAAATTCGAAATATTCATTTTGCCAGAATGGGGTGTATCAGGCGAAGCTTTTTGTAGATGTCGCTAGCTGCATTGGTACCTTGTTTACACCTATTTTTGCATCATTTTTTAATTAATTTTTGGAGTTTTTTTATTTTTATAACAGAAATATGTATTTTAACTTAACGTACCTACCTTAAAAGACGAATTAGTAAAGAGAACACCGTCTTTATAAATAAAAAAGAATTAATTAATAGAACGGCAATTTTGAGATCATCATATCTTTGATTTCGCTTGGAAATCTCGATTTGTACACTTAAAAGCTGCTTACTTCGGCATAATATCCAGAAATTAATAAACTACGTAATAAAAATACATGTTTTCTATGCAACTGACAGTTCTATTAGGTACCATCTATCATGCGCCGTCTATCGTGATAAAAAGTTAGTGATACACCCCATTACAGGAATTAGTCAAGGAATTGCTACACACTCTTATGACATCCATAAATCTGTTTCTTTCATATTGTGAATATGCATGTGTCATGAAATATAAGCTATTTACAATTTTGTAACAAAATCTGGATTTTAAATATTCCAATATTAATCACAATTTCAATTTAGTAATAAGGACGATAGAACACAAGTCATAAAGTTGCAATTTCAGAATAAATGTAATTAATATGAGTGTGAACTAAACTAGCGTATTGAATTACAATGGTCAATAGGGGCGGCAAAAATTGAACAGTCTACTAGCGGCAAATTTGTAAATCCGCCACTGTATTTTTTTTTTTTTAAAGACAGTGAATCGATAAATCATCAATGATACGCCCCTTGCCTGAAGGGCCAACGCGGGTGGGGGTCGCATGCCCGACTTATCCGTGAAGCCTCCTAAGGAGGCCCCAGGGCGCCTACGGACTAAAATCCTATAAACCGTCTCTCTCTCACTGTTGGCCCTGTGTGCCTTTACAGCTAAGTCTGAGTCGTGGCTACGGAGTGAAAGCACTCGTTCATCGCGTACAATCCGCCACTGTAGTTATCGGATTCCATTATATATCGTTTGCGACTAAGTAACAGAGTGGAGGGAGCGGAGGAGCCGCTAAGGAAACTTCTAAGAATACGGGTGTTAGCCTTGCGATAGTAAAGGAATATTAACATATTTCTCATAATCCTCATAAAGTCCTTATACACTTTTCTTTTTTATTGCTACTAACTATAAAAGTTGAAACATCGATGTTTATACCTACTGTACATACGAAACGCGCAAATTGTATTCCAGAATGATGTTCAAAATTGTTTTATTATTTATTGTGATACAATCGTCAGCCAGTATAGAAACGGGCATGTTTCTTATAGATTTTCTTGCCAACGAGGATAAACCTACGATTGTTATTTTAAGCCATCTGTGTTGGAGTCAAAGTAAGATAAAATCCACTGTTACTTAACACTCTCGAAATTGGTATCTTAGTTGTAAGCTTTTCAAACCTCGAACGGCATAAATGTTACCATTTTAAATATTTCCGGTAAGATAAGTTTTTTTTCTGGTAACATTAAAGTTGCGTTCCCGTATTCTAAATATTAATCTTGACAAAATTACTACACGCTTTGACGAGCCTTTGACGTCCACAAATCTGTCTATTTCATATTATAAATATTCACGCGTCACGTAAATTATTTATAATTTTCGAACGAAATCTGTTGTTTGTTTGTATTCTCTTCTCCTGATGGATGATAAATGAGGTGATAGGGAAGGCAAAGGGTCTAGCCCATACAGCCAAGTCTGCCGTAATATATCTTTCTTTTTTATAAGTTAATGAGGTCATCATCAAACTCCAGATGTTGCAGAATTTATGCTTTTCTTGGAATCACTCGCGGCAATATAGCTCAAACACGTCGGGTAAAATATGGGAGTTCACAGCGCGGGGAAACCGCGAAAAATAAACTGCAACTTGTTTTCACATTTTCCATAACTATACACATTGTAGCACATTGTTAAACAAACAACACCACTTTTGACCAACAATATCCACAGTAAATTAATTTACAAAACAAAAACTTGCACTTGACATGTCCGCGCAAAATGGCACGAAGGATTTAATTGGAGGGAGCTCCAATTCGTTTTTTTTTTAATATTTAAAATGTGTTCAACTAAAATAAGTAATTTACTATGAATTGGATATTAAGAAATACGGCTAATCATCATTAATATAAATGATTTAATTATTTATACATTAGCTATTTTCGAAGGCCTCGGCAAAACGGTTTATGACGTATTATTAAATATTATAAAAAATTTTCCCCAACTTTTCGACAAAAGTTGGTAGAGACGTAAACAAATTCAACGCAGCTGCCCTCCCTTGGGTACCTTGGGCTTAAAAATGATGTATTCTTGTTACAGATCTAAAAATGGATTTAATCAAAGATTTATCAGCTGTTGGAATTCGATGTTCTGATGCTGTCATAATTGATAACAGTTACCAGAAGCAAACCTTACTCTATTTTTTTGACTTGGAATGTAAAAACGCTGGTGAAATTTTGGAAGAGGTTTGTTTTGTTTAATTCTTCATTACAGCCCCTAGGACCTCCACTATTTGGCCTACACTAGCCACGCTGCGCTTGCCAGAGGGGTTGGATATTAAATGTTGGCCAAAGCAAGACCAAGACAAAGACTTGGCCTGTCTTGGTTTTTTTTTATTATTATTATTTTTATTAAATACAGCGCCATCTAATTTCCGTGGTAAGCTACGAGGCTTGTGTTACGGAAACTAGATGGTTGATAAACTACATACTATACTTTTTTTTTGTAAACATATTATACATATAAACACCCAGACCGAGACAAATTATACAATGTACAACTTGTCCCCGGTGGGAATCGAACCCACGACCTCCCGAGTTCACGGCAACGTTTGTTACCACTAGACCACGGAGGCGGGCAAATTGCATTACAACTGCTTTGTATAGAAAGATAATTCATAATTTTATTTGATTTACTCTACAATCTGTCACCACCCTCATCCAACCACCACCAGACACTTTCCTCAGGTCAACCGTACATTTGGAGGGGGGTCGTCCCACTTACCGTCTTCCTGTGCATGGTCTCCACTCTAGAACCCGTTGCCCCATTGTTCCATATTCTCTTCCTCAAATCCAAACTACTTTTTTTTATACTAGCACATGTGACCTTGCTTCCACCTGATGCTAAGTGGCGCGCGAAGTTCATGAATCTTAGCAACTGAAATCAGACACTCATGACTGACATCAGGATGTGGATACTGGATTTATCAGCACGAACTTGGAATACTTCCCCGCCCCGGGAAAATTACCACCATTACCAGTCCGCCTGCCACCAATATGTGCCATTTGCAATGATGTCAAATGCCAATTTTTGCTTTCAAGGATAACTTATATTGTAAGCTTGCAATGGTGATATATATACCGCTTTGATGTTTGTCCGTCTTTCACGCCTACATTACTGGATTGATTTTGATAAAATTTGTCAGAAATGTTTCTTGGAATCCAGAATCAGAATTAGGCACGAGTATAATGGCATTAGGCCACTATATTTGACCCCATAGTCTATTTGTTTAATTTACCTTCACTTAAATTAAACGTGTTCGTCAGAGGTCCCATGCCCTCCTGCACCAAATTGATTCTGACATTTCTTCTTGGTCGCCAGAGACATTAACAAGCTTGACTCTTATTTATTTATTTATTTAATTAAGCAAGTCAACAACATGTTTACAAAATCTTATACAATATACAATCTAGAAGGTATCTTAATAGTTTAGTAAACATGTTACTTACAGACCAGCATTGCATTCAAAATGTAGGTAACATCGTTTACTAAAACACAAAAACTAAGTAGTACAATTTAAAAATATAGGCATGACAAAAACAGTAAGCAACAGAAAACAACACAAATGAATGAATTGTGATATTTGAAATTTTAGGCGGTAGAAGATGGTCTTCTAAAGACTCCATGCCGTTGGCTAGTGATGTCCAAGTCAGTAGACCAAACCAGTCAGCCTGGGTATGACACTCTACTGCGCTCGTCACTTCTTACTAATACTGACTTGGTACTTGCTCAATGGTATCAGAACAGTACGATTTATATGACAGAATGTAAGTATAGTAATTATTTAGTATTTAATTTTATATACAATAACACAGTACAAGTATATTGTAGTAAGGAAACCTTGTGAGGCTTCAGTGTCTGTCCTCAACCTACTATCTCAAGAACTACTAAATTGATTTACTCGTAATTAGATAGATCTTGTTGATCAACATATACTGTATGGAATTTATTTAAGAGCAAATATTTTAATACTATAATCTAGAATAAAAATAAAGATTTACGTATTTTTTATTTTAATTATTCACGTTTAAATACTTAAGTTATGGTGCAGAGAAGTTATCCTAAAAATATCGCCACTCATACTGAGCCTAATCAAGTAGGTACAGTAAGGTCGACGATCACGGGAACGTTGACTTACGTATTTCTTTATCTCTCTATTTCGTCTCTCAGCTGTGAGCGGGTTCAGTTAATAGCCGGTTGCATATCACGTGTCACGTCATGTGTCACGGTTACATGTCAAAAAACAATCACCTTTCTGCAATGATTATTTTTTTTCATGTTTGAGAGTTCAACGTTCCCGCGATCGTCGACCTTTCTGTACCTACTTAATAATTTTTACCTTTCTGTACCTATTTAAACATTTTGATTGGAATATCCACGTGATTGGTAGTTGGTTTGTCACTTTGGGTATTTAAGTCAATGATATATAGAGTTTTTTGTTACCTCTGTGCGTGTAATTGTCAAAACAGCAAATATTATTTTGGCTTCAGGTGTCATTGGTATAACTCCTTTTTGACAAAAAAAAGGCAACCTCAATACGAACAACTTCGTCAGAGCGAAAAAAAAAACGTGTAAGGGTTCAACAATTTCGCTCGCGATGCACTTGCAATTGTAAAAACAAATTGTAATAAAAAAAAGAACAATTTTAGCAAAATCAGGAAAATATGTCTTGTTCTTGCAATAAAGAAAGCTGACCCTAGTCTTGGTATTGGTTTCGCAAGACTAATTTTGCTAAAGTTGGTCCTTTTTTCGGGTACACAGTATACAGGCCATCAGAGCAGCATTCCATGGTGACGCTAGAGCGAGGCTGGTGGAACAGCAGCGGGTTCTTCGATACCAGAACACACCGGGAGTTCTACAGACGACGAAGGAATCTCATGTTAAAACCACTGACCATGACAAATGCAGTGGTCGACAGCAACACAAGTTACGAACACATGATAACTCAAAATCGATCGTAAGCATTATTTATATATTTTAGATTGTTGAGCAAGTATGGCCATGCTTAAATGGTCTACGTAGGCCAAATACTCCAGAAATTTCTGGAAGGCCCATCTCCAACAGTGGAGTTTTAGGGGCTGTAATGATATAGTAAAAAAAGAGTGAATAGTAGTATGGACAGTTGCAAGCCATATTTCAAATCATTAAAATTATTGCCGTTGTCTAGTCTGTACATTTATAAATAAATATAATAATAAATATTTCCAGACAGATCACACAGCGCCATCTAGTTTCCGTGGTAAGCTACGAGGCTTGTGTTACTGAAACTAGATGGTTGATAAACCACATATTATACATATAAACACCCAGACCGAGACAAATTATACAATGTACAACTTGCCCCCGGTGGGAATCGAACCCACGACCTCCCGAGTTCACGGCAACGTTTGTTACCACTAGACCACGGAGGCGGTCAGTGAATCAGTTTTATTTGTGAAAACGAATCCTGGACTATACCAAAACCGTCTCAGAAGTAAACGTCATCAAAATATAATATACCCATTAGTTAGCAATAAAGCTTTGTTACATGAAAGTGCTTTAATCATGACGGCAAAAATATATAATAAAATACCGTTGAGACTACAGACAGACAGCGGAGTCATCCAGGCCCGGATGTTCAATGGGCCTGGGTTGGGGATGGGATAAACTCCCGTTTTCCCCGGCAGGATCTCGGCGGCTAACTACCCACCGGTGATTCAACGCACCTTTGGTGCTGGGCGCTGTTCCTACTACAACACCGCTCTTGTGGCTCACGAATCTAGTCTCCTACATTTGTCTACTCTAGTTCTTCTCCAAGAGCGCCTCCCTAGGTAGTGGCCTCCCCTCCGGGGGCCGTGCGAAAGTAGGAGCGATATCCTGAAGATGCTTGTAGGATCCGTTGTCAGCCCAGTAAAACATACGTTTAGCTAGGCCGACAACAAATGCCTTGATAGTAGGCATCTCCTGAGACTACGGGAGCTAGAGTTAAGAGAAATGAAGAGAAGACTTAAATATATACTAATTGACAAGACATACTACACAATCAATGACTTTTTTACAGACATAAATATAATTACATGACATTTTGTTTCACTTAGAATTTATTATTATTAAATTTGAATTTGAACATTAGTTTTAAAGCTAATTTTTTTTTTAGTTAAATTTTCCATTTTATTTAGAAAAAATAAGGCAATTCAATAAGTAAGCCTGTGATAGCCGTGACATTTCCACCATCCTTAATGTGGCTGAAATGTTTGTTCCAGCTTATCAACAATACAATATGATTCTTCAGCCAAAATCTGTTGGAACATTGCGAAGATGGGCTTTGAAATGTTGAACGCGACCCCCCAATATACCTTCACGGCAGATTGCGGATACAAACTTGGCAAAGATAAGTGGACTGGAATAGTCAAACAATTCCTATCTGGAGAAGCTGACTTAGGTGACTTATCAAAACAATAATAAGCATAGTGTGAACTCTAGGTACCTATATACCTACCTACTATAGCTACCGGGCTTATAGTAAGGTAGTACAAATCGAGATATCTTAGCGAAATCAAAGATATGATGATGTCAAAATTGCCGTTCTATTAATTCAACCTTTTTTCTTTTTAAAGACGGTGTTCGTATCTTTATTCGTCTTTTAAGGTAGGTAACGTTAAGTTAAAATACATTTATCTGTTATAAACATAAAAAAACTACAAAAATAAATAAAAATTGATGCGTCATAGATGTAAACAAGGTACCATTGCAGCTAGCGACATCTACAAAAAGTTTTGCCTGATACACCCCATTACATACTATAATCAAAGTCTACGAGTTAATTTATCAGTCTTTCTTTACAGGAACGAGTTGTTACATTACCCACAATCGTCTTGACGTCATAGACTACTTAGAAGTGGTAGTGCCTGTCAAAGTTAGGTTTATCTTCAGACAGCCTCCTCTTTCGTACGTGTCCAACATATTCGCTCTCCCTTTCTCTCTTGGAGTCTGGGTCGCTACTATCGTCTCTCTCCTAGTCTGTGGTATTGGACTGTTCTTGACTACTAAATGGGAGTTTACGTATGCTAAGGTAAGGTTTCATTTAAAAATCATTACATACAGCAAGCCTATTAAGATTCGCTTCGCGCCATTTTCCGTGAACATGTCAAGTGCAAGTTTTTGTTTTGTAAATTAATTTACTGTGATTTTATTGGTCAAAAGTGGTGTTGTTTTGTTTAATAATGTGCTACAATGTGAATGATTATGGAAAACGATAAATTGGACTATAAATATAGGGCACAAGTTGCAGTTTATTTCTTGCGGTTTTCCCGCGCTTTGGACTCCCATATTTTACCCGACGTGTTTGGGCTATAATGCCGCGAGTGACTCCAAGAAAAGCATCAAATTCTGCAGCATCTGGAATTTGATGATGACCTCATTAACTCATAAAAAAGAAAAATATATTACGTCAGACTTGGCTGTATGGGCTAGATCCTTTGCCTTCCCTATCATCTCATTCATCATCCTTCGGGAGAATAGAACCAAAAAAAAAACAAACCTATTAAGCTGGCTCTACACGTACAGTTTTAACTGACAGTTTAAAATAGTTAAACTGCGCAGTTCAATCGGTGCGTGTGTACCGAAATCTGACAACTGTGCAGTTAAACTGACAATCTGTAGCAAAAAAACTGTGTAATTGTCAGTTCAGTTCTAACTTTGGAAGAGTCATCACGTGTTTTTTGCCGAGTTTATCTGTTGCTACTTGTGAAATATCAAATCAACTTGAATACTTAGATATATATGGTTCTGAGCCATGCTTATGGAAATCTGAAGACTACCACAACCGTGTAAAAAAAGATGCGGCATATGAAAAGTTTTTAGTGAAAGAGATCGAGCCAACAAGCAGAATAACTAATGATGAAACTGAACGTGCTGTAGGCACATGGAATGTCAGTTATAACTGGCAGTTCAACTGTACAGTTATAACAATTATCTAGTTACTCTAGGTGGTATAGCGGTTTAGCGGTTTTGGAAAATATCCAAAAATATCGCGGCCTTCGATTGCTCCAGCAGCGGGAAAACCTGGACGAGTCACCAGAAGACAAAGCAATCCTAACTCAGAATTATTAGTAGAAAATCTACTTACTTGAGCTAGCGAAGATGTGGAACTCTAAATGCTGTTTGTGTCTTCTGGTCAGCTGTGACTATTCAGGTGCGGGGTGATGATAATAAGCGGTTGCGGATGCTGTTGATGATGATGAAGATATATATAGATTTCTTTTATTAAGAACGTAGTGGACACAGGCTAGGAAGAGCCAACGACGTTCGCGAACCGTCGTCCGACACAATGATAGCACTATGCCGGCCATCAACGCGGCTGGGTTCAAGATGGCCCCTTTGCCGACCATAGCGCCATCTAGCGATATGATGGCTTACTTTAGAGCCGACATGCGTACGTTAGCCTGTAAATGAATTCTCTCCAACAAAACTGAGTGGAGTAGCTTTGCGTATCCACTAGGCTAATATGCTATTACATTAATAGAAACGATCAATTTTTCCCAAGAAACCATATTTTTTTTGGCTTTTTCATACTGTCATATGTTAACTTTAAATAGCCAATTTGTATGGAGAAGCCATTCATCTACCTTAGGTCATTTGTCCCACTCTGCGTCTTCCCGTACGTTGTCTCCACTCTAGAACTCGTCTACTCCATCGTTTATCGTTTCTACGACAGACATGTCCAGCCCATTGCCACTTCAGCTTACTAATTTTGAAGGCATAGTTATGGAGGAACCGAAACGTTACCATAGCCACTAAATTCCCGCTGGTTAGAGCTCTTGTCTTCCCTATTTTTCTGTATGCTGCGGAGACGTGAACCCTACGCGAAACAGAAAAAAAAACGAATTAATGCTTTAAAGATGTGGTGTTGGCGGAGAATGCTGGGCATATCATGGACGGAGTTCCGAACCAACAAATCCATACTGGAGGAATTCGGGATCAGACAACCAACGCCTTTCGTCGACTGTACAATTACGCATTCACACTTTCTTCGTACACGTGTCACGGCGTGGAGAAACATCCATCGAGCGCAAAGTCGATGGCAAAAGGATGCGTGGTAGGTCTCCGATGAGATGGACCGATCAGGTGAGGGTTGCAATGGATCATCCCCTAAGTGCACTCACGCTGGGTCCGAGAGGAGTGGCGACGGCTTGTAAAGCGTGCCACTAGCACTCCAATGGCGACCACGACCACTCTGCCAAGAGTGTAGCGACTAAGAAAAAGAATAACTTTGGTTCTCCGACGGATTTCCTCGTTTCGGACTTTATCTATCAGATAAATACTGAGCATAGCTCCCTTCATAGCCCACTGAGCGAGCCTAAGTTTGTGGAGTAGACCGACTGTCAGTGTCCACGTTTCTGCTCCATACTGAAGCACTGAAAACTCTTGTCTTCAAAAACTGGGGTATAAAAAAAGAAGATGTGTCGCAGCTTCCCAAATGTATATTTTTTGTTTATATTAAGTGTGTATTAATTTACTATGTAAATAAGTTTTTTGGGTTTAGATTGGTTAATGGTTTTGCAGAGCGGCAACATTCCTGACGGCAGTTGGGGAGACGTGATGTTGCTGACGATGGGAGCTGTCTGCCAACAGGGATGTGATGTCGAACCTAAGAAGGCTTCTGGTAACAATATTAATTAAATGTACTTTTAAAATAAGCAGAAACAATGAATTTTATTGTGTTTATAAAAGATATGACTATAGTACATTGCCTACCTTGTACCTTGCGGGGTAGGCAGAGACAATTGAGCACCACTTGACACTATCACGACACTACCTCTTTCGCTTCGTCGACATTCATTAAACCTCTTCATACATGCCTTTAGTTACGAAGGCTTTTTAATGCACCTTCAGTCAGTGTTTTATTTATTTGATCGTGATATGTGAGTCTCGGTCTGCCAGGGCCTCTTTCACCCACAACTTTCGCATTATACATCTGGTTCGTCAATCTTTAATCGCTCCTCCAACTCATTTTTTCAACATGCCCGAACCATCGTAGCATGCCTTTCCTTATTTTTGTCCCTATGTTTTGTTTTATACCTACCCTTTTCCGTACTTCGGATGTTACGTATGCGGTCCGTCAAAGTGACGCCGCATATCCAACGCAACGATCTCATTTCTACTGCATTAAGCCTACTCTTAAGTAAATTTTATGTAGGTTTTTATTATTATTATTTTTTATTTTAATTTTATTTTATTTTAATTTTACTTTATTACTTGAAGTAGGTAATATTTTAGTTATTTTCCTTACTTTTTTTATTATTTCTAAAAAGAATTGTATGTTTATTATATATATATTTTTAAAAATTGTTTCAGTATTAGTTTTTCGAATAATGTTTAGTTTTTGTATACTTATTGAAAATTTTTTAATTTTGTTATTTCTTATAGGCAATAAAAGCTACTGTGGTAATGTGGTGGTTGCCTATAATAGGTGCAACATCTAACTTCTGATTTAGTGTTAAGTACAAATAAGTGTGTGATGTTAGCACTGTTGGCTACCCTATTATAAATAAATAAATAAATACTCTTACTTAAAAGACGTGCGAATATGCGGAGGGGGTTTGGTGGAATTCGCTAGGGAGGATTTGTTTCACTATTTATATAAGATATTTTGGATCTCAAAGTTATCAATATCCAAAATATTTTAGTCGTGCTGAAAGGGTTAAAAAATATTTTCCTTCTCTCAGTCTAACATTTATACTGTGTTTTAGGCCGTGGACTGCCTCCGTGGTCTAGCGGTTAAGTCCGTGGATTTAGACTCGGAGGTACCGGGTTCGATTCCTGGTCGGGAAACAAAATGTAAATGTATTTATGTACATAATGTTTAATTTATTTGTGATATTTCTCGAGTTTGGTACGCTGGAGACATCGACGAGCTTGCCACTTGTCATGATTGGCCTATAGTAAAGTTGGCTAAATGTGAATCTGCTTATTTATAAGCGTGGTTTCTGACCTTCGCAGAAGGGAAACGGTCGTGATGATACTTTGCTTTTTTAGGCCGTATGATTCTGCTCTTCCTATGCGCAGCTCTGATGGCTTTATACGCAGCTTACTCTGCAAATATTGTGGTGTTGCTGCAAGCTTCTTCAGACTCCATCAGAACTATACAGCAATTGCATGACTCCAAGTTAATGCTCGCAGCCAACGACGTTACGTATAACCACTTTTGGTTGAAGGTACGGGGCTATTTAATATGTTTATTCTTTTCTTATACTAGCTATAAATAAAATAAATAAGTATAATATGTAGTTTATCAACCATCTAGTTTCCGTAACACAAGCCTTGTAGCTTACCACGGAAACTAGATGGCGCTGTGTGACCTGTCTGGAAATATTTATAAAAAAATAAAAATCTATAATATATATAATAAATAACTACCTCCGTGGTTAAGTCCGTGGATTGAGACTCGGAGGTACCGGGTTCGATTCCTGGTCGGGACACAAAAATATTAATTAATATTTAATTTATTTGTGATATTTCTCGAGTTTGGGACGCTGGAGACATCGACGAGCTTGCCACTTGTCATGATTGGCCTATAGTAAAGTTGGCTAAATGTGAATCCGCTTATTTATAAGCGTGGTTTCTGACCACCCAGAAAGAAAACGGTCGTGAAGACACTTTATTTCTATATATAATAAGGATCAGCATTGCCATTCAACGTGGCAATACTGCCAGTATCCTTGGCAATTTAGCCATTAGTAGTGAAATCGAACAAGTTTTTTTTGTTTTTTTTTTTTTAATTTATGTTTTTCCTTTTTTTTTAGTTGTATATATTAAATTAAATTCCTTCGAATATACGGTATTTACAAAAAAATATATAGTCCTCCGTGGTCTAGCGGTTAAGTTCGTGGATTTAGACTCGGAGGTACTGGGTTCGATTTCTGGTCGGGAGACGATAATATTTATTTATTTAAATAAATTTTAGTACGGTAGAGACTCCTACGCCAAGCCGTCTGGCGAGTGTAGGCTAAATTCTCCAGATATATTTTCTGGAAGGCCCATCTCCTACAGTGGAGGTCTAGGGCGCTGTGTTCTAGGGGCTGTAATGCGCTTATTTATAAGCGTGGTTGACCTTCCCGAAAGGGTGTAGCGATTTCGAACAAGTTTCTTTTTGTTTTTTTATTAAATTTACTTATGTTTTTCCTTTTTTTTAGTTGTATTTTAATTATTAAGTAGTTTATAATTTATTTGTGATATTTCTCGAGTTTGGTACGCTAGAGACATCGACGAGCTATTGTAAAGTTGGATAAGTGTGAACTCGCTTCTTACAAAGCGTGGTTTCTGACCACCCCGAAAGGGATACGGTCGGGATGATACTCTACTCTCTCATCACAGACCACCAACGACACGGAACTACATCGTTCTGTGTATAAGAAAATAGCTGGTAAAGACGGAAGACAAAACTACCACAAATTGGAAGAAGGAGTCGAGAAGATTAGACAGGTATTTACTTTTTAATTTTTTAAGAAGTTTTCAATTTAATTATTTTATTTAAAACTCTATTGTTAAATAAACAAAAGGCGGATATAATATTATAGAATTATTTACCATATATACATATATAGTAATGCTGTATGTGACAAGAGGAATAGCAGTTTGTTCTTGAAGCAAATCAGCATAGCTGTGCAGCGGGAGAATGCTGCAAGTGTTCTTGGCACACTGCCACATGATCAAATCATGAGTGAATATTTTTTAAAATAGTTTTATTTATAATTCAACCGTGTGGCCAAGGAGTTATTCTAGGAGTATTAGCCTCGCTATACAGAGGGGAGGAGGTCCTTCGCGATATTTTGCGTGGACATGTCAAGTGCAGGTTTTTGTTTTTTTAAATTAATTTACTGTGGATATTATTGGTCAAAAGTGGTGTTGTTTGATTTAATAATGTGCTACAATGTGAATAATTATGGAAAACGATAAATTGGACTTTAAATATGGGGCACAAGTTGCAGTTTATATTTTGCGGTTTTCCCGCGCTGTCAACTCCCATATTTTACTCGACGTGTTTGAGCTATGGTGCCGCGAGTGACTCCAGAAAAGCATAAAATTCTGCAGCATCTGGAAATTGATGATCCCCAACTCGGTTATGAACTCTGTTATGAACATATATTATGCAAATAAATTACGTGTTTAGGACTGATGTATTCTGTACAATGTCCTTTAAAGACAATTAAATATATATATATATATACAGAGGGGAAGTGTTGCCAGTTTTCTTGGGACTATAGTTTATATTTTATTTTATTTTTATTATTTAAGCAGCTTTTAATTTATATTTAATTTACCCGTATATTAAAATATATACCTACTGTAAAATAATATTTAGCATTGTACAAAAGACAACTTGCGTCATGTGTTTAAATTAGAACTAAGATTGTGGTTGTTGGCCTTTTGGCCTGGTAGTTTAACCGAGTTTGGTCAGATGGCGTTGCGGAACAAAAAAAGGGGTTCACACAGGTGGGCGTCAGAAAAAGAGGCGGGATTATTATGGCGGTGATCGCATGATCATATCGTAACGGAAAGTAATACTTAATAAAATCAAAATAGCAAATTGATAGCAGCTGTTATATTAAATTTAAAACTAAATATAAATAATGTAAGAAACTGGAAACACTCACTTATTTTTTGATTGGAACCTGTTGTATGTCGTATAAAATAAGAAATAAAACACAAGAAGCTAAGTCCGTGTAGCTAACCAACAGAATCCATCTGTCAAGTGTTAACCACAGATAACAATTATATTTTTTCAATAAGCACACTTTACAACAGAACCTAATCCGTCTACAAATGAGAATTTTCCGGGCTAGCATATAATATAATATTTTCCAGGGTATGTTCGCATTCCACTCGATGATCGAACCGGTGTACCGTCGTATCGACAGCACGTTCCTGGAGTCAGAGAAGTGTGACCTGGTGGAAATAGACTACATGAACAGTCTGGATCTTTACCAGACCACAGTCAAGAATAATCCACATAAAGAATTATTTCAAGTTATGTAAGTATGGGAACGATCTAGACTGCAGTGCAAAATCTATAAGACCGTTATTCTGACTAATTTTGAACTTATGATGCCATTTCAATCTGATTCTTGTTATTTTATGATTAACATAGACATTACTAAGAGCCTGTAAGGTAACGACATGTAAGGTCCATAAATGTTAGCAACTGAAATCACTTATTTTATTTATTTTTATTTATTAAAACTTTATTGCACAATATATACAAGGGGCGGACTTAATGTCGCTAGACATTCTCTGACAGCCAACCTTAGGGACACTGTAGAACATTAAAGACGTAAGGTAGGTGCAATTTATAGAAATATGATTGCGTAATAAATATGCAATATTATCCAAACTACAATAATAAATACTATAATAAACTAAATACAATAATACATACACATAACTTTTTATTAATACATTACATAAAATTAATACATTATGACTAAGTCTTAAAAATTATTAAGACCGAATCCCGAAAGTTGGTCCGCGGAATCCCGGGGTTCCGTGGAAGAGCCACAAGGGTTCCGCGTTCCGTCCAAAAATTAACAAAACATTCGTCGAAAAAGCCACTCCAGATCTTCGCATTCAACGGTCAGACATTAGGCCCAATTTTAGTGCTATTTTAAGAAAATACGTGAAAAAATATCATTCTTCCCATTAAATTCATAAAAACATCTAGGTACTCGTTACTTGCCTAGTTACATTGTATTTCATTATTTATGTTCGCGACAGAGAGTATAGTTTAGTAATAGTTTCTTATGTTTTTTTTTTTTTTTTTTTAAATAAAATGATACATAGTTAGTAACATTGATAGGTAGGTAGGCATTCTCTAAAATTGTTTCCCTTCGACAATAGCGTTTATTGGTAACGCAATTTTTAAAAGCTTTACTTGTCAATTTCTTTTTTATATGTAATAATTGTTTTTCATGTATATTTGCTCTTTACTTTCAAATCAAACATATATACAAACAACAAGGAATTTTTTTTTTGTCATCCTCTAGGAAAAGTATAATCAATTAGGGTTCCGTGGCAAAAAAAAATGGAAACCTACGCTATATATTGTATATTGTTGTATAGTATAGTTGGCTAAATGTGACCCCGTTTCTTAATGATATTTATTTATTTCAAAACTTTAATGCACAAAGTACAAAAGACGGACTTAATGCCCGTAGACATTCTCTGACAGCCAAATCTTTGGGACTAATTAGAACAACTGTAGGTGCAAGGAAAGTATAAGTGACACATCAATTAGATATAAATACTTATATAATTAACTTACTTATATATAATCTACTTACTTACTTATATATATATATATATATACTAATATATTACTTATATATATACTAACCCCTCATTCCGAAACGCGCTCAGAGCGCTTAGAACGAATATGACACTGACCGTCGTTCCGAATCAAATATCGCGATTTGGATGCTCAGAGCGTGATATCAATTCGGAACGGTTTAAATCACATTTTCATTCATACAATGTTAGTTTTTTTTTAAATGTATGGATGATAAATTGTGGATTCCACATCTTTGAGTATGAATACTAACAAATATACATCTCTCGGTTTATTCATCTTTATATATGTAAAGTTTAATGTTATTAATTATTTTGGTCTTTTAAAATAACTTGCCGTGTTACAGACATTTTTTTTCACTTCCTACTTAAATATTAATTATAGATTTATTTTAGAAGTAATATACAAACAGTATAAACGAATTACAATATTAAATAATTTAAAAGAAAAATTAATTTAAATAAACTTAAAAATGGCGCGCGACATAAAGACAAAAAACTGACAGCGCTCAGAGCGATCTACCTCGACATCGTGAGCAGTCTAAGCGCGAGAAATGATATCATTTGTGACGTCACACAGCTTTGGCAAAACAGTTTAAGCGCGTATCGGAACACCTTTAAGCGTGCTGAGGTTACTATTATCGCGTATCGGAACGAAGAATAATACATACCGACATACGACCGCCTCCGTGGTCTAGTGGTAACAAACGTTGCCGTGAACTCGGGAGGCCGTGGATTCGATTCCCACCGGGGGCAAGTTGTACATTGTATAATTTGTCTCGGTCTGGGTGTTTATATGTATAATATGTATATATTTACAAAAAAATTATAATATAATATGTAGTTTATCAACCATCTAGTTTCCGTAACACAAGCCTCGTAGCTTACCACGGAAACTAGATGGCGCTGTGTGACCTGTCTGGAAATATTTAGTTTATTTTTATATTTATATATATATTTGTCTATCTTCTTACTTTCTTAAAAAGCAAAATGATATTTAATTTATTCACATGACATGGATTATTATTATTATTATTAGTGTATATATTTATATTTAGATTATTATTTATGTAAATATTTATGTATGTTTATAAATGTATATTTAATGTATGCAACTGGCATGTTAATTTATTTATTTTCATTACATTTTAATATGACATACTAGTATGATATACCCAGTGAAAGGTATAGCATTTAGTTTAATATTTATTCTCTCCTCCTAACTCTGCACCCCACAATTTCTTATGTCGTTCTCCCAAAGGTTAGCTGTTAGAGAATACCAACAAGGTATTAAGCTCGCCTATGTACTTCATTTTATTTTGTATATTTTAATGTGCAATAAAGAATTTTATTATTATGTAATGTGTATTCTTAAAGAATCTCGGTATTTAACCGGTTAATCTAATGATGTTCACGGGCCTCGGCCAAGTGAGCATCATGCTTCTTTAACTCCAAACTTTCTAACTATACGGCAAGTATTGAGGATTGTAGCTTTTTGCAATTGTCTGTATGTGTGCTGGTCTACGTTAATAGTTTTAAGGCTGTCATGTAATGTTTTGGGTATTACTCCGGTCGTGGATACTAATATGGGTACAGTTGTTACTTTTTCTTATTTGAGTTGGGATTTAAGCTCTATTGCAAGGTCTCTATATTTAGTATTTTTTTCTGTATGTGTAGTTATTAGATTATCTGTATGTGTAATTATTATTATTATTATTTTTTTTTATTTTATACACAATAATAAACATACATATATACAACTTACAAATTTTGTTTGGAGCTATTTAGAAAATGTGAGTAGACCAGTTTTTTAAATGATGATACTTTTAACAAATAACGGGTCAGAATGTTGAAAAGAGGCAAATTCTTCAAAAAAATCTGAAAGGCCCAAACCCCAACAGTGGAAGTCAAAGACTCTGTGTTATAGGGGCTGCTGTGATTTCTACATATATATTTTTTTTTTAGTTTTAAGCAAATTAGAGAATCAGGTTTACAAGCAGTGAACGGGAAACGTTACCAAGTGACAAAGCCAAAATGTTCTGGATCATTGGCGACCTTCGGCAGTGTGGGCTTCACCGCCTTCTACCCTTCTCTGGTTTTCATGAGCTATGGAGTCGCGCTCTCCATACTGCTGCTGCTGGTAGAAATATTGGTCCATAGACTGTGAGTAAATCTAGTGTTTTAGTTGATGGTTCTAAAGTAAAAAATATGTCAAAATACATACATAAACTAAAATATATCATTTGTAAAAAAAAAGTTTTTTTTTTTAGAAGTAAAAGTATCATCACGACCTTTCGGGGTGGTCAGAAACCACGCTTATAAATAAGCGGGAGTCACATTTAGCCAACTTTACTATAGGCCAATCATGACAAGTGGCAAGCTCGTCGATGTCTCCAGCGTACCAAACTCGAAAATATCACAAATAAATTAAATATTAATTAAATGTATTTTTATTTACATTAATAAATATTTTTGTGTCCCGACCAGGAATCGAACCCGGTACCTCCGAGTCTAAATCCACGTCATAACCGCTAGACCACGAAGCAGCCTTTTTATTTTTTTTAACTTTAATTTTAGCATTACACACGTTTCGAGTTGAGGTTCGAATTGCCGACATGCGGAGTCAAGCCGGCATAGTGTTAGGGACTGATGTCAGTCATGAGTGTCTGACTCCAGTTGCTAACATTTATGGACCTCGCGCGCTATTTACCATCAGTTCGGCGTAAGGTCACATGTACCACCACCTACTAAAACTTAATTTAAGTTAAAAAAAAGCTTATAATTGTGCCAGGTAATATTTTTTTTTTTTTTTTTTTGTTTCAGTACGAACCTGGATCGACTCCATAATAATATTGAAGAAACATACGCACAAAGCCCTTCGCATCATGAAATAATAATAAATTAATTATGTACTATTATTGTTTTATTAATCCAAATATTTCTATTATTTAATTATTTATTTCTATTTATATTAATTAAGCCGACAATGCATAATAAATAAAATAGAATATACCTATATATAATATTCTATTTTATGTATAATGCATATATTTATATAGGCGCGGTGATAGCTCGGTTGTAAAAACGCGTTCCTTAAATCCTACAACCCAAGGTTTAAACCCCCCGGCATGTACTAATGAGAAATACACTTTTAAAGTATCAACACGACCGTTTTCCTTTCTTGGTGGTCAGAAACCACGCTTAATAAGATTCACATTTAGCCAACTTTACTATAGGCCAATCATGACAAGTGACAAGCTCGTCGATGTCTCCAGCGTACCAAACTCGAGAAATGTCAAAAATAAATGAAATATTAATTAAATGTATTTATTTACATTAATAAATATTTTTGTGTCCCGACCAGAAATCGAACCCGGTACCTCCGAGTCTAAATTCACGGACTTAACCGCTTTAAATTATATATATAATTTAAATTACAATTACTACGAGTATATAATATTATTAACTCCAAACTTCTACTGGATATTGTCAACCCCTAAGCTTGGGGTTTTTTCAGTAGGACTTCTATGCCTGGACTTTAGAGCTTGGCTGCTTAAGATAACCCCGCTGCCCAGGATCCCCGTGACGCCTCGTTTTCCGCTTGGGCAGCGCTCTCCGGGTCCTTTTTTTCAGTCTCTCCGAGGTAAGATAGACTTTTCCAAACCTTAGGCACAAATTTGAACAAATATAGATGTATTAACTGAGGTATTGTAATAAGACTCAGTGATACAATTAATCAGTACTTTATTATAGATAGACCGTGCTTATGGCCTAATTGTTCACTTTTATGTTCTAAATCACCGAATATCCCTTTTGACGCACAGCCAATCTGTCATTCCTGAAGTATAGAGGTCGCTTATTCATCAGTGGTCGCCAACAGATGCAATGAAAGTAACAGTAATATACAATTATAGGATAATTCAAAAAATATTGTATACCTACTTATATATTCTTATATATGTATTATAATATCAATATACTAAATATATAAATTGAAGCTTAAAAATTTTATTGCCAAATATTTCGCCTTTTTCTTTCTTTCTTTGGAGCGGCGTCATCACTGACAGTGACTGAAGGTCTTTGTCATAAATTTTGAAAAAGTAATTTTATTTCTTTTAGCAATGGTACAGCCAATGCACTATACAGTTTTGTATTTATTTTTTAGAAAAATATCATCATCACCTCGCGCATCATGGAAAACATCATCAGCATGTTATGTCCATTGTTGGTTCGATATTAATAAATTTACAAAACAAGTTAGACAAAACCTAATGCATTACATTCAGACCAGGGCTATAGTATGCACCAAGCTGCCATATAAAAGAGCTTTCCCATGTTTTTAAGCTTCAATTTATATATTTTACCAAGTAAGAAACACATCTAACACACTTTATTTGTTGCAGACAATATACTAAATACTAATACACACACAAATACAACTTACTAACGTGGGTTAGAGCTATTTATAAAGCGTGATAATTTTTTCATCAAATTTATTTTACTTTGCATTACAGTTCTCCCAAAGTGATAATGCGCATAGAAATCTTCGTCACTGTTCGGCAACGGTCGTATTCCCCGAGCGTCGGAAGACGATATGTATATAGAGTGGTAAGTGCATTTTCTTCATGCATAATTTAGTAGAATTATGTGTTTTGTGCTAAAAGAGATAAATATTGATTTATCAGTAACAAAATTTGATTCGATAATTCCATGTAAGTAAATAGCGAGGAAAACCACACGATTGAGAATATGCTACAATCTTTGTTGGATTGATTTACTTCGAAAATTTTATAGTACTGTAGTGGCCTCCTTTAAATATAAAATCTCTGCCTGTGTCAGACAGACAAGCAATTGTCAAATAAACTATTTAAATAAGATAATTAAAGTTGAAATTAAATTCACCTTTGAAAACAAAACCAAGAAGGGTGTGTAATAGCAGCTCTATATAATTTCACACAGAGAGAATACGTGCAGTCACCGCCAAAAAACAAAAACAAAAAAACACTGCCCGAATTGTTTTCGATTGTGTACACATGATATTGACTTCTATTTCTTTCGAACAAGGTGCAAAATGCAAGTGCAATGTTTAGGCTCTTACGATTCAATGATTCGGGTGTTTCCGGGAATACGACAATTGGCGAAGATCTGTATGTGCATTATTAATTTGGGAATACTGTACATTGCATAATCTCTTGTAGTTTTATTTGATTAATTAACGTGACTATGATACTTTACTTTTTGCTCTATTACAATTAATATTATTATTATTTAATTATTTATTCTTTGACATTATTGATTTGTCAAGTAAAATAAATAACATTATATTTACAAAAATGAATTTCGGGGGCAATTATAACTAAAAATTTTAGCTAGTAGCACTAACTGATATAAGAAATAAAGAATTATTACAATAATTAAACCATCCTACAATAAATAAAAATTAAAGCTACCTAAACATCAAAATTAAAAATAAACTAAACAAAACCTTAAATTAAATAAACTAAAAGATAAACCTAATTAATATAAAAACTAAATACTTACAAATATCTTGATTATAAACAAAATTTTTTTTTTTTTTTTTTTAATTATTTCTTGTCAAAGTATAAACACAATATATACATATTATACATTCTTTATTGCACAAAATAAGTCTACAAAGGCGAAGATTAATTCCTACAAGGCATTTTCTAACATCTATCCTTTGGGAAAGTGAGATTAAGGGTAGTGCCGTTGATATCGGCACTACCCTTAATCTCACTTTAACAATATAGAATATACTACACACACTACATACTAATAGATACTTACACTATTACATAATATACACATATACTTATAAATAAACGTATATATACATAGATATTATGCCAAATATATATTTTTAAATGACGACTCCTGTTTGTCTAGAAATATAGCAGTGACCAAGCGCTTAAAAACGTTAATTAGATAATAATAATAAATGAAAAATGCAATAGGCCTGATGTATTAAACAGCTTTAAAACAAACAACACGCCTATTTTTTGCATAACAATCATTTTCAGAGTTCCTCCTTTCAAAATTATAGCCCTTTAATTATAGTCTATGAAACTACCCTTTTAATAAAATTATACACTAGATTTAATCAATAATTATTGTGTTGGACAATCTCATTAGTAAATTAGAACAACGTAACTGGTATTTTAAAATTTTCGGTAAATGTATTTCATTATTTATTTTTATAACTGCTTCCGTGGTCTAGCGGTTAAGTCCGTGGTTTTTGACCTAGAGGTACCGGATTCGATTCCTGGTCGAGACACAATAATATTCTATAATTTAAATAAATTATTATTTAATTTATTTGTGATATTTCCCGAGTTTGGTACGCTAGCTAGAGACATCGACGAGCTTGCCACTTGTCATGATTGGCCTATAGTAAAGTTGGCTAAATGTGAATCCGCTTCTTTATAAGCGTGGTTTCTGACAACCCCGGAAGAAATACGGTCGTGATGATACTTGACTTTAATTTTTACACAAAGGTACACAAACAGATCACATTTTACAACAATTTTTCAAGTTCTATATTGGAATCCAAAAGCAGTGTACACAGCATGCTTGTTGTGATTTAGCCATGAAATTGTCATTTCAATTAAATTAAATGTCAGAAGGCAAATAATAATAAAAAATAGTTAGGTATCAAATATATGCTTATCTGAAATATTGTTTCCAATTTCTATGCAACACACACATTCTTCCAGCAAAAATTTAGGATTTTTTCAATTATGTATATACATCATTCATTTTTTTTTATCATTACAGCCACTATAACATAGCGTCTTAGACATCCACTGCTGGAGATGGGCCTTCCAGAACATATATCTGGAGAATTTGGCCTACACTCGCCACGCTGGCCAGACGGCTTGGCGAGGATATGATGTCAATTTTTATGACAATTTATTAACGATTCCAAAAGTTGGTTTTTGTGGAACCGGGACCGACGACTAATCCAGTTGATAACATTCATGGTCATGGAATCCCGCGCGGGATCACATGTCGTGGTAGTTAAAGATAATAATAGAAAAGTAAGTTAGAATGTTAGTTACAACTTGCTGCATTGCAGTAATGCAATTTGCTATAAAAGCGATGCAAACTTCATATTTCATTCCAAGAAACATTTGACTTGAACAAAATGAATTTATCCAAAGTTATTTTCATACTTTGTGTGGTAACTGGAAGCCTCCAGAGCGGAGAAATAAATACATTTATTCAAGATTTCGTTTTGAATGAGAATAAACCTTCAATTGTTGTTTTAAACCACTTATGTTGGGGTCAATGTAAGTTTTTGCATTATAGAACAAGATATGTTGTCTCTAGGCAACATTCATTGATATACAGACGAAAGCACGGCTCACGGGCGGTATAATAATAACAATAATAATAAAATAACTTTATTCGTAATCAAAATGTTCAAGTTTATATTTTATAAGTAAGTAGTTATTAAGGCACGGTGGTGGCCCGGTTGTAAGAACGCGTTCCTTAAATCCTACAAAGGTCGGTTCAAACCCACCCGGTATGTACCAATGAGAAACACACTTTTCTTTCGTACATTTGTCCTAGATTTACAACACCACCGTTCCCGTTCCTCGGAGAGCACGTTAAGCCGTCGGTCCCGGTTCCACTAATACCAACTTGTGGAATCGTTAATAAATTGTCATAATAAATTGACATCATATCCTCGCCAAGCCGTCTGGCCAGCGTGGCGAGTGTAGGCTAAATTCTCCAGATATATGTTCTGGAAGGCCCATCTCCAGCAGTGGAGGTCTAGGACGCTGTGTTCTAGGGGCTGTAATGATAATGATGAGGTATAAACCAAATATTTAACGCAGATCATAGAGTGACGTAAACTATCCTCCAGTATTTGTAAAAACCCTGCAACCCGAAAGAAGAGTACCTGTGTTTCGGGAAGCAGTATTCATTGTGTGTTACTCGCGATCTTCTCTTTTTTTGCGGTTACTGGCCGGTAGGATAAATAAAACAAATCAAAAACAATTAACTTGTTTTCAGATAGAAAAATAGAATTAATAAAAGATTTATCAGCTATAGGAATTCGTACCTCTAGTCACCTGAAGCTGAATTCAGGGTTACAAAAGCATACGTTAGTCAATATTCTAGACCTGGACTGTCAGAATGCAGATGAAGCTGTGATAAAGGTTTGTTTATGTTTATAGGAAATAATTTAGAAATTAAAAAACTATCCATCTTATAGTAGGTTAACATATAACTGGCCTATTTGCAACAAAAGAGATAGGAATTTGGATAATCAAGAATGGATTTTAAAGAACTGTAATAAGTGCAACCCAATATTATGGACATGTCCAAAGTGTGCGAACCACGACACCAGAGGGTATAAACTTAGAACAAGCAATTGACAAATTTCGGTTCACATAGAAAGTGGCACCCCTTCGTAGACGGTAGGGGTACTAAATTTGTCACGTTAGGCAAATGAAATAAAACAAAAGAATTTAAGCAATGGAAGTTAGATAGAATAGAAAATAGAAATAGAAGTCCAGATATAGAACTCCTACTGAAAAAACCCCAAGCTCAGGGGGCGACAATATCCAGTAGGTTTATTAAGATAAATAATGATTAAATTAAAAATTTAAATACTATTGGAACAACTATTTAATTTATTAATTTAGCAGCGCATTGCTAACAGTCTGTTTTTTTTTTTCTGTTCTCTTCTCCCGATGAATGATGAATGAGGTGATAGGGAAGGCAAAGGGTCTAGCCCATACAGCCAAGTCTGACGTAATATATCTTTCTTTTTTATGAGTTAATGAGGTCATCATTAAATTCCAGATGCTGCAGAATTTGATGCTTTTCTTGGAGTCATTTGCAGCACCATAGCTCAAACACGTCGCGTAAAATATGGGAGTTGTAGGCGCGAGAAAACCGCAAGAAATAAACTGCAACTTGTGTCCCATATTTAAAGTCCAATTTATCGTTTTCCATAATTATTCACATTGTAGCACATTATTAAACAAAACAACACACTACTTTTGACCAATAATATCCACAGTAAATTAATTTACAAAACAAGAACTTACTTGCACTTGACATGTCCACGCAAAATGGCGCGAAGAACTCCTTTCTGATTTTGAAAAGTCAAGAATGCCAAAATCTACACTGACAGGTGACATCCTTAATATGTGCAAGGCAAAGAATGTCGATTGCAGCCAACAATATCTATTCCTTGGCCGCATCTAATACAATCGTTACAAATTTAATGTTTATTCATTCTTTCACGTTAGGCGTGACACTAAATAAAACTACTGACTTGTTAAGTCAGTAAGAAAATGAAGTTAACACAGCAAGAGATTCTATTATTAAACAAGGGAGGGTCGTAAGTCAAAACTTAGCCCTATCACTCTTTATGCATCTGTTGACCGTACGTCAACCTTCCCTCAGAGAGCTTGAAGACGGGGACCCTGAGAGCGCTGCCGATCCCAAGCGGGCAACGAGGCGTCACGGGGATCCTGGGCAGCGGGGTTATCTTCTTAAGCTGAGTCCCAGCTCTAAAGTCAAGACATAGAACCCTATAGTAATTATTAATTAAGTAAAACTAGTGCGAAGCAGCTGTTGTAGCGAAAAGGAAAAAAGTTAATAAGTCTGACAGTTGTTATCTTAAAAAGGGTGTGAGGCAAAGGTTGTTATTACGTTCATCCTCGGCCATTGTCGATTTTAATCGCTACAATTCATTTATTCAATCAATTCGTTCAATTCATTCAACATGTCGGCCATTGTTGTCCATAAGGGAACTATACAACCTTAGTAAAAAAAAATGAAATTTTACTGCATTGTGTAACTTTTAGTACCTGCATATGTATCATATGGTAAACTAGTAACAAAATACGCAGTATTTTATAATTTCGAATATAATACTATTCCTATATACCTATAATGTATGGCACTTTAAGAATCCTACCATACACCTGGCTACGCTAGTGTTCGGGTTTTTTTTTTGCGTGTGTTGCCACCCTTTTCCCAATTAGTTACTCTAAAATAAGTTCGACACGTTTGAATTGATACTAATGCCAATATAATAAAAAAAAAATCCAAATATAATTAATATTAACTACGGATACGAATATAAGTCCCGTCCGCGTGGAATGGTGGCAAGAACGCTGGCTGTATTTCCCCACTGAATTGCAATACTGATTCTTTGAGAGAGCCAGCCCTTTTGTTACTGGATGAGACGACACGGCGTGGTGTCTTTTTTATTATTATTATAAATACATTTAATGAGCAACAAAGATCTATTTCAATAAAAAATATTTCTTCATTTATTAGGCTGTAAATGATGGTCTTCTGAAAACGCCATACCGTTGGCTAGTGATGTCAAAGTCAGTAGACCAAGTAACTCATTCCGCGTACAACACTCTAATGCGATATCTTTCCATTAATACGGACTTGGTCTTCGCCCGTCATTACTCTAATGATTCGATTCACATGAATGAAGGTAAGTTTTATATTTTATATTTACAGCGCATGTATGTAGTATATTTATATGTAATATGTATAGTGAGTAGTATATGTATTATTGCGTATGTATGTATATTGTGTGATATTATGTTTCCTGTTGGGGGTTTTATATTTGGATGAACGATTGAAGCACAAATCTCACTTTAAAATATTTATTTCAAATAATTACAGAGGAGCACTTTTAAACAAAACCTTAAATTAAACAAACTAGGTATATTACAAAAACTAAATTTAACCCAAAAAAAAAAATACTACTAGGTACATACTAATATCTACATACAATTTACATAAATAAGTCATACTATAGATATACTAATATAACATAAATAAAACTACTTACATGATGAGGAGAGTGTGACAAAATTAACAATGTGATGATGCTGCTGCTATTGTACTTAATGTATATAATACTTAAAATTATTCTGCCTCAGTATACAGGACATCAGAGCAGCATTCCTTGGTGACGTCAGAACGAGGCTGTTGGAATAGCAGCGGGTTCTTCGATAGCAGAACACACCGGGAGTTCTACAGAAGACGAAGGAATCTCATGTTAAAACCACTGACCATGTCAGCTACTGTAGTCGACAGCAACATCACCTTCGAGCATTTGCCTAACGAGGATCGCACGTATGTTTATTTTCAAATTCTTCAACATCACCACACACATGAACAGAACTATCATCCACATAAAAAACATTTATTTCTAATCATATTATTACAATCATATCTCTTCACTGCTGGAGTGTGGTCTCGCAGTCTATTTCTTGCTTTTTGCAAGACCAATACCAAGACCAAGACTTGGCCAATTTATTTATTTATTTATTAAGACTCAAACAACAGTATATATACTTTATACATTAATTAACATTTTGAAAACTTATCTAGTACATAAACTTTTTACAGTTGAGCACAACATTTGTCAACTTGTATTATTCGAATTAAAGTTCTAATAAGAAAGGAAATAATAAAAAAAGTAGCACACATGTATTTACAATTTAAATTAAAAATATAATATAATATATATAAATACTTACCTATTTATTTGAATTAAATATTATTTTAGTTTACTGTGAGATTTCGGAAATGGTTGCAAGACTGCGTTTGAAAGTATTTTTAGAATCGTGAAATATATCCAGGTCACACTTGCGCCAGATAACATTAAATGATTTCATTGCTCTTATCAGTGGCTAATCGTGGTCTTGGTCTTGTTTTGGGCAACACTAGATATAGGCCTGTCCCAAAGCTCGCCACTGCAAATGGTCTTTAGCAACCCTCATCAATCCAGCGACTTTCCTTAGCTCATCTGTCCAACTGGCGGGGGGTCGTCCCGTACGTGGTCCCTACTCTAGAACCCGTTTGCCCAATCGGTCGTCGGTTCTGCGGCAGATGTGTCCGGCCCACTGTACAGCTTACTAATTTTGAAAGCAATGTCAATAACTTTGTTTCTCTAATGAATATCAACGTTTAGAATTTTATTCATCAAAGAAATACCAAGAGCTCTTTCTATAGCTCGTTAAGCGACCTTAAACTTGTGGACCACACAATTGATTGTTGATGAGTAGTTCTGTAGTTGGTGTGGTGGTGGCTCGGTTGTAAGAATGCGTCTCTTAAATCCTACAAAGGTCGGTTCAAAATAGGATCACCCAGCATGTACCAATTAGAAATACACTTTTCTTACGTACATTTGTCATAGATGACACCACCGTTCCCGTGCCTCTGAGAGCACGTTAAGCCGTCGGTCCCGGTTCCACTAATACCAACTTGTGGAATCGTTAATAAGTTGTCATAAAAAAAAGATACATCATTACCTTGCAAAGCCGTCTGGCCAACGTGGCCAGTGTAGGCCAAATTCTCCAGATATATGTTCTGGAAGGTCCATCTCCAGCAGTGGAGGTCTAGGACGCTGTAGTGATGAGTGTAGTTCTGTATATGTTTTATTTTGTAAATCAAGTATAGTTTACCTTGCAGATTCCTTTCTCAGTCAGATTAAACATTAACAGGTCACTGAAATCTGTTAACCTGCTGGTCTTCTGCTAACAGTCTCTCTTTGGACCACTTTGCTGCTTAGTCTTCCACTAGCAGGAGTAGAATCATTCAAAATATTTTAATAAATGACGTTTCATAAATGCCTGTAATAGGTTTACGTGAATAATTAAATTTTGATTTTGAATTTACTGTTAGTGAGAACGCATTGGTTGAAGACTTGTCTGCGATTAAGGATGTGCTGGAGTTTGTTATATTTTGTGTGCAATAAAGTATATATTATCTTTCTTATTAAATAAATATATTTCTTTCTTTCTTTCTTCTTTCTTTCTTTATTATTACACTTGTTTTCAGTCAACTACAAGATGATTCAATAGCAAAAGTAAATTGGAATATTGGAAAAATTGGAATCCAAATGTTAAACGGCACTCCACTTTACATATTTTCGGCTGACTGCGGATATCAAAACAGCCACGGCAAATGGTCTGGAATTATGAAACAATTCATTAATGGAGAAGCAGATTTAGGTAATACAAGATCCATAGATTCACTGATCGGTTATCGGAATAAAATTTGTTTTTGAATTGTTTGCCTGGTGTTCAAGGTTATAAAGGGAAAAATTCCAAGTGGGCAAGGTTACTCTCTAAACTATTAGGATTATTGAGAAAAAAGAAAAATTCCCAAAACGACGGAATTGGAGAAAATGACGGGCGCGAAAATGTAAAAGAAATTGTTTAGAAACCGAATGAAAAGGCATTAAAGTACGCGTACTCAATATTGCTTAATTAAATTGTCATCCGAAACGTACGGACGGTTTGCGAGAAAGATTTTTATTTAATTCGAATAAAATGATCATGCCTTTGAGGATTTAATTTGTTTTATACTATCCTCTCATTCCGAATCGCGCTCAGAGCGCTTAGAACGATTATGACACTGACCGTCGTTCCGAATCAAATATCGCGATTTGGATGCTCAGAGCGTGATATCAATTCGGAACGGTCTAAATCACATTTTTTTTAGGTTTTTTTTTTAAATGCATGGAAGATAAATTGTGGATTCCACATCTTTGAGTATGAATACTAACAAATATATATCTCTCGGTGTATGCTCGCCTATGTACATTATTTTATATTTTGTGTGCAATAAAGAATTATATTATTATACAAAAAAAAAACTATCTTTAACACAAAAACATACGTAATATACTATATAAATATAAGTAATATACTAAATACTACTTGATTATTTACAAATTTTGATCAAATTATTTCGACTAGTCCATGATAATCAGAGTGCCATCTGAGATTTAAATATATATCGAATCTATCTCCTTATTCCACAACAGGACAGCGGGGTAAGGCGGCGTGCACAATCGTCCAAGATCGATTACGTCTGTCAGAATTGTCAAAAGCTAGGAATACCCAAGATTTATCATTGAAGTGTCCTCAAATACTAGGAAAGACATCATTTTATGGAAACAGTATTTATAATATGGCTGCTACGTTAATTAATAAGCTCCCGGATCACCTTAAAGATCATGAAACAAAAATATTTAAAATAAAATTTGACCTATTGGGAAATAATATAGACGACTTTCTCAAGTATACTTTATAATTTATTATTTATTATTTTATATTATTGTAACTTGTGAAAGATTATATTATTAGTTTAATTCATTATTTATAAATATTTATATACCTTATTAAGGGTTGACTTTTGTAGCACACCAATATTATAAATGTACCAAAAGTTTATGAATAAATGATTGATTTTGATTTTGATAATTTCTGACAGACGTAATCGAACTTAGACGATTCGTTTTCGGACGATTGTGCATTCCACCTCACCCCGCTGGATTCTGCACTACTGTCAAGGCACAAACACCAGATATTGCTGATGAATATAAGGTGTAGTGTCTTGATTCTAGTTTTGTAACACTGGTATGTGGTTGTATCTTATTTGTGTATTTATTAATTTTGTTTAATACTCTTAAACTTCTTTCGTAGGGTCCAGCTGCTATATATCACACAGTCGTTTAAACGTCGCTCATTACCTAGATGTAGTGGTGCCTTCGAAGGTTCTGTTCATCTTCAGACAGCCTCCTCTTTCCTACGTGTCTAACATATTCGCTCTGCCTTTCTCTCTTGGAGTCTGGGTTGCGACCATCATCTTACTCCTAGTCTGCGCTATTGGATTTTACTTGACCACTAAGTGGGAGGTCACTTATGCTAAGGTACGGTTTCTTTTAACACTTCTCAGAGATCGCAGAATAGGGGGAGATATACTAGACGCATTTAAAATCCTAACAGACTATATAACTGCTTTTTGGGAAAGTGGCACACGCCAGACATTTGCCGAGCACTGGCAATTACTATTTTCTTTCTGTATATCATGACTGCAAAATATCATCGTGTTAAAGCGAAACATTTTAGTTAGGTGAGAGCAGTTATATAGTCTGTTAGGATTTTAAATGTGTCTATAATATCTCCCCCCATTCTGCGATCTGGTATTGTAATCTCATAGGTACCTACACAGGTGAATTTGAAAGATATTTATTTATTTATTGTTGTTGTGTAATTCTGTATTTGTTTCATTTGTAAATCTGCTATAGCTGAGTTTTCCTTGCAGATTCCTTTCTCAGTCAGATTAAACATTAACAGGTCACTGGAATTTGCTAAGCTGTTAGTCTTCTGCTAACAGCTTACTCCTTGGATCACTTCGCTGCTTAGTCTTCCACTAACAGGAGTAGAATCATTCTAAATAATTTAAATTATGACGTGTCACAAATGCCTGTAATAGGTTTACGTGAATAAAGATAGTTAGTCTCTTAGTCGTGACTTTGACTTTGACACCAGCCAAACAACAGACATGTATACCTAAAAAAAAATTATATGTTTGACTATGTGAATATAGCGGGAATTAACCCTAACAGCAACTAAATGTTCAGTATTGGTTATGAATCGCAACCTGAAGAGGATCGCAGTAGCAACGATTTCTTCAAAAATCAAAAGGGTCTGGCTGTATTACACTACGCTTTAGTGGGAATCCTAAAGACCTTAGATTAATATGGGCCCATCTCATATCTTTCTAAGTTAAATGTTTTTAACGCGATCTTTTGCTACCCTCTTCCAACCTCCACCAGCGACGTTCTTGGGGACATCCCATTCTGCGTCTTGCTGTATGTGGTCTTCACTCTAGAACCTGTTTGCTCCGTCCTTTTTCGGTTCTACGGCAGATGTGTCAGGTTCACTGCCACTTCAGCTTGCAAACTTTAAAAGCTATGTTAGTAACCTTCGTTCTCTGACCAATATCAAACGTTTCGAATTATGTCCACCAAAGAAATACCAAGCATAGCCCTCTCCATAGCTCGCCGAGCGACCTAGAATTACATTGAAGTAGGGTGTTATTAATTGACAATAATGTTTTTGTCCGCAGAGCAGCCAAATCCCTGACGGCAGTTGGGGAGACGTGATGTTGCTGACGATGGGAGCTGTTTGTCAACAGGGATGTGATGTCGAACCTAAAAGGGCATCAGGTAACAAAACAGTATTTTAATTTTACCCTGGATTCCAAGCAACATATCTGCTGTAACTATTTTATTAAAATTTGTCAAGGCATGGGACTCCTTAAAATAATAAACCGAAGGAAGTTAGAGTATTTAGGACACATCATGGACAATAAAAAGTATCACTTACTGCAGCTCGTCATGCAATGGAAGATACAAGACTTCAGAAGACCGGTAGAAGATGCACGTCCTTGCTTAAGAACCTCAGGGAGTGGGGGTTAGGATAAGCGCTTTCGGACAGTGGCCAACAGAATTAAAATCGCCTTAATGATAGTCGACCTCTGATAGGGCATGGCACTTTAGGAATAAGAAGAAAGGCGAATCAATCCTGTAGACAGAAATATGAATGTGGGATCATATGTCGTCATGACCTCACGGAAACATACAATATAGATAATTATGTAGGTAACCATTTTTTATGACTAGTATGATATGTCACATCAATAGTAAGTTTTGTTTCGGTCCCAGTTCCACTAATACCAACTTATGCCTACCCCGCAAGGGATCTGGATATGTATGTATGTATCATCATGGCAAGCTTACAATATTAGTTTTGCTCGAAAGTAAAATTGGCATTTGACATCGTTGCAAATGGCACATACTTTCAACGAGAACAACAGATAGTGGTAGGCAGACTGATGGTGGTAATTTGCCCAGTCTGCCGGGGCGGAGAAGTATCCACAGCTCGTGCCGATAAACCCAGTAAAGTGTATCGTTTCGGGATCAGGCTCGAATTGCTGTCATGCCCATTCAAGCCGGCATTGTGTTGGGACTGATGTCACGGACCTCGCGCGCCACTTACCATCAGGTGGGCGCAAGGTCACATGTCATAGTAAAGTATCATCACGACCGTTTCCCTTTCGGGGTGGTCAGAAACCACACTTATAAATAAGCGGATTCACATTTAGCCAACTTTACTATAGGCCAATTATGACAAGTGGCAAGCTCGTCGATGTCTCCAGCGTACCAAACTCGAGAAATACCACAAATAAATTAAATGTATTTATTTACATTATAAAATATTTTTGTGTCCCGACCAGGAATCGAACCCGGTACCTCCGAGTCTAAATCCACGGACTTAACCGCTAGACCACGGAGGCAGTTTCAGTCATATGTCATGCTAGTATAAAACAAAACTATGTGACAGAGAGAGCTCTTCACCAAACCGTAAACCTTAGTCGTACATCTCACTCTGATTGATTGATTGATTGATTCCGACGCGACGTGCCATATCAAATGCCGAGTAACTGCATTGCTGGTATGCGGTAGTTGCCCAGGGACTGATATTGTAAAACTTCTTGTTTTAGGGCGTATAATTCTGCTCTTCCTATGCGCAGCTCTGATGGCTTTATACGCAGCTTACTCTGCAAACATTGTGGTGTTACTGCAAGCTTCTTCGGACTCCATCAGAACTATACAACATTTGCATGACTCCAAACTGACGCTCGGAGCTAACGATGTCACGTATAACCATTTTTGGTTAAAGGTAATAAATCATTTATTATTACGACAACAGAATCTTATTTTAGATAAGTACCTATGACATTGTTATTATTTTTTAAATTTAAGTGTAGTGTTTAAAATTAGGTGATTGACAAAGCAGCGGACTTAATTTATAGCTATTAGTTTTAGTTCTAATATTGGAATTTGTGACATCTTATATATTAAATGTATTTTTTTATATTTTTAGTTATAGTTTATTGACATTTTAATTGGGGTGTATTACTAACTTTTTATCACGATAGATGGCGCATGATAGATGGTACCTCATATAACTGTCAGTTGCATAGAAAATTTGTATTTTTATTACGAAATTTTAAGAACTTTATTCGAAGGAAATAAGGTACAATGATTTTAAAAAATAATAAAATATTAATTAAACTAAAAACTTACATCTTAAAACATAAATTACTATTAATAAAAATAAACCTAATTAATAAATAAAAATATAACTAAAAACTAAAATGAAGAAAAAACAAAATAAAAATTATTATAAATAAAAAAAATTGCTCCAAATCACTGCCAATGGGCAAAGTGCCAAGGATACTGGCAGCATTGCCACGTTAAATGGCAATATTGTTATTACGAAATTTATAATTTTCTGGATATTATGCCGAAGTGAGCTGTTAAAAGTGTACAAATCGAGATTTCTAAGCGAAATCAAAGATATGGTGATCTTAAAATTGCCGTTCTATTAATAAAACCTTTTTTCTTTTTAAAGACGGTGTGCGCTTTTTAATTCGTCTTTTAAGGTAGCTAACGTTAATTTAAAATACATTTTTCTGTTATAAACCTATAAAACTATGAAAACATTTAAAAAATAATCGATATAGGTGTAAAACAAGGTACCATTGCCGCTAGCGACATCTACAAAAAGCTTTGCCTGATACACCCCATTCTAATATAGTTTTATAACTAATATATATTTAAATATCCGACGAAGCCCCTTTACAGCCACAAACTAGACCTAAATTATTATAATAAATATTAGGCTTAGAAATGGAAGACTATATATAATAATATTTTTACGTCACTTAAATTATAGATTTAATATTCCTAAGGAGGATTATGATTCTGCATGTAGACGCCGCGCCGACCTAGTGTTTTTTTTCAAGATAGCCAATAGTACCATTGATGGTCCGCATTTGTTACAAAAGTTAGGTATACGAGTCCCAGGAAGAACGTTGCGTCTCAACATGACATTCGGCTTACTACCACACGCTGATACGAGCTATCGATTTGATGAGTTTTTGCGTGATTTTGATTTTGACCTATTTTGTACAAGCTACGAGTATAAGGCGGCTAGGCGAGCACTCAGTACAAAGTACTTTAATATGTCGCTACCTTGACTTTCTATTATTATCATTTTGCTGTAACTATACGACTGTGAATAATTGCTTTATTGTTTTATGATATTTTTGAAACTATGTTTTTATACTATAGACTGTTTCTTTAAGAAAATACTTTAGTGCCGTGTCTGTTGTTTCTATCTGTGGAAACTGTGGTTTAAGTGTTTATATTTATGTCTAATAAAAAATTTGTTACCATTCGTTTTCCTAATAAAATAAATAAATAAATGCCCACCTGGTGCGCAAGAGCACATGAATGTTAGCAACTGGAATGAGACACTCATGACTGACATCAGTCCCTAACACTATGCCGGCTTGACTGGGTATGACGGCAATTCGAGCCTGGTCCCGAAACGTGTAGATACACTCCACAAGGTTTACGACACGAACCGTGGATACTTCCCCGCTCCGGCAGTCTGGGGAAATTACCACCATCAGTCCGCCTACCACCTATTTGTTGTTCTCCTTGAAAGTATGTGCCATTTGCAATGATGTCAAATTATAATTTTTACTTTCCATGAGATCTAATGCCATGGTGATATCTATATAAAAATAACACCGCTTGAAACAAGACTTTAAGTAATGGTTCAGATAGCTACCCTTAATGTCCCGTCTTAAAAATCCTCCAAATCCTTGTATTGATTTATAGAACAGCAATGATACGGAACTACGCCGATCTGTTTACAAGAAAATCGACAGCGGCCATCATTATTACACCATAGAAGAAGGCGTCGAGAGAATCAGACAGGTACAGTAACAATACATTCATATGCCTAATTTGAGACAGAAAAAAGTAGCAAAGAAGAAATCAGTGGTTGGGTAGGGCGAGAAGTAGAATGGTGGATGGTGAGCGTATTATCGCGCAATAAAAAAAAGGAGGCCTCCTTTTCTTAAACCAGAATAGAATATTGTCGGTCGCAAGCCCGAGACACCATTCTTCTCATCTCTTACCCACACACGATGGACCCGACACCCGCACGGTAAATCCATGGAATGCTTAGAAATATGTCTTCCTCTTGATTTCATAACGATTTTAGTAAAATAAATGATTTATCATCATCATCATCATCAGCCTGTGTCTCTCCACTACTGGATGTAGGCCTCCCCCAAGGCCACTTTACACGATCTCTTTTCACATCCTCATCCAACCCCCACCAGCGACCTTCCTCAGGTCATCCGTCCATTTAGAGGGGGGTCGGCCCACTCTGCGTCTTCCCGTACGTGATCTCCACTCTAGAACCCGTTCATCAATCGTTCATTGTTTCTACGACAGACATGTCCAGCCCATTGCCACTTCAGCTTGCTAATTTTGAAGGCTATATCGGTAATTTTGGTTCTCCAACGGATTTCCTCATTTCGGATTTTATCCATCAGAGAAATACTGAGCATTACTTTCTTCATAGCCCGCTGAGCGAATAATTTATAATGGCAATTACCGCATGCCAGCAATGCAGTTACTCGACATTTAAAGAAAGAAAGAAAATACTTTATTTATCACAACAATTAGAATGGTTACAAAAAAATTAAAATATGCAAGGAATAAATTTAAATGTAAGCCTATTCTATATACCGAAACATACAAACAGGTTTGGCGATAAATAGGTGGTCAGCTCAGCATATGCTACAGCCGAGGCTGCAGCGCTGATTTTCAGCTGATGCCTTATGTTGGGTGAGTCACGGGTCGCAGAGATGTACACTATATACAGTACCATTTACTTAATCGGAAGGAGCACTAAATGTACAGTTTACATATATGTTTACCAAATTAGAATATAATAAATAAATAATATTATGATAAATAATATAAAAAAAATTGTATATTAATTAATAAATAGAATAAGATTAGGTAAGTTGCTGTGAAGTCTTTTGTAAGTCATTCGATATGGCACGTCAGAACAAGAGTGCTGCAATGTGAATAATTATGGAAAACGATAATTTTTTTTTGTTTGTCAGCGCTGTGAACTCCGATGTTATACCCGATGTGTTTGGGCTATAATGCCGCGAGTGACTCCAAGATAAACATCAAATTCTGCAACATCTGAAATCAAAAATCAAAATAAAAATATCTTTATTATCCAGAATACTGTGTAAAGTAGTATCATCACGACCGTTTCCGTTTCGGGGTGGTCAGAAACCACGCTTCTAAATAAGCGGATTCACATTTAGCCAACTTTACTATAGGCCAATCATGTATGCAAGGTCGTCGATGTATCCAGCGTACCAATACTGTGTACATAATAATAATGTGGTCTTATACATAATTTCCGACGCATTCTACCGCTACCTGCATGAAAATATTAAACATGTATGTTATAAACTTATATATTACATACATATACATATAATAAATAGTTGCTAAGTCTATAAAGGCGCGGTGGTGGCTCGGTTGTAAGAACGCGTACCTTAAATCCTACAAAGGTCGGTTCAAACCCACTCGGCATGTACCAATGAGAAATACACTTTTCTTACGTACATTTGTCATAGATATACAACACCACCATTCCCGTGCCTCGGAGAGCACGTTAAGCCGTCGGTCCCGGTTCCACTAATACCAACTTGTGAAATCGTTAATAAATTGTCTAAAAAAATAAAAATGACATCATATCCTCGCCAAGCCGTCTGGCCAGCGTGGCGAGTGTAGGCCAAATTCTCTAGATATATGTTCTGGAAGGCCCTTCTCCAGCAGTGGAGGTCTAGGACACTGTGTTCTAGGGGCTGTAATGATGATGAATGATGATGAAGTCTATAATGTCAAATTATCATCGTAAAATTCCTTCTTTGAATAATATGCTTTTTGTACCAGAAGTTTAAATAATCTTCTTTGGAATTCATTGTTTCTTAACTGTATCAATTCATAGGGCAAACAGTTATAAATCCGTTTTGCCATGCAATAACAGTTCTTAGAATGTAGTTCTAAACGCTGTGAAGGTAGGCATAATTTATTTTTTAAAGAGAGTTGTGTATTTGCGTACAAATAATGACATTTCGTAAATATATTAAATACAGGCTTGGTATAGTTAATATATTTATTTTCTTAAAAGACGGTTTGCAGCTATCCAACTGAGTTAAGTTGCATAGCTATCCAACTGATTTAAGTTGTATAGCTATCCAACTGATTTAAGTTGTATAGCTATCCAACTGATTTAAGTTGTATAGAGTCATTAAGACCCTATCTACGTCCACCGAGTTTCCCCATACAATAAATCCATACCTAAACAGAGACGATACATATCCGTGGTATGCTGAAAGTCCTGCTTCCAGTGAAGACACATTTCTTATGCGTTTTAGTGCGTAAATAAATCTGTCTAATCTAACGCAAAGTTTGTCGATGTGAGCTTTCTAGTTTAATCTCTTATCTATTGTTATACCTAGGAATGAAGTATGAAATGATGATAACCTCATTAACTCATTAGAAAGAAAGATATATTATTTAGACTTGGCTGTATGGGCAAGACCCTTTGCCTTCCCTATCACCTCATTCATCATACATCGGGAGAAGAGAACACAAACATACATACATATACACAGACAAAGCTTATTTCACATTTATATTATAAGCTTCGATATTTATTAAATGACATTTTTTTTTCTATCCGCTAATTATGTAAAGCAAATCTTGCAGACCTTAAATAAAGCCTATTGCAATTGATCCATTTATGGGAATACAAGACATGACAAATTAATTAATTACTTAACCGGCTAGAGTTGCTGCCATATTTGCAGCTAACTCAAGTTACTATCACAAGATTACAGATAATTAGCATTGCTATATTACCGTCCGTATCCGTGGTTCGTGCGTAATTCGGTTATTGCTCGAGATATGAACATGCTTACTATTAGGAGTTTGTTGTCGACCTGACTATAATATTCTATCGGTCTGACAACGGACATACATACATATCTTCACGCCAGATCCCTTGCGGGGTAGGCAGAGACAATTGAGCGCCATTTGACACGATCACGACATACTTCTTTCGCTTCGTCGACATTCATTAACCTCTTCATACATGCCCTTTGGTTACGAAGACTGTTTAATGCACCTTCAGTCAGTGTTTTGTTTATTTGATCGTGATATGTGAGTCACGGTCTGCCAGGGCCTGTTTCACCCACAACTTTCGCATTATATATCTGGTTCGTCAATCTTTCATCGCTCATCCTTTCAACATGCCCGAACCATCGTAGCATGTCTTTCCTTATTTTTGTCCCTATGCTTTCCTTCATACCAACCCTTTTCCGTATTTCGACGTTACGTATGCGGTCCGCCAAAGTGACGCCACATATCCGCCGCAACGACCGCATTTCTACTGCATTAACCCTACTCTCAACAACGGACAATTACACAAATTATAAATTCAAGCATCTCCAGAATCTAACCTGTCCCTTAAAGCTCCTGGAGCAAATGAGGTTATGTCACACGTCGTAATATACGAGAAACGGCGCCAATGAATACTCTTAAAAACTCTTAATTTCTCACCTTCTTAAAAAATAAAATGCATCTTTCATCATCTCCTTTCTTTGGTATATAGGTATTATTATTTATTTATTTTAAATATGCATGTATTTTATTTATTATTTATACACAGTATATATTTATATCTTAGATGTTTAAACCATATATTTTCCCACATACTTTACTACATATTTATTGATTTAACTTATTATAATATTTTGATCTTTTTGTGTAAATTTTTCTTACTCTGCACCCATAATATTCTTCTCTCACTCTCCCAAAGGTTAGCTGGTAGAGAATACCTTTATGGTATTATGCTCGCCTATGTACATGTTTTTATATTTTATATTTTGTGTGCAATAAAGAATTTTATTATTATTATTATTATTACAAGCAGCGCAAGCTATACTAAGGAGAGATGCCAAACACTTCAATATAGATAGATGGCCGTCCTCAAAAGCAATTACATAAGCACTGCTCTGATTATCGACTGCCACCTAGCCATGGAGGTAGTGTGCAAAGACAATCACGTTACAGTGGATACAGAGTCATAGTGGGTAATGATGCGGCTGATGATCTGGCCAGAACGTAGGATGACCACAAGACCGATAGGCCCATGACCAATAATGCCCTTAATTATTCTTACAAAATGGACTCGCTAAAGAACTGACAGACTGCACGAGCAGATGTGGACATCCACAGACTGCAGACAGTCTTAAGAGGCCCTACCCTGACAGACGCCTTCCGCCCCGCATCTTGAGTTAAGAACAGAGCTAAGCTTCGTACAATATTGGGGGTGTTCACTGTGCCTTTAACAAACATCTATACACTATGAACATTATAGAGAGCCCACTGTGTAGAGGATGCATGGCAGAGGAGAGACGCCCGCGCATATACTGATGGAGTGCTGCAGTGTGACTGCGCTTAGACTGAAGTATATCCAGACTGCGGAGACTCTTCCAGAAGTCTGCAGTAACTTGACAGGTCCCGTGGCCTTCCTGTAGGAGATCGGATGGCTCCGCTGAAAGAGTAAATGTGACGCATATTAGTCCAATAGACACTAAATGCTACCGTGATAAATAAATAAAAATATCACAATAATAAAGATTCGGGACAAACTCCGAAATATTCTACAAAAGCCATCGTCACATTGATGGTAAAACTGAAGAAAAAATCTCCTGATCTAAGGTCTGGAAATAATGGACACGAACAATTACACGTGCTGAGCAAATGGTCTTCACTTTCTGAAAATATTACTTACTCTAAGTGCTGTGCTGTTTTCTAGCTCCATATCTGTTTATCGCCTGTATTTTTATATATTTATTTGCTGTGCTGTGTCTTATATACTTGTATGTACTTAGTGTTGCCCAATCTTGATCTTTGTCTTGCAGTCTTAGTCTTCCTTTTTCGCAAGAATCTTGCTCTCCTAATATTGCAAAAAAAATTTTTTTTTAATAGTAACTTTTTTATGTATTGGTCTTTTTTGGGTTCAGAGGAAAAAATATCGAACTCTCTGATGACTCTGAAACAAATGGGCGACTGTATGTACTGCAGCCCTATTCTGTTACATAAGCGCAAACGTTATATAATGGAATCCGTTAACTATATATATCACGCTGTTAAAGTTAATATTTGCACGGCCGCTTTCAAGTTCGAGCGCTTATAGAGTTGAGAATTGAATAATATTTTGTAATTATGACGTAACCTCTGAAGTTGACGACTACTCGTAACAGAGGGCTGCTGGTGTCTGTATGTTCCCATGAAATACCTCCAAAACTAACTACTGTTCCGATGTGCCACTGACTGTTTTTTTTTTGCTATATAGATTATTGTTACAACCTCTGTATACATTTTTGGATACATGTTGGTCAACAAGATTTTAATCTATATATATAAAGGTCTGTGTGTGTGTTCCCTATGCATTGCAAAACTACTTGACCGATCGGGATGAAACTTTGAGAATATGTTGTGTGAACATCGGGGAAAATTTCTGACATGTTAGATTGCATAATAAGTAAATCTTAATATATAAAACAAAGTCGGGTTTGTTAGAACACTTATAACTTGAGAACGGCTGGACAGATTTTTATGGTTTTTGATTTGTTGGATTTGGCTCCGTTCTGAATAGCAGAATAACTATAAATAAAATTGGAAATATGAAGAAAAAATAAATATAAGAAAAAAAAGTTCGTGGTTTTCGTACCTGTCAAACAATGTTGGTTGTCAAATATATATGGGTGCGTTCAGATATGTATATCAAGCTTGACCATTCAATGACTGGCGGTACGAAGTTCGCCGGGTTATTTTACATAAATCAGACTGTTCTCGAGATAGCAGTTTACGGACAGACACCAAAGTCTCATAAGGTTTCCTTCCTACAACTAGAGACAAATAGTCAGAGTCTTACAAGACTGCCAAGTCTGGTTCTTGCTTTAGGCAACACTATATGTACTGCTGGCGTTTTTATTTTATAGATCCATAATTACGATATATACGGATACATACAGTTGTTGAGATCCATTTAAAGTCAAAGTCAAATCATTTATTACATTTGGCCTTCTCGGGCTCTTTTGTATTGTCACATCACATTGTTATAATTATTTAAATAAATTATATTAAATTTATTACAATACAATTGAATTGACCTAAATATAAACAAACACCAACAGTAACAGGTGTCCAAAATATATTAATAATATACATTTGCACATCTACCAGGCATTTTTGTCACTAATAAAATCATTTATCTTATAATAGGCCTTGCCTATAAGTCGACGTTTGACATGAATTTTTAGTTTATCTAAACACAAGCTAGTTAGTTCCTTTGGGGGTGTGTTATAAAAACGAACACCAAGTCCCAAAAAAGACTTAATAGTTTTACTGAGGCGTAGGTGAGGCAAAGCTAATTTATGATTATTGCGTGTGTTGCGAGAATGCAAGTCACAATATAGGTATATATTATAACATATATTCAGCACACATCTGACCATTAAATCGAAGACCAGATAATAATAATAAAATAATAATAATGGAAATTGGGGCTGTTCCTTGCCATACTGTATCACCATATCTGGCCATTTTGTTTAGCATTGTTATTTAGAAAAAAATACTTAACCGAGTGTTCCGATAGGAACCTATGGCGATATATATATATATATATTCTTCTATTTGCAACTGTTGTATATCTAAGTGGAGATTGTTCCATAGATTTGCGACAACAACCGCAAATTAGTTGGATGTACAACTAGAGTAATAAGAGATTCCCTCTGCAAGGACAGAGTTATGGGATGACAGCAATGTCCTATCATGAAGAGTATTAGAGAAATGCGAATTTGTTCTTGGAGGTATTTCGGTGTGGCAGGCGCATTCACTATATGTAGTCTTCCAGGGTATGTTCGCGTTCCACTCGATGATCGAACCGGTTTACCGTCGAATCGACAGCACGTTCCTCGAATCAGAGAAGTGTGACCTGGTAGAAATAGACCACCTGAACGGTCTTGATCTTTATCTGACCATGGTTAAGAGAAGTCCTTATAAGGAATTGTTTCAAGTTGTGTAAGTTATAGTATTATAGTTCATCTTCACAATCTCCAGAACAGGCCTCTACAGCGAAATATGAGCGTTCCAGAACATACGAGGATTTGGCGTGTTCTTGCTACACTAAAAACTGCTTGCCAGAAAAGTTGATGATGGTCAGAATTCGCTTCTCGGAAAAGACAGTGGTTTGCAACAAAAAATATTTATTGTGATATAAGTACTATAATATATAAGTTTTGCCTCCGTGGTTAAGTCGGAGGATTTAGACTCGGAGGTACCGGGTTCGAATCCTCGTCGGGACACAATATTATTTATTTATTTAAATTTAATTAATATTTAATATATTTGTGATATTTCTCGAGTTTGGTACGCTAGAGACATCGAGGAGCTTGCCACTTATCATGATTGGCCTTTAGTAAAGTTAGCTAAATATGAATTCGCTTCTATATAAGCGTGTTTTCTGACCACCCCGGAAGGGAAACGGTCATGATAATACTTTACTTTTTCAAAGTCTGAACGATAGAGTGAAGTAATATGTCTGCACACTTCACGAGGTGAAGTTGGGTATGATCACCAAATCCGTACTAAATATATCAAAATTAAAAGGTTTATAAATAATGTGTAAATAGGCAAGCAATTATATACATATGAAAATATATTTAAAACATAATACATAACATATATATACAATAAATGTTCTTATTAAATAATGATATAGCTTACCACAAAACGATTATACAACACGCTAATACCCCATCTAAATTTGAACCTATACTCGTAATGGAGATAAAAAGTAAAGTAAAGTATCGTCACGACCGTTTCCCTTTCGGGGTGGTCAGAAACCACGCTTATAAATAACGTTTGCGGCTAAGTAACAGAATAACTGTAACTACATATAACATTATAAACGTTGTAAGCAACATGAATGTATTTGATGGTATTTATTTGATTTGATCATCATCACGACCGTTTCCCTTTCGGGGTGGTCAGAAACCACGCTTATAAATAAGCGGGTTCACATTTAGCCAACTTTACTATTAGGCCAATCATGACAAGTGGCAAGCTCGTCGATGTCTCCAGCGTACCAAACTCGAGAAATATCACAAATAAATTAAATATTAAATAAATATATTTATTCACATTAATAAATTTGTGTCCCAGCCAGGAATCTAACCCGGTACCTCCAAGTCTAAATCCACTGACTTAACCGCTAGACCACGGAGGCAGTTGTTGTAATGGAGATGAAGTGGCAAAGACTGAATTATTAAATGGATTTTGCCATTATCAGAATTATCAGAGCTTACCTCGTCATATCTTCTTATTTAAAATTAATTTTGTAACTTAACCCATTGATGTATCTGCCTTTTTGCTTTTCGTATACGCATCATAATTTAAGATGACGTCATTTATTAATCCTTAACTAAATAAACTCAATTAATAGCTCCATGGTAGTGGTCAGCTCCTTTATGTCGGAATCTTCGGCTTCAAATCCATCAATTATAATTTTAATATTTGATGGTAAAATTACGCCGTATTAGGTTTTCTTTTACGGTCGTTCATTTGTTTATTTACATCTACATATAAATTCTTTATTGCACTAAAAAACTTAACAGTTGAGTACAGCAGCGAACTTAATGCCTCTTGGAATTTGATACTAGCTAACGTTGCAGATCTTCAAAACAATCCAAGATCTTCCATTATACTCGTATATTAATTGATTTTCAATTCCAAAGTCCGAGCGGGAATGAATCGTACCGAGAGGAGGCTATTAACCTTAACCATCGCCAATGCAATGTCACGATATATGTGTTGCCAGCATAAAAATATAAAACACTAGGCAACTACTAACACACATTAATATTTTTGATAAAATAAATATATTGGTATTTAAATACCTAGCGGTTAAGTCCGTGGATTCAGAATCGGAGGTACCGGGTTCGATTCCTGGTAGGGACACAAAAATATTTATTAATGTAAATTAAATATTTAATTTATTTGTGATATTTCCCGAGTTTGGTACGCTGGAGACATCGACAAGCTTGCCACTTGTCATGATTGGCCTAATAGTAAAGTTGGCTAAATGTGAACCCGCTTATTTATAAGCGTGGTTTCTGACCACCCCGAAAGGGAAACGGTCGTGATGATGATCAAATCAAATAAATACCATCAAATACATTCATGTTGCTTACAACGTTTATAATGTTATATGTAGTTACAGTTATTCTGTTACTTAGCCGCAAACGTTATATAATGGAATCCGTTAACTATATATCACGCTATTAAAGTTGATATTTGCTCGGCCGCTGTCAAGGTCGAGCGCTTATAGAGTTGAGAATCGAATAATATTTTGTAATTATGACGCAGTAACAGAATAGGGCTACGTATGGTTATGAACGTTACACTAACCTTTGGGAGTGTGGTAGAGCGTGTGCATTGGAAATAAAAATAAATACTTAAATATTTGTTGCGGTGTTAAATAGTATAATTATTACATGATAACTGTAAGCGTATTAAAAACGGCCTACTCAATAAGTTTTTATAAATATTTATGCGAAAAAAATATTTACAAAATATATAATAAAATTAATAATAATACTAAGGATAGGGATATAAGTCCGTCCGCGTGGAATGGTGGCAAGAACGCTGGCTACATTTCCCCGCTGAATTGCAATACTGATTCTTTGGGCAAAGAAAGAGCCAGCCCTCTTGTCACCGGAGGAGACAACAAGACGCGGTATTATCTCTTTTAATTTTTTTTTTTGCGCTTGGACTCCATGGGTCTATTGAGGAATGTGTCGTCGTCCTGACTAGACGTATGTCCTATCGGGCCGATAACGGATACTTCAAGCATCTCCAGAATATCTACATCTTTCGCACGGAAGACCACTACCTAGAGAAGCTTTGCTTCTGGAGGAGAGCTGAAATATACGCCACTCGTAATGTAAATGTCCGATCCAAGCCCCCAGCGACCGCTCCTCTCATCATAAGATCTTAATATCTTCCAGGGTATGTTTGCATTTAATTCCATGATTGAACCGGTGTACCGTCGCATCGACAGAACTTTCCTCGAGTCAGAGAAGTGTGACCTGGTCGAAATAGATCACCTGATGAACGGTCTTGATATTTATCTGTCCACAGCCAAGGGAAGTCCTTATAAGGAATTGTTTCAAGTTGTGTAAGTTGCGGTATACTTTCATCATCACAGTGTCCTGGACCTCCACTGCGTAAATGACGCTTCCAGAACACCTTTACATATACGAGTATATCTGGAGAATTACGGTCAGATAACGCTTCTCGGTGTTGTTATTAGACCTAATAAAAACCAAATAATTATTCTGGACGTATTAATTTTTATTTCATGTAATAGTGGCAGAGTAAAGTATTTAATAAAACTAATATCCTATAGATACATTGTAGATAAATAACAATTTTCGACAAATCCAAATCCTCCGCTATGTACTAAGAAATACACTTGTATTACGTTCATTTGTCAAATTTATAAGATTGAAAAGACCATCTGAAATATACAAACATCTACGTATATAAGCAAATATCAAATTCTAACCAGCTCCGAGAATAATACAATTTTCAAAAGACCCTCTGGTCTCAGAGATGGAACCGAGACTACTATTCTTCACGAAAATATTTATAACAGGTGCCCAGACTGACAAAAGAAGCATTGGCTGGAAGAAAAAAGAAAGCGACAAAGAGGTTATAAAAATAGTGCACGCGATGACTCTAGAAGTTCAAAATGACTGGCTAACTTTGGGCGATTTCTGAATAACTTCAGCTCTGAAGTGACGCACACTAAAATATGATTGGTCTCCGGGGTTGCTGAAATTCTACCTAAACGTTTTTCAAATGTCCCAGGACCAGAGTAATCTGGTAAGGTAGGGAAAAGCTACGAAAAAGAACTGTACATTGTGTTAGTGCTGTCATAGGAACTGCTAGACACACACTTGTAGGGTGAGTTACTCTTTTAGAAAAGGGCTATTACTCGCGCTGACATGACAAAGTCCTTGGTGTTATCCGTTTCTATTGCAAGAGCCAGAAAGGGACTGACTTAAAATAAATTTCGACCACATTTGTAAAGGAAGGGCAAAGTACGAAAACTAAATGCAAGCCCACCTCGATCCTTGGTGCTGCATCCGACTGGAAAAATCTTTTGGATACATTTGAACATCATCATAGGATCCCAGATTAACTTGCTGTATCATGGCCTGTATCATAGGCCAGACATCTTAGTGTTCTCTCAGAACTTGAAAAAAGTTATTCTTATTGAACTTACCGTTCTGTGGAAATCAAATATTCCAAATATTATGATCTCACAAAATAAATGATCAGAAACGGGTTCAAGACTCATCTTTACGCAGTGGAAGTTGGTGCAAGAGGAGTTCCAGCAAAATCTTTACGCCACTTAAGAGAGGAGTAGAATGGTGGATAGCGAGCATCTAGTCGTGCAATAAAATAAAAAAGGTCAACCAGCCTATTGTCGGTCGCAAGCCCGAGCCCGAGCTCGTCTCTTACCCATACACGATGGACCCAGCACTCGCACGGTGAATCAATGGAATGCTTAGAAATTTGTCTTCTGTTTCTCTATCTGCCTCGTAAGGCACGTTAAGCAGTCGGTTCCGGTTAAAATTTACATCAGACCATTGTCAACTAGTCTGGCCAGCGTGGCGAGTTTTGGCCAAATTCTCCAGGAATATGATCTGGAACGCCTGCCTCCAACAGTGGAGGTCTACGACCCTTTGTTTATTTTATTTTGGAAACAAACAGTCACACAAAGTAAATATACATGAAACAAATTAAACCAAAATTAAAACTAGAGTTCCAATAATTAACAATTTTGCTAACACATAGGGTTCATTTATTTATTACATAAGACAATTTAGGGGGAAGGGGGTCGAACATTTCTTATTTTTACTTAATGGGTGGGAGGTGGTCTCAATAGTTTACGTAACATTACAAAAATGTGCAAAGTTAAGATTATTCTAGAGGCATCATTCCGAGTGGGTTTCATTTAAGCTCATCAAAATCTTATAGACTACATACCTACATACATACCTACGTATATTACCTACATACATACTCGTACATACATACATAATATTTAAAAATTATTTTATTGATAAAGAAAAACTTTTACACTTTTATATATTTTTTTTTTTTCCTTTGCGATTCTTAATAAATTTGCCTCCTAACGTCAGGCAACCACCAGATCGCCATTTAAAAAAAATGGTGTATTCGCATTTCCTTTCCCAACAAAATTTGTAAGTATATTATTATGTATGTATATGTAAAGTTTATGTATTAGCATTTAGTTTATATTATATATATTTGTATGTATGTAGTTATATGTATCTGGTTAGTTATTAAATATATATATGTATATTAATTTCATCTTTCAGCACCTACTTTCCAGTAAATTGTTTCAAGTTGACCCAATGGTTGGCTATGATAAAATGTCTTGCGGCATTAAAGCCCGCCTTTGTCTTTGTGCAATAAAGTATTAAATAAATAAATAAATAAACAGTGAGGGTCGGACTATTCTTATTTTTTCTTACATAGTGGGGGAGATCAAAAAATGACAACAATCGTCTTACATAATAAATGAATGACCCCTAATAGTCTAATAGATCTGTTATCCGAATGAAATCCACTAACAAATAATCCGCTAACAAAAGCAATGGTTATGGGTTGCCTATATGGTCAAGGCTATTCATAACCGACTGCGCGACTCTTATTGTTTTATACAGTCGGGTTTTTCAAGTGAGAACTTTATTGCGCGCGCTTGGTTGGGGACCTATTTCGTTGAACGTACCTCCGTACGTCAGAACAGTGCTCAAGGGGAGAAATAGCGCGACGGGGACGGGGAAGAGAAGCGGATAGGCGCGCGCCTCGCTAGCCGATACCTCTCTCGCTCTCTCCCGCTCATCCTTTCTCTTTCTTTCTTTACGCGTCTGCAACTATGCGTGCGCACGCAGCCACGCGCATTCATTTAATCTCCAAATTCCTACCAAATACGAAATCAATAACCTGCAAGTTTTGTTCTCACTTTTGCGATACGTCCCGCGACGCACCCATTTTTTTATTTTTAAATTATTACTTTCAAGGATAACTAATATTGTAAGCTTGCCATGGTGATTTTTTATATAAAATTAACACCGCTTGCAATAAGAACCTAAAATATTGTATAAAGTGCAATGGATTTCATTTGGATAACAGATCGGTAAAGATTACTATTCTACGTATCTTGTACTATAAGGTCTGTGATTTCAGTTTCAAACAAATAAAGGAATCAGGTTTGATGTCGGCAAATAGGATCCGATACCAAGTGACGAAGCCGAAGTGTTCAGGATCAATGGCGACTTTTGGCAGTGTGGGCTTCACCGCTTTCTATCCGTCCCTGGTATTTATGCTTTATGGAGTAGCTTTTTCCATACTGCTCCTGCTGGTAGAGATATTGATCCATCGTCATGCAATGCTTAGATTGCGATATTAATGTAAAACTAAATTTCTCCTGGACTATGTTCTCTTTGTCCAGGAGACAGGGCACATTTAGGTATAACATAGGAAAAAATATTTCGCAATAAAGATTTACATTAATTCAATTTTGTGTTTTTTTGTTGAACCTTTGATCTCAATAATACGAGTAAAGTATCATCCCGACTCTAGCGTAACAAACTCGAGAAAGATTACAAATACACTATATTATAATATTACAAATACACTATACTATAATATTACAAATACACTATATTATAATATTACAAATACACTATATTATAATATTACAAATACACTATACTATAATATTACAAATACACTATATTATAATATTACAAATACACTATATTATAATGTGGATATACAGGAGAATTAAACTTTTTAAACTTTCGCGCATATTCATAATAGTTTTTTTTTAAATAATTTTAACGGGTCTTTACGCGATTTACCTTAGAGACATATTTCTCCCGACGTTTCAGCCAAGTTGCATTGGCCGTGGTCACAGGTCGAGTCGTAAAGACCCGTTAAAATTATTTAAAAATACTATACAGGAGAATGTTGAAGATATATTATATTATCTCCGACAGCTACACGACGCATTCTTACAAAACGTTTCGCCAGTGGTTCTCATCAATAGTATTATATTTACATATATTGTAAATTTATTGTTTAGTTTATTTAATTTTTATTATTTTCCATTTTATTGTTTTTATTAGGTATCTATGTATAATTGTTTTTAATTATTTTTTTAGTTTTTTTTTGTTCTATGTTATGTAGTTTATTGTTCTTAGTTTTAAGTTTAGGTTAATTTTACTTTAGGTTTCGTGTTGTTATTGCAGCGAGCACCACCTAATCATGTAATTTTACCTATCGGTGGCAACTTGTCAATAGCCATACCCTACCCATATGTACTATATATATATTTTATGTATCTAACTGTAAGTTGTCCTTAAACATTAAATAATAAAAAAAAAATATCATGGAAGGACAGAGTTAGAAACGAAACTGTCTTGCAGAGGATGAACAAAGGCGTTGAACTACTGAAAATGGTAAAGCGAAGGAAGTTGGAGTACTTGGGACACATCATGCGCAATACAAAGTATAGCTTGCTGCAGCTCGTCATGCAAGGCAAGATACAAGGCTCCAGAAGACCGGGGAGAAGACGCACTTCCTGGCTCAAGAACCTCAGGGATGTGGTTCGGGATGAGCACCAGATCCTTGTTCCGGACAGCGGCAAACAAAATCAGATTCGCCTTAATGATAGCCGACCTCCGATAGGAGATGGCACCTTAAGAAGAAGGAGATATTATAGTAAAGTATCATCACGACCGTTTCCCTTTCGGGGTGGTCAGAAACCACGCTTATAAATAAGCGGATTCACATTTAGCCAACTTTACTATAGGCCAATCATGACAAGTGGCAAGCTCGTCGATGTCTCCAGCGTACCAAACTCGAGAAATATCACAATTAAATAAAATATATAATAAATAAAGATTACATATTTGTGCCGTTTGCTGTAGAAACTCTGGGCCCATGGAGTCCAAGTGCAAAAAAGTTTTTAAAAGACATAACACCGCGTCTTGTTGTCTCCTCCGGTGACATGAGGGCTGGCTCTTTCTTCGCCCAAAGAATCAGTATTGCAATTCAGCGGGGAAATACAGCCAGCGTTCTTGCCACCATTCCACGCAGACGGGACTTATATCCCTATCCTTAATATTAATTTTATTTTATATGTTGTAAATATTTTTTCGAATAAATGATAATAAAATATTATTTATATATATTTATTTACATTAATAAATATTTTTGTTTATTCGAATAAATATTTACAAAGAGAGATAGAGAGAGAGGACAAATTTCTAAGCATTTCGTGGATTCACAGCTATTTGGAAAAATGAAAAACTATTTATGTTGGTAATAAAAATTGTTATAAAAATACACGAAAAACTAAAATACCTTCTATGCATTCAATCATAAAGTAGTTTTTGGCTGGACGCCAGTTAACTAAGAAACTTTACACAAATAAAACTATTAAAAATACCTGTGTTTTATTCATAGATTTAATCTGATAGTTCGGACATGTTGAAAGGATGAGCGAAAATGTCAATCTATTTTCTATTATTATTATTATTATATATAATGCGAAAGTTTTGGGTAAAAATTGTACAAAATTAAAGAAAGGCATGCTCCGATGGTTCGGGCATGTCGAAAGGATGAGCGAAGAGAAATTGACGAACCAGATATATAATGCGAAAGTTGTGGGTAAAAGAGGCCCTGGCAGACCAAGACTTGCCTATCATGATCAAATAAATAAAACATTAGCTGAAGGTGAATTAAAAAGCCATTGAAACAAAAGGGCATGTATGAAGAGGTTGATGAATGTCGAAGAAGCGAAAGAGGTATGTCGTGATCGTGACAAGTGGCGCTCAATTGTCTCTGCCTACCCCGCAAGGGATTTGGCGTGAAGATATGTATGTGTATACCTTACTTTATCGAAAAAGCGTTTTTACTTTGCTGGTGAATTACATATGAGGTCAGATGTCGTAGTCACCCAGATATATAGTAAGTAGCTTTGCCCAGTCCTGGTCTTGTTAGCACCGGCTAACGTGCGATTTACCCGCGCCGTAAACACTCATATTTTACTCGAATGAAATTTGATAATAACCTCATTAACTCGTAAAACAGAAAGATATATTACGTCAGACTTGGCTGAATAGGCTAGACCAAAGCCTTCCTTATCACCTCATTCATCATCCATCGGGAGAAGACAACACAACAACAAATATCACAAACATAGTTATTTTTTTGTCGAATAAAAACATTTATTAACCAGCACTTTTTTGACTCTTAATGGGGTGTATCAGGCAAAGCTTTTTGTAGATGTCGCTAGCGGCAATGGTACCTTGTTTACAACATATAACGCATTATTTTTTGAATGTTTTTGTAGTTTATTATTTTTATAACAGAAACATTTATTTTATATTAACGTTACCTACCTTAAAATACGAATTAAGAAAGCGCACACCGTCTTTAAAAATAAAAAAGGTTGAATTAATAGAACGGCAGTTTTGAGATCGCCATAACTTTGATTTGGCTTGGAAATCTCGATTTGTACACTTTAAAGCTGCTCACTTCGGCATATTATCCAAAAAATAATAAATTTTCTAATAAAAATACATGATTTCTATGTAACTGACAGTTATATTAGGTACCATCTATCATGTGCCATCTATCGTGATAAAAAGTTAGTGATACACCCCATTTAAACAGCATTAGTTTAAATAATGTTATAATTTTAACTAATATATAACTTTTAATTTTACTATATTGTATATCTGAGAAAAGCAGAGCGCTTGATCGACCTCGGTTTATGTGTGAATGGCTATTAACTTTGACTTTGAACTAACCTTGAGTTTTGGGAATGCCCACTGCCGACTCTGCTGACGTATTGGTCAGTGACTAAATTACGTGACAATCTATGACACATGATCATACGCAGCGTGACATCCGTACACGCAATTCTACTCCTCTTCATGGTAAATTAACATACATTTCAATGTATTAATGAATAACGGGGCAAAGTCTGCTGTGGTTCTCAAACCTTTTTGTTTAGGTATATTATTCATCATTTATCATTTGTTTTTATATCCTAGCACGACATGTGACTGCAATCTACTCATGACTAACATGAACACAGCTTAATAGACTGTTGGACATGGGCCTTCCAAAATATATATCTGGAGAATTTGGCCTACACTCGCCACGCCTGGCCAGATGGGTTGGCAATGTATATTATTATTAAATTATTAGGTTAAACTGTCTCCTAGAGGTTAAGAGGTTTTAACGCTTGTTTTAAATGCAAGATTTGAATTGCTTTTTTTGACATTTTCATCATCATCATCATCAGCCTGTGTCTCTCCACTGCTGGATATAAGCCTCCCCCAAGGCTCGCCACTGCACGCGGTCTTTTGCAATCCTCATCCAACCTTCACCAGCGACCCTCCTCAGGTCATCCGTCCATCTGGCGGGGGGTCGTCCCACTATGCGTCGTCCCGTACGTGGTCTCCACTCCAGAACCCGTTTGCCCCATCGGTCGTCGGTTCTGCGGCAGATGTGTCCGGCCCATTGCCACTTCAGCTTGCTAATTTTGAATGCTATGTCAGTTACTTTGGTTCTCTGACGAATTTCAACGTTTCGAATTCTATCCATCAGAGAAATACCAAGCATAGCTCTCTCCATAGCTCGCTGAGCAACCTTGAATTTGTGAACCAGACCCACTGTCAGTGTCCACGTCTCTGCTCCGTACGACATTACGGAGAGGACGCACTGGTTGAAGACTTTTGTCTTCAAACACTGTGGTATGGACGATGAGAAGATATGTCGAAGTTTCCCGAATGCCGCCCATCCTAGCTGAATGCGTCTGTCGGCTTCTTTGCTGAAGTTAGCAGCGCCTAGCTGAATAGTCTGTCCAAGGTAGACGTATTCCTGCACAACTTCGAGAGTAGCATTTCCCACACAGATTGGCCTCGGCTTGACATGGACATAACCTTAGTCTTATCCAGGTTCATTCCGAGGCCAACCTGCTGAGAAGCCACGTTTAAGCCGTTTAACATTCTGCTAAGATCCTTGAGCGAGCTGGCCATGATGACTATGTCAGCCGCGAATCGGAGGTGTGAGATGTATTCTCCATTGACATTTATGCCGCAGTAATTCCAGTCCAGCATTTTAAAAACATCTTCCAACGCGTTCGTAAACAGCTTCGGGGATATGACATCCCCCTGTCGCACGCCTCTGCGCAGTTGGATTGCTTTACATTTTACCCTCTCACAATCCAATATTTTCAAAGATTTTTCAAGTCTGACTGTACTTTTTTGAAATCTAGTATTTTAACCTACTGGGAAACTAAATGACGAACATTTCAGATATATATATATATATATATTCATTTGTTTTAATAAAATTGTAGCCGTAGAAAAAAGTGCGTTTGACACTTCCGAGGTTATATGACAGTTCATTTTTCGTTTTGAAATTTGAGTTTTATGGCTTTACGAACGGATGCTCGTTTGTCATTCGCCACGTCAGTCCGCGTCCGCCATTGTACTCTTTATAGTCTGTGATTATAGTATTCTACTACATTACGTATTTTATAAAAATGCAAATGCATTTAATTATATAATTTTGGACACTTTTTATTGTTGCTATATATTTATATTTAGGTCAACTAATATTGTATTGTAAAAATATTATTAAAATAATTATAACAATATAATGTGACAATATATTTATATGTGTAAAAATATGTAACTAATTATAAATATAATAATAATAATATGCTTAGAAGATAAGAGGGTAAAAATACATAGATATCTTCACACTTCTTGCGGGGTAGGCAGAGACAACTGAGCGCCACTTGTCACGGTCACGATATACCTCTTTCGCTTCTTCGACATTCATCAACCTCTTCATACATGCCCTTTTGTTTCGATGACTTTTTAGTCCACCTTCAGCTATTGTTTTATTTATTTGATCGTAATATGTGAGTCTTGGTCTGCCAGGGCTTTTTTTACCCACAAGTTTTTCATTGTATATCTGGTTCGTCAATCTCTCTTCATTCATAATTTAAACATGCCCATCGGAGCATGCCTTTCCTTATTTTTGTACCTATGCTTTCTTTTATGTTTACCCTTTTGAGGGTAAACATAAAACTAAATAATAAAATGAAGATAATACAATATACTTACAAAAAATATATTTTTGTATTGTAAGACGTAATATTACCTTAAGTACAGCTGGTTCTGCACTGGCCGTGTTTGCGGTCCAAACATTGGCTATTTGTTTTGTGGTCCTAATCGACCGACCGACGACGACGGTATTTTCGTTCCTCGTAAATAAAACATTGTTGAGAACCACTGGAGTAAAACATTGTGTGTACTGTGTATTACCCAGTAGTTGGCAGCACACGGATTAGCTATTTTCATAAAATTTATTCGCAATTATTGTGGTTAGTTTACGCAAATATAAATCAAAATTTAGTAAAATCAGAAACTATTATTTTTAGCGGTTACATCATCGGGCGGGAAATTATCGGAATTTTAATCACAATCTGTCTGTAAGAGTAGATACGAAAGGCATAAGTTCACCCTTGTATATTAATCTTCATTCATTCATCTATTACAGATCTTAGAACGCGTCCTAGATCTCAACTGTTTCGAGATGGGCCTTCCAGAACATATACATATCTGGAGAATTTGGCCTACACTCGCTACGCTGGCCAGACGAGTTGGCGAGGATCTGATGTCAATTTTAATGACAATTTAATACCAACAACAAGCTAGTATTAGTGGAACCGGTACCGACGGCTTAACGTGCTCTCCGAGTTCACGAGAACGGTGGTGTTGTAAATCTATGACAAATGTACCTACGTAGAAAAAGTGTATTTCTCATTGGTACATGCCGGGGGGGTTTGAACCGACCTTTGTAGGATTTTATGGAAAGCGTTCTTACAACCGAGCCACCACCTCGCCGCGAATGCAACCTCTGCCAAAAGGAAAATACCTTGACTCAGATTCCCCACTCCTCCTTAGAAAGCTAGTTAGTAAAGAGGTATTCAATTCAATTCGTTTATTTTGCAAGTAGGAATAGGTCAAAAAGAGATGTATTCTGCACTTATACACGTCAATTTTTGCAATATTAATATATAAAACAATATAATTTCATAGTACATATTGGTGTATCTGGAGCAGTACATGATAACCATCATTTAAGAAGAGAAACAATAAAATATTAAAAATAACAAAATTATAAATACAGAATAACGCCTAACATTAAAGCTGCTGTAGATAGGCATTGTCACACTATAAGCTAAGACAGACACAATTATAAAAAATAATTAATTAATTATAACGCTTGGCCAAGGAGTTCTCAAAGCGGCTGACAAAAAGATCTGGAGACAGGAAGGCTGGCAATTATTTCTGCCAACGTATTAGCCTCGCTATACAGAGGGGTAATGTTGCCAGTCTCCTTGGGACTATCTCGGATGGGACGTCTCTAGAGGACATTTTTTATTTATAGTTTAGTTTATTTTTAATTTTATTATTTAAGTAGCTTTTAATTTATATTTAATGTACTATAATTAACTTCGAATTATAAAAATATAAATGTAAATATCAATTAAGATAATAGCTGCTGTATATGCAAACACCACATAAACATTATTTTATTATATGTGGGTATCATTAAAAATTTTAAATGTTATAATATTTGTATGAGCAAAAAATAACATTGTCATACTATAAGCTAAGACAGAAACAATTATAAAAATATAAATGTAAATATCAATTAAGATAATAGCAGCTGTATATAGGCATTGTCATACTATAAGCTAAGACAGAAACAATTAATAAATGTAAATATCAATTAAGATAATAGCTGCTGTATATAGGCATTGTCATACTATAAGCTAAGACAGAAACAATTAATAAATGTAAATATCAATTAAGATAATAGCTGCTGTATATAGGCATTGTCATACTATAAGCTAAGACAGAAACAATTATAAAAATATAAATGTTTATGTCAGTTAAGATAATAGCTGCTGTAAAGAGGCATTGTCATACTAAACTAGACTATAACTAAATACAAATTGTGTAATAAATGAATGTCCCTTATTACTATTAGCTGCCGTACAGAGGCATTGTCAAACTAAAATGCTATAATTTTATACCCAAGCTTTTTTATCGTTTAGATAGTCATCAACAGTATAATAGCCTTTTTGCATTAATTACTTTTAGGCATTAGGTACTCGTACATATTATATTTAAAATAGATAGACTTAGCGAAATAAAAGGTGATAGACGCCTTATAAACTGAAAATCTGGCATTGAATTCATCAATGGCCTTCCTCATCTGATTACCTTCAGCAGATGTTCAGATTCCTATACAGTATCAGCAGCTCGCCAGTGGAACTGACTCCCTCTTCATATTCGTAAAGCACCATCAATTATATGTTATAAAAATTCAAAGACGAGTCTACATAACTTGACTAAATCGGTATATTATTATATATATATAGCCAAGCCGTCTGGCCAGCGTGGCGAGTGTAGGCGAAATTCTCCACTTCTGGAAGGCCCATCTCCAGCAGTGGAGGTCTAGGAAGCTATGTTCTAGGGGCTGTAATAATAAATGTAACCAGTATATGTATATGTTATCTATGTATTTATATTATAGATTCAATATCGTTCTTTTTTTAGTTATAAGTTTGTGCGCGATGAGTTCTTGGCTATTAAAAATACCGGCTTGATGTAGAAATAAGTATATTTATACCTTTAAACTTATGAAATAGAAAAATGATATAGAATTGCTTTTTTTTTTTTTTGGTTCTCTTCTCCCGATGGATGATGAATGAGATGATAGGGAAGGCAAAGGGCCTATCTAGCCCATACAGCCAAGTCTGACGTAATATATCTTTCTTATTCATGAGTTTATGAGGTCATCATCAAATTCCAGATGCTGCAGAATTTGATGCTTTTTTTGGAGTCACTCGCGGCACCATAGCTGAAACACGTCGGGTAAAATATGGGAGTTGACAGCGCGGGAAAACCGCAAAAAATAAACTGCAACTTGTGCCCCATATTTAAAGTCCAATTTATCGTTTTCCATAATTATTCACATTGTAGCACATTATTAAACAAAACAACACCACTTTTGACCAATAATATCCACAGTAAATTAATTTACAAAACAAAAACTTGCACTTGACATGTCCACGCAAAATGGCGCGAAGAACTCCCTGATATAGAATTGCATGCCGGGCGGTCGAGCTCCCTTGTTGACATTAGTTTTCTTAAATTTTGAATGAGGCTTTGGAATTAAGGATCCGACAAAGTTTTTAAATTAATAAATCTCTTTAGCTCAAATATTAGCGGTCATGCACCTTACAATCGTTGCTCACATCTCCCAAACGTTAGCTGTTGGAAAATGTTTTTAGATATTAAGCTCGCCTATGTACTGTAAAATGTATTATTTTCTGTGCAATAAAGAATTTATCTATCTATCTACCTACCTTCGTCAATGTCTTTATTACACCTAATGTTAATCATCTACTCGCATAAGACCTGCGCTCAGCAGTGGAATATTAAGAGTTGATAATGATGATTGATTAATAATATAATATAGGTAATGTTTTTTGTTACAAGAACCTGTTTGGTAACATCTTAAAGCCCTTGACGTATCATCAATATTGTTAATGATCATACAGGGAAAACACCTTTTTTTCTATAAGCTTGTTTTGGTCAACTCAAGTTTAATGGGTGCAAAAACTTTCATTGCATCAGTTTGCAACCATGACCGCATAGTCAACGGCCTCAGGGTGAAGTTTTTTTTTTTTTATTTTTTTTTTATACTAGCACGACATGAGACCTTGGACCCACCTAATGGTAAGTGGCGCGCAAAGTCCATGAATGTTAGCAACTGAAGTCCGACACTCATAACTGCCATCAGTCCCTAACACTATGCCGGCTTGACTAGATGCTTTTTCACACTTCGCTTAAAGGACTCCAAGTTATAGGAAAGTGGAAACACAGAGGCTGGAAGAGCATTCCACATCTTTATCGTACGACAGATGTATGAGTCCCCAAATTTATACGCACGCGAAGGGATGGTGACTACGGTATGTGGGTGCATATTCTGACCTGTGCGTGTGGTTCGGTTGCCGAATGGAGAGGGAGGGATTAGGTTATAGAGTTCTTCGGAGCACTCACCATAGTATAATTTACAAGCTGTTCGACATTCGACATGTATTGAAGTAACTGTCAAAAATGCATACATAAATAATGGATCCGATAGAAAAATATATCGCATGCAACATCATATTTAAATTTAAAAAGACAAAATGATGACAATTATATTTTTATGGATCTTTTCAGTTTTCTGTTTTTATTTTTTTTATTTACTTTTTGTACTATATATTACTGTGCAATTAAATTTTTGTTTGGAATATAAAATATGTAGTTTCAATCATTCAAGTCCTTTAGTCCTAGAACATGATATTTTAAATATTTTGCTCACTTAAAATATATAAAATAGTGTTTTTTTCTGCTTAAAAATAACCTCGTTAAAATAATTTATCTAAAAATAATAATAATAATAATAAATAAATATTTCCAGACAGCTCACACAGCGCCATCTAGTTTCAGTGGTAAGCTACTAGGCTTGTGTTACGGAAACTAGATGGTTGATAAACTACATATTATACTTTTTTTTTTTTGTAAATATATACATATTATACATATAAACACCCAGACCGAGACAAATTATACAATGTACAACTTGCCCCCGGTGGGAATCGAACCCACGACCTCCCGAGTTCACGGCAACGTTTGTTACCACTAGACCAAGGAGGCGGTCAAAAATGCATACATAACTGTGAATACAATGGGGTGTATCAGGCAAAGCTTTTTCTAGATGTCGCTAGCGGCAATGGTACCTTGTTTACACCTATGACGGATTCTTTTTTACATTTATTTGTAGTTTTTTTTATTTTTATAATTGAAAAATGTATTTTAATTTAACGTTACCTAACTTAAAAGACAAATTAAGTAAGCAAACACCGTCTTTAAAATAAAAAAAAGGTTATTTGATCGGCAATTTTGAGATCACCATATCTTTGCTTTCGCTTGGAAATCTTAATTTGTACACTTAAAAGCTGCTCACTTCTGCATAATATCCAGAAAATTATAAATTTCGTATTAAAAATACAACATTTCTATGCAACTGACAGTTATATTAGGTACCGTCTATCATGCGCCATCTGTCGTGATAAAAAGTTAGTGATACACCCCATTTAGCACAACATACAAGAGGTCGGTTTATTGCTGTCAGCACCTAGACTACAAAAGAGATGTATTGTAGTGGGTCCTCCCAGACAGGATCGCAATGCTCTTGACATACTTTTGTGTGACTTACTTGTATCACGTTCTGGGAAATTATGACGCGTTCTGACATTAATGATTCTTTATCCTGAGAACTGTAATTATAGGGCCTGGGGGCTGGATAACAGGAAAACTAGGCGTAAAGCTTGACGTACATGAGCGCAGATTAGAAACAATATCTAAAAACATTGTTAAAGTTACGTTCCAATTTTGCACTAACTAAGTCTTCTCGCTCCGCAATATCACAGAGAGGTTTTGGCCTTAAACCAGAGTAATATAAGGACATCATCCTTTTTGGGATATTTTTGTACTACTTGTGCAGTATATATATATTAGTAGTACAAAAATATCCCAAAAAGGATGGTGTCCTTTTATCACGTTCAGTAATTTTCGGTAGTTCCGTAATTTAGGCGAAACAAAAGGTAGTAGGTACATACACACATATAGACATAGCTTCTTTTTTACATTTATAGTATTAGTCTGGATATACGAGTATGAGTTCTTCAATCTATAAAAAAAAGCATCATCACGACCGTTTCCCTTTCGGGGTCATTTAGTCAACTACTATAGGCCAATCATGACAAGTGGCAAGCTCGTACCAAGCTTCAGCGTACCAAACTCGAGAAATATCACAAATAAATTAAATATTAATTAAATGTATTCATCATCATTATCATTACAGCCCCTAGAACACAGCGTTCTAGACCTCCACTGCTGGAGATGGGCCTTCCAGAACATATATCTGGAGAATTTGGCCTACACTCGCCACGCTGGCCAGACGGCTTGGCGAGGAAATGTATTAATTTACATTAATAAATATTTTTGTGTCACGGCCAGGAATCGAACCCGGTACCTCCAAGTCTAAATCCACGGACTTAACCGCTAGACCACGGAGGCAGTTTCGTTAATATATTATTTAGATTAATTGGGATATAAAATAATAATACATAATACCAGTCAATGTTAAAAATATTTACTTTACTTTGCGTTTAGTGAACGCAAAGCCTAATAAATATGCGTACGTTAATTTAAAGAATTAGACGCACGATACTCTTTAATCAATGGTTAGGGTGTTTATAATTTAGATATTTTATTCAGGAGAAATCGTGATAACAAAATATAGAACTTTGACACTGGCAAATTGTTACTAATGCCATATATAATTTTAAAAAAAAAACAGGATAAGTTTATGGTTCCACGAGTTCTTCGCGCCATTTTGCATGGACATGTCAAGTGCAAGTTTTTGTTTTGTAAATTAATTTTCAGTGGATATTATTGGTCAAAAGTGGTGTTGTTTTGTTTAATAATGTGCTACAATGTGAATAATTATGGAAAACGATAAATTGGACTTTAAATATTGGGCACAAGTTGCAGTTTATTTTTTGCGGTTTTCCCGCGCTGTCAACTCCCATATTTTACCCGACGTGTTTGAGCAGTGGATCGTTTCGCGAGTGACTCCAAGAAAAGCATCAAATTCTGCAGCATCTGGAATTTGATGATGACCTCATTAATTCATGAAAAACAAAGATATATTACGTCAGACTTGGCTGTATGGGCTAGACCCTTTGCCTTCCCAATCACCTCATCCGTCATCCTTTTGGAGAAGAGAACCAAAAAAATAAAAAAAATATGGTCCACTACTTTACAGATGCTCTCTCTCAATGTCCTGCAGAGGCAAACTACATTGAGTTTTTGGAAGAGCTCTACAACCTTATCCCTTCCGTTATTCCGTACCCCAACCAAAATATGCTCCATACCGTAGCCACTATCGCAATGCATATATATAAATATAGACTCATACATATGTCGCAGGCTGGAGATGTGAATTGCTCTCCCAGCCATTGTATTTCCCCATTCATAAAACCTGAAGTTCTTCAAACGAATTGTTATTTATTTATTTTATTTATTTTGTAAGTAGGCATAGGGCAATAAATATAATGTATTCTGCGCTTTTACATGTCAAAAAAACAATTAATATAACGAAAAGCTTATTTTCTGGGAAATAGACTGTATTTGGAGCAGCACATTACAACCCAAATATACATAATTATAATTTTAAAATTATAGCTGCTGTAAATAGGCATTGTCATATTATAAACTAAGACATACACAATTATAAAATAATACACCAAGGATTATAGCTGCTGTAATGAGGCATTGTCATACTACAAGCTAAGACGTGTGAAAAAGCATCTCGATAGGCCGGCATAGTTGTAGTCATAAGTATATGTTAATGTTTGATTCCGGTTGCTAAATAGGTGGTAGGCCGACTGATGGTAGTAATTTGCCTAGTCTACCATCCGTGCCGATAAACCCAGTAAAGTGTACAAATACGTTTCGGGATCTGCAGGCTTAAATTATCTAATCGCCATAAACATCAATGGAGAATTCATCTCACACCTCCGATTTGCGGATGACATAGTCATTATGGCCAGTTCGCACAAGGATCTTAGCGGAATGTTCAACGGCTTAAACGTAGCTTCCCAGCGGGTTGGTCTCGGAATGAACTTAGACAAGACGAAAGTCATGTTCAATGATCATGTCAAGCCGAGGCCAATCTGCGTAGGATTCGCTCTTGAAGTTGTGCAAAATTACGTCTACCTCGGGCAGACTATCCAATTAGGAGCAGCCAACTTCAGCAAAGAAGCCGACAGACGCATTCAGCTAGGATGGGCGGCATTCGGGAAACTCCGGCACATCCTCTCTTAGTCTATACCACAATGTTTAAAGACTAAGGTCTTTAACCAGTGCGTCCTCCCGGAATGTCGTACGGAGCAGAGACGTGGACACTAACAGTGGGTCTGGTCGCTCAGCGAGCCATGGAAAGAGCTATGCTTGGTATATCTAATGGATAGAATTCGAAACGTTGATATTTGTCAGAGAACGAAAGTTACTGACATAGCTTTTAATTAGCAAGCTGAAGTGGCAATGGGCCGGACACATCTGCCGCAGAACCGACGATCGATGGGGCAAACGGGTTCTAGAGTGGAGACCATGTACGGGAAGACGTAGAGTGGGACGACCCCCCGCCAGATGGACAGATGACCTAAAGAATGTCGCTGGTGTGGGTTGGATGAGGGTAGCGAAAGATCGCGTTAAGTGGCGAGCCTTGGGGGAGGCCTACATCCAGTGGAGAGATACAGGCTGATAATGAGGCTTATAATTCACAATTCCAAAATATAGGTAGGAAATAAATTAATGGGATAAATGCATGTTCATTACCTAGTTAGGGAAGGAGTGGCATATCGTCCTTGTCCGAATGTACGTTAAAAATAAATAAACGTATGTGATAAATACCAAAGATAATTGGTCTTAGATAAATACTTATTTAAATCGCGTTCCAATGTATACAATCAGATATTTATTTCATATACTACTCGCTCTAACACTTTATAACAGTTATAAGTCTGTCTTTTTCTTATTCTATATTTATCTAATGTTTTCAAATATTTCGTTATTAGATTAGCTATATAGTCTGTGGTTATTAGATTTGGAAAGGAACGCAATTTTGACGTTTAAAATTTGTTTTTGATTTGACCGCATTTTTGTCGGAATAATAATTATTATAATTGCGGTTTTGCCGAAGAGTCTCTCGCGCCATTTTGCGAGGCCATGTCAAGTGCAAGTTTTTGTTTTGTAAATTAGTTTACTGTGGTTATTGTTGGTCAAGAGTGGTGTTGTTTTGTTTAATAATGTGCTACAATGTGAATAATTATGGAAAACGATAAATTGGACTTTAAATATGGGGCACAAGTTGCAGTTTATTTTTTGCGGTTTTCCCGCGCTGTCAACTCCCATATTTTACCCGACGTGTTTGAGCAGTGGATGGTTCCGCGAGTGACTCCAAGAAAAGCATCAACTTCTACAGCATCTGGAATTTGATGATGACCTCATTAATTCATGAAAAAGAAAGATATATTACGTCAGACTTGGCTGTATGGGCTAGACCCTTTGCCTTCCCTATCATCTCATTCATCATCCATCGGGAGAAGAGAACCAAAAAAAAAAAAAAAAAATTATTATAATTGCGCATTTGTTTTGATACAAATATATTAAGCGTTTATAACTGTTAGGAAAGACCGTCTTTTGTGATATTAGTTCTCTGAATATCGCTAATTAGGAGTTAAAATGGTGGTTGTGTCGTCCACGTTTTCTGCGCCATCCGAGGGAGTGCTTGTTCAGATGAGCTCTAAATTATTTGTCAACGAACAAGAATTAGGTACTGGTTCTTTGTACATTACTGAAAGGTGAGTATATTTTAATTATTAACCATTTTTTGTTGTCTCTGTAACCCCTTTTTTATGACTTATTTCTTATTTGGTTAGGGATGTGGTGTGGTGTGGAGATGCAGATGCACCTACTCTCATACTTCAATATCCAACGATTTCTCTTCATGGCGTGCAGAAGGACCCGACTCCTGCTCTCTTCATGGTTATTAACTTTGAACTCAGGTACCTATGTTTTTATTCCATTTTATTTATGTTAGTATTTTCCCAAAAGTGCCTTGGTGGTCTGGTTATAAAAAAAACCTTGTATTGAATAAAAGAACCATGGTACCAATGAAAAATATGTTTATCTTACATTTATTTGTCATAAATTTTGACCACATTTGTAAAGGAAGGGTAAAGTAACTAAATGCAAGCCCACCTCGATCCTTGGGTCCTAAGGATCTCAAGCATAAGACTTGAAAATGATCATGGTTATATTTAAACATCATTATAGGACCCCAGATGAGCTATCTATAGGCCAGACTCCTTAGGCTTTTCTCGGTACTTAAAAAAGTTATCCTTATTGAACTTATTACTTCATGGGAAACAAATATTTTTAAAGACTACAACATGAAGTCAAATATTATGATTTCACAGAAGAAATGATCAGGAACGGGTTCAAGGCTCAGCTTTACGCAGTGGAAGTCGGTGCAAGAGGAGTTCCAACGAAATCTTTGCACCACTTACTGATTAATATCTGATAATCTTACTGATAATTGTTTAATTTTGTAATTCAAAGAATCATACAGTATTTGGTTGGGTAGGGAGAGGAGCATAATGGTGGATGGTGAGCGTATTATTGTGCAATTAAATAAAAAGGGAGGCATTCTTTTTAAACCAGTCTATTATCGGTTGCAAGCTGGAGACACCATTCTTCTCATCTCTTACCTACACATGATAAATCCGGCACCCACACCATTTATTATTACCATCTTCATGCAAATAAATACTTTCATTAACATTATTTTTTTTATTCTAGATTACCACAGTTAGGCAACATGGAGAGTGGAGATGCTCAGGGTGCTGAAAATGATGATGACTTTGATCCCGAAGAGCAGTATTCAGTCACACAACTTAGGTGAGACACTACAATACACGAGTGTAGGCAAAATTTTCAGTAAATGAACCATCTCCAGCAGTGAAGGTCTAGCAGGTTACCTTTTAGGGTCTGTAATAATCAAATGATCAAATGATGATTGGTAGATAATTACCACATTTTAGTTCTCAATTAGTCTTTATCAAACATTAGTGGTGATGCACATACAATTCTTGCTCTAAAAATTTGTCACCTCTCTCTTCATGTTGGCTCAACTATGATTGATATTGGTTCCAGATTTGTCCCCCCTAATGAGGAGGATGTGCAAGTAATGTATGCAGCCATGTGTGAGGGTCAGTCACTACACCCTGATCCTCAGGATGAAATCGAAGAAGATGACCCATGTATGGACGGAGAAGACTTAGATGAAGGTACTAATATAATGTATAGACTTTTAAGTTGATGATGATGAGCTCGCTGAACAACCTTAAACTTGTGCATCAGACCCACTGTCAGTGTCCACGTTTCTGCTCCGTACAACAATACTGGAAGAACACATTTTTTATTTGTTATAAATATAAATATCCATCCGTGGTCTAGCGTTTAAGTCCGTGGATTTAGACTCGGAGGTACCGGATTCGATTCCCAGTCGGGACACAAAAATATTAATTAATGTAAATAAATACATTTAATTTATTTGTGATATTTCTCGAGTTTGGTACGCTGGAGACATCGACGAGCTTGCCACTTGTCATGATTGGCATATAGTAAAGTTGGCTAAATGTAAATCTGCTTATAAGTGTGGTTTCTGACCACCCCGAAAGGGAAACGGTCGTGATGATGATACTATAAACATTATTGCACAAAGTACAAACCGGACCTAATGTCGCTACACATACTATACTGGTCAACCCTTTAAGTCAACTAAAGCAGTTTCAAAATAAGTCAGGTGCAATCAAAACTAATAGAGGCTTAGACGTGTAAAAAGACTTAAAAAGACTTGACCCTCTTAAGGGCGCCGGAGCAGACGGAATTCCATCTGTATTTGTAGTAAATTGCGCTACAGCTCTTTCTAATCCATTGGAGATAATATATAATAAATCTTTGAGTTCTGGCACATTTCCAACGGCTTGGAAGAATTCTTTGGTTATCCCCTTATTTAAAAGTGGCAAGAATGACCATGTAAAGAATTATAGGCCCATCTCTATCATACCTATATTTGCAAAAGTTTTTGAGCTTCTAATCTGTCCTATACTAACCTGGCGATTTAAGCAACTTATCACTCCTGAGCAGCATGGTTTTGTGAAACAAAGATCTACTACCACTAACTTAGTCTCCTTTACGGAGGACATAGTCGAATTGTTGGATCGTAACATTCCCACAGATGCAATTTATACCGATTTCAGCAAGGCGTTCGACAAGGTCAACCACGCAGTTCTTGTTAGGAAACTTGCTGGAATTGGTGTCACAGGGAGCTTGTTGAGTTGGTTTTGCTCTTATCTCGTTCAGCGGAATTCAGTGGTAGTAGTAAATGGTTATAAATCACAGCCGTTTGTGGCCTTTTCCGGAGTCCCGCAGGGATCCCATCTTGGACCAATACTCTTTAATATATTTATTAACGATATATGCGACTGCTTCATCAACTCTAAGTGTTATCTTTTCGCGGACGATCTCAAGATTTTTCGTAGGGTTAACACATCAGACGACTCGTTACTTTTACAGAGTGATTTGGATCATCTACTTAATTGGTGTAATTTGAATGGGATGGTTTTAAATGCTTCTAAGTGTCATGTCATTCGTTTTTCTAGAAAAAAAACAAACGTATCTAGATCGTACACTATAGGTAATTTCGTTCTTTCGGAGGTTGATCAGACTCGTGATTTGGGAGTCATATTGGACAGCAGGTTACGATTTAATGCTCATATCGACAAAATAGCCAACAAGGGATTCGCTTTGCTCGGATTTGTTTTAAGAAATTGTAGGGAATTTAAATGTCCTAAAACTAAAATAGCGGTTTATAATGCATTGGTCCGCAGCGGTCTGGAATATAGTAGTGTCACATGGAATCCTCATTATGATGTTTATGTCAAAAGAATCGAAAGAATCCAGAAAAGATTCATGTGGCATTTGTCCTATAGCTGTAATTTAGCAAAAAAGATACCAAACTATGAGAGTAGACTATCACACTTTGGCATGATCTCGCTCCAGAAGAGGCGACAGCATTTGGATGGAATGTTTTTCTTTAAGCTCCTCAATAATAAGATCGATTCACCTTACCTGCTGTCAAAGATTACACTTTGCGCTAGTAACAGGAAACTCAGGGTATCTACGTATGATCCGTTTAGACTGTCAACGTCTAAATCAAATCTGCGCCATTTCTCACCGTTGAATCGAATGATCAGGCAGTACAACTTCCTACACAGGTTTCATGATTTCGACGTTTTTTCATCAAGAGAACATAACTATAAAAGGTGCTTAAAACAAATAGAAGTCAGCAGTTTTGGTCAATAATTATTATTTTAATTATTAATTGTTAGGGTATTTTATTGTGTAATTATTAATTGTTAGGGTATTTTAATGTGTAATTATTAATTGTATTTTAATTTAAAATTTTATCTTTAATTATATTTTTAAGTATTATTATGTTTATATAAATTATTACTTTATAAAATTTTATTGTTTTACATAGATTTTTTAACAATTGAACTTAATCTAATTTATATTAAAATTGTATATATACTCTAATTTGAATGCTGTAATCTCCTATAATTAAGGTGGCACTTAGCGCCATTATTATTCTTATTATGTTGTAATGAATTGGTGTACATCTTGTTGGAGATCTAATAAATAAATAAATAAATAAATAAATAAATTGCCGTTATGCCCACAGCTGGAAGAATTGGTTGAGTGAAGAAGCCGTTGAGGTAACGTCTTAGAATACCCATATTAGAATAGAATATTTTTTTAAATGTTAGATTGTGCGAGCGCGAGGTTTAAACCCCCTAAAGGTTGAGTAATATTTAAATACTTTTTATCCTTTTTTGTTTCTCACAAGCCATATGACTAATTTCTCGCTTCGATCAGAGATATACTCGCGGCGAATAAAGTCGATGCGTCAGTATTCGAGTACTGCTCTTGCGCAGCGCGTGGTGTTCTAAATTTAAATACGAATTCTAAGGAACATCTGATTTTATTGTTTATCTGTAAGACGCGATTTGTGTTGTGTTGTGTCTTCGGTGTTAAATTGATTTAGTTATGTAAGTATTGCCTTTTTTATTATTAAATAAATATTTAATAATAATAATTTCAGACATGATATTAATTATGACTGCCTAGCGGTTAGGTCCGTGGATTTAGGTGGACTCGGAGGTACACAATAATATTTTATTAATTTTAATAAATAAAATAAAAAATATTTGAGATATTACCCGAGATTGGTACCCTAGAGATTGGAGACTTCAATAGGTGGTAGGCAGACTGATGGTGGTAATTTGTCCAGTCTGCCGGGGCGGGGAAGTATTCACCGTTCGTGCCGATAAACCCAGTAAAGTGTATCCACACATTTCAGGATCAGGCCCGAATTGCCGTCATGTCCAGTCAAGCCGGCATAGTGTTAGGGACTGATGTCAGTTATGAGTGTCTGATTACAGTTGCTAACATTCATGGATCTCGTTCCTCACTTTCCATCAGGTGGGCGCAAGGTCATATGTCGTGCTAGTTAAAAAATAAATAAAAAAAAGACATCCACGAGCTTGCCACTTGTCATGATTGGCATATAGTAAAGTTGGCTAAATTGTGAATCCGCTTCTTTATGAACGTGGTTTCTGACCACCCCGGAAGGTGATGGTCGTGATGATACTGATACTTTTCTAATAATAGACAGTAAAATAAAAAATAAAACTAAATATAATTTTGGACTGCTTCCATGGTCAATCGGTCCGTGGATTTATACGCGGAGATACCGGAATGGATTCCTGGTCGGGACACAAATATTTTTTTGTGATATTTCTCGAGTGTGGTACGCTAGAGACATCGACACTTGTCATTTATTTATTTATTTAAGAAACCATACTATTTTATTGTTTTTTCTATTAATTGCATTTTTATTATAACACACATAAATCTGAATTATTACCTGTTACGGTCCAACCATCATTACCTAACTTATGTTTTTAATTTTTATGTTTTTGTTTTATATTATTTTAATGCTGACAATATCCAAGTTGTTACAAGATAACCTAAGGAAATTAATAATTTGATTTGATTTGTAGTCTACCGGTTGAGACTTAGACACCGGTACCGAGTTCGATTCCTGGTTAAGAATACAAAAAACATGTGTATAGTTTTATTGTGACAGCAGCCAGCTGACATTTTGGCATTTGCTTCCAGTGTTGCAAAGGATTAAATATTATTGTTTATTGATATAATACACATACCTATTAGTGCATTAAATGAGTTAAAATGGAGCGGCCCGAGTTTTCTTTTTATTATTATTTATTTATATTTTCTTTTAAAAAACTGGTCTACTCACATTTTCTAAATAGCTACAAACAAAATGTGTAAGTTATATGTATGTTTATTATTTTGTATGTAATAGTATTTATTATATAAGTTTTTTTTTTTTTGGTTCTCTTCTCCCGATGTATGATAAATGAGATGATAGGAGGCAAAGGGTCTAGCCCATACAGCCAAGTTTGACGTAATATATCGTTCTTTTTCATGAGTTAATGAGGTCATCATCAAATTCCAGATGAAGCAGAATTTAATGCTTTTCTTGGAGTCACTCGCGGAACCATCCACTGCTCAAAAACTTCGGGTAAAATATGGGAGTTGACAGCGCGGGAAAACCGCAAAAAATAAACTGCAACTTGTGCCCCATATTTAAAGTCCAATTTATCGTTTTCCATAATTAGTCACATTGTAGCACATTATTAAACAAAACAACACCAATTTTGACCAACAATATCCACAGTAAATTAATTTACAAAACAAAAACTTGCACTTGACATGTCCACGCAAAATGGCGCGAAGAACCTATATAAGTATATATATCTAATTGTTGTGTCACTTATACTTTCATTGCACCTACAGTTGTTCTAATTAGTCCCAAAGGTTTGGCTGTCAGAAAATGTCTACGGGCCTTTTGTACTTTGTGCATTAAAGTTTTGAAATAAATAATTAAGTTCTCATATTATAATATTACCATTCACTGGAACTAATAATATTACCCAAATTAGTTTTTTATTTATTTTGTAAGTAGCAACTTTTTTTTTATGACTTACCGACTGAAATCGCTAAGATAAAGATAGCGATCTGTCCAGACTGCCCTAATATGTGTATTATATGAAAGAAAGAAAGAAAGAAATATATTTATTTGTCGCCAAACCATACACATAGCATAATACAATTTTTTAAAAAACTATACAAAGATAAATAGTAAAAAAAAAATGCGCAAAATAATTAGCCCACCAGCACATGTATAGCGACAAAAAGGCGATCAGCTCGGCGTCCGCTACAACCTATAGATAGGCCATAGCGCCGATTTTCAGCCGCCGCCTTACGAATGGAAAGCACGTCACGGACACAGATGTACTAAAATACAACCTATTTAACACATACATTGCACGAATACACACACACATAATAATAATAACATCCCAGCCTTGCATAGCAAAGGTGAACAAAGGTGGATTCAGGCATGCAGCTAGCATGCTCGCTGAGAAGCAATGAGCATTGATTTCAGTTTATTTTTAAAACCAATAACTGATTGCATCCGGCGAAGTGGCGGAGGCAGATTATTCCTGATTTTAGTAGCCGCATACCTGAAACTGCCACGAAAAGCAGACGTCTTATGTCTAGGACAACATAAGAGGTCAAAACTAGATCTAGTGTTGTGACGTTTGGGTAGTTTGGGCCATATCAATTTTTCACACAGGTAACTCGGGGTGTTCCGCCTGATAACACCAAACAGCAACGTTGCCATGTGAAGAATTCTGCGCTCTTTCATTTTTAGACGATTGTGTTTGTTTAAAAACGGCGTAACGTGCGCCTTTGCAGGAATGGGATAGCAGTATCGGGCACAAGCATTTTGGACGCGCTGTATGACACGTTCAGTCTTGCCCCACAAACACGGGCCGTATACCGTATCAACATAATTAAAATTCGTTTATATCAATAAACAATAATATTTATTTATTTGCAACACAAATGTCAAAATGTCAGCTGGTTGCTGTCACGTGGTAAAACTGTATCGATAATATTAGATAACTTTGCGGGCTGTCAAATTTCGTCGCTAATTTGACAGAACTATTCGATACGATTCCGACAATTTTATGACTAAATATAGGCACAGGTACATCCAAACGGACGGCGTTTTAATCAAATTATTCAAATAGACGTGATTCCAATTATTTAGCAGACTGTTGATCGATTATCGCATTTAGCGTTCGCGATGCCATTTTCGACAAGATCATTAAGCCGACGTCGCGTCGTCGTCCCCGACGTCGGCGCAACGCAAAATAAACGCGTTATCAAATGTCAAGACTGCCGGCCCTGCTTGCTACGGAACTAGAAAACACGTTCTTCTTTGACAAAAGATACATATCAACTGCTACTGTGACCGCCTCCGTGGTCTAGTGGTAACAAACGTTGCCGTGAACTCGGGAGGTCGTGGGTTCGATTCCCACCGGGGGCAAGTTGTACATTGTATAATTTGTCTCGGTCTGGGTGTTTATATGTATAATATGTATATATTTACAAAAAAAAAAAAGTATAATATGTAGTTTATCAACCATCTAGTTTCCGTAACACAAGCCTTGTAGCTTACCACGGAAATTTGATGGCGCTGTGTGACCTGTCTGGAAATACTTTTAAAGAATAAATAAATATATTTATGTATATATTATCCAGCGCTGTGGCCAAGAGTCGCAGGTCCATGGTGAGCTGATTCCCTATTTGTCACCACACATCTTGTGTATCCTACCAGGCTTTATTTCTTTAAGTTGTGTTTATTGATATGTGGCAAATAAAATATTTTTCTTTCTTTCTTTCTGAAGATGGCGTGAAAAAAATAACAAACATTTTGTATAAAAATAACATCCAATAGCCGCTCTATCTTACAATTGATCTTTTGAATATAAATTGTTATAGCATTTAACATAATGACTTTAGAAACGGCATTTAAATGTTAAAAACATTATTTATGCAAATTAAATTATCATACAGGATTAAAATGAAAATAGTTACACGATCTTTATCTAATCTTAATTGAAGCTCAAAGCTTAAACCAGTAATTACGGCCGTGTAGACCGGAGTAACGAGTTCGACATATCCCATCAATCGAGATATCCTGATCAAAATTAGAATAATTAACTTGCTAACATAATCCATATGAGCTTGCCTAAAATCAACTTGTGGAATTGTGTAACTGTACAAAGTATCATCACGACCGTATCCCTTTCGGGGTGGTCAGAAACCACGCTTATAAATAAGCGGATTCACATTTAGTCAACTTTACTATAGGCCAATCATGACAAGTGGCAAGCTCGTCGATGTCTCCAGCGTACCAAACTCGAGAAATATCACAAATAAATTCAATATCAATTAAAGGATATAATAATAGTTTTAATTACATAGGTATTTTTAGTTTTAGCTTTATTTATAATTAGTTTTTTAATCAATTTTATTTTAATATTTTTGTATAAACAAATACATTTAATTAATAAAAAATAAAAAAAGGATTGTATTCGAAGTAATATACAAACAATATAAAAGAATTACAATATTAAATAAACTATATTAAAACAAAATCTAAATTTAACCTAAAAAATATAATAATAATAATACATAGAAAATAAAAATACATACAAAAAAAATAGCTCCTCCAAATCGCTGTCTTGTGGCATGGTGCCCAATACACTAGCAGCATTTCCCCTTTGAATTAGGATACTTAATTTTTTGGAAACTGCCTGCCCTATTGTCACCAGAGACGTCAATGAGCCATTACAATACATTAAATGTATTTATTTACATTAACAAATATTTTTGTGTCCCGACCAGGAATCGAACACGGTACCTCCGAGTCTAATACCACGGACATAACCGCTAGACCACGGAGGCAGCAAAATATATCCAAAAAGTCCGTAATTTAATTTCCTAGCAAGTTATAAGGCTACAATTTTTAAAAGTACGCTAAAGACTTGATTTTTTTCTTCTAAATATAGTATTGTGAGAGCGCAAAAGCGAGGCATCTTAAGGCATATTAAACTTGAAAAAAAAAACGTAGTACCGAAGAACTTTTCCGAGAAAATACGATGGAAACCCATTACTACATCTATAGATCATGTTATCCTTTAATGTAACATTTATTATTACATTATTATCCAAGTGTTGAGACATATATTAGGAATGATTCAAAGTCAAAGTCAATGATTAGCAATATGGTTTTGTAAAGTAGGTGGCGTTGTGTACGAACGTAGTCGCGTGCTGATTTCTGATTGGTTCAACAACTATTTACCCTTCGTTCCGAGACGCGATAATAATAGTAACCTAAGCACGCTTAAAGGTATTCCGAGACGCGCTTAAACTGTTTTGCCAAAGCCTTGTGACGTCACAAAATAACATCATTTCTCGCGCTTAGACTGCTCACGATATCGAGGTAGATCGCTCTGAGCGCTGTCACTTGTTTGGCATAATGTCGCGCGCCATTTTCAAGTTAATTTAATATTAGGTTTTCTTTTAAATTATTTAATATTGTAATTCGTTTATACTATTTATATATTACTTCTAAAACAAATCTATAATTAATTTAAAAATATAAAAAAAAGTCTGTAACACGGCAAGTTATTTTAAATTACCAAAATAAGACACATATAAAGATGAATAAACCGAGAGATGTATATTTGTTCATACTCAAAGATGTGGAATCTGCAATTTATCTTCCATACATTAAAAAAAAAACTAACATTTTATGAATGAAAATGTGATTTAGACCGTCCCGAATTGATATCACGCTCTGAGCATCCAAATCGCGATATTTGATTCTGAACGACGACGGCCAGTCTCATATTCGTTCTAAGCGCGATTCGGAATGGCGCGAATCATTTCCCTTTCAACACAGACAATACTAAGCGTGCGTTAATACAAAAAAAATCTAGCTGTCACCAAATTATTTTACCGCTGTAAAACGGCCTCAATACGACTAGTTCGTACCCTACGTAGTCAAAAATTATTATTCTTACCTCTATTAAATTTAAAATAGTAAAGTAAAAAAAAACATATATGTTTTTATTTCCACTATGTTACCAAACGCACGATGGTGCGCTAGCACATTAGGAGACGCACGAATGTGCGAGGGGGTTTGTGGAATTCCCTAGGAGAGGATTTTTTCACTATTTATATGACATATTTTAGACCTCAAAGATCTCAAAGTTATCAATAAACCTTTTAATATCCAAAATATTTTTTGTCGTTCTGAAAGGGATATCGCGGCAGATTACAAGAAAACAGCAGACGAGTCGGTCGTTGCGCGCCTTTAAAATAGTAAAGGTTGTAACTAATTATTGGGAATAGTAATAAATCATACAACATTGAAGACTTGTTTAATTTGTCAAATTAGTCCCAACAATCACAACTTACAAACTTCCTCTTAACAAATAACAATGATTATCATTTAATATTTGATTTATTTTCCTATAGTTTAAGTAAATAAAAACTTCATTCAATGATAGTGGGGGTGTAATGACCTAATCAAGGACAAATTACGTTATAATTTGGTTTAATGGATTTGAGTTCAATAGTATTAATTCCTGACGCTTTTCAATATACAATTGACAATACAGATCTGCCGTACTGTACGTGTACTAAGTGATTATTAACGCCTCTATCAAACTGCGCGAGGAATTACTAGAGATGCGCCGAATATTCGCTTGATATTCGGTTTTGTTGCCGAATATATTCGGTTTGAGTATTTCTATTTTCTTGGCTACATGACGTGGTATAGAACTAAAAGACAACATTTCTTATGTAAGATTTATGTTATATTATAAGTCAAAGAAAACTTATGAAGAATGTGTTGAATAAAGCTAATAAAAAAAGCAATTAAACTTCAAATCAGCGTTTATTTTGAAACCTTAGGGCAACATTTATTTTTTAAACTCAAAACAATATTTATTTATAAACTTGAAATCAACATTTATTTATAAAATATTTTTTTTTTTTTTAAATCAATCCAAATGTCTTTTTAAAACTTAGGTACTTATATCAACATTTATTTTGAAACCTCAAATCAACTTTCAAAATTTTAATGAACATATAAGTGGCAAATTGACAATAAAAGATACTATAACAGAGATATACTCGTACATATATAGAGACAGAGAGACACTATATAAATATTTTATGTTAGAACCTGTTTACGCTGCAAAACTATGAAATTGTAAACCGAATAATTCGGCTGAATATCCGGTTCGGTAAAGGTTAAACTGAAAAGTATTCGGTTATTCGGTGAAACCACTATTCGGCGCATCTCTATTACTTACCCTACTTACCACTATATAACTGCCTCCGTGGTCTAGCAGTTAAGTCCGTGGATTTAGACTCGGAGGTACCGGGTTTGATTACTGATCGGGACACAAAAATAATTATTATTGTAAATAAATTAATATTTAATATATTTCTCGAGTTTGGTACAATGTATTTAACTATAACATTTTTTATAACAGAATCAATAAAAATGGAGCCTTTACAAGTGGATACAGTTTATTTTTATCCGAAGGAAAACGCCCAGCCGCATCACACTGTCAAGTAAGTATTTGTAGAACATTAGGATAACTAGGATAGCATGTCAATACTCAAGGAGCTCAAAATCTCTACTAGGCTATCTTATCCATATAGCCCGTAAAACACCTGGTAACCTGGAAAGGCTTGTTGTCACAGGGAAAGTCGAGGGCAAAAGACCGCGTGGCCGAAGCCCCATACCCTGGTCTGACCAGATCCGCACCTCACTAAATACCTAGATGCACGATGTTTTACGTGCAGCCGTGAACAGACCCGGATGGAGCAGCATCGTCCAGAAAAAAGTGATCCGTGGAGGGGGTCACGACCCTCAGCAGTGAGGAGAACGACGCAAGGAGGAGGAGGAGGATAACTAGGCAACCCACCCGGCCTGTACCAATGTGAAATACACTTTTCTTACGGACATTTGTCATAGATTTACAACACCACCGTTCCCGTGACTCGGAGAGCACGTTAAGTCGTCCGTCCCATTAACTAATACCAACTTGTGGAATCGTTAATAAATTGTCATAAAAAATTGACATCATATCCTTACCAAGCCGTCTGGCCAGCGTGGCGAGTGTAGGCCAAATTCTCCAGATATATGTTCTGGAAGGCCCATCTCCAGCAGTGGAGGTCTAGGACGCTGTGTTCAAGGGGCTGTAATGAGGATAACTGTCCCGGGTACGACACAACATATCTTCACGCCAGATCCCTTGCGGGGTAGGCAGAGACAATTGAGCGCCATTTGACATGATCACGACATACTAAATAAATAAATAAATATTTCCAGACAGGTCACACAGCGCCATCTAGTTTCCGTGGTACGAGGCTTGTGTTACGGAAACTAGATGGTTGATAAACTACATATTATACTTTTTTTTTCGTAACTATATACATATTATACATATAAATACCCAGACCGAGACAAATTATACAATGTACAACTTGCCCCCGGTGGGAATCGAACCTACGACCTCCCGATTCCACGGCAACGTTTGTTACCACTAGAGCACGGAGGCGGTCAAACACTACTTCTTTCGCTTTGTCGATATTCATCAACCTCTTCATACATGCCCTTTTGTTACGAAAGCTTTTTAATGTGCCTTCAGCCAGTGTGGTATTTATTTGATCGTGATATGTGAGTCTCGGTCTGCCAGGGCCTCTTTCACCCACAACTTTCGCATTATGTATCTGGTTCGTCAATCTTTCTTCGCTCATCCTCTCAACATGCCCGAACCATCGTAGCATGCCTTTCCTTATTTTTGTCCCTATGCTTTCTTTTATACCCACCATTTTCCGTATTTCGATGTTACATATGCGGTCCGCCAAAGTGACGCCGCATATCCGACGCAACGACCACATTTCTATTACACAACATTATTTTAACTATTGGTACCCAAAAAAAAAATGGCTTTTCAGACAGACAGATTAGGCTAGTGAGCCTAGGTTGGGGGTGGGGACATTTCCCCCATTCCCGGCAGGATATCAGCGGGCAAATAGTTCATGCACTTTTGGTGGTGGGCGCCATTAAAACTATGGCACTCATGGGATTGTTTTTTCCTTTTATTATTTCATTATTATTTTTACGCAGTCGAGTTTTTTATATTTTTTTATTAAAATGTATGTTTTTTTAGATACGAAGCAGTAAATGACGAGGTTCCAAAAACTACTATAGTACGTCGTGGTCAACCCTTCAACGGCGTCATAAGGTTTGACAGACCTTTTGAAAAAGATACCGATGTTGTGCAGCTGGTGTTTACTCTTGGTAAGCCATCATCGACACACCCTACAGAATACAGAATCCTAGACCTTCACTGCTGCGGATAAGCCAAGCCGTTAGGGATGTCAGTCATGAGTGTCTGGTTCCAGTTGCTAATATTTATGGACCTCGCGCACCACTTACCATCAGATGGGAGCAAGGTCACTTGTCGTGCTAGTGTAAAAAAAATCCTGATCCTGAATAAATAGCCTTGACCATATTTTGTTAGGCAACCCAACATCGTAGTTTAATATATGTAATTAAAAAAAAAAAAACAAAAAACACGACTACGTAAAAAAATTAACTTTAATTATAAACTGACAAGAAATAAAAACTAAAAAGATAAAAACAAGCCCAAGGGCTCCGTCGACAAAATGTTTTGATAACCGCTTTACTACAGCATTGGAATAATTTTATTACATAGGGACTTTAACAGTTAGGACCCATTAAAGTTGTAAAGTACTTTATTGCGCGCGCTTACTTGGGCACCTATTTCGTTGAACGTACGACAGGAACGTCAGAACAGCGCTCAAGGGGAAACAGCGCGGCGGGGAAGGGTAAGAGGTGCGGATAGGCGCGCGCGTATAGCCGCTGCCTCTCTCGCTCTCTCCCGCTCCTTCTTTCTCTTTAATTTTTCCTCTCGAAACAGCGCGGTGGGGAAGGGGAAGGGGAAGAGGGGCGGATAGGCGCGCGCTCTCTCCTGCTCGTTCTTTATCTTTCTTTCTTTACGCGTCTGCAACTATGCAGCCACGCGCATTCATTTAATCTCCATATTCCTACCAACTACGAAATCAATAATCTGCAAGTTTAGTTCTTACTTTTGCGGTACGTCCCGCGACGCACCCGTTTTTGTTTTGTAAATTAATTTACTGTAGATATTGTTAGTCAAAAGTGGTGTTGTTTTGTTTAATAATGTGCTACAATGTGTATAATTATGGAAAACGAGAAATTGGATTTTAATTGCAGTTTATATTTTGCGGTTTTCCCGCGCTGTGAACTCCGATATTATATAATAGCTGACGTGTTTGGGAAATAATGCCGCGAGTGATTTGAAGAAAAGCATCAAATTCCGCAACATCTGGAATTTGATGATAACCTCATTAACTCTTAAGAAAGAAAGATATATTACGTCAGACTTAGCTGTATGGGCCCTTTGCCTTTCCTATCACCTTATTCATCATCCATCGGGAGAAGAGAACACAACAAGACAAAAAAAAAAGTATTAAAGAAACCGATTCGATTTATGGCATACATTTTATATAGGTATTCAATTATATTATGAATGACTATTAAAATAATTTTAATGAGGATAACCGATTGGTAAAGCTGGTTCTAAGACTATTTGTTTTTGTTCATTTATTTAAAGAGTAATAAATTAAAATAATGATTGATAATCCCGAGTTTAATACGCTAGAGAAATGGACGAGCTTGCCACTTGTCATAATTGGCCTATAGTAAAGTTGGCTAAATATGAATCCGCTTCTTTATAAGCGTGGTTAGTTAGTTAAATAATAATATAATTTTGGTGGTGAATAAAACTTTTCTTTGTGTTTTTAAAGGTGATGAACCAGATATGAATACGCGCGGAGACGTGGTCCTAGAGGAAGCCGTGGAGACACATAAAGACTCATGGACCGGCAAGCTAACTAGCATCGTCAATGAAGACCTTTGCTTTGAAGTAAGTCACTGTTATCATTACCATGGTTACTCTCCGTGCTCTAGTGGTAACAAACGTTGCCGTGAACTCGGGAGGTCGTGGGTTCGATTCCCACCGGGGGCAAGTTGTACATTGTATAATTTGTCTCGGTCTGGGTGTTTATATGTATAATATGTATATATTTACAAAAAAAAAAAAAGTATAATATGTAGTTTATCAACCATCTAGTTTCCGTAACACAAGCCTCGTAGCTTACCACGGAAACTAGATGGCGCTGTGTGATTGTGTGGAAAAAAATAAAAAAAAATAAAAAAAATAAAAAAATAATGGATCATCCCTACATGAGTGCTCTAGGAAAGCCGGGGTCCGAGAAGAAGTGGCGACGGCTTGTTAAGCGTTCCACTAGCACTCCAATGGCGACCACGACTACTCTGCCAAGAGTGTAGCGACTAAGAAGAAGAATTATCATTACAGAGTCCTAGAGCCGAAGTTGCTATCTGACAAACACCTAGCAAAGCCACCTTTAGAAAAATAGTTATCACACATCTTATAAAGTCGTATTGAATCTGCTGTACTATTTTTTTTTTGTTTGTTTTATGTGTTATTGTTTTGTTTTTTATTTACTTTGTATTTATATGTTTATCGGTATATATATTTATAATATTTAGTAAACGAGTATGTATCATATATTGGGTTACGTCAAGTTGTAACTTATTCTCTTTTTGTAATTATTTTTGGACCTACTTCTAGATTTATAGATATTCAAATTCTTTTACTGTTTCTGCAGCGTCTCTCTGGAACACTCTTTCACTACCTCTTCAAACTTTAACGACTCCTGCTTCTTTTAAAAACCATCTCTATTCTTATTTGTTATCTACTCAAAATAACTGACGATTACTTATGTGTTAATACTCTCGTTGCAACTTTCACTCTAATATCTTTGATATGTGTTTTATTTTATTTATTTGTTTCATGAATCCTGTATATATTTAATTATATGTATTGTATTATAGATATGTATTACATGTATTGTATATGTAGTATTAGTATGTACCTATTGTTTATTTAATATTTACATGGCACTCTGCTTGTCACATGTTTTCAAAACTCCCAAAGGTTAGCTGGTAGATAATGCCTCACGGCATAAAGGTCGCCTGTGCACATTAATTTTAAGTTATTTTAGTTTTTGTGCATTAAAAGCATTTTTATCATTATTATTTATTTTTGATCTCTCTCTTGTTCCAAAGGTCGACTGTCAGAGAAAGCCTAACGGCATTAATCTTCGCCCTTTGTACTATTGTGCAATAAACAGCGAACTTATAAGCCGGCAATAAAGTTATAACATTAATTAATCTTGGTCTTCCAAAAAATCAAGAAGCAGTAAAACAACAAAATCAATTTGAAAATGCACGTCTAACACAAATTTGTAAATTGTTAGAAATATAAAATTTATTCGAAGTTAATTCATATACATTAAATATAAATTAAAAGCTACCTAAATAATAAAATTAAAAATAAACCAAACTATAAATAAAAAATGTCCTCTAGAGATGTCCCATCCGAGATAGGCCCAAGGAGACTGGCAACATTTCCCCTCTGTATAGCGAGGCTAATACGTTGGCAGAAATAATTGCCAGCCTTCCTGTCTCCAGAACTTTCTATCAGCCGCTTTGACAACTCCTTGGCCAAGCGCCTCGCTGACGGTCCCCATGGGCCCATCGTCTCGACCTCAAACGGCGCAAATTCGTAACCGATACCAAGGTTGGCGTATTTGCGAAATTTGAGGTTTTCCGCAGAAAACGCCGCTCTCCCCGCGCCTGACGAGGTCGCCTGGATGTTTCCACGGCCCAACAGACATTCCGTCGGGTCTCTTGCCATCGATCCGCACATTTTCAGATGGTTCTAAGATTGTGGGTACAGTGACAAGACTTACTTAATTTGTAAATTTAATTAACAATATCAAGACCGATACAAAGACGCCACTACCAATGAAATGAAATGAAAATATTTATTTGTATGAAATATGGTATCAAAATACAAGTGGTTGGTAAGTTTTGGCTCGACACATTTCGCCATTTCTGGCATACAAAAATTTTAGTTATTTAAACATAAATATTACACAAAAAATAATAATAAGAAAATAAGACACAAAAAATAATAATAAACAAATAGAACACAAAAATAATAATAAACAAATAGAACACAAAATAACCCAAATAATATCAAAACAACAAAAAGAATTATCTGCAACAAATAAAATGTGTTAGATGTGTTAAATCAATAGACCGAATAGTTTTAGGAAAACTCTTTAATACTCTTACTGTGAAACAATTGTTAAAGGTAGTGTTATGTATACGCGCATGGGTGGGCACAGGTAAAATATTATTAATTTGAGAATCTACTGAATGTGTGTGTCCATTCATGCGAGTACGAAAGGGTGTCGTAGTCTCTCCCACATAAAAACTGTTACAAAATCTGCACTCCAGCATATATAAGCAAATAGAAGTAGTACATTGTGCGAAACTTTGAATTTTGATGACAACAGGGTTATGATGAGTTTGTATATTGATATCGGAATTTATTATGGGACATGTTTTGCAACGAGATTGGTTGCACTTGTGTGTACCTAACAATGTATTATTCCTCCGTGTATTTTTATTTTTTGCTAAAATAGCTTTTAAATTTTTATTTTGTTTATACGTTACACTAGGGCACGTTTCCAAAAGATTTCGTGTAATATTATTATTCTTAAGGATAGAAAAGCTATCCTTTAATAAATTTTGAATTTTGTGTGCCCCTATTTTGCTCTTATATGAGCTTGTCGCAGTTTAGGTAGTAAAAACATTTCTGGACTGATTTAATTTTAAATTCCAACTAAAACATAATTGATCACAATTATTATTTGAATAATTTTCCAATTTGCAAAAGTCGTAAATTTTTTGTTTAACATTAATATGTTAAATGACAATAACGTTTATAACTTCAACACAAGTCGATTAAAACAAAACATGGAATTTAAATGGATTATAAATCACAAATTTATTCATAGACTAGACAAAAACTCAGACACAATAAATACTTAAACGAAACCTGAATATTTTATTGTTAGTGCTCAAACTGATTATAATTTAACTCTTTAGACCGCTTAGCAGTTTCTTCTTGCACTAACAGGAGTAGAATTATTTAAAATAATTTAAATAATGACGTGTCACAAATGCCTGTAATATCCATGAGTGTGTTAGGACTAATTTCTCAAATTAAACCAGTCTTCAATGTTGTATGATTTATTTCCATTGCCAATAATTATTTACAACCTTCACTATTTTAAAGGCGCGCAACGACCGACTCGTCTGCTGTGTTCTTGTAATCTGGCGCGATATGAGTCGCGCCATTCATTAAAGCGACTCGTAACATCGTTATTGAACCAATCAGAAATCAGCACACGACTACGTTCGTACACAACTCCACCTACTTTACAAAACCATATTGCTAATTATTCTTAACTTATGTTTAAACACTGAGATAATAATGTAATAATAACTATGTTACATTAAAAGATAACAAGTGTTAGCAACTGGAATGAGACACTCATGACTGACATCAGTCCCTAACACTGATCCCGAAACGTGTAGTTCACTTTACTGGGTTTATCGGAACGAATGGTGTATACTTACCTCGCCCCGGCAAACTGGGGAAATTACCACCATCAGTCCGCCTACCACTTATTTGTTGTTCTCGTTAAAAGTATGTGCCAATTGCAATGATGTCAAATGCCAATTTATACTTTTAAGAAGAACTAATAATGTAACCGTTTGAAATAAGACTTACTGCGATAACAGCTCACATATGATTCCTTTTGTCACATATTGTGGAAAATTGTAAGACTATCACCTCGTTCCGAATCATGTTTAGAGCGCTTACAATGAATATGATACTGACAGTCGTCCCGAATCAAATATCACGATTTTGATGCTCAGAGCGTTCCTCTGGGAATTTAGCTCGATTCCTGGTCGGGACATAATAATATTTAGTATCATCAACATCATTACAGCCCCTAGACCTCCACTGCTGGAGATGGGCCTTCCAGAACATATATCTAGAGAATTTGGCCTACACTCGCCACGCTGCTGACCAGACGGCTTGGCGAGGATATGATGTCATTTTTTAATGACAATTTATTAACGACTCCACAAGTTGGTATAGTGGAACCGACGGCTTAACGTGCTCTCCGAGGCACGGGAACGGTGGTGTTGTGAATGACAAATGTAGGTATGAAAGTGTATTTCTCATTGGTACATGCCGGGGGTGTTTGAACCGACCTTTGTGGGATTTAAGGAACGCGTTCTTACATCCGAGCCACCACTGCACCTAGTAATTTAAATAAATTATATAATATATAATTGATTTGTGATATATTGTTTGGTACGCTAGAGACATCGACTAGCTTTCCACTTGTCACTTCTTTATGAGCGTGGTTTCTGACCACCCCGAAAGGAAAACGGTCGTGATGATACTTATCTTTAATATACAAACAGTATAAGTATAAGATCTGGGTAAACGAATTTTTCAAGAATGTGGCGATCCCAAATGCCATAACTACCTAAAACAGAATATTTCCATTATAATTCAACGAGGAAATTTGGCGAGCGTTTTAGGTACCCTCCCTGGTGGTAAGGGCTTAGTTTATTTTGTAGAATAGTTTTAATTTCATAGGTATTTTTAGTTTAGTTTTATTTATAAATAGTTTTTTTTTATTTTTATATTTAAATATTTTTGTATCTACTTCGAATAAATATATTACCTATGAGTATAAGTTACATATGATTTGACCTCGAGAAATTCATTGTCAAAGGTACATGAATACCGGTTTAAATCTGTATTTAATATGACACCACCATACTCACACGTAATGTATACTCTGTTGTTTAATAGATTTTACGATCCACTTATCGGTATTCGCATTTTGAAATACCGAAAGGTTGACGTGTAGTTTTAATATTTATTTGAGTTGAAAACATTTTTTATATAAAAAAACTAAAACTGGAAGAACATCGTAACAACAATTTTGCTTTATTTACAGGAGAAAGTTTATTCTTAATTAAAGTAAATTACAGCTGCTGTAATGTAAGTGAGACATTTTAATAATTGTTTTAGCTTATAGTATGACAATGCCACTTTACAGCAGCTATAATCTTAGTGACATCCTTTTAATTGTTTGTCTTAGCTTGTAGTATGACAATGCCTTATTACAGCAGCTATGATTGGCAATGCCTATTTACAGCAGCTATAATTTTAAGATTAATACTGTTATGTCTATTTGGGTTGTAATGTGCTGCTCCAAATACAAGCTATTTTACAGAAAATAAGCTTTTCGTTATATTATTTTTTTTACATGTAACAGCCCAGTAAACATTATATTTATTGTCCTATGCCTAATTGCAGAATAAATAAATTGAATTGAATTACTCTCAAATGGAGTGGTGGCTCGGTTGTAAGAACGTTTACCAGCACTCGTAATTACCTAAATGCTGATTCCATTACCAAAAAAAGGAAAATGTTAACAACGAAAAAGGCATTATTTCGTCATGATCGTAGAACAGTGACGGATCTGTTATATTTAAAATTTTCATGGCGGCCATTCAACTGTCATTTCGACTGTTTTTTTGTCACTTTTTAAGTCTCATAATAAGTGCAAACCTTCTAGATTTCATTTTGGAACCCTTTCTAATATTTGCACTATAAATTACAGACCACAAACAATATAAAACTATATATAAATATATATGCAAAATTATGGGTATTTTTTTAAATCCGACACTGTTCTACGATCATGACGATTTAGTGGTGAACGGGAAACGACTAGGCGCTGGTGAAAATACTCCGAAATTGAGCGAAAGAAATTAAATTAGCAGCAACTAACCTTTATTCCGGGTCTCGAACTGGTGACCGAATTCCTTGGTGGTTTTGATAGCCGACGGGTCGCGAAATAGATGATGATGATGAGGATCACAGCCGAAATTACTGCAGGTCCACGGCACAATCACAGCGAATAATTACGAATTTATTTGGGGAGCAACGATATGTTTCGACCGGCGACCGCGCTTCGACTCTCTCCACAGAGAGCGTTGTTTTCGGCGGAAACGTCATTAACAGGAAGTGCACCAAGCATAGTCCGCTAGTTACTGCTAGAGGGCGTCGAGACGATGGAACGTCATCGACGCGAAGTGCGCCGGCGCGCAAAGGCGTTACCGCGAATATTCAAATCAAACGACTCAATTAACGAAATATCGAAGAAGTGGGTTTTTATTTTATTTTATGTTTAAGGACAACTTACAGCTAGATATATATATCTTATTTTCCCAAAAGTTTTCTGGTAGAAAAAGCCGGAATGGCTTTAAGTTTGCCTCTGTACATACATTTAAGTAAAGTGCAATAAAGTAATTCATAATAATTATAAATGAATATTGTTTAAACTTAAATTCGTAGTTACTGATAAAAGGACGTTTACCTTTAAAATAAACGTGTCAATAACAAATTCAAAGTTTGTATTGGTATTACTATTTAGGATTTTATCTATGGGGTAAACCCCAAATTATTTATTCTATACCAGGGCAAACACAGTCTAAAATAAAATTTTAAAAATTAACTAATAATTAAATTAAAAGTAGTCACATTAAACAGCTGATGAACAAACTTGTACAAGATTTATTCGAAGTAATATACAAGCAAACTGCCTCCGTGGTCTAGCGGTTACGTCCGTGGATTTAGACTCGGAGGTACCGGGTTCGATTCCTGGTCGGGACACAAAAATATTTATAAAAAAAAGTAAAGTATCATCACGACCGTTTCCCTTTCGGGGTGGTCAGAAACCACGCTTATAAAGCGGATTCATATTTAGCCAAACTTTACTATAGGCCAATCATGACAAGTTGCAAGTTCGTCGATGTCTTCTGTGCAGCGTAATATTTATTAATGTAAATAAATACATTTAATTAATATTTAATTTATTTGTGATATTTCTCGAGTTTGGTACGCTGGAGACATCGACGAGCTTGCCACTAGTCACGATTGCCCTATAGTAAAGTTGGCTAAATGTGAAACCGCTTTATAAGCGTGGTTTCTGACCACCCCGAAAGGGAAACGGTCGTGTGATTTTAAAAGTTTCTTAAATCTGATATCTATTTCAGTCTCTATTTATTTGTTGTGTAAATTACACGTATTTTGTTATGAATTTCTTACATAAATTTAGTTAAATGTATATATTATTATTATATATTTTTATTGGTATTTGTGTATTAGTATGTAAATTATTGTTATGTATGTTTAAATATTTGTTTTTATTTCTAATGCACCCGCAATCGTCTACCACACTCCCAAAGGTTAGCTAGTATAAAATGCCGAGAGGCATTAAGTTCGCCCTTGTACTCAACTGTTAAGTTTTTAAGTGCAATAAAGAATTTATAAATAAAATAAAATAAATTTCCACTAAATGATATGCCAAAAAACGTGTGACTTAAGTGGGCCTTGCTCTCTGTTTTTTCTTACCTGCAATATTCGATAAACACATAGCGAGTTTTTTTACTCGGCGAACGAGTGCCTTCACTCCGTAGCCACGACTCAGACTTAGCTGTTAAGGCACGCAGGGCAAACAGTGAAAGAAAGACGGTTTATAGGGTTTTAGTCCGTAGGCGCCTTGGGATCTCCTTATGAGGCCTCACGGTGATTCGGGCATGCGCCTTTCAGGCTGGGATCGTACTGTCAGGCGATTTTTCGATCTCCGTCTTTAAAAAGAAAAAAAAAAACAGCGCGTTAAAATGTTTTTTTGTTGTTGTTTTAGATATCAACTCCAGTAACTTTGCCAGTCGGTAACTGGGCCTTACAGGTCGTGACGAGCGTTCAAGACTCCGACCTACTAAAGGTGTACACCTATAACCAAGACCTGTACATTCTCTTCAACCCATGGAACCCTGGTAACACAGCTTCTTATTTTTATCTTATAGATAAAGCCTTGGCAAGGTGTTAATATATTTTTTTTATCTACAGATGACCAAACCTTCATGACAGACTGCGCATTGCTTCAAGAATATGTGCTGAACGACATCGGCAAGATATGGATAGGACCCGTGGGAAAGCCTGGGGGAACGCCGTGGGTGTACGGGCAGTTCGATGGCGTAGTACTAGCAGCCTGCATGCTAATGCTAGACGTTGCAGAAATACCATTCCATGAGTAAGTTATTATTATTTTTTTGGTTCTCTTCTCCCGATGGATGATGAATGAGATGATAGGGAAGGCAAAGGGTCTAGCCCATACAGCCAAGTCTGACGTAATATACACACATCAAAAAAGTCTAGGGATCAAGCATGTTTATGCGGATTTCTTGTGATTGAGATGTGGCTTTGTAATAAATTTATGATTTTATAAATTTATATGGATCCTTTTTGGTGCATTTCATAATTTAAAACAGGAACTGTCAATCAAATTCGAGTAAAAGATGAAAATCAGCTGTCAATATTTTCCCTATAAAAACATAAGACGCATTGAAGACATTATTAGTGCTACTGTTTCCCTACTACTGATTAAAACCAACGTTATTATGGAGCGGCGACGTCATTTAAGCAGGGAAGAAATGATCAGAGCCGTGGGAATGATAGAAGCTGGTTCCCGGCAACGTACTGTGGCTTTAGCTCTGAATACAAGTCAGAGTGTTATCAGTCGACTTTGGACACGTTACCGAACCACTGGTACCGTGGCTGAGCGCCATGGAGGACGGTATCGCTGCACCACACGGAGACAAGACCGATACATTCAAATCACAGCTCGAAGAACTCCAACAATAACCGCCATGATGTTAGCCGTGAGCCTTCATCGCTCTTCAGGGAACTTAATTAGCGACCAAACAGTCAGAAACCGCTTGCATGAAGTGAACCTTCATTCCCGAAGACCGCTACGGGTACCACCTATAGCAATGCACAATCGTAGGACTCGATATCAATGGGCTCTTGAACACAGAAATTGGACAGAAGAACAATGGCGTTTCGTGTGCTTTTCTGATGAGTCTCGTTTTGGTATGAGGCCGGATACAAGACGTATACGACACTGGAGAACCCCTGGACGCCAACAGCGATTAAAATCCTGCCAGGAAGTCCATCCTTATAGTGGTGGAACCATCATGGTATGGGCGGGTATTTCGATCGGCGGAAGAACTGAGTTGATTTGGATCAGAGGCAACCTCAACGCTCAAATTTATGCTGAGACGGTTGTATCAGACGTCATCGTTCCTCTACAAGTGCATATCGGTCCCTTATTTCAGTTAATGCATGATAATGCACGACCGCACACCGCAAGAGTTGTAAGACAGACTCTCGCCGCAGCTAACATCAATGTCCTGCCCTGGCCTGCTCAGTCGCCAGACTTGAACCCGATTGAGCATGCATGGGATATTCTTCAGAGAAGAGCTCTGCCGAATATGGAGGGTATCCAGTCGCAAGAAGACCTTTTTTTGTTGTTGCAACGAACATGGGCGGCCATTCCACAGCGTGATTTGGATGAACTCATTTTGAGTATGCCAAACCGATGTTCTTGTGTTGTTAGTGTTCGCGGTAGAAACACGGATTATTAATTGTTTAAGTTACCCAATAAAATTAAAAAAAAAACTGTTATTTCAGTCTTTTTTTCGAACTTTAATGTTAGTGGTTCAAATGTCAAAAATCCCTTTATTAGGAAAATGGCAATTTTTTTTACTAATGCAAAGGTGACTTGGTTTATCGTTACTGTAGACAAACGAGAAAACATTTTATTTAATCAATCCTTAAAGAAAATTTTATTGAATATCAATCAGGAGAAAAGTTATTGCAAAAATATATGTTGATCCCTAAACACTTTTGATGTGTGTATATTTTTAATGAGTTAATGAGGTCATCATCAAATTCCAGATGCTGCAGAATTTGATGCTTTTCTTAGGGTCACTGGCGGCACCATAGCTCAAACACATCGGGTAAAATATGGGAGTTGACAGCGCGGGAAAACCGCAAAAACTAAACTGCAACTTGTGCCCCATATTTAAAGTCCAATTTATCGTTTTCCATAATTATTCACATTGTAGCACATTATTAAACAAAACAACACCACTTTTGACCAATAATATAATAATATCAGCTGTGTGCCTTTAGTGTGGGATGCCACCTACGTGGCATTTTTTCGTTTATTAAAGTTTGGAAACCACTAGTTTCTTTGTTTACATTTTGTCTCGGAGCCCGATGAATGTTATATAAGCTTGCAACATGCAAATTCTTCAAGGCTCATCTCATGGAGTGAAGAAAGTCAGAAATTAGACGGAGTTTTACAAGAACTGTCTTTCCTATTGCAGACGAGGAGATGCTATACAGATGACGCGAACTATCTCTCGCATAGTGAACAGTCAGGATGACAACGGCGTGTTGGAAGGCAGGTGGGACGGGGAGTACGACGACGGGAACGCGCCGTCATATTGGACGGGCTCCGTCGATATACTGGAGGAGTACTTAAACACACAGAGCAGTGTGCGCTATGGCCAGTGCTGGGTCTTCGCTGGTGTTGTAACCACTGGTATGTATGACGTCAAGGTCATGCTCACATACTCGTATTAGTTTAAAATACGTCTTTCATTACAGCATCCTAAACCTGCACTGTTGGAGACATATATCTGAAGAATTTGACGAGGATCTGATGTCAATTTTTTATAAAAACTTCGTCCGCCTGTTACTTAAACAAAACAAATTACATACTATTTCTCGACGTAAAAGTGAGACCAATCGATATGACAGTTGTTGTTTTTTTTTAAATTATTTCATTTATTAAATTTCGCCTCCGTGGTCTAGCGGTTAAGTCCGTGGATTTAGACTCGGAGGTACCGGGTTCGATTCCTGGTCGGGAAACAAAAAAATATTTATTTATGTAAATGTATTTATTTACATAATATTTAATTTATTTGTGATATTTCTCGGGTTTGGTAATCTGGAGACATCGACGAGCTGGCCACTTGTCATGATTGGCTTATAGTAAAGTTGGCTAAATGTGAATCCGCTTATTTATAAGCGTGGTTTCTGACCACCCCGAAAGGGAAACGGTCGTGATGATACTTTACTAATTTTTTTACGTCAATTTTCCAGTATTATTAAACCGGTGTGTAGTTAGCGGCCAAAAGTTTTCTGCCAAGATAACTCGCCCAATTTGAAAAGTCAATTAAAAAAATAATTAATTTTCATATTATTAGGCACTTTTGAGCGCACTGACATAGCTTTTTAGGTAAATAGGTTCAACATACATCATTAATGCAAGTTTTAGAGATATCGTATGACAATTTTTAATTTACTTAATGTTTGTTTATTTTTTTTAAGATTAATACGAATTTACACCCTTAATCCCCTACGTAAGTGACAGTTTTCAAATTGGGCGAGTTATCTTGGCAGAAAACTTTTCGCCGCCAACTTCACACCGGTAATTATTAATAGTTATTCGGGACGGAGACAAATCCAACAAATTAAAAACCATGAAATATAAGTGTTCTAACAAACCTGACTTTGTTTTATATATTAAGATTTATACAGAAAAAATCTCCAGATATATATCTGGAGAATTTGGCCTACACTCGCCACGCTGGCCAGACGGCTTGGCGAGGATATGATGTCAATTTTTAATGACAATTTATTAACGATTTCACAAATTGGTATTGGTGGAACCGGGACCAAGACGGCTTAACGTGCTCTCCGAGACACGGAAACGGTGGTGTTGAAAATCTATGACAAATGTGGGGGGGTTTGAACCGACCTTTGTAGTTTTTACAACCGAGCCACCACCGCGCCTCTGCGGTCAATTAGATGTAAAAAATAAAGTACCATCACGACCGTATCCCTTCCGGGGTGGTCAGAACCCACGGTACTTTGTTTTAAGGATTTTTTTTATACTATTACGAAATTTGACCTTGCGCCCACCTGTGGTAAGAGGCTAAGGTCCATGAATACCAGCAACTGAAATCAGACACTCATGACTGACATCAGTCCCTAACATCAGCATAGTATAACTTAAGTACATACAATTGATGATAAAATTTCTGAGAAATTAGATAACTCATTTTAGTAAAAACCCAAATCTTATGAGTTCATTACCCGCTTCTCATTTGATAACCTTTTGTAAGATAATGTTGCAGACTGTTATTCTTGCCAACCCAACGAAAGCATCTCAAATCAATTTATTTAATATGCATTTTTCACCAATACAGCCCCTAGAACACAGCGTCCTAGACCTCCACTGCTGGAGATGGGCCTTCCAGAACATACATCTGGAGAATTTGGCCTACACTCGCCACGCTGGCCAGAACTGAACTGTCAGTTGCATAGAAAACTTGTATTTTTATTACGAATTTTATTGTTTTATGGATATTATGCAGAAGTGAGCAGCTTTTAAGTGTACAAATTGACATTTCCAAGCGAAAACAAAGATCTTAAACTGGCCGTTCTATTAATTCAACCTTTTTTTATTTTAAAGACGGTGTTCGATTACTTAATTCGTCTTTTAGGGTAGGTAACGTTAAGTTATAAAAAAAATCTCTTATAAAAATGTAAAACTACAAACAAACTTAAAAAATGATCAGTCATATGTGTAAACAAGGTACCATTGCCGCTAGCGACATCTACAAAAAGCTTTGCCTGATACACCCCATTGAAACCTTATTTCAAAGCGTTAATTTCGCCGGGAAATTTATTTATTCTGTTTTATAATTCCAGTATGCAGAGCGCTAGGTATTCCAGCTCGAACAGTGACGAATCTGGTATCAGCTCACGACGCGAACAAGTCTCTTACGGTCGACAAATATTACACCGCCAACATGGAAGAGATGCCATTTGATCCGAATAACCCAAATGGCTCAGATTCTATATGGAACTTCCATGTCTGGAACGACGTGTGGATGGCCAGACCTGACTTGCCACATGGTATGCAACTTTTTTTTTTATTAACAGTAGGCGCGGATATGCGGTCTCGTGAGTACTTTTTTAAATTAAATGAATTAATATAAAATAATAATAATAATAAAAAATAAAAAAATTAAAACTTTATTGCACAAAGTACAAAGCATTCTCTGACAGCCAAACCTTAGGGACAAATTTAAACAAATATAGATGCAATGAAAGTAATGGTAAAAATATACAATTATAGAATGACTTAACATATATTATATACGTACTTATATAGCTTTATATATGTAGGTAATATATTATCAATATACTAAATACTAATATACACACAATATTATACATAAACATACATAAATACAATAGTAATAGTCCGTGGATTTAGACTCGGAGGTTAGATTCCTGGTCGGGACACAATAATATTTGTAAATAAATACATTTAATTAATATTTAATTTATTTGTGATATTTTTTTTCCTGTTTTATTATTTCATCAATAATCATTATTTCTATGTTACTTCCCTCATCGTTTAAGTGGTTTATTTGTATATTTATTATGTGCATATAGTATATAAGTATATACTATATACACACTTACATCGCCATACACACACAAACACGTACACACTAACACAACACATAGGTACACTAACATAACACACCTGAACTCGCGCATCCATAATAATTTACTATATTTTGTTCTCTTATTATTATTATTATTATGCATATTGGCTTATGTTTTTGATCGTATTCTTTGCGACTTGCTTAGTTTGGTTTAAAAGAAGTACTATTTATAAAAAGTAAAGCCATGTATGGTCAATGTGTTACTTATAAGGTATACCTATGTATTTATTTCTGTAATGAGCTGTGGTTTTTGTAATAAATAAATAATAAAAAAAAAAAAGTATATTATTTATTTATGTACGTGTTATGTAATAGTAAGTAAATATTGGTATGTATGTATTGATCATGATCGTAGAACAGTGACGGATCTGCTATATTTAAAATTTTCATGACGGCCATTCAAAGTTAAATAACTGTTTTTTTGTCACTTCTTTTTTAAGTTAATACCAGTATCATAAAAAGTGCAAACCTTCTAGATTTCATTTTGGAGCCCTTTCTAACATTTGCACTATAAATTACAGACCACAAACAATATAAAACTATACTTATATAAAATCAGATTTTTTAAAATCCAACACTGTTCTACGATCATAACGAATTATATATGGACTTAATATTGCACCTACCATCTATACTGTCTAAATGTCCTAAAGGTTTGGCTATCAGAGAATGCCTAGCGGCATTAAGTCCGCCTTTGTACATAGTGCAATAAAGTTACTAAATAAAAAAATAAAATAAAAAATACTTCCAATATGCTTAGTGTTGCCCAATCTTGGTCTTGGTCTTGCTTTTTATAAGACCAAGACCAAATAGAAGACCACTGATATGGTTGCAAGACTTACCCTAGTCTTGCGCAAGAGTCCCGCAAGACTCTTGCTCAGATATTATCTATATTTGCTATAAATGTTTACTTCTTTGAGACTAAGGTTTTTTGTTTTCAATAAATTGTAATTGCGTCGTGTCCGGCATTTTTAATATTAATTTTTATGTTGTCGCTCACAAAGCGACGAGCAATATTAGCCAAGATCATCGATAGTCTACATAGAAGTACGCGCGGCGTAGCCGTTGGGAAGAGGGCGCTAGTGTAGGGGGAGTATAAAAGGAGGTGCGCGGTTGCGCTCACTGGTTAGTGAGCATTCAAGGCAATCGGTCCTACTTATATTATTTATTTGTTTATTTATTTTAAAACTTTATTGCACAAAGTACAAAGGCGGACTTAATGCCCGTAGACATTCTCTGACAGCCAAACCTTAGGGACAAATTTGAATAAATATAGGTGCAATGAAAGTAATGGTAAAAATATACAATTATAGAATCACTTAACATATATTATATGTGTTCAGCTATATAAGTACGTACTTATATAGCTTTATATATGTAGGTAATATATTATCAATATACTAAATACTAATATATACTTACACAATATTATTATTTTTTTCAAATTCAAAATCATTTATTTGTTTAGACACAATATTATACATAAACATACATAAATACAATAGTAATAGTCCGTGGATTTAGACTCGGAGGTACCGGGTTCGATTCCTGGTCGGGACACAATAATATTTGTAAATAAATACATTTAATTAATATTTTATTTATTTGTGATATTTCTCGAGTTTGGTACGCTGAGACATCGACGAGCTTGCACTTGTCATGATTGGCCTATAGAAATGTTGCCTAAATGTGAATCCGCTTATAAGCCTGGTTTCTGACCACCCCGCAAGGGAAACGGTCGTGATGATATTTTTTTCTATACATAAATACAACTTACTAATATTCCGAAAGGAAAAAAAAAACAAAATAATAATAATCCAGGAATCCAGGAATCCAATCCGGTACTAAATCCACGGACTTAACCGCTAGACCACGGAGGCACAGGTAATAACTAATTTCGAACCGCGACAAAATCAAACACTCAATGACTCCAATGACTCATGATACCACTCGTCTGCAGCATCCATCCAGCACGCCATTTCGCGTTTAGTTCGTTGCGCGTAAACATCGAGAACGTACCTACGAGGGGCGTTCAAAATATTCTCGGTATTGATACGTTACAACCTCTTTTATATATATATTTGTTACTGGCCGCTAAGATTCATCCATTGACATTAAAAAAAAGTAAAATTGGAACCGAGATGTTCTTTTGTTTTTCTGCAATTGCCGAACAAACATGAACACCATGAGCGAATTAACAATTTTAACGAAATTAGAGCACCGATCCGTCATAAAATTCTTGACAAAACAGGGTAAAAATCAAAAAACCATAAAAGAGGAAATGGATTGTGTTTACCGTGAGTCTGCTCCTTCTTTATCTACTATTCAAAAATGGTCAAGCGAATTTAAGCGTGGAAGGGAGAGTATTGAAGATGACCCTAGACCTGGCCGGCCTGTAGTGGCTACCTCACAAGAAAATATTGATAAAGTGGAAAAACTTATATTGGAAGACGGCCGAGTGAAGGTAAAATCTATAGCTCAAGTAACCAATCTCTCTATTGGTACCGTACATGACATTATACATGACCATCTTAATATGTCAAAAGTAAGTGCAAGATGGGTTCCGCGAATGCTGACGCTTCTTCAAAAGGATATGAGTGTGGCTTGCTGTTCAGATTTTATCGACCTGTGTGGTGAAAATCCCGATGAGGTGCTGCAAAAAATAGTTACTGGAGATGAAACCTGGGTTCATCATTATGACCCAGAGAGCAAACAGGAGTCCATGCAGTGGCACATTAAGGGTTCAGCTCATCCCAAGAAGTTCAAGGTAATCCCGTCAGCTGGCAAGGTCATGGCCACAATATTTTGGGATTGTGAAGGAGTTTTGCTTATCGATTATAAAGAAAAAGGTGTAAATATCACAGGGCAGTACTACGCTAACGTTATACGTCAATTAAGAGATGCGATCAAAGAAAAGAGGCGAGGAAAGTTAACCAAAGGTGTTCTGCTTCTGCATGACAACGCCCCTGTCCATACTGCTCATATTGCCAAGGCAGCTATTGTTGAATGTGGGTTTGAAACTGTTACTCATCCACCCTATAGTCCGGACTTAGCCCCAAGCGACTTCTTTTTGTTTCCCAATCTTAAAAAGGATCTGCGTGGAAATAAATTTTCTGACGATGAAGCGTTGAAGACGGCCGTGGAGGAGCATTTTTACACCAAAGATAAAAAATATTTTTATGAGGGATAAAAAAAAATAATTGATCGATCTTATAAGTGTATGAACATAGGGGGGGAGTATATTGAAAAATAAAAATATCAAACTTTTCGTACTTGTTTGTTTTTATCCACATACCGAGAATATTTTGAACGCCCCTCGTATGTATTCGTAATGTCTGCTAAAGAATTAGTATTAGAAGTCATCCAAAAATGTAATTTAATTGGCCTCATATTTGTATCTTGCTTTTTAATTAATAGCGTGATCAGTTGTAAAACTTTCTAATAACAGCTCATCCATATGAAGATAATTTCGCCAATCTGCTAGTTCACATGATAGTTCAGGCTATAGATTTGTATGTCCAAGTTTTTCGCTCTTTAGAAGCCAGCTTTTAATCCACTTGCGCCTAGGATGATTTTTCTTAATTATGATGCAAGCGGCAGCTGCCATAAAAAGAAATTCATTTTCCAAATCTTTGGATTCCATAGCGATAGCCACACTATTCATGTATCATAGCACTGAGGTCGTGGCGTCGAATGACAGGAAATGGAGTGACGGGTGTGGAAGGAAGCGACCGTGTGTCGTTAAAAATGGACGTAAAATATTACACGCAGAATGACTGGAGTGGAATACTCGTCTAGGCCTAGCTTAAAGCGTCAGCGCTTTGAAGTAACAATTTCCCAAGTAAAACACGGCCAAAGTCCGAAGGCGTAGCAGCCCTTCCCGTACGGTTAATGAATTTATCTTCCCCTCTTTATAAATTTTCTACGTCTTCAGGTTTCGGTGGTTGGCAAGCGATAGATGCCACACCCCAAGAGCGGTCTTCAGGTATTTTCCAATGTGGTCCTGCGTCTCTTGAAGCCATCAAACAAGGCGTATTGGAGATGAACTACGACGTAGACTTCGTGTTAGCCTCGGTGAATGCAGACATGATGCGGTGGAGACAAGATCCTGAAATTGAATCTGGATATGCTGTTGTCGAAACAAACAATTATCAGTAAGTACTTAGTAGGTTAAATTCTTTAAAATAGCTTTACTGCAGACAAAATATTTTTAGTTACTACAGACAAAATATGTTTAGTTACTACAGACAAAGTATGTTTAGTTACTACAGACAAAATATGTTTAGTTACTACAGACAAAATATGTTTAGTTACTACAGACAAAATATGTTTAGTTACTACAGACAAAATATGTTTAGTTACTACAGACAAAGTATGTTTAGTTACTACAGACAAAATATGTTTAGTTACTACAGACAAAATATGTTTAGTTACTACAGACAAAATATGTTTAGTTACTACAGACAAAATATGTTTAGTTACTACAGACAAAGTATGTTTAGTTACTACAGACAAAATATGTTTAGTTACTACAGACAAAATATGTTTAGTTACTACAGACAAAATATGTTTAGTTACTACAGACAAAATATGTTTAGTTACTACAGATAAAATATGTTTAGTTACTACAGACAAAATATGTTTAGTTACTACAGACAAAATATGTTTAGTTACTACAGACAAAATATGTTTAGTTACTACAGACAAAATATGTTTAGTTACTACAGACAAAATATGTTTAGTTACTACAGACAAAATATGTTTAGTTACTACAGATAAAATATGTTTAGTTACTACAGACAAAATATGTTTAGTTACTACAGACAAAATATGTTTAGTTACTACAGACAAAATATGTTTAGTTACTACAGACAAAGTATGTTTAGTTACTATAGACAAAATATGTTTAGTTACTACAGACAAAACATATTTAGTTACTACAGACAAAATATGTTTAGTTACTACAGACAAAGTATGTTTTGTTACTACAGACAAAATATGTTTAGTTACTACAGACAAAATATGTTTAGTTACTACAGACAAAATATGTTTATTCACATCAGACAAAATGCTTTTATTATTAGAACTAGTTATTTGAACGGGAAAAGACTAGGCGCTAGTGGAAATTGAGCGAAATTCAGGTATTGCGGTGTGTCCGGTTCGTTAAGGATGCTGAATAGTAAGCAAAGGTGTTCTAGGTGGTGTGATGATAAGATGAAATGATTACCAGCTACCGAACAATCAGATTTACTCCAGAAGAAGCTACACTCCTAAAAACCATTTTTTTTTCTTTACAGCATAGGCCGTATGATTTTGACAAAAAAACCGTATATATTCGACCCTATTGGAGACGCAGACCACGAAGAAATCACCAGTCAGTACAAATACAGAGAAGGCACTGCCTCGGAAAGAGTAGCTCTTATGAATGGAGTCAGACACTCGGAAAGAGCAAAAAGGTCAGTTAAATCTATAAATAATTAATAAATAAATAAATATTTCCAGACAGGTCACACAGCGCCATCTAATTTCCGTGGTAAGCTACGAGGCTTGTGTTACGGAAACTAGATGGTTGATAAACTACATATTATACTATACTATATACTACTATTATACCCAGACCGAGACAAATTATACAATGTACAACTTGCCCCCGGTGGGAATCGAACTCACGACCTCCCGAGTTCACGGCAACGTTTGTTACCACTAGACCACGGAGGGGGTATATATTTAGTTTATTTATATATTTCATATCCCCACCTAATCTCTTTCTCTGGAAATATTATTATTATTATTATATGCCTACTTGGGTATTTATTCTAGAATGTGTAGTATTTAAACTTTTTAAACTTTCGCGCACACTCATAATAGATTTTTATAATTTTAACGGGTCTTTACGCGATTTACCTTAGAGACATATTTCTCCCGACGTTTCAGCCAAGTTTTTACACACCATTCTCCAAAGTAGCAAAACATGTACGCACACCAAAAGATTTCATTCCTTTTCAAACGCCTGGCGTATATAAAGTGGACTGCAGCTGTGGGAGTTCATATATTGGCCAAACTAAGCGCACAATAGCCGAGAGGGTCAAGGAACATATAGCAGCTGTAAAAAACTGCCAACTAAACAAGTCAGCAATAGCAGAACACCTAATGGATAGTGGCACAAACCATTGGATTGAGCTGCATGACCCAAAGATACTTTCCACCGATCGTCACTATTACCCTAGAATAGTAGGTACGTGAAGCGATAGAAATAAAGAAACACAAAAATTTCAATCGAGAGGGGGGTTATAAGCTATCTTCATCGTGGAATCCAGTAATCAATAGGTTTCGACGCCGGGAAAAATCGCCCGGTGTCGCCAAGGATATTGTAAGTGTCGTGTGTCGTGATTTCTAAAAACTTTTAAAGAGATGTGGGTAGGTTTACATCTACCGCCCAGTATGTACGAGACTACACCGCATAGCTCCAGTCGACCCGTGACCACACCCAATGCAACTTGGCTGAAACGTCGGGAGAAATATGTCTCTAAGGTAAATCGCGTAAAGACCCGTTAAAATTATAAAAATCTATTGTGTAGTATTTTTTGGTCTGATATTTCAATACATTGGTATCGAGCAACCATTTTATTACATGTTTCTTAAAATTACCACCATCAGTCCGCCTACCACCTAAAAAAACTAATTGGAAAAAGAGTGGCAATTCACGCAAAAAAACTTTCGTTCACCCGAACACTAGCGAGCCAAGTGTATGGTAGAATACTTAAAATGCCATACATACCTATTATAGGTATAAATTATTGTATTTTCAAATTATTTAAAATTTTATTTGTAGTAATTATAGTACATTAAATATAAATTAAAAGCTACCTAAATTAAAAATAAACTAAACTATAAATAAAAAATGTCCACTAGAGACGTCCCATCCGAGATAGTCCCAAGGAAACTGGCAACATTTCCCCTCTGTATAGCGAGGCTAATACGTTGGCAGAAATAATTGCCAGCCTTTCTGTCTCCAGACCTTTCTGTCAGCCGCTTTGACAACTCCTTGGCCATGGGCCCATCGTCTCGACCCCAAACGGCGCAAATTCTTAAATAGATTTTTGAACCCGCAACCAAATAACTGCGCATGAAAATTTAAAAATATTAAAAAAAGTATCATCACGACCGTTTCCCTTTCGGGGTGGTCAGAAACCACGCTTATAAATAAGCTGATTCACATTTAGCCAACTTTACTATAGGCCAATCACGACAAGTGGCAAGCTCGTCGAAAATATTGTGTATTTTAATAAGTTCATTTTTTACTAAGGTTGTATAGTTCGCTTATTTTAAATGATTGAATTAATGAATGATGAACTGCCTCCGTGGTCTAGCAGTTAAGTCCGTGAATTTAGACTCGATTCGATTCCTGGTTGGGACATAAAAATATTTATTAGTATAAATAAATATATTTAATTTATTTGTGATATTTCTCGAGTTTGGTACGCTGGAGACATCGACGAGCTTGCCACTTGTCATGATTGGCCTATAGTAAAGTTGGCTAAATATGAATCCGGTTTTTTATAAGTGTGGTTTCTGACCACCCCGAAAGGGAAATAGTCGTGATGATACTTAACTATGTACCCCACTTTTTATGTGAACCAAAAGTTAATTGCTTGTTCTCCACCCCCTGCTAGCTAACTCAAAAGCGAACTGCTTCTGAGCGAGTGGAAAGTTTTGTGTGTGCTAGGTTTTAAATTCGCTGCCTAGAATTCGCTGTGTACTAGCCCCATGCTATCGAGGCATGTGAATCCATGCACTTCTAACAAAAGCGTGGTTGATGATTAAAAATATTGTAAATTATTTCAGATACTATTCAATGGCAGAGGCTATGAAGAATGACGTGACATTTACACTCCAGGAACTGGAATATGTTCCCATTGGAAAACCTTTCAGAATCGCTGTCAATATTAAGAACAATTCTGAGCAGGTAATTTAAATGAGAATACCCATTTTTCTTCTTTTTTTTTTAGTTCTCTTCTCCCGATGGATGATGAATGAGATGATAGGGAAGGCATACAGCTAAGTCTGACGTAATATATTATTCTTTTTTATGAGTTAATGAGGTCATCATCAAATTCCAGATGCTGCAGAATTTAATGCTTTTCTTGGAGTCACTCGCGGCACCATAGCTTAAACACGTCGGGTAAAATATGAGGGTTGACAGCGCGGGAAAACCGCAAAAAATAAACTGCAACTTGTGCCCCATATTTAAAGTCCAATTTATCGTTTTCCATAATTAACTCCATGAAAAAAATAATATATTTACGTCAGACTTGGCTGTATGGGCTAGACCCTTTGCCTTCCCTACCACCTCATTCATCATCCATAGGGAGAAGAGAAAAAAAAAAACATAAATTTTAATCAATGGGGTGTATCACTAACTTTTATCACGATAGGTGGCGCATGATAGATGGTACCTTATATAACTGTCAGTTGCATAGAAATCTTGATATTATGTCGAAGTGAGCAGCTTTTAAGTGTATAAATCGAGATTCCCAAGCGAAATCAAAGATATGGTGATCTCAAAATTGCCATTTAATTTAGCCTTTTTTCTTTTTAAAGACGGTGTTCGCTTTCTTAATTCGTATTTTAAAGTAGGTAACGTTAATTTTAAATTCATTTTTCTGTTATAAAAATAAAAAAAACTACAAAAACATTAAAAAAATGTTGCGTCAAAGGTGTAAACAAGGTACCAGCGCCGCTAGCGACATCTACAAAAAGCTTTGCCTGATACACCTCATTGACTATTTAATTAAATAATATTTTAATGCTGGGGTAAAAGAGAGGTTGTAATTAAATTTAAAAAAAACACAATTAATTGTTATGATTATTCAATTGTATTTAGTTGAGGCACGCTGCAAAAAAGTTGGGGCCTGGTTTTGGGCAATCTCTTTTAAATTTAAAGAGTCGGAGCGAAACTAATTATAGAACCAGTTAATTTAATAAATAAATAAAATAAATTAAATTAATTAATTGTTTACATAGATAATACTATAATATTTATATGTAGATGTCAGGTTAGTATTTTAAACTACGAATATATGGTTGAGTATTGATGTTTGGTTGCAGGAACGTAACATAAAGCTGGTGTTGTCGGCAACCAGCAACTTCTACAACGGAATCCGAGCAGACATAGTCAAGAGGAAGGAGGGAAAAGTGTCTATAGGAGCTGGACAAGGTTACAATTTACTTCTATTCTTCTATCACAATCGCCATAATTAGTTTTTAAGAATAGTTTGTCCTAAACTTCAAAAGTCTTCGCTCTTCCTCTAATAATCAATTAAAAATCCCGCCACATTCGTCCAGCAGATGTTCAGATTCTTATACAGTATCAGCTGCTCGCCAGTGGAACCGACTCCCTCTTCATATTCGTAAAGCGCCATCACTTATGTTATAAAAATTTGCTCACTAAACACTTTCACAAAAAGCAAGACGAGTCTACATAACTTGACTAAATCGGTATATTATTGTATGTATATATATATATATAGTATGTAACCAATATATGTATGTGTTATCTATGTATTGTATGTAATTATATTATAGATTTAATATCGTTCTTTTTTTTTTGTTATAAGTTTTTAACTCAATAAATCTCTTTATCTCAAATATTAGCGGTCATGCACCTTACAATCCCTGCTCACATCTCCCAAAGGTTAACTGTTAGAAAATGTTTTTAGACATTAAGCTCGCCTATGTACTGTAAAATGTATTATTTTCTGTGCAATAAATAATTTATCTATCTATCTATCTAAAAGTCTAATCTTAAAAAAGATACTTCTATCTGCGCGTATTTTCATTTCGCTCTGTCTGTATGTGTGTATATATTGTTGCTATTCAAATTTAAATTCAAAATATTTATTTCTATATGGTTCACATGTAACACTCGGATATTGTCAATTTTTTACAATATTATTAAAATAATAAATAAAAATAATAAATTAAACTATGTATAGACCGAAATAAGTAAGTGACATTGCTGCCATAAGCAAGTACTGTAGCTTAACCTAAATTCGAGGCATTATAGCCGTGTCAACTTTTAATCTAAATAATTATAACATAATGTATAATTATAATAAATTTAAATTAATTTCGTGGCTGTATAAAGGCCGTGTCAACTTACAATCTAAATAATTATAATTTAATGTCAAATTATAAAAAAATAATACATATATATACTTTATTCGAAGGAATTAAGGTACAATTGATTAAAAAAAAAAAAAAAAACTAAAAACTTACATTTTAAAACATAAATGACTATTAATAAAAATAAACCTAATTAATAAATAAAAATACAACTAAAAACTAAAATGAAAAAAAAACAAAATATTTACTTTTTATAAATAAAAAAATTTGCTCCAAATCGCTGCCAAAGGACAAAGTGCCAAGGATACTGGCAGCATTGCCACGTTGAATGGCAATGCTGATCCTTTGGCCCAAATATTGCCCAGCCCTTTTGTCTCCCGAGGTGTTGACGAGCTGTTTTGACAACGCCTTGAAAATTTCATGTGCTCTTCGTCCCCACGGCCCGAGAGTTTCAAAAAATAATTATTTCGTTGCTGTATAAAGGCTGTGTCAACTTAAAATCTAAAATAATTATAATATACTTAAAGTCTAATTATAATGAAATTTAATTAATGTCGTGGTTGTACAGTGGCCGAGTCATATGTATATTGTAAAAGTAAAGTAAAGTATCATCACGACCGCTTCCCTTTCGGGGTGGTCAGAAACCACGCTGCTTATAAATAAGCGGATTTACATTTAGCCAACTTTACTATAGGCCAATCATGACAAGTTGCAAGCTCGTCGATGTCTCCAGCGTACCAATATATTGCTATTGTATGTGTGGGTATGTATAATGTATATATGTATCTTATAGTTTAGTTTTTTTTAATATAAATAATTTATTTATTTATTATTTTAACTGCCTCCGTAGTCTAGCGGTTAAGTCCGTGTATTTTAGACTCAAAAAAAATCCGGGACACAAAAAATGTTTTAATGTAAATAAATACATTTAATTATTATTTTTGATATTTCTCGAGTTTGGAACGCTGGAGATATCGACGAGCTTGCCACTTGTCATGATTGGCCTATAGTAAAGTTGGCTAAATGTAAATCCGCTTATTTATAAGCAGCGTGGTTTCTGACCACCCCGAAAGGGAAACGGCTTGCAAATCTTTGGTACAATCAGATTATAAACATACACACGACCAAGTAGCTGCAATAGTACACCAATTATTAGCAAGCAAATATAAATTAGTAAATCAAATTGTTTCATACTACAAATACAAGCCAAGCATCGTTCTGCAAAATGACAATATTCGACTCCACTGGGACAGAACGATTATAACTGACAAAACAGTACACTACAACCGACCTAACATTACTTTGATAAACAAAGAAAATAAAACAGCATATTTAATAGACATAGCATATACCTCCGCCTCCGTGGTCTAGTGGTAACAAACGTTGCCGTGAACTCGGGAGGTCGTGGGTTCGATTCCCACTGGGGGCAAGTTGTACATTGTATAATTTGTCTCGGTCTGGGTGTTTATATGTATAATATGTATATATTTACAAAAAAAAAAAGTATAATATGTAGTTTATCAACCATCTAGTTTCCGTAACACAAGCCTCGTAGCTTACCATGGAAACTAGATGGCGCTGTGTGACCTGCCTGGAAATATTTATTTATTATTTACATAACACGCATAAAAATACTAAATACAGAGATCTTGCAATAGAGCTTAAATCCCAACTCAAATTAGAAAAAGTAACAACTGTACCCATATTAGTATCCACGACCGGAGTAATACCCAAAACATTACATGACAGCCTCAAAACTATTAACGTAGACCAGCACACATACAGACAATTGCAAAAAGCTACAATCGTTATTACTTGCCGTATAGTCAGAAAGTTTGGAGTTAAAGAAGCATGATGCTCACTTGGCCGAGGCCCGTGAACATCATTAGGTTAAACTTTTTAAACTTTCGCGCACATTCATAATAGATTTTTATAATTTTAACGGTCAGTCGGCTGCCCGCGTTCATACCATATGTGAAAGGAGTAACGGATAAAATTGGTACAGCTTTCAAAAAGTTATCCATCAATGCTGTGTACACCCCATTCTCCAAAGTAGCAAAACACGTACGCACCCCGAATGATGTCATTCCTTTCCAAACGCCTGGCGTATATAAAGTGGACTGCAGCTGTGGGAGTTCATATATTGGCCAAACTAAGCGCACGATAGCCGAGAGGGTCAAGGAACATATAGCAGCTGTAAAAAACTGCCAATTAAACAAGTCAGCAATAGCAGAACACCTGATGGATAGTGGCACAACCATTGGAGCTGCATGACCCAAAGATACTTTCCACCGATCGTCACTATTACCCTAGAATAGTACGTGAAGAGATCGAAATAAAGAAACACAAAAATTTCAATCAAGACCCCTTATAACCCCCCGGTTATAAGCTATCTTCATCGTGGAATCCAGTAATCAATAGGTTTCGACGCCGGGAAAAATCGCCCGGTGTCGCCAAGGATATTGTAAGTGTCGTGTGTCGTGATTTCTAAAAACTTTTAAAGAGATGTGGGTAGGTTTACATCTACCGCCCAGTATGTACGAGACTACACTGCATAGCTTCAGTCGACCCGTGACCACAGCCAATGCAACTTGGCTGAAACGTCGGGAGAAATATGTCTCTAAGGTAAATCGCGTAAAGACCCGTTAAAATTATAAAAAAATCTATCATTAGGTTAACTGGTTAAATACCGAGATTCTTTAAGGATACACATTATATAATAATACTAATATTAATAATAATAATAAATTCTTTATTGTATAGAACCAAAAATAGTGTGGTACAAAAGCGAGCTTAATGCTATAAATGCATTTTATACAAACTAACATTTGTGAATGGGGAGCCATTATAACGTACTTTTTACTCCACAGATCAAGAAATAAGTATTCAAGTTACGGCAGAAGAATACCTGCCGAAACTAGTCGAATACAGCAACATGAAAATCTCTTGCATGACATTCGTGGATGAGACCAAGCAGTCCTGGGCAGACGACGACGACTTCCAGGTCCTCAAACCCAAGATCACCATCAAAGTAAGTCAAAATCAAGGTTTCTAAATTTGTAGTAGCTGGGGCGTTAGTGCCATAAGTGCATTTTATTTTCATGCCGTCATTAGATTCATGCCGTCCATCCTTTAAAATATATAATATATTAACGTTTCCATCACTATATATTTATGAAAGTGCAATATTTGTAAAAAATAATATAAGAATGTTCTCGTACCGTACTCGCGCACTACACAATCACCTATTGTGTACAAAAGTATCTTAAACGATTTTTTTTAGCAAGAATGTTATAAGTATGGTGACACAAATTTACAATAAAGTTCCCAAATCCATCCGTGAAGTTGAAAACATGAGTTTTTAGTCAAAGCTTCAAAGCTTTCTGTCTGAAAGATGCTACTACAGCGTAGCAGACTATCTTTCCGAAACATGAGAGGAACAATTAGCTAGTCCCTTACCATCACCCATAAACAACATTGTAAAAAATTAAATAATTATTGTATATCCAATGGACGAGACATAGGGACCATTATAACAGCATGTACAATACCTAAAAACCTATGATCCACAATAAAAATATTTTGATTACGATTTTGAATATTTATTTAAAAAACTTTATTGCACAAAGTACAAAGGCGGACTTAATGCCCGAAGACATTCTCTGACAGCCAAACCTTAGGGACAAATTTGAACAATTATAGTGCAATCATAGAAATAATAATAATACTATAATTATAAATGTTAATTTAATAGGATTAATATATACTTACATCATATATCTTCCTAAATATCATAATATACTAAATACTAATAGTACACATTATTATACATAAACATACATATATACTACTTACTAACGCTGTCAGGAGCTATTTAAGAAGTGTGAATACACCAGTTTTTTAAAAGATGACCTGGTTTGCTTGACAGGAAGATCGTTCCATAAATTAGTAGCAACTACTACGAAAGAGTTAGAGACAAATGAGTGTGCAGAGAAGAGCGAAGAGATTTGTCATGGAAAGAAGAGAGATAGGCGAAATATTTTGTGATTAAAATACATGCCACGCCACAGGTGTTCCTTAGGTGGTTCTGAGCTGATTGAGCCCAGTAGCCACCAGGATCCACAGTTGGCTCCTGCCGCGTTTTACTTTGAGCTCTATTACTATATTCGACTTGAAAGCAAATAAAGCAATACTTGATTTTTTTCCGATTTTTTCTATGAAAACCATAGGGAATCTCCAAGTCGAAGTTCAAAGCAAAATAAAGTGAAAAAAAAACGACAAGTCAAACACAGGGTATATCTACTGATATACAGGTGGTGTCATTTTCGGATAACTCAAGGATGACGAATTCATTTGTGGAGCAATAATTTCATAAAAAATGAATTAATTATATAGAAAAAATCTAAAAACTTTAAGCATTTTTTAAATATAAATATATTTTCAGTTTGACGACTATATAATGGTTGGCGAGCCGGCAACCGCTCGACTGTTCTTCACCAACCCGCTCAACTACGACCTGACGGATTGCGAGTTCCGTTTGACCTCCACCGGCATGGAGGGTCGAACTATCATCACGTCACTCAAGGACGTCGGACCGGACGCTCATATAAATGCAGAAATTCCGGTCAAACCTAGTGTAAGTTAACTTACAGCTCCTAGTTCACCAACACTCTTCCTTTTCTGCATATCAATGTTATGTTGTCTCTGGGCAACATTCAATTATATTTATATATTTTATTTTTATTTAAAAACTTAATTGCACTATGTACAAAGGCGGACCTAATGCTGTTAGACATTTTCTGACAGCCAAACCTTTACATTAGACAGTATCAAAGTAGGTAGGTGCAATATTATTAAATGACAATTTGTAAGATATATGTATGTAGGTATGTACATATAGACATAACAACAAATACATACTAATAATACTTAATAATTGTATCCTAATACATATTCATAAATAAGTCATTTATTATGGATTATATGTATATATATATGTACATAATAAATGACTTATTTATATATATATATATATAAATAAGTCATTTATTATGTACATATATATATAAATAAGTCATTTATTATGGATTATATGTATATATATATGTACATAATAAATGACTTATTTATATATATATATATATATATATATATGTATTAGAATGCAATTGTTAAGTATTATTACATATATCTTACAAACTGTCATTTAATAATATTACACCTACTGACCATTGAAACTGTCTAATGTAAAGTTTTGGTATATATATATGTATATATCTAAGTTTTTAGTTTAAATACTTTTAATATTATTAAACACGTCAGCATTTACGAGGGGCGTTCAAAATATTCTCGGTATGTGGATAAAAACAAACAAGTACGAAAAGTTTGATATTTTTATTTTTCAATATACTCCCCCCCTATGTTCATACACTTATAAGATCGATCAATTATTTTTTTTAATCCCTCATAAAAATATTTTTTATCTTTGGTGTAAAAATGCTCCTCCACGGCCGTCTTCAACGCTTCATCGTCAGAAAATTTATTTCCACGCAGATCCTTTTTAAGATTGGGAAACAAAAAGAAGTCGCTTGGGGCTAAGTCCGGACTATAGGGTGGATGAGTAACAGTTTCAAACCCACATTCAACAATAGCTGCCTTGGCAATATGAGCAGTATGGACAGGGGCGTTGTCATGCAGAAGCAGAACACCTTTGGTTAACTTTCCTCGCCTCTTTTCTTTGATCGCATCTCTTAATTGACGTATAACGTTAGCGTAGTACTGCCCTGTGATATTTACACCTTTTTCTTTATAATCGATAAGCAAAACTCCTTCACAATCCCCAAATATTGTGGCCATGACCTTGCCAGCTGACGGGATTACCTTGAACTTCTTGGGATGAGCTGAACCCTTAATGTGCCACTGCATGGACTCCTGTTTGCTCTCTGGGTCATAATGATGAACCCAGGTTTCATCTCCAGTAACTATTTTTTGCAGCACCTCATCGGGATTTTCACCACACAGGTCGATAAAATCTGAACAGCAAGCCACACGCATATCCTTTTGAAGAAGCGTCAGCATTCGCGGAACCCATCTTGCACTTACTTTTGACATATTAAGATGGTCATGTATAATGTCATGTACGGTACCAATAGAGAGATTGGTTACTTGAGCTATAGATTTTACCTTCACTCGGCCGTCTTCCAATATAAGTTTTTCCACTTTATCAATATTTTCTTGTGAGGTAGCCACTACAGGCCGGCCAGGTCTAGGGTCATCTTCAATACTCTCCCTTCCACGCTTAAATTCGCTTGACCATTTTTGAATAGTAGATAAAGAAGGAGCAGACTCACGGTAAACACAATCCATTTCCTCTTTTATGGTTTTTTGATTTTTACCCTGTTTTGTCAAGAATTTTATGACGGATCGGTGCTCTAATTTCGTTAAAATTGTTAATTCGCTCATGGTGTTCATGTTTGTTCGGCAATTGCAGAAAAACAAAAGAACATCTCGGTTCCAATTTTACTTTTTTTTAATGTCAATGGATGAATCTTAGCGGCCAGTAACAAATATATATATAAAAGAGGTTGTAACGTATCAATACCGAGAATATTTTGAACGCCCCTCGTATATTAATAAACCAGAATGTAATAAATAATTACTAGTATTTTATGCATTCGAATAGAATTTTATTCGGAACTATGCAATGCACTGTCATAGACTAATTCTCATACTGTTTGGCATCTTGCCCCGTTTTGTTTATATATACTACTATTATTATTTAAGTCTAACACGGTGTTCTTGTTACAGTTTGCAAACAAAATTCCGCACATTTTTTTTTTAAATTCTCCCATTAATGTTTATTTTCTTTACTTACAGAAACCTGGCGACGTTCATTTCGTGGCTACCTTCAAGTCCAAACAGTTAAAGGAGATCACAGGCGCTGTCACAGTTAATGTTTTGGAAGATTGTTAAACGTTGCTCGTCGTCCCTAACCTACCCATTGTTCATTATTTTTAACCAATCTCTGCAAACTAGTAAATTCCCCACACTATGGAAAAATGCCCGTGTCACGCCTATTTATAAAAAAGGAGATGAGTCAATAATTTCTAATTATAGACCTATATGTATATTGTCATGTTTTTCAAAACTGTTCGAGTCCGCTATTTGTCCTATTATTACACATCATATTCATTCAACTATCAGTGATTATCAGCACGGTTTTCGTAAAAATCGTTCAACAGAGACTAATCTACTATCATTTACAACATACCTCTCACGCGAAGTTGATGCAGGTTTACAAGTAGACGCGGTGTATACAGACTTTTCAAGCGCATTTGACAAGGTCAATCATAATTTGTTAATATCCAAATTGGAAGGCTGTGGAATTCATGGTTCTTTACTAGGTTGGTTCAAATCCTATCTTGAAAGAAGAACGCAACTAGTTGCTTTCAGCGGTTTCACATCATCTATTTATTATGCTAAATCCGGAGTGCCTCAAGGTTCTCACCTGGGCCCGATATTATTTTCAATTTTTATTAATGATATTACAGAAAATATTAAATACTGCAAGTATTCACTTTTTGCAGACGACCTTAAAATATTTAGAACCATTAAAACTACAACAGATTCATTATTATTACAGAGTGACATTAACAAGATAAGTAACTGGTGTGAAGCGAATGACATGATTTTAAATGCAAAAAAATGTTTCCATATAAAGTTTACTAGGAAGAGGTCTCCATTTGCTTTTAATTATCAACTCAATAGTGAAACATTAGCTGAAGTAACACAAATTAAAGATCTGGGTGTTATTATTGACAATAAATTAAAATATACTGACCACATTAACCTTAAAGTAAAAAAATCTGCACAAATGATGGGATTTCTAAAACGTAACACAAAAGAGTTTACAATTAAAACGAAAATTTATTTATACAATTCATTAGTACGTAGCCACTTGGAATATGCATGTTCAGTATGGAATCCCTCATATGCAATACATTCTCAAAGAGTTGAAAGCATTCAGAGATCTTTTACTAGGTATTTAGCATACAAAGCCCCAGCAATTTCACATCGATGTCCGTACAACCAACGTTTAGATTTCTTCAAAATGACTGCTCTCAAATCACGTAGATCCATACATGACCTTTTACTATTACATAAAATTGTCAATGGCCAGACTGGATGTATAGAACTCTTGCAACACATTTCCCTGACAGTACCCTATAAAATTCCACGTCGCCCTATAACCAAGATCCTGTGCTGTCCTCCCTCAAGAACTAATGTAGGTTCACATTCGTCAACATCCCGAATGTGCAACACCTACAGTAGTCTCTGCAGTGCCAATAATGATATAGACATATTTCATGACCGTTACAATGTATTCAGAAAAAATGTTCTCGAACATTTCAAACCATCAATATTTGAGTAGCTTATAATTTTTATGTTTCCTAATTAATTCTTAAAAAAGAGAAAAATGTATAATTTTATTTTAGAAGTCATATTTTTATTTTGTAAATTTTAAAATTTTATAGTTTTTGTTAATTTTTTATTTTTTTTTGTTTTAACAGTAGTAAGTTTTTAATTGTTTTAACAGTAATAAGTTTTTAACTTCTTCTTCTTTTTGTATTGGTGAATGCTGTGACACCTAATTGGTACATATATTAGATAAGCTATAATTATACTATGTTATGTGTGTGATAATATATGTACTGCTGTGTGTACTAAATAAATAAATAAATAAATAAGATTAAAGACTCGTATTCTAAGACGTTTTCTCAATGGCTCCTTCACTCAACCTTTTTTTTTTACAGAATTTTGCTTAAAGTACAAGTCGAACATGGGGTTAGTTGTAAACTCTCCAAACCTCGAAAGGCATAAATGTTGCCATTTTAAATATTTCCGGTAGGATAAGTTTTTTTTCTGGTAACATTAAAGTGCGTTCACGTATTCTTATATTGTTAAAATTGTTATTCTCGTGTAAAGGTTTCCACTACAGATGACAGCAAAATAACGTTACGATGCGTTCATTTAAAAAAAAACTATTATATATTCCTTTTAGTATTCGTCATATTTTATATTTATTACCTAATGTGTGTTATAAAACTATGTTTATTGTAAATATATAATCTTAGTTTAATTAATATAAATGTTGTTAACTTTAACAATTAAGTATTTAATTTACGTTTTCCCAATGATTTTGAAGTTGCAACCCCATGGGTTGGACCTTGGAAATAGTGCAAAACGCTATTTTGACGTAAGGTCGGCTATGATCGGAGAAACTCGGACTAAAAGTTGTAGTAAATAACAGAATTCACTATTTTGACAATCTAACGTTTGCGACTCAGTTACAGAATAGGGCCGGGCTGAATCAGGCCCGGTAACTCCGCTTCTAAATTCACGGACTTAGAAGACAAATTTCTAAGCATTCCATGGATTCACCGTGCGGGTGCCGGGTCCATCGTGTGTGGGTAGGAGATGAGAAGAATGGTGTCTCGGTATTGCGACCGACAATAGGCTCGTTTAAGAAAAGGACCCCTCCTTTTTTTTTTTTTTTATTGCGCGATAATACGCTCACCATCCACCATTCTACTTCTCTCCCTACCCAACCAAATACTGTATGATTCCGTTAATGCCGTCTTGGAAGCTCGTTCCATAAATATATTGACGGCAGACCTGCTTAGGCCCAATTCTTTCAGTAAGTGATGCAAAGATTTTGCTGGAACTCCTCTCGCACCAACTTCCACTGCGTAAAGCTGAGTCTTGAACCCGTTCCTGATCATTTCTTCTGTGAGATCTTAATTATATTTATTTATATTTAATTGTATTTAAAGGTTAAGAAGGATCAGGGGCCTAATTCTGGCGCCTTTGACTTGCGTGTTGGTTCGAAATATTCGAATGAAAAGCGACAGAACTCTATAGTGAATAAGAAATAAAAGACAAAAGTCAATTTGTAATCGATATTTTATTCAACACTATAAACTCCCCAGCAACATAATACACAGCTATAATAAAATCAAAATCCCCTTAAAAATATTTTGCAGCCATTTCGATATCAGTACTTGGTAACTATCGACATAACCCGACTAAAATATAAATACGACTTGTAAATTCTCTAAAAAAGAAATAGGTAAGAACTGTCGTTAAATGATTTTAATAATAGTAGAAAATCGTTTTTAATATTTAAATAAGAAGCGATGGGATCCGCAACCCATCACGCATGGCCCGAAAAGCGCGGATCGAGGACAGCTGAGTGCCGACTTGGCACCTGGAATGTCCGTGGAGGGATAAAAGATAAGATGAATGAACTTCTAGATATGATGGATGAAATGAGCTGAAGGTGAATTAAAAAGCCATCGAAACAAGAGGGCATGTATGAAGAGGTTGATGAATGTCGAAGAAGCGAAAGAGGTATGTCGTGATCGTGACAAGTGGCGCTCAATTGTCTCTGCCTACCCCGCAAGGGATTTGGCGTGAAGATATGTATGTATATGTATGTATGTATAATAAAATCAGCACCCATTTGTCTTTGACTTAGTCGCAAACGTTATTAGTGGATTTCGTTATTTACATCAAAGGTTGCGTCATAATTATAAATTATATTCAATTCTCAACTCTATAAGCGCTCGACCTTAACATCGGCCGTGCAAATATCAACTTTTTGCGTGATATATATATATATATATAGTTAATGGATTCCATTATATAATGTTTGCGCTTAAGTAGGAATAGGGCTACTGGGCAAACTTAGTATAGGGGACTTAGTAGAGGTCTTTTACTAAATTAAGCATGTACAATACTGTAAAAAAAAATCAATATGCATTTTTTGTGTCAATAAACTATTATTATTAATAATAATAATATTTGGAGCGGTATTTAAAAAATAGTCGGGTTATATAAAATATGTAAATTTGGAACGCGAATCGATATACACTAATATAAAAACTATCCTTAAATATCTATTAATATTTATTATTAACATGACTCGACCTCGCGTAAATTACTCAGCTTAAAAATGATCGTTACTTTGATTCCTTCTGTAGCCCTACCGACCAGTAATTGCAGTTATATTTATTGTTGGTAATGGCGGTTTTTGTGTGTTTCTCCCCCCCTTTTCACCAGAGGGCGTAAGCATACACTATATGATTTTTTCCTCGTTCCGAATCAATCTCAGAGCGCTTACTCGTAGAATAAATATGATACAAACAGTCGTTCCGAATCAAATATCTCGATTTGGATGCTCAGAGTGTGATATCAATTCGGAACGGTCTAACTCACATTTTCATTCATAACATGATAGTTTTTTTTTTAAATGTATGTAAGATACTTTACAGACATTTTTTTTCACTTCCTACTTAAATATTAATTATAGAATTGTTTTAGAAGTAATATACAAACAGTATAAACGAATTACAATATTAAATTATTTAAAAGAAAGCGTAATATTAAATAAACTTGAAAATGACGCGCGAGATAATGACAAAAAACTGACAGCGCTCAGAGCGATCTACCTCGAAATCGTGAGCTCATTTGTGACGTCACATTTTGGCAAAACAGTTTATGCACGTCTCGGAACACCTTTGAGTGTGCTTAGGTTACCAATATCTTGTCTCGGAACGAGGTTTACCGTTGTAACTTACGTTCTCGCGTTTATTTTAATAGTGAGTTTAATTATGGATAATGATTGTGGAAGGAATCAAAAGGAGATACCACAACAGCGGTTTTAAACAATAGGATGCTGGTTCGCGGCCCTCGATTGCTCCAGCAGCGGGAAAAAATAAGAATTATTAGTAGAAAATCCACTTACTTGAGTTTGCAAAGATGTGGAACTCCCATGTGCTTTCTGGTCAACCAGTCTTGAATATTCACAGAATTTACAAAACAAAAACTTGCACTTGACATGTCCGCGAAAAATGGCGCGTGAATCCCCTCCAATATTGTTAGTCAAAAAGGAGGTGCGAGTCAGTCAAAAGAGGTCGGACGAAGTATGAAGTTTTACGAACTGGACTGCCGAAAATTTTAACCTACCTAAGCATATTTTACAGTCAATATCTACCATTTCTGGACCATAACCTACAAATACATAAATAGTATTGCTTCGAAAATTTCATATTTCCTACAATTTACAACTGAGGCGATTATTAAAAATATAATTGAAGGAATTTTTTGTATCACTAACTTTTTATCACGATAGATGGCGCATGATAGATGATACCTAATAGAACAGTCAGTTGTAAAGAAAACTTGTATTTTTATTACGAAATTTATTATTTTCTCGATATATTACCGAAGTCAACAGCTTTTAAGTGTACAAATATAGATTTCCAAGCGAAATCAAAGATATGGCGATCTCAAAATTGCCGTTCTATTAATTAAACCTTTTTTCTTTTTAAAGACGGTGTTCGCTTTCCTAATTCGTCTTTTAAGGTAGGTAACGTTAAGTTAAAATTCGTATTTCTGTTATAAAAAAAAAAACTACAAAAAACATTTTAAAAATGATCCGACATAGGTGTAAACAAGGTCACAGTGCTGCTAGCGACATCTATAAAAAAGCTTTGCCTGATACACGACGGGGTCAAACAGATTGTCTTCTACACTAATAATATTATAAAGAGAAAAGATTTGTTATTTGTGTGTGTGTATGTTTGTAATGAATTCAAACATACACTCTAACAACTCAAAAACTACTGTGCCGATTTCAAACTATTTTTTATTTTGTAATCTAGATTAAAAATAAAGAACTACGTATTTTTTATTTTAATTATTCAGTAATAAAATCTTGAGTTATGGTGCAGAGAAGTTATCCTAAAATTATCGCCACTCATACTGAGCCTAATCAAGTAGGTAGCGAGAGGTCGATGACCGCGCGAACGTTAACTTACGTAGTTCTTTCTCTCTCTATTTCGTCTCTCAGCTGTGGGCGTGTTCAATTAATAATAACATCCCCAGCCTTTCGGTATTTATCACGATGGATATCGCGATATTCAGACGCGGATTTATTCACTATACAGTAGTGTTTTGTTTTTCGGATAATTAGCCAGACTCTGGCATGATAGTTTTGACAAACACCAAGATTAATCAAAAACTTAGCGGCAAAAAGAATCGAGTATAAAAACATTCGTTGTATAAACTGAATAGATTAATTTTAAATAAATAATTGAATAATACCTATTTTAACTTTTTATAGAAAAAATCACTAATTTTATTATTATTTACTTATTTTTAAGGTGTGACATATATTTTTTATTTAAATAATTGGACAGTATTATGCAATACAGCGTAATAATAATAATAATAAAATACTTCACATACCATACCCACTATCCCTAAGCGTACTCGTAAATTTGGAGACTTACATCTGTCGACGCTGAAGATGTGGAATGTTCTTCCAGCCAGCTCGTTTCCCCATTCCTATAACCTGGAGTCCTTCAAGCGAAGTGTGAAAAAGCATCTTGTTAGGCCGGCATAGTGGTATAGACTGATGTCGGTCGTTAGTGACTGGCGTCAGTTACTTCAATTCTTGGACTTCGCGTACCGCTTACCATCGGTCATTCTTCTTCTTCTTACGGTGCCATCTCCTATCGGAGGTCGGCTATCATTAAGGCGATTTTGATTTTGTTGGCCGCTGTCCGGAACAAGGATCTGGTGCCCAACCCGAACCACTCCCTGAGGTTCTTGAGCCAGGAAGTGCGTCTTCTCCCCGGTCTTCTGGAGCCTTGTATCTTGCCTTGCATGACGAGCTGCAGCAAGCTATACTTTTTATTGCGCATGATGTGTCCCAAGTACTCCAACTTCCTTCGCTTTACCATTTTTAGTAGTCGGCCATTATATTTTTAAAAAAATGTACATTTACAATATACAAATTAAAAAGTACATAGGCGAGCTTAATACCTTGTAGGTATTCTTTAACAGCTTACCTTTGGGAGAACGACATAAGAAATTGTGGGGTGCAGAGTTAGAAGGAGAGAATAAATATTAAACTAAACAAAGTCGCTATACCTTCCATATTAAAAAATATTTAAATAAATCCATATTAAAAACTAATTAAAATAAATATATAAATTTACATGTCAGTTACATATTTACATAATCAACATTTTATTTAGTTTTTTATTATTATTATTTTTATATGCAATGATACTGTATTGCATAATGTCGTTCAAAGATGACTTCTGTCGTAAATTAACTCAAACTTAATTTTTAAGTTTATTATTATTAGAGACTGAATTATAAGTAAAAGTAAAGTATCACCACGACCGTTTCCCTTTCGGGGTGGTCAGAAACCACGCTTATAAATAAGCGGATTCACATTTAGCCAACTTTACTATAGGCCAATCATGACAAGTGGCAAGCTCGTCGATGTCTCCAGCGTACCAAACTCGAGAAATATCACAAATAAATTAAATATATAAATGTATTTATTTACATTAATGAATATTTTTGTGTCCCGACCAGGAATCGAACCCGGTACCTCCGACTCTAAATCCACGGAATTAACAGCTAGACCACAGAGGCCGACGACGTCAGCTTCATAATATTCGGATAGAATGTCAGAATATTATCAAGTTTATCTGTCAAATTACTGCTTTTCGATTTTTTCAAATATTTTTTATACTAGCACGACATTTGACCTTGCGCCCACTTGATGGTAAGTGGGAGCGAGATTCATGAATGTTAGCTACTGGAATCAAACACTCGTGACTGACATCAGTCCCTCACACTATGCCGGCTTGACTGGGCATAACGGCAATTCGAGACTGATCCCAAAATATGTGGATACACTTTACTGGGTTTATCGGCACGAACGGTGGATACTTCCCCGCCCCGGCAGACTGGACAAATTACCACCATCAGTTATTTAGCGACGGAATTTGATCGCCTGTAAAGTTATCGATACAGTTTTACCGTTTGACAGCAGCTAGCTGACATTTTTATATTTGCTTCGAATAAATGTTATTGTTTTATTGAGAAGCAAATGCCAAAGTGTCAGCCTGATAACTTTTCGGGCGGTCAAATTCCGTCGTTAAATAGTTTGTGAAAATAGCTAATTTGACAGATGAATTCGATATTTTTATGACTAAAGGCATACATCCAAACGGACGTGTAGTTTTAATCAAAAGCTGGGACGCCGTTTAAAAAATGGTCTGGTTTAACAAATGTCAGGTTAGTCTGGTCTGGTCAGAGGCTGGAAGGCTTGTCAATGGCCACCTTAAATCGCTAAGACAGCGAACGCTATCAAATATCGACACTGGTTGCTGCCCCTGAACCCAATTTTGTTCGCATTCCGCACGAACTTCATTAGTTCTGTGTGATTATCGATTATAATCCAGTCTCTAATAAAATCTAATACAGTCAACTATCACACAAAATTTAGAGCTATTAAAACATTTTGGTAAACCAAGCCAACTCACAGGTTTTGGTGGCCTTGTAACATGTAAGAATAATTCTAAGGATAGGGATATAAGTCCAGTCCGTGGAATGGTGGCAAGAACGCTGGCTGCATTTCCCCGCTGAATTGCAATACTGATTATTTGGGCGAAGAAAGAGCCAGCCCTCTTGTCACCGGAGGAGACAACAAGACGCAGTGATCTTTTAAAAACTTTTTAGCGCTTGAACTCCATGGGCCCAGAGTTCCTACAGCAAACGACACAAATATGTAATCTTTTAATATACTAACATACCCACTTTTACTGATTATGTAATATCAAAAATAATAATTTCTTACGTGTAGTTTTCTAGATTTTTACGTTCAAAGAAAAAAAAGTTTTTTTTATCTGAAACATCATTAATACTCTTTTTTAACTTCAACACACTAAGTCCACGCAACTCGTTTTAAATTGTAAATCTGATATAGCTGAGTTTTCCTTGCAGATTCCTTTCTCAGTCAGATTAAACATTAACAGGTCACTGGATTATTATTATTATTTTTTATACTAGCAAGACATGTGACCTTGCGCCCATCTGATGGTAAGTGGGGAGCGAGATCCATGAATGTTAGCAACTCTAATCAGACACTCATGACTGACATCAGTCCCTAACACTATGCCGGCTTGACTGGACATGACGGCAATTCGAGCCTGATCCCGAAATGCAATTAATGACGTAAATGCCCATAATAGGTTTACGTGAATAAAGATTTTTGACTTTTGACTTTGACCTTGTTTATTAAACTTCAATAATCAGTATTTTGTAAAAATATTCTTATACAGTGTCATCGAAAATTACTGCTTTAGTTTTCAATTTTTTAAAACTATATATTTCACAATATATTAAATAGCAAATATATTTATATTATAATCTAGAATAAAAATAAAGACCTACGTATTTTTTTATTTTAATTATTCAGTACTAAAATCTTAAGTTACGGTGCAGAGAAGTTATCCTAAAAATATCGCCACTCATACTGAGCCTAATCAAGTAGGTAGCGAGAGGTCGACGATCGCGCGAACGTTGACTTATGTAGTTCTATCTCTCTCTATTTCGTCTCTCAGCTGTGGGCGAGGTCAATTAATAATAAGGCCTTTAGGTATTTTCAGACGCGGACTTATTCACCATGCAGTAATGTTTTGTTTTTCGGATAATGATTTTTATCTTTACAAAAAAGTGACTTTTATTTCAAATAGATGTTCTACTAATGACACCAGAAGCCTAAAAAAAAATTTGCTCTTTTGACAATGGGATGTGTCACTAACTTTTTATCACGATAGATGGCGCATGATAGATGGTACCTAATATAACTGTCAGTTGCATAGAAAACTTGTATTTTTATTACGAAATTTATTATTTTCTGGATATTATGTCGAAGTGAGCAGCTTTTAAGTGTACAATCTCAAAATTGCCGTTCTATTAATTCAACCTTTTTTTTTAAAGACGGTGTTCTTGGTGTATTTTAAGGTAGGTAACGTTAAGTTAAAACACATTTTTCTGTTATAAAAATGTAAAACTACAAATAAATTTAAAAAATGATCAGTCTTAGGTATAAACAAGGTGCCAGTGCCGCTAGCGACATCTACAAAAAGGTTTGCCTGATACACCCTATTACACACAGTACTTCTTTACATGGTTTTTCGCGACAAAGACTGTAATCTAAAGAACTTTTAATTAAATTATTTAAAGATAAGAACACAAACCCGAAATTATCCATCACAACAAATATTCAAAATTGAGGGTAGTTACAAAATGTATGTTATTAGTGTTGCCAATGCACACCTAATGCAAAACTACTAACAATATCTTGGCACCTCTTTCTTTTATTTGTTGACCTGTGTATTAAACATGTTTTAGTAGCTCTAAATAACAAAAAAAAACAAGTTTATAAGTCACATACACTTGACATGTTTAGCAAATGGCGGACGTAAATCTAATCGACCAATAACTGATAAGAATTTTCTTATTGGCTAAAATTTTGCACGTGGAGCCTTGTGATTGGTGTAAATACTTTTTGCGCAAATAAACTAATATGTGTTTCTGACAAATGTATCATGAAATAATCGACGTTCTATTATTTTAAACAGTAATATATCTGTATTTTTACTAAATATTTCTTTTTTTGTCACCAAAAACGGAACGTCATAAATCTTAAGTAAAATATGAACTATGAAAAACTTAAATTTGTTCGTGAAACCCGATTTGACTTAAGAAAAACTTAAAGTTAATGATTCCTTAGCTAGGAAAACCCGCGCCACTGTGATTAGTTTTTTAAAAAATGCGCTAATTAACATGCCAAATGCATTAGTAACTTTGTAGTAAAAAAAAATCAATACACTTTCTCCTTTCCGGTAATAAGCTTCGCATATTCTTCGTAAAAGCGCGGGAAAAATTGCATAGCGAAATATAAAACAGTTAGGTATGCTACTATGGCCACCGTTAGTATAAGATCGAACACTGCCGGTTTCACACTGAAAGAGAAAGAAAAATATTTATTTTAACACAATTGTCTTCATCATCATCAGCCTGTGTGTCTTCACTGCTGGATGTAGGCAACCCTCAAGGCTATATATACATATATATATATATGTATTTTTTTATACTAGCACGACAAGTGACATTGCTGAACTGGAATCACACACTCATGACTGACATCACATGCCGGCTTGACTACTTTTTCACAATTCGCTTGAAGGACTCCAGGTTATAGACAAGTGGAACAACACAGGCTGGAAGAGCATTCCACATGATACAATGAATACCGGTATAACAACTATTATGGTAAAAGAACTAGAAAGTTTTTAACTCCCATTATATTTAATAATATTATGCCCATTGATGTGTAAAAATGACAAAAAAATAAAAAAAAAAACTGTAAAAAAGAGTGTACTATTCGCCAACAAACTGTTATGCAGTTTGGCGTATAATTTTAAAAATGTAAATAGTTTAGGTTTTTATCTGAATAAACAAATTAAAAAAAAAACATATTTATTGTGCGACAGATGTATGAGTCCCCAAATTTATAGGTACGCGAAGGGATGTATACGGTATGTGGGTGCATATTCTGACCTGTGCGTGTGGTTCGGTTGCGGAATGGAGGAGGGATTAGGTTATAGAGCTCTTCAGAGCACTCACGAATCCGAGAGTTCCAGATGTAGTGGCATCGTCAACAATTCGAACAGCTCGCCTCTGTCGGACATTGAGAGCATCTGTAAGGTACTTGGCAGAACCATCATCAGTAAATTCTTAATAATCGTGAAAAATATGCGGAGCATTCGGATCAGCGGGGTGATGTGGGAGGATACTACTTAAAACAAGATGGCGTAGAGTTTATTTTCGTGGTTTCCCTTTGGGGGCGTCCATTAATATCGTGGTGTTTTTTTTAGAATTTTTTAACCGTTTTGACAGCCTCTTTCATAAGATGTATAAATATTTTTTTACATTACGTTAACATAAATATTTAAAAACAAATGGGAGACTGTTCGTCATATGCTCTCCGAGCATCATTTTTAGGTATATTTTGATATTCAGAATTTTTGTGTCCATGCCGGGGCTCGTTTTGAGACTTTAATAATATAATATTTCCAGACAGGTCACACAGCGCCATCTAGTTTCCGTGGTAAGCTACGAGGCTTGTGTTACGGAAACTAGATGGTTGATAAACTACATATTATATTTTTTTTTTGTAAATACATACATATTATACATATAAACACCCAGACCGAGACAAGTTATACAATGTACAACTTGCCCCCGGTGGGAATCGAACCCACGACCTCCCGAGTTCACGGCAACGTTTGTTACCACTAGACCACGGAGGCGGTCCTAATAAATACCATGATGCAATACATACCTATAAACATAAAGCATTGCTTTAGTTGGTGTATAGAGGGTGTATTCTGGTTCCCGTTTGTCAGCCACGTGTGATGACTTCACTACCTCGCCTAAGTATCGAGATAACGCGCGTTCCAAAGCCGCCGGTAAACCTGGGAATAAAAATATATTATAGTTCAATTCTTCTAAAAACGCTCCTATGACAGCTATGCAATCTTTCTCGTCAACAAACCTTATTGGTTTGGCGATATACATTTATGCTACAGATTTTTGCTTAAATTGTATTATTATTATTAATTAATAGGCTCGTAGCTCATGGCTGATATACCTATATCAATCACAGATGTACATTTATAAAATTGACAGTTATCACCATAGTGTATGTCTATTGTCACTAGCCACTTGTTCACTTTGTTTTTAAATGTGTTAACAGTTGAGCACTTCAATATGTCTTCTGGTATTTTGTTTCACATATTTACAACTCTGGTATTCATGAAGTGATATCCCACATTTGTATTGCTGGATTTCTCATTAGTTTCATTCCGTGGTCACAACGAGGAAATATCATTCTATGAAAACCATAGAGCAGAGATTCTCAAACTTATTTAGTCTACCTACCCACTTTGACTGAGGCTAAAGTACATACATATGTATCTTCATGCCAAATCCCTTCTGGGGTAGGAAGAGACAATTGAGCGCCTCTTGTCACGATCTCGACATACATCTTTCGCTTCTTCGACACTCATCAACCTCTTCATACATGCCCTTTTGTTTCGATGGATTTTAACTGCCTTCGGTTACTGTTTTATTTGTTTGATCGTGGTGAGTCCTGGTCTGCCAGGACATCTTTAACCCACAACTTTAGCATTATATATCTGGTTCGTCAATCTGTCTTCACTCATCATATAAATTAGTAATTAAGTTAGTTAGTATAAATTTGTGAGCCAGAAATGGCGGAGTATGTGAGCTATTTAAAAACTATGTACCTATTTACCATATTCCATACAAATAAATATTATTTCATTTCATCCTTTCGACATGCCCGACAGAAATGTCAACACAGTTTGACATTCTCAACTGTCAAACCATAGACAACAACCGTCGAAACTTCTCATGCAGCTAAAAAAACATCCTTTAGATTTTAAGGCGATTTTGAATTTTTTTTAATTACCTGCAGCTCCAGCTTTAGTTGTAGTAAATTGTGGAGCTCGAGACTGACTAGTGAGGTATGTGTACCAATATCTAATAGACTTCTCTTCTACATTCTGAAAATTCAAAATAGTTAAGTCAAAATAGACTAAAATACAATATAGTCCGGTCTAAATAGACTAAAATACAATATAGTCATGTCAAAATAGACTAAAATACAAAATAGTCCGGTCAAAATAGACTAAAATACAATATAGTCCGGTCAAAATAGACTAAAATACAATATAGTCATGTCAAAATAGACTAAAATACAAAATAGTCCATTCAAAATAGACTAAAATACAATATAGTCCGGTCAAAATAGACTAAAATACAATATAGTCCAGTCAAAATAGACTAAAATACAATATAGTCCGGTCTAAATAGACGAAAATACAATTTAGTCCGGTCAAAATAGACGAAAATACAATATAGTTCGGTCAATATAGACTAAAATACAATATAGTCTGGTCAAAATAGACGAAAGTACAACATAGTCCGGTCAAAATAGATGAAAATACAATATAGTCCGGTCAAAATAAACAAAAATAAATAAAATTGTCTTTTTTGTTCCGATATACTTCAAATTTTACATTAAAAATAGATTAGACAAAGTTTATATAATTATCTACAAAAATGTTCCAATTTATTTTTCCAAGACTTTCAACTTTTATTATTGCAATAAATCGTATCTTAGACAAAATACATAGACAATTTTTGTAGATAATTTCATGATCAACATGCTTCTTTTTTCTTATACTAGCACGACATGTGACCTTGCGCCCACCTAATAGGAGGTGGTTCGCAAGGTCTATGAATCTTAGCAACTGGAATCAGCCACTCATGAGTCAGTCCCTAACACTATGCCAGCATGGCGGCAAGAGACAGACAGTATAGAAAAGTAAAGAGTCCTTACCAAAATATCGTCATATTGTTTAGCCTGTTCGCTAAGTTCTGCGTCAGAGGTTGTGTTAAGATTGTAAATGTGAGACGCAATTCCTCTGGCTATGGTTTTGACGTTTTCTACCAAATTCTGTAGCCTCTCCTCAGATGGCTCATCCAGAATCGAATCCCTGGACGTATCCTTGTGACTCTAAAAATAAATTTAAAAAAACTTAATTACTGAATCCAGCAGCTCTATTCTGTTACTTAAGAGCAAACGTAATTAGTAGATTTCGTTATTTAAGTCAGAACTTGCCTCCTAATTACAAAAATTATTCAATTCTCAACTCTATAAGCGCTCTTAATAGCGTGATATATATATATACAGTGTAAACTCCATGTAACGTCACTCGATTTAACGACAAACTCCCTAAAGCGTCGAAATCAATTGGCTTTGGTGGGTTTAGCTTGTCTTCCAATTCAGATTTTTCTTCTCTCCATTTAACGATAACGCTATAAACTGCATAATAATAAATAAATATTTCCAGACAGCTCACACAGCGCCATCTAGTTTCAGTGGTAAGCTACTAGACTTGTGTTACGGAAACTAGATGGTTGATAAACTACATATTATACTTTTTTTTTGTAAATATATACATATTATACATTAAAACACCCAGACCGAGACAAATTATACAATGTACAACTTGCCCCCGGCGGCAATCGAACCCACGACCTCCCGAGTTCACGGCAACGTTTGTTACCACTAGAACACGGAGGCGGTCAAGTGTTTATAAATTTGTCTTTTCTCTTTTTAATAATAAATATTCTTAATCAATTATAAGAATTTAGATCCTGACATCACTGTACTGACCTGCAGAGAACTGACGGTGAATGCTGACATCCGTCTAATACTGAATCGTTCATGTTGCCATGCCAGGTGCTCGTCGGCTAGGTTGATTTTCTTGTGGTTGATTTGTACTCCGAGTCTCGATTGTACGGAATGTGCCTCTCCTCCAGATTTTGGAGGCTTGGAGACGTGCATCATGAGGTTAGGAGATGACGATATAGCGTCGAATGACATAGCGAAGGATACGTCCTGGAATTATTAAAATTAAATCATTTATTACAATGGGGTGTATCAGGCAAAGCTTTTTGTAGATGTCGCTAGCGGCAATGGTACCTTATTTTACACCTATATCGAATCATTTTTTAATGTTTTCGTAGTTTTATATGTTTATAACAAAAAAATGAATTTTATATTAACCTTAAAAGACGAATTAAAAAGCGCACACCGTTTTTAAAAAGAAATAAAGGTTTTATTAATAGAACGACAATTTTAACATCATCATTACTTTGATTTCGCTTAGAAATCTCGATTTGTACACCTAAAAGCTGCTCACTTCGGCATAATATCCAGAAAATAATAAGTTTCGTAATAAAAATACAAGTTTTCTATGCAACTGACAGTTATATTAGGTACCGTCTATCATGCGCCATCTATCGTGATAAAAAGTTAGTGATACACCCCATTTGGCCATCACGGGCTTAATTTGGCCTATATTTGACACCTGGCGAGGGTCAGATGTAATTTTTTAATGAAAATTTATTAACGATTCCTCAATTGGTATAAGTGGACCCATCAGCTCTATTTTTTCTATATTTTTGGCAAAATATTCGCACAATGTCGCAAAAGGGCGTTATGATGGTGCAAAAGCCAATTTTTGTTCTTTTACAAATCCTGGCGTTTTTGGCGGATTGAACCTAAACATTCAAAATGGCCGACCTTATATACGAGGGATATGAGTACCAACATAACGCAACAAAAAAAATCAAACACACGTAGCCCTGTATGTATAGTGGAATCCATTAAATAACGGAAACTGTGTAAAACACTATTAAAATTGGTATTCACTAAGAAAGGGTTCCACTACAAACAGTAAATAACATTTCAATTTATGATGATGGCTTGTTGTTGCTTGTGTCTCCAAAGCACGGAAACAGTGGTGTTGTAAATCTATGACAAATGTATGTAAAAAAAAAAGTGTATTTCCAATTTATAAGCATTCTTACAACTGAGCCACCATTGTTTTGGTTATTTTTTAAACAAAATATTAATTATTATTTTAATGTTACACACAATAAGTTAAAAATTATAATAAATAAACTGACCTGTAAAATAGCTCCATCAGTTGCATCTAGTTGATCTTCGAGCCATTTTTTAGCGGAAAAATAGTTTAACATATGTCCAGTGCCCGTCAATAGAAACATAAGTGTAGGTGACCCTCTCGTAGTAGGTACTGAATAAAGGCGGGAAAATATACGAGCCAATTCCAATAAAACTACCACACCAGAAGCATTAGAATCTGCACCAATAGACAAATCCTAAAAATAAAAATATTATCATTATTGATTAATAGTCTCGCAGCGCATTGCTGATATGCCTATATCAAGCACTGGTGTAAAATTTATAAAATTGACAGTTATCACCATAGTCTATGTCTATTGCCACTAGCCACTTGACCAGTTTGTTTTTAAAAGTGTTTACACTTTTCGTCTTCTGGTATTTTGTTCCACATATTACAACTCTGTTATTCATGAACTGCCTCCGTGGTCTAGCGGTTAAGTCCGTGGATTTAGACTTGGAGGCACCGGGATCAATTCCTGGTCGGGACACAAAAATATTTATTAATGTATATAAATACATTTAATTAATATTTAATTTATTTGTTATATTTCTCGAGTTTGGTACGCTTGCCACTTATCATGATTGGCCTATAGTAAAGTTGGCTAAATGTGAATCCACTTATTTCTAAGCGTGGTTTCTGACCACCCCGAAAGGGAAACGGTCGTGATGATACTTTACATTTGTATCGCTGTAAGGTTTTCTAATAATGCAGCCAGTAAGTAACTTACAGGCACAATAGACGAAGCATCGTAATGAGCAGCAATAATGATGGTGTTAGCAGATCCCGAGCCAACCAATTTTCCATGAATAGTCACTGCCTTTGATTCTATCATCTGAGGAGTGGGGGCAGTTACCACTGGAAATATATAACTAGTATTAGTATCATTAATGTTTTATGTAAAAAAAAACTACTACAAACCCACAGAAAGTACATACATACAATTGAGGGGACAAATTTCTAAGCATTCCATGGATTCACCATGCAGGTGCCAGGTCCATTGTGTGTGGGAAAGAGAGAGAAGATTGGTGTCTCAAACTTGCGTTTTTATTTTATTCCGCAACAAGACGTCACCATCCACCACTCGGCCCAATTATTTCAGTAAGTGGTACAAAGGACCAAAATCCAAGTGCTGGTGCCGAGCATATACTCTTCTTGTTTGTTAATTGCACTGATTATCATAGTATCGTCTATGTATCTAATTTGAAGAATAATACAACCACGCGCCTCAATACAGTCCATTAAACTAGTGCCACCAAAATGTTGACTTTAATTTCTTACCAATCTGGTAGCCGTTGGACGAAACAGTGTTAATCATAGCTTCCAGAGCGGTTCTGGACTTGTCGTCTGTGATAAAGCTGTGCTTCATGTCTTCCAGAATAAAGTCTACGTCTGGAGTCCATTTCATGAAATATGCTGGTGCTGGCATTTCTTGCTGTGTCATCGCCATTTCTAATAGTTGGATGTGCTAAAAAAACACTACTATTTAATTTTCATTTTTCAGTAAGCAAAACTGCTGTGATCATGATCTTCAATTGCTTTTTATATGGTAAAAACGTTAAGGAACTCATCAATCATACAAAGAACGAAAAAGTTATTTTTTTTGTATGCTTTTAAAATGTAAAAAAAGTAAAGTATCATCATGACCGTTTCCCTTTCGGTGTGGTCAGAAACCAAGCTTATAAATAAGCAGATTCACATTTAGCCAACTTTATAAGTGTGGATTCTGACCACCCCGGAAGGGAAACGGTTGCGATGATACTTTACTTTTTTTACTTTAACAGATAACATATTATAAATGTGAATGAAGCTTTGTCTGTGTCTCTGTATGTACCGATTTTATTAAAATTTAGCAGATGTTCCTTAGGATCCTGGGATAGCTTAGGCTATGTGACATCATAGCTCATAACATTTGATGTTGATGGTAAGTGGCATGCAAGGTTCATGAATGTTAGCAACTGGAATCAAACACTCATGATTGACTTCAGTCCCTAACATTTTGCCGGCTTGACTGGGCATGACGGGTATTCGAGCCTGATCCCGAAATGTGTGGATACACTTTACTTAGTTTATCGGCACTAACGGTGGATACCTCCCCGCCCCAGCAGACTGAGCAATTTATCACCATCAGTAGGCGTTTGTTGTACTTGTCAAAATCCTCAAAATCAAAATCAAAACATTTATTTTCTAGAATACGGTACATATTGTGGCTAGTAGTAGTAGTTTTCCGGTGTATCCTGCCGTCATGCAGCGTGAAAATATTTACATTTTTATAGTATTTTACAGTCAATAGTTTCAACACACCTATACATAAAAAATAAAAAATAAATGGAACAATAAATTACATGTCAATTACCTACTTATATTATGTCAAAGATTTATTATGATATTATTTATGATAATAATTTAATTATCCTACTCAAGTACATCACTAAGAAATTCCTTATTTGAATAGTATACCTTTAGTACCAATAGCTTAAATAACTTTTTTTGAAAAACCCTTACATTTAATGCTTTTAGATCAGATGGTAAATGATGAAATATTTTAATTGCCATACAGTAACAATTTTTCGAGTAAATCTCCAAGCGTTGAGATGGGGTACATAGTTTGTCTTTGTATCTTTGACCTCGGTAACCCATTTCTCCATTCGTTTTAAAAAGGCTTGGGTACTTTCGGACGAATACTTGTTGAAAGTATGTGCCATTTGCAATAATGTCAAATGCCAATTTTTACTTTCAAGGAGAACCAATATTGTAAGCTTGCCATGGTGATATTTATATTAAAATAACGCCTACTTTATGACGACATGTCACCCTACAACCATTTATGTCTTAATAATTTGCCTTCGCGCCCATACTAATTAAGCAATTGTGCTAAAATTTCCCAGATACGTTTCTTGGAACCCAAGGTTAGGCATGACGGTAATATCAAAACATTACATGTGACCCTTGGACACCTTAAAGTTTTTTCCCCTACTTAAAATATATTTATTTAGTACAAAAAATAAACTATTATCCCTTCCAGGTTGGTCAAATGTCACACCAACAATTGAACCTGTACCGGGTTTAAAGTCCACAACCACACCACGGAGGCTAAATTATTTAATATAGTGCATTTAACTCCTTTTAATTCTATTTCAAATCCATTTTTATTTGCCTATCTTTTCCTAACTTTAAGTTACCAATGCCAAATACAAAAAAATATACTTCGAATAGTGGAACTTCTCTGGCCTCTACCTATAAAGGTTTCAGTTGTGATAATAATACTTACTTCTTTCTGTTCCTTCGTTAGCAAAGTCTTATTCTCAGGTAAAACTAGAAGTAATGCACCGGCTTTGGCTCGTACTTCTAGAAACTGCTCTATAGTTATATCCTGCACCCGAGCCACCACACAGTGCCGAGATGTGCTCCATGAAGTCAAGGTACGGCCTTCAAGGTTAATGCTGGAGCTTCGGGAGCCTAATAAAATATTTATATCCTTATTCTGGGCATTTTAGTGATTTTAAGGAATTATCTGTTTCTCATCATTATTATTAGCTATAGTAAGGCTTACAAAATATTATGACTCATTTTACGTCAAATTAGGCGTAAATGTTGAATTATCGATTAATAGTAAATAATCCTAACCTCAAAATAAAGAATTCCTTTTTTATAACTGAAGAAGTAAATATTGCTAAACCTACCATGCGGGACTGTATGCAGGTCGTATTGCTGCATTCTATACACAGAAAACTCATGAGAAGCAGCAACAGGATTCACTGGTGCCATAATTATTAGAATTGGTAATGCAACCAAAAAATAATAGGGTAGATAGCCGCGGAATATCTCCGCAAATCCGTCCGCCTCGTCGACCCACATCTTGGTTTATTGTTTTGCTTAAATATAACACGGATTTCTTTAATCTAATTAGAAAACCTACGTGTGATAATGAAAACTCGGTCAATGACCATTTTACACTTGATTCCACCGATTTTACAACCAGTGTTCTTAAATAACAGTACTAACAGATTTTAAGTATCCATTGCGTGTTATCGTGAAACGAAACACAAGCTTAGTACAAAAGAACACGCAAGTAAAATAATACTATAGATTACAGTTGAAAAATGCAAGTAAAAGAACAGGAACAAACTAGAACTGTCAAAAATAATAATTCTCTATGATTTTTTTAACCTAATAGTGACGGAACAGAAATCCAATCTTTGAAACCACAGATTACATAGACATGTAATACGTTTAAAACTAATAGACTTGCAATGATCCATGTCTTATGATATTATAAACATGGTTTTAATAATATATAATAAAATATGTTTAAATAAAAAAATGTCAAGGAAATGGGAAAGGAAAAAAAATGGAAAGAAGGTCGACTGTCTTGGAGGTCATGGGCTCTCCTGTTCCAAAAGTGCGGGCAGATTTTACCGCCATGGCTCTCTTAACGATACTATTAAAAGGCTCTAGCCACCATCGAGGTTCCATCTCTTCTAGAGACTGTTGGAGTTATCCAAGATGATGGCAAGAGACCCGATGGTATGACGTTCGTTCCCTGGGAACGAGAACGTGCTCTGAGGTGGGACGCCACTTGCGTCGACACCCTCGCCGCGTCGCATCTCAGGGGGACAGCGCATAAAGCGGGAGCCGCGGTGGAAAATGCGTAGTCCAGCAAGCGGCGCAAATATGTAAGTATATTAAAAGACAGAACATATTTGTGCCGTTTGATGTAGAAACTCTGGGCCCAAAAAAGCGCAAAAAAGTTTTTAAAAGACATAACACCGCATCTTGTCTCCTCCGGTTACAAAAGGGCTGGCTCTTTCTTCGCCCAAAGAATCAGTATTGCAACTCAGCGGGGAAATGCAGCCAGCGTTCTTAGTATTAATATTTATTTTATTTTATATTTTGTAAATATCTTTTTCGAATAATTGTTAAATTATTGACATAATTATATTAGGTATTTTAAAAATATTAATTTATAAATAATAATAACTTTTCCCTTATTTTGCAAAAGTAGCTAAGAAAAGTAGGTAAATATCTGGCATAAACTCCTTTACTATCCCTATATTCGACTTGTCGCTTTAAGAATTATATCACTTTATTCAATTATAGGCTTTAAAAACACTAATCATAAGGTTGAAATGTGCTACGTTGTGAATAATTATGGAAAACGATAAATTTGACTCTATACGACCTATATGGGACAGAAGTTGCACTTTATTTTTTGCGGTTTTCCCGCGCTGTGAACTCCCGTATACCCTTCGTGTTTGGGCGATATTGACGTGAATTACTCCATGAAAATCATCAAATTCTGCAACACTTGGAATTTGATGATCCCCAACTCGGTTATGAACTTTGTTGTGGATATATATTATGTAAATAAATTACGTGTTTAGGGCTGATGTATTCTGTACAATAAAGAAAAGACGCTTAGAAAAAAAATCTTTGTTATTTTATTTAAAACATTTATTTACAAATATGCACAGTATCATTCATTTAAAAGCTAAGACGCTTTACATTATTTTAGAGATATTGGTACGTTACCTCAAAACATTAGTCATTAGTTAGAAAATATTATAAACTACAAGAATACATACATACATATCTTCACGCCAAATCCCTTGCGGGGTAGGCAGAGACAATTGAGCGCCACTTGTCACGATCACGACATACCTCTTTCGCTTCTTCGACATTCATCAACCTCTTCATACATGCCCTCTTGTTTCGATGGCTTTTTAATTCACCTTCAGCTAATGTTTTATTTATTTGATCATGATAGGCAAGTCTTGGTCTGCCAGGGCCTCTTTTACCCACAACTTTCGCATTATATATCTGGTTCGTCAATCTCTCTTCGCTCATCCTTTCGACATGCCCGAACCATCGGAGCATGCCTTTCTTTATTTTTGTACCTATGCTTTCTTTTATACCTACCCTTTTGCGTATTTCGTTATTACGTATACGGTCCATCAAAGTTACGCCGCATATCCGACGTAAAGACCTCATTTCTACTGCATTAACTCTACTCTCATGCGTATTCTGACATATCCACGTCTCGCTTCCATACATAAGTGTTGGTATTAGCATGGCATTGTGTATGGCGAGTCGAGCTTTATCACTGACATTTCGACTGGCGATCAGTGATCCCAGGGCCCCATTAACACTATTTCCCGCGTTCACTCTTCTTTCAACATCCCTATCATACTTCCCATCCGCAGTGAAAACACTGCCCAGATATATAATTTCATTTACCTGTTCTAGCGTTTCATCATCAATCTTTATCGTCAAGGTTGTCATCCTTCTTCTTTCAAACACTAGTACCTTGGTTTTTCTCGCATTTAAACGGAGTCCTTTTTCTGCACATCCCTCTTTCATTTCTGTGACTAGTGATTGCAATTGTTGTTCGGACGATGCCATAAGAACAGCATCATCTGCATAAAGCAGGCAGTTCACCACAAGATCACCCATTTTTATCCCACAGTCACTCTCCCTCACTCTTTTTAGGCATTTGTCGAGATATAAAGTGAATAATCTGGCGGACAGCACGCAGCCTTGTTTGACGCCCATTTGGGATTCAAAGCAAGGCGACATACCTCCCTCCACCCGCACACAAGCTTTACAGCCCTTGTACAGGGACTGTATAGCCTGTAGCAGTTTGTCATCCACTTCATACTCCGGCAATATGTCCCAAAGCTTCTTTCTTACAACTCTATCAAAAGCCTTCTCCAAATCCACAAAAGCACAGAAAACTTTCTGGTTTAAGGCCAAAAACTTATCTGTGATATTGCGGAGCGAGAAGACTTGGTCAGTGCATCCTCTTCCAGGTCTAAAGCCTCCTTGTGCCTCCCATAAAAGACCTTCTGTCTTCTCTTGCAGGCGTTTCGTGAGAATCTTGCCATACATCTTGCTCGCCAAACTGATCAAACTAATCGCTCGGTAGTTGGCACAGTCCAATCTAGATCCTTTACCTTTGTACAAAGGAACGATGACTGATTGCTGCCAGTCCTCCGGTACTCTTCCCTCCTGCCAGCAAAGGTTGCATAGTAGGTGGAAGGCGTTCCAGACCGGTATACCTCCGTATTTAATCATTTCGGCGAGCACTCGATCTTTTCCCGCTGCTTTGCCACATTTCAGGCTTCTAATTGCCGATTGCAATTCTTGCACACTTATTTCCTCTTTAGATGTAGACGTTGTATTTGAGGGTAACTCTGGAGGTAAAGTACCCGTCGTAACGTCGTTAGGAATCGTACTAGCATACATCTCACTAAAATATTCACTCCATCGCTCCAACACCTCATTCGTGTTTGCAAGAATGTTACCGCTCTTTGATCTAACTCTATTCATTCGACAAGATGTCAAGCCACCCTTGGCCTTCCTAACTTCCCTCCAGAAAAGTTTGGAGTTCTCCTTAAAGTTGCTCGTCATCCTGTTTTCACCTATTTCTTTACATCTTTCACGCTTCTCCTTAATCAAAGATTTTGTCTCATTCTTGCAGCGATGGTATATCTTCTTTTTTTCTCTTTTCATACTTTCATTCATATTTAGCGAAGCAACGTAATCTATCCAAGCTTTCTTCTTTCTTTCAACCGATTCTTTAACCTCTTCATCCCACCACGCGTCACCTTTAGTTGCTCGCTTTTTTGCTACTCCACATACTTCTTTTGCCGATTCTACCATACCATTTTTTAGGTACTTCCAGCACTCTTCTACATCTTTGCTCACATCTTTCAAGTTGATAAGTTTATCTTTGACGCGTTTCATATACTCCTCTTTCACACTATCATCTTGTAACTTTTCACTCTTTATTCTCTCTACTGCTGGCAGATTGCCACCTGATCGCCGGTGGCGCCATTTTGTGAATAGACCACTAATCCTAATGATTACTAGGTAGTGGTCTGTTCCCAATTCTGGCCCACGATACGCCCTGGTATCCAGAGTCTGTGTTCGCAGTCTTTCATCAACTATTATTAAATCAATCATACTCTTTTCACTATTCATCGTTCTTGTATACATGTGAATATCTTTGTGAGCAAACATTGTGTTGGACACAAAAATATTCTTTTCTAAACACACGTCAAGAATAAGCTTACCTGCATCATTTACTCTCCTATCTCCAAAATCACCTAGGACCGTTTCGTAATCTGCACGACGTGTCCCCACCCATCCATTCAAGTCGCCACATAATATTATATTTTCGTTCCCAACTGCCAAATCTAGAACTGTCCTGACCTGGTTCCAAAAATTCTCCAGTTCCTGCTGTGGGGCTGAGCTTACTGGGGCGTAAACCACGGCTATAAATATTTTTTTAAGACCAGTTTTTAGACGAACCCAGAGTATTCTTGGGCTTTCCAGGCAGTACTCGTACATGCTGTCGGCCAAGCGGCTAGATAGTAAAATGCCCACCCCCTGACTACCGCGATCGTTGACTCCCACTCCCGACCAGAGCGCGATCCCTCCCCCCGGCAAGTCCTGCATCTCACTACCCCTCCGCTTGGTCTCGGTCACGCCAATCGCATCCAACTTCATTTCATCCATCATATCTAGAAGTTCATTCATCTTATCTTTTATCCCTCCACGGACATTCCAGGTGCCAAGTCGGCACTCAGCTGTCCTCGATCCGCGCTTTTCGGGCCATGCGTGATGGGTTGCGGATCCCATCGCCGCTCGAACTACAAGAAAATCTCCTTAATTTAGTTATTTTATGTATGTATGGCAAGATTCTCACGAAACGCCTGCAAGAGAAGACAGAAGGTCTTTTATGGGAGGCCCAAGGAGGCTTTAGACCTGGAAGAGGATGCACTGACCAAGTCTTCTCGCTCCGCAATATCACAGATAAGTTTTTGGCCTTACACCAGAAAGTTTTCTGTGCTTTTGTGGATTTGGAGAAGGCTTTTGATAAAGTTGTAAGAAAGAAGCTTTGGGACATATTGCCGGAGTATGGAGTGGATGACAAACTGCTACAGGCTATACAGTCCCTGTACAAGGACGAGGGAGACTGACTGTGGGATAAAGATGAGTGACCTAGTGGTGAACTGCCTGCTTTATGCAGATGATGCTGTTCTTATAGCATCGTCCGAACAACAATTGCAATCACTAGTCACAGAAATGAAAAATGGAATGTGCAGAAAAAGGACTCCGTTTAAATGCGAGAAAAACCAAGGTACTAGTGTTTGAAAGAAGAAGGATGACAACCGTGACGATAAAGATTGATGATGAAACGCTAGAACAGGTAAATGAAATTATATATCTGGGCAGTGTTTTCACTGCGGATGGGAAGTATGATAGGGATGTTGAAAGAAGAGTGAACGCGGGAAATAGTGTTAATGGGGCCCTGGGTTCACTGATCGCCAGTCGAAATGTCAGTGATAAAGCTCGACTCGCCATACACAATGCCATGCTAGTACCAAAACTTATGTATGGAAGCGAGACGTGGAAGCAGAATACGCATGAGAGTAGAGTTAATGCAGTAGAAATGAGGTCTTTACGTCGGATATGCGGCGTAACTTTGATGTACCGTATACGTAATAATAATAACGAAATACGCAAAAGGGTAGGTATAAAAGAAAGCATAGGTACAAAAATAAAGAAAGGCATGCTCCGATGGTTCGGTTCAAGAGAGATTGACAAACCAGATATATAATGCGAAAGTTATGGGTAAGAGGCCCTGGCAGACCAAGACTTGCCTATCATGATCAAATAAATAAAACATTAGCTGAAGGTGAATTAAAAAGCCATCGAAACAAAAGGGCATGTATGAAGAGGTTGATGAATGTCGAAGAAGCGAAAGAGGTATGTCGTGATCGTGACAAGTGGCGCTCAATTGTCTCTGCCTACCCCGCAAGGGATATGTATGCAGTTATTTTAGCACAAAGTAAGATAAATAATAAATTGGAACTAACTTTTATAAAAGCAAATAGTTATGAGTGTCGTAAATTAGTATTTACTATTACGTGACGTCAACCGGCAGCAAATTGCAACTACAACGTATCCGAGCGAAAATTCGAAAGAAAAAAAAAGGATGAAGAAATTTTAAGACAATCGTCTTATACCTCATAAAATTATAAAGTTTATTTTCCAGATATACGTAAGTATTTATATTAAATTTAAAAATTGACAAATAGTTTTTTTTTTTTTTAATTTTATTAATTGCCTAACTACATTTATTATACATAAAAAATGCGATTAAGTGGAAAACTGTCCGCAGTGTAAAATTAGGGTAGTCTTATCTGCAATTGTAAAGTGCGAGAACCAAAATAATAGGAAAGTGATGTCTCAACTACGTTCCGGGAATAGCAGTGGTGGCACAATTTTAGCGAACGCATTATTTTACAGTAATTGTACCTAGCGGTGATGGTCTGGTTGTTAGATCGCTTTCCTTCAATACAAATGGGGTGTATCACTAACTTTTTATCACGATAGATGGCGCATGATAGATGGTACCTTATATAACTGTCAGTTGCATAGAAAACTTTTTTATTACGAAATTTATCATATTCTGGATACTATGTCGAAGTAAGAAGCTTTTAAGTGTACAAATCGAGATTTCCAAGCCTAATCAAAGATATGGTGATCTCAAAATTGCCGTTCTATTAATTCAACCTTTTTTTCTTTTTAAAGACGGTGTTCTCTTTCTTAATTCGTATTTTAAGGTAGGTAACGTTAATTTAAAATGCATTTTTATGTTATAAAAATACTACAAAAAATATTTATTAATTTCAAAAATTATGCGTCAAAGGTGTAAACAAGGTACCAGTGCCGCTAGCGACATCTACAAAAAGCTTTGCCTGATACACCCCATTAGTAATTACTGAAATAATTTGGCCTAAGCATTTACGGAACGAGCTTTAAAGGCGGCATTAACGGAATCATACAGTATTTGGTTGGGTATGGTTAGTGGCCCAGAGCGCCGTGGTTCGTGCGAAATTCTGTAATTACAAGAGATCTGGAGACATTTGTTGAAATGAAATGAAATGAAATAAAATCGTGTATTTGCAATAAATACAGTACAGTGGTCACAAAACTTTAGTCAGGTCTACTCACATATATTCTACCTGCAAGCAGGCGTGCAAATCTTTACTTACATATGGTTCAGTAGCCATTTCGTCAGTTGTAATTTTAGTTTAGGGCCCTGCAATAATTTTATTTCGTCAGGAAGCTTATTATATATTATTACACACATATTAAATACATTTTTCATACTTATGTCTTTATAGCAGGGGGGCTGGTATAAGAGATTTAAAAACTTGGCTCGGGGTTTTTTTTTTTTTTAATCATATTTTATTAGGGGCTTTTACCCAAATTGAGCATGTCAGCCCCATCGTAACCTAACCTAAATAAACAAACAATTATCAGTTTTCCAACTGCCTATTCTTATTATAAATATTTAAAAAAATAAATACTAACCTAGCCGATTGGGAACAAGGGTCAGCTAACACCGAATTGAAGGCACCCGTATTATATGGATTCAGTTTTAGATGATGTATTAGGTATTGCCTTTCGCCCTGGCTCCTGACACAATCCCTTAAGATGTGTTCTACATCTTCTACTTCACCACAAACTTCACAGTTGGGTGAAGCAGTCTTTTTCATCAGAAACCCGAATTTGTTTAAGGGAATTTGTCCAGAGCGAAGGAGAAATGCATTGACAACAAGTGTTCTATTAAGCCTGCATACAGAAAACCATGGCATATGAAAAGGCTCATTCTGTATTGTTTTGTACCAGATTCCTTTATCTAGTGATATTTTATTAAAATGATCTTTCCATAAATCATGGTACTTGCGCTTGTATTTAGATAGAACTTCGGAATAATGAGGTAGCATAGCTAATTCAATACCTTTTTGTACTCCTGGCTCTTGTTGTCGGCCTAGCTAAACGTATATTTTACCGGACTGACAACGGATCCTACAAGCATCTTCGGGATATCGCTCTTACTTTCGCACGGCCCCCGGAGGGGAGGCCACTACCTAGGAAGGGGCTCTTGGTACTAAACTAAAGTAGACAAATCTAGGAGACTAAATTCGTGAACCACACGGGCGTTGTTGTAGTAGGAACAGTGCCCAGCACCAAAGGTGCGTTGAATCACCGGCTGGTAGTTAACCGCCTGATTGTCCCAGCTGACGACCGACGTTCAAATTAAGAACTGTTACATTCAACGTCATTTTTAACTTTATTTATTTTATTTTAAATACTTTATTGCACTAAAATTGTACATAGGCGGGCTTAATGGCCAGGCATTTTCTAACAACCAACCTTTGGGAGTGTGGAGAAACTATGCGTGGGTGCAAATTTATTATTATAAACTACATAAGTACTAATAATACATATAAGAATAAATAAATACATGAATACATACATATAACTATAAAAAGCTAAAAATAAGCCTACACACTAATAAACAGTAAATGATAAATTAAAAAAATATATATATATAAATTAACACAAAAATAAAATGTAATATTAATTTAAGAAACACTGTTTTGCTTGTTTAGAAAGTAGGTGGTAAGTAAACGTTTGAAAATATGAACAGAGGGAGCCTGTCTGATCGTCAGTGGGAGCCTGTTCCATTGGCGAGCTTTAATCGTTACAATTATATTATTATTATTTTTATTTTATTATATATAGGTATATTATATTAATTATTTATTTTTTACATTATAATAATAAAATAATAATAATAAAACTTTATTTCAGAATAAATTCCATATGTGTTAGTAACAATTTTTAAAGATATCTTATAATATAGTAAAAATTCAAAATTATAATACAAAAATTTTTTATTTTCTTTTTTTCTTTTTCTGGGGCCCAGGTCACCTGCTGACATTCAGGCGTATCCAGTGCCCCAAGAACGGAGAGTCCCACCTATCAGCCCACACGGCCAGGATGCTGCTGGGGCTGCCCCACACGCGGGCGAGGATTGAGGCACAGCGCTTCCTCATAATAGCATGGAATCCATCCACCCGCGCCTCTGCTAGCATCCCAGAGGCACTGCAACGACGGGGCAGCCCCATCAGCACCCTCAACGCGTTATTGTACTGGACACGAAGGGCGCTGTATGCCTTCTGCGTATAATTGACCCACAGGCTGCATGTATAGAAGGTTTGGCAAAAGGCTCTAAAGAGAGTGACTTTTATTATGCAATATGTAAAAAATAATAATGCTTGGTGATGGGTAGGTTAGATACAAAATAATGCTAGTATAATAAGGTTCAGCTGTAAGTACATATCTCCTGATACACAGACTACTTTTTCAGAAGATAAGGAAAAAATTGTAAAGCATTTTTTTTTTTTTGCTTAAGTTACTATGAATTGTATTTTAAAATAAATTGTGTAAAAACGTTTTTCTCAATAAAGTATTTTATTTAATTATTATTTATTTATTATAATTACAGAAACTTTATTTTGGTGCAACTCAGCTCAAGCCGTCGATCCCGGTAATACAAACTTGTGGAATCGTTAAGAAATTGGCCTTGTTGTTCCTGAATGGCCCCTTACTACCAGTGGAGGTATAGAAGTGAACTTATGGTGGGTTGTGATGTGTGAAATGAAAAAAAAGTACAACTCTAGTGACTGCACTGTTTTAGCATTATCCTAGCTTATCAAAAGAAATATAAATGATTATAATATTATCGACCGCCTCCGTGGTCTAGTGGTAACAAACGTTGCCGTGAACTCGGGAGGTCGTGGGTTCGATTCCTACCGGGGGCAAGTTGTACATTGTATAATTTGTCTCGGTCTGGGTGTTTATATGTATAATATGTAGTTTATCAACCATCTAGTTTCCGTAACACAAGCCTCGTAGCTTACCACGGAAATTAGATGGCGCTGTGTGACCTGTCTGGAAATATATTTATTTATATTTAATCACATGAACATGAACACTGTACTCGCCACAATAACATTTCACACGTACAGATTCACACACGTCTACGCTCCGCCATACACACCCTCATAAACTTACACTCTCACACACACAGTTATGTATTGTATGTAAACAATATTTCACTTATTAAACTAGCGAATTAGCATCTAAAGTATAGATATACCTTTATTAGAATTAACAAGCAGTGCACCGCCCGACCCCTGCGACACAATGCTAACTTCAATCCTTAGTGGGTAAACTGGTTGTTTATCTTTGAAATCAACGACAGATATAGTAAGCTGGGTCTTACTGTTGAATGGTGCCAATAACCTTATTCCTCCATAGACTAACCGGTTTTGTACATGTAAATTTTAAATTGTACTTCTTAAATAAACATATAGATTATTATTATATGTCCGTTAATTGAATATATTTAAAAAAAATACGCTATATTAAACGATTACATACTGTAAAACAAAGCGTATGTTATTTTTTATCGTGTAAAGCTTCATGCAAAAGGGAGACGCTACTAGTTTTAAACGAATAATAAAAATATATTGTTTTTGTAAACAGTGGATACTATATATAAAGGTATATTCTAAATTTTAGATAAAAATATGCAATTTTAATATTTGTATTAGTCGTAGACGCCCGTCGGTCGGTCCCGGAACGTAGTAGGGTGTCTCATGGTGGCGGGCGGGTGGTGTGCGGGTGTCGGGCGGCTGGCGGGCGGTAGGCGGGCGGATGGCGGGGGCACTGCGGGTATCGAGCGCGGCAGTGGTCCCCGGGAGCATGGCGGGCGCGCTGCTCCTGGCGCTGCTGGCAGCTGCCGGCCCCAACACCACGGAACTCACTGAGCTCGAGCCCGCGCCGACCGAGATCGAGCACCGGGCGCCGCTGTTCCCCACAGACCTCTTCTCCGATGAGCAGCGGCGCTCGGGCGCTGTGCTGCTGCACGTGCTCGGCATGGGCTACATGTTCGTCGCGCTCGCCGTCGTCTGCGACGAGTTCTTCGTGCCAGCGCTCGACGTCATCATCGAGCGGCTGGCCATCCGCGACGATGTGGCCGGAGCAACGTTCATGGCAGCGGGAGGCTCCGCGCCGGAGTTGTTCACATCCATCATCGGCGTGTTCGTGTCCTTCGACGACGTCGGGATCGGCACAATCGTTGGCTCTGCCGTGTTTAACATCCTGTTTGTGATCGGGGCTTGCGCGCTCTTCTCCCGCACCACGCTGACGCTCACGTGGTGGCCGCTGTTCCGCGACTGCTCCTTCTACTCGATCAGTCTGCTGGTGCTCATCTACTGCTTCCGCGATAGTCTTATCTACTGGCAGGAAGCGCTGGTGCTATTTTCGCTGTATGTGGCGTACGTCATGTTCATGCGGTGGAACCAGCAACTGGAGCGCGCGCTGAAGAAGCTTATCTACAAGAACAAGGTGACACGGGTGCGAAGTACTGACCAGCTGATGCCCACGGTAAGCTGCCCGCCTAGCTCTCCCTACATGCCCACTTATTATTTTGTAGCATATCTAGAAGTGAGCATGCCTTGCATAACGTATTGGCGCCATTAATTACAGCATTCCAAGTCGCTAAGCTTCCAGTCGATGGGCACGATTTGTCATCGCTTGTTAGACGGTCATTAGCCGCAGTAATTTAGCAATTATAGGTAGGAAAGTGGATAATAACCATTAACTTTCAGAAGCTAAACATTTTATTTTTTCTTTGCAAATTGAGACCAGTCGTAACATTTCAAACCATTATTTTTATAACATTACTATAAGCATAAGTTTTATTAGTTAAAAATATGAATGTAAGTTACCTACCTCTACGTACGCACGTATTTTGATAGTGTGTAAGATAGTACGTGTTGTCTTTCGTCATGAACTCGCGGGGTTATCATTCTGACACAAACATCACCTCATTAAAATACAATTTTATTTTATTTTACTAATATACTTTGAAAATTCTTTCTTTTTGCGACAATTCCTTAAACTTTAATTTAACTACTATAGATATTGATAGTAGATTAGTAATTATATATTATACCTATATTTTGCTGTCTAAAAAAGACTATAATACAACAAAAACTAAATTTTACCTAAAAAAAGAAAACTTAGAAAATAAAAATTAAATACTTACAAAAAAAATAGCTCCTCCAAATCTCTGTCCTGTGGCATGGTTTTGGACTTTATTCATCAGAGAAATATCGAGCAGACCAGACCAGACCCACTGTCAGTCAACGTACGATTGTACTGGAAGACCGCATTTTCACTCTCGTCTTTAAACACTGGGGTATGCTAGATAACAAAATGTGACGGCATTCGGGCCTAGCTAAATGCGTCTATCAGCTTCTTTGCTACGCCTAATTGCATAGCCTTCCCAAGGTACACGACATTGACATTACACACGCAGATTGATCTCGGCACGACATGGTCATATTTAGATTCTTTCACCGTACTGTACCTCCATGGTCTAGCGGTTGAGTCCGTGGATTTAGACTCGGAGATACCGGGTTCGATTTCTGGTCGGGACACAATAATTTATTTAATTTATTTGTAATATTTCTCGAGGTACGCTAGGGAAATAGACGAGCTTGCCCACTTGTCATAATGGGCCTATAGTAAAGTTGGTTAAATGTGAACCTGCTTACTATCAGACAAGGTCCTTCAATTCGATATATATATATATATAATACGTTCCAATGATATACTATTTTTATATGTATTTACTATAATATATTTATGTAGTTTTTTGGATGGAATTTCACTCCACATATTTATACTGTCTCACTCTTCCATCGTGTGTGGGTAATAGATGAGAAGAATAGAGTCCCGGGCTTTTTTATTATTATTTCATTCTAGCACGACATGTAACCTTGCGCCGACCTCATGGTAAGTGGCGTGCGAGGTCGATGAATGTTAGCAAATCAGAGACTCATGACTGATATCATGACTGATATGCTCCGATCCGCTCAACCAAAATCAAACGGCCCCCCGCGCCTTGGATTAATGACGATATTCGCGGTGCAATGAGAAGACGCGACAAATCATACCGTAGGTATCGTAAAGACCGCTCTGATGAAAACAGTGCTTTGTATAGGGTTGCAAGAAATCGGTGTAATCAAATGTGTCGTATTGCCAAGCGTCGTTATTTCTATGAAAACCTTAAAAATAACTCTTTTTCAAAGAATTGGAGATTTTTAAAATCCGTTGGGTTGGGCCGTAGTCAAAGTCAAACTAATCTTGGCGCTGTTACACTTGAACAACTTAATATTCATTTTTCTTCGGCGCCTGTGATAGGTGATGCTATTAAAACGCGAACATTGACAGAGATTGCTGAGATGCCGATGCCTAATATAGAAAAATTTACATTTGCTGAAGTCTCGGATGATATTATACTTAAGGCGATTCTTTCCATTACTTCCAAAGCAGTAGGATGTGACGCTATCGGTCGTGCTATGATCGTTCCTATTATTGACCTTCTACTACCAACAATAACACACATCATTAACTTTTCACTATCAACTAGCCAATTCCCTTCCTCGTGGCGTGAAGCTTACATTATTCCTCTACCCAAAACATCATCACCGACACTCCCTAATCATTATCGACCCATTTCAATCCTGCCTTTTCTTTCCAAAGTACTGGAGTATATTGTTTATAAACAGTTCTCTAGTTTTTTGTGTGTGTATGATTTACTTAACCCACTTCAATCTGGTTTTAGACCCGGTCATAGCACTACTTCAGCTCTACTTAAGGTAACTGAAGACATCAGAGGCGGCATGGATGAAACCAAAATTACCGTATTGGTATTAATTGATTTCACGAATGCCTTTAACACAGTAGATCCTGATTTGCTTATCGCTATGCTTTCTCGCCTTAGTTTATCATCTGAGGCACTGGAGTGGTTTTCGCAATACTTACATGGTCGCCGGCAGAGGGTTCGCGTTGGTCAGGAATCGTCAGGATGGTCTAGCCTAGCCACAGGTGTCCCACAAGGTGGCATTCTTTCTCCCCTGCTATTCTCCCTATTCATAAATGCAATCACTTCTTCTCTACACTGTGACTATCATTTATATGCCGATGACTTGCAACTCTATGTAAGAACTGATATAAGCAATGTCAAAAGTGCCATTGCTTGGTTAAATGTTGAACTTTGTAACATCGAATCCTGGTCGAATCGATTTGGAGTAGTGGTAAATCCAAACAAGTGCCAGTCTATTGTAATCGGAAGCACTAGGCTTATGTCTAAAATTGTACTTTCTGAACTGCCACCTGTTCGGTACTGCAACATACCCATCCCATTTTGCAGTGACGTTAAAGATCTCGGTGTGATTATAGATCACAATCTTAGTTGGACAGCACAACTAACCAGTATTAAACGAAAAGTCTTTGGGTCGCTTCACTCTCTTAACAAACTCAAGAACTTATTGCCTTTAGCAGCAAAAATTGCGATAGCCCAAAGTCTACTTATACCACTTATAGACTACGGTGACGTTTGCTGTGTGAATATGACTGAGGACCAACTTAACAAGATGGATCGTCTTCTTAACACGTGTATTAGGTTCATTTTCTCTCTTCGTAAGTTTGACCACATTTCTGATTACCGCGCTAAACTCAAATGGTTGCCTATACGACCTAGAAGAAATTTAAGATTATTGTGTCTACTATATTCTATTTTAAATGAACCTAATACACCAAGATACTTGAAAGATTATTTTTCCTTTCTTTGCTCCCTACACGATAGAACACTTCGCTCCTCATTCAACTCCGCTCTTTCTATACCTTCTCATCACACCAACTATGTCTCTAAATCCTTTGTCGTTACTGCCTCCTCTCTTTGGAACAGCTTGCCTGTCAGCATTAGACAGGCTCCTAACAGAGCTTTATTTAAAAGGAGAGTTTACACTCACTTTATTAAGTCCTTGTAGATTTCTTTCACTGTCACTGTCAAACCTGAAGACCCTGGTGGGTAGTTGGTCTTGTGGTGTTATGTATAATAAATATGATTATCTTAAAACCAGTAGTTATTTTTATATATAGTATTTATAATATGTTTATGTATTAATGTTATCTATATGTTATGTATATGTGTATGTATTAATGTTATGTATATAGTATTTAAGTATATGTATGTTTATATAGGAATTGCTTACTTTTATGATATTTATTGGAATAAAAATAATTTATAAATATAATTTTCACTATCCTCGATCTAACAAAGAAATCTCATTTGTCCCCACGGTCAACGGTCAGAGAATGCCTTACGGCATTATGTTCGCCGATTGTAAATTACAATAAAGATTTTAAATAAAATAAATAAAATAAATATCAGTCCCTAACACTATGCCGGCTTGACTCGGCTTGACGGCAATTAGAGCCTGATCTCGCAACGTATAGACACACTTTACTAGGTTTATCGGCAAGAACGGTAGACACTTCCCAGCCCCGGCAGACTGGGCAAATTACCACCATCAGTCCGCCGCCTACCACCTATTTGTTGTTCTCGTTGAAAGTATGTGCCATTTGCAATGATGTTAAATGCCAATTTTTACTTTCAAGGAGAAGTAATATTGTTTTGCGACCGACAATAGTCTTGGTTAAAAATGATGTCTCCTTTTTTACTTTATTGTGCAACGAGACGCTCATCATCCACCATTCTACTCTCTCTACCCAACTAAATACTGTATGATCCAGTTTATGCCGTTTTGGAAGCTCTTTCCATAAATGTATTGACGGCAGAACGTAGGTCCATTTCCTAAAGTGGTGCAAAGATTTTGCTGGAACTCCTCTTGCACCAACTTCCACTGCGTAAAGAAGACTGCGAAGAGAACCTGTTCCTGATCTTATCTGTGAGATCATAATATATTTTCATACTTCAATGTTGGTGTCTTTTGGAATATTTTATTCCCACTTGGTTAGCTGGTAGAAAAAGTCGAAGTCGCCTACATAATAAGTAAAGATTAATAATTTATTTTAATAATAAATAAGGTTACATGTAGTATTATTTAGTAAAACAATATAAATACGAGATGTAATTCCAGAGTATAGCCGTGCAAATTTGCGTGACCAGCTCACGTGCGGTACGTTGGCAGCCGATGCTCAAGATTACCTAACTAATCAAGGGCGCCCCTAACCACTCTACAGCTCCGAATTGGATATACCGATATATCTACCTATTATCGTAAACGAGGCGTTGTACATATAAAGTGTGTGTTGGGATTACATAGGGGAATTTCGAATCGAATTTATGTTTTTTATTTATTTTATATTGATTGTGTTTGAGGAGATTATGGAGAAGGGTCAATGATAGGTTTCGCTATATAAACATAGTTCGTAGTGGAGTTTAACTACTATTCAAGACAAACAAAATATTTTAATCGAAGTATGTAGATACAAAAATATTAAAAAGAAATAGATTAACAACTATTTATAAAAAAAAACTAAACTAAAATACCTATAAAATTAAAACTATTCTACAAAATAAACTAAGCCACCACCTGGGAGGGTACCTAAAACGCTCGCCGCATTTCTTTGTTGAATAATAAAGGAAATATTTTGTTTTAGGTAGTTATGGCATTTGAGGTTACCACACTCTTGATAAATTCGTTTATCCAGCTCTTTTACGAAGGGTATCAAGAGAATATACAACCCATTGTTTTAACCCCAAATGCCAAAAAGTTATAACTTTGTTTAATGCTTTTATATTTTATGTGCTTTTTGAATTCGGCTGTATGAGCCTCACTCCATGATACAAGAGACATACCATCCGGCCGTTTACCATCACTACGTGATAGACCTGATGGTTCAAGGACGGACGGGATTTTAGCGATTTATTTTTTTATTTAATGATAATTTATAATTGTATTGTGAAAAATAAAAATAAACATCAAAAAAGTAAAGTAAACAAAAGCGAAAAGATTAATTCATAAATTAAAATTAATAATAAAAGATAATCCGTCTTTTTGAAAACAGTTATCAGTGTATGCGTGACGTGTTCTTTTCGCCGAGTGTGGCGCGTCGCATTAGATGCCAGTTGCGATAAGGCTGAATGTCTTTTGAAATATTTAACGTATGCCTTATAAAAAACTATTTCAAAAATGTCGGTAAATTTATTTCATCGAAAGCTGATTGACTATATTCCTCAAAAGTACACTGTGATTTGAAAAATATTCGTCAATGTTGGAGTGTGCGATCGAAAGCGATGCTAAGCTTTATCACAGCCCCTAGAACACAGAGTCCTAGACCTCTAGACAATTCCACAAGTTGGTATTAATGGAACCGGGACCGCCGTACACCACCATAAAGCTTAACAATCCTTAAAGTCATATATTATGTTGAGAGGGAGTATCAGATATGTATAATAAGGTTTTTTTTGTATATTTTTTATACTAGCTCGACATGAGACCTTGCGGCCACCTGTTAGTAAGCGGCGCGCGAGGTCCATGAATGTTAGCAACTGGAATCAGACACTCATGACTGACATCAGTCTCTACGCCCGCGCCGGCTTTACTGGGCATGACGGTAATTCGAGCCTGAACCCGAAATGTGTGGATACACTTTACTGGGTTTATCGGCACGAACGGTGGATACTTTCCCGCCTCGGTAGACTGGTCAAATTACGACCATCAATCCGCCTACCACTAAAGTATTTTTTGTATTCGTATTGAATGTATGTGCCATTTGCAATGATGTCAAATGCCAATATTTACTTTTAAGGAGAACTAATATTGTAAGCCTGCCATAGTGATATTTTATTTATTTTGCCTATTTGTATCCACAAACTCTCTTGCTGTCTATAAAGTTATTAGTTAGATGATTATTTACTATTATTGCTATTATTTTTGCTTGTTTACCTACGATATAGATTTAGTTCCACTCGCTACTGACTTTTTGTTTTAGTTTTGATAATAATTTTGATTTAATTTAATATTATTGTATTATTAGTTTAGTTTTAATTTAATTTATAATTTGACTTAATTTTATTCAATTTAATTTAATTTTATGTTAGGTTCGGCTCAATTTTAATCTAAGTGCTGTCTATAAAATAAAAATCATTTTGGCTAATGTATAACAAAATTCCTATCGTCAAATATGTATTAATTTAATGCTGTGATTTTGTAAAACCAATAAATAAATAAATAAAATAGTAGTATGTCATTAACAAAAAAACCCATAAACATTCGGTTAATTAATTTATTATGTTAGAGATGCCCCTGTTGGTAACCGATTTGTTAGTGTGGATGCTAATGTTTTGGGCCCCGTGATAGATGAATGTCGGCCAAATTTTAATGTAAAAATGAACCAACTTTAATGTACTTCCAGTAGGTAATTACCTAATAACAAAGACATTAAATATGCCTCCGTGGTCTAGCAGTTAAGTCCGTGGATTTAGACTTGGAGGTACCGGGTTCAATTACTAGTCGGGACACAATCATTTATTTTAGAAATAATTTATTTGAAGTAATATACAAACAATATAAAAGAATTAAATTATGAAATAAAAATTAAAACTAAATTAGAAAACTAATTATAAATAAAAATACTCACCCATGATTTGTTCCTGTGGCAGTGTGCCAAGAACACTTGCAGCGTTCCCCCGCTGCACAGCAATGCTGATTTGCTGCGCGAGAAAACTACCAGCCCTCTTGTCACATACATCATTAACCAGGCGCTTAGACAACTCTTTAATTATTTTAGATAATTCTTGACTTCGGGACGCTAGAAACATCGACGAGCTTGCCATTTGTCATGATTATTATTATTATTGATTAATAGGGAAGCAGCGCATTGCTGTATGCCTATATCAAGCACTAATGTAAAGTTTATAGAATTGACAGTTATCACCATAGTCTATTTCTATTGTCACTAGCCACTTGTCCAGTTTGATTGTTTTTAAAAGTGTTTAAACTTAACTGTAATATGCCTTCTAGTATTTTGTTCCACATATTTACAACTCTGTTATTCATGAAGTGAAATCTCACATTTGTATTGATGGATGTTCTTATTAGTTTCATTCCGTAATCACGGCGGGGAAATATCATTGTGTTAAACTTGAACATTTTTCTCTAGAAATATGATCTGTATACCTTACCTTCAGCTGTGAAATTTTCAAACTCGTTGTTTTTGGGACCTCGTAATGACGTTGATTGTTCTTCATACATAATGTACTTTACGTCGTTAAAAAGCTTTTAAGCCTAGCATGTGCCTTCTTTTTGGCAATTCGCCAGTTTTGAGAAGTGGGTTTCTTCACAATATATTACTCGAAATAGGAAAGAAGTCGAGAAACTAAGATGAAAATGGTAGGACAGGCTTTTAGGTGAACTCTTTTGATAAAATATTTAAATAGCTGCACTCGGAATGTTCGTATAAACAGAGTGATTTTAAAATAATGATTTAATAATCCATACTAATAAAGGATGTCTCAAAAACTACTTTACTTTTTTTTTTTATGTACCTACTATAAATATTTATTATTAAGCTTCGAGAGTAACTGTGGTTACAGTTTGGCGGGCTATTAATAAGTTATATGTATTAGAAAGTAAATAAATGATAGTTTTTTTTTTTTTTATGGATTATGAATCAGGTGATAGGGAAGGCAAAGGGTCCTGGCCCATACAGCCAAGTCTGACGTTACATATCTTTATTTTTTATGAGTTTATGAGGTTATCATCAAATTCCAGATGTTTCAGATTTTGATGCCTTTCTTGTAGTCACTTGCCCAAACATGTCGAATATAATATGGGAGTTCTCAGCACAGAAAAAACCTTTGTAATAGTGAGCAGGGATTGTGGGTGCATTAAATTGCTAATTTAAAATCTGATTTTAATAAATATCTAAAACTGTTACTAACAACTAAAGCTAAAATACACTAATATATAAATAACACAAGTAGATATAATAAATATATATATATATAAAATACACACAATATTATACCAATTTAGAGAAGTTATGTGGACTCGTCTTGCGTTTTGTGAATGTGTAATGTAAGTAAATTTTTAAAACACTTAAGTGAGGGTGCTTTTTGACCTTTAAGTGGAAGCCGATTCCACCGGCGAGCTGCTGATACAGTAAAAGAATCTAAACATCTGTTGGAAGAATGTGTCGAAATTAATTGAATGTCGGGAGAGGAACAAAGCGCACAACAGTGTGGCATAAAAATTGAAAACGATCTTGCAGGTATGGGGGACAGTAGTCACCAACGCTAACTTAAAAAAAATTACCCTCTATAGTTTTTTTAATATTTTTAATTGTCTTTAAAGGACATTGTACAGAATACATCAGCCCTAAACACGTAATTTATTTGCATAATATATCTAAACAGAGTTCATAACCGAGTTGGGGATCATCAAATTCCAGATGCTGCAGAATTTGATGCTTTACTTGGAGTCACTCACGGTATTATAGCCCAAACACGTCGGGTAAAATATGGGAGTCCACAGCGCGGGAAAACCGCAAAAAATTAACTGCAACTTGTGCCCCATATTTAAAGTGAAATTTATCGTTTTCCATAATTATTCACATTGTAGCACATTATTAAACAAAACAACACCACTTTTGACCAATAATATCCACAGCAAATTAATTTACAAAACAAAAACTTGCACTTGACATGTCCACGCAAAATGGCGCGAAGAACTCTACCCTGTATAGCCTTGACCATATTTCTTTAGGCAACTCATCAATTGCTCTATTTTTTCATTCGTATCTTGTACTAAAAAGACAATATTTTATGCGAAACGGTTTGTGCCGACTGGTAATTAGAACGCTGCTAATTGCAGAAAACCAACACTCCTTATTCATTTCACGAGTAGGTTTACTTTATTGTTGGTTAATTGCAGCGAGAATTCAATGAGAAATGGTCCGCTGGCCAGCTGCCAACATCTGGCCTCCGTGTTTCACCGAAATCGCAACAAAAGACGTTCCACTCTTGGTCAATACCAGATCCCGTTCCAAACTCAAATTGGAACCCGTTTTTCAACTTTTGCTTAACCTAATGATGAATGATGATCAGGGAGAGCGTGTTCTACAAGCTATACTACGGTAAGTGTTCTGAAGAGCTCCACAACCTCTTCGTCTATTTTATTTTATTATTATTTTATTATTTATTTTATTATAAACCTTATTGCACAAAGTACAAAGGCGGGATCTAATGCCGCTAGACATTCTATACTGGTGAAACCTTTGGGACAACTAAAGCAGTTACGACAAGATAAGGCAGGTGCTATCAAAACTAATAGAAAAATATTAGACTTCAATATATACTAGTGAATAAATACTTCTTTACATACTAATACATACAAATAAAACTACATACATACGTTCTATGAATATACATAAATATAATATACCTACTATATGATGACTATATTTATTTTTTATTTATTTAAAAACTTTATTACACTATGTACAAAGGCGGACTTAATGCCGCTAGGCATTCTCTGACAGCCAAACCTTTAGGACATTTAGACAGTATAGATGGTAGGTGCAATATTAAGTCCATATATATCAATATATACATACCAATATTTACTTACTATTACATAACACGTACATAAATAAATTATATATATATATTTCTCTGATTATATTTATTATGTGTATATAGTATATATATATATATATATATATATATATATATATATACTATATACACATAATAAATATAATCAGAGAAATAAATATAGCATAGTAGTGTATTAAGCTTATGGTGGATTTAAGTAGTCCGCATAGACCAGTTTGTTAAATAGTGTTCTATTTGGAGCTTGACGGATGTCCACCGGTAACTGGTTCCAAAGATGCACAGCCACAACCGCAAACGACTTGGAAATTCTCTATTATTTTAAAACTTTATTGCACAAAGTACAAAGGCGGATTTAATACCGCCTTCGCGGTCTAGTGGTAACAAACGTTGCCGTGAACTCGGGAGGTCGTGGGCTCGATTCCCACCGGGGGCAAGTTGTACATTGTATAATTTGTCTCGGTCTGGGTGTTTATATGTATAATATGTATATATTTAGTTTATCAACCATCTAATTTCCGTAACACAAGCCTCGTAGCTTACCACGGAAACTAGATGGCGCTGTGTGACCTGTCTGGAAATATTTATTTATTTAATACCCTAAGACATAAGAATGAAAAATATTGCATCCCCCCGAGCGAGAGAATTAAACCTCACTTAACCGCTAGACCACGGTGTTAATTCCCTTTATATTTTTTTTTTCTATATCATAGTTAATGATAATTTCATAATCCTTTGAAATTTACTTCTTAGAAAAAGTCGTAAGAAATATCTCGGACTATCTTATGACAAAAACATTCAACATCATTAGGTTTCTATACTGTACCGAGGCCTTAATGTAAGGGACATTTTGGCTCTGAGCCAGCAGAAACTGCCTCGCAGTTACCACGGTAAGCGACAGATAACACAGAACAGAAAAAAAAGGTAGAACGCTATAAACCTTTACACGTTTTATTTACCTAATTGCAGAATTTAAAAGGATAAGAGATATCATTTATCTTGTATAAGTATTGACCTAAATTGTATTTACAGTTATATATATATATATATATGCATTTTTAGATTAATTATTCTAACAAGAGTCCAGCAAGCGGCGCAAGTATGTAAGTATATTAAAAGATGCCGTTTGCTGTAGAAACTCTGGGCCCATGGAGTCCAAGCGCAAAAAAGTTTTTAAAAGACATAACACCGCGTCTTGTCGTCTCCTCCGGTGACAAGAGGGCTGGCTCTTTCTTCGCCCAAAGAATCAGTATTGCAATTCAGCGGGGAAATGCAGCCAGCGTTCTTGCCACCATTCCACGCGGACGGGACTTATATCCCTACCCTTAGTATTAATATTAATTTTATATTTTGTAATTATTTTTTTCGAATAATTATAAATGATTATTATATATATTTTTTATAGTTTGGTGTGAATTTTTTTTTAAATTATATATAGACCGCTCAGTACTTAAGTACTTGATTGATACGCAAACTACATATTTTATTTTCCAATTAACTTAATTGCACAGTAAAAAAAAACAATAATTAGTGGATACTTGGTTTTTTTTTAAATTATAGATCCATTTTTGTTTTAATCGAAACATGAAAAAGACAAATACTGATTATGAAATACAATAACCTCAAAAGAAAGTAATAATAATAATATGTTTAATTACCAATATACCTACCAAATACAATCTACACTTATTCCAAACAAATATTTATCAAATAGTAAGTATACTGCCAAAAAATATCAAATGTGATTAGTAGTGTACACAAGGCACTTTCATGCCTGACCAACTATGGGACCATGCAGTCGAGTTACCAAGAATAGTTTACAAAAAGGAAAATACAAATAAAAATTAAAAATTAAAATCTAAGTAAAAAAGCATTAAAAAATATAATTGTTGTGGTGTTTAAATCAACCGATGGTTCTTAAAAATTGTTCTGTATCTTGATAGTCCCATGTTAGCAACAGTCCTGAGAGTCCGAAGCTTCGCAGTATTCTGCTACACCTTAAAGATTTATTTATTTGAAATGACAATAACAACGACGCGAAGCGATGTGCATATAAAGTCAAAAATTATCGCGTAGCTACAATAAATGTGCGCAAAACACGAATTATGACTTCTACTTGTATTTTGTGTTCTGTGACCGACACAGTTAAACTGAATTATTGCAAATAGACGCTGAATAACTTATAATGATAGTTATCTAAAGGCAAAATTCTCCAGAAGTCTGGATCTTCTGTTCTGATAGGGCCTTGTGTAGAAGTGGTACAACCTACTGCCAGATCTGTTTTTTGCTCTAACATAACACTCTTTAGGTAAATACACTCCAGAAATGAGTACGAAACATATTTAAATATCAAAACAACACAAAGCTATCTCCAAAAACATATATTATTATTTATATTATTTTTTCAACATATTATTAATTATTATAAATTACTTACTTAATAATTATTAATTACTGCCGGGGTCGGAAACCACGACTTTATGAAGCGTATTCACATTTAGCCAACTTTACTATAATCCAACCATGACAAGTGGCAAGCTTGTCGATATCTACATCGTACCAAACTCGGGAAATATCACAAATAAATTTAATTTAGTAGTAGTGTTTAGTAATAGGCGGTGGTGGCTCGGTTGTAAGAACGCGTTCCTTAAATCCTACAAAGGTCGGTTCAAACCCCCGGCATGTACCAATAAGAAATACACTTTTCTTACGTTCATTTGTCATAGATTTACAACACCACCATTCCCGTGCTTCGGAGAGCACGTTAAGCCGTCGGTCCCGGTTCGACTAATACCAACTTGTGGAATCGTTAATAAATTGTCATTCAAAATTGACATTATATCCTCGCCAAGCGGTCTGGCCAGCGTGGCGAGTGTAGGCCAAATTCTCCAGATATATGTTCTGGAAGGCGATAGGCAGTGGAGGTCTAGGACGCTGTGTTCTAGGGGCTGTAATGAGTAAATGAAAATTAAATTTATTATCATGTACCGACCAGGAATTGAGTTAGATGCCTCCGCGTCTTAACCGCTAGACTACTGAGTAGAACTAGTGTACGGTGGGAACCCCTCCTCAGTCGTTATACCCCACTGTTGGGGATCGTGACTCCGTCGCAAACCATCTACCAGCCGTTTCTAGTGGTTGTTGTCCTCGACGCAGTGGATGGCTTGGTGTACTGGGATGTTTAGGTAGTACTTTTTAGGGCTTCTTTCTCTTGTTCTTTTACTGTCTACTTTTCCCATTACTAAAAGTGTTTCAAGATTGTCGGCACCTCCTTTAGCAATGTGGACAAAATATTGCAGTATTCGGATAAAGACGGCCGAAAATCTCTGTCCCTTGGCAAGTGTGACCGAAAGGTTAGTGCGTTGTGCAGTCCAATGGATTCTGAGCAAACGACGCCAGCACTACATCTCAAACGCATCAATTCTTGTCCTATCTGCGGCTTCATTGCGGAACATACAGTGATAAAATAAAATAAAAACATTCTAAAACAATTGCTGATTTTTGTCGTCAGCTCTAAGACTTACTTTTGCTTCTGAAGCAGTTAAGGCGTAGGACACTCATTGTTAGGTCTTTGCTACACTTGCAATTTCTGGCCAGTTAATGTTGGCTCGGTCTATGATTATCACCTTTGTCTTGCTACGGTTGATTTTAAGGCCTGACTTAAGACTGATGGTGCTCATTTTTGATTATGATGACTTGTTGACAAACACAATGTCGAAGAAGTTAGAAGCTTTAAAAAGGTGGATGATACAGGAGAATGTTGAAGATATTGTGGAAGGCTAGAGTAAGAAACGAAACCATCTTGCAGAGGATAAACAAAGGCGTGAAACTACTTAAAATAGTAAAGCGAAGGAAGTTGGAGCACTTGGGACACATCGTGCGCAATAAAACATATAAATTGCGGCAATATACAAGGCTCCAGAAGACCGGGGAGAAGACGCACGTCAAGAACCCCAGGGAGTAGTCCGTGAGGAGCACCCGATCCTGGTTTAGGACAGAGGCCAACAAAATTAAAATCGCCCTAATGATAGCCGACCTCCAGGTGATGGCACCTTAAGAAAAAGTTGGCTAAAATAAGGGTTATAATTAAAAAGTGTGGTTTTTTGACCACCTCGGTTAGGGATTGCGGTCGTGATTACTAAAATTAGTGAAACCACTAAGGAAAATGAATTCGTTACAAAAAATAGGAAACCTCGCCTGTTCAAGAACAGGACGGCTACCATAGTCAATAAAATTTAAGACATGGCTTTTAACACGTTTTGGTTTGGTCAAAAAAAAAAATATATATTAGGAAAAAATATATATCAATAAGTGGTAGGTGGACTGATGGTGGTAATTTGCACAGTCTGCCGGGGCGGGTAAGTATCCACCGTTCGTGTCGATAAACTTAAAATAAAAGAAAAGATACGGGAATTGAGTAATGGAATGAAAAGAGATAGGAAAATTTTATCTTAAGGAAATTAAGAGTTTTTTAAATATATTTATAGACGGTACGATCGAATAAATAAAGGCACCCTGTTCCGCTGACGTTGCAGAAACAGTTAGTGAATCTTAATATCTGTTGGAGGAGTGGAAGAGTCGGTTGTTTGTTTATTTTAAATTCTTTATTGCACCAAAACTTAAAATTAGGTACATAGGCGAGTTTAATGCCTGTTAGGCATTCTCTGACAACTAACCTTGGATGGTGAGAGATTATGGGCAGGGTTCAACAATCTAATAATATTAGTCTAATTTATAAATACACTACATACCAAGCAATTACATAAGCTACATGCAAGTATTATGAACATATATATATAATAAACAAAGTTGTTCAAATTCAAATTCAAAATAATTTATTGTCAGAAGTGTTTACATGTAAAATTTCAGAAACATTATCTTCATATACATTAATATTGAAACAATCTCCCCACATTAGGCATACAATATTTAATATTTTAACTAAACAATATTATATTATATTATTATTGCTTTAAATATAAATTAGTTTTAATTTTAAAACATATCATTCAAACATTTTTTTTTTACTATACCTACTTATTTACTAATACTAATAAAAATTGTCAACTACAAGGTGCAAATGTCATAATTAAAACCAAAACAATAACAACCAGCAATACAAATAACAAAAATAGGTACTCAATTTAATTGGCTGTCATTGAGATAGTCCATAATATTATAGTAACCCTTTTGGATCAATAATTTAATTAACATTTTCTTGAATGATTTAATTTCTTGGTCTTAATGCTGCTCGGTAGTTTATTATAAATTTTAGGTGTTGTGCGTAAACAAAAAGAAGGAAATACCATATTCTCAAATGTACGTCTATGGAACTCATTAATCATCCACCCATTCATTAGCCCGCGATTCTTATGCTTGATAAATGTGCACGCCGACTATGAAAGGTAGAAACCGGTGGAGCACTACCCAAAGCTATACCTTCATGTAAACAAAGTAACAAAAGATACGGGAATTGAGTAATGCTAATTCATTGAAAAGGTTTTTCTCTTTTGCATAAGAGATAAGTTTTAAAACTTCACGTAGGTACATTTTATCGTTTAGAATGTTTAATATGTATAAAACTTACCTCTAAGGAGTTATATTGAAGCATACGAGTACGTAGGATCATTTATTTATTTATTTTATTTTATTATGGCACAAACAGTAATTACAAATGAAGTTATATAATTTAAAAAGAAAACATAAAAGAAGACCTTTAGGGCCAAAAGTTAAACAAATTGTAAGCAGTTAATTATGAAGACAATATTCAAAAGAAAGATAAACAACAAGGAATAATATAGTAATAACAATAGGTAGTAAGTTAAACAGTTACAGTTTTTTTTTTTTTTTTATAATATTTTTTTAAGTCTCTTAAAGGTGGCTGGTGAGGTATTAAATCATATACAAGGTGGCGCAATAGAACGTGCATATAAAAAAATACACAAGATAATAAAAATAAAAATGAAGCATTACAATTTTATAATTGTAGTTTATTTTTTAATAATTACATTATCCAAATGATGACCCTCTACGACGGCACTCCTCTAACCGCAAACGGAAATTGTTGATAAACTACATATTATACTTTTTTGTAAATATATACATATAAACACCCAGACCGAGACAAATTATACAATGTACAACTTGCCCCCGGTGGGAATCGAACCCACGACCTCCCGAGTTCACGGCAACGTTTGTTACCACTAGACCACGGAGGCGGTCCGAAGAACATCGATCAGCTCAAAGAGAATATCCGTGAAAAGTTCTCAGCCCGATAGAACATACGTCTAGTCAGGCCGTCAACAAATTCCTCAATATTATTACAGACAGACAGTGGGGTCGTCCAGGCCCGGATGGCTAATGGGCCTGGGTTGGGGATGGGGACATTCCCCCGTTTTCCCCGGCAGGATCTCAGCGGGTAACCACCCGCTGGTAATTCATGCACGTTTGGTGCTGGGCGCTGTTACTGGTATAAAAGCGCCCGTGTGGCTCACGAACCCAGGGGGTCTAGGTTCGACTACTTCAGCTCTCCTCCAAGAGCACTTCTCTAGGAAGCGGTCTCCCGTTGGTGGGCCGAGCGTACTCAATATTATTATAATTGCGTGTCATCATAACAGCGCCATCTATGATCGATTAGAGGAACTTTTTTGTCTAATACTCAACTGAGCTAATGTCAACCTTACGATTTGTAATTTTAAGGCTATAATTGTGTGCAGCTGTAATAGCGCCTCTATAATCTATTATATTAAATCTAATTTACATATGTTTCGATTGGTCCTAATTTTCATATAGAATAATTTTCATATATAATATTAAGTATGTATATTTATTCATACATGTCATAAATTGATTATTATCAGCTTTTTTGTATTAGTGCTTATTAGTGTTTTTAGATATATTTTTAATGACTTCACATAACACAACACACAATATTTGCAATCAAATAAATTACAATACATAAACATTGAATGTAACGGCACCTAATGTCGCGGTATCACAGAAAACATGTTTTTTAATAGGTTACTTATAAGTAAAGTATCTCTAGCACGCAAAAAAAAACCGTTACGTAAAGTCCAACCGAGCTGTCAAATAGTAAATATGCCTTAAGGTGCTGTCTAAAATACCTCTGTAACGAAATTTGTGCGCACTAGAGTTACATAGATTATAGTTAATCCATTACTTTTGTTTTCGCATATAGCTAATAATAAAACATACATACCTATGTAATAGTTGACAATTTGGAAGGGGTTAATAATAGCGATCACAAATTCAACCTTAATGTGTTTTTCTTTATCCTTAATTACATTCCACCTTTCGTAAAGTGATATATTAATCAATTCAACAGTCGCTTTGTATCTCAACTAATGCTTCTTCTATATCCAAATTTACCCAGTTCTGGACAACATTGTTATATACCTGGACAGCAAAGAAACCGAAGCACACGCTACCTTCGAACTGTAGTCCGATTTTCTCAAAAAATATAAAGCTTATAGTAAAGTTATACCTACAGTAAGTTCACTTATTTCATGACAATTAAAAAAACTATTTTTTTAAATGAAAGTACCGTCAATTTAGATTTTAATCAAGCAACAAACACAATGCTAAGGATTTGCTCTTAGTACAAGATAATGTAACCCACGTTTTAAATTACGTTAACTAAAGCAACGGTGATGTATAGCTAACGAATAACGTGATGGCTTTACAGGGTAAATTTTTAAGTTAGCTTTGATGGCTACTGTCTAAACTACGAGAAATGTCGAAAAATGCTGACGTCCGGGCCGATTTTGCTAAAGAATAAAACTAAATCGTATTTTTTTTTAAATCTATTTTAGCCGGTCATTACACCCGAAGATTTTAATAATAGGTTATAAAGTTTATTCGAAGTAAATTATTATACATGTAATATAAATTAAAAGCTATCTATATAATAAAATTCGAAGTAGATACAATAATAGATAAACTATTCTACAAAATAAACTAAGGGCTTACCACCAGGGAGGGTACCTAAAACGCTCGCCGCATTTCCTCGTTGAATTATAAGGGAAATATTATGTTCTAGGTAGTTAAATTTTTGTCATATCTGACAGACGTAATCGATCTTAGACGATGCGTTTTCGGACGAATGTGCACTCCGCCTTACTCCGCCGGATGAGTCTACTCGTATATGGAAGTGATCGACGTCAGAGGTTAAATCGTCACCCGACGTTATTTTAAAGATTAACACAACTGGAAAACCACTCTTCTTTGTTAAATCCTTAATAAATCCTTATGTGTTTATATTCATTTTAATCGTTATGAAATGTACTTTCTGTTGGTATAACTTTAATAGTTGTAAGTTTTATATTTTTTGAGGAAATCATATTAGAGTTCCAAGGTAGCTGTTCCCGATTTATTTGCTGTCCAGCGTATTTTGTCCGTAATATGTTTTCTAGCTAAATTGACTATTTTATTCTATGCCTTTTATTACTGGCTATACTGACTTGAGCCTGTTCTTTGCAGCACCAGGCCGCAGCACAAACCTTGGTGAGTCTTCGCCTTCTCTAACGCATTATGTTATATATTCTTTCATTATAATCAGTGATCGGTGTAGTTACATTGATTTAGGGTCATTACTAACATTTTAAAGCTTTAGCTTGAAATAATAAAAAATACATAATTCGTATTGCTTCGAAAATGAGTTTACCTATTTCTTAAGTAGTCCTGATAAACATCTCCAGCGTTTCAGTTATAATATCCGTAACTGAAACCATCCGATACTAATAATAATCCGCAATAATTTGTACCTCAGCTCCCATCGCTACTTCATGAGTATTTAATGAGTTTGACAAATCTTTGTTTCGTTATATAATTTTTACAATACATTAAATAATATTTAATGAAACATATTTAAAATTCACAATAGCCTTGTTTAGACCGTATCCTATTTTAAAGAGCTCATTAAATAGTTCCAAAACGTTGATAAATATACAGCAACGGACGTTATTTGCACAGAGCAGCCGAAGCTTATGTGTTTTTACATGTTTTAGGCTGTCTATACTGATTTAAAAAAAAACGGAAAAATAATATGTAACGTTTATTTTCCCTTATGGTATTGAAAGCTAATAATAAAGAAAAGCTATACTTTTTACTTCTTCATGTGTAATATGGCCAAAGATTTGCTCAGTAGATGTAAACATTATGAAAATATACATATAATAATAGTTATGCAACTCAGTGGAACATTAGATAAATAAAGATATAAGGGTATGGAATTTAAATTAAAAAAAAAAAACGCTTATATCCTAACCTAACGTGAAATCGTACTTTCAGCCATAAAAGCTTTGATATAATGTTAGAAAGAACCCTTAATCAATTAAACATTGATTACATTTTATTTTTCTTTTATTATTTCCTACTTATATTATTTATTTATCTTCAGCTTCATGCTTATTTTTATTTCAGAAAGATTTAGGTACATTATACTTTTTTTTTCACTAATGGTAAGTGGCGCGCGATCTACACACATCAAAAGTGTCTAGGGATCAACATATATTTTTGCAATAACTTTTCTCCTGATTGATATTCATTAAAATTTTCTTTAAGGATTGATCAAATAAAATGTTTTCGTTTGTCTACAGTAACGATAAACCAAGTCACCTTTGCATTAGTAAAAAAAATTGCCATTTTCCTAATAAAGGGATTTTTGACATTTGAACCACTAACATTAAAGTTCGAAAAAAAGACTGAAATAACAGTTTTTTTTTTAATTTTATTGGGTAACTTAAACAATTAATAATCCGTGTTTCTACCGCGAACACTAACAACACAAGAACATCGGTTTGGCATACTCAAAATGAGTTCATCCAAATCACGCTGTGGAATGGCCGCCCATGTTCGTTGCAACAACAAAAAAAGGTCTTCTTGCGACTGGATACCCTCCATATTCGGCAGAGCTCTTCTCTGAAGAATATCCCATGCATGCTCAATCGGGTTCAAGTCTGGCGACTGAGCAGGCCAGGGCAGGACATTGATGTTAGCTGCGGCGAGAGTCTGTCTTACAACTCTTGCGGTGTGCGGTCGTGCATTATCATGCATTAACTGAAATAAGGGACCGATATGCACTTGTAGAGGAACGATGACGTCTGATACAACCGTCTCAGCATAAATTTGAGCGTTGAGGTTGCCTCTGATCCAAATCAACTCAGTTCTTCCGCCGATCGAAATACCCGCCCATACCATGATGGTTCCACCACTATAAGGATGGACTTCCTGGCAGGATTTTAATCGCTGTTGGCGTCCAGGGGTTCTCCAGTGTCGTATACGTCTTGTATCCGGCCTCATACCAAAACGAGACTCATCAGAAAAGCACACGAAACGCCATTGTTCTTCTGTCCAATTTCTGTGTTCAAGAGCCCATTGATATCGAGTCCTACGATTGTGCATTGCTATAGGTGGTACCCGTAGCGGTCTTCGGGAATGAAGGTTCACTTCATGCAAGCGGTTTCCGACTGTTTGGTCGCTAATTAAGTTCCCTGAAGAGCGATGAAGGCTCACGGCTAACATCATGGCGGTTATTGTTGGAGTTCTTCGAGCTGTGATTTGAATGTATCGGTCTTGTCTCCGTGTGGTGCAGCGATACCGTCCTACATGGCGCTCAGCCACGGTACCAGTGGTTCGGTAACGTGTCCAAAGTCGACTGATAACACTCTGACTTGTATTCAGAGCTAAAGCCACAGTACGTTGCCGGGAACCAGCTTCTATCATTCCCACGGCTCTGATCATTTCTTCCCTGCTTAAATGACGTCGCCGCTCCATAATAACGTTGGTTTTAATCAGTAGTAGGGAAACAGTAGCACTAATAATGTCTTCAATGCGTCTTATGTTTTTATAGGGAAAATATTGACAGCTGATTTTCATCTTTTACTCGAATTTGATTGACAGTTCCTGTTTTAAATTATGAAATGCACCAAAAAGGATCCATATAAATTTATAAAATCATAAATTTATTACAAAGCCACATCTCAATCACAAGAAATCCGCATAAACATGCTTGATCCCTAGACTTTTTTGATGTGTGTATCTGACTGACATCAGTTCCCAACACTACGCCGGTTTGATTAGATACTTTTCCCACTTCGCTTGAACTACTCCAGTTCTGTTACTTAGTCGCAATTAGTGAATTTCGTTATTTACTTCAGAGGTTGCGTCATAATTACAAAATATTATTCAATTCTCAACTCTATAAGCGCTCGACATTGACAGCGGCAGTGTAAATATCAACTTTAATAGCGGTATAAATATATAGTATTCTATATATATATATATATATATATAGATTTATTTATTATTATTGTTCGCGCCTGATCCAGAACCTTCCAGCTAACTATGCATATGCCAAAAACCCGGACCAAACGCGAACAAAGGCCTTCAAAAGCGGACTGTATTTAATTTTTATAATAGCAAAACGGCTGGTAACGACCAATCCGGACACAGAGGTACGATATCGGAAACAGAATAGGATGGGTCACTTATGCCACGTACCTTTTCACAGCTTCACTATCACCTATCCTGGCCAGGATATTCGCCAAACTCAATCACTTCACGATTATTAGTTCCTTCGTTAGCACAGCTGTCCGCGGAGAACACAACGGCGCGTCTTCCAGAAGAGCGGGATCACGGTAGATCATAGACTTCTCACTGGGTCGGGGCGCGACGTGCGACTGACGTTTTCAAGCAATGAAGTTTATAAAGAAAACTAATTTCTGCAAGTCCACAAGTGGGTACTTCTCGTTGCGAATATAATTAAAACATTTGAAGTAACGTGGCGCCATCTTGTGGTGGCATACTTGGTTAGTGGAAATGGAGGGAATTTTGTATTGCTCATTATTAACCGATTGAACTATTACAAATATAAGTTAAATATTGGCGTAAACAATTATTATTATAAATATTTGCATCTACCTTATACTTGAAATGGTCCACATTGTCCCTAAAGTTGGCTGTCAGATATTGTCTAGCGGCATTAAGTCCGCCCCTTATATGTGCAATAAGGTTTAAAAAAAATAATTGTTAACGGAATCCTTTACATTGTGCTTAAGTAACAGAATAGGGTTACATGTTTTAGGAAAGTGGAAACACAGATGTTGGAAGAGCTTTCCACAACTTTATCCTGGGACATATGTATGAGTCCCCAAATTTATACGTACGCGAAGGAATGGTGACTTCGGTAGGTAGGTGCTTCTGACCTGTGCGTGTGGTTCGGTTGCGGAATGGAGTGGAAGGAATAAGATTATAGAACTCTCCAGAACACTCACCATAGTATAGTTGTTAGAACACACTCAGAGAAGCTACATCTCGGCGAAGCTGCAGGGACCATTTATTATTTATTAGCACCTATTATCGAGCCTCTTAGGCACCTATTACTATGGTATAAATTACAAAAAGTAAATTTTTAAAATTTTATGTTAAGAGGGTGTAACGCTTTTTCATCCCTCTCGCTCGCACAATCCAATATTTTTAATTTTTTAAACTTACTAGGAAATAAAATTACGGATATAAATTTTGTTTTATTTTTTGCTTCATCTGTCTAAAATAAAAATTGTCCGTAATTCTATTTAAAACAAAGTTGATGATAGATTACATTTCTCGGAAATACCCTCGACTTGAAAAATCTTTGAATTTTGAATCTTTTCGGCAAAATAGGCAGTTCACAGTCCAGAGCTTCCAGTAAACCAAAGAGAAAGCTGCAAACCTATGTATATACAATTTAAATTACTTACTTTGACAGCCTTATATAATTACGAGGCATGTAATTTTGTTAAAGAACACCCTTATTATTATAAAATTAAAGAAAATACACATCCTCGCCAATGCCGAAATAGATTCGAAGTGTACCCATACATACCAATAAAAACGGCATTTTTTTGTAATAGTGTGTATAATATGGCTGCTACATTGTTTAATAAGCTACCGGATGACCTTAAATGACCAACAAAACATCAATCTTCAAACAAAATTGTATGACATTTTGGCAAAAAAGGCTTATTATAATCTTAAAGAGTACTTAGAAGATGCATTTTATTGACTTTTTCTTTTATTTATTTTTGTTTGTTTCTTGTCTCATTTTGTTTTCTTATTTTATACTTTTATATTTAATAATAATAATAATTAACTTTAAAAAATTGTTAATATTTATATACCTATCTCTTAGGTCAACTTTTGTAGCTCACAACCACCTGTTAAAACCTAAATAAATGTACCAAAAGTTAATAAATAAATTATTGATTTTGATAATTTAGTCGTACTAGTTAGTTTGGGCGAAGATTTTGGTAAAGTGGCAAGCGATGGATTCGTTGATTGCGCAGTGGTAGTAGATACGGGTATAACGCTTGTGTGCGCTAATTTAGCTTCACTAATTAGCGTCGAATAAAGTGTGGATTGGTTATAAGGTAAAGTGACATTTGAATAACAACTTCCGGCTATTAATAATAATAATATTGGAGTGTGCGAGGGAAAGGGATGCAAAAGCCCTTTAAAGGAAGAACACATGAAAATACATATGAATATTTTATGCTATTTTAGTTTTGGCATATCAAACTTTTTAAACTTTCGCGCACGTTCATAATAGATTTTTATAATTTTAACGGGTCTACGCGATTTACCTTAGAGACATATTTCTCCCGACGTTTCAGCCAAGTTGCATTGGCCGTGGTCACGGGTCGACTGGTAATATGTCTCTAAGGTAAATCGCGTAAAGACCCGTTAAAATTATAAAAATCTATTTTGGCATATCGTCTGTGAAATGGCTAATACATAGTTCTATCTCAAATGATCTATGTGACGGTCACGTGGTAATGAACCAAAAATAAAAATGGCATAAGTTCTCAATAGCGTGAAATTCAAAATACGTAAAGTTATCAATAAAAAAATAATTAGTTATTAGTCTTTAAATTTTAGCAATTACCAGGTATGACGAATTGCCACTTAACAGACGATATGTCCCTCTAAGTAATAATTTTATCTATTTTAAAATACCTCGATAATAGGTGCCCATTTTGATGGGGTCGATATTAGCTTCAATTACGTTATAATTTCGTTTTAATGCTTATTCTTACATGTACGAGTAGGTACAATTACACTCTGCATATATGTATTGTATAATGTACAACTTTTTTATATATTTTATTATAGCTTTGTATATATGTGTAGTGATTTGCTAATGTGTATGTATGTATATGTATAACCCCCTGTTTATTTGGTAATTTGCTTGTCACTTTAACATATGTGCTTTAATTGTTAGTTATTTATTAGTAAGGTGACACGGCCCGTATACAGCCACGAACTAGTATTAAGATTTGATATTTATTATTATTGTAAGCTGACTCGGCCCTTTTACAGCCACGAATTTATATTTAGTCGACACGGCCTATTTACAGCCACGAATTTATATTTAGTCGACACGGCCTATTTACAGCCACGAATTTATATTTAGTTGACACGGCCTATTTACAGCCACGATCTTATATTAAGTAGTTATTAAGTTACCTTATTATTATAATTGCCTTGCTTATGACAATAATGCTATTATAACACACATAAATCGGGATTGTTTACCTGTTACGGTCCAACCATGATTACCTAACTTATGTTTGTTTATTATATTATTTTAGTGCTGACAATATCCAAGTTCTTTCAAGATAACCCATGGAAATAAATATTTTGATTTTATTCAAAATTAAAGAAACTGAGAAAATAGCCTTTAAAAAACTAAATTACGCAAAAAATGAAGACAATATGCTTAGCGTAATGACTCTGCAGATGCCTACGAGGATTCTAATTAAAAAGTTGCCATAAAGAGACATTAGGCTTCTCGTCCACCTGAGAATGTGCGAGGACAGTGAGGGGTGCGAGAGAGGATAGAGGATCATTAATCTTGTATGGGGATTTGGCCTGAATTGTATTCATAATTATATATGCTTTTTAGATATATGTTAAAACAAGATTATAATTTATGTAGAAAAAACTCTTTTCTTTTATATAGTAGATGTTCAAAATATCATCATGATAGCTCTAATATATCTACATATTTTAGTTTTCAAATTAATTCATATACATAAAAGCTACCTAAATAATAAAATTCGAAGTAGATACAAAAATATTAAAATAAAGAAGATTAAAAAACTAATTATAAATAAAACTAAACTAAAAATATCTATGAAATTAAAACTATTCTACAAAATAAACAGTTTTTATAAGAGTGTGGCGACCTTAAATGCCATAACTATCTAAAACAGAATTTTTCCCTTATGCGGCAAGCGTTTTAGGTACCCTCCCTGGTGCTAAGCCCTTAGTTTATTTTGTAGAATAGTTTTAATTTCATAGGTATTTTTAGTTTAGTTTTTATTATAATTAGTTTTTTTATTTATTTTATTTAAATATTTTTGTATCTACTTCGAATTTTATTATTAATTAATTGCACATTTCAAAGATGCGGATTTTACATGTAGGCAATTTTTCTATAGGCACATCATAACAAGTGGTAAGGCTAGTCGATGTCACTAGCGTACCAAACTAGATTTTTTTTATAAATAAATAATTATTGTGTCCCGACCAGAATTCGACCTCTGATTCTAAATCCACAGACTTAACCGATGGACTACGGAAGCAGTTTTTTAATCATTGTAAATGGGACCTTCCAGAACATATATCTGGAGAATTTGACCTACACTCGCCACGCTGCACGCTGGCCAGACGGCTTCGCGAGGATATGATGTCAATTTTATATTGACAATTTATTAACGATTCCACAAGTTGGTATTAGTGGAACCGGGACTGACGGCTCTTCGAGGCACGGGAACGTTGGTGTTGTAAATCTAAGACAAATGTACTTAAGAAAAGTGTATTTCTCATTGGTACATGTCGGTTGAACCGACACTTGTAGGATTTAAGGAACGCGTTCTTCCGTCCGAGCCACCACCGCATGACCCCGGTTAATGGACTAATAATTTGGTGGGTAAGCAGCTTAAACCTATACAGAGGCCTCGTGAATAGGGGATGATACGCAAAACTTTTCCACTCCGAAAAGGAGCAAATTATCCAAAGAACCTACTACAGCGTTTGTACTGTGTCTTGTTTTATAAAAATGAACTGCAGAATTTCTGCTACCTAGATAAAAGTTTTTGTTGAAGGCTTCTGCATTAATGTTCTTGTTCTAAAAGAAAATACCTTATTGAGAACGAATCGGCAGATCAATTTGAACGAAAATTAGTTGTATGATTTGATATATAAACGAGTTAAATCTGGCAAAAATCAAACGGAAAATGTGTAAATATTGCTGAAAAATCATAGTCACTGATTGCGACCGCGCACCGAACATTTGACTAAGCAACAATTGTCAAGTTGCCATCTCCCGAGCACCATGGTTCGTGCGTAATTCCGTCATAGCTCGAGATCTGGAGATGCCTAGTATTGAGGTGTTTGTCGTTGGCCTGACTAGACGTATGTTCTATCGGGCCGACAACGGACACTTCAAGCATCTCCAGAATATCGCCCCGTCTTGCGCTCGGCCCCCCAACGGGAGACCACTTCCTAGAGAAGTGCTTCTGGAGGAGAACTGAAGTAGCCGAACCCAGATCCCCTGGGCTCGTGAGCCATACGGGCGCTGTTATACCAGTAATGGTGCATGAATTACTAGCGGGTGATTACTCGCTGAGATTCTGCCGGGGAGAACGGGGGAATGTCCTCATCCCCAACCCAGGCCCATTAGACATCCGGGCCTGGACGACCCCACTGTCTGGTTACGGACTTTTTGATCATATCTTTACTTTCATATCAGCCAGTTTCTCGAAAGTATTTTTGGTACTTAATTATTACTTTTACAAACATATCTTAAGAAATACATATAACATATCTAAAGACAAAAGAACCGGACATTTATTATTGGTACCCATAAAATCAACAGCTCTTATAATAACCCTATTATCCGTATGTGTCGACTATTTAATGACCTTTCCAGCGATACTGTGAATCTAGACATTTTCAACCCAAATGTTAGTCTATTTAAGAGACAAGTGTTATTGATTGTAAACTAACCTAAAGTGACTTTTTACTATTCTTATATTGACTTATACTAATATATAACCTATGATATAACTTTCAACATAAATTGACATTAATAATTATATATTTATTCTCGTATATATAGTATTATTATATTGATAATGATGAAAATGGATGAAACCTAAAATTTTATAACTGAAAAACACTGTTGACTCTAATCATCCAAGTAGCTACGAGTTTGTGTAGCATGCCGTGTACACTGCCCTTGGGTTGCAATACCGACCTTATAAATTATAGTAAACAAGTAATTAATAAATAAATAAAAACTTAAGAATTAATTAAGAAAGGAACTGACATTTAATATATGGGGAATTGTCAATAACAAATAATAATAAAAAATGTAAATCAATCCGATTTGAATTAAGAAAAAAAATTAGATAATTATTTCTTAGCTAAGAAATAATTTAGTAGAGCTGAAGTTTCTCGAAAGATACCTAATTTTAGACAGAAAAATAGCAAAAACATTTAATACCATTTTCCTCGATTTTACTATTTTAAAAAATATAAAGACAAATTTAGAAGCATTCTATGGATTCACTGTGCGGGTGCCGGGTCTATCCTGTGTGGGTAAGAGATGAGAAGAATGGTGTCTCTAACTTGCGACCGACAATAAGCTGGGTTAAAAAGGAGGCCTCCTTTTTTTTCTATTGCGCGATAATACGCTCACCATCCACCATTCTACTTCTCTCCCTACCCAACCAAATACTGTATGATTCCGTTAATGCCGTCCTGGAAGCTCGTTCCATAAATGTATTGACGGCAGACCTGCTTAGGCCCAATTCTTTCAGTAAGTGATGCAAAGATTTCGCTGGAACTCCTCTTGCACCAACTTCCACTGCGTAAAGCTGAGTCTTGAACCCGTTCCTGATCATTTCTTCTGTGAGATCATTATATTTATTCGTGTTCATGTTGTGGTCTTTTATAATATTTGATTCCCACGAAACGGTAAGTTCAATAAATATTTAATATATCTCAAATATATATATATAAATAAAATAATAAAAAAACCTAAATAGAGTGTTCGCTCTCTATAGTGGATTGTTTCTGGCCTCTTTGGCACGGAGTAATTTGCTGTGGACCGCGAGCAATCTAAATTAATATTTATGAACTACTGTGGGTATGGTATTGTTATTTTTATTTTTGAATATATGTAAATGTTTCATAATTGTATGCTGTGTGCACATGCTTTTGGAGATGGTACTGGAACTGTATTGTAAAGATTTGTAATTTAAGAAATGTTTTGTACTCATTTCTGTTGTGTGTACTTAATAATAATAAATAAATATCTGTAGTATTTTTATTTCCTAGTATGTCCTTTTTTCTGTTCTAAACGAGCCTGCGACACCTAAATACCTCAAGGATAAATTTGCCTATCTTTCTTCGTTTCACGACAAATCCCTTCGTTCTTCTCACAGAAGCGGCGTCTACAAAAGCGCTGGGCCCATTCCCGCTGCCCCAGCACCAAAAGAGAGCTCAACTGCTTGGCAGAAGAGCTCTCTATGGAGATCGCCGCCTTTCGAGGTCGAACCTGGGAGTCACTTATGGACACCATCGGGGAGGAAAAGGGGAACCTCGTTTCCCTCTACCGCCTCACAAAGAGCCTAACTAATGCTCCTCAACATGTACAGCCATTGCTTGACGATCGCGGAGACCGGTGTTATTCCGCTCGAGATAGGGCCGAAATCCTGGCCAATCATCTTGAGCGGCAATTTCAGCCTTTCCCGGTCGTCGACCATACCCACAATGAAACTGTGGAGTGCAAAGTACGGGAGATGCTCAATTCCGAAATACCGCCGGCCCTACCCGGGCACTTCTTCGTGTCGACGACCGAGGTCTGCAAAGCAGCTCTTCGTCTAAAACCGAAGAAGGCCCCGGGAGCTGACGGTATTTCTAATATTGCTTTATCGCAGTTGCCGCACAGAGCCATGGTAGCTTACACCAGATTATGTAATGGGATCCTTCGCACCGGCCACTTCCCTGAGTGCTGGAAGTCTGGGAAGGTTATTGTCATCCCCAAACCGGGAAAAGACCGACGCCACGCCTCAAGCTATAGGCCCATAACCTTGCTGCCACACCCGGCAAAGTTGTTTGAGCGCTTGTTCCTCCGGAGGCTGAAACGTTACATCGAACTGCGTGATGAACAATTCGGCTTTCGAGAGGGACATAGCACCACGCTCCAACTGACCCGGGTGCTGCACCACCTGGCGGTTGAGAAGAACGAGGGCCGTCGCTCTGTCGGCGTCTTTCTTGATATCGAGAAGGCGTTTGACAGAGTCTGGCACGACGGTCTCTTGTACAAACTCCTCAACACTTCAGTCCCAAAAATGGCAGTAAGGAACCTGGCGTCGTTCCTGGAGGGACGACGATTCCACGTCGCTGTGGAGGATCTCACATCTCTGGAAAAGCCTATTCTGGCTGGGGTTCCACAGGGCAGCTGCTTATCTCCCGTACTTTACGCGCTGTACACTAATGACATCCCAACCCTCTCTGAAGTCCTGGAGGAGGATGGGGAGGACAGGGAGGAGGATGTCATGCTCGCACTGTTTGCGGACGACAGTGCCTACTTCAGCTCTTCTCCAAGCCAATATGAGGCTGCTGACAAAATGCAGGACCTCCTGGATCTGCTCCCTGCGTGGTTGGACAAATGGCGTATGTCCATCAATGTCGGCAAAACTGCCGCATTGATGACATCCAGATGCCGGCTGCCTCCACCACTGCAGCTTCGGGGACAGAATATCGAGTGGACTCCGACCGTAAAATACCTGGGCTGCATCATTAACAGGACGTTAACAATGGGTGAAATGGCCTGCCACGCCGTTAATCAGGCGAAGGCGGCCCGAGCCATGTTGCGTCCTGTTATGAATTCCAGCTTGCCGCTCAGGTTGAAGGTCCGGATCTACAAGATGTTCATTCGTTCTCGTCTTACTTACGCTGCGCCAGCCTGGCATCACCTTCTGGCGAAGACCAATAGGGACAAGATCCAAAGTCAGCAGAACATATCGCTCAGAGTTGTCTCCCGAGCGCCGTGGTTCGTGCGTAATTCCGTCATAGCTCGAGATCTGGAAATGCCTACTATTGAGGAGTTTGTTGTCGGCCTGACTAGACGTATGTTTTATCGGGCCGACAACGGACACTTCAAGCATCTCCAGAATATCGCTCCATCTCGCGCTCGGCCCCCCAACGGGAGACCGCTTCCTAGAGAAGTGCTTCTGGAGGAGAGCTGAAGTAGTCGAACCTAGACCCCCTGGGTTCGTGAGCCACACGGGCGCTGTTACACTAGTAACGGCGCCCAGCACCGAAAGTGCATGAATTACCAGCGGGTGGTTACCCGCTGAGATCCTGTCGGGGAAAACGGGGGAATTTCCCCATCCCCAACCCAAGCCCATTAGCCATCAGGGCCTGGACGACTCCACTGACTGTCTTCTCACAACTCGCTTCTTTCTGTTCCCTTGCATCATTCTGGATTTGTTTCAAATTCTTTTACAGTTGTTGCCACAAATTTATGGAACAATCTCCCTGTAAACATAAGGCAAGCGTCTACCAGATCTTCGTTCAAAAAACTCGTCTATCTACACTCTCTAAATAGCTCCCAACAATGTTAATATGTGTATATATGTATATTTTTGTGTATGTATTAGTATTTAGTATATTGATATTACAGTATATGTTAAAGTATATTATGTAAGTATATATAATTATATTGAATTTATCCTACTATTAATATTTATTTCATTGCACCTATAAATGTTCTAATTTGTCCCTAAGGTTTGGCTGTCAGAAAATGTCTACGGGCATTAAGTCCGCCTTTGTACTTTGTGCAATAAAGTTTTTAATAAATAAATATGTTGATAGAAGACTACATTTCTCAGTGTACTACTCAGACTTTAAAAAATCTTTGAAAATATAGAATTGTGCGAACGAGAGGCGTCCAAAATCGTAAAATTCTCTTAAACACAGAACAAAAACTATTTTAAGTTTAATTGTACGAATGCTATTGAGGAAGAATTCAGTTCCTTAAGTTGTAGTAGAATTTGAAAGGTGATGATGGCTGTAACCCAATTGAAACCCTCATCAACTTCAGCAATGTTCTGTAGGTCTTCAGTCTATCTGACGGTAGGTCTTCGCCCTATAAGTGGCCTCTATTCTAGAACCCTTTAGCCCCATCGCGATACATCGGTCGTCTTAGCTTTGAAATTTTAACTTTGTAACTTTACCCTTACCTAAAATCTCGTTTCCAATTTCTGTGCGCATACACACAGTTGTTCTCTTCGCTCTTCCTCTAATAATCAATTAAAAATCCCGCCACATTCGTCCAGCAGATGTTCAGATTCCTATACAGTATCAGCAGCTCGCCAGTGGAACCGACTACCTCTTTACATTCGTAAAGCACCATCACTTATGTTATAAAAATTTGCTCACTAAACACTTTCACAAAAAACAAGACGAGTCTACATAACTTGACTAAATCGGTATATTATTGTATGTATATAAATATAGTATGTAACCAGTATATGTATGTGTTATCTATGTATTGTATATATTTATATTATAGATTTAATATCGTTCTTTTTTTATTTATAAATTTTAATTCAATAAATCTCTTTATCTCAAATATTAGCGGTCATGCACCTTACAATCCCTGCTCACATCTCCCAAAGATTAGCTGTTAGAAAATGTTTTTAGACATTAAGCTCGCCTATGTACTGTAAAATGTATTATTTTCTGTGCAATAAAGAATTTATCTATCTATCTATATAACATTGGTACTCTGAGGAATATCAACGTTTTAAATTCTATTCATAAGCAAATAACAAGCATAGCTCTCTTCATAGCTTGCTAAGTAACCTTGAATTTATGGACCAGACCAGGTTTGAGTATCTTAAAGTAATAGAATGCCGCCGCAGATATCGCCAAAGTTCTTATATTAAATATCCGAAGGAAGTATCGATCCGAGAGTACCTTATGGAAGTAAATCACGCGATTCCCACTAAGTACAACCACGCACCTCGGTCGTCAATCTGGGAAACTTTCAGCACGCAATTTTGGTATCTAAAGCCATTGGCACTAAGGCTGGAATACTGTGTATAGTTTATATGAAGATTGGCATAGAATAACAGGAAACGACCTAGAAAGTTCCGGTATGCTATTTGGGTGAGACCCTTAAGCTGGCCCTAGACGAGCATTTCACTCCAGTCAATCCGCGTGTAATATTTCTACGTCCATTTTTTATCGACACACATCACACTAATGACCGACGTTCAACTCACTGTGTGTGTGAAATCGCGGATTAATGTGCGATTAGTCGACGCCAATACAGCTCGTCCGTGACCTAGGAGTGCAAGAATAAGCCAAGACCGAGACCAGCTGTTCTGGTGCAAGACTGGCCAAGTCTTGCTTTGGGCAACACTACTCCATATAGTTTTTCCCACACATAATGCGTTAATGAATGATTTTTGAGTTTTGGTGAGTAGTGGCATATTTTTTTTTATATGTTTTATATACTGGACACGACATGTGACATCGCGCCCACCTGATGGTAAGCAGTACGCGATGTCTAAGAATAGGAGCAACTGACGCCGGCCACCACGACCGACATCAGTCTCTACCACTATGCCGGCCTAACAAGATGCTTTTTCACACTTCGTTTGAAGGACTCCAAGTTATAAGAGTGGGGAAACACACTGGCTGGGAGAGCATTCCACATCTTCAGCGTGCGACAGATGTAAGAGTCTCCAAATTTATGAGTACGCGTAGGGATAGTGGGTAAGGTATGTGGATGCATATTTTGGCCTGTGCGTGTAGTTCGGTTGCGGAATAGAGAAGAAGTGATAAGGTTATGGAGTTCCTCAGAACACTCGCCGTGGTATAGCTTGTAGAACACGCTCAGAGAGGCAACGTCACGGCGAAGCTGCAGTGATTCGAGAGTTTTAGAGACTGTGGTGTCGTCCACTATCCGAATTGCCCGCCTCTGTAGGACATTGAGAGCATCTGTAAGATACTTAGCGGAGCCATCCCAGAGGTGAGAACAGTATTCCACGCATGACCTTATCTGTGCTTTATACAGCATAAGTCTTAGTGCAGGCGGGAAAAACCGCTTCACCTTGTTCAGTATCCCAAGTTTTTTCGACGCTGTTTTGGTGATGCTCTCAATGTAGTTTCTGTCTGAGCATATTTCGACTCCGAGTATGTTAAAGCTGGGTTGCAGTTCCAGCACGGTGGTCTGAAGAGTAGGAATAGGAGAGTAGAAAGACTTCTTGACCGTCAACGCGCATGCCTGAGTCTTACTGGCATTAAACTGTACTAGGTTTTGAGCACCCCACGCAGTATTCATGTGTAACTTGGAGTTGAATGCTCCGTCTAGGCCCAGCTTTATTTTAAGAATTTCAAAATTACGGACACAATTTTATAACTTTAGCTACGCATATTTGTGTACTGAATCTCGCGTTGTCCAACTTTATACTTGGCATGGCGTGAGAAATTCGTACTCTTAAGATGGGTTGACATCAAACGGACAAAGATCTAGAGACAGAACAAGTTTTGTTTTTATCAGATGTACAGTATCATTACGACCGTTTTCCTTCCGGGGTGGTCAGAAACCACGCTTTTAAAGCGGATTCACATTTAGCCATCTTTTACTATAGGACCATCATGACAAGTGGCAAGCTCGTCGTGTCTAGCGTACCAAGATCGAGAAATATCACAAATAATAAAATAAATTATTGTGTCCCGACCAGGAATCGTACCCGGTACCTCTGATTCTACATCTACGAACTTAACCACAGAGCACGGAATCCACGCGCGCCGCTCGCTCGCGTGGCCATTCTCTGCTCTGTGGACTTAACCGCTAGACCACGGAGGCAGTCAGTTTCTTTTTCAGTGTAACCAATAACTTGTTTTATCATTTACATGAAGATGATGGAACAACACAGCGTCCTAGACCTCCACTGCTGGAGATGGGCCTTCCAGAACTTAAATCAGGAGAATTTGGCCAACATTCGCCACGCTGGTCAGACGGCTTGGCGACGATATGACAATTTAATAACGATTCCACAAGTTGGTATTAGTGTAACCGGGACCGACGGTTTAAAGTGCTCTCCGAGGCACGGGAACGGTGGTGTTGTAAACCTATGACTGCAGTACGTAAGAAAAGTGTATTTCTCATTGGTACATGCCGGGTGGGTTTAAACCGACCTTTGTAGGATTTAAGGAACGCGTTCTACAACCCAGCCACCACTGCGCCGTGAGCATACGAATAAGTAATATCTTTTCATCACATCACATTATCGTGGCTGCAGATTTTCTGATTATACAACTTTAAGCTTAAAATTTTGGCCAAATAACTGCTTTTATCTTCCTAGTTTTAATGAAATTTTAAAGTTCTATAAGGTCTATTCTAAAAATTCAACTATTTTGGTTACTGGCATCAGTCCAACAATACCTCGCAGGAATTTTATAAGGATGTTCAGTTTCCCGTGTCGTAGTGAAAATAGTAGGTTTCGAGGTCACTCTTGGTAGTTTAGCTTTAGGAGACATGTTAATAGTCTTTGCACTCGACGATAGTAGTACCACATCTTCGCTGTTAAATTTATCTAGTACATTGGTTTCAATACAATCGTCCTTACTGTTTTCTGTGTTCTGCAGACATGTTGACCCTGCAAATAGAAATTCATTTATTTATTTAAAACTTTATTGCACTATGTACAAAGGGCGGGCTTAATGCCGCTAGACATTCTCTAGCAGCCAACCTTTGGGACAATACAGAACATTACAGTCATGAGGCTAGGTGCAAACGATTGTAAGAAACGTTTCCAAATAAATTTATTTAATCTTACATACAATATATATTTTAATAAATACACATACATACAAATATGTGCACAATAATACATATACTACACACTATATTGGCTACTATATACTACATACAATACATACTTATATACGTTGTGAGGAGCTCTTTAGGCAATGAAAGTATACTAGTTTTTTAAACAGCGGTTTGCTGGGTGCTTGGCGAATATCAAGAGGTAAACTGTTCCAGAGATTTGCGGCCACTACTGCGAATGAGTTAGACTTAAAGAAGCTCGAGTGATAGAACATAAATGTTTGACGAACGAAGAGATCTGTCATGCAGTGAGGAGAGATAGGTAATTATTTTTTATTTTTTTTAATTTTATTTAAAGGACATTGTACAGAATACATCAGCCCTAAACACGTAATTTATTTGCATAATATATGTTCATAACAGAGTTCATAACCGAGTTGAGGATCACCAAATTCCAGATGCTGCAGAATTTGATGCTTTACTTGGAGTCACTCGCGGCATTATAGCCCAAACACGCCGGGTAAAATATGGGAGTCCACAGCGCGGGAAAACCGCATAAAATAAACTGCAACTTGTGCCCCATATTTAAAGTCCAATTTATCGTTTTTTATAATTATTCACATTGTAGCACATTATTAAATAAAACAACACCACTTTTGACCAATAATATCCACAGTAAATTAATTTACAAAACAATAACTTGCACTTGACATCACCGCGCAAAATGGCGCGAAAGACTCCTGTAGGTAAATTTATCCTTTAGGTTTTGCGGTGTTTGTTATTTAGTATAGAATAGAGTAGGCAGAGGATTCCACGATTCCTACGATAGCGAATTGGTAATTAATATAAACTCTAGAAATATGGTGATGGCGGAGAATAAATAAATAAATAAATATTTCCAGACAGGTCACACAGCGCCATCTAGTTTCCGTGGTAAGCAACGAGGCTTGTGTTACAGAAACTAGATGGTTGATAAACTACATATTATACTTTTTTTTTTTTGTAAATATATACATATTATACATATAAACACCCAGACCGAGACAAATTATACAATGTACAACTTGCCCCCGGTGGGAATCGAACCCACGACCTCCCGAGTTCACGGCAACGTTTGTTACCACTAGACCACGGAGGCGGTCAAATGATGGGCATGTGTGAATATCAGTCGTAGGATTTTATCTTCACTGCACTATCTATCTATCGTATATATATAAATATAGTATGTAACCAGTATATGTATGTGTTATCTATGTATTGTATGTATTTATATTATAGATTTAATATCATTCGTTTATAAGTTTTTAACTCAATAAATCTCTTTATCTCAAATATTAGCGGTCATGCACCTTACAATCCCTGCTCACATCTCCCAAAGTGTTAGAAAATGTTTTTAGATATTAAGCTCGCCTATGTACTGTAAAATGTATTATTTTCTGTGCAATAAAGAATTTATCTATCTCTCAATAAAAGATTTTTCTGCCGTTGAAAGTAAAATTACGCATGTAAAAACACTGCTGCTTTCCTTACTTGATTAAGGTGACATGTGTTGTGTGGATCTCTCGCAAGAGTTCCTTAACAAGATGGGACGATTACATAATGGATGCATCAGTCTATCTTTTTATCTCCGCAATAATGATCTCGTTTTTTTTCGTATTGTTGTCATTCGTATGTAATTTTATTAATAAATATTTATTATAATTATTTAATAATATTCTATACCTACACTTATATTTTCAATATATTTAATATTAATTTATATATTGCAGCTTCCAACCTGGACAACGAAAACATTTATATGATTAAATGTTCTTGTCAAGCGACATTATCTCACGCCTTTGTATATTTGTGTGCAATAAAATTATAAATAAAAATAAATAAATAAATGTTAGCGGTAACTAGTAGTAGTAACTAGTGTTGCCTCAATCCAAAAACGACCTCTGCGGATCATAGATTTAAAACATCACCCGTTAAACTGTCGCGTCGGATCCAGATTCTCATTAACCCAGCGTGGCAGAACACCTGGCGATTTTTTCAAGAAAAAAAAAACTTTTTTTAGACTAGCACGACATTGCGCCCACCTTTTTTTTTTTTTTTTTACTAGCACGACAGCATTCCACATCTTTATTGTGCGACAGATGTATGAGTCACCAAATTTATAGGTACGCGAAGGGATAGTGACTACGGTATGTGGGTGCATATTCTGACCTGTGCGTGTGGTTCGGTTGCGGAATGGAGAGGAAGGAATTAGGTTATAGAGCTCTTCAGAGCACTCACTATAGTATAGCCGGTAGAACACGCTCAGAGAAGCTACATCTCGGCGAAGCTGCAGGGATTCGAGAGTTCCAGATATAGTGGCATCGTCCACAATTCGAACAGCTCGCCTCTGTAGGACATTGAGAGCATCTGTGAGGTACCTGATGGTAAGTGGCGCGCGAGGTCCATGAATGTTACCAACTGGAATCATCTAACACTATGCCGGCTTGACTGGGCATGACGGCAATTCGAGCCTGATCCCGAAACGTGTGGATACTTTACTGGGTTTATCGACACGAACGGTGGAATATGGAACTTTCCCGCCTCGGCAGTCTGGGCAAATTACCACCATCAGTCCGCCTACCACCTATTAGCGCCTTATCTCCAGCAGTAAAGATAAGACTATGTTCTAGGGGCTGTGATGTGTTGGATATATCAAGGAGAAAGTTCCGAATCAACAAGTCCCTATTTCACATTTACATTCGCAAATTTAACAACTATAATTACATATTCTATTCGGACACGTGTCGCAGGTAAAGAAACTTTCAGACAGACCAAGTCAAGCCTGCAGTGACAACGGTTTGTTAAGTGAAGAGATAGACGAATTCTTACTGTTTGTTTGAGAAATCATTTCTTCTTGCCTGTAAGCTTTTTCCTTTCGAATAAAATGTTCAATGCTGCAAAGTTTTTCGTACACTCGGTTAGTTTTTAACGTTACTGCGTTTAACAATGTGAGCTTTCCTTTGATATCAGTTAATTCTTCTTTATTCTCTTCCATTGCTAATAAACATGAATTGAGCTTGTCTAAAATAGGAGCCTGTGTATTTGTATCACTTTCATTAACGGTTTTTGACTTATTGATGTTTTCTGGACAATTTTTAAGACTTTCAGAAGATGTATTAACATTATGACGTTTCTTTTTAACACACATGTCTGATATAGTACTAGACAAATATTTAGTTAAATGCTTATTAGAATCTGTATTAATTTCTGATGCAATACTATCACAATCGATGCCTGTAAGGTTGAGATTTAGTTTATGTTTTTCAGTGTGAGTTTTTAGAGACCGTTTTTTGTTTATGCTCTTGGTTTTTCTAATGGTATATTGAAGAGGAGATAAAACATCTTCATTGGGTAATATTAATGGAATATTTTTAGATGTCGAAGCAATTGTTTGTATTGATTTATGTTTAGTTTCGATCTTTGTACAAACTTTTCGATTAATATGCTTGACATTATTTGTATCTGTTATGTTTATCTGATCCTTTAAAGTATAACTTTTATTTCGCGAGTGTTTCTTGTTCTTCTCATGAATAAATACAATACAGTTAGCTGATTTTCTATAAGGAATATAGTTATTTAAATCAATTTGTGTTGTGAAGTTCATTGCTGAGGTAATATCTGCAACAGGTAATGTTATAAAATTGACAATGAAGTTAGTCTTTAGTTAATGTTGACGCGGAGGTTTATTTGTGACAGAGACATCGAGTAGGTTGCCACATGTTATGATGGACCTATAGTAAAGTTGGCTAAATGTGAATCCTCTTCTTTGAAGGGCGTGGTTTCTGCCCACCCTGAAAGTGATACGATCGTGATGATACTTTACTTGACTTTTTTTAATAAATGTTTTAAAATTTATATTGCCAAGACGGTCGTGGCATTCGCAGAATCGTACAGTATTTGTATGGGTAGAGAAAGGAGCAGAATATTAGGAAGTATCCTCTCACCCAGCCCAGTCTAATCGGTCAAAAGCCCAAAACACTATACTTCTCTCTCCCTCACACACAATGGACACGGTAAATCCATGAATTGCTAAGAAATTACTCTTCTTGCATGAGATATGACGTCTTTATGCCCAATCTCGAACGCTAGCCAGATGGGTTGGCGAAGCTCTAATGTATTGTTTTAAACAATTTGCTAACGATAACACGAGTTGGCTTGATACATATCGCGATTTTGGATTGTAGATCGTTCTGACAACTCGCCCCGCACGATTTCAGAATAAACATATGAACTATATTTACACAGTGTAATAGCTTTATTTAAATAGAAAAGTTAGTAATTACTTCGAACGTTGATGTGCTAACTAACCTGTCATTAGTTTTCTACAATTATTGTGTATTTTTAATGGAATAAATTGCTTCATTAAAATTATTTATGCATCCCAAAGAAAGCTCTTTTGACAACGACATTTATTTCTACATTTGTCAGTTTTTTTTCTAAATATTATTTTTTTACTTACTAAGGTCCAGATTTAGTAACGTGACATGATTTGTCCCAAGATTTTGCAACTCTAGTACAATTAATGTCTTGTCAAAAGTTGAAATGAAGAAAATCTTTAAAACGGCATGGTAAACGGCTGTATAGGCGTTGTTCCCTTTGCCTACCCGGACAAAAAAAAACAAATGTTTAATAGATTCTTTATTTTAAGACAAAAATAACAATAATAATAATTAATCCAATGGTGTAAGTTAAGTTGCTTGGGCTCGTTTATTTCGTTGTAGTTTATTTACATAGTCGGGTTTTAAAATATTTCAACAAAATAACTAAGCAAAAACAGCAGCTACTATGAACCCATCATATCAGCTATATATTGACATGTTCTGTACATCGCCTAAATTAGTTGGTCAGGCGATGTCTAGAGCATTTTTTACAGTATAACACACATTATATTATTTATATTATATTATTTTTATTTTTCTAAATTATTGTGGTTTAAAATTATCATTTATATATTTCTTCTATTTGTAAGTTATTTAGTTATAAGATATTTGTGGAAACTTGTAATTGGCATCTAGTTTTTTATATAAGTAATCATTTGTTAGAAGCTGTAAGTTTTCCTTAAAGATAAATAAATAAAATAAATATACTATAATTGTTAACTAAAAACACTGATGCCAAAAACAAGTTTTTTGCTTTATACCTACATTAAGTACTTAATATTAATTCGTGGCTGTAAAGAGGCCGTGTTAGCTTTTAGACTAAAATAAATTAGGCATGTTAAGTTAATAATTAATTCGTGGCTCTAAAGAGGCTGTGTCAGCTTGCAATCTAAAAACAAACTGAAATAGTATTATCACTATAATTTATGTCAATAAATATAAATTCGTGACTGTAAGAGGGCCGTATCAGCATACTATCTAAATATTAGATCTAACTAATATTTTTTATTATAATGGTTTGTAAACCTAATATAAATTCGTGACAGTAAGAGGGCCGTGTCAGCTTACTATCTAAATCTTACATCTAACTAATAATTGTTATTGTAGTTGTTTTGTCAACTTAATATATATTCGTGGCTGTAAAAGGGCCGCGTTAGCTTACAATCTAAAATATATAATATTAAGAATGGTAAACCAATTTGCTAAGGTATACAGCACAATAACTAATTGAAATAAGGAGTTTCCTAATCTACTAGCATCTAATTTTTGCTGAATTTTATTTTTAATTTCTTCAAAAGTTTTAATAGCATTCTTATCTATTTCATCTACTTATGGAACTTTAATAGTTTGGCAACGAGGTCATTTTTTTATACTAGCATGGCATGTGACCTTGCGCTCACCTGAATAGTTAGCAACTGTAATCAGTCACTCATGACTGACATCAGTCCCTAACACTATGCCGGTTTAACTGGACATGACGGCAATTCGAGCCTGATCCCGAAACGTGTGGATACTTCCCCGCCCCGGCAGACTAGGCAAATTACCACCCTCAGTCCGGGTACCATATTGGTGTCATCGAGATTAGATCTCGATCCAGTTTGGCTATTTCTATCCCAATCTGTCTGGAATAAATATCTAGTCTTTTATATATCTGCTTTGTGTCTGTTGTACTTTAAAAAAATCCCTATCGAAATCTCTAGTGAGATTGGTACCAAATCGTTAGCTAAAACTCAATAAAACAATCTAGTCAAAGTTATTAAAATACTAAAATTTTTATGTTTAAAATAAAATATGTTTGATCCTAAACCTCGATAACAAATCCCTGTCGAAATCTTAATTACATTTGGAATCAAATTGGTAAATTACAACTTGATAAAATATTTCAATGGAAAACTCATTAAAAATCAAAAACTACAGTGAGGATTGTCGTGAGCGTGGTCTGCTTTGTGTACTCATAGATTGTACTTTTAAAAAAAAACCTATATATATTGTTGTACTTTCCAAAAAATCCCTGTCGAAAATCAACGTATCGATAAAATATCCCTATTAATATTTCTTATAAGTTGTTACATGGGAACCCGTCAGCGTCATTCCAGAATGAATACTTAAATTTTATCATTAGCTTTATTGCAGGTCACTATACTCAGTTCCTCCTAAATGTCACACACTCGCCAACCTCGCTTCGCTCGGTTATAGGCAAATTATATATAGTCTAGAATAAAAGGATGAACTGCAATACCTCGAGGTTTGGATAAAAAAATAGAATCCAAAATCGTTGTTCTCATTTTACCCCCGCTTTGAAGATAGTCCTAAAAGCTTTGATACGTTTTCTCATACCATCAACAATATTATTATACTATTGACATAGTAATACTGTTGTCTGATAGGTGGCGCGCAACAGCGCTGATTTGTGGGGCATACCGACCGAGGGTACCGAGCGGGAGCCTAAAACTCCCTAGCAGTCTTATTATATATATAGTTACTCAGACATTGCTCTTGAGACTTCGGCGCTTGACTTTCGTCGAATACAGAAATAAAGCCAAGTCAAACCATTTACCGCTCAACGGTTAATCGACCTCTCCCAGCATAGCCGAGTCGCTAATCCTGGAAGAGTGGAGCTGCCCAGCCATCACATTGCATTTGACATTGTGGATTTCTACGTGCTAACTAAACTTTATTACTTGAAGCCTCCGTGGTCTAGCGGTTAAGTCCGTGGACTTAGACTCGGAGGTACCGGGTTCGATTCCTGGTCGGGACACGAAAATATTTATTAATGTAAATAAACATTTAATGAATATTTAATTTATTTGTGATATTTCTCGAGTTTGGTACGCTGGAGACATCGACGAGCTTGCCACTTGTCATGATTGGCCCATAGTAAAGTTAGCTAAATGTGAATCCGCTTATGTATAAGCGTGGTTTCTGTCCACCCCGAAAGGGAAACGGTCGTGATGATACTTTACTTTACTATTTCCTTTATTTATTTATTTTTTTCTAAAAGGAATTGTATGTTTATTATATATATTTTTAAAATTGTTTTAGATTTAGTTTATCGAATAATATTTAGTTTTTGTATACTTATTGAAATTTTATAATATTATTATATTTTATATGCTATAAATGGGGTAATGTGGTGGTCGCCTATAATAGGTGCAACATCTAACTTCTGATTTAGTGTTAAGTACAAATAAGCATAGCTGGGCATTAAATCCTTAATCCGTTAATCGTTAATTAACGAAGTTAACATTTTGATTAACGGGTTAACTTATAAGTTAACTTTTAAAAATGTTAAGGGACACGTTAACTTCCGTTAATGTGCAGAAGTCCGTTAATCGTTAATCCAATGCCACTATTTACCGCACGGCACCGCGGTGTGGCGCAAAAAACAGGTTCAGACAAGTATAAAACGACAAGTGCCGGGCGCGGCGGCGCGTGAGACAAAAACAAAACAGCGCCAGTGCTTAGAGCTAAGAGCAAGGACATAGCATGCTATGTCCTTGCTCTTAGGCTTAGAGTGACGAGTGTTGTGTTTGTTGTTATTATAAATTACTGTCAGTGATAATTTGCGTGTTAATAAAGAAGAGTGCAGTGTAATTAGTTAGATAGAAAAGTGTACTGTGCAGTGTAGTAATTAAAACTATATCATGGAAGACATGGAATCGGATTTCAGCGGTCCTGATGAGAATCCTTGGCCACATTTGACTGAGTATGTGGAATTTGTATCCAGATCGGGCCAGCAAATACTTTTTGCTTGTAAGCGTTGCTTGCCGAAAGACACCAAAATAAAAGTTCATGTATCAATCCTGAATAATTTGAAACAAAATCTGTATAATATTTTAGGAGATGTGATAATTAAAGAAAGTCTTGGATCTTGAGATTTATTATTGCGTGTTCCGTAATGTAATGACGATCTTGAATATAGTAATGTTTGTACAAATTTTATGCGAGAATTCCACAAGCATCTATTAAAATGAAGCGAGCATTTATCTCGACGTTTCTCATCCCATCCGGTTCTTAACGAAATTTAAAACCGTAAACCGGGTCATAAAAATGGCAAACAATATGAAGCAGGACGGCCTTAGTACTATAAAAAATCAGTAAAATGCGTCAGAATTAGGCCATCGAGAACCCGCAGTGCTCGCGAAGCCCCAAAATCCCGGGAAACGCCAGCCAGGGCGGGAAATCCTGCCGTTTGTCAAAGACCCAAAGATCTTACAACTAGGATACCGCATCTAGTACAACATTAATATAATTATAAATGAAACACTAATTGTATTTTGTTTTATTTGTAGTAGTACTTATGGTAAATTATTGCACGTACGAGTATAGATAGCGATTGTTTTTTTTTATCCAATGCTAATCTGACCAAACCGCATAATTAAAGTTTAGGCAGTTAGCGATTTAAGGTGGCCATTGATCCGACAGACCAAATCGCGTGGTCACTTTCCAAAATCTGTTTACGATTGTCGAAAGGTATATTGTTTTTTAAACGACGTCACAGCTTTGGATTACGTCTGCGTCCATTCAGCTTATTTTGCGACGCGTCGCCGTCAGTGACGAAGACAGCTTCATAATCGTGCTGAATGCGATAATCGATCAAAAGTTTGCTAAATAATTGGACGCACGTCTATTCGAATAGTTAAATAATTAAAACTACTTAAAAGTTAAAATTAAATAAATATAAACAAAATCTAATAAAAAAACTATAAGTAAAAAAGTCCTTAGAGACGACCCTTCGGGGATGTTTGATGGCATCCGTTTGGATGTATAGTAAATACCTTTAGTCATAAAAAAATCGGAATCGTTTCGAATTTATCTGTCAGATTAGCGATTTTTAAAAACTATTTAGCGAATTTGACACCTCGCAAAGTTATCGAATATTATGTATACAGTTTTATCGTGTGACAGCAGCCATTACAATCCATTGATATAATACGCATATTAGGGCATATAATGAGTTAATATGGGGCTGCCTGAGTTATTAATAACATAATTTATCATATTATAATATTACCCTCCTTAATGTTTAGTTCAATGATATTGTTCAAATCAGCCTTTTAATTTTGTAAGTGGTAACGTTTTTTTATGACTTACCGACCGAAATCGCTAAGATAGCGATTTGTCAAAACTGCCGGCCCTGACCTAGAAACAAATGTAAATTGACTTTTATTCATTTAGGACTTACGTTTCTACTGGTCATATTCGAATTAACCGCTGTATCTACAAAATTTGAAGATCATTGCCAGAACCCTTCGTTTTGAGTAAAAATATAAGATGCAATTTCCGTCCTAAAGACGTTTGCTTTTAGGTCTAGATTTCTTTGGAAAAATTTGTGGGTTTTGTTTGGATTGGAAAAACAGGCTGTTGGCGGTCGAGTAAGGATTGAGTTTGGCTTGTTTCTTCGAGGCCTCTTCAGTTCTAAAGAGAGAATACAGTGTTATCTTCAAAAGCAAATTTACGAGCTGCGATAATACACAAATTTCTTAATATTGTAGGAATATTCGGATTTTATACGTAGCTAATACTTATAACCCTGATAATATTTCTGATATTAATTTATTTATTTATTTAAAAACTTTATTGCACAAAGTACAAAGGCGGACTTAATGCCCGTAGACATTCTCTGACAGCCAAACCTTAGGGACAAATTTAAACAAATATAGGTGCAATGAAAGCAATGGTAAAATATACAATTAAAGAATTGATTGATGAAGAAGAAGATTGATGATTAATGTAACTTGATTTAAGAGGGTGTTAAACCCTTTTGCAGAAGAAAACGATGAGCATCACCTTGATTTTCGGAGTGACTTCCATCTTCCAACCTAATAATCCAACCCAGATTGTTTTTTTTTTTGTTTTTTTTTTTGTTTTTTTTTTGGGGCATGGATAGTGGGAATACAAAATACAATTAATTAATATTTTTCCTTTCCATCTTCCAGAACTGAATAGGGTACAGTTACTGGTAAATTTTATATAGACAAGTCGTTGGTATGTTTGTATGTTTACATTACAATTTGTTAATGCACGATTTAATTTCATGATTTTATTAATTTTTATTAATATGTTAGTTTTTTAATAATAATAATACAGACGTATTTCAGTGTAGACGGCCAGTATTTTCAAATATAATACATAAGAAAAAAAAGTAAAGTATCATCACGACCGTGTCCCTTTCGGGGTGGTCAGAAACCACGCTTATAAATAAGCGGATTCACATTTAGCCAACTTTACTATAGGCCAATCATGACAAGTGGCAAGCTCGTCGATGTCTCCAGCGTACCAAACTCGAGAAATATCACAAATAAATTAAATATTAATTATTAAATACATTATTTACATTAATAAATATTTTTGTGTCCCGACTAGGAATCGAACCCGGTACCTCCGAGTCTAAATCCACGGACTTAACCGCTAGACCACGGAGGCAGTTAAATATAATACATGTAGAAAGAAAAAAACATAACATATGAAAATTATAAAGTTATCAAAATCAGATCGTGTCGTATCACTACGTGTCTAACCTGGGTTGGATAGCTAGGTTGAAAGATTTTCGACCGACTTAGTCAAAGTCTTAATGCAGCCAAGTCTGAATGAAGACTTAGCAGCGATGTAAGCTGTTAGCAAAAGACCAGCAGCTTAGCAGATTCCAGTGACATGTTAATGTTTAATCTGACTGAGAAAGGAATCTGCAAGGAAAACTCAGCTATATCAGATTTACAAAATAAAACATATACAGAACTGCACCACAACGACGAATTAATGGAATTAGTGTATAAAAAACCATAGAACAACGCGTCGAATGCCTTTCAAAGCAAAATAAAGTAAAAAAAGCGCTTAAAACGACAAGTCACACAACTAAGGGCAGATATATATATATAATAAATAATAATAAAAAACTTTATTGACACATTTTTTTTTTCTTTTACCTAATATATAAATGTGCTCTGTCTCCTGGACTAGTCTGATGAAACAGAGTGTGTTCCAGAAGACAAGTGCTCTTCGTTAAAGTTACATAATGTATGACAATAAAAGACGAAAATAATAAAGCAAAAAACAACACATAAGCAAAACATAAATATAAAAATAAAAAATGAAAGGCTATAAGGTCTTTTTACACCAGCAGTCTGTGGGTGAGATACTCTAATCAGGCCTACAACGCTCTGCGCATCCAATACAATAATATCTTCAGAATGCTGATGGGACTGCCTCGACGCAGCAGTGCATCGGGCATTTTTGAGGCGCGTGTGGATGGATTTCCGGCCATAATTCGCAAAAAGGCAGCGTCGATACTGCGGAGAGTGAGAGACAGTGACAACAGCATTCTGAGGATGATATCGTCGCGCTTTGACAGCGCTTTTGTTAAGCGCTGGATTGGAGTTGTAACTGGGAATGTGTAAATTAAATATGTACAGCATTTGCGTAGTATAAATATCCCCACAGATATTTAAGAATTAATATTATTTAAATTAAATTAAGTACTAGGTATTGTTATTATGATTATTGTTATTTTTGCCTTTTTGACTTTTTAATTAATGTGTATACCTACTAACATAGTTCTAAGTTGGAATGTTACTAATAATTATGGAATTAATTCTGAAATAAATAATTTATTATTATTATTATTATTATAAGGGGCAGAAATAATATTTAAAAATTATGTTTTTATTTATATAAATTAATACCAAATTTTAATAATAATTGGTAGATTAGTGATAGTATATTTTAGAAATCTAGTCTACTAACTGTCTAGTGAATAAAATTACAGACACTGACTGAAGGTGCATTAAAAAGCCTTCGTAACAAAAGGGCATGTATGAAGAGGTTGATGAACGTCGATGAAGCGAAAGAGGTATGTCGTGATCGTGTCAAATGGCGCTCAATTGTCTCTGCCTACCCCGCAAGGGATCTGGCGTGAAGATGTGTGTGTGTGTGTGTGTGTGTAATACCAAATTTATGCAATTTTTATGTTTCCTTTATAGTTCTATTAAAAAATAAAAAATGTATAATTTTATTTTAGAAGTCATATTTTTATGTTATATTTTGTAAATTTGTTAGTTTTTGTTAAATTTATTTTTTTTGTTTTAACAGTAATAAGTTTCGAATTTCTTCTTCTTTTTATATTGGTGAATGCTGTGACACCTAATTGCTACATATAAGATAAGTTATAATTATACTATTTATTTATTATTTTTATTTAAAACTTTATCGCACGTTATACAAGGGGCGGACTTAATGCCGCTAGACATTATCTGACAGCCAACCTTAGGGACAATGGGGACCATTTCAAATGTAAGGTTGGTGCAAATATTTATATATAATAATAATAAATAAATCTATATACATAAAAATACAATGATATTACTAAATACATACTAATAACTATGATATATTAAATACTAATAATACATATACTACATATGATACCATTAAATAACTTATGAACTATTTAAATAATACGATGACACCATTTTTTTAAACATTTTTTGGTTGGATGCTTGTCGGATTTCTACCGGTAGTTCATGTTCATCACTATGTTGTGTGTGTGATAATATATGTACTGCTGTGTGTACTATATATAGAAATAAATAAATAAATAGAGGCAAGTTAGTTTCAGATAACTGTTCCATATACGAGAATGCTACGGCCTGTGTCACTATCTGTTAAATTCTTAACTAAGTTGAGAAGTTCCACTAATTCTCATTAATGCAGGAGAATAGTTACTCCGGGGAGGTGTAACTTACATATGAACCTAGATCTAGTTTGCAAGTCTGCTGACTAATAAACTATTCATTCCTCTGACTCGAACAATCCAATATTTTAAAAGATTTTTCATATCTGAAATTACATTTCGATAAATTAGGTTAACATAGGTGGTAGGCGGACTGATGGTGGTAATTTGCCCAGTATGCCGAGGCAGGAAAGTATTCACCGTCGTTGCCGATAAACCCAGTAAAGTGTATCCACACGTTTCAGGATCAGGCTCGAATTGCCGTCATACCCAGTCAAGCCGACAGTGTTAGGGACTGATGTCAGTCATGAGTCTCTGATTCTAGTTGCTAACATTCATGGACCTCGCTGGCCACTTACCATCAGGTGGGCGCAAGGTCATATATCGTGCTAGTTAAAAAAAAAAAAGAAAAAAACAAAAAAAAAAACTTTTTAGGAAATAAAATTGCGGATATTTTGGACATATCTTCACTTTCATATAACTAGTTTTAGAACGAGTAATTAGTAGATTACAGATAGTATATTTTAGAAATGTAGTCTACTAACTGTCTAGTGAATAAAATTTCAGATATTTTAGAGATATACAGCGTGTTTTTTTTTTTCTTTAATAAAAATATTTTTAGTTTAGTTTTATTTATAATTATAAATTTGGGGACTCATATATCTGTCGTACGATAAAGTTGTGGAATGCTCTTCCAGCCTCTGTGTTTCCACTTTCCTATAACTTGGAGTCATTCAAGCGAAGTGTGAAAATGCATCTAGTCAAGCCGACATAGTGTTAGAGACTGATGTCAGTTATGTGTGTCTGACTTCAGTTGCTAACATTCATGGACCTTGCGCGCCACTTACCATGAGGAGGGCCCATGGTCACATGTCGTGCTAGTATATAAAAAAAAAGTTTTCTATGTTTTATTTTATTATTTTTGTATCTACTTCAAATAAAGATATTATATTTAAAAATAAAATAAAAACTATTGACATTAAAACTATTATAGTACAACTACAAAATAAACTAAGGGCTTACCACCAGGGAGGGTACCTAAAACGCGGTGGCTACGGAGTGAAGGCACTCGTTCGCCGCGTTGAAAGTGCATTCCACATCTTTATTTAAATAGTATCTCAGTATTAGCCAAGCGACACAAGCGCGGTGGTGGCTCGGTTGTAAGAACGCGTTCCTCAAATCCTACAAAGGTCGGTTCAAACCCACCCGGCATGTACCAATGAGAAATACACTTTTCTTACGTACATTTGTCATAGATTTACAACACCACCGTTCCCGTGCCTCGGAGAGAACGTTAAGCCGTCGGTCCCGGTTCCACTAATACCAACTTGTGGAATCGTTAATAAATTGTCATTAAAAATTGACATCATATCCTCTCGCCAAGCCAACCAGCGTGGCGAGTGTAGGCGAATTTCTCCAGATATATGTGGAAGGCCCATCTCCAGCAGTGGATGTCTAAGACGCTAAATTTCTAGGGGCTGTAATGATGATAATTAGCCAAGAAACCCATTGCTGCTGTATTAGGATAGGATCATTATATAGGATTAGAACCATAAATTATTATGAGAAACGTCGTAGTCCAATAACACAGAAATTGGCACAATAAATCATGGTTCTACCATTACATGACATCTGCTCGAAGCACGTGCGGCATCAAGATCTTACCATATATACATACTACATATAACATAACACAGGACAGAAAAAAATCAGTAGAAATGACATAGGCACTCGTGTGTTTTCCCATTATTATAACCTGCAGCCCTATTCTGTTATTTAAGCGCAAACGTTATGAATCTGTTAACTATATATTTATATCACGCTATTAAAGTTTATATTTGCACGGAAGCTGTCAAGGTCGAGCGCTTATAGAGTTCAGAATTGAATAATATTTTGTAATTATGACGCAATCTATGACGTAAATTACGAAATCCACTAATAACGTTTGCGACTAAGTAACAGTATAGGGCTGCTAGAGTCCTTTAATTGGCCAGTGACTAACATCAGTTGCTCTTATTTTTACTTAATTCTTGGTGGAAGCGATGTCACATGTCGTGATCAGTATAAAAAAAAGCACGCGCTCCGCTTACTTGTGATTTTTACTGGAATTTTCTGCTCTGTGACATATAATATTCATGTCATATCTACCTCTGTGAGCGTAGCACGGAGACCTCAAGCTATAATATCTTGATCTTATCGACCTTTTCCAGGAAGAACATTTTAACCGACATTTTAGTCATATTTCCAGTTAGACAAAGACCAGCTGGTCTCGGTCTTGGTCATGGTCTTGCACGCCACTAATTATTGCAATTTTGGTGCTGTGCGCGTTACCGTCTGGCCAGCGTGGCGAGTGTAGGCCAAATTCTCCAGTTCTGGAAGGCCCATCTCCAGCAGTGGAGGTCTAGGACGCTGTGTTCTAGGGGCTGTAATGCAAATGCAATGCGCGTTACACGTTACGTTAACAAGTATTTATTTATTTATTTAAAACTTTATTGCACTATGTACAAAGGGCGGGCTTAATGCCGCTAGGCATTCTCTAGCAGCCAACCTTTGGGACAATACAGAACATTACAGTCATGAGGCTAGGTGCAAACGATTGTAAGAAACGTTGCCAAATAAATTCATTTAATCTTACATACACTAGATATTAAAATAAATACACATACATACAAATATGTACACAATAATACATATACTACACACTATATTGGCTACTTTATACTACATACAATACATACTTATATACGTTGTGAGGAGCTCTTTAGGTAATGAAAGTAAACCAGCTTTTTAAACAGCGGTTTGCTGGGTGCTTGGCGAATTTCAACAGGTAAACTGTTCCAGAGATTTGCGGCCACTACTGCGAATGAGTTAGACTGAAAGCTAGAGTGATGAGAAGAGATAGATAGAACAGAATTGTGTGACGAACGAAGAGATCTATCATAAATTGAGGAGAGATAGGTAAATTTGTTTTTGAGGTATTTCGGTGTGGCAGGCTCATTTAGTATAGAATAGAGTAGGCAGAGGATTCTACGATTCCTGCGACAGCGAATTGGTAGCCACCCTAACTTAGCACGATACTCAGAGATGTGATAATATTTTCTTAAACAAAATATGAACCGGATACATGTATTTTGTAGCCGCTCCATCTTGTTCAGCAACACCTCTGAGAGATCGACTGTGGGGCTTAACAGTAAATATTATACAGTCAGTCAGTGCGGTCGTCCAGGCTAATGGGTTGGGGATTGGGACATCTAACCGTTTTCCTAAGCAGGATCTCAGTGGGTAACTACTAGCATTAATGCAATTTTGGTGTTAGGCGCCGCGACGTTACCGGTATAACAGCGTCCGTGTGGCTTACCAGTGATGAATTCCAGCTTGCCGCTCAGGTTGAAGGATCTACAAGATGTTCATCCGTTCTCGTCTCACCTATGCTGCGCCAGCCTGGCACCACCTTCTGGCCAAGACCAACAGGGACAAGATCCAAAGTCAGCAGAACATATCGCTCAGAGTGGTTTTCCGAGCGTCATGGTTCGTGCGTAATTCCGTCTTAGCTCAAGATTTGGAGATGCCTACTATTGAGGAGTTTGTCGTTGGCCTGACTAGACGTATGCTCTCTCGGGCCGACAACGGACACTTCAAGCGTCTCCAGAACATCGCTCCGTCTTGTGCACGGCCCCCCAACGGGAGACCACTTCCTAGAGAAGTACTCCTAGCCCCCTGGGTTCGTGAGCTACACGGGCGCTGTTATACTAGTAACGGCGCCCAGCACTAAACGTGCATGAATTACCGCTGAGATCCTGCCGGGGAAAACGGGGGACTGTCCCCATCCCCAACCCAGGCCCATTAGGCATCCGGGCCTGGACGACCCCACTGTCTGTCTGTCTGTCTTACCAGTGAATACTAACACTCGTAGAGTCAGACAGTGGAGTCGTCCAGGGCCGGGATGGCTAATGGGTTGGGAATAGGGACATCTCAGCAGGATCTCAGTGGGTAACTACTAGCCAGGCTGTGATGTTGATGATCTAAAGTTCGTTTTTAATTTAAAATTGATTTATATTATTATTGTTTCCTGTTTAAATTCTCGATTTCCCCATAACGACTCTTCCCTTTAACGACCCATCAAACGCCTTCTGCAAATTATCGCCGACGAGAGGTATCTTACATTTATTACCCAAATAAAATTTGTACATCCTGTAATAACAATTCGCCTATACATCGTTTCCGAAAAGATGGCTTGAGTTGTTTTTTTTTTGCTATATAATACGGTACATAGTGTTGCAGCCATTTAAAAATAATTAGTTAGTATCATCACGACCGTTTCCCTTTCGGGGTGGTCAGAAACCACGCTTATAAATAAGCGGATTCACATTTAGCCAACTTTACTATAGGCCAATCATAACAAGTGTCCAGCTCGTCTATGTCTCCAGCGTACCAAACTCGACAAATAAATTAAATATTAATTAAATGTATTTATTTACATTAATAAATATTTTTGTTTCCCGACCAGGAATCGAACCCGGTGCCTCCGAGTCTAAGCCCACGGACTTAACCGCTAGACCACGGAGGCAGTCAGTTTAAAATAATTAACTAACCAAAAACTGTTAACTTTGCTACGTAAATGTAATATTAAATCCCTGTTTCGGAACTTATATTAAAAACTTAACAATGCTGTGAATAATTTAGGTCAGATCGGCTGCCCAATTTAAAAACCTAACATTTACAAATTAGAAAATAACTACAAAAAAAAAAGTTGCTTAAAATTGTCATCGTACTCCGTCGATTTGTTTTGAATTGTAAAAATAATTAATACTAAATGTATTTTGACCAAAATGTATTTAGCATGAGTGAACCATTAAAAAAGAAACTAGTACGTCACATCTAGCCTGTATACTGATCACACTCACATCGTCAAATAAAAGAAATGGATGGAAGAAATGAGACAGCGCGAAAGACACTATAAAGTTTTTTTTTTTATTTAGTTATGTATACTTGTATGCGTCCTATAATTGTATTTATATCCCATCTGCAGATAACGGTGTTAATTTTATTAGTATTATATAATATGCATTTTATTGTATTTATTATTCGTATTTATTACATAAGTTCATTATGATCCTATTTATCCCATAGTTTATTAATTATTTTATTATTATTATTCTCTTATTTTTATTTTTTATATATATCATTTTATTTTTCTGACTCTGCACCCATAATATTCATTCTATCACTCTCCCAAAGGTTAGCTGGTAGAGAATACCTTTATGGTATTAAGCTCGCCTATGTACATTATATTTTATATTTTGTGTGCAATAAAGGATTGTATTATTATTATTATTAATTGTATAATAATGTAGGACAAAATAAAAACCCTCTTCAAATATAAAGATACTAAAATATTATATAAAAACAAAGCTAAAAACTAAATTATAACTACAAATTAAAAATAAATACATTAGCTACTTACAAAACCTAATTTAAATATCAATCGTGTCCACGCGTTATGGTGGCAAGAAAAATGGCCGCATTTTCTCGCTGAATTGCTATTTATTTATTTAAATACTTTATTGCACTTTAAAACCTAGTACATAGGCGAGCTATAACGCCATAAGGAATTATTCACCAGCTAACCTTGGGGATCGTGAAAGGTGATGGGCAGGATGAAGAAAAATATGAAAATAAATAATTACGTATTTATAACACTTAAAAATACATATACATACACAACATAAAACAATACACGCATACATAATACATACATACATAAACATACACTATAAATAAATAGATAACTTTGTTACGTCGATAGTCATACATTCTTTTTCTCAAGAAATAAATAGAAGAAAGAATTAGAAGGTTTTTAAAAACATTCACGGACGGTGCACGCCTTATAGCCAGGGGCAGCTTGTTCCACTAACGAGAGGCTGGTACAGTAAAGGAATCTGAATATCTGCTTGAGGAATGGGAAGGAATCTATAGCTAATTGTAATGAGTGGAGCGGAGGGCACAGTTGTTCGCATCAGAGAGGAATGCTAAGCTGATTCTCTGGGCGTTTTTACCTGTACTATGTAATCTATATTTGTATTGCGTCCTTATTGTACAATTGTTAGATATACCAATAAAATAAAATAATAATTGTCGGTTGTTAGGTTTTTACATCGGACAACCGAGGTAGGCAAACCAAACTATGCGAAAAGGCCACTCTGTATAGCATCCTATACAATAGGTATTGTTGAACTTTTATGGCCAGTTTTCGGTCGCTAGAGATATAGGTCATGACTGTTTCAAACTGGTACAATTTATCATTGGAAAAGCTCAGTACGAAACTAAAGCTCCTATACACAGTTGAGGTCAGAATTGTAAATTTTTTGTTTGTGTCTTCTCCTGATGGATGATGAATGATGGATGGATGAATGTCTATACAGCAAAGTCTGACGTAATATATCCTCTTTTTTATAAGTTAAGGAGGTTATCATCAAATCCCAGATGTTGCAGAATTTTATGCTTTTCCTGGAGTCACTCGCGGCATTATAGCCCAAACACGTCGGGTATAATATGGAGTTATCGACGAGCTTCTCACTTGTCTTGATTGGCCTATATTAAAGTTGGCTTCTTCATAAGCGTGGTTTCTTACCGGAAGAAAAACGGCCGTGATGATAATAATAATAATAATATTTGATCATAACAGAGTTGTCAGTCAGTCAGTCAGTGGAGTCGTCCAGGCCCGGATGGCTAATGGGCCTGGGTTGGGGATGGGGACATTCCCCGTTTTCCCCGACAGGATCTCAGCGGGTAACCACCCGCTGGTAATTCATGCACTTTCGGTGCTGGGCGCCTTTACTAGTGTAACAGCGCCCGTGTGGCTCACGAAGCCAGGGGGTCTAGGTTCGACTACTTCAGCTCTCCTCCAGAAGCACTTCTCTAGGAAGCGGTCTCCCGTTGGGGGGCCGAGCGCAAGATGGAGCGATATTCTGGAGATGCTTGAAGTGTCCGTTGTCAGCCCGATAGAACATACGTCTAGTCAGGCCGACAACAAACTCCTCAATAGTAGGCATTTCCAGATCTCGAGCTATGACGGAATTACGCACAAACCACGGCGCTCGGGAGACCACTCTGAGCGATATGTTCTGCTGACTTTGGATCTTGTCCCTATTGGTCTTCGCCAGAAGGTGATGCCAGGCTGGCGCAGCGTAAGTAAGACGGGAACGAATGAACATCTTGTAGATCCGGACCATCAAACAACAGAGTTGGGGATCATCCAATTTATGGATCATATAATTTTATGGATTTCATGAAGTAATTCGCGTCAAAACCCCAAACACGTCGGGTATATGGGAGTTGACAGCACGGGAAAACCGCAACTGGTGCCCCATATTAAAAGTCCAATTTATCGTTTTTTATTATTATGCACATTGTAGCATGGTGAATCCATGGAATGCTTAGAAATTTGTCTTCCCAAATAATGTCTTCTACATAATAAACATGCATTCAACTAATTAATTTAAGTACCTACTACCTATTACACAGATAAAAGTAAAGTATCATCACGACCGTTTCCCTTTCGGGTGGTCAGAAACCACGTTTATAAATAAGCGGATTCAACTTTACTATAGGCCAATCATGACTAGTGGCAAGCTTGTCGATATCTCCAGCGTACCAAACTCGAGAAATATCACAAATAAATTAAATGTATTTATTTACATTAATAAATATTATTGTGTCCCGACCAGGAATCAAACCCGGAACCTCCGAGTCTAAATCCACGGACTTAAGCGCTAGACCACGGAGGCACTCATATGTATATTTATTGTTATTGATAACTGCGGGACACAAAAAAAAAATATTAATGTAAATAAATACATTTAATTAATATTTAATTTATTTGTGATATTTCTCGAGTTTGGTACGCTTGCCACTTGTCATGATTAGCCTATAGCAAAGTTATCTAAATGTGAATCCCTTATTTATAAGCGTGGTTTCTGACCACCCCGAAAGGGAAACGGTCGTGATGATACTTTACTTTTATACATACGAGTAATACAATTAATATATACATATATATTTTATGACTGCCTTCGTAGTCTAGCGGTTAAGGACTAGGATTTAGACGCGGAGGTACCGGGTTTCAATTCTTTGTCGGAACACAATAATTTATTTGTAATAAGCTCAATAAGTAAGCTAAAAGAAAGGCGTATTCTGATGGAATTGTCCCTCTTGCATGACGTGTGTAGCGGGGCTCTTTACAACTCAAAGCTGGTGGCCGATATCTTACGTATCAGAGTGCCAAGCTTCAATACTAGACATCGGGATCTTTTTGTCCCCGCTAGCACCCGAACTAATTACGCATCTAATTCTGTTGTGAGCAGAATAACAAGAAGATACAATAAATTGTTTACAGATATCGACCCCTTCTGTCTGACTAAAAACCATTTCAGAGAAAGGATTCTGAGCAGTATGGAGGTGTAGTTCTATGTAAATAATACATTAGATATGCACAATGCAATGAAATCTACACATTTTCACTCATTCAACTTACAATTTACACCTTCGACACCTACACTGACAATACACATTCACATATACATACACTTACATAATGATGCGTAGATGGATTTTTTAAATATTGTCTCTTTATTTTTATTCTTATGTTTATTTTTTAATAAATAAATAAATATTTCCAGACAGGTCACACAGCGCCATCTAGTTTCCGTGGTAAGCTACGAGGCTTGTGTTACGGAAACTAGATGGTTGATAAACTACATATTATACTTTTTTTTTTGTAAATATATACATATTATACATATAAACACCCAGACCGAGACAAATTATACAATGTACAACTTGCCCCCGGTGGGAATCGAACCCACTACCTCCCGAGTTCACGGCAACGTTTGTTACCACTAGATTAGACCACGAATAATAATAATAATAATAATAAATCGTTTATTTCCAATAAAATCCTATGTACATGTTTTCTATTGGAGACCCACACTAGGAAGGCCGGTATTGTGGGGTCTCAATTGCACTAAATCTATAATTTATATAACTTCAAATTAAATCAAAAATTAAATTCTAAATACTTACAATAATTAAAAATTAAATATATATATATATATATATATATATATATAAAACATTGAAGATATTCATGAAAGGTTAATAAATACACTATATATAATATAAAGAATAAATATAGTAAATAAATAAATAATTAGACATATAAATGAAATCTCAAGAATGTAAATTATGAATAGTTTTAATAGTTTAAATTGTTAATAATCCGTTCATGCTATATGTGAAAATAATGTTATTCCGTAATTGGCTAGGTGTTCGGTAATCATTTAAATGTAAATATTTATTTGTAAAATACAGCTGTGGAATAAGTAAATAATAAATAAATAAAAATATTTTTCAATGGTATATCTATGGTACATCGACGAACTTGCCACTTGTCATGATAGGCCTATAGAAAAGTTGGCTAAATGTGAATCCGCTTTTTGAAGAAAAAAAAGCTTTCAGACCCCGATACGAGTACGTTCATGGTACATTACTTTGTTTAATTTACAATATAATACGGTATTAAGCTAGTGACAAAAACTAAAAATATATTTGTCTTTTTTCCTCAGCACGGGAACGCTACGACATCGAGCGAGACGTCTGTAGGCACGGCGACTGCTACTGCTGGGCCTAGCACCAGCAAGGGTCCTCCACCTGCGGCCAAGTTCCGGCATGGCCTGCTGCAGCTCATGATCCACACCATTGACCCCATGCATGACGGTGAGTTAGGTACGCACCGCTTCGCTTTTTTTCTTTTATAAAGCTTTATTGCCCTCCACCAATCACCATAGAACAGAACGTCGCCTGTCATGATACCGATAACGACAACTGTGTCGTGTCGGCGGTTAGTTATTCATTTATTTAAGGAGTAGAAAACAATATTAGGCCTAAAAACATATTATTACAGTGATCAATAGTTATAAAATACAACCTAATACCTTAAGGATCGCCCACTTAGATTTAGTAAGTAAAACTTTAACAAATAAATATCTTAAATTAAAAATAACATTAATTAATTGTAGACTTGGAGTAAAACTATAAATATCTTACAGCAATGTTAACCCTAGCATGTAATATAGGATATAATATAGATACTTACATACATATATACATAAACCTACAGTATTCCCAAATTAATAATGCACATACAGATCTTCGCTAATTGTCGTATTCCCGGAAACACCCGAATCATTGAATCGTAAGAGCCTAAACATTGCACTTGCATTTTGCACCTTGTTCGAAAGAAATAGAAGTCAATATCATGTGTACACAATCGAAAACAATTCGGGCGGTCGGTGACTGCATGTGTTCTCTCTGAGTGGAATTATATAGAGCTGATATTACACACCGTTCTTGGTTTTGTTTTCAAAGGTGAATTTAATTTCAACTTTAATTATCTTATTCAACTTTAAATAGTTTATTTTGTAAAATAGGAAAACGTACTAACAACTAGCACAAAACACATAATTCTACTAAATTATGCATGAAGAAAATGCACTTAACCACTCTATATACATATAGTCTTCCGACGCTCGGGGAATACGACCGTTGCCGAACAGTGACGAAGATTTCTATGCGCATTATCACTTTGGGAGAACTGTACATCTATACATTTATATATACTCATACATATAATACAATAATACTGAAAAATATAATATTTAAGTAATAACTTAAAAAATATTTTCACATTTATTTATTTTTGTTATTAGACATCGCGTCAAGTACCTTTGATTTATCGGCTATAGGAGTATTACGAAATAAGTTCACAGAAAGTAGTTTATCGTTATACAGAGTACACATCCGGCGAATTGGGGCTTGAAATCCAGCATTAGTTCGGGAAGATGGAACATGACAATATTTATACTTGTTAATAAAAAAAAAAACCGACTGCGTAAAAAAAGATCGTGAATTAAAAACTGAAAGTAAATAAATATAAAAAAAACAAAGGTTGCGTCGCCAAAAATTTTGATAACCACTTAATAATAATGATAAATATTTATTGGTACAGTTTAATTTTTATTCTTAGTGTATCACCGTACATTCCCACCGGAATTTGGTTAAGACAATATAATTTAAGCAAAATTGTACACAATATATATTTAACGTTAAAATATCTGTCTTGTCTGGTGAGTGCAATGTGAAGACAAGGAACAGAACTGGTAGAGTCAAAGGAACATCAACACAATAACAAAAGATAACAAAAAATATAGGTACCTATATTAATTGTAAATATTAGATAAATAAATTAAGCTGTTGTTGCGTCTGTATATGGGCCTTGTCAGTAAAATTATATATTATTATTAGGTATCTACTTAACTAATTAAATTAAAATATCATTTGAATAATTAATAATTAACAGCAACTTCCAGTTAAAGTGGCTGTAAAAGGCCTGTGTAAGGCTGTCAAATTTATAAAATTATAAATAATAAATATGTCAGTATTAGCTGTAAATAAGCATTGTCAAAATAATAACATAATGTGTTACAGTTTATCGTAATAGTACCTACCTTAAATGTAAATAATATGACTACATGAACAACACTACATTCTATACATACATAATACACACATACAATACACTACACATAATAAATATATATATGAAATATTGTAGTAAAAAATTGGCAGATTCTCCAGACACCAAGCCTTAAATGAGTGTATAAAGAGAAGTTTATGGTCTGCTAAAATCCCGTCCGTCCTTGAACCATCAGGACTTTCACGTAGTGATGGTAAAAGGCTGGATGGTATGTCTCTTGTACCATGGAGTGAGATTGAAATATAACAAAATTATAACTTTGTGGCATTTGGGGTTGAAACAATGGGGGTATATTCTCTTGATACCCACAAATTTATAAGAGCTGGGTAAACAAATTTTCCAAGAGTGTGGCGATCCCAAATGCCATAACTACCTAAAACAGAATATGTCCATAATAATTCAACGAGGAAATGCGGCGAGCGTTTTAGGTACCCACCCTGGTGGTAAGCCCTTAGTTTATTTTGTAGAATACTTTTAAATTCATAGGAATTTTTAGTTTTAGTTTTATATGGAATAGGAATCATAGCTGCGCATTAACTCGTTAATCCGTTAATCGTTAATTAACGAAGTTAACATTTTGATTGACGGGTTAACTTTTAAGTTAACTTTTAAAAATGTTAACGGACACGTTAACTTCCGTTAATATGCAGAAGTCCGTTAATCGTTAATCCAATGCCACTATTTACCGCACGGCACCGCGGTGTGGCGCGAAAAACAGGTTCAGACAAGTATGAAACGACAAGTGCCGGGCGCGGCGGCGCGTGAGACAAAAACAAAACTAGATATATTTTGCCGGCGCGTGCGAGTAAGAAAACTGCGTAGTACTAGCGCCAGTGCTTAGAGTGACGAGTGTTGTGTTTGTTATTATTATAAATTACTGTCAGTGATAATTTGCGTGTTAATAAAGAAGAGTGCAGTGTAATTAGTTAGATAGAAAAGTGTACTGTGCAGTGTAGTAATTAAAACTATATCATGGAAGACATGGAATCGGATTTCAGCGGTCCTGATGAGAATCCTTGGCCACATTTGACTAAGTATGTGGAATTTGTATCCAGATCGGGCCAGCAAATACTTTTTGCTTGTAAGCGTTGCTTGCCGAAAGACACCAAAATAAAAGTTCATGTATCAAGTCTGAATAATTTGAAACAACATGTAAGAAGGGTACATGAGTCACAATACGTACAGTTTGAAGAGATTGTTAAGGCGGGCTCTAACCTTATTATATATTATCCTGTTAACTTCCAGAACCTAAACCAACAGGTTTTATAAGTTCACTAACGCAACGATATAAAAATGCAATTTTACACATATTAACGGATTAACCACTAACATTAACTTCCGTTAATTCTTCCGAAATGTAACGCTTTAACGTTTAACGAAGCTAACTTTTTTTGTAACGGATTAACGATTAACGAAGTTAACGATTTGATTAACGGTGCCCAGCTATGATAGGAATGAGGTCAACTACGAATATTTTGTATGGATAGAAAGTGAGAGTAAAGATTATTTTAACAACTGAATTGAAATCATTTTATACCTATATTTTATTACGGAGCGACTTTAAAAGTCAGGCCCCATTAAAATAGAGACAGGTTCAAATCTTACCAACAATGGGTCCAGATTTTCTAATGACTGAATATACTCGTAGTTCTTCAACTTTCATTTTTTTATTTTTCACTATGACAAATATGACGTTTGTTTGTCGACCTAATTTAAATTTGATTAATAAAACTCGAGTAATGGAAACAAATCGATTGACGTTGAAATTATCAAAATCGGGCAACGCGATTATGAATACATTTTTCATAAAAGTTTTTTCACAGTTCACGGCAACGTTTGTTACCACTAGACCACGGAGGCGGTTACAATAGGTTTACGTGAATAAAGATATTTTGACTTTGAACCTAGTAACGGCCCCCAGCACCAAAAACGGGGGAATGTCCCCATCCCCACCCCGGCTCACTAGCCATCCGGGCCTGGACGACCCCTGTCTGTCTATCTGTTTGTACATATATAAATGTTGGTCTTCCCAATGTTTAACCTTTGCTATAAATACAGGTTATTGTTATGAACGGTTTATTTAGGTTTGCGTATGTCCTAACCTTGGCCTAGCGTAGTTTCGCTACGTTACGCTAGCTATCGATTTAACAGACGAGTCTCTCATTTCACTTTTACATTGAACTTCATATACAACAGGGTTATTGCGTATCTTGAACTTTTTTTACAACTCCATTACGCCATTTTTATGTAGTATTCTAAGACATTTGTTGTTCGTTCGTCCTGCCTATCACCGTACTCGATCCCCAAGGTTAGCTGGTAAAGAATGTCTACTGGCATTATAGCTCGCCTCTGTACTATTTTTAAGTGCGTTAAAGAATTTAAATATAATAAATAAATGTCTCGAGAAATACCACAAATAAATTAAATAAATTATTGTTTCCCGGCCAGGAATCGAACTGGGCACCTCTGCATCTAAATCCACGGACTTAACCGCTAGACCACGGAGGTAGTAAATAAATACATACCGATTTCAAGTTTCCCGGGAACCCGTTAGAGAGCTGGAAGGAATTGTTGAGTGGCGGAGCTGGTGAGAAAACGTCTTCATCATTATAGCCACTAGAACACAGCGTCCTAGACCTCCACTTCTGGAGATGGGCCTTCCATAACATATATCTGGAAAATTTGGCCTACACTCGCCAAAAAAAAACAGATATTGGCCGCATAGTGTACTGTTGTGTGGGTTTGCTGTTGCTGCATATCTATGCTGTGCGGTTGTTATGATAGGCTTTGACGCTGTGTTAAATTATTGTTAAATTAAGCATTTTTATCTGTAAGTACTAATATTTTTAATATGAATTCCAGTAATTAGCTATTAAATTAAAAGCTACCTAAATAATACAATTAAAAATAAACTAAACTATAAATAAAAAATGTCCTCTAGAGACGTCCCATCCGAGATAGTCCCAAGGAGACTGGCAACATATCCCCTCTGTATAGCGAGGCTAATACTTTGGCAGAAATAATTGCGAGCCTTCCTGTCTCCAGACCTTTCTGTCAGCCGCTTTGAACAACAACTCCTTGGCCAAGCGCCTCGCTGACGGTCCCCATGGTCCCATCGTCTCCACCCCAAACGGCGCAAAAAACCGATACCAAGGTTGGCGTATTTGCGCAATTTGAGGTTCTCCGCAGAAAACGCTGCACTTCCCGGCATGACGAGGTCGCCTGGATGTGAGATGGAGCTAATGTGTTTACACACGTCGCATCCCACACCAGAGACCTGCCAAGTTTCCACGGCCCAACAATCATTCCGTCGGGTCTCTTTGCACGCTCCGCATAATCCCAGATGGTTCTAAGATTGCGTGTACCCCAGCAGTGACAAGAGCCCTTCGGATGATGTCGTTGAGAGCCGCGTGACGAGGAATGCGGCCAACACTTCTAGCACAAGAAAGCCCGTGGTGTCCGAGATGATCGACTGGTTCTCCGCATCGACACTGGTGACAGTCCGAGCTCCGAGACGAAGGCACACCGCCGGTCGCGTCTGTTGTTTTTTTTTTCTTTTTTTTGTAATAGGGCTCTTAAGGTGTTTGGGGATCGTAAAGTATTCGAATTATGATCGTAATACTTGTCTTAATAACAAAAAAAATACTTAATAATAAATACCTAACTTTTTAGTCTAGTTTAGGTGTCAGTCCAGTTAATCGCAGAGTCGGTCAGTTGGTTACCAACTTTGTTGTTTAAAACTTTAATCAGATTATAAACTCAATCGTGTTTTACATTCAAGAGCAAAATTAAGGGGTCTTGAAAAAAAAGCTATGGTTTCCAATTTCCTACATAAAATAAATGCAATTATTAAATCGTTTATTCATATAAAAATTAAACTATTAACCATTTTTAAATTATACACCAAACTGCTTAGCAGTTTGTTGGCGAATAGTACACTCTTTTTTTAATTGTATTTTTTACACTATATTTGTCAAAAAACATAGTTATTTAACATTAAATTTAATTACTGTTAGTAGTTAGTATTTACTTAGCATAAGCAACTTTAATTTTCTTTTAAATTCACTTTTAGACATTTTTACACAGTCATCGATGGGCATAATATTAATAAATAATAATAATAATCAAATTCTTTATTGTACACAAAATATACAAAATAAAAAGATGTACATAAGCGAGTATAAATACCATGAAGGTATTTTCTACCATAACCTTTGGGAGAGTGAGAGATTTATAAGATGGGTGCGTAGTCCGAGAATTTTATGTAAAAGTAATAATTTTCAAAAATATTTTATTAAATACAATACAAATATATATAAATAAATACTTATATAAAAAATATACTAATATACTACATGTCAAGAAATGGAGAGTACATGTCAATATTTCTAGTTCTTTTACCATAATAGTTGTTATACTATACGGTACTCATTGTATCTTGTCTTTTGTGAGAATCTAGTATCATAACCACATCACATACGTATCATTACAGCCACTAGAGCACAGAGCTTTAGACCTGTTGGAGACGGGTCTTCCAGAATATATTTCTGGAGAATTTGGCCTACACTCGGTTTCCTGGCGCAGAAGGGTTGGCGAGGGTCAGATGTAAATTTTTCGAGTGAATTCGATTTCAAAAGTTGGCATTGATAAAACTAGGACCAAGGGCTAACGTGCTCTCCGCCGCACAAATAGTACGTAAGAAAAATGCAATTAAATAGGTAACTAAAACAAACAAAAAAAAATAAAAAAATATACCATTCATTCATGGCAAAGAAGTGCCAAGGATACTGGTAGCATTACTACGTTGAATGGCAATGCTTGGCTTTGTTTAAGCTTAGAAGTCTAAACATGATGTTGGAATTAAAACTCAAACCCTGCACCTACCGATGCCTTATCTATGTTAGTAACTATTGTAAGGTGATTATATATCTCCACAAAGGTCGGGTCAACCCAAGCATGTACCAATGAGAAATCAAATTTTCTTACGTACATATATTTACAACACCCGTGCCTCAGAGAGCACGTTAGGCCGTCGTTCCACTAAGACCAACTTGTGAAATCGTTAATAAATTGGCCAGCGTGGCGATTGTAGGCAAAATTTTCCAGATATATGTTCTGGAAGGCCCATCTCCAATAGTGGATGTCTAGGACGCTGTGTTCTAGGGGCTGTAATAAAACATATTATTTTATTTTTTTATTTAGTCATATGACTCGCGGAGTTTTGCTGAGAACTCCATTTTAAGTTTTTGACAGTGGTCTAATTTAATTGCTCCCGAGTGTATATTCACGTAATATTTAGTTTCATGAAAGTTATTTTGTAGCTCAGTTTCAAATTGAAATTGAGTGTGCTGCCATTCTCGCCAACCCGTCTGGCCAGCGTGGCGAGTGTAGGCCAAATTCTCCAGATATATATGTTTTTTTTTTTGTAAATCTTTTATAGCTGAGTTTTCCTTGCAGATTCCTTTCTCAGTCAGATTAAACATTAACAGGTCACTGGAATCTGCTAAGCTGCTGGTCTTCTGCTAACAGCTTATTTATTGGACCACTTGCTGCTTAGTCTTCTACTAGCAGGAGTGGGATCATTCAAAATAATTAAATTAATGACGTTTCATAAAGGCCTGTAATACGGTGGTCAAAGGAACCCATTTTGAGTCGATTGAGGACATCCAGGCGGCCGTGACGAGGGTACTCGCGGACATCCCAGGCGAAGCGTTCCAGAAATGTTACGAAGCATGGAAAAAGCGCTGGAATCGTTGTATAGCTGCCCAAGGGGTCTACTTTGAAGGGGATAGCAGAGTTGTAGAATAATTTTGAAATATACGGTTTTTTGGAATCAGTCTCATTACTTAATTGTCACACCTCGTAGGCTTACGTGAATAAAGATATTTTGACTTGACTTGGCGTGACTTCTGGAAGGCCCGTCTCCAACAGGTCTGGAGCTCTATATATTAGTACAGTATAACACCTATGAGTATTATGGTAGAAGAACTAGAAATCTTGACATTTAGAACTCGTGGAGGTAAGGACGCTGTGTTTCAGGGGCTGTAATGATGAATGTGAATAAATTATATAAAAAAATACTGTTCGCGCCATTTTGAAAGTACATATCAAAGTTTCTTTTTTAATATTTTTTATTATTAAAAAAAAGTTAAGTATCATCACGACCGTTTCCCTTTCGGGGTGGTCAGAAACCACGCTTATAAGCGGATTCACATTTACCCAACTTTACTATGGGCCAATTATGACAAGTGGCAAGCTCGTCGATGTCTCCAGCGTACCAAACTCGAGAAATATCACAAATAAAATAAATATTAATTAAATGTATTTATTTACATTAATAAAAAAATAAAATAGATGAAAAAATAAATAAAATAAACATCACCATTAAAGATGGGAAAGCACTGGGTCTCCATAGCACAGATCCCATGTTTTGGAGCCCAGGGCACATTATTAGTTAAAGCACCAGCCTGCCCCCTCCTACATTACTTCATTTTTATTTTAAAGTAGTGTTGTATTTCGTTTTTTATTTGTTATTTTATGTTACTATGACTATTTTTAAGCTATTTTGTATTAGGCTTTTTTTGATCAATAAAATATTTCAATTTGAATTTGCGTCCCGACCAGGAATCGAACCTGGTACCTTCAAGTCTTAATCCACTGACATAACCGCTAGACCACGGAGGCAGGAGGAATAATTGAGTGGTCTTATGTAGATATAATGGTAAATGGCGAGCGTTTGTCCATAATGTATGACATCGAAAGGATCACAAAAGGTCGCTCGTTAATAACCCGTCTAAATTTGGACAGCTATGTATAGCACCACTAACTGTACCTTGCAACTGTCTCTATATAAATAAATAATATAAATATATTTCCAGACAGGTCACACAGCGCCATCTAGTTTCCGTGGTAAGCTACGAGGCTTGTGTTACGGAAACTAGATGGTTGATAAACTACATATTATACTTTTTTTTTGTAAATATATACATATTATACATATAAACACCCAGACCGAAACAAATTATACAATGTACAACTTGCCCCCGGTGGGAATCGAACCCACGAGTTCACGGCCACGTTTGTTACCACTAGACCACGGAGGCGGTCAAATAACATCCATAATATCCATATACTAATAATATAAATGTAACAGAAGCTCTGTCAGTCAGTCTGTATGTATGTATTCTTGTGTCTGCTTCACGCCTTTATTACTCAACCGAATTTAATGAAATTTGTCAGAATTGTTTGCTTGGAAGCTTAAAAAGGAGAAAAGATAAATTTCGAAGCATTCCATGAATTCACCGTGCGGGTTCCGGGTTCATCGTGTGTGGGTAAAAGATGAGAAGAATGGTGTCTCGGGCTTACGACCGACAATTGGCTCGTTTGAAAAGGAGGCTTCCTTTTTTATTTTCTTGCGCTCACCATCCATTTTACTCCTCTCCCTACCCAACCAAATACTGTATGATTCCGTTAATGACGACAGACCTGGTTAGGCCCAATTCTTTCAGTAAGTGTTGCAAGGATTTTGCTGGAACTCCCCTCGCACGACATCTATAACTATTAAACTTTTTAAGCTTTCGCGCACATTCATAATAGTTTTTATAATTTTTAACCCTTTCAGCACGACACATTTTGAATATTAAAAGGTTGATAACTTTGAAATACTTAAGGTCTAAAATATCTCATAAAAATAATAAATAAATTCTTCCATCAGCAAATTCTACAAAGCCCCCTCCGCATATTCGCGCGTTGTTGTTTTCTAATGTGCGTTCGGTACCTAATATGATGGAAATAAAAATGTATGTTTATTCTTAAAAAAGGACTAGGACTAACAATTTTACTAAAGATAATCATTAAGTAGCTAGATACTATAGTATAGAACTAGCACGATCTATCGGTAAAACAGAATTTGGTGACCGCTACATATTTTTGTAATAACCCACGCTTGGTATTGTCCGTGCTGAAAGGGTTATGGTAAATAGCGTAAAGACCCGTTAAAATTATAAAAACTATCTATAACTATTCCAAATTTCAGGTAAATCAGACCACTAGTTTTGCGGACAGACACTAGAGTTTTACAAGGTCTTCATACTACAATTATAAACAGAAATAAAGTATCATCACGACCGTTTACCTTTTGGGGTGGTAGAAACCACGCCTATAAATAAGCGGATTCACATTTAGCCAACTTTACTATAGGCCAATCGTAACAAGTGGCAAGCTCGTAAATGTCTCCAGCGTACCAATCTCGAGAAATATCACAAATAAATTAAATGTATTTATTTACATTAATAAATATTTTTGTTTCCTGACCAAGAATCGAATCCGGTACATCCGAGTCTAAATCCACAGACTTAATTGCTAGACCACGGAGGCAGTTATAAACAGGCAAACTTTTAGAAAAATTATAAACAGCTATATATTTTTAGTCAAAGCAAGTCTTGCAAGACTTTGGTCGATTATCATTTGCCAAGTCTTGGTCTTGGACTTGCTTTGGGCAACATAAAATTTCAGTTCATCAGGTAGATTGTATATTTATTATAAATTGTATTGCTGTTAGATTCGGTCCAGCCAAGCTTGTATTGTATAAAAATATATGTATTGACAAAAATATTAAAATAAAATTGATTAAAAAACTAATTATAAATAAAACTAAAACTAAAAATACCTACTAAATTAAAACTATTCTACAAAATAAACTAAGGGCTTACCACCAGGGAGGGTACCTAAAACGCTCGCCGCATTTCCTCGTTGAATTATAATCGACATATTCTGTTTTAGGTAGTTATGGCATTTGGGATCGCCACACTCTTGAAAAATTCGTTTACCCAGCTCTTATATGAATTTGTGGATATCAAGAGAATATTACCCCCATTGTTTCAACCCCAAATGCCACAAAGTTATAATTTTGTTTAATGCTATTGTATTTGATGTGCTTTCTAAATTCGGCTGTATGAGCTAGTTATAAATTTTACACTCTTTTACACACATCATTTGTCGACAGGTAAAGTGGACGAGAAAGCGACCCAGTTGCATGCAATAGCATCGCTCAAGGTGTTGCTGGAAGCGACCCGTCCACCGGCGGGCGGTGCGGGTGCGGCTGCCGCAAGACATTCCGCCGCGACAGCCGGACTCTCCAAGGAAACACCCTTAGACCTCCCCAATGGGGGACTAGCTGATATACAATTAGATGCTATAGAAGAGGTATACCAACTACACGTAAAAACATTAATCAATAACGAATGATGACTGCTTCCGTCCATGGATTTAGAGTCCGGGTCCGATTCCCGGGGACGACATTTTATAACGCTCCCATTAAACAAAAAAAAAATGCTAATAAGAAAATCTAATAAGCTGATTAAGATGAAGCACTATTAAGCGGTGGTGGCACGGTTGTAAGAACGCATACCTAAAATCCTACAAAGGTCGGTTTCAAACCCACCCGGAATGTACCAATGAGAAATACACTTTTCTTACGTACATTTGTCATAGATTAACAACACCACCGTTCCTGGAAAGCACGTTAAGCTGTCGGTCCCGGATCCACTAAAGCTAACTTGTGGAATCGTTAATAAATTGTCATAAAAAATTGACATCATATCCTCGCCAAGCCGTCTGGCCAGCGTGGCGAGTGTAGGCCAAATTCTCCAGTTCTGGAAGTCCCATCTCCAGCAGTGGAGTTCTAGGACGCTGTGTTCTATGAGCTGTAATGAATGAATATATATATATATATTGTATACACAACGCAGAATAAATAATAATGGACGCAGACGTTATACAGTCGCAAATTGGATAGATAAATTCGATTCGATTCCGACATTTTTGTGACTAAAGTACCATACATGCAAACGGATATACTCGTAGATGTAATCCAAGACTGTGACGTCGTTTAAAAAACAAGATACATTTCCAAAAAATATGTACAAATATGTATGTTTTCGGTTCATATATTGTTTACGTAAATATATAATTAATGAAAATATATTAATGAAGATAATAATAATATAATTAATGAAAATTAATATATACTTATATCATATAGTCTTAAATATCTATATACTAATATGATAAGGTCTGCTGTCTCAGTTACCTTGAAATACCACTTGGAATACTTTAAAAACGGACTTCAGCTATGAAAACTAGTACCGTGTTCGAGCTGTATTATTTGTTACAGATAGGAGACCTGGACGAAGACACTACTCCGCTGGACATGGCGTGGCCCTCAGGGTTTAGGAAGCGACTGACTTATTTGTTGGTCGCGCCCATTGTCTTCCCCCTGTGGATCACCTTACCTGATACTAGGACGCCTAAAGGTATGTTATTATATCTTCTAAAAATAATAATAATATTAAGGTGGGTTTAGACCAAACGAATAAAGAACATAGGTGGTGGCTCAATTGTAAGAACGCGTTCCTTAAATCCTACAAAGGTCGGTTCAAATCCGCCAGGTATGTACCAATGAGAAATACACTTTTCTTACGTACATTTGTCATAGATTTATAATACCGCCATTTCCGTGCTTCGGAGAGCTTCGGACGGCTTACGTCGGTCCCGGTTCCACTAATACCAACTTGTGGGATCTTTCATTAAGAGGACCCTGCGTGTTTGCTTCGGATCAAGATTACATAGATTACAACGAAAAACCTTGGTTTCTGAACACCACGCCAGGCCGTGATGATACTTTTCTGGTCTTTTGTCTTTAATTATGCCAGTCCACAAAATTTTAAGTTGTCTGTTCTTTTATTTATTTATTTATTATGTTTGGAAAACTTACAGCTATTTTACACTAGTTAACTTAAAATTATAGCAATAATATATATATATATATATATATATAAAATAGTACAAAACAATACTGAAATACTACCTAAACAACCTCTATTCGCCTGAAGTGCTCGTCGGTTATCGCGCATCTTACATATATTTATTTATTTATTATTTAAAAACTTTTTGCACTATGTACTAAGGCGTACCTAAAGCCGCTAGACATTCTAACTCGGTCAACTTTAGGAACATTACGAACATGGTATGTATGGTAGGTGCAAATATTTAAACAGAAAAATAAATAATTATAATTCTACTAAATCTAATACTAATACAAAAAAATAAAGATATATAATAATACTAAATTCAAATAAATAATAATACATACATATATATACAATATTACTTACAGTTATAGACGTAGTAGTAGCATTAAAAAGATCAATATCTATGTATATTAAGATCATTGAAATGAAATGAAATGAAATAATTTATTTGTCAGAAACATGGTAGGTACAGGGATGTAAATTATTATATGTAATTATATCACATGATTCGCTATTTCTAGCATACAAATATTTATTTAGTCACATGACTTTGTCGAGCTTAGTGTCTAGGTATTCTTTTGTCGAATAAAAACATTTATTAACAAGCATTTGTTTGACTCTTAATTTGAACAGTTTTAGTGGCAGCTACTGGAAGCTTATTAAATATCTTTGTCGCCATTGCATAACAATTTCGGCTATATTGAGTACTTTTATGAGCTAGAATAATTATTCTACTAGGATAACGCGTTTTAAAATTGCAATTATCCCCAAGAGTTTTAAAAAGTTCCGGGTGGCTTTTTACAAATAAACAGTATTCAAGTATATAGATAGAAGGAACAGTCAGTAATTTTAGTTTTATAAATAAAGGACGACAGGAAGTCATAGGAGGTATGCATTTGGTGTGCCCCGAACTTTAAAGAGCTAAATAGAAATGTTCCCACTGCATATAATAAAACCTTGAAAGTGATGTGTTATGTGGAATAGTCACAGTATTCAAGTGGCATACAAAGGCGGTTTGCAACAAAGTAAAGTGGCAGAAACCGTGTCAACTGTTTTCAAGTCTCTCTGATATTATGTACAAACTTAGCCTTGTCATAGACTATAGAAAATATCGAATCAAAAAGTTTTTATCTATTTGTTATAAAGTCAATATATCTTATATACACAAAATATCTTCGCGCCAGGTCCCTTGCAGGGATTGTCAATTGTCTTTACTCTTACAGTATTTTCGTTTCTTTGAAAAAAAAAGTTATCCTTATTGAACTTACCGTTCCGTGGGAATCAAATATTCCAAAAGACCACAACATGAAGTCGAATAAATATTATGATCTCACAGAAGAAATGATCAGGAACGGGTTCAAGACTCAGCTTTACGCAGTGGAAGTTGGTGCGAGAGGAGTTCCAGCAAAATCTTTGCATCACTTACTGAAAGAATTGGGCCTAAGCAGGTCTGCCGTCAATACATTTATGGAACGAGCTTCCAAGACGGCATTAACGGAATCATACAGTATTTGGTTGATTAGGGAGAGAAGTAGAATGGTGGATGGTGAGCGTACTATCGCGCAATAGAAAAAAAAGGAGGCCTCCTTTTCTTAAACCAACCTATTGTCGGTCGCAAGCCCGAGACACAATTCTTCTCATCTCTTACCCACACACGATGGACCCGGCACCCGCACGGTGAATCCATGGAATGCTTAGAAATTTGTCTTCTCTTCACCAACCTTTTCATACATGCCCTTTTGTTTCTATGGCTTTTAACCTTCAGCTATTGTTTTATTTATTTCATCTTGTTGATCTGGAGACTTGGTCTACCAGGGCCTCTTTTACCAACAACTATCACATTATATATCTGGTTCGCCAATCTCTCTTTAGTCATCCTTTTAACATGTCCAAATCATCGGAGCATGCCTTTCGTTATTTTTGTCCCTATTCTTTCTTTTGCGAATTTCGTAATTACGTATGCGGTTCGCATTTCTGACGCAGCAACCTCATTTATACTGCATTAACTCTCATGCGTATTCTGACATATCGACGACTCGCTTCCATACATAAGTGTTGGTACCAGCATGGCATTGTGTATGACAAGTCGAGCTTTATCACTGATATTTCGACTGGCGGTCAGTGACCCCAGGGAACCGTTAACACTATTTCCCGCGTTCATTCTTCTTTCATACTTCCCATCCACAGTGAAAATATTGCCCAGATCAGATTTCATTTACTTGTTCTAAAGTTTAATTCACTCAAACTCATTACAGGCACTTGGAAACTATATGGGAATGTTATTAAAACACACAAACATTCACTTTATGACAAGATCACAAAGTTGTTGGACGAATTCGTGAATTGTTAGAAATCGGGCCGTAAGCTAGACAATCCTATGCTCGTCACCTGCTGACAATCACACTCGGTTCGTATACTTTAACCTTTAATGGTTTTAATTCAGAAAGAGATCTGAGAAGCTCCCCTCGGAACTTGGGTCTACTCGTACTACTAGCTTACCTCATGTTGAAAGTCAAAATATCTTTGTTAACGTAAACCCATTACAGGCATTTGTGACACGTCATTATTTAAATTATTTGAGATTGTTCTACAACTAGTTAAACAATGTTGGTACGAAGACGTGCTAGTATAATCTTTAGAAAGTTGTTGCAGTGGTGGCACGTGTGTCGATGTCTGTCTGGTTGGCCTAAGTTGGTCTAAGGGCCTGGTTGAGCAAGGGGATGGCTGGCACATGCGTTACGTGATCGGGTGCTGGGAGCTCTGTCGACAAGTCAATATTTTTTTTAAATAGCAGAGGTTTTGCGTTTTGTCTGCCGAAAGGTAACCATTAAACGTTGAAGTATACGAGCCATGTGGCGGGGCCTCGACTCCGTCATTGGTTGACGAGCCTAGCGTGCGACCGACGGGCGTGCAAAGGGGCTAGATTTCTCACAAGTGGGAATCGCGGAACATGCCAGCTGCCAGACGACGCACGAATTCGTTTAACGACTTTATTTTATTCAGGCACAACCAGCTTCAGTAATCCAAATGTTAAAAGAAATAAGTGTAACCCTTGAGTTGTTTTAAACAATAAATTAATAAAACTGATTGGTACAGTAATATCCACCGTAACAACCTCTCTTGTATTTTAGCTATCTCTTTCTCTCTTTGTGGTCTTATCATAAAGCGATAGTGTTTGTGTGTTTTAATAACAATTCACTTATCATAGACAATCTAAAGATCATTTTTCAATTTTTTTTTTTTTTTTTTCAAATAATAATAATTTTCTATGTAATTACCAATAATCCTATCTATGACTAATACACTTTACATTTTTTCAGGCAAAAACTTATTTCCAGTTACATTTATAGGGTCAATATTATGGATTGCATTCTTTTCGTATTTAATGGTTTGGTGGGCAAACGTGGCTGGTGCTACGGCGCACGTTCCTCCAGAGGTGATGGGACTGACGTTGCTTGCTGCGGGGACGTCAGTACCGGATCTGATCACGTCGGTGATAGTCGCCAGGAAGGGATTCGGTGATATGGCCGTGTCCAGCTCCGTCGGCAGCAATATCTTCGATGTTACTGTTGGGTAAGTGGAATTGTTTTAGTTTTGTGGCGCGGTTGTGGCTCGGTTGTAAGAACGCGTTCCTTAAATCCTACAAAGGTCGGTTCAAACCCACCCGGCATGTACCAATGAGAAATACCATTTTTTACTTACATTTGTCATAGATTTACAACACCACTGTTCCCGTGCCTCGGACAGCACGTGAAACCGTCAGTCCCGGTTCCACTAATACCTACTTGTGGAATCGTTAATAAGTTGTCATAAAAAAATTACATAATATCCTCGCCAACCGGTCTGGCCAGCGTGTCGAGTGTAGGCCAAACTCTCCAGATATATGTTCTGGAAGGCCCATCTCCAGCAGTGGAGGTCTAGAACGCTGTGTTCATGGGACTGTAATGTAATATACAAAGGTGAACATGAAGCCATTTTGGGTGTTTCTACTAGTATATGGGGTGCAATTCTAACCAATAAACTACATAAATACTTATATATATATATATATATATGAAGATAATATATTAATGGCAAGTAATCGAGTATCGTGCTAGGTTGAAGTGGCTGCCAATTCGCTGTCGCAGGAGTCTTAGAGTCCTCTGTCTCCTTTACTCTGTTTTAAATGAGCCTGCGACACCGAAATACCTCAAGGACAAATTCGCTTATCTCTCTTCTTTTCATGATAAATCTCTTCGATCTTCTCACAACTCACTTCTTTCCGTTCCATCTCATCATTCCGGATTTGTCTCGAATTCCTTTGCGGTTGTTGCTACAAATCTATGGAACAATCTACCTATTACCATAAGACAGGCATCTACCAGATCATCATTTAAAAAGCTGGTCTACTCACATTTTCTAAATAGCTCCTAAAAAAAATTTGTAAGTTTTATATGTATGTTTATTATTGTGTATATATTAGTATTTAGTATATTTATATTTATAAGTAGATTATATATAAGTAAGTTTATTATCTAAGTATTTATATCTAATTGATGTGTCACTTATACTTTCCTTGCACCTACAGTTGTTCTAATTAGTCCCAAAGGTTTGGCTGTCAGAGAATGTCTACGGGCATTAAGTCCGCCTTTTGTACTTTGTGCATTAAAGTTTTGAAATAAATAAATAAAAATTTGTGAAGTTAAAATATATTGTTCTGTTTGTTTAAAAAAATAGTTTTAAGTATTTAGTTTTTTAAGATGTGAATTAAAGGAGCTTAGAGAATTAGATGACTTGATCCACTGGCAAGCAGTCGTTACAGTGAATGAATCAGACCCTCGCCGATTTATCTGGCCAACGGCAACAAAGCGAGAGAAGGCAAAATTCTCGAATGCAATTCTTCTTAAGGTCTATGTTTTTGGAGGGAGTCTAAGAAAGACATAATTCATTCCATAAAACGACCTTTTGCCACGATTGAGGTTCCAGTTATTCTGAAACCCACTGGAATAGTTTGAGATAATGGTAAAAGACCTGATTGTGTGACTGATCCCCTGGGAGCGCGGACGGGCCTTAGTGTGGGATGCCACATGTGTCGACACTTGGCCTTTGAAAGCGCAGAGTCTGGCAAGCGGCGCAAATACGTACCTAAATCAAAGACTATGTGTTTGTGCCGTTTGCTTTCCAGAACCTCCTAAACCAGACCTTTCTGCTCCGGTGACAAAAGGGCTGATTCTTTCGTCGCTCAGAATATTCGGCAAGGAAATGCGGCCATCGTTCTTGCCAACGGATACAATTTTATATTTAAATTAGGTTTTGCAAGTAGGTAATGATTTTTTTAAATTAGTTTATATAAATACCAATAATTTATTCAATATTTTTTTTACAAAACCTAATTAATATAAAAACTTAATACTTACAAATATCTTGATTATAATCTACATGTCATCGAATCCAGGAGAAGATGAACCCAATGTTCCGAGGACTCCGGCGACGTTGCCTCGTTGGATGGCAACACTGATCCTTTGAATAAGATATATTCCCTACTCAAAGGATCACCTGTTGACGCTCGGATGGCAACGCTTATGTCGCGTATTAACGATTTAGCGTCCTCAGACCAAGGGCCCATCGTCTCTACGGCAAACGGCATAAAATAGTAACGATTTGCCAACTCTATGTACTTATTGCGTTTGCCGTTTGCAGCCAATTCAGCCGCTGCACCTGCTCGTTTTCGTGTCGCGCCAACACGACTAGCACAAAGGGTGTCAGTACACGTCGCATCCCAAACCAAAGACTTACCTTGTTTATAAGGCACGAGGGTTAGCCCATCTGGTCTTTTCCCATCGCTGCGAAATATACCAGTTGGCTCTAATGTTGATGGGTAATTTGCAGAAGATAGTGCCTTTTGAATGATTAAATTAAGGGATCTATGGCGGGTGAAACGGCCTGCACTTTTTGAGCATGATAAGCCATGGTGACCAAACAAAATATATGCAATGTAAATTGCAATGCTGATTGTTTGGGTCAGTCAAGTATTCAGCGAGCTATGCTCGAGGTTTATCCGATTAAGTCAGAAACTTTGACATCCGTCAGAGAACAAAGATATAGCTTTTAAAATTAGTAAGCTTATTATCTGGCAATGGGCTGGACACGTCTGTCAAAGAATTGATGAATGGAGACCACGTAATGGTCGGATAACCTGAGGAATGTGGCTGGTGGCAGAAGATCGTGTAAAGTGGCGAGCCCTGGGGGAGGCCTACATCCAACAGTGGAGAGACACAGGACTACGAATTGTTTTTTTTTTTAAGACGGTAATCGATAAATCATCATTGATACGACCCCAGGCTAAAGGGCCACCGCGGGAGGTCGCATGCCCGACTCACCGTGAGGCCTCATAAGGAGACCTCAAGGCGCCTACGGACTAAAACCCTATAAACGGTCTCTCTTTCACTGTTTGCCCTGCGTGCCTTAACAGTTAAGTCTGAGTCGTGGCTACGGAGTGAAGGCACTCGTTCGCCGCGACACATTTTCCACCACAGCCTCCACTTTATGCTCTGTCTCCCTGAGGTGCGACGTGGCGTAATATAGCCTATATATAGCCATAGCATCCATAACATTGGGTATTTAAAAACGATATAGCAAAATCTATATAAGTGACAAAAGAAGGGCAGCCCCTTGAACTTTGCGTGCTACTCGTATTTTTATTCGATCAAGATCTAACCTTCGATATGTCGACGTTTATGTAATAGAATTGCATTACACGCAATATAACTTTCAATCATAAATTGTAGATGTATTAATGATAAAATCGTAGCTTAGGCTAAGTTGACTAGACGTATGTTCTATCGGGCCGGCAACGGACACTTCAAGCATCTCCAGAATATCGCTCCGTCTTGCGCTCGGCCTCCCAACGGGAGACCGCTTCCTAGAGAAGTGCTTCTGGAGGAGAGCTGAAGTAATCGAACCTAGACTCCATGGGTTCGTGAGCCACACGGGCGAGCACCAAAAGTGCATGAATTACCAGCGGACGGTTACCTGTCGGGGAAAACGGGGGCATGTCCCCATTAGCCATCCGGGCCTGGACAACTCCACTGACTGACTGTGCTCTCGCACATATATATGTGCTACTAGATGTGCTCTCGCACATATATACGTGCTACTAGACTGTATATATTATTTTTTATTTATCATTTCATTCATCATCCATCGGGAGAATAAAAAATAAAAAAATATTGCATAAGACAGATGCGGCATTAAATAAGCCAGACATTTTATCATAGCCAACTTTAACCACTTAACTGAAAGTATATGCTGAAATATATTTATAAATAATAGATTGCGAGTATATTTATATTCAATGCAGTGCAATTCCAAATTCAATTTCCATAAAAATGGATGAAGTTCAAAGTTTGCCAGACCACGTGATTTATTATTTATTTTCGATCCCACTTCGGATTGGAACGTGCCGTGCCAATAAACGTAAAGCCACTTCTAATGTCCAGAAGTGCACTCCACGCCATCCCTGAGGGCCTCACAAACTAAAATTTTATTCGTACCACTGAGTTAGTGGTCAAGACTAGGGATGGGTGCTATGTAACAAACATAACCGTTACTAAACTCGCTCGTTTTCTATCGGAATAAAACTATCTACTTTACATAACACTTTACTTGCCGGCGCAATGTAAGTGTACGTTTAAATAGACTAATTTATTCTAGCGAAATAAAACTATCTACTTTTCATAACACTTTACTTGCCGGCGCAATGTAAGTGTACGTTTAAATAGACTAATCTATTCTAGCGAAACAACACTATCTACTTTTCATAACACTTTACTTGCCGGCCCAATGTAAGTGTACGTTTAAATAGACTAATCTATTCTAGCGAAATAAAACTAACTACTTTTCATAACACTTTACTTGCCGGCCCAATGTAAGTGTACGTTTAAATAGACTAATCTATTCTAGCGAAATAAAACTAACTACTTTTCATAACACTTTACTTGCCGGCCCAATGTAAGTGTACGTTTAAATAGACTAATCTATTCTAGCGAAATAAAACTATCTACTTTTCATAACACTTTACTAGCCGGCGCTATGTAAGTGTACGTCTGAATAGATTTATCTATTCTAGCGAAATAAAACTATCTACATTTCATAACACTTTACTTGCCGGCCCAATGTAAGTGTACGTTTAAATAGACTAATCTATTCTAGCGAAATAAAACTATCTACTTTCATAACACTTTACTTGCCGGCGCAATGTAAGTGTACGTTTAAATAGACTAATATATTCTAGCGAAATAAAACTATCTACTTTTCATAACACTTTACTTGCCGGCGCAATGTAAGTGTACGTTTAAATAGACTAATCTATTCTAGCGAAATAAAACTATATTTTAATTACTTGAAATAGCTTCGTAGCGATTGGAAGCGAACTCGTAACGGACAGACTGCGAAGCATTTATTGAAATGAATGAAATAAATGGGTTGTATATTCGCCTACAAATCTTGACTGTACCTACAAGTCATAATTTTTTCATGCTCCATATATCAACTTGCCCAGGGGCCTTCAGAGTCGGCGACGCCCTTGTGAAGTCTCCTTCAGTACCTCAACGCTCCAAAAGTGCACCCAGAGGGCTCGAGGGCAAATTTTTTATTGGATTGAACATGGAATACTTTATTTGTCGTCTGAAATTTAGTAGAGCACTCAGAAACGACTTGGCCGCAATTTTTATTGGATCATGACATGCTATATTGCAGTCGACTGCAAAAGACAATTCCGTAAAGGCTTTTAAGGTAACTTTTATATTCAGGAACATGGAATAACTTCGTTTTAAGATGAAATATAGTAGATGCCAATTTAATAGTTGTTTATCAAATCCGGCTCGAAGGACCATTTCAATATTTCTTGATTCTTTTGACAGATGGTTTTTTTTTAACTCAAAATTCAGATATTTATATTTTGGATTTAGACTCGGAGGTACCGGGTTCGATTCCTGGTTGTGACACAAAAATATTTATTAATCTAAATTAATATTTAATTTATTTGTGATATTTCTCGAGTTTGGTACGCTGGAGACACCGACGAGCTTGCCACTTGTCATGATTGGTCTATAGTAAAGTTGGCTAAATGTGAATTTTGTGGCAAGCGTGGTTTCTGACCACCCCGAAAGGGAAACGGTCGTAATGATACTTTACTTTCTTTTTTTCTAAATTTATGTTTCGGGGGGACTATCTCTTATGTCTGTGTTTCTTTAATTTTCAGTTTACCATTACCATGGTTGTTATTCGGGCTGATCTATGGAGAGCCTGTCGAAGTCAACTCCAAGGGCATGATGTGCAGCATCGTTCTGCTTTTCGCCATGCTGCTTTTCGTCATCCTCAGCATTGCCTGCTTCAGGTGGAAAATGAACAAAGGGCTCGGGTTCACAATGTTCCTTTTGTACTTCGTGTTCGTCGCTGTAAGTCTCGGCTTGGAGTACGGCTACCTACACTGTCCCAGTGAATAGACTTGTTGCTTGGTGGTCAACGAAAATCGAACCTTTATAAGCTCCAGTGGCTTTATGCTGGATGTCTGAGCGGATCACTATATCATTATATTTTACATTACAAAACTTATCAAAGATAAACATCGATCCTCTCAAAAACCCAGCATTAGTATGTTCCTTTAACCCAAACCGTTGTGTGTTGCTGTCAGATTTACCGTTAAATAAAGTTATAAAGATATAGTGCATAATGTATTTCTATCGAGAAAACTCGTGTTTCAATTGAAATACAACGGCACCCGAAGTGTCAATCATTTATTATATTAAATGAGTGGCATTGTCATATCTATTAATTTAGTGCCAAATGTCAAGTTACTGATGCTAAGATAAAACACGATGAAAAACCATTATGCACTACATCTGTACACTATTTTGACAAATTAACGGTTGCGATTAAACATTATGGTTAATTCATAACCAAACTATACTGCATTCATCGAGTCCTGATACAAAATGTAAACAAACCAACAAAAAGGTATTTAACATTTTTTATGGAATCAAACAAAAGCGCGGAGATACTGGGTTTGATTCCCGGTCGATACATAATAATTAATTAAATAAATATTTCTCGAATTTGGTACGCTAGAGACATCGACGACCTTACCACTTGTCATGATGGGCCGGCAGTATAGTTGGCCAAGTGAGAATCCGCTTTTAAAAAAGCGTACTTTCTGGCTACCCCGAAAGGAATACGGTCGTGATGATACTTTACTATTTTTTAAATTAATATTATTATTATTCAATAACGTTTTTTTTATTATTAAAGTTAGAGAAACACTGTTTTTTTTATTGTTTACAATTTGTCTCAGATTCCGATGAATGCCGTTTAGTACCGTTCGTTCTGATTGCAGCATAATTTCAAACACGTAAGTTTCGTTGTAAATCACAACATATTATTGCTCAAATAATTAATTTATATTAGAATTATTTAGATGTGCTTTTAAGTTATTCATGTGATCGTAATTAATTTAGAATTATGAAGTTGTATTCGGCGGAATTATGTATTATTACGCAAACGTTATGTTAAGAATCCTTTAAGGAAACTGAAGACATTAACTTGATATTCGTGTAAGATTTTTTCATTTTTTTGTAAGCTCAGTTAAGTTTAAGTAATAATTTATTTTATTTTATTGTACAGTAAGAATGAGTTACAATAGAAAAATTACTCAGACATTAATACGGCGCGGTGGTGGCTACCAGGTTCGGTTGTTGATTCTCGCGCTTTCGACATGCATGTCCGCTTTATTTGCTCGAATGAAACTAACAGTTGTCTATGGAGATCTGTCGCTTTTCATTCGAATATTTTGAACCGACACATAAGTCGCAAGCGCCAGAATTAGGCCCCTGATCGAGCGAGATACAATACTAATTACAAAACTTATTTGTAATATTTCTCGAGTTTGCTATGCTAGCAAGCTTGCCACATGATATTAAAGCTGGCTAATTGTGAATCTTTAAAAGCGTGGTTTTTGACCACCTTGAAAGGAATTCGGTCATGATGACTTTACTAATGTGTTAGTTCATTGTGGAAGTATAATAGTTTCCTTTTTTTTATATAAAATATAATATATATAATAATATAAAATAATCTAATTAATAACTTAAATTATTCTATACTATACCTATGTTATACGAATATCAATTTATAGCGGTTGACATTGTGTGTCCGTTCGTTAGAAGATTTCTTTACATAACGTTTGTGCTTAAAAAAATATAATTCGACAGCCGGTTATTCAATTTAATGTATTTTTTGTAATGAAGAATCGAAACGTAGCCACCAGTAGAGACTGTAGTTATGGATGTTGTTAATCGACGACAGCGCATTAGAGCCCCCGCAGACTACTGACTTCTTATCGGCGATAGTTTAGTGGGGCAATCAGCCAATTTTTTTATATAGAGGGAATAGAAATACCAAAAATGATGTGAAGCACCGGTCCACATGTCCGACTCACTATGGGGCCTCATAAGAAGATCAAATCGCCTACAGACTTCAAACCTATAGCCGTCTTACTTCACTGTTTGCCCTGTGTGCCTTTACAACTAAGTCCGAGTTGTGGCTACAAGTGAAGGCACTCGTTCACCGCGTAATAAATAATGAGCTGCACAATTTCCTTTAAACTAAACTATCGGCCAACTGATAAATCGTGCGGTACACTTTTTCGTGCCGTTATACCTATACTACACTACTAGCGAATATAATAAAGTCAAATAACTTAAGGCGTTCTGAAGTTTAACCGCGAAGCGCTAGGTTAAGTTAGCGCGTAGTGTAGTTGACATTTTAAATTGGACGACTCGATCTTGTATAGTTCAATTTGTTCCGAGCTTTACCATCGGATGGTCAGGTGTATTTTTCGTTTCTGCGACTGCTCACCAAGAAGCAAATCGTTTACTGTTTAGTCGGCCCAGTGTTGTAGAATTCACCAATACGAACAACTTTGTCAGAGCGAACAAAAATTATTTAAAGTTTTGAGATATTACAAAAGACATAACACTATGTGGCTTGATCCCGAAACTTGTGGATACACTTTACTAGGTTTATCGGTAGAACGGTGGATACTTCCCCGCCCCGGTAGACTACTACTAAATTACCACCATCAGTCCGTCTACCACATTTTTAGTACAATTTGGACAAAAAGTTGAGATAGAGAGACTGGTCAAATATACTTGACTGATTTAAATAAAACTTGGAACCCAGTGTTCAACATGGTCAGTCAACATGTAAAAATGACATGTGACTACATCCTGAGGGTTTTTATTGCTGACCACTATAGTAACAGTGTTCATAAAAAATATACTCCACCAAACTATCAACCGACAAAAAATCTGTAGTCTGCGTGCGCCTTTAAGCGTCATTTTAGCGCAATGCTAAAGTGTAACTGACTATAAGAGACTAACGCTATTCGCGTGAAGTTATTGTGTTAAACGAAATTGTATCTATTTTTGTAAATATTCTTTTGTAGGTATAGTTCGCGTTTTAAGGTAGGTATACATTATGTTCGCGCTCCAACTGTAATCCGCGCATCTGCAACTGCAACTAGACACAAGCTTCGAACAAAATAATTTACATTGTTTATTTAATATATTTTTTTAAATAATTTCAATTGGAACGTGTTTTACATTTCCGTAGCACACAGGTCCGTTATTTATAAAATAAATAAATAAATATAAATATTTCCAGTGTGTGGCCTGACACAGCGCCATCTAGTTTCCGTGGTAAGCTACGAGGCTTGTGTTACGGAAACTAGATGGTTGATAAACTTCATACTATACTTTTTTTTGTAAATATATACATATTATACATATAAACACCCAGACCGAGACAAATTATACAATGTACAACTTGCCCCGGTGTGAATCGAACCCATGACCTCCCGAGTTCACGGCAACGGTTGTTACCACTAGACCACGGAGGCGGTCTTTTGTCCGTGAAACAACCAAATAATCAATTTTAAAGTGGATCTTGGACTCGACCATAACCGGAAATGTTTGTAAATTAAAAAATTCAACAATGATACGAAGGGTTGTGGTTCGCATGCCCGACTCATCGTGGGGCCTCATAAGAAGACCTCAAGGCGCCTACGGACTAAAACCCTATAAACCGTCCCTATTTCACTGATGGCCTCTGCATGCCTTTACTGCTAAGTCTGAGTCGTGGCTACGGAGTGAAGGCACTCGTTCACCGCGTTAAAACGTGCAGCATGCATGCAAAGAGTACTCTATAGCAAAAGGCGCAACCTGAGGGGTAGGGGTGTTGCGGTATTAAATATGATAATTATTAAATTAAAGACTATCATATTTGCAACAATTTTTACTTGATTGTCATAGTAACCCTTTTCAACAACTCTTGGCATAAAACAAACGTTTCATTCTAAACATAAAATGTTAAAAAAGTTACAACATCCGGTTTCCGCATACAGCTCATCATCATTTAAGGTGCCGTCATTTATTAAACCTTGAAGAATTAGCTCATCCAACTGGATAGTCTTACCACCTTTACATTTAATACCTCCATGGTAGTGGTAAGCTCCCTTAAGTCGGAATCTTCAGCTTCCAATCCATCATTAATAATTTTTATATTGATGGTGAAATTACGCCGTATTAAAGCTCGTTCTCTTCTTAAGGTATCCATGTTCACGGTCGCCAATTTGTTGCGGTATTAAATATGATAATTATTAAATTAAAGACTTTATCATATTTGCAACAATTTTTACTTGATTGTCATAGTAACCCTTTTCAACAACTCTTGGCATAAATCAAACGTTTCATTCTAAACATAAAATGTTAAAAAAGTTACAACAAGGGGTCTGCGGTGGAGTCATCGAGAGTGAAATGGAGGACGAAGACAGCTGCAGCGGAGCGTTGGGGGTCCTTAGGTTGGCGGCCAGAGGACTTGTAGGCCTCAATCAGTAGTTTAGATAGAACGGGCAATGACTGTCATACATTAATTTATTCTGAAGCGGTTGGTCTAGCGTTGATTCTCATACCGTTTGGGTTTCATGCCATTTATTGTATATATTTACATATTTAATGTAGCTGATTATAAAAAAAATTGTCCGTGCTTAATAAAAATAGACCTTTCATGAATCATCATGTTATGCCGCCTCCGTGGTCTAGTGGTAACAAACGTTGCCGTGAACACGGGAGGTCGTGGGTTCGATTCCCACCGGGGGCAAGTTGTACATTGTATAATTTGTCTCGGTCTGGGTGTTTATATGTATAATATGTATATATTTACAAAAAAAAAAGTATAATATGTAGTTTATCAACCATCCAGTTTCCGTAACACAAGCCTCGTAGCTTACCACGGAAACTAGATGGCGCTGCGTGACCTGTCTGGAAATATTTATTATTATTATTTATTATTATTATTTTCTGTTAATAATATTATCGTATACCAGAGCTGTTGCAGGTTCTCGGAGCACAGTTGGTGCGCGAACATAATTGATACCCACCTTAGATCGCACGGTCGAATAGGTCAGCCGGTCATGGCGGTAGGTCTTTATGCAAAGTTATTGATAATTTAAAAAAAAAAATGTTTTGGAGCTATGCGTTCACTGATAACACCAATTACTCTAAATAGAGAAGAATTAAAAACGATTTTACAAATTTAAAGTTAAGCTTAGGGAGTGACAATATCCAGTAGGATCAATTTATAAAGGTATAAATGATTTTAATATGAAGTTGAGGGGAATAGCAAAATCAACATTGACAGGTGGCGTCTTAAATAAGTGGAAGGCAAAGGATGTCGATTGCAGCCAACAATATTTATTCCATGGCCGCACCTGATACAATTGTTACACCTCAAACACCAGGTAAATGCCAAATTAGTGAAAAAACATTTTAATAATGATGTTTTACAGTTAGTTTCACCTAAGTTCCAAAAATACAATCAAAATTTGTAAATTTTCGGATTTTTCTCTATTCAGAGCAATTATTTTATTAAAGAACGCAGGAAAATAGCTCCCGGTCAAAGCGATGCATTAAGAAAAATGGATATTTGATGTAATTTAAAATCATCGGATAACTGGTACAATATAATAAAAACAGTATTTACGAATGCATTGTAAAATCATAGCATTGCATTGAAAAAAAAACATTATCACGATATTACGAGATATCACAACTCTTAAAAAAAAGTCCATAATGTCCGTAGGTATTTTATGAATGTTATTTCGTTTTTTTCTGCTAAAATCACGAGTACCTATATGAAAGTGACTCATAACAATCAATACCCATTTTGCTACACTACCAGCATCTCGTAAGCTGTATTTGATCATCATCATCATCATCACGACCGTTTCCCTTTCGGGGTGGTCAGAAACCACACTTATAAATAAGCGGATTCACATTTAGCCAACTTTACTATAGGCCAATCATGACAAGTGGCAAGCTCGTCGATGTCTCCAGCGTACAAGTATTTGAAAAATACAGTATTTAATTCAAGTTTTGTCAATGATTTCGAAGTTGCAACCCCATCGCGCTACCCAATCATATTTTTTCTGTAATTGGTATTTAAACTTATTAAAAGTATTTGAAAAATACAGTATTTAATTCAAGTTTTGTCAATGATTTCGAAGTTGCAACCCCATCGCGCTACCCAATCATATTTTTTCTGTAATTGGTATTTAAACTTATTAAAAGTATTTGAAAAATACAGTATTTAATTCAAGTTTTGTCAATGATTTCGAAGTTGCAACCACCTTTGAAATAGTGGAAAACGCTATTTTGACGGACGGACAGCTATGATCGGAGAAACTCAGGCTAAAAGTGGTAGTAAATATCAGATTTCACTATTTTGACAATCTAACATTTGCTGACAATCTAACATTTGCATATAACTATTTTCATTCGGTATGTTATGATAAGTAAACTTTTTATTCACTGAAAAAAAACTCTTTTTTACCGTTGTTTTTTTAAATTGATGAAAACCATAGAGCAACGACTTTCAAATCGAAATAGAGTGAAAAAAAAGCTCTTAAGGCGACAAGTCAAACACAAGGGTAGTATCGCGATAGTATAACATGAGATAGTTTAACGACGTTCTATTCGTAAAGGCTGATCTTATCGGCGTAAATTCTAAAAGAACAATGTAAAATTTTAAGTGTCTTGAAACTATTTTAATCATCATTTACATCAAATATCCATTTTCTAAATTGTTCTTAAAGAAAGACCGTCGAGAGTAGAGTGTGCACCAGAGCAAGAGAGTTCGGCTCTTTAAATTTAAAACCTAGTAGCGACAAGAAAGAAGTGGTGGTGGCTCGGTTGTAATAACGTTTTTCCAAGAAGTGGATGTGGCTTTTAACACGCTTGTGAGAAAAAAGTGCAGTTGCTAGGTTTTAAATTGGGCAGCCGAACTATGGAGTGGGACAGATGGTATGCAGAATCAGATAGTGCCTAAAGACAAGTGTTCACAAGTCTAGATTTTAGATATAATTCCACTTCCAAACTAGTTCTTCTATCCTCCATTTTCTATTATAGTTGTTATTGTCATTTGTCCCGCTCGCTCTTAACATAGATTTTTATATGTACTTTTCAAGAATTCTTAGAGTTTGCTATAAGACGGTTAAGCTTGGCATCTCTCTCGCTCCAATATTTTCAAAGATTTTTCAAGTGTATCATTACGTGTATTACGAACATTTAATAGATATATTAATCATTAATTTGTATTCATACAATAGAGGAAAATCGTTATAAATGTTTTTGCTATTTTTATCTGTCTATAATTGGATATATGACAATGCAAATATGTCGAAATTGTCCGTAATTTTATTTACTTTTGGTCATGAGCGTATGATTTCAGTTGCAAACATTCATGAACCTTGCAAGTCTTTTCCATTAAGTGGGCTCAAGGTTACACGTCGTGCTGGGATATTAAATAATAAAAAATCCTAGAAAGCTAATTAACTTTATTTTTCAAAAGCACTGCATCTATATTAATGATGTTTTAAGTCTAAGAAATATAGTCTAAAAATAAATTGACAAAATTTTAGATATTAATATTATTAATAGATTTGTTTTAGTAAAATAGAGAAAAATTGTTATAAATGTTTTGCATTTCTTTTTCTGTCTATAATTGGATATATGACAATGCAAATATGTCTAAAGTGTCCGTAATTTAATTTCCTAGAAACTTAATTACTTACATTTCTCAAAAGCACTCCCAACATTTAAGATTTTTTAAGTCAGAGTGTACTTTTAGAAAGAAAGTTACGAACATTTTTAAAATATATTAATAATAGATTTGTTTAAGTAAAATAGAGGACAATCGTTATAAATGTTCTTGCATTTTATCTCTGTCTATAATTGGATATATGAAAGTGAAGATATGTCTAAAGTCACAGTAATTGTGTTTCCTAGAAAGCTGATTGACTATATCTTTCAAAAAAACACTGAAGTCAAAAAATCTTTGAAAATTTGCCAGCGAAAGGAATGCGAATCTTAAAAACCATCTAAAGACAAGACAATTATATTGTATTATGCAGTCAATTGTTATTCATGTTACATATTGTACGATCTCCTTAATACTATTAGAGACAGATTAGTATATATATAATATTTGTTACGTTTTGCAAATTAACATTAAATGTTAATTATCATGACATTGTACTGATTTTGTTCGTAATATCAGACTTCATAAACCGTCCATCTTGCAGTTTTAAATTCTAATTTGTAATCCCCATTGGTAGCTCATGTTGAATAGATGTTTTAAATAATAAAATATATAACATGTTTCTTAATCAAATATTTATGATTGGTTCGTGACGCCCCTCTAGATGGAGGCTAGCAATAAAATTTGGCCGTCAAAACTAAAGCTATTAAAGTTTTAAAGCACTTTATTATTTCTTAAGTAAAAATTAACAGGTTTTGCAAGAAATACGTTTCATGAACATATATAAGAAATACTTAAAAAATAATTAAAAAGGGAACTGTCATTTACACAAATGTGTGATTTTTTTTCAATTATCACAAAGCAATAACAAATAAGTAGGTAAGTTTAGACAACAATTTTTTTAAGTAGCCTAAGTAGGTCCATAATTTTTTTGTTAAATTTAATTATTTCATATTACCTACATAGGTACAAGAATATGAACGTAAGCAAGCTATACAACACGTTTGTATTTATAAATATTATATTCGTCGAGATATATATACGTTTTGTACAAATGTACCATAAAATAATCCACATTCTATTATTTTAAAAATATATAAAAATAAATATTTCCTTTTTTGTCACCAAAAACGGAACGTTATAATATTAACTAAGAAAATCTTAAGGGTTTTTAAAATTTGACTTGAGAAAAACTTAAAGAATTCCGTAGCTAGAAAATAATTAAGTAGAGCTTCTAAAAACCGGCTGATACTCCATCTAGTTAAAGCGCAACGAAAACCAATCATAAATATGATTTTAAGAACATTAACGTTAAATTACTCACAATATTAAATATTATACATTATAGCCCGCCTATTTGACATAGCAATAAATAGATTAGATAGTTAATATTTGTATAATAATAAGCTTTAATTCAGACCAGAGACGCTCAAGGATAGCCGAGGCTCACCAACACGTACTCAAATCATTAATTATTATTGTAACTTTTGAGAAATGGAATGCGCACAATACGTGTAGAGATATAGAAAATTTAATTGACAACGTCGAACGAATTAGATTTTCATATCTATGTAAAAGTACAAATTAATTATATTAACGGTAGTTGAATATCATTCAAGTTTTTAACTCAATAGATTAAGTTAGAGATGCGTAAAACTCTAAAGTACAATAATGATATAAAGCTTGGGTTTGACATATCGGTAGTTACCGGAGATTCGTGTAGGTCATAAACTGTGATATGAGCATGCTTATGACGTATTTGTATAATGTTTATAATGTATCGGAACTCTCTTAGTTAACTAACTCGGCTTGGATTTGAGTAGTATTCAGTAGATCGCTTAGCGACGCCCACGATAGGTCCTCGGCTTCTTCTCGCTTCTTTTCTTCGTTCTGTACTCCTTCTCTTGTCTCGTCAAGTACTTCAGCCTCTGGACCTTTCTGTGGACCGTCTGTTACATTTGTTTTGTTCCGATCATAGTTAGTGTTAGAATTTTATACAATATATCTAATATCTAAGCTCATTCTATTACGATTATTAAGAATTCGTGATATAACTTCAATATAGTCTAGAGCTGTAATTTTTAAAGGATATCCCTTTATCGTGTGGGAAGCACCAAGTATGACGAATGTTATATGCTGTTTACACGTTTCTATATTATACTATCCGTATACACTTACACTAGCGATTTCTTAAATCAATATCTCTTTAATATTATTCTATATAAGTAGTCACCTTTGTATATTCTTCATCGTTCCATATACTATGTTGGAGTAGCTCGCAGGACGATAAATGCATTTGTTTAATACCAAATAGCACAAAGAGTTCATCGTTTGTTATCTTAGTTTCTATAAGAGTTACATTTCAGAGCGATAGCTCTATATCATACTATTATATCTAATAATAATAACAACTATGTACTTTAATTGGAGTGCCTCTTAAACAAAAACCAACCAAATTGAAAAGCACATTCCTTTTATTGACTTTTTAAATCTAGCTTTACATTTGGTAGGGTTGTATTATTAAGAGAGACTTAAGTTGAAGTATGTATTTGTATGTCAAAATAACGTACTACTTTAATACTTCTTCGTAGTGTAAGACTAGCTTAATTATATATCATTAAAACTTAAAGATTTATTATCATTATAATATCCTGGTAGAGATTGTTACTAGAGATTTTTATATAAAAATATTATGAAAGGTTTAATAATTGAGATTTTATTGTAATTAAATATTGACATTGTTCTCTTTGATTTTTATATTCTATATTCTTTAGCTTTTCGATTTATCCTTCTCCTTCTATTTCTTTAGATATCTTCTTCTAGTATTCTCTTTCTCTATTTAATTGTAACCTTAACGACAGTACAAATTTCCAGAAAATCAGAGAGTCCAATGTTAATTAGATTTGACTTATTTTGGCTGTTCATCTCGATTTTGAAATCCAGATTTTTATAGATTATAACCAGCACCTGATTAATTGCACTTGTTAATATTACCCTATTATATTGAAATCCTTATTCGAAGGACTAGAAAACTGTGCTAGGGAAATCACTATTATCTGACTATGGTACCCGTCAAAACTTCCTATCAAACAATTGATCATCTATCACACTTGTTAACTATACGGAAAAAAAATGGAACCGTAAGAGAAATATTAACATTTATTCGTTTTTTTTTTTAACATAATATAAAATAAAACTAATACGAAGGACAGGGATATAAGTCCCGTCCGCGTGGAACGATGGTAAGAACGCTGGCTGCATTTCCCCGCTGAATTGCAATACTGATTCTTTGAGCGAAGAAAGAGCCAGCCCTCTTGTCACCGGAGGAGACGACAAGACGCGGTGTTGTCTTTTAAAAACTTTTTTGCGCTTGGACTCCATGGACTCGAGAGTTTCTACAGCAATCGGCACAAATATGTAATCTTTTAATATACTACATACTTGCGCCGCTTGCTGGACTCCGCACTTTACGCCGCGGCTCCCGCTTTATGCGCTGTCCCCCTGAGATGCGATGCGGCGAGGGTGTCCCACACCAGAGCACGTCCCCGTTCCCAGGGGACTAACGTCATACCATCGGGTCTCTTGCCATCATCTCGGATAACTCCAACAGGCTCTAGAAGAGCTGGAACCTCGATGGTGGCTAGAGCTCCTTTAATAGTATCGTTATGGGAGCAGTGGCGGGAAAATCTGACCGCCATTTTGGAACAGGAGAGCCCATGAACTCCAAGACAGTCGACCTCCTTTCCACACGGACATCTATGTAAGACACATAAGTGAAATACTTTTAATGAGAAGATTATTTGTTGCAATTATCAAACTAACCTAAGAAATTCAACACCACACGTAACTATCTTGTTTTTGGTTGAATTCAGAAAAGAAATCTGTTTTTCTTGCAATTTGAACATCATGTAAAACTTATTTTACAACGCGAATAAGGAATCAACAACAAAACAATTCAAAGCAAATGTTTGACAACAGCCATATTTGAAAATTTACACTGTCACAAAAATGTTGCCATTTGAAATTTTCCAAATAATTCGAATCGAGCCAGACTCTAGTAAAGTTGGCTAAATGTGAATCCGCTTCTTTAACCCGTATGCGCTCAAAGCCCCAATTTTTCAAAAACGTGTATTATATTGGAATAGTTATATTATTGAATGCAGTTTAATATTTGGCGCCAAATTAGCTGTCAAAAAAATATTTTCCAATTTCATTATTGCAAGATGTCAGCAAGCAAAATGTGAGTATTTATTTTGATTGTTATTAACAAGCTATTTTTTATATTATATTTTATAGTTTTATCTGGTAACAATTTAACAAAACATAATTAAATCTGCTTAAAAACTGGTTTTATTTAAAGTGACGCCCAATTTATATGTCATTTAGTACATAAATATGCAGTTTTTTTTTTTTTTGGTTTTCTTCTCCCGATTGATAATGAATGAGATGATAGGGAAGGCAAAGGGTCTAGCCCATACAGCCAAGTCTTGCGTAATATATCTTTCTTTTTCATGAATTAATGAGGTCATCATCAAATTCCAGATGCTGCAGAATTTGATGCTTTTCTTGGAGTCACTCACGGAACCATCCACTGATCAAACACGTCGGGTAAAATATGGGAGTTAACAGCGCGGGAAAACCGCAAAAAATAAACTGCAACCAAAAGTCCAATTTATCGTTTTCCATAATTATTCACATTGTAGCACATTATTAAACCAAACAAAACCACTTTTGACAAATAATATCCACAGTAAATTAATTTACAAAACAAAAACTTGCATTTGACATGTCCACGCAAAATGGCGCGAAGAACTCCCTTTTTTTTTTTTTTGAGTTGAGCACTTATGGGTTAAAGCGTGGTTTCTGACTTTTTTATTATTACATAGATAATTGATGTTATTTCAGTAATCGAGATGAAAGCTTAGAACGTTAATAATAATATTTACAAATTAAGCTAAAAACTAGAAAAAAAGATTATTTTAAAATAGATATAGTGATTTTGGTCATGTTGAAAACGATAAAGCTGATGACAGAGCTCTGATTAAATTTTTAATTAATTTTAATTAAATGTCATATTCATACTGCAATATGTATTGCAAACGATGTGAATAAGAATTATTATTAAGGTATAGACACCTGTTATTGACGCCCTTGCAAAAGCCTCCTATGTATTACCGAAGTATGCAGATTACGCATTTTTATATATTATAATAATTATAGTGACTTTAATGGATACGAAAATAAAATAACATTAATTAAATCCAAACTTTATTATTTATATTACTAAAAACTAAATTATAACTACAAATAAAAAAAACCTACTTACAAAACCTAATTTAAATATAAATCGTGTCCGCACGGCACACGGCAAGAACGCTGGCCGTATTTCCTCGCTGAATCGCTATGCTGATTCTCTGGGCGAGGAAAGAAGCCCTCTTGTCACCAGAACAGACTTTTCAAATTAAATCTAATTGTTTAGTAAAACTAACTAACTTAGAAATTACTGAAATAAGATAAGACGAGGGGTGGTGTTTTTTAGCGCTTGAACTTCAAAGTCCTAAAGTCTCTGCAGCAGACGGTACAAAAACGTAGTCTTCTTTGTAGACATTTAATTATTATTAAAAATTAATTAATTATGTTATTTATTATATTTATATTAATTATTGTTTTTAACCATTTTTATTAACTCAATTTCTTGTATGTGCGGGTGGAATTATGTGATTGATTTTAAACTAACTTCCGATGAGTGTGTGTTTTTATAAATATTTAATTTATGACGAAAATTTAAAATATAAAAAGATTAGTGTGTTTCAATACAAAGGAGTTCCGGAGCATTCTCTCCGTAATAAAAACAACTACATCCAAACAGGCGTGGATAATCCTTTTTACCGCAAAGGCAGGTTATAGTACCTACTTTAAAGTGGTCAATAATTGGTGCCGTTACATTATGTAAAGTTGCAAATATGACAGTGAGAATATGACATAGTTTTTTGATATTTTATTAAAGATTTTTATATTTGTATTGTTATTTATTAGTTATTAAGTTTATTATAATGTGTTTTAGGGAAAATTAATGTTTACAAATGCAATAATTTATAGGCTGATTTCAAATCTAATAATAATGATTCGTACAAAAACTACGTTCATTTTGTTACGGACGTTTTATTTAGGTGCGTTCACTGATTGAGAGAAAAACTATTTTTCAAATTAAACTCGCAGAAAGGTAATTGGGCAAAATTTACCCGCTTTTTATTTTCAAAAAGTACAAACCACATTTTTATTTTATGTACGTCTCAGCTAAGCCTTTACTTGGACTTCATATACTGTATATAGTGCATAATGTATTTCCATCGGGAAAACTCAACTCGAGTATCAGTTGTAATATGACGGCACCCGAAGTATCAATCAATTATTGCATTAAATGAATGATATTTTCATATTTATTAATATGGATCTTTATTATTTAGTGTCAAATGATACTGTAGCTAATTGAGAGAGCACGATAAATAATTATTTTCCGATAAAAAACGATGCAAAACCATTATGCACTACATCTGTAGTTGCGTTTCCGAAACTTCAATGTCTAACTATAGTTCATAAAATATACCTTAGCTCTGTAAATGCTGTTATCGAAAATAAGTGTCATTTAAAGCGTCTAGTAGGTTATTTTTTTGCTGTCATATTTATGGCGAAAGATTCATACAAGGTGTATTTCAGGCTCATTCTAAAATACATAATTAAAAAGAATTTGTCCTAAAATAAAAAAATATTTAATGGGCGTGGCCTGGCAAAATACTGATCTTGGTCTCCGTGTGTTACGAGTATTAGATAAAAAAAATATGGACCGGGTTACGTAGTCATAGTATTTACCTCTTTATTGCTTGGTTGATATGAAACAGACAAAAAAGAGTTACTTAACTAAATTCTACAAAAGTCATGTGACTAAATAAATATTTGTATGCTAGAAATAGCGTAGCATATGATTAATTATATATAACAATTGACATCCATGTTTCTAATAAATAAATTATTTCGTTTCATTTCAAAAAATCCGGGTAAAAAATATTGAAGAAAGTCACCATAGCCAAAAAACCTTTAACCTACTAGACGCTTCAAATGATAATTGGCTCAAATCTGTTGGAGGGTAAGGACGTTTCTTCCCATTGTCCTTTAACTTGAAAAAATGTCACTTGCTCATCTAACCCGCGTTCCGTTTATAGAAATTGCCAATGGCCTAGCTAAAACTGTTAATTTACCATAAATAGACATTTGATGTTAACATTAAGTGTTGCACTTATAAAAAACCAAATTCGTTAATATTATTAACAGTGTTTGTGTTTTGCTTTTTGAGATGTCAAATCTAAACAGCACAATGCGGTGTATCACTAACTTTTTATCACGATAGATGGCGCATGATAGATGGTACCTAATATAACTGTCAGTTGCATAGAAAACTTGTATTTTTAATATGAAATTTATTATTTTCTGGATATTATGTCGAAGTGACCAGCTTTTGATTAATTTCTAAGCGAAATCAAAGATATGGTGATTTCAAAAGTACCGTTCTATTAATAAAACTTTTTTTATTTTTTAAGACGGTGTACGCTTTCTTAATTCGTCTTTTAAAGTAGGTAAAGTTAATTTTAAATACATTTATCTGTAATAAAAATAAAAAACTACAAAAACATTAAAAAAATGATGCGATATAGGTGTAAACAAGGTACCATTGCCGCTAGCGACATCTGCAAAAAGCTTTGCCTGATACACCCCATTGTTTTGCAGTTTTATTTTCCAATCTCAAAAAAAGTAACATAGCTAAAAAAAGTAACACAGCTTACATGAAACGGTTGGTGGCGCTGGTTTATGATGTTAGCATGTGATGTTAGCGCGGATTATAACTGGAACGCGCCAGTTTCTGATATGTTTATTTTTTCTTCTTTTAAATGTTGCTTCGACATCTGTCACAAAGCTCGAGCTATTATTTTCGAACTAAATAGAAAGCCGAGTTAAAGATACCTATACCTTATTCAAAATAGCAAAAAATATTATGTAAACAAGTGGTTCTCGAACTGTTTTTGTTATATATATATATATAAAATAAGGTACTACTAAAGTATTAAAATTTTATTTTAATGTAATTTCGTTCCCGAACTATGAATATTATTTTATAGGAATAATTTTAATATTAGGTAGGTTCACCGTAAATTGTTATCATAAGCAAGTAAAGTTGAAAAAGCATTGTTTCAAGTGCTTTTTGCTATTTACTTTTTTGTTACAAAAAAAAAAGATTTCCATCATATATATTATTCAGTTGGTACGAGTATAATTTATAATTTTAATTAATATTTTACACATTCGATTAATGAATGCCTCCGTGGTCTAGCAATTAAGTCCGTGGATTTAGACTCGGGGTTACTCGGTAGAATTCATTTAATCAAATAAATTGTGATTTTACTCGAGTTTGGTACGCTAGAGACGAGCTTCCCACTTGGCTAAATGTGAATCCCCTTATTTATAAGCGTGGTTTCTGACCACCCCAGAAGGGAAACGGTCGTGATGATACTGACACTCGATTAATTAATATTAGATAATATTATATATTATATTTAGAAATAAAGAAATACACTTTTCTTAAGTACATTTGTCATAGATTTCCAACACACATGTTAAGCCGTTGATCCACGTTCCACTAATACAATCCTCGAATTGTTAAATATTTGTCATTAAAAATTAACATCAGACCCTCGCCAACCCGTCTGGCCAGCGTGTGTGTAGGCCAAATTCTCGATAAATATTCTAAACGTCTATATCCAACAGTTTCATTATTGACATTTACATGTTTACATTTTTTTTTTTGCTATTGCGAATATATAGTAGGTGCCACCTTCCCTAAAACCATGTTTAGTGATTTATTGTTACGTATATTTTGTACCTATTTAGAAATTGTTATTGTAAAAAAAAATAAGCTTCAGATTGTGATAGAGATTGCTGTCTCTTTTTGTTTTAATTTGTGTTAAGACATTTTCTATACATTTTATTGTTGTATACTTTAGGGTTATATTGAAAAAAGAGTGTCCGGCGTCGTGCGACGTCGGCTGTCGGCGGTATTATGAAAAAATACAATAAAAATATAAAAATAGCGAATAATGGATTTTTATTTTGTCTCCTACCTACATTGTCGCCTCTCCAGAAATGTATTCTGGCAGGCCTATCTCTAACAGTCCAACATCTAGACTCTGTGCTCTTGGGAAAGTGTTGATGAAGATGATGATCTCACCTTCTTTATAGCAATGCAATCTCTTAAACAATTAAATACAGTCGAAATCAAGACACGAAAAATATATGAAATAGAGGGTAGATTCAAATATTTTATGTTGGGCGTTTAAAAGGTTATTTGTGATATTTCTCGGGTTTGATACGCTAGAGACATTGACGAGCTTGCCACTTGTCATAATGGGCCTATAGTGAAGTTGGCTAAATGTGAACTAGCTCCTTACAAAGTGGACTTGACCAAGGGTTGTGATGATACTTTTTATTTAATTTCCTACCCACATTATTGCTTTTCTAAGGCGCGAATTATACAGAAACGACGTAAGGTGGAGGCGCAGACTAGGTGTGAAACAGATAAGGCACGGACGTGATTTAAATTATATTAAAGAGGCGAAGACACGTCACAACGAGTCATTACACAGGGTTTTACACATTACACTTTATCGTTAACTCATGTGCAGAGACAATTATTTTTAATATTTTTCTGACTCTATTATAAGAAACGACACGTGCTGCTTGCGCGTCGCTCCAGTCGCGACTGCTAGCGACGCGGGAAAGGTGACCTTGGCTTGAGTAGGTATAATTCACAACGTGTCGCCTACCTACATTTTGTATTGAAACGTTGTAAATCGGCAAGATGCCGGGCCTTCACCTTACGCCCCGCATCTGTATAGTTCGCGCCTTAGAATGTCGCTCTCGCGGGCTGTAATAAAGGAAAATAAAAGATAAATTACAGAATAATAATTTATTTTGCCATATAGAAGAGGCGAAAGTTTGACACATAATGTTAAAGGGTCTTTAAGGTCCCTCTCGCTTGCACACTACAACATCTTCAAAAAAAATTAAAATATTTTAAGCATGTCACAAAGTATTTAACAAAATGGTACAATTTCATACATATATATAAGGGGCGTAGCAAATAATAATATTATAACAATTTTTATCTACCTCATATCGTAAAATGCGAATTACAAACTTCAAAACGAATTTATATTGACATACAGTACTCCCAAATTAATAATGCGCATGCAGATCTTCGCTAATTGTCGTATTCCCGGAAACACCCGAATCATTGAATCGTAAGAGCACTAAACAATGCACTTGCATTTTGCACCTTGTTCCAAAGAAATAGAAGTCAATATCATGAGTACACAATCGAAAACAATTCGGGCAGTGTTTTTTTGTTTTTGTTTTTTTGGCGGTGACTGCACGTGTTCTCTCTGTGTGGAATTATATAGAGCTGCTATTACACAACCTTCTTGGTTTTGTTTTCAAAGGTGAATTTAATTTCAACTTTAATTATCTTATTAAAATAGTTTATTTGACAATTGCTTGTCTGTCTGACACAGGCAGAGATTTTATATTTAAAGGAGGTCACTACAGTACTATAAAATTTTCGAAGTAAATCAATCCAACAAAGATTGTAGCATATTCTCAATCGTGTTTTATCGGTTTTCCTCGCTATTTACTTCGAATCAAATTTCGTTACTGATAAATCAATATTTATCTCTTTTAGCACAAAACACATAATTCTACTAAATTATGCATGAAGAAAATGCACTTAACCACTCTATATACATATCGTCTTCCGACGCTCGGGAAATACGACCGTTGCCGAACAGTGACGAAGATTTCTATGCGCATTATCACTTTGGGAGAGCTGTACTTTATAAACATACTGCTGAAATTTAAAAATAGAATCACATTATAACACTTTTTTCTCTAAAAAAATAATGTTATATTTCATTTTTAAAATAAAATTATACATATTATATAACACTTATTTTTTTAAGGCAAAGGTTCCATTACAAATAAGTATTGATTCCAATTTTTACTTGTCTACGGCAGCGCCCGCCATAAGCTAGGTTTTGGCGCCATTTCATTGTTTAGGACTTATATATTCTGTACCATGGCCTTTAAAAAAAATATAAAAAAAATTGGCGCCATTCACTACGTTTTGTTGTATAGCATTTCGTGTGATTTTTCTTACTCTTTTAACTTTTATCTTTTATTATGTAGGTTCAATCCCAATGTATGACAGTAGATAAATTAGTGTATGAAACTGCACATAACTAGGTATTAAAACACTCGTGTATAATACCCCTTATTATGCAACAGTTTCATAAACTACTAATAGAACACATAAAATTATATTACAACATTTATTTTAGGTACAAAAGGGAAAGCGAAACAGCAGGACCTTAAAGAAGGATCGAAAATAATAACTATATATACGTTAGAGCTTATCCTGCATAAATTCATTAAAAGTGTAGTAATATATCCTTTAGATTATTTACAAAAGTATTATAGTTAAATATATGCATAAATTATCTATAAAATAACATCAGAACCTCACCAACCGGTCTGGCCTGGTGGCGCGTGTAGGCCAAATTCTCCAGAAATGTATCCTGGAAGGCACATTTCCAACAGTGAGGTCTAAGACTGTGTTCCAGGGGTTGTGAATGATATTGTGAAAATTAGTCTAAAATGTCAGTAATTTTATTTCCCAGAAAGCTTTATGACAAGAATTGTTTTAATGTAGAGGTAATAATATATATATATATATATATTACACACATTTAAAAGCATATATTTTGTGCAAACTTTATAAAAACTTGTCCTTAAATTATATATAGTAGAAATGTGTATTTCTCCGTGGTCTAGTTGTCACATCCGGAGATTTAGACACGGACGTACCGGGTTCGATTCCAGATCGATACACAATAATTTACTTCATTTCTGATATTTCCGAGACATCGACAGGATTGCCACTTGTCATGTAGGGCCTATAGTTAACACGGTGGACCCAGCACCCGCACGGTGTATCCATGGATTGCTAAGATTATTCTCTTCTGTTTTATGTATGTCGTTAAATCAGCACGTGTCTAAGTCTGAGTCTGCAGAAGAGTAGGAAGGCCAGAAGAGCAGCCGCTGCAGCACCTGCTAGAAGAGCACCATCGTCTTTTCTAGTTCCAGTTGACTTCTCTATCACAGAACTCTGGAAAATAACAGTTTATGCATGTTAAGCTGTCTATATCCTACAAATACGAACTTCTGGAATCGTTAAATAGTCAAATTGACATATATGCCCGTATTTATTAAGATCATGGTTTTCTCCATAATCGGATATATTAAGTTTAAGATATACTCGTATGTATCAAAAAAAAACATGAAAAGTTATTAAAAAAAAAAAATTAAGGGTCGTTAACTTGATGCCCGTAGACATTTGCTGACAGTCAAACCTTGGGGACAAATTTAAACTATTATAGGTGTAATGAAATAAATATTTATAAATTATCAAGAAAAAATACAGCTCAATTATACACTTACATATTATACTATTATATACACTATAATATTAATATACTATAACACGATGACGATTTAACCCTATTGTGAGGATGTGTAGATATTACAATGAATTGACAAGCAAACACAACATCGACATTTTCGACTGAAGACACTGAAGTCGAGTTTGAAGGATATAATAGACACCTGCTTTATTTTTTTTCAATTGAACTTCATTGATTTTACTTTTGGTCTCTTTTTATTGTTATTTTTTTTAAATAGTTTAATTCTCTCTCTTTTATTTGTAACACTTATTAACACGTTATACGTGATTGTTTATAATACATGGCTGATATTGTGTACACATGCTTTGAGTTTTAGCAATGTCTATACACTATATCCATTATTTTTTGAACCTGTAATGCTAAAATTTGTTTTGTGTGCCTACTTAATAAATAATTATCAAATTACCACCATTAGTCCGCCTACCACCAATTGAAACCTATAGTACTATCAAAGCGGGGTTATATTATATTTAATTTTGTTAATTCCACGCACCCATCCACCATGTCTAATAGCCCATGGCGTAGCACACTGAGCCACATGTCTTGCCGCCCAGTCCGCCGCGCGACACCACCCGCCTACCCTGACTGCGCGCGCGCACACTTCACACAAAAACGCCAACACCACTAGTGCTCGCTGCTCCACGTGGGCACATGCCTGAAACCATACACAAGATCACTCTAATATTTTAATCCTATACATAATACTGTGTGGTATTTAATAGATAGCAAATATTTTTATATTATAATCTAGAATAAAAATAAAGAATTACGTATTTTTTATTTTAATTATTCAGTAATAAAATCTTAAGTTATGGTGCAGAGAAGTTATCCTAAAAATATCGCCTCTCATGCTGAGCCTAATCAAGTATGTAGCGAGAGGTCGACGATCGCGCGAACGTTGACTTACGTAATTCTTTTCCTTTCTCTATTTCGTCTCTCAGCTGTGGACGAGATCAATTAATAATAACATTCCCCAGTCTTTAGGTAATTATCACGATGGATATCGCGATATTCAGACGCGGACTTATTCACCATGCAGTAGTTTTTCGGATAATGATTTTAATTTTTAATAAAAAGTGACCTTTTTATATCAAATAGAGGTTTCACTAATGACACCTAAAGCCTAAAAAATATTTGCTTTTTTGACAATTACATTCGGTATATAACAAGACACGGCAAGAAATCAAAGCTAGACCAAACAGTGCACAATGAATTAGTGTATGATAGTCATTGCCGGTTGTAGTCGTGTTCGACGCGCACTTTGAAATTAATTCATGATGACAAATAAATATTCTTAATATGAAATAGACAGACTTATGGATGTGAAAAGTGCTAGAGCGAGTAGTAATGGGGTGTATCAGGAAAAGCTTTTTGTAGATGTCGCCGCTAGGGCATTGGTACCTTGTTTGCACCTATGACGCATGATTTTTTAAATGTTTTTGTAGTTTTTTTTTATTTTTATAACATAAAAATGTATTTTCATCTAACGTTACCTACCTTAAAAGACGAATTAAGTAAGCGAACACCGTCTTTAAAATATAAAAGGTTGAATTAATAGAACGGCAATTTTGAGATCACCATATCTTTGCTTTCGCTAGGAAATCTCGATTTGTACAGTTAAAAGCTGCTCACTTCGGCATAATATTCAGAAAATAATAAATTTCGTAATAAAAATACAAGTTTTCTATGCAACTGACAGTTATATTAGGTACCATCTATCATGCGCCATCTATCGTGATAAAAAGTTAGTGATACACCCCATTCTTACAAAATGAATATTTAAAATACGACGCAATGTTTAATTAAAAAAAAAAAAAATTCCAAGCGGTAATATTTTAAATATATATTTGTAATATTTGACACTTATTTAGGTACTTAGGTAGGTATTCGTTTTATTAATATAATTTAATAGATTTGACTGTTAGGTAGGTAAATTATTTGTTTATATAATGTATTATATCTATTGCATGCCTAGTTTTAAATTTATACTCAATGGTAATTTTGATATCTTCTCCTGTAATTTAAAATCAAATTTACTATGTTAATTATTTATGCATGTACTCGGAAATTGAAATTTTGTTGAAGAACTAATAAATAAATAAATGGTAACATTTATGCCTTTCGAGGTTTTGAGAGTTTACAACTAAGGATCTTCTTAAAATCTATGGCTTAAATGGTTATCAATGCAACAATAAACTAACCGAGTGGCTGCAAGACCTAAACTACACAGATACTGAACATTTGTTTAATGTACTGAAATATTTTCAAAGGGTTGCATAGTCAGGTCTATCTAATCATACCTCTATGGAACTCGTTTGTTGATTGTGGGTAGGTTGTGATTTGATGAACTCGCGAAGTATTGTTTTAAATCCTGGTGGTAGGATTGTGACAAGAGTATGTCACACCATCAGATCATGCGTGGAATACTGTTCACACCTTTGGGATGGTTCAGCCAAGTACCTCACAGATGCTCTCAATGTCCTACAGAGGCGAGCTGTTTGAATTGTGGACGATGCCACTATATCTGGAACTCTCGAATCCCTGCAGCTTCGCCGAGATGTAGCTTCTCTGAGCGTGTTCTACCGGCTATACTATGGTGAGTGCTCTGAAGAGCTCTATAACCTAATTCCTTCCTCTCCATTCCGCAACCGAACCACACGCACAGGTCAGAATATGCACCCACATACCGTAGTCACTATCCCTTCGCGTACCTATAAATTTGGTGACTCATACATCTGTCGCACAATAAAGATGTGGAATGCTCTTCCAGCCTCTGTGTTTCCACTTTCCTATAACCTGGAGTCCTTCAAGCGAAGTGTGAAAAGGCATCTAGTCAAGCCGGCATAGTGTTAGGGACTGATGTCGGACATAAGGGTCTGATTCCAGTTGCTAACATTCATGGACCCTGCGCGCCACTTACCATCAGGTGGGCGCAGGGTCACATGTCGTGCTATAATTAAAAAAAAAAAAAAAAATGTTGTGTTTATTATTGTTTTAATTATAATAATAATAATAAATATTTCCAGACAGGTCACACAGCGCCATCTAATTTCCGTAGTAAGCTACGAGGCTTGTGTTACGGAAACTAGATGGTTGATAAACTACATATTATACTTTTTTTTTGTAAATATATACCTACATATTATACATATAAACACCCAGACCGAGACAAATTATACAATGTATAACTTGGCCCCGGTGGAAATCGAACCCACGACCTCCCGAGTTCACTCCCTCGGTCTTGGTAACGTTTGTTACCACTAGAGCACGGAGGCGGTACTTTTGAATTTATGTAACCGTATGGTTTAATTTTAATTTTATAGTTTTTGTAGCAGTGTCAGTGTCGTTTTGAGGCAGATCTTAGTGAGTATTTATGTTATTTGGTTATGTTGTATTGTAGAAGTAAAGGCTAGGAACTAATGCCTAAATTAGATACCTATACCTCACTCTGTGGAAGCAGGGGGTGTAAATGTTGTTTTTTCCTCCACCGAGTGTGATGTAGGATATATTTTGCACTACTAGTAGCACTTAATGTTTTAGTACGAGTATCAACTAAAATTGTAGGAGACTACTCCCCAAGATGTATAATGGTTTGGGGAGCAGAGTTCTGTATCTCTTGCTTGCTTACTTGTTTTGATTTTTTTTTCTGTACCAAATTTTGTAACTCAATTAACTTTGCTTCAATAAACGATTTGAACTTTCAAAAATGATGCGACATAGGTGTAAAACAAGGTACCAGTGCCGCTAGCGACATCTACAAAAAGCTTTGCCTGATACACCCCATTAATCAGAGATTTAGTAGATGTCTCACGTTACCTGACAGATTTCTTGCATGATGTCTTCAAACTCCACCTCGTCAAGACACAGCAAGGGGATGTGTTCAGCTCTTTCTGCCAGTCTGGCACGAGCTCGAGATTCCCTAAACTTCTTGGATGCCCGCTCTAGAGCTCTCCAATCACGCCAATACCACCACCAACCTCTGAAAATGTATCTTCAAAATTATATAATTTTCTATGAAATATTTCATTATCAGTGGCAGCGTGGGTTTAGTGGACTGAAGGAAAGAGGATGCGGAATCTTCAAATTAGATGCATAGACTTTGCTTCCGCGCAGCTAATGAATTTTTAATAAACTGGTTGACTTTGAAACATTGCATTGGTTTGACAGGGTTTCATATTGAATTTATACTACTACTTGCTTTCTTTATTATTTAATTTTTAGCTTTCTTTTATAGTTTCCTATATGTAAAAACATATTAATGGTCTGTAGATATATGCTTGATTTGGGTAATTAGTTATTATTATTCCAATACGTAAACAATTTTAAAACTCTAAATTTATTTATTAACTTTTTATTTCTCGTCAACTTAAAGTTATTACAAATTCCACAAAGATAATGGCCTCGCAATGATCTACCCACCCGGAGCCTCGCAATGGCTAAGGCCCTAAGGTTTATAAAGAATTCTTGTCTTTCTTCTGTTTGTCCAAAACTTACCTGGGATCAGGAAAAGCTGAACTAGCTGCACAGGGTGGCGGCTTCAACCCTTCAGCCCGGAGATAGTGAAGTAGCATCGCCCTAAACAGCCTGACTCCTCTCTCTTCCTCCTCCCCATCAATGTAAGGCCCTCGCCAGTGACCTCGACATTCATCTCGACGCTCCTCATCCAAAGAAACCTGCCTAAGAAGTGGAGCACGAGGACCTTCAAAATCTTCTAATGGTTGAACACTTGATCCTGAAATTTAACCGTTTACACTGATTACCTGCATGCTTGACCACTTTTTGTTGCTGCGATACTGGCTCTATAATCATGTAGCTAAATAACAAAGCTAAATTTTTGTAGCATTTCACGAAAGCATGTTTTTATGTATATTATTGTTCCATTTTCAATTTGCTAAGTGATTGAAAAGAAACACAATCAAAACTAGGTTATTCGGATATAGTAAAAAAGCTACAAGAGCATTTTATTTATAGAAAAAAGTAGGTTATTGTACAAACAAAACAAAAACTACTAAAAAACATTGAAAATTATTATCGAAAAGCTAATAAATTCGTCAAACCTTGAACAGCAGCTAACGGTGGAGCTAATTCCATAGTAAAAATATTAAACAAAGCTTTAGATTTAACTAAATAAGCTATAGTATAAATAGTATTAGACTCAGACGTCGAGTCTGACAGGGTGAGCGTGAATACTGAAGAAACACGAATAACCTTGGTGGAGACGGGTCACGGTCCTGACATACTTCTCACTACGCCTGCGCAGAACCTCCCTCGACAACTTCAATTGGATATTGGTAGCGTAACTTTAGATGTGTATAAAAGTAAAAATTGTGCAAAATATTTATAACATACATATTTTAAAAGCCTTTAAAATCTCTACCAACGAAAATTTTATTAATAAAAGTACAAGTTATAGGCTACATTCCCACGTTATAAATATTTTTTAGACCGACCAACTCCAGAAACTTTTACCATTTTTTCCCCAGTTTCTTAATAAAAAGTTTTGAATCTAAACACCAAGGACCCAATGTTTCTATTGCGAAAGTAAGGAATATTATATTCGGTTGAAAGACGTGAATATTTATTGTTTATAATTTATCTGCCTTTTCGGTCATTTCTAGTTAGACCTGGTGGCTCTAGTATTGATGGAGTGTAGTCGTTTGAGCTCGCTTTCGGTAAAAGTTACTTGGGATTAAAGTCACGCAAATACTTGCCAGGCACCAATCAGAAATACATTTTCTCGTACAAGACTTTATTTATTTATTTACAAACACGTAAACCTAACATAACAGCCTAAGCAAATTTGTTAGTAAGTGTTCTTTACATATAGTTAATACAATAAACATACAAAAATACCTTAATAATTCGCAGTAACAATAATTATCAAGAGAGATATTAATCCTCACTATATCCTAAAAAAAGTTTTTGCCACCTTTTTAAACCCAGTCTCCCTGCAAGCAAATGAGTCAAACAAGGGAAATTTCAGTGACAACCCATTTATAATGCTGAGCGATTTTAGCAACGGCGAAGTCTCGTGGTCTACTGTCCGCGTCATCGGATCCTTGTGATAATGATAAACGATACGAGTATATAATTTTATTTAAGGCGGGTAATCGATCTTTCCAAAGATTAATTAAGCTTCGAATGCTTATATCCATTTTATGATGCAAAAAAGGATGTAAAGAATCATATGTGTATATATCTGTATTGTATGTGAGTGTGTACACATACACATATATATATGTATATATGTGTATGTATGTGTGCGTGCATGCATGCACACATGTGTAGGTATGTGTGTGTGTGTGTATGTGTATACTTGTAAATCTTTTTGTTTTTTATTTTGTTTCATTGTGTTAAAGTTGCACTTTTTGTTTTTTCGAACTTAACACTTGATTATTTATTCTCTGCGGTGCGCAGAAGTTTATAATCCTAAATGTGGAAACTGTTAATTGGCTTTATTGTAATCTAAACATTAACACATAAATGTATCATAGCTGTAAGTTACCCAAATATAAATAAATAAATAAATAAATATGTCAAGCAGTGTTATCCACCAACTACTACAACTAGATCACTGGGTTATGGCCAGCTCGCTTCTTCATCAGCTGAGACTCTTTCAGTAGATCATAAGATATAAGAACTAATAAATCTAAACGTAAACGAATGGCGAATGAAAATAACAACTGTCTGTGGTCTAATTGACATCAATAGAAATAATTTGTACACTTAAATTTGATTTAATCAAACTCTTGACTGGAGTATAGCTTTGTATTGAAAATTGTTTAGAAACAACGCAAGTGAATTTTTTACTACATATGTATATAGTAGATAAAGCCAATACCTATGTCTTCATTAGGCAAATATATTAAGTATGTTTAATCCTGTAGTTACACTCAAATTACTGTTTCCTTGTATGAAGACTAGTAGAATAAATATAAGTAGTCAATCAATAAAATCCTATTACCATAGCTGGGCATTAACTCGTTAATCCGTTAATCGTTAATTAACGAAGTTAACATTTTGATTAACGGGTTAACTTTTAAGTTAACTTTTAAAAATGTTAACGGACACGTTAACTTCCGTTAATATGCAGAAGTCCGTTAATCGTTAATCCAATGCCACTATTTACCGCACGGCACCGCGGTGTGGCGCGAAAAACAGGTTCAGACAAGTATGAAACGACAAGTGCCGGGCGCGGCGGCGCGTGAGACAAAAACAAAACTAGATATATTTTGCCGGCGCGTGCAAGTAAGAAAACTGCGAAGTACTAGCGTCAGTGCTTAGACTGACGAGTGGTGTGTTTGTTGTTATTATAAATTACTGTCAGTGATAATTTGCGTGTTAATAAAGAAGAGTGCAGTGTAATTAGTTAGATAGAAAAGTCTACTGTGCAGTGTAGTAATTAAAACTATATCATGGAAGACATGGAATCGGATTTCAGCGGTCCTGATGAGAATCCTTGGCCACATTTGACTGAGTATGTGGAATTTGTATCCAGATCGGGTCAGCAAATACTTTTTGCTTGTAAGCGTTGCTTGCCGAAAGACACCAAAATAAAAGTTCAACGTGTAAGAAGGGTACATAAGTCACAATACGTACAGTTTGAAGAGATTGTTAAGGCGGGCTCTAACCGAGGCAAGACAAAAAAGAGAACTCATTCTGACAATATTATATATTAACCTGTTAACTTCCAGAACCTAAACCAACAGGTTTTATAAGTTCACTAACTCAACGATATAAAAATGCAATTTTACACATATTAACGGATTAACGATTAACGAAGTTAACTATTTGATTAACGGTGCCCAGCTATGCCTATTACTAAGTATTAGTTATAGTAGAGAGTGGTGATGGCTCGGTTGTAAGAACGATTTCCTTAAAACCCTCCAAAGGTCAGTTCGAACCCTATTCATGTACTTATGAGAAATACATTTGTCATTTATTTACAACACGTCCATTCTCGTGCCTCGGAGAGCACGTTAAGCCGTAGGTCCTGGTTCTATTAAACCAAATTGTTATTAAAAATTGACATCAGAACCTGGCGAGCTTTTTTTGTCAAATTCTCAAAAAAATCCTACATGTCCAATCTCCAACAGTGGAAATCTAGGACTCTGAGTTTTAGGAATTGTGATGATGTTGAATGATGTAATGATTAGTATTTACTTAAAAGCAAGTATATAGGGTATTTAAAGAATCAACAAAGGTATTAACAATTAATCCTATAAGATTCAGTTTAAAATAAACTAGAAAATCAGAGGTAATTTGAAACCAAAATCATATATTTTCAATACAGTGTATAGTTTTAAATTAAATAACAAGCTGAATCAAATCACAGTAGAACATGTTCCAATACTTACTAGAAGTTAATTGGGATGGGCCCAGACTCCAAAGTCGGCTTCAATTGTTACTAGTTATCAGTCAGACGTCGACTGCTCCTCTTGTGCAATCAGGACACACCGGAAACACATTCAAGTGGATTTATTTAGTTAGATAATTCTATCAATGTTACTGATTTAAAACACGTTACGCTTAGCTTTGATAATGAAACAACTAACACTACTTATTAAAAGTAACATGGGTATAAAATGTATCCGAAATTAATTTGAACTAGGAAAAGTAATGCTGTGCGGAACAAAATGCCTCCGAAATTGCTAAAACGTAAAACTTCCACGGATTGTGAAAGTGATAGTCATTGCTGTAAAAAAATATCCGTTTTCGCGTGTGCCTGTGCTGTGTTTTCATTATTAATACATACATACGTTCTTGTTGACAATAGTAATGAGAAATATGACTTAGATTATGATGCTAGGGAATTGATGAAAGGATTAATTCACGATGAAGTGGTAGAGAGGGTGAACGAGTATCTTTCGGCGGAGCAAGGGAAGAGGATACGCAGAGATGCTATGTTGGTAAGGTATTTAAATTAATAATAATTTGTTCCAGCATCGAGAACACAAGTGCTAGATCTCCGATGCTGAAAAGTTGGTAATTTTTGATTTATAAAAACTACAACAGCATACTAAGCTACTTTCAAAGAGCCTTTTAGAGATCTTTTAGAGAGAATATGGTTTGTCACTTTTATTCCATGTATTGACATGATAGGAACAATGGAGATAAAAACAAGGCATGGTTAAGCGAAACATTTTTCTCATTGTGCATATTAATAATGAAAAACTATAAATTTATTCATTAATCTTAATCATCCTTTATCAAAGTAAAGTGAAAATTATACGATAAACTCTACAATAATTTATTCAAAGTAAATCTATGTAAATTTTAAGACGCATAATTTGTCTGAAATGATTATCCTTCCCACGAGAAAATCCACCTAAGTTTTGAAGTAACTTTGAACATCATGTCAACAACTCTTATTTTCTATCGCTTGGGGAAAACTTAGCTTAACTTCTTTTGAACTTATAACCTCATTTTAACACACTTCTTCAGTTTGATTCCAAAGAACGTCCTCGTTCACAACAGTTTCTGTTTTGTTATTTAGTGTCAGCACTAGTATCGTTCTATAAACCATTTTGTAAACCATGAAATTAAACTTTTATTTAACAATATAGTGAAGTTTTATTTAAATTTATAAGTTTTGAGATTTTTTAAATTATATATTCGAAAAAATATTCATATAATATAAAACAAATCCCGTCCGCTCGAAATGCTGGGAAAAACCCTGGCTGCATTTCCCTGCTGTATTGCAATATAGGCATGTTCTGTCGTCTCCTCCTCTTCACCCAAAGAATCAGTATTTCATTTTATTGTATTTATATGTAGTAATTGTAGATATTAAAGTAATACAAAACCTACTTAAATTACTTAGGTTGATGCACTCCTTCTATTTTACCTTATTTTTTTAAGCAATGAAAACGTAATCATTATATTGTATTGTATTTATGAAGCTTTATTGATTTCAAATCAAAATAAGGAGCATAATACCAAAGGTCAAAATCTTAAAAACTAAAGATTAATCATTACAGAAGAAGCCATCAATAGTTCAAGAAGACAATACAGCACCTCATGTAGAGTTCTTCAACCCCAACATGAGGCCAGACCTAGAGGAGAAGGATGCCCTCGAACAACGGAGAACTGGGGCCAAAGGACCAGCTCCCGGCGGTGATACGTGGGTCTGGTTGACTAGCTACTCTAGGGTACCTGTAAGTCTAAATCGTTATACTTAATGCTGGCATTCTGTATCTCCTGCATTCCCTGAACCAGTCGTCGTCAAGATATAATCGCACTGTTGATTAGAGACTATTGCTCTGACAAGATTAGGCCACAATCCAATATGTTGGAATAGCTGGTTGATGGAAACTAAACTAGTAACTAATAAGGCAGCAGATTCTGAAGAATAGGGCAGAAAAAATATTGTGATCTGTAAAATGAGAATTATTGTCATCATGAGAATAAAAGCGTTTTTTTACTACATCAATAATTATAAGAAATAGAGTACAATAATATATTTAAATAAGTTTATATGATGTGGCAAGGGTCTTGGCTTAGCTTAAGTCAGCTGTAGATAGATAGATAAATTCTTTATTGCACAGAAAATAATACATTTTACAGTACATAGGCGAGCTTAATGGCTAAAAACATTTTCTAACAGCTAACCTTTGGGAGATGGAAGCAGCGATTGTAAGATGCATGGCCGCTAATATTTGAGATAAAGAGATTTATTGAGTTAAAACTAAAAAATGACGATATTAAATTTATAATATAAATACATACAATATAAGATAACACACATGCATATACAGGTTACATACAATAATATTCCGATTTGGTGAAGTTATGTAGACTCGTGTTTCTTTTTCTAAATACATGAATATGGTGCACTAACTGACGCTGTTTTTATGCCACAACCCTAGTTCACGTACAAGTTAAATAACATGCAAAACAAAAGGCATCAAGAACACAACAAAGAAAAAACCTTTTAATAAAATTGAGTACCTAAGGGTATGTTATTGTTTTCTAATTAAGTAGATATACTCGCAAGCTTATATATTCCAAGTAATGTTTAAAAGTTACTGGTCATCTGCTAACTTAACCTAACCTTACTCTTTGGACTACTTTGCTGCTTAGTCTTCCACTAGCATTTAGCAAAAGTCGAATCATTCACAATCAATTAAATAATGACGTGTCACGTATGGCTCTTACGCGAATAAAGATATGTTGATGATAGTTTGTCATTTAAAAACCTGACCCAATCCTTTAATCCTTTTCGCAACAAGCTGGTTAACAAATTTCTGTTTACAGCACAGCTGTAACTTAAAGAGATTTGGTTGTGGTGACGATAAATGACCTAACTTCTTTAAAAGTGTAGTTTCGATCTATAATACTTTTATTTTAATGAAATTAGATATACACATAAACAAGTCCGAATATTTTTAGTACAACGTCGTGCAAGGATTCTGCAAGGCAACCCAAGACTACTGCCCGCCTGGTGTCCAGGGCCCTAAGGGTTCAGTGGGGGTGCCAGGCCCCAAGGGAGACCGGGGTGAACCAGGAGCACCAGGCACGCCAGGGAAATCTGGTACCACTGGTCCATCTGGACCACCTGGAGCTAAAGGTTAGCTAGGAATTTCTGTAGCTGAATTATAAAACTAGTGCCCGCGTGGTCTCCATTAGACCTTCTGGACAACCTGTATTTAAAGGTTTTGAACTTTTGACACCATGACCACAGTAACTGCGATTGCTGGTTGCCTCACTTCACTTCTCGTCCCAGAAGGCACCTTTCATTTGAGACAGCAACGCTTGTTGTACATTAAGATTTCTGGCAATAAAGTAAATAAAATATATATGTATAAATAAATAAATTATAAATAAAATAAATTGCATTTACTAGGTATACATTGGACTCGTAAATGAAATCTTAACACCAAAAACAATTATTAGTTTTTAATATTTGCAAAATTGATAACTGTAAAATTTTACAAATGCTAGATAAAATGTAATGAATATTGAGAATCATTTTAGGGGATAGAGGATTTCCTGGAGTTCCTGGGTTAGATGGAAGAGATGGTGTGCCTGGGGAGCCAGGACTAGATGGAATGTCAGGAAGAAACGGGGCAGATGGTGCAGCCGGCAAGGATGGCAGAGATGGAATCCCTGGAAAAGATGGAAGCCCAGGGAAAAACGGAAAGGATGGTAAAGATGGTTAGTGATCTTGTAACTTTTGAGTGCTTGTTTAGAATTAGATTTTTTTAAATTAAATTAGTTACCAATAAGAACTGCCGAAACATTGAAAAATGAAATTGGTTATTTTGTATGCGATGTGCTAATTTTTTTTTATTTTTATATTTTGTCGGTTCTGATTGTTTTGCCTTTAGGTCTACAATACCTACTGTAGCTCTAGTACACATAAACCCCGTTATCGAATCGAGATGTAGTATGACGTAATGGAACTACAAATCGTCAATTGATAGCTGAGACGTATGAACATTTACAGTTTGACAGCTCGGATGTAAAACGAGTTTTTAGTGCTACAGGTACTGGATTCATATAGTTAAGATTAAAAAAACATTGTGAGTACAAGTACTAACTAGGGAAGTACAATCAAAGGTCCTTCTGGTTTTAAAATTATCCATTATGAACATTAAAAAAAAACTAGGTATCATAAAAGATGACACAATGATATAAGATCGTAAACTAAAATGTTGACCAAAAATCAAGTGAAGTATTGTTTTTAGGTAGATCAGGTGCTCAAGGTCCTTCCGGTCCAAGGGGTCTAAAAGGCGACAAAGGGCCCACTGGACCCAAAGGTCTTAGAGGCAATGATGGCAAAGACGGCTTACCAGGAAGACCAGGTCTCTCTATTTACAACTATACTAAAGAAGACAAACTATTAATACCACCGTCTTTTGCACGTAAGTATATATTCGAAAAGTTAATTAAGTTAAGAGTTGGAGAAGAACATTCATAGAAAGAAAATAATTTAGATGTCATCACAAAATAAGATTTTACTGTAAAGGTTAGTAGTGGCAGGTGTTAATTATTAGTACGACTTAGTACATAGAGCTGCATTTACCAAAAACACAATTGTGGCGATAAATAAGAAATCAGCTCAGTAAGTTGCCGGTTTCAGCTCACCATGATTTAGACCTAACGCCTTTTATGGTTTAAAAATATTAGTGGTCAGCCGTGCGGCTTTATGGGTTGATGATTATAAAGTAAAATTTGGTGGTGAAAAGAAAGGAGACTTTCTGTGGGCTCCAAGGTCACTATTTGCAAGGCACGACACACCACCATAGCATCAAGAGTTGGAGCAGAGTTTATGAGCACACAGAATTCACAGTTTAAAGTCTTATATTTTAATAAGTATGGGTTTACCGTTCAAATATTTTATTCCAACTGATAGGTGGGTCGCGAGGCCGACCCATTTTAAGGTGCGTTTGCGCATTTCTCCATCTCTTTCACCCGTAAGTTTTATAAATAAGGAATGAAAGGGATGGATATACATAAAGCGTGAGATTGTTCTAGAAGCGTTATACTACATAGATAATTACGAGTATGTATATATATAAATAACGGCGTTAATAGTAAAATTGTTTTCAGAGGATCACACTCGTGTGATAGTTCGAGAAGGCGATACTCTTCGGCTTATTTGTGAACCTTCAGCTAGTCCTGAAGCAAGTGTGGAATGGAGGCGATCTGATTCCACCGCTGTCATTCAAGGATCGTGGCGTGACGCGTCAGTTTCTGGAAGACATTTAAAGATACCAAACATATCTAGATGGCATACTGGGAAATATGTGTGTATGGCCAATAATGGAATAATGCCAGCTGCAAACCAAACTACGGATGTTGAAATTCATTGTAAGTATTTATTTTATGTACATTTCCATGGTGTTCTTTTTTTTCTAGATTAAAGAAGTTTATTGATCATTGATAGCAGCTTTTTCTTTAGTATTTAAGGATACAGAACAGTCACTATCTGCCTAACATCGAACAGAGTCACCTTTGTGTTTACGCATCTAATATTATTACCTGGCTTTATAAATTGTTGTTTTTAGTTTATTCTAAACATTATGTGTATGTAAATGTATATATAAGTATATATATGGTCTAATAATTATATTTCATTTCTCTTTTGTTTCCAAGGTCTGTTAGAGAATGCCTAACGACTTTAAGCTTCGCCTTTAGTACATTGTTCTAAAGTTCTTTAAATAAATAAATATCTATGTAGAGATTTTACAATGTATTATTTCTATCTAAATTTGAATCTTGTGTGGATAATATTTCCATCTTAATATCTAGGTTTCTGATTATTTTAATATATTTGTTTTAGTTAGCCCCTACATCAGGGTACAAAATAATATTGTCCACGTTATCAATAAGACAGCAAAAATAGAATGTGAGGTAAGTCCTATAGTTACTGTTAGTAAAATGATTTTTAAAATTAAATCTTAATGCTTAAATACTAACGTTGTTGATGGTAACGTCTTTGGATTGTTTATTATTGAAATTAGGTAATTGTACAAATGGATCTCAGCCTTTAAGTAAATCCATATTCTGTTTGAAAATATTACTTGTTATATAGGTTCAAGCGTGGCCCGAACCAGTGTTTGCTTGGGAAACTGATGGGGCTACGATGGAAGGGACTCGATACAGGACTGAGGTAGTAAACACAGAGGTGCCTTGGCGGTGGATCATGAGGCTGGAGATTCCTGGAATCAGGGAGTACGACCTTAAGCAGTACAGCTGTGTCGCCAAAAACGAATTGCATAATCAGACTGTTAAGGGACATATCAAGGTTGCTTGTGAGTATATATAAGCTAACGTAAGGTTATATATATATATAACCTCTGTATTAGGAGCTGATTCACATTAGGCCAACTTTACTGTAAGAGCTCGCTCCCACTTGTCGGGTGTCGGATCCGTATATTAATCGGATGTCGGCGCCTTTGTTCACAATTTCGGTTAATAATCGGTTGTCGGCCACGGTTGAAGCTAATACCAATTTTTAGCACTCTACGCAAAGCAACTAAGTACGATGGACGTCGATGAAGTTCTTGTTGTGATGTATTATTATTTAAGAAGAAAACAAAAAAAAAGAGAGCCCAGAAAAGACAATATTGGGTGCACCCAATCCTGAGGAAAAGATTTAGTTTGGGAACATTTCAGAACTTAATAACAGAATTGAGAAGTGACGAAATTAAGTTTTTCAATTATTTTAGGATGCGAGGCGCACGCACGGCACGAACAGAATAAGGGGTAGCGGGGAGAGGTTATCGGCACCGACATCTGACAAATGCGACCTTCGTACTCATAGGCGAGCGAGATCCCACACGATTGTTTTCCGGGCGTAGATGGCTGGCAAAACACCCGACATTTCTTGTCGGCGCCGACACAAAATCGGTTTCCGACAAGTATGAATAGCTTCATATAAAATATTCTGCCACTGGAACCTCCGATTAATATACGGATCCTACACCCGACAAGTGGGAACGAGCTCTAAGTCTATAATCATCGATTTTGATAATAATCATTATTTCTGGCATATGAAATAAAAATGTTCTTCACGCCAGGTCCCTTGCGGGGTAGGCAGAGACAATTGAGCGCCATTTGACACGATCACGACATACCTCTTTCGCTTCGTCGACATTCATTAACCTCTTCATACATGCCCTTTTGTTACGAAGGCTTTTTAATTCACCTTCAGTCAGTGTTTTATTTATTTGATCGTGATATGTAAGCCTCGGTCTGCCAGGGCCTCTTTCACCCACAACTTGTGCATTATATATCTATGCCAGAACCATCGTAGCATGCCTTTCCTTATTTTTATCCCTATACTTTCCTTTATACTAACCCTTTTTCGTATTTCGGCGTTACGTATGTGGTCCGCCAAAGTGATTTATTTATATTAAATAAATAAATATTTCCAGACAGGTCACACAGCGCCATCTAGTTTCCGTGGTAAGCTACGAGGCTTGTGTTACGGAAATTAGATGGTTAATAAACTACATATTATATATTTTTTTGTAAATATATACACACATATAAACACCCAGACCGAGACAAATTATACAATGTACAACTTGCCCCCGGTGGGAATCGAACCCACTACCTCCCGAGTTCACGGCAACGTTTGTTACCACTAGACCACGGAGGCGGTCAAGTATTGATTGTATCATATTATATTTGTGTATTATAGTATGTTTGTGTATACTTTATATGTATATGTTATGTTGCTTATTTTTTATTGAAATGAAATAATTCATTGGTCAGAAACATGGTAGGTACAGGGATGTTAATTATTATAATTTACACATGCATTACATTTTATCACATGCTTCACTATTTCTAGCATACAAATATTTATTTAGTCACGTGACTTTGTCGAGTTTAGTGTCTAGGTATTCTTTTGTCGAATAAAGTAGAAATTCTTTTGTATTTATTAACCAGATTTGTTTGACTCTTAATTCTATTAATAGTTTTAGTGACAGCTCCCTTAAGAAACCATAGCCAAAATGTGTGGTACTACACATTAGAGCTAAATGCACTGACTACACCTGGTACCACCCAAAATTTACTTACTAAGGGGTTTAAGGAACCTAACGAGTTATTTTTAATTTATCCAATAAGAAAATATCAAAGAAATAATATTTATCCAAAAATCTTGCTAAAGCTGCGTCGCTGGATACCCCACATGTGTTTTTTTGTCTTGATAGTATTATTTACATGATATATTAACGTATTTCTTTACAAAAAAAAATGACTTCTTAAATCGGTCAGTTATATTTGGCTGCTGAAATTTGGCTGCTAACTTCACACCGGTATAGTAACTGGAAGCTTTTTAAATATTTCTGTTGCCATTTATTATTATATTACTACTACGTTCGAAAAGCACCCTCACTTAAGTGTTTTAAAAAATTACTTACCTTACACCTTCACAAAAAGCAAGACGAGTCGATATACAAAATTGGTATAATATTGTATGTATTTTATATATATTTATTATGTATTTATATGTACTTGTGTTATTATATATTTATATATTAGTGTATAAGTATTGTAGCTTTAGTTGCTAGTAATAGTTTAAGATTTTTATTTTTTTATTAATCTCGATTTTAAATTAATGATTTAATGCACCCACAATCATTGCTCACTATCCCAAAGATTAGCTGGTAGAAAATGTCACTAGACATTAAGTTCGCCTATGTACATTTAAATGTGTTTTTGTTTATTGTGCAATAAAGAATTTATCTATCTATCTATCTAACTTGCACCGTACTCAATTTTAAATGTTCCAAAGAATAACGGAAAGAGAATATCTTGCAACTTTTATATAGATTTACAATAAAGTTTTTAAATAAAATGTCAATGATGACTTCACTTGTACATTAAATCATCATCATCATTACAGCCCCTAGAACACAGCGTCCTAAATCTCCACTGCTGGAGATGGGCCTTCCAGAACTGAAGAATTTGGCCTACACTCGCCACGCTGGCCAGACGGCTTGGCGAGGAGTACATTAAATACTAATTAAAAATTCACTTCCAGATCCTGGTCCCAACCAGAGCGCTCAAGTGACGCAGCCTATGGAGTTTGGAGCTCGTCCTCCGACCCTGACATCTTACGAAGAACTGTGCCAGGTCCAGCATTGTCCATCATGTCCCAGGTGTGACAGAACTCAGCTTCTGATCACCACCATCAACGCTACGGCTGGGTATAAACCTAGGAGAAATACTAGTGAGCAAATTTTATCAATACCCGGCACGTCTGCAGGAAAAGACGGAAATCAAGCTATTAACATACAGTTTTTATCCATCTTCTCTCTTTACTTTATATCGTTTCTCAATCATATCAAAACACCCTTGAAATTTTTATCTAACACGCACAACTGTGCACTCTGCTCCTCTCACAACAATTAGCTAAACATTCCTTCCCATTCTTCAAGCTCGTCAGTGAAACAAGCTACCCCTGGCTATTCCGTCAATGAATTACCTAATCACATTATTTCTTGAGAAACAGAATGTATCTCTCTTGACGTGACAAAGTTGTTTGGCATTTTGGATATCTATTTATTGACTTTGACTTTACAAAATATAATATTATAATTATTATAAAAAACTAATTATAAATAAAACTAAACTAAAAATACCTATGAAATTAAAACTATTCTACAAAATAACCTAAAGGCTTACCACCAGGGAGGGTACCTAAAACGCTCGCAGCATTTTCTCGTTGAATTATAATCGAAATATTCTGTTTTATGTAGTTATGGCATTTGGGATCGCCACACTCTTAAAAAATTCGTTTACCCAGCTCTTTTCTGAATTTGTGGGTATCAAGAGAATATACCTCCATTGTTTTAACCCCAAATGCCACAAAGTTATAATTGCAGCCGAATTGGCCTTTTTGATGTAGAGAAAATGTGGCGAGCGGCAAAGGTATCCACACAGGTGGCATCCCAAACAAGCCATCTTCCCTCACTCCATGGTACAAGAGACATACCATCCAGCCTTTTACCATCACTACGTGAAAGCCCTGATGGTTCAAGGACGGACGGGATTTTAGCAGACCATAAACTTATCTTTATTTATATTGTATGGTTATGTATGTATGTACTGTATTGTATGTATATGTGTATTTGAGTCCTATTATCCCATATATTATGTTTTAATTTATATATATATATATATTAAAAGTACCTAATTATGTCTATTTTAGTAATTAAAGTAAAGTATCTTCACGACCGTATCTCTTACGAGGTGGTCAGAAACCACGCCTTTTTTTAAAGACGTGGATTCACATTTTGCCACCTTTACTATAGACATACCAGCAATACCAAACTCGAGAAATATCACAAATAAATTAAATAAATTATTATGCCACTTTCAGGAATCGAACCGGGTACCTCCGCGTCTAAATCCACGGAATTAACCGCTATATAATTTGCGTATAATGTTTTTTGTAAAATAAACTCTCCTGTCATTGTATATACTATACATTCCATAGTCTGACAGAGACTACTGTGTCAAAGGCCTTGGAAAGATCTGAAAAAATAAGCATACACTGTTGCTGTATAATTTGAATTATTATTATGTTGTGATATTAGATCATTAAGCATAAGGTCCAAACAAATTCGACCGAAATATAAATAATTATAAATTCTACATTTATTCGAAGGAAATAAGGTACAATGATTTAAAAAAAAAAAAAACGTGCATTTTAAAACATAAATGACTATAAATAAAAATAAACCTAATTAATAAATAAAAATACAACTAAAAACTAAGATGAAGAAAAATGATAATAAAAATTATTATTTAAAATAAAATGCTCCAAATCGCTGCTAATGGGCAAAGTGCCAAGGATACTGGCAGCATTGCCACGTTGAATGGCAATGCTGATCCTTTGGCCCAAATATTGCCCAGCCCTTTTGTCTCCCAAGGTGTTTGCGAGCTGTTTTGACAACGCCTTGAAAATTTAATGTGCACTTGGTCCCTACGGCCCGAGAGTTTCAACTCCAAACGGCGCAAAAACACATCTCCCAACAAGCTGAGTGTATTTCTGCCGCTTGAGGTTCTCTGCTTGTAATGCAGCAGCGCCTGGGTCCTTAGGTGTCCACACAGGTGGCATCTAAAGGCAAACCTATCCTCCATGGAACCAACGTAATTCCATTGGGCCGCTTGCCATCGTCGCGGGTCATGCCACTGGGTTCTAATATGGCTGGCGAACCCACAGACACAAGGGCCCGACGAATGACGTCATTGAGGCAGGCGTGCCTTGGGATGCGTCCTGTGCTCTTGCAAATTTTACATTAATACCACCAAAGATATTAACTTCGTTAATTACCACCAAGAGAAACCACGAAGGTAAGTAAAACTTGTGACCCAGAAAACGGAAATTTGTACAGAAAACAGAAGGAGCACACTCGGGTGATTAAAATGCTCCATACTAAACTATAAACACGAAATGCTTTATTTTTAGATTGTCAATTATATGCAATTGGAAAACCAGTCTACCATCGATATCGCGATGAAATGTTTGGTGCTTGGCTGAGGGATTCTAACGCAACTGATGTCCAGGTAGGTTATTAATAATGGATCAATAACCTATCGTATATATATATTTTTCAAACATTTAATCATCACCTGTTTAGATTACTGTAAATGACTTGTCTATATTAACATTTTAGCCATGCTCTACTCTGATACATCTAACTAATCACCGGAGGCAGTATCAAAACAACTCTTATCCCGGACTGACTTTGCAAATCCACTTCGCTTGCTAATATACGAATACTGCTATAATCGTATATATAGTATAATTTTGCTTCTGCCTCTCATTCATTCATTTTGTTTTAGGTAAATAATAATTAACCTTTTCACTTTTTTTTTTCTTTTACTTTTGCTAGTCACAGTTAAATTGCACTATTAATTTAAATCTAATTACTATATTTTACTCTTATTTCTGTTTTGATTGTATTGTCTAAATAATATAAAATCTCTTTGGCTTGTGTTCCACTATTGCTACTTTGTTTATATGTTTAATATAATAAGCTGTGATTTTTTTTACATAAATAAATAAATTTGACAAAAACCATTACTTAAATTAGTATTTAAATCTACGACCGAATATTTTAGCGACAAGGTGAAGCCGTAATTGTAGAAATAGCTATAGCAATTAATCTCATGTAGGTGAGAAATAATCAGAAAAATGTAGGTCACAAGTTGGCATATTTCAGTATTAACTGATAGTTTTTTTTTTTAACAGCAATAATATATTTATTCGAAGTTAATTACATTATAAGTACATTAAATAGATTGATTTTTATTTTATTTATTTATTACATCCGCTAGATAGAACACAGTGTCCTAGACCCCTACTGTTGGAGATGTACCATCCAGAACATGTATCTCAAGAATTTGGCCTACACTCACCACGCTGACCAGACATGACAATTTATTAACAATTCCACAAGTTGGTATTAGTGGAACTGGGACTGACGGCTTAACGTGCTCTCTGAGGCACGGGAACGGTGGTGTTGCAAATGTACGACTATGACACATGTACGTAAGAAAAGTGTATTTCTCATTGGTACATGTCGGGGGGGTTTGGACCGACCTTTGTAGGATTTTAAGGCAAGCGTTCTTACAAGAACTACTACCGCGTATATATATTTGTTGTTTGATTACAGAGGGACAAATTATGGACGACTCAGGAGAATGATGTGGAGAGACTTAGGGAGTACAGGAGCAAGTTCGCCTTCAAGTCAGACCACGTGGACGAGTTCCATAAACTCCAGAAACCTTTCTTTGTAAGCTTATAACTAAATAAAAATCGTTTATTGACACTATTTAACAAATGTTTTTTTTTTTTTTTTGTAATAAAAAAAATATTAATTTTCAGAAAAATCACAGCTTATAACTAGGACATAAAAATTACAATATTATAAATTATTAGATCTTAAGCCAGAAAGATTTTATGTTATTTGTACATTTCATTCCTCTAAAACAGTGGGTTAAATACAAAAAAAAAAAAAATACAAATTAAAAATTCAAAATATTAAACATTAGTAAAATGAAAATTATAATAATATTTAAATATTTACAAATAGCTATATACAAGTAGCATAACATAATAATTGCCAGCCTTCCTGTCTCCAGACCTTTCTGTCAGCCGCTTTGACAACTCCTTGGCCAAGCGCCTCGCTGACAGTCCCCATGGGCCCATCGTCTCGACCCCAAACGGCGCAAATCGTCTCGACCCCAAACGGTTGGCGTATTTGCGGAATTTGAGGCAGAAAACGCCGCTCTCCCCGCGCCTGACGAGGTCGCCTGGATGTGAGATGGAGCTAATGTATCTACACACGTCGCATCCCACACCAGAGACCTGCCAAGTTTCCACGACCCAACAGTCATTCAGAAACCCCAGCAGTGACAAGAGCCCTTAGGATGATGTCGTTGAGAGCCGCGTGACGACGAATGCGGCCAGCACTTCTAGCACAAGAAAGCCCGTGGTGTCTGAGATGATCGACTGGATCTCCGCATCGACACTGGTGCGGATGGACAGTCCGAGCTCCGAGACGAAGGAACTAAAATATTAAACCCAAATTATGTAAAATCCAGCCTATCTTTGTTAACCAACAGAAATAAAGACATAAATATTGTAAACTTCCAGGGTAACGGGCACATAGTATACAGTGGCTCATTCTTCTACCAAGCCAATGAGTCCGGCCAGCCTGGTGACGTCATACGCTACGACCTTACCCAGAGCCGCATTAAGTCTGTTCATTTGCCTTACTCCAAAGGCAGACTTTATTCCTCGCAACACAACCAGGTCGATTTCAGCGCTGATGACAACGGACTGTGGGCTATATACGCACTTGAAGGCTCTAATAACACTGCTGTTGCTAAGGTAATGGGTAAATATATTTCTTTGCCAAACAACCATGTTGACTGCACTTTCAGCGCAGATGACAATGCACTGTAGGCTATACCTAGAATAAAAGAAAGAACGAAATAAATTTGTCAATAGCCTTACACATTAAATAAAAAAGTAATTCTAAACATTAAAAAAAAATAGGTGAGAGAATATTAAAAAAATACTTAGCCAACGACAACGCAAATTATACTGTTTGCTTTATATGTCAGTTTACTATATTTAACATCAAGTTTGGATAGGTCTACTTCACTACTGATTGTGTTTCGTTGGTTTTATTGTCTTTGCTTCTTCAGGAATTATACAACCATATTTTTGATATTATTTGTAAATTTTATTATTAATATTATTATTCTCGATAGAATTGTTTGTTGTTGTTTAATGGTTCTACTAACTTGTTCTCTTGATTGTATTGGTGGTGGCTTTGTATTTGAATTGTATGGTTTTAACACGTTTTGTCTCCTGTGTTTACTACTAACTCAATGCTATCAATGAAAATTTGTAAGGCTTTAAGTTACTATATTTCAATTGTATTATTGTAGAGGCTGTAAATTTTCCTATAAAATAAATGAATTAATTAAAGGATCTAATAACAATACTGATGATAAGGTATTAGGTAAAATCTTTCTTTACCAAACAACCAGGTCGACTAACAGCGCAGATAACATTATACTGTAGGCTATATATGATCTTGAAGAATCTAATAACACTGATGTTGCTAATGTAATGGGTAAATTTATTTCTTTGCAAAACAACCAGCAACCAAATTCTGTTACTTAATCCCAAACATTATTAGTGGATTTCGTTATTTAGGTCAGAGCTTGCGTCATAATTACAAAATATTGTTCAATTCTTAACTCTATAAGCGCTCGATCTTGAAAGCGTCCGTGCAAATATCAATTTTAATAGCGTGATATATATATAGTTAACGGATTTCATTATATAACGTTTGCGCTGAAGTAACAGAATAGAGATGCAGATCGACTTCAGCGCAGATGACAACGGACTGTTGGCTATATACGCGATCGAAGTGTCTTACAACAGCTAAGGCAATATCGAGATTCTACCAAACCTATCTTGTGACGTCTTTCACTCTTACTTAGAGCCGAATAAAGTCTCTATTTAGGGATTTCTTTGCAACACAATGAGGTGGACTTTATCGCGGATGACAACGGACTGTTGGCTATATACGCGATCGAAGTGTCTTACAACAGCTAAGGCAATATCGAGATTCTACCAAACCTATCTTGTGACGTCTTTCACTCTTACTTAGAGCCGAATAAAGTCTGTATTTAGGGATTTCTTTGCAACACAATGAGGTGGACTTTATCGCGGATGACAACGGACTGTTGGCTATATACGCGATCGAAGTGTCTTACAACAGCTAAGGCAATATCGAGATTCTACCAAACCTATCTTGTGACGTCTTTCACTCTTACTTAGAGCCGAATAAAGTCTGTATTTAGGGATTTCTTTGCAACACAATGAGGTGGACTTTATCGCGGATGACAACGGACTGTTGGCTATATACGCGATCGAAGTGTCTTACAACAGCTAAGGCAATATCGAGATTCTACCAAACCTATCTTGTGACGTCTTTCACTCTTACTTAGTGCCGAATAAAGTCTGTATTTAGGGATTTCTTTGCAACACAATCAGGTGGACTTTATCGCGGATGACAACGGACTGTTAGCTATATACGCGCTCAAAGTGTCTTACAACAGCTAAGGCAATATCGAGATTCTACCAAACCTATCTTGTGACGTCTTTCACTCTTACTCAGAGCCGAATAAAGTCTGTATTAAGGGATTTCTTTGCAACACAATCAGGTGGACTTTAGCGCGGATGACAACGGACTATTGTTTACGCGTTTGAAATGGTAGCTAAGCTATTATATTAATCCAGTTTCTACCAAAACTTATTGGTGATGTTATTTACTGTAACTTTACTTAGAGCCACCTAAAGTCTGTATTTTAGGGATTTCTTTGCACCACAAGGTCGACCTTAGCGCAGATTACAACGGACTATGGGCTATATAGTATATACGATCTCGAAGGCTCTAATAATACGTGCTGTAGATAACGGATTTATGAACATCGCAAGCACTATTTTATTATTCAAATGATGCAATAATATTATTTTTTGTTTCAGCTTAGCTTCGATATTAATAAGGTTAGGATTTTATTATTTATTATCTAAATTAATTATTATTAGTTTATTAATTAATATTAATATTAAAAATATTATAATTTATAGTTTTTCATTTTATTTTAGGATGGACTAAATGTGGACTACATTTGGAATATTTCGCTAAATCATAAACAGGTAAAACCTTGATTTATTATTATTTATTTTTTTAAATTTTATTGCACTATGTACAAGAGGCGGGCTTAATGCCGTTAGGCATTTTCTAGCAACCAACCTTTGGGACAATACAGAGCATTTAAGTAGTAAGGTAGGTGCAACTGGATATACGAATCATTTAACAAATAAATTAAATTGTTCTTATATACTACAATACATACAATTACGAATACATGTGTATTTGTAATTGTACTGTTAGCGTGAAATACTGTTCTTACCTCTGGGATGGCTCCGCTAAGTATCTTACTTATCATAATAAAGAACCTAATCGCATAAATAGTATTTTCTAACTATTACATACAATATTTTTTAACCAATTGACTATTTAATTAAATAATATTTTAATGCTGGGGTAAAAGAGATGTTGTAATTAAATTTAAAAAAAACACAATACATTGTTATGATTATTGAATTGTATTTTGTTGAGGCACGCTGCATATATGTTGGGGCTTGGTTTTGGGTTCTTATTTTATTGTTCATAGGTCGGAGAAATGTTCATCGTGTGTGGCGTGTTGTACGCGCTGGAGTCGGCCACGGACCGCGAGAGTAAGGTTGGCGTGGCCATAGATCTGTTCCTCAACAAACCCGTAGAGGTCGCTCTGCCATTCACCAACCCCTTCAGGAAAACCACGCAACTCGGATACGATCACCTGCACAAGGTAACTGACGGCCTAGATCAGGGATCTGCCTGTATTCCACAAATGTTAAAGAATTATTTATTAAATAAAAATTGGTACAAAATATTAAAAACTGATTCTAACTTAATATATTTTTTGGTTATTTTTTTTTGTTCTTTGAATAAATATATCCAGACAGGTCACACAGCGCCATCTAGTTTCCGTGGTAAGCTACGAGGCTTGTGTTACGGAAACTAGATGGTTGATAAACTACATATTATACTTTTTTTTTGTAAATATATACATATTATACATATAAACACCCAGACCGAAACAAATTATACAATGTACAACTTGCCCCCGGTGGGAATCGAACCCACGACCTCCCGAGTTCACGGCAACGTTTGTTACCACTAGACCACGGAGGCGGTCTAGATTAAAAATACTTCAGGTTTATTTTCATTTATTTTATTTCAGGAATTATATTCTTGGGATCGTGGCAACCAGCTGACCTATCCAGTGCGCTACAATGAATTCCACACTCCCTGACAAACAATAATTATTAGTAAATTACTTCGGGTTTTCTATTTTTATACTTCATGTATAAATGAATAAATATTTACAATAATGACCAAACGTAGTTTTATTGCACTGACAGACGGATAGTGTGTGGTCGCCCACATTCCTGCGTTTTCCCCGGCAGGATCTCAGCGAGTAACCACCGTTACTGGTGTAAAAGTGACCCATAGGAAGTGGTCTCTTGTTGGAGGCTCGAGCGCAATACGGAGCGATATTCTGGAGATGCTTGAAATGTCCGAGAGAAAAAAAAAAACGTGTGGCGCCATCTAGTGGTCCATTAGTGACACTAGCACGGTAAAGTTAAAATGAAAATGTTGAAGTAGTTCATCCTTTCAACACTAGATGGAGCCACACGTTTTTGAAAAGATACCAATGTTGTGTTTGACTTGCTTTTTCACTTTATTTCGCTTTGAAAGACGTTCGGGTAGCTTTTGCTATGTTCGACTTGAAAGCAATTAAATGAAAGCTTTTTCTAATTTTTATTATCATCGTCGTGCTTTGTTTTGTTTTTTTAATTGTACAGTTATCTTATATCGTTATATTATTTATTATATTTAATCCTTTGTTAGGTTTTTTAATAATATTTTTTTTACAAAGAGTAGCTAGACGAAATATCGTTCAAGTACTCGTAGCGTAGAAACGTTGTAAACGTTTTACTTCGCTTTGCTTTGCTTTATGCAAGTCGAACTACTGTTTGGATTGGTCTAAAGTGTCAGCGCTTTGAGGGAACAATTTTCCAAGTCAAACACAGCCACAATACTTTACATTATCCATTTTTATATAAGAGTTATAAAAATAATCAGCGTAGATGGGACGCCACAAATACTATATAAATAAATCAATAAATATTCGAAATAGTAGTTTTATTATTAGTTAGTATTATTTAGTTAAGTACATTACATTTTACAATCAACTCTCAATTCCTCTTCACTCTTCCAGCAGATATTCAGATTCTCTTACTGTTACTGCAGCCCGCCAATGGAACAGGCTACCTTTATCTATTAGACAGGCCCCGTCTTTAAATATATTCAAACATTTATTAATTACATACTTTCTCAAAAAACAAAATGACATCTAATCTCCACATCTTGACATAGATAATTATTATATTAGTATTTATTTAATTTAAGTATTTATTATATCGTATGACATATTTATATATTGGTTTGTTATTTATACTTACTATGGTATATTTATGATTGATTTTAACTATTATTATTATTCTTATTTCGACTCTGCACCCATTATAATAATTTCTCACTCTCCCAAAGGTTAGCTGGTAGAGAATACCACACGGTATTATGCTCGCCTATGTACATTATTTTATATGTTATATTTTGTGTGCAATAAAGAATTATATTATTATTATTATTATTACATTAACATATTTTTAAAAATTATTATTAGGTACTTTAAAATTATTGACAAGGCCTCTTTACAGCTGCTACAATAATTAGTAATATTTAGTTAAGTTAATTGACATATTTTTAATCATTTATTTATTAGGTACCTATAAGTTATTGACAAAGCCTCTTTACAGCCGCAATAAATCTATTTATTTAAGTGTTTTTTGTAAATGTTTAAACCTCCAGTTCTGTTACTTGTCATGTACCTATCTATAGTGATAAATGTGCAAAATATATATATATTGAAAATTAAGAGTATGACTTAACCGAATTCCGGTAGGAATGTATGGTGTTAAAACTAAACTAAACTAAATGTATTAATTATTAAAATACGACTGCAGATCGAGGTGTACCTCTATTATGGAATGGAATAAAAGTACAATCCGAATTATTATTGCCTGCCGGGGTAAAATGGGGAAATGCGTGTGTTTTATTAGGCAAAAAACAAGTCCGCCTCCCACACTGCGACTTACAGAATAGTCAATGAATGTTAATTCTGTCCCTTATTGAGTCCTATAGTCCGTGTCGTATTATAAGTGCATTACTGTAATCTTGACGTGTTGTGTTATTTACTGTCACTTTTATCCCGAGTTTTGCCGATCATAGCCGAACATACGTCAAAATATTTTTTTACACTATTTTAAAAGTCGCCTATGGTTTTTGAATCTCATAATCATTGGAAAAACGAAAAAAGTAAATGAATGAAATGAATGAAATGAATGAAATGAATGAAATGAATGAAATGAATGAAATGAATGAAATGAATGAAATGAATGAAATGAATGAAATGAATGAAATGAATGAAATGAATGAAATGAATGAAATGAATGAAATGAATGAAATGAATGAAATGAATGAAATGAATGAAATGAATGAAATGAATGAAATGAATGAAATGAATGAAATGAATGAAATGAATGAAATGAATGAAATGAATGAAATGAATGAAATGAATGAAATGAATGAAATGAATGAAATGAATGAAATGAATGAAATGAATGAAATGAATGAAATGAATGAAATGAATGAAATGAATGAAATGAATGAAATGAATGAAATGAAATATTTATTAGTATGGAATATGGTAAATATGTACATATGTTTTTAAATAGCTCACATACTCCGCCATTTCTGGCACACAAATTTATACTAACTAACTTAATTAATTACTAATTTATACAAAATTTATACAATGAAAATAATTTATGTAATTAATAAAATGTCATAAATTTAAGAAATCTCGCACAAGATAATGTGGAACAATTTGCCAGTAGAAATTCGCCAAGCACCCAATAGATCACTCTTTAAGAAAATGATATATTCACATTATTTAAACAGCTCCCAACATCGTATGTAAGATATATTGTATGTAGTATTATTTTTAAGTAAGTCTTGTTTCAAGCGGTGTTATTTTTTATATAAATATCACCATGGCAAGCTTACAACATTAATTCTCGTTGAAAGTAAAAATTGGCATTTGACATCATTGCAAATGGCACATACTTTCAACGAGAACAACAAATAGGTGGTGGGCGGACTGATGGTGATAATTTGCCCAGTCTGCTGGGGCGGGGAGGTATCCACCGTTCGTGCCGATAAACCCAGTAAAGTGCGTCCACACGTTTCGGGATCAGGCTCGAATAGCCGGCATGCCCATACATGCTGGGGGGTGTCGACACAGTTGTGATGGGGCAAACAGTCGGCTGCTGAGCCTTTGTTTGGGAGAGATGGGGTGACCCGTCGGTCAGGGAGACCCGGAGAAACGGTTGTTCCGCTGGCCGCCCGCGGCATAGTACAGGGGCCCACCGATGACAACCATCATCGGCTGGCTGCCCCATCATGCTGCGCATAATCCCGGGTGCGCTTGTTGTGCCGGTTGGTGACCGGATTGTGGGGTCCCGACAAGCGCCTCCGGGGGGGTTCGGGGGCCCTTCCGTACGACAGATCAGCCAATATCTCTCTTTAAGCAGCCTTAGGTAAGGTAGCCATCAGTTGGCTTCCGCGCATACTGCGTCGACACCGCCATCCACACTTCTTTCTTTTTTTCTTCCTCTATTTTTTCATTTCTTTCTCTATCGCAAGCCCCCAACCTTCATGACAACAAATAATAAGAAGAAACGTTCCACAGCGGTGCACACCCCCACCGCCGAGTTTGGCGTGGATTTCACAAACATTCGTGGTCTACACGCCAACCTCGACGTCGTTCATCATCATCTTGAAACGGCGCGCCCGGCAATGTTTTTTCTGACGGAGACACAGATACTAAAGCCCGCGGACACATCATACCTGCATTACCCTGGATACTCGCTGGAAGAGTTCTTCCACGCGAAGGCTGGGGTATGCCTATATGTCCGCGATGATGTCTGTTGTCGCCGTCTTCGTTTCATGGAGGACTCCTCCTTTTCGGTCCTTTGGGTGCATGTGGATCTGGGGCATCAGTCTCGGATCTACGTGTGCCTTTATCGATCCCATCGGGGTGACTTCGAGACAACTCAGCTCTTCGACTACCTGAGTCGAGCGACAGATGATGCGCAGGAGCGGTTTCCGACCGCCGAAATGGTGTTTTTGGGGGATTTTAATGCTCACCATGCACAGTGGCTGGGTTCCCCTAAAACCGACCATGCGGGCAAAACTGCTCATGACTTTGCTCTGACATACGGTCTGACTCAACTGGTAAACCAGAACACCAGGATTCCAGATGTAGTCGGACATACACCTTCCTTACTTGACCTACTGCTGACGAGCCATGCTACCGGCTACAATGTTTCAGTTTTAGCCCCTCTCGGTGGTTCGGACCATTGCCTGGTAAGTACGACAGTGCCGCGTGCTCCGCCTCCTCCTCGGATGGGCGTCGAGCGTATCGTGTGGCACTACTCGTCAGCAGACTGGGATGGACTGCGTGAGTACTACGCATCCATCCCATGGAAGCTTCGCTGCTTTAAGGACGATGACCCATCCAGGTCTGCGGCTGCCGTTGCTGATGAGATACTTCTGGGAATGGAATATTACATTCCCTTCTCCAGAGTCATCAGCAGCGGCAAAAGCAGACCTTGGTTTAACAACTATTGTGCCTCGGCTGTAGCAGCCAAAAACACTGCATACCGGGCATGGGTGAGAGGTCAGGCTCACTCTGACCCCAATATTAGTTCCTTAAAGTCAGCTTATAACAAAGCTTCTAAGGTTTGCAGGAAGGTGTTTGTCAGAGCTCAGTCCCAGCGCGTCTCTCAGATTGGCCGAGACCTAGCCGCGCGACCAAGAGGAAGTCGCAGTTTCTGGCAACTGGCCAAATCTGTAGAGACCAACTTCTGTCGCTCCTCATTGCCACCTCTGCGATATCCGGATGGATCACTAGCCCACACCGCTAAAGAGAAAGCCGACTACTTGGGCAAACTCTTTGCGGCTAACTCTCGACTCGACGACGGGAATGCGCAGCCCCCCACACTGCCTTGTTGCGGCACTTCAATGCGCGATTTACGCATTCGGCAGTGTGATGTGCGGGCAGTGCTCCGATCGCTCGATGTTCGCAAGGCTAATGGTCCTGATGGTATCCCAGCAGTAGTTCTTAAGAGGTGTGCACCTGAGTTGACTCCAGCCCTCACGCGCCTTTTCCGTCATTCATACTCCTCTGGTGTTGTGCCGGAAACATGGAAGGTGGCCAACGTGCAGCCCGTTCCGAAGAAGGGAGATCGTTCAGACCCTTCCAACTACCGCCCCATTGCCGTAACCTCAGTACTGTGTAAAGTAATGGAACGAATAATCAACGCCCAACTCGTTAGATATCTAGAGGATCACTCCGTAATACATGACCGCCAATATGGCTTCCGTCCAAAACGGTCAACGGGTGATCTTCTAGCATTCGTATACCACGTCTGGGGTGAGGCAATGGACAAATATGGTGAATCATTGGCGGTCAGTCTGGACATCTCCAAGGCCTTCGATAGGGTTTGGCACAAGGCTTTACTGTCCAAGTTGCCGGCATATGGTCTGCCACCACGGCTGGTGGACTGGATAGCTGGCTTCCTACATGAGCGCAGCATTCGTGTCCTTGTAGATGGGAATGCGTCTGATCTCATGTCAGTGAACGCCGGCGTACCGCAGGGCTCTGTGTTGTCACCAACACTCTTCCTTCTGCATATCAATGATATGTTGTCTCTGGGCAACATTCATTGTTATGCAGATGACAGCACGGCTCACGGGCGGTATCTGAGTCCTCGAGCTTTGGTGGGCAACCAACTAGAGGAGTCACGGCGCATTATGACGGCAGAACTGGACGACACCCTCCACAAAATCTATTTGTGGGGTGTTCAAAATCTTGTCCAGTTCAATGCCAACAAGACCCAGGCTTGCGCGTTGACGGCCAAGAAGTCCCCCTTCTCTCCTCCCCCTACTCTTCAGAGCACCACGCTGGACCTACAACCCAGCTTCAACATTCTCGGGGTGGAAATACGCTCAGACCTTAGCCACCGGAACTACATTGAGAGCATCACCAAAACAGCGTCAAGAAAGCTCGGAATACTGAACAAGGTGAAGCGGTTTTTTCCGCCTTCAATTAGACTGTTGCTGTACAAAGCACAGATCAGATCATGTATAGAATACTGTTCTCACCTTTGGGATGGTTCCGCCAAGTACCTCACAGATGCTCTCGATGTCCTGCAGAGGCGAGCTGTACGAATTGTGGACGATGCCACTACATCTGGAACTCTCGAATCCCTGCAGCTTCGCCGAGATGTGGCTTCTCTGAGCGTGTTCTACCGGCTATACTATGGTGAGTGCTCCGAAGAACTCTATAACCTAATCCCTCCCTCTCCATTCCGCAACCGAACCACACGCACAGGTCAGAATATGCACCCACATACCGTAGTCACCATCCCTTCGCGTACATATAAATTTGGGGACTCATACATCTGTCGTACGATAAAGATGTGGAATGCTCTTCCAGCCTCTGTGTTTCCACTTTCCTATAATTTGGAGTCCTTCAAGCGAAGTGTGAAAAAGCATCTAGTCAAGCCGGCATAGTGTTAGGGACTGATGGCAGTTACGAGTATCTGACTTCAGTTGCTAACATTCATGGACCTTGCGCGCCACTTACCATCAGGTGGGCCCAAGGTCACATGTCGTGCTAGTATAAAAAAAAAAAAAAAAAAAAAAAAATCATTACAGCCCCTAGAACACAGCGTCCTAGACCTCCACTGCTGGAGATGGGCCTTCCAGAACTGGAGAATTTGGCCTACACTCGCCACGCTGGCCAGACGGCTTAGCATTGTATGTAGTATATTTATGTGTAAATATGTATAGTGTGTAGTATATGTATTATTGTGTACATATTTGTATGTATAATAATATGTATTATGATATCATAGAATAAGTTTATTTTATTTTTCTTTAAAATTTAGTTTCATATTTGAGCCCTTTGCACTTACCTAAGAGGTCAAAGAGGAGTTTTAAAATTCTCTGTAATGTCCCAAAGGTTGGCTGCTAGAGAATGCCTAGCGGCATTAAGCCCGCCCTTTGTACATAGTGCAATATTTTTTTTTTAATAAATAAATAATTAACATTAAAATTAGTTCGTCCTTGGATATTACAGCAGTAGTGGCTATAGAGCTGTATCTCAGTTGTAAGAACACTTTCTTTAAAATCCTAAAATGATTAAGATACTCGTATGGTATGTCTTTTAAAAACTTTTTGGCGCTTGGATTCTATGAGCCCGAGTTTCTACAGCAAAGGGCACAAATATTAATATTTTTTAACCAGCAATCTCTTAATTTGACCGCCTCCGTGGTCTAGTGGTAACAAACGTTGCCGTGAACTCGGGAGGTCGTGGGTTCGATTCCCACCGGGGGCAAGTTGTACATTGTATAATTTGTCTCGGTCTGGGTGTTTATATGTATAATATGTATATATTTACAAAAAAAAAGTATAATATGTAGTTTATCAACCATCTAGTTTCCGTAACACAAGCTTCGCAGCTTACCACGGAAACTAGATGGCGCTGTGTGACCTGTCTGGAAATATTTATTTTATTTATATTTATTTATTTATTAATATGAATATACGCCAACCTAGGTACATGTTACGATTTTGTGCCGTTTGGGGTCGAGACGATGGGACCATGGGGAACCTCAACCAAGGAGTTGTCCAAACATCGGAGAAATCTGGAGACAGGTAGGCTAGCAATTATTTCTGCCAACGTGTTAGCCTCGCTATACAAAGGGAAATGTTGCCAGTCTTCTTGGGACTATCCCTGATGGGACGTCTCTTGAGGACATTTTTTATTTATAGTTTTTTATATTTTTTATTAGGATTAGTTTTTAGTTATTTAATTTTATTAATACTTTGTATTTATTTTTTTATATTTTGTAAATATTATTAATTGAATTGTTCATTAATTAAACGTTGTATTAGTTAAATATATATATATGAATACATACAAAAACCTAATAATTACAGTTTCTACGAACAATGAAAAACGAGTCCTAAAGCTGTAGTGTATTTGTTTGTTGATACTTTTACTGCATTTAATTTATACAGACTATACTATTAGCATATTGTGTCTAATCGAACCTACGATATTTTTTAACACTGTTACATTTACACCGAAGGCGGTTTGGTACGTTCATGGATAATAAACGAATATACGAGTCGGTACTTGCCTACTGTTTTGACTGGCACCAAAGAATAGCGATTAAGCCTGGGTTGCACCAAACTTAAGTGTAATTGTAAGATAAAAGTTAAAAATGGCGTCGAATCTACCAAATTTATTTTGAAACTTTTCATCAATAATTTTTAAGACATTGTGCAGATACATTGCATATGTCTTAATAATAATTTCGAAAAATATTGCACTAAGATATATTGTAAAAAGTAAAGTAAAGTAACATCACCACCGTTTCCCTTTAGGGGTGGTCAGAAACCACGCTTATAAATAAGCGGATTCACATTTAGCCAACTTTACTATAGGCCAATCATGACAAGTGACAAGCTCGTCGATGTCTCCAGCGTACCAAATTCGAGAGATATCACAAATAAATTAAATAATAATTAAATGTATTTATTTACATTAATAAATATTTTTGTGTCCCGACCAGGAATCGAACCCGGTACCTCCGAGCCTAAATCCACGGACTTAACCGCTAGGCCACGGAGGCAGGCAGATATATTGTATGTAGTATATTTATATGTATATATGTATAGTGTGTAGTATATGGATTATTACGTACATATTTGTATGTATATTAATATGTATTATGGTATCAAAGAATAAGTATATTTTATTTTCCTTTAATTTTTTTTTGCATCTACTTCATAATCAAATTTCTCTCTATTGTCCCAAAGGTTGTCTGCTAAATAAATTATTTAAAACTATGTGCACAAGCGAGCTTTATACCTTAAGGCATCTTCTACCAGCTAACATTGGTGAGATATAACTAATTACAATCCGAGTGCCAAAAAATAAATAAATTTTAGATAATGAGAAATATAATAAAATGTTAATTCATACCTTTACTTACATACAAATATTGTTATAATATTGGTACAATAAACTACATAAAAAACAATACATTCCGTACATACATAATACAATACACTACACATAATACATACTTACATAAAATACATATAATTAAATGGACATTGTAACTGTTTAACTTACTATGTTTATTAACATAATATCATACCTTAATATATACTCTTAATATCCATAAATTTACCATAAGCTTAATACACTCTCTGCTATATTTATATCTCTCATTATAGTCATCATATAGTAGGTATATTATATTTATGTATATTCATAGAACGTATGTATGTAGTTTTATTTGTATGTATTTGTGTGTGTATTAGTATGTAAATAAGTATTTATTCACTAGTATATATTGAAGTCTAATATTTTTCTATTAGTTTTGATAGCACCTGCCTTATCTCGTCGTAACTGCTTTAGTTGTCCCAAAGGTTTGACCAGTATAAAATGTCTAGCGGCATTTTTTTTTTTTTTGGTTCTCTTCTCCTGATGGATGATGAATGAGGTGATAGGGAAGGCTAAGGGTCTAGCCCATACAGCCAAGTCTGACGTAATTTATCTTTCTTTTTCATGAGTTAATGAGATCATCATCAAATTCAAGATGCTGCAGAATTTGATGCTTTTCTTGGAGTCACTCGCGGAACCATCCACTTCTCAAACACGTCGGGTAAAATATGGGAGTTGAAAGCGCGGGAAAACCGCAAAAAATAAACTGCAACTTGTGCCCCATATTTAAAGTCCAATTTATCGTTTTCCATAATTATTCACATTGTAGCACATTATTAAACAAAACAATACCACTTTTGACCAATAATATCCACAGTTAATTAATTTACAAAACAAAAACTTGCACTTGACATGTCCACGCAAAATGGCGCGAAGAACCTCCTAACTTGCTTTTTTTCTTTTACATATTATGTCTTATAATTAACTACCAAGGCCAATACTTAATTTGTTTAAGTCTTGGCCCTAAACGTCTTTCATTGTCTAGAACTTATGTATTCTGTACCATGTCCCTAATAAACTAGGTAATAAAAGTAGGTTGTTCTGCACAATTGCCTTACGAGTATTTTATAAAATTAAACAGCACAAGCGTGGTTATGTTGTGAAGTGCACCAGATGAGGCCGGAGGGTTAGGTCAATGACCTCCAAATAGTTGTAGCTAGGGGAGGTCGCTTTCTGTAACACATGCCGCGGATTGCACCTCCCGCGAAGTGCAGGAAAGAGCTCAGCACTACTCAGCAGCCGCATTCCATAACTTCAGGGCCAAACGTTAAAAAAATATATAATATTATATGTTTCTTATCTTAGTTAAGATTGCAAATAATATTGTCACAAATTAAAGAGTTATAGTAACTAATTGGAAAAAGACAACTCTCGCAAAAACACCCTCGTTCACCCGAACAGGTGGATGGTAGGATAATTACAGCCGGTTTCTCGAACGTATTTTTCAAACTATTTTTTTTTTTTTTCAGGCAGGTCACACAGCGCCATCTAGTTTCCGTGGTAAGCTACGAGGCTTGTGTTACGGAAACTAGATGGTTGATAAACTATATATTATATATATTTTTTTGTAAATATATACATATAAACACCCAGACCGAGACAAATTATACAATGTACAACTTGCCCCCGGTGGGAATCGAAACCACGACCTCCCAAATTCACGGCAACGTTTAATTATTTACAATTCAATTAAATACAATTCAAATTATTACTTAAGTAAAAATAAACCTGTTAATTTTTACTTAAGTAATTTATTATTTACTTATGAAAACTTTATTGCACAATATATACAAGGGGCGGACTTAATGTCGCTAGACATTCTCTGACAGCCAACCTTAGGGACACGGTAGAACATTAAAGACGTAAGGTAGTTTAAAAGTCGTTCGACTTGGCGGTGCTCTATGGTTTTCATGGTATCTCTTCTTCTTAGTCGCTACACTCTTGGCAGAGTGGTCGTGGTCGTCACTTGTGTCAGTGGCACGCTTAACTCGAACTTCCTGGAGCACTCATGTTTTCTTGCAATCGACTTTTCCTTGAACTACAAGGCGCTCAATGGATGTATCTCCACGCCGCGACACGTGTCCAAAGAAAGTGAGAATGCGTGATTGTACGATTGAGGAAAGGCGCTGTCCTATCTCCAGTTCCTCCAGGATGGATTTGTTGGTTCGGAATTCCGTCCACGATATCCTAACATTCTCCGCCAAGACAACATTTCTAGAGCATACTTATATGTATATATATATTGCTTTTCTCATAACAGTATCATGTCTTTGTATTAACAGATTGATGTACGAATTGTGGATCATTTAAACAGTCTGGAGACATGACTGCGAACGTATTAGCCTCGCTATACAGAGGGAAAATGTTGCCAGTCTCCTTGGGACTATTTCGGATGGGACGTCTCTAGAGGACATTTTTTATTTATAGTTTAGTTAATTTTTAAATTTATTATTTAGGTAGTTTTTGATTTATATTTAATGTATATTAATTTACTTCGAATAAATAATGCAAATCCAAGTCAGTACCTATTTATTGTTGTAAAAGGAATTTATAAGAAAACAACACAAAGCCCAGCAAATGAATGAGAAAAAAAACTGCCAAAAAGAAATCGAAGATCCAAACAAGAACATAACAATACCTCAAACATAATAGCCTATAATAATTATAAACTTTTCCAAAAAACTTTTAAAGAATAGAAAATAAATGTATCGTCACGACCGTAGACAGAGTATGTATTCCCTACTTTCAGGGAAAAAAAAATCCTAGCAACATCTATCTCTATCTCAGGTGGCCACGCTGACAGATATTCTTTATGATCCTTTTTCTATGGTTACGACCGTTATTTTGTGCACTTTGAACGTTGAAAACTTCGCTGATGTCAAAGACTACCCGTATTCTAAGACTATTCCTCAACGTCTCCGCTACTTAATTATTCCTTCTATCTGTCAAACAGGTCAAATTGGTATTCTTAGGCAGCGTTCGTTCTAAGAAATCTTAGCATGAAAATACCACTTTTTTTAGCACAAGTCGTTCGTTTAATGAAAATTCTAACATTTGATGCTAATTTCGTATGTCAGTACCGTGTTGAAAGGTTATTGATGTTACTTTTTGACAGATGTCATTAACATATAATGGTTTGTTTACCATTTTTATAGTTTTCTATTATATTTGTTAAAAAGGTATTTTAAACGATTTTATGTAATAAATTCAAAGACCATAATAATATCATGTGTGTTGGATGCCATGGTAAGTAAGTAGCCTCACCGCTCGTTTTATTTAAGAAATGTTAGCATTGTTAAAAAAAGTGGTATTTCTTAACAAAAACGACATTTCGCGCTGGTTTATGAAGTTGCTACGAGATGTTGGAAATGCAATAAAACGAACGCGTGTTTAGTTGTAAACTCTCCAAACCTCGAAAGGCATATGTGTTACAAATTTGAATATTTAAGGTAAGATAATTTTTGTTTCTGGCAACGTTGAAGATTACGTCCCGTATTCAAAATAATTAATTAAAAATAATTAAATTACTACACGCTCTAGCACTTGTGACATCCATAAGTATGTCTCTTTCATGTTATGAATATTCATGAAATGTCAAGAAAAATATCCGAAAATCAATATACTACTGCATTGTGAATAAGGCCGTGTCTGAAAATCACGAAATTCATCGTGATAATTACCTAAACGCAATTTATAATAACACTCCCCAAGTGTTATTCTTAATTGATCTCGCCCAGAGCCGAGAGACGAAATAGATAGGAAAAGATCTACGTAAGTCAACGTTCGCGCGATCGTTGACCTCTCGCTACCTTCTTGATTAGGCTGTGTATGAATAACGATATTTTTGGGAAAACTTATCTGCACCGTAACTTAGGATTTTATTACTAAAGTAAAGTACCATCACGACCGTTTCTCTTTCGGGGTGGTCAGAAACCACGCTTATAAATAAGCGGATTCACATTTAGTCAACTTTACTATAGGCCAATCATGACAACTGACAAGCTCGTCGATGTCTCCAGCTTACCAAACTCGAGAAATATCACAAATAAATTAAATATTAATTAAATGTATTTATTTACATAAATACATATTTTTGTGGTTCGACCAGGAATCGAACCAGGTACCTTCGAGTCTAAATCCACGGACATAACCGCTAGACCACGGAGGCAGTTATATTATATTTATATTGTAGATTATAATATAAAAATACTTGCTCTTCAAAATAATCCACGCAGATATGGGGCACAAGTTGCAGTAATTTTTTTGCGGTTTTCCCGCGCTATGAACTCCCATATACCCGACGTGTTTGGGGTTTTGACTCCATGAAATCCATAAAATTACTGCAACACCTAGAATTTGATGATCCCCAACTCTGTTATGATCAAATATTATTATCATTATTATTTATCATCACGGCCGTTTTCCTTCCAGTCAAAAACCACGCTTATAATAAATAAATAAATAATAAATATTTCCAGACAGGTCACACAGCGCCATCTAGTTTCCATGGTAAGCTACGAGGCTTGTGTTACGGAAACTAGATGGTTGATAAACTACATATTATACTTTTTTTTTTTTGTAAATATATACATATTATACATACCGAGACCGAGACAAATTATACAATGTACAACTTGCCCCCGGTGGGAATCGAACCCACGACCTCCCGAGTTCACGGCAACGTTTGTTACCACTAGACCACGGAGGCGGTCTATAAAGAAGCTAACTTTACTATAGGCCATGGATGCACAGACCGCGGCCCGCGGGCCGCATGCGGCCCGTGGGTCGAATACTGGTGGCCCGCCGACAGCAAAAATAATACTCTCGTGCATTCGAAAAATATTGAATTCTATTCCAGAATAAAACAAAAAAAAAATATGTTCGAAAAGTAATGTGAAACACGCGCGCGCGCAATTTGAATCTAGCGCCCATAATTGCTAAGTCAAGTAACATCGCTCGCTATAGAAATCAAGAATTTTCTAGCGCGGTGAGCAAGCGAGATAGATATAGTCCCGTATTCCCGATTGCTCGCGTATCTACACGAAGCTTCCAGAGTCGTTTGCGCGGTATAAAAATCACGTTAACCGCAACGGCCGAACAGTTCGCTTTTCATTTGAGTGAAGTGTCAACAACAGAAAGAAATAAGCGCGAAAATACAAAGCGAAGTAATAAGTGATTGAGAATAAGTGCAGTTTATTAGTGTTTTTGGGAGGCAATAGTTCTAGTGTAGATTTTAACTCGACTAGCCGGTGTCATATATTTTGATCCACATTCAACGTAGATTTCCTGTTGCAGTGTTAACCCGTCAAGTGCCGTGTATAATTGTGTTGTGAAAACGTAAGTAAAACTCTGTTATTAATAAGTGTTTCCCTACCTATTTAATCAATTTTAATCAAATTTAGCTTTAATGTTGGCTAAATATTAAAATAAACAAAGAAATTACTATTTTTATAAGAATTTCTCTAACTGTAATAATTACGTCATTATTTCAGATAAAATCTGTATAAAAATCTTAAAATTTCTGAGAAATAATATTTAATCAATTATTTTTGATAATTTAAAAAAGGATAGGTAATTTAAGTGGGTACTGTAATTGTTTTTAGGTGCTGTGTTAATCCTAGCCAGGATTAGAACGCAACATGGAGAAGCCAGGACCTAGTAAAAAACGTAAGGTTAAAGATGAAAATCGGCAGTTTCAAGAAATTTGGACTGAGAAATACTTTTTTGTATGGTCGCATAACAAAGTCGTTTGTTTAATTTGCAAGAATTCTGTTGCGATTGCAAAGGATTATAATGTAAAAAGGCACTATGAAACGCAGCATCCTTCTTTTACCAAGTTTACAGGCGAATTAAGAAAGGAAAAAATGTTGTCTTTAAAACGGGAGCTTATTGGTCAGCAAGCTATGTTTACAAAACACATTCAAGATTCAGAAACGGCTACAGAAGTTAGTTATGAAATTTCTCGAATGATAGCAAAGCGAAGTCGCCCCTTCAATGATGGCGATTTTGTAAAAGAATGCATGGAAATTGCCGCTAAGAAAATGTGTCCAGAAGCAGCAAAAAAGTTTGAGAAAATTCAACTGAATCGTATGACTATCCAAAGACGAATTATGTCCTTGTCAGGTAATATTGCGGAACAATTAATTGAAAAAACTAAGATCATGGAATTTTTTTCATTAGCACTCGACGAATCGACTGATATTAGTTCCACAGCTCAACTTCTCATATTCATACGAGGTGTTACTCAAGATTTTGAAGTCTTCGAAGAGTTATTAGGAATGTGTTCATTGAAAGGTCAAACCAAAGGAGTTGATATACTCAATGGACTTTTGGACGAGTGTTCAAAAACTGATTTGGACTTATCTAAGTTATCGGGAGTTGCGACTGACGGTGCTCCTTCCATGATTGGTATCAATTCCGGGCTAGTTACTTTGCTGAAAAAGCACCTGCAAGAAAAAAACATAAACACTGAAGATCTCATGCAGTTTCACTGCATTATACACCAGGAAGCCCTCTGTTCTAAAAAAAATGAATTTCAAAATGTAATGAAAGTAGTAGTTTCGACTGTAAATTTCATAAAATCACGAGGACTCAATCACAGACAATTCAAACAATTCCTTGATGACATCGAAAGCGAATACGGAGATTTACTGTATTATACAGAAGTAAGGTGGCTAAGTCGTGGATTGACACTGGAACGATTTCTAAATTTAATAGAAGAAATTGGAATATTTCTGGCGGAAAAGCAAAGGGATGTCCCGGAACTTAAAATTCCTGATTGGTTGTGTGATTTAGCTTATTTAGTTGACATTACAAATCATTTGAATGTCTTGAACACACGGCTTCAAGGCAAAAATCAACTGATATCCCAGCTCTATGCTCATGTAACATCCTTTCAATGCAAGCTGACACTTTTCAGATCACAATTGAATTCTGGAAATTATAATCATTTTCCGAATTATAAGAAAATGGCTGAAAAATTCAACAAAACTGCGATTAATTTCAGTTATGTAGAAAAGCTAGATATTTTGATTCAATCTTTTGAAGACAGATTTTCGGAGTTTAAAAAAGTGAAACCTCTGTTGGACATATTCAGCAATCCTTTCACTATTTCAGTTGAAAATGCGCCAGAGTCAATGCAGTTAGAAATTATCGACATTCAAAATGACCAAGATTTACGCAACAAATTCAACGAAGGAGACTTGCTGAACTTTTACCGCTGCATTGATAAAAATATGTACGAAGAGTTGCGCATAAACGCTCTGAAATGTGCCAGCTTATTTGGTTCTACCTATATATGTGAACAAACTTTTTCAATACTAAATAATAATAAAACAAAAAATCGAAACCGCCTTGCAAATGAAAGTTTGGAAGCAGTTTTACGTGTTGCTACAAGTAAATTTGAGCCAAATATAAAAAAGATTGTAAGCACTATGCAGTGCCACGCTTCAAATTAATAATTTCTTTTTTAATTTTAATAAATTTTTATCAATTCTTTATTGTCTTTAACTACCTATACCTACTTCTGGCGGCCGGCCCGCTATCAGTTCATGATTTGGCCGAGTGGCCCCTAGTATTAATAAGTCTGTGCAACCCTGCTATAGGCCAATCATAACAAGTCGATGTCTCTAGCGCACCAAACTCGGAAAATATCACAAGTAAAATAGATAAAATATTGTGTCCTGATCAGGAATCAAACCCGGAAACAAACTTTTTATATGAAAACAAACAATGCCCGCAATGCACAATAAATGACAATAGTCCCTAACACTATGTCGCGGCCGGCTTGACTGGGCATGATGGCAATTCGAGCCTGATACCGAAACGTGTGGTTACACTTTACTGGGTTTATCGGCACGAACGGTGGATACTTACCCGCCCCGGCATACTGAGCAAATTACCATTATCAGTTCGCCTACCACCTATAAAAATAATAACATACCTACTACCACATAAAATAAACCTAACTAATTAAATTGCAACAGCTACAGGACGTAAAATTTACTTATTCTCCGGGAAATCGAACCCGGGAAACATTGACGCTATTCGAAGGCGTGAATTTTGGCACGAGAACCAGAAGTGCTAAGTCCCCCGGTGAAGGAGGTGCGAATCCATCACCTCCCGTTTCACCCCTCCAGTGCGAATCCATCACCTCCCGTTTCTCCCCCTCTCCATTTTTCGCCACAATAGCCGATATATTCAGTGACTCGACAGAAGTTGACTTAAGGCTTACTTACACGTTCAAGTATACTAGCATGTAAATCCCAAAGTTCCTACTTGCACGATCGGGGTAAAAGAATGAAATCTGTACCCATAGTAAGTTTGTTGTGTTGTTTATTTTGTAAAATTTCGGATTTTTTTAAAACGAAATTTTAGATGCTTATTGAATTTTAGACGGCTTGATTAGCCGTAGTAACAATTGTTAATTTAATTTACTTCCGATTAAAATAATTTAACTACACTTGAGCGCAAATTGGTGTATTATAAAACGTATTTTATGCAAAACTAATAAATAATAACAGAGAAAGAGCAATTCTAGTTTCACATTGGAACGCACCATAATAATACATATTTTTTTTTAAGGAAATGACTAGTATTTTATTTTATGATTTATTTAGGCTGAGTTGCACCAAAATAAAGTATCTTTTTTTTTATTTTTTTTTTTCCTTATATCATAACATTTAAATATAACATTATTCTGCCAAACTATAAAATAGTTTATCGGCAGATAGCTCTCATTACAATGATATACTAGCACACTTTAGTTTATAAAACATTAAATTAAATAAAACACAACTATAATAGATTCTACTATAATAGATCTGTAATGGTAACTAATGTAACACTTTATTTTGAAGGTCAGCTTAATCGTTAAACTACACATTGTGTAGTTTTTAACAATTACTTAAAGGGTGTAAACGAAGTATAACAAAATGAATGTATCAATTATTAGCATATTAAATTATAGTCATTATCATAGACCAAAGTTATACTTATATGGCAAATAAATACTTTTTATTAATGTGCTATGTATTATTTTGTGTTGTTTCACTGAAACATATCCATACTAATATTATAATAGACCAACAAAAAAAGTTTTGAAGTAATAGGCTAATTAGGCGGCAACGTCTAAGTAACACAACACAATGTTGGGACTTGTTACGAGTCTAGGTAGCCATAGAGGAGGAAAGGCATAACATTCAAGACTGTTAGCAACTGAAATCAGACACTCATGACTGACATCAGTCCCTAACCTATGCCAGCTTGACTGGGCATGACGGCAATTCGAGCACGATCCAGAAACGTGTGGATACACTTTACTCAGTTTATCGGCAATGTACAAAATTACCACCATCAGTCTGCCTACCACCTATTTGTTGTTCTCGTAGAAAGAATGTGCCATTTGCAATGTTGTCAAGTGCCAATTTTTACTTTTAAGGAGAACTAATATTGTAAGCTTGCCATGTTGATATTTATATAAAAATAACGCCGCTTGAAACAAGACTTACCTACCTACCTTATGCGTTTAGTTTGACCTACGCAATGATCTTACTACCATCTAACCAGCTGCAACGAGAACCGTTTCTAAAACTAGTATTCGTTCTCTGAAACGGTTGCGTTCCGTTTTTAAATGACCCACCACTTGTGCAAGTAACTTGCATGCGTGTGTGCAAGTACGCATGTGTAGACGAGCAACATACGAAATCGCGTATGAAAGTTAGCGGTCCCCCCGGATCGATAGGATGCGCGCAAGCCATCTCGCGTCGGACGCGCAGCCAAATAGCAGTTTAATAGTTCATTAGAACAAAAATGGCCGCCCAAATGGTTTAAAATCGGAACGTGTATCGATTTTAGCAACGCTTTTTCCTATTTCGCATTATATTTTTATTAGCTCCGTTCGTTTTTCGTGTTTAAAGAAGAAAAGAGATTACTAGGTATACTATTTCGACAATTTAAAATATACATGTTATGTATATTGCCGTAAGTTATCCAAATATGGGTGTTTGCGGCCTGTGGTGGGGGTCATACAACTTGTTTGACTGACCTCTGCCACAAAGAGGCAACTTCCGATGCAATCAAGCAGGTTCTGGATAGCCCTATTTGTCAATAAATATACTAAAAAAAAACAGCCCAAGAGTTCCGTCACCAAAAAGTTTGATAACAGCCTAACTACACCATCAAAATAATTTTATATATTATATAACATAATGATTTTAACAGTCGGGACCTATTGTTGGGAAGATATCAATCTGTCTCGGTTTTTAATGGGTCCTGACTGTTAAAGTAGGTATGGAATAAAACATATAAAATTATTTAAATGGTGTGGTTAAGCGGTTATCAAACATTTTGGTGACGGAACCCTTGAGCTTGTTTTTTTTTTCGAGGCAGATTTTTTATTTTTTAAATTAAAAGAAATTGGCCCCGAGACTCATTTCAGCATTTTACGATATTCCCCGTAGTTTAGAAAGTTGAAAAAAAACAACCTGGTTATTGCCTTGAACATATTTTGATAGGCAACCCATCACCGCCGGTTTTATTAGCTCTTAGACGATTCTTGTACTATAAAATAGGTCGCTGCCACTCGACAGTACCGCCTGATTTTGACAGTTCATTTCTTTGAAGTGGGCCAAGCAAATAAGGAATCAAGAAATATTCTACTTTAACTTAAAAACGAAATAGGACTCCACTCCTAACTCATGGTAATTTGGCTTTTTTACACTATTTTTTTTCCATTGTATGTATTTAGTAATATTTTTACATCGTTATATCTCGCCAAACCATTAAGGTTTGTTGGCGAGAAGAGTCGCTCGTCAGTAACAATTTATGTTTTTAGTGTATTACAATTTTATTTATTATTTTTTTTTTATATTATTAGGTAAACCATACAGCACTTAATATTATTATTGCCAGAATTATTATTATATTAATTATGTATTATATTACAGGTTAATAAAAAACAATCATAGGTATTTTTTTAACAACTGGCTTAGTTGACTCAGGTTTCTCTGCCAACCAGTGCAGCTCATTCCAGATTTTAGGAATCATGTATTATGATGTTCTCTCGCTATAGTAGTTAACAACTTCAAATAATGGAAACAACTAAAAGGGGTACGTAAAGGGTTAGATTTGGGAGGTACCGGATTCTATTCCTGGAGTTTGGTACGCTAGATACAGACATCGACGAGCTTGCCAATTGTCATGATGAGCCAAGAAAGGTGGATAAATAAGATCCCGCTTCGATAAAGTACGGTCGTGATGACACTTTACTTTTTATACTATCACAGGGTTGTCTATACACATGAAGGTGAAAGTTTTCAACCAATGGTTCCAGTATTGTCGTACAGAGCAGTGACGTGAACACTTACAGCCTGGTCCAAAAGTTTAAGCAGCAAAAGCTATGGAAAAACTATGCTTGGTATTTCGCTGATGGATAAAGTGACATCCGTCAGAGAACGTAGCCTTCAAAATTAGTAAGCTGAAGTAACAATGGGCCAGACTTGTCTATCGTAGAACCGATATCCGTTAGAGTGAAGAAGTTAGAGTTCTGGAGTGAAGACCATGTACGGGAAGTGGGACGATCCCCCGCCAGATAGACGGATGCACTGAAAAAAGTCGCTAGTGGGGGCTGATTGATGGTGGCGGAAGATCGTGTAAAATGGCAAGCCTTCATGGGCCTAGGTATATCCAGAAGTGGAGAGACAGACTTATGATAATGATACATGATATACTATAATTGAAGACATTAAATATAAATCTGAGAAAATTGTCTCAGAATTAATTAGTCTATGCCAGTGCATGGCCGTTTATGGTCATGTTCTGATCTATGGAAGTGTAAAAGACGTTCTTCGACAAGAGAAAAAGGACAAAGTAGTCGGTGCCGTAAATAAAACATTTTATCATATACCTACCTATTTGATCTCTTTGACTAGAATTAGGTTATTTAAATTAAGTCTTATTATCGTAATAATATGAGCTAAAGTCTCGGAATAATAACGCTAAAATCAAGGCCGTCTATGTTTACGAGTATGTGACGTTTTGTAGGTATGACACATTGAACTGGGTATTCCTTATCCTTCAAAACAAACAAAAACACTTAGCTGCTGCAGCGCTAGTTTTATTATTTAAATTTATTTTATTATCTTAAAAAGAAAAGCGACTGTATTCACAACAATTTTTTTATATACCAAGCATGACATATGACACGGCGGCCACCTCAAGGTAAGCGGTGCCGCCCAAGAATCGGAGCAACTAACACCAACCTGACTGTCTTTAATAAAACATAGTAAGCCACTAAAGCGTTACCTAATGAATAGTTGAAGCTACAAATGGTGGTACATTATTTAATCAGTGCTTAATGCTTAATTACTAAAACAGCGCTGAAAATGATTGTTTTCCAATACAATAAAAGGTCATTGTTATTATGCAAATTTCCCAAGAAAAAATCCGCTGAAGCGCTAACCAAGACCGCTAACGCAAACCTTAAATATTGTTTTATTTACGTCTAAAAATGCAAAATATTAGTCCTATGACTAATCACTTATTAAATTAAATTTTAAATAAACATAGTTTGGCTACTGAATATTTTTTAGCCAAAGTGAGCGCAATTTACCCGCTGTAGCGCTGAACTCAGCCGTCTGAATCTCAGCTGAGCGGGCAGGTCGCACACCTGACGTCTGCAGGCATCGCTCCCCACCCCGCGCAGTCCCCGGAGCCATCAGCTGTTAATGCCCCCACCGGGCGGCCGGCCCCCGATTTCCCCTTCGTTTGTGTAATAGAGTAAAGTAGCCTAAAATGGTGACGGATTTTTTTTCAATCTTTTATTAAATTTATTTTAATTAAATTTGGTTTAGTTGTTGATTTATTATAGAAAAAATATAAGACTTTAAAAACATAATTTAAAGACGCTTCTTTAATATTTGTACTAAATTATTTCTCAAGTTTATTAGACAGTAAATATAACTCTCCTAATTTATTGTACTTATTAATACTCTCTTTTGACGATTATTTTGTAGACTTTTGATTTGCAAGGAGTGGGGTCTATATTATACTGAGTAAATAAGTGATTTAAGTGTCTAAATCGTAAAAAGTTTAGATCAATTTAGTATTGATAATTAGTAATCATTAATGTAGTGTAAAAAAAAGGTTGATACTATTATAATAATTGACCTACAATAATGCGTATAGGTAGTTAGTATTGAGTTTGAGAGAGGTTAATTTTCAATTTAATTGCGCAATATACATATATAGTGCATGTATGACCACAACAGAAATAATAAAAAACATAAACTATTTTTGAAAATCACGTTCTGAATTAGTCTTGGATACTCTAATAAAAATATTTAAAACAAAGTAAAAAATCGACTTCTCAAAACGACGCCGACGCCTTCAACAGGAATCTTAAATAACAAGGTTTTATAAGTAATAAGTTTTAAGAAAATAAACTAAAAGCAGTAGGAATTAAGTATTCCCGTCAAACGGCCAGAGATAGAAACATTGAGTTGAATGTGTAATGGTAAGTATAATGGTTCTTGCATAGAATAGTAACTTAAGGGGGATGAAAGGCAGTTTTAGTAGTGTACAGAAATTATTAATAGGTAGCTTGGTGGTGGTCATATTTAATTCCACTACGAAGAATCCAAATTAATAATTACCCCGCAACTCGCAAATGTCGTTTAAAATTTTATTTAAAGTATTGATTTTATTCCCTGGTAGCGGAGCCGACACAAAAATGCCAACTTTTAATAATATATCGCACATTATGGCCGCCAAATGAATAATTTATATCTACGTGTCGATTCGGAGCGCGCATCCCCTTTTTGGGCTCGGCGGAGGGGCGGGGCGGCACCGCGCGCGTTCAGTCCGCGGCGAGCGGCCGAGCGAGCGCCATGTCGACGTGCGCGCCGCGCGCGTGTTGTCGGCCGCGCGCCCCCGCGACCCTACTTGATATCACCGCTAAGATTGTGGCCGCGAACATCCCTTTCCAGCGCATCGAAGAGCGGTACGAACGCATCCCGGAACCCGTACAGCGACGCGTGGTGTACTGGTCCTTTCCGCGAGATGAGCGCGACATCTGCATGTACTCATCGCTGGCCCGAGCGCCCCCCGACGACCACCGCAGCATCGCCTTCTGCCGAGGGCTGAAGCTGCTGGAGGCCGGCTGCGTGGAGAGCGTGCTGCAAGTCGGTGAGTGGAAGACGCGCCTGCGCCTGTTTACTAATATGCCGCCCGCTCCTCGCCGTATAAATAAAAACCTCGACGTGTGCGATCGATAGTCCTCTCCGCCGGGAATTATTCATGCGTCGGGTCGTAAAGTCGGAGGAGCGACGGGACCGGTCTGCCCGCCTTATCTGCTCACGATACGTGCTCGCCTTGGAACAATTCGATTAGATTCACGCTAAGTAGGAACCGAGCGGTCACGTTTCTGCTTCACTAATAGATCGACTGTAATAATCGGTACCTACTCGATAATGCATGCACGGGCCATACTGGGCAGACGCATTATAAATCACACGATCCTTGTAGTGCGTGTTGTGGTATGCGAGTTATTCATGCGGTAATGTTTCTCAAAATGCGTGTACGCATGAAATTTGGTGCGGATTAACATAGCTAAAGCTCCGTTATGCATTGCGCCATACGAGTTGTGGCCGAAGACGAGGTGAGGTTCAGAAACGAGCCGCAGCGGTCGGCTCGGTCGTGGAAATTATATTTAATGGATTCTTTTTATGTGGGTTTTTATTTTGGGACAATGGTCGTTACATATTCATTTGTGCTTATCTACGATCTGGGCAGCACTTAGCTGTCGTTTCGGCTCGGTTTGTGGTCGCATATGGCACCGAGACGATATTTAATGTTTGTAATAATTATCAATGAGGCACCTTTTAGACCAAAAAGTGCCCATTGGGTCGGCAACGTTTTTGGTGCCGAGCCAAGTCTTGTAGAAGTTATCGTTAGGTAACTTTGTGAGATTTTCTGCATCAAAAATGCAAACCTAATTATATCTGTTACGTAGGTAGATATTTATTTACCTGCACCGATTATTTTGCGCTTGCAGTATTGGAGGTAGGTACCAACCTACAGGATTATCTCAAACTTATCAAAACCTGGATTAGGTCAATTAGGTTTTCGAGAAAATATGTTACCTACAACAGTTTAACTCATTACATTCTATACATATAATCTCAATGCATACCTTTACCTAAAAGATCGTTTCCAATTCCTATGTGACATCCTTTCACTTGTTCTTCCCATACTAACCTACTGATCCTACCTCCAGCAGATATTCAGATTCCTTGACAGTATCTGCAACTCGCACTATTTCTTAAAATATTCAATAATAAGATATACAAATAGGTACCTAGTTACTCCAAAAACAGAATAAGTAGCTTTTTAATTTCGTTGCACATTATTTATAAGGTATATATTTAATTTGCATCGTGTAAAGGGAAAAAATATCTTCATTAAATGCTCAAGCCAACTAACGTATTTAAAATGATAAGGATTAATAACTTCTTTTTGTGTAAATAGCTTTCCAATTACCGCTTTATAATTGCCTGTAATTTAAAGTATTAAAATGGATATAGTATGTTATCCTTAAGAGATACACATATGCCATCGCGGACTTTTCTGTAGACCTATATAAGATACGCAATTCCACCATACATAATTTTGTTATATCTCAAAGGGTTTAGGCAGCGTTTAAAAGCTCCCAGGCGCCTTTTTTTTTCCGACACCTCCAACAAATATCGTTATCGTATACAAAAGTTAAAAAATATATATATACTGAAATCTTCCTCGAGAACCACTCTATCCATTGGTGACAACAGCATTCTGCACCCGCTTACAGCAGATCTCAGTCACAAAGGTTAGTTGGTAGAAAATGCATTACGACATTAATCTCGCCTATGTACCTGCACTTGTTTTGGTTGTGTCATCTGCAATCCGCCATCAATATAATCGCGTAGGCAGTGTTCTGGTAAACACATCGATGACCGATGACATAGGTCCGCAGAAGTCTTGCAATAAATCAGTCATAGATTGGTTTGTGACGCTCCATAGATGGAAGCTAGCTATCAGATGTAGATTGTCAAAGCTGAAGCCAGATGTTAGGGTTGATTGAACTGAGGACGATCCCACTATATCTGGAGCTACCAAATCCCTGCAGCTTCGCCAAAATGTGGAATTTCTAAGCGTATTTACTATGATGAGTGTTCTGAAGAGCTATAACCAAATCCCTTCCTCTCCATTCCCCAAATTAAAGTCTCGCACAGGTCAAAGTATGCACCCCCTAACATCCCCACTCGTATAAATTTGAGAACTTATTCATCTGTCGCAGAATAAAGATGTGGAATGCTCTTCCACCGTCTGTGTTTTCACTCTCCTATAACCAGGAGTCCATCAAGCGAAGTGTGAAAAATAATCTAATTAAGCCGGCATAGTGATAGGAACTGATGTCAGTCATAAGTGTCTAAATAGTGTATTCCAGTTACTAATATTCATGGACCTTACACGTCTCTTTTTATTTTACTGTACTTAGGTACCGTCAGGTGGACGCAAGGACACATGAAGTGCTAGTATTAAAAAAAAAAATCCATTTTATTTCGATTAAATTACCAGTTATTAACGTGGGCATGATTAGGCTTAACAAACAAATAAATAAAACACTAGCTGAAGTTAAAATTTAATAGCCTACGTAACAAAAGGGCATGTATGAAGAGGTTGATGAATGTCGACGGAGCGAAAGAGGTATGTCGTGATCGTGTCAAATGGCACTCAATAGTCTCTGCCTACCCCGCAAGGGATTTGGCGTGAAGATATGTATATATAAGTAAAAAATGTCTCTAGAGACGACCCTCAGGAATAGTCCCAAGAAGACTGGCAACATTACCTGTATTAAAAGAATGACATTTTCATATCCATTAATATCAAAATTTATTATAAAAAATATATTTTAAAGTCATAAGTCAAAATATCTTTATTCACGTAAACCTATTACAGGCATTTATAAAACGTCATTAATTTAATTTGAATGATTCTACTCCTGCTAGTAGAAGACTAAGCAGCAAAGTGGTCCAATTAGCAGAAGACCAGCAGCTTAGCAGATTCCAGTGACTTGTTAATGTTTAATCAGCTATATCAGATTTACAAAATAAAACATATACAGAACTGCACCACAACGATCAATTAATAACCTTTTAAATTTAGTTCATCAGTACCTATGAGATTACAATACCTGGTACAGCAGTAACCCACCAGGCAAATCAGAATTAAGATAGACTACATGCCTATGTGCAAACCGAAAGTCGACAAATCGCAAAAACCTCTGCTAATTTGAGAACAATAAATTGAACGTGTTCGGCAGAGGTCCCAGGCCCCCACAGCAGCACCCGATCACGGACGTAACGCATGTGCCAGCCTTTTGTAGCAATATAGAGCTGATGTTACAACAACGCTACAATAATGTAACAGTATGTTTATTGGGATTAGTAAACAAACCTTATTCCTTACGTTAACATAAAATGCCACAAAATATTGGTAAATATTATTAAAAACAAAACTCAGTAATGTATATTTATTGGTTAAAAATGCATTAGACGTCCTTTGTCATATTAGATATTGTTGTCTTCCTCTCTCACCAAACAAATAACAAGGACAGCTGGACAAAGCACAGTTCTAAGAACCACAGTAACAGTCATAAAATGTTTCGCGATTAATATCTGCTTATTATTATAATAAAAAAGGGTACGTTGTTCTTAGAAAGTGTGCCTTGGGCAGGTGTTAAAGCGAAGATTATCTTTGCCACGTACTTTTAGGCCACAATATTAATCCATGAATTCATAGAACTTTAAGTTGGTCATTAAACCTACTGAAAGGTAAGTTTTGTTTTATGTAAATATCACCATGGCAAGCTTAAAATATTTGTTTATTTATTCATTTATTCGAAGAGAAAGGACAGAGACAGACAACATAAGAACATAGAAGATAGCAACAGAGTAGAAGCGAACCGAACCACACGCACAGGCTAAAATATGCATCCACATACCTTACCCACTATCCCTACGCGTACTCATAAATTTGAAGACTCTTACATCTGTCGCACGCTGAAGATGTGGAATGCTCTCCCAGCCAGTGTGTTTCCCCACTCTTATAACCTCGAGTCCTTCAAGCGAAGTGTGAAAAAGCACCTTGTTAGGCCGGCATAGTGGTAGAGACTGATGTCGGTCGTGGTGACCGGCGTCAGTTGCTCCCATTCTTGGACCTCGCGTACTGCTTACCATCAGGTGGCCGCGATGTCACATGTCGTGTTCAGTATTAAAAAAAAAGAAGCACTTAAAATTGTACCCGCCACCAGAATATTTCTTACTGTGAACAATAGTGCCACTCTTTGTGCGATACAAAATTTGTAAAATATCACCTAAAGTTCTCCTTTAAAGTAAAAATTGGCATTTGACATCATTGCAAATGGCACATACTTTCAATGAGAACAACAAATAGGTGGTAGGCGGACTGATCGTAATAATTTGCCTATTCTGCTTGGGCGGGGAAAGTAAAGTGTATCCACACGTTTCGGAGTCAGGCTGGAATTGCCGTCATGCACAGTCAAGCCGGCATAGTGTTAGGGATTGATGTCTAGGGATAAGTGTCTGATTCCAGTTGCTAACATTCATGGACCTTGCGCGCCACTTACTATCAAGTAACCGCAAGATCACGTGTCGTGCTGATATAAAAACAGACGCGGAGATGAAATGGGTATAAGTTTTTTTTTCATACATAAAATAAACCTTTTCGCCATCTAACTAAAGAAAAAGTATTTATTACATCAAAATGTTTTTAATTTTACTTTTTATGTGTGACTTTAAACAATTTTATTTATAAATTCTTTATTGCACTTATTAACTTAACAGTTGAGTACAAGGGCGAACTTAATGCCTCTCGGCATTTTTTGCTAGCTACCCTTTAGGAGTGTGGTAGACGATTGCAGGTGCATTAGAAATAAAAACAAATACTTAAATATAAATAATAATAATTTAAATACTACGAGTAAGTACTACACAAATACCAATTTACCATTTAAAATTTTCGAGATTACAACTTAGATTACCGATTTGGAGGAACTTTTGAGGAAACCCGTTTGACAGCTGGAAGTATTGGTTGAGTGGAGGAGGCGTCGAGGAAATGTCTTAAAATACGTGTTTGTTTACGGTATAAGAATGCTTAATCGATCCCAGGTCAAGAATGTGAAATAAACGAAAATATGACATTAAGAACCAGAATTGTGAACAAGCCAGTAGGTCGACATTGTTGATCCAAAAACTGTGACATATGAAATTCAAACGGGTATAAAGTAACATTTTAAGCATATATTCCAAACACGTTTTCATAATACAGGGCACAAGTATAATGCACACCCTGGCACTGTATTCTTTGGCTACACTTACGAGTACCAAAATGTAAAAAATAAAAAGTACGTTAAAATAGCTACGAGTATATAAATACTGTGTAGTTTACTTTAGTGTTGCCGTGTCGCTGCCTAGTCGGATCTAACGGCAAGCATACACACTAAGGTTTAGACAACGGAGAGGTCTGCCTGTGGTATCCTTGCGCAGGTAGTCCGAAGCGTGTGTGGTAATAGATCAGGGGCCTAATTCTGGCGCTTTCGACTTACGTGTCGTTTCGATATATCGAATTAAAAGCGACAGATCTCCATAGAAAACTGTCAGTTTCATTTAAGCAAATTGAGCAGACATGCATGTCGTAAACGCGAGAATCGGGGCGCTGTGCAGTGCAAGATTAAAAATCTATTATTTTGAGTGACACCGTACGGTGTAGTGAAGACCGCTCCGATACACTGGAATGTCCCATACACCCTATCGACGTCTAGTTGACCTGCACGGGTAACCTCTTCGGTAGTAATTAGTAACTCAGGAGAATCCACGTTCCCTCGCGCAACAATAACCAGGTCACTTGTGTCTGCAATATTACGACGCGTCTCAAGTGGCAGCAATTCATGTCTCTTGCATCGTTGATCGTAGCTCAAATCATAGGTTATAGTTTTGAATTTGATATATCTCAGATATCTCTTTTAACTACTAGATTATATTGGCCTGATATAAACAGGGTTTAATTTTTATTTTATTTATTTATATATTTATCGCCATAGGATCCTATCGGAACACTCGGTTAAGTCGAATTTTAATAATAAAATGTGTAAACAAAATACCTGGCCAGATAGGGTTACACAGCCCCAATTTCCATTATAGTGTGGACTCTTCCAGTTCTATTCTTAATATTTAAGACAAGCTAAACCAACCAAAGCCAATTGATTTCGACGCTTTAGGGAGTTTGTCGTTAAATCGAGTGACGTTACATGGAGTTTACACTGTAATAATATCTACGGCTATTAATCCGGCCCTATGTTTACGATGTACTTCACTATGAAAAAGTAGTTAATTTCGTGTGCGTACAAAGACTTCACAGAATCACAAAAATATATAAATATTTTTTGAGTCTGGTAGTAGTAGTTCTTCTTCGCCATTGGCGGAACGCTTCAGGGTTAACCCTATTTAGCGGGCATTAATCTCGGCGGGCGTCGACCCGCTAGTTTCTTGTTTTACCCCGGATTGATGCGGGGAAGGGGCCACTGTAGGGTATGTGGGACCTGGGAGGAATTCACTATTTGTAGGGTATATCACGCTGCGTGTGGGATAAGAGTAAATATGACGACGACTGCGGGTTACACTTCGGGCCCCAGGATCTCCCGGGGCAGGCGGCGCCCATCCGGTGGCCGTGCGTGGAGAGGTGCGATGCCCTGAAGATGGTCGAAGCGGCTGCGGTCGGCTCGATCGAACATGGACATCTTCAGGTCATCGTGGAGTACGGTGTTGCGCACGAACCACAGCGCCGACGGTCGCGCGCAAGAAGACATTCTGTTGGGCCTGGATTGCGGCCGCTATGAATGGCGCCACCACCGCCTAGTCCGGTAGTACTCTATAGACATCGACGACCTTACTCGTCTAAATTTGTCTAAATGTGTATAGATATTTAAAAAAAAAAAGTTTTTTATCCACCCTGCAAGTGTAGCAGAAGAATTTTAAGACTTGAATTGTCATGCAGAAATAAACGATCACAGCCGGCGCGGCTTTGTAAATATTTTAATTTAATGTTAATAACTTCATGCACTACCTTATTCATTGTTATATTCTGATCGTATCGGTACCGGTTTCAACTCAGACCGGCATTGGTATCCCTTAAAACCGTTCCAAACTATTGTACTGTATAAATTTTTTAATATTTTATATTGTTAGAATGTTAGAATGTTTAACTGTTTCGAATCTCTCTCGCTCGCACAAATCAATATTTTCAATTCTTTAAGTTTAAATAAAAAATGAAAACATATTAGAGACTGACTACAAATAAAGTATTGACCACATTTGTGAAGGAAGATCAAAGTAACTAAATGCAAGCCCAGCTCGATCTGAACCGGAAAATTCTCATGGATACATTTGAACATCATTATAGGATCCCAGATGAACTAGCTGTATCAGCCTATAGGTCAGACACCTTAGTCTTTTCACGGAACTTGAAAATAGTTATTCTTATTGAACTTACCGTTCCGTGGGAATCAAATTATCCAAAAGACCAGAACATGAAGTAAAACAAATATTATGATCTCACAGAAGAAATGATCAGGAACGGATTGAAGACTCAGCTTTACGCTAAGTTGGTGCGAGAGGAGTTCCAACAAAATCTTTGCATCACTTACTGAAAGATTTGGGCCTAAGCAGGTCAGCCGTCAATACATTTATGGAAAGAGCTTCCAAGACGGCATTAACGGAATCATACAGTATTTGGTTGGGTAGGGAGAGAAGTAGAATGGTGGATGGTAAGCGTCTTATTGCGCAATAAAATAATAAAGGAGGCCTCTTTTGTAAGCCAGCCTATTGTAGGACGCAAGCTTGAGACACCATTCTTCTCATCCCTTACCCACATAAATAAATAAAATAAATAAAATAAAATCAGTTTTTATTTGTCACAAAAATAGTTAATAAAAATAAAAAAATATAGTTAAAAAATAAAACAAAGATATAATGACAAAAGGGTCTATGGTTCAGAAAATGGTGTTGGAAGCAGGTTCCAACAACCTCTGTTATTATACCATAGCCGACATTTAAATTTAGTGGAACAGTAATATAAATAAAAGTTATAAAACAATAATGAAACAAAATTAAAAAAAATAAAAAACTTAAAATTAAAAAGAAAAAGAAAATACGAAGGACTCGGCACCCGCACGGTGAATCCATGGATTTGGACATATCCCTACTTAAAATTGATCATCTATTGTCTTTTCTTAGTAAATCCCTGAATTGACGGTGCAAAGTATGTTGCCTCATATAACTTACCTCACGTAAAATATATTATTTAATTATTTTATGAGAAGACCAAATACGCCGTTTGCATTATTAATAAGCGTTGTCTTTCCAACATGGTGGGTGCATATTTGAATTTATTTCGTTTGGCACAACGTCCTTATCACCCGTCGAATAATTATTTTACGTCAACGCCTTCACCGGCTGCTACCAACTGTCTACCCTCAACTCGCACAAAATTGAAGTCTTTCACAAATTCAAATTCAAAATTGTTTTTTGCACAGAATACAGGTAGATATTTTTACACTTTAAGCAAAAATTTCAACTAATGAAAATTAAATGTGTTCGATCGTAAAAGGATGGCAAATGAAAAACATTAGTCATTACCAAATTTTTTGTTTCATTTGCCATCCTTTTACGATCGAACACATTTAATTTTCATTAGTTGAAATTTTTGCTTAAAGTGCCCTAGTTGCGGAAATTAATTAATAACTTTAAAACTAAAAGTGATAATTACACTTTTAGCATATCGTTAGAAAGGGCATGGACTGAGGATGTTTTAAAAAAATCAGAAGAACTCCAACCCTGTTAGTTTTTTTTTTAAACCCTATAGAAAGTTGCCCTTAAAATTATTTCTTTACATTACTACGGTACGTCAGGCCCCATAACTTTTCTTCTCCACAATTTTCTGGTGTAAAATAGTTTTTTGCAGGACCCTAAGACTCGTAAAGATTAAAACAAGATCATTAGCAGACCGGTCCCATGGATAGATTTTGAGCTACAGGTAGTTTTAGTAAAAAAATCACAAAAAAGTCAAATAAAAAATAAAAATAAATTAAAAAAAACCTTGAGGCCAAGGTCAATATATTGGGCGGGGGTAGGTAGCAGACTATCCCTAGTTTCTACCCTAGGCGTATGTACAGCTCCCTTCCAAACACCCTGTATACTTTTTGAAAAAGTAGCTGTGATTTCTGTAATTATATTTTTGCGTGTTCGTAGTAGAACTAAACCCCATAACTTTGTCGTCATATGGCAAAATGCTGCAAGTCGTGGTAATTGGGTTCTCTTTGGACACATCAAAGAATCTGTTGCCTGTATATTTACAAGGTATTTAAAAATAAACCTCTTTTGTTCGCCAATTGTTTGTGAAACTGACGAAGCATTGTTTAACAAATATAATTATTGAGCCGTTTTATTGCTTATAATTGTGTTTTTTATGACACACGCTGTTTACAAAGTCAGTAAAAGTTACGCTCGCTTATTTTATAATAATCATCGATGTATATAGAGGCCCTCACCGATATAAAAACGTTCCCGCAAAACTAATCGAAGTCATGTAGCTGCACCAACAGTCGCGAGCTAGCAAGCTTTGAGAGCGCTTAGATATTAATTTTTATATCGGGTGAAACTGCATGCATTGTGACAGAATTTCCGACAAATATTTTATTTATTTATTTATTTAAAACTTTATTGCACGAAGTACAAAGGCGGACTTCATGCCCGTAGACATTTTCTGACAGCCAAACCTTGGGGACAAAGAACTATTATAGGTGCAATGGAAAAAAAATAAAAAAATAGGAAGAAAAATTAACAGCTTAATTATAATAATAATAATAATAAACTCTTTATTGCACAAAAAACTTAAAAGTAATGTACAAGGGCGAACTTAATGCCTTTGGCATTTTATAACAGCTAACCTTTGGGAGTGTGGTAGAGGATTTGCGGGGTGCATTATTATAAATATACAATTTACATACAATGCATAATAATCTTTACATACTACTACTTAAATACATAAATATATATATATATATACACAAATACGAAACCAAGCAAGTATATAGTACAGTTTACACACAATAAAAATAGTATGATAGATATAGGTACTAGGAAGATCTATGTTGTTTGTTTAGAAAGTGAGCGATAAGTAGATTTTTAAATATATTAATAGACGGCGCCCGTCTGATAACCAGAGGAACACTTACATATTATATTTTTATATATACAAAGTTCCAGCAAAATCTTTGCATCACTTACTGAAAGAATTGGGCCTAAGCAGGTCTGCCGTCAATACATTTATGGAACGAGCTTCCAAGACGGCATTAACGGAATCATACAGTATTTGGTTGGGTAGGGAGAGAAGTAGAATGGTGGATGGTGAGCGTATTATCGCGCAATAGAAAAAAAAAGGAGGCCTCCTTTTCTTAAACCAGCCAATTGTCGGTCGCAAGCCTGAGACACCATTCTTCTCATCTCTTACCCACACACGATGGACCCGGCACCCGCACGGTGAATCCATGGAATGCTTAGAAATTTGTCTTCTAATATCAATATACTAAATACTAATACATACAAAATACTCTACATAAACATACATATATACACTTACTAATATTGTGAGGAGCTTTTCAGGTAGTGTAGATATACGAGTTTTTTAAACAAAGATCTGGTAGTCGCTTGTCTTATGTTTACAGGAAGATCATTCCATAAATTTGTGGCGACAACGACAAAAGAATGATGAGAGGGGTCTGAAAGAAGTGATTTGTGAAAGGAGCGAAGAAATTTATCGTGGAAAGATGATAGGCAAAAATATTGCTTGAAAATTGGCCCCAAACTTTACAGAAGCTAGTTGTCTAAATGCGATCCCCGGTCGTTATCATACTTTCTTATTAACTTACACCCTTAAAAAGGCGTTTTCTCAACGGCTCCTCCACTCAACCTTTCCTTCCAGCTGTCAAACGAAAATGAAGTCTCTGTAATTGAGATAAGGATGAAGCATGCTACGATGGTTCGGGCATGTTGAAAGGATGAGCAAAGAAAGATTGACGAACCAGGTATATAATAATAAAATTCTTTATTGTACACAAAATATACAAAATAAAAATATATACATAGGCGAGCATAATACCATGAAGGTATTCTCTACCAGCTAACCTTTGGGAGAGTGAGAGATTTATATGAGGGTGTATGAGATTTTTTAAGTAAATGTAAATATGAGAAGAAGACAAATTTCTAAGCATTCCATGGATTCACCGTGCGGGTGCCGGGTCCATCGTGTGTGGGTAAGAGATGAGAAGAATGGTGTCTCGGGCTTGCGACCGACAATTGGCTGGTTTAAGAAAAGAAGGCCTCCTTTTTTTTCTATTGCGCGATAATACGCTCACCATCCACCATTCTACTTCTCTCCCTACCCAACCAAATACTGTATGATTCCGTTAATGCCGTCTTGGAAGCTCGTTCCATAAATGTATTGACGGCAGACCTGCTTAGGCCCAATTCTTTCAGTAAGTGATGCAAAGATTTTGCTGGAACTCCTCTTGCACCAACTTCCACTGCGTAAAGCTGAGTCTTGAACCCGTTCCTGATCATTTCTTCTGTGAGATCATAATATTTATTCGACTTCATGTTGTGGTCTTTTGGAATATTTGATTCCCACGGAACGGTAAGTTCAATAAGGATAACTTTTTTCAAGTTCCGAGAAAACACTAAGATGTCTGGCCTATAGGCTGATACAGCTAGTTCATCTGGGATCCTATAATGGTGTTCAAATGTATCCATGAGAATTTTCCAGTCTGATGCGGCGCCAAGGATCGAGGTGGGCTTGCATTTAGTTTTCGTGCTTTGCCCTTCCTTTACAAATGTGGTCAAAGTTTTATTTGTAGTCAGTCCCTTTCTGGCTCTTGCAATAGAAAGACTTACTGCTTCACGGATAACACCTAGGACTTTGTCATGTCGGCGTGAGTAATAGCCCTTTTCTAGGAGAGTAACGCACCCTACAAGTGTGTGTCTAGCAGTTCCTATGGCAGCACCACACAATGTACAGTTCTTTTCCGTAGTTTTTCCGTAGAATTAAATAATTAAGTACGTAAAAATATAAATACTTTATTAAATTTAATTTAACATAAATTCGACCTACACAAATACTTATATAGCTAAATACAATCTATATAATACTTATATAATAAATACTAATATGTCAAGATGTCGAGATTAGGGTTCATTTTGTTTTTTAAGGAAGTGTGAAAATAATAGTTTTTATATAATGCGAAAGTTGTGGGTAAAAGGCCAGGCAGGCCAAGACTTACATATCACGATCAAATAAATAAAACACTGGCTGAAGGTGCACTAAAAAGCCTTGCGAAGGTTCGCAACATGTATGAAAAGGTTGATGAATGTCGACGGAGCGAAAGGTATGTCATGATCGTGTCAAGTGGCGCTCAATTGTCTCTGCCTACCCTGGCGTGAAGATATTATTTATTTATTAATACAACATTACATGGCTTAACAGTAAAGCCCAATTTACCATGCAGTCTATCTTATAATTAATACATACATTTTAATTAAAAATGGATTGTCAATATACCTATATTTTTTTCAAATTTAATATACACATATTAATATTAATGAAGCTTTAAAATTAACAATAGCTATATACAGTACAAAATTAATATAAAAAGAAAGAAAAGACAAATAAATAATAATAATAAAATAAATCAAAATTCAACACTAATAAAATCAATGAAATAATAATAAAGTTAATACAAGACAATAAAAATTAGAATAAAAAGTGAGTAAGTAGGTATATAAATAAATAAATCAATTCTACATCATAAATTAATACAAAAATAACAATAATAAACAAATCCAAACACTTTAACTTACAGTATTCCCAAATTAATAATGCACATACAGATCTTCGCTAATTGTCGTATTCCCGGAAACACCCGAATCATTGAATCGTAAGAGCCTAAACATTGCACTTGCATTTTGCACCTTGTTCGAAAGAAATAGAAGTCAATATCATGTGTACACAATCGAAAACAATTCGGGCGGTCGGTGACTGCATGTGTTCTCTCTGAGTGGAATTATATAGAGCTGATATTACACACCGTTCTTGGTTTTGTTTTCAAAGGTGAATTTAATTTCAACTTTAATTATCTTATTCAACTTTAAATAGTTTATTAATTTATTAGTTTATTTATTAGTTTTTATTAGTTTATTACACATAATTCTACTAAATTATGCATGAAGAAAATGCACTTAACCACTCTATATACATATCGTCTTCCGACGCTCGGGGAATACGACCGTTGCCGAACAGTGACGAAGATTTCTATGCGCATTATCACTTTGGGAGAACTGTACAAATAATTAATCAATTATTCACAAAATTTAAAGAATGCCTTGCTCAGAATATGCAGATGATCAGCAAAAATATCTAGATGTGGTGTCGTCTCGAGAAGCTTCCTTAGGCTGTGGAGTGCGCGAGGCAGAGGCGAGGAATCGTGCGCCACTGTGCGAAATAATGGCAATGCCAGCAACTGGTGGTGACACGCTCGCATATAGTTGTTAGGCACAAATACACAAGATATGTATGTATGTAATAGAGACGATTAAAATTAATAATGAATGGCGTCTTAATGTACCAGCTGATGGCTGACATTCAAAATAAAACTATCGGCTCAGCTTTATTTTTATCTTTAATCGTAACTTCATTTTCGTTTGACAGCTGGAAAAAAATGTGGAGGAGGCGTGCTTTTAGCTCAAAATAAAATTTGTCAATATCATTAGTTTTAAAGACGGTAATATTATAAATAAATAAATACCTATCAAAATAACAGTCAAAATTCACAGTCCAAAATAAATATTCATATCGATAAAAAATAACACGATAACAGACAAGTAAATGAAGCAAAAAGGATTTTTTATTGCACATCTCATAAAGCACAATAATAAATAACACTGTACAGCCGGCCTTTTTACCCAACAATTATACATAGAAAATTAGTTCTTATTTTCTTTGGAATAAAGAATATAGTTGTATCAATTGGTAATCAATTTGTTTTTGAGACTTATAGGGTTGTTAGCTATACTTTATTTAACTTTTTACCAAAACGTTTATTTTAATTCTAAAAAAATAATTACTAATTAATAATATATCTATAGACAAACATCCCTCCCTACCTTACCTACAATTTATCTTTGGCGTATACTATAAGCCGAAAAGTTATATTTCTAGTGTCTAGTGGTAACAAACGTTGCCGTGAACTCGGGAGGTCGTGGGTTCGATTCCCACCGAGGGCAAGTTGTACACTGTATAATTTGTCTCGGTCTGGGTGTTTATTTGTATAATATGTATATATTTACAAAAAAAAGTATAATATGTAGTTTATCAACCATCTAGTTTCCGTAACATAAGCCTCGTAGCTTACCACGGAAAGTAGATGGCGCTGTGTGACCTGTCTGGAATTATAAAAAAAAAAAAAAAAATAGCATAAAAATCGTCGACAACCCTAGGCATACGTACGTGTTCAGTCCTAGCCAATGAATTTTATATTCCTCAGCAGAAATCATAAAAAATCTCTTACACCTTCCGAGAAAGCAATTCTTAACGTGTCGATGGACAAGCAGATTAGGTCAAGGGAGTGTGTATCAAAGTCACGTGTGTTAAAATTATAACTATGCTGTCGTGATGATGTTTAGAACAAGATTTTTATATGATAATATAGAACAGAGCGCTGGTGATGGGCCTAACGAAAATGTACAAGGCTATACAGAGTGAATTTTTCACGTGGACGTGGATGGCTACTATCTAACTACATACACTACCAAGAAAATTTCAAAAGTGTTGAAAGTGGTTACCGGGTTGTTTTTTTTAAAGAATAATATTATTTAAAAACAAAAAACAATTTGTAGTAATTTGAAACTAAATATTTTCTGCAATTTCCTTAAGTTCGACGTTTGTCATTATCGACTTTGTCTTATCATCATCATCATCATCAGCCTATGTCTCTCCACTGCTGGATGTAGGCCTCCCCCAAGGCTCGCCATTTCACACGATCTTTTGCCTCACCCAGCCCCCACCAGCGACCTTTTTCAGGTCATCCGTCCATCTGGCGGGGGGTCTTCCCACTTTGCGTTTTCCTGTACGTGGTCCCCACTCCAGAACTCGTCTACTCCATCGGTCATCGGTTCTGCGACAGACGTGTCCGGCCCATTGCCACTTCAACTTACTAATTTTGAAGGCTATGTCGGTAACTTTGGTTTTCTGACGGATGTCTACGTTTCGGACTCTATCCATCAGAGAAATACCGAGCATAGCTCTCTCCATAGCTCGCTGAGCGACCTTAAACTTGTGGACCAGACCCACTGTCAGTGTCCACGTTTCTGCTCCGTACGACAATACTGGAAGAACACTGTGGTATGTTTGATAACCTTTACCTTTACCTCGGCTCTACTGTCAGCAATAAGGGAGGTTGCGAAAGTGAGATTCGTCGACGAATTGGAATGTCTAAAACAGCAATGACCCAGCTCGACAAAATATGGAGAGATAACAACATATCCAGGAAGACAAAAATCCACATTGTCAGAACGCTCGTATTCTCCATATTCTTGTACGGTTCAGAGACGTGGACAGCCTTCTTGTCACCGGAGAAGACGACAAGACGCGGTGTTATGTCTATATGTATTATTTATTACTTTATATTAGTTATAAATTTCATTTAATTGATTAGGTAATTAATTTGACATGGGGGTGACTATTTTTAGTTTTGGTAAAACAAAATGGCGGATTTAAAAATAAACACTAACACAAAACCTAGCTAAGCTCGCTGATTCAGTTTACTTTCAGTACTTACAAAGTCTACTATTTGCGCATTTGAAGTCAAGTACTTTCGTGTTACGAAGAGAAATGGGCAGTTAGATATTATCTTAATTTCTACTGTGGGAAGCCAAATTAAAACTACTTTTCGGAACAAAATGACGCATGGTTGCTGACTCACATCAGTCTACAAATTATCTTTATAGATTGCGTTCCAAAATTAAAAAAGAAATAGACAAAACCAGGCCCCAACTTTTTAGCAGCGTGCCTCAATTAAATACAATTCAATATTGCATAACAATTAATTGTGTTTTTTTAAATTTAATTACAAATTAAAATATAATTTAATTAAATTTTAAAGGACATAATTAAAGGACAAGTTTTATTTTATTTTATTCTTTATTGTATAGATTGCTTATTCTAATTACAGTTGTGTGTACATGTCATGATGATGCAATCTGCCCATATTGTGGGCATACAATATGCTTATGTCAATAGATATTTATTTACAATATTTATTTGTATATAGTTTATATTTAATATTGTTCTTGTCAATTTATTGGAATACAATGTTAATGTCAAAATTATGAGGGATCAGCTGAAAATCAGCGCTGTGACCGAGTGTTGCAGCTTATTGCTGAGCTGATTCCCTATTTGTCACCACACTATCTTGTTTGTTGTATTATCATTATTATTTTTTACTGCTTGTTTTTTGTGACAAATAAACTTTTTTTCTTTCTTTCTTTCTTAAATATTCAATTGGTTAAAATTGATGTATGAAATAGTTACAAGTTCTTAATTAATAATAAATAAATAAAACACTGGATTTCAAATCGGCGGGATAGAAACTATGTAATTATTAAGGTAAAAAAAAAGTTTTTGTCAATTATCGTTATGCTAGGGTAAAATAAATAAAAGTAATTACAGATAATGAAAACACAATATATTAACTATCAAATTAAAAATAAATCGTTATAGCACGAGAACATTTTATTAGGCCCTTTGTCTAAGAAAAATGGGCATTCTTATTTCTAAGCATTCCATGGAATCACGATGCGGGTGCCTAGTCCATCGAGTGTGGGTAAGAGATGAGAAGAAACAACAAAGGAGGCCTTCTTTTTTATTTTATTGCGCAACAAGACGCTTACCATCTACCATTCTACTACCCTCCCTACCCAACCAAATACTGTATGATTCCGTTAATGCCGTCTTGGAAGCTCTTTCCATAAATGTATTGACGGCAGACCTGCTTAGGCCCAATTCTTTCAGTAAGTGGTGCAAAGATTTTGCTGGAACTCTTCTCGCACCAACTTCCACTGCGCAAAGATCTTATGTTAGATCATAATATTTGTCCCACTTTATGTTGTGGTCTTTTGGAATATTTGATTCCCACGTAACGTTAAGTTAAATAGAATAACTTTTTGTAAGTTCCGAGAAAACATTAAGATGTCTGGTCTGTAGGCTGATACAGCTCGTTCATCTGAATCTACATATAATGATATTCAAATGTATCCATGAGAATTTTCCAGTCTGATGCGGCGCCAAGGATCGAGGTGGGCTTGCATTTAGTTTTTGTACTTTGGCCTTCCTTTACAAATGTGGTCAATATTTTATTTGTAGTGAATCCCTTTCTGGATGACGGTAAAAGACGGTAATTTAAAACCAAAATAAATGATAAAAGTTTATTCTGTTGACTGTACTATCTCTGAGCGTCATTGTTACATTTGGAAGGTGTGCCTAAACAGATATGTCTTGTATAGCGAGGTCAGGACACAGAGCAACTCTTGTATACCCAGTTTGCTCAGGCCTGCTATTTCAATGGCTCTTTATTCTTGTACTAAAGCATAAATAGCACTCAAACGGGTCATTCATATTAAAAATATAAAGGCTGATAGACGCAGCGGTTGTGGCTCGTTTAGACGCTTTCCTCAGAAATAATCGGCTCGAACCCCGGCATGTACCAATTTAAACTCAAATAATTTATTGCAATTTATCCTTCTCGGGCTCTTTTGTATTGTGACATTACATTATTTAAATATACATTATTTTTATAATACATAAATAGTAATATACATACAATATAAAAGAATTACAATATTAAATAAACTATATTACAACAAAATCAAAATTTAACCTAAAAAAAAAAAAATACATAGAAAATAAAAATTAAATACTTACAAAAAAAATAGCTCCTCTAAATCGCTGTCTTGTGGCATGGTGCCCAATACACTAGCAGCATTTCCCCTTTGAATTATGATACTTAATTTTTGGGAGAAAATACTGCCAGCCCTATTGTCACCAGAGACGTCAATGAGCCTTGGAACAATTTCTTTATAAAAGGCTTTCAGTTCCGATCCCCATGGGCCCATCGTTTCTACAGCAAACGTCGAAAAAAGCAACTATTGCAAATCGTTTCATATTTTCGACGCTTGCTGATCTGCGCTTGTTCCGCTGCAACACCAACTCTAACAAAAGTTCCTTGAAGGTGGGAAGGGGCTAGGGAATCCCAACAGGTTAAATCCCATACCAGGGATTCCCCAAGGAACTAATACATAAATTGATCTAAATATAAATGCACAAAAAATCCAGCCATAAGAAACCCGGGGCCGTTGCAGAGTCAGAGATCATCGTAAATCACCACTGATGAAGTCGAAACGTTGGGTCCGTGGTCCGAGGAGGCCCTGGCGTTCTCTAGTGAGCTTGGGGAAAAACTCCGCTTGGCGACGGGTGATTCTTTAAGTAGACAATATTTTGCTTAAAGGGTCAGCTTCGCCGTTTAACGGGGGAACGCAGCGAGTGTCCTCGGCACACTCGGACGGTTATAATTTTAATTTTTATTATTTTAGTTTTATTTATATGTTAATATCTTAGAAGTTAATTTTAAAAAAGTAAAGTATCATCACGACCGTTTCCCTTTCGGTGTGGTCAGAAACCACCCTTATAAATAAGCGGATTCACATTTAGCCAACTTTACTATAGGCCAATCATAACAAAAGGCAAGCTCGTCGATGTCTCCAGCGTACCAAACTCGAGAAATATCATAAATAAATTAAATATAAATTAAATATAAATTAAAATGTATTTATTTACATTAATTTATATTATTGTGTCCCGACCAGGAATCGAACCCGGTACCTCTGAGTTTAAATTTAAAGCTACCTAAACAATAAAAAAAAAAAAATGTCCTCTTGTTTTATTTGTATTTTTATTATTTAGAATTTTGTGTTTAATTTTAAATTAAGTGAATATTATTTTTCGAATTAACGTTTTATGTAATATTAAACAATTAATTTAATTTATTTGTCAGTAATTTTATTATATAGATAGTTGATAGACTACATTTCTCAAATGTACACTCAAAATCCGTAAATGTTGGATTGTGCGAACGAGAGAGAAGCACAACCGTTATCTATGATTTGATAAAGCAGCCCTTAATGCAGCTATGTAAAGCCAGTGGGTTATTGAATGTTTGTTTGCGTGATAGCTTTGTGCGGTTTAGCGATTGTGGATGTGACGTGGAGTATTTTCCGGGATCAACTGTCTACGCAATGTTCAATGCATTAAACTTAAAATTAATTAATAATTGCGCACAAAAACATGCAATTAATTTTATCTACTTATAGTCGTATGTTAAAATAGTTATTTACGCGCTTTGTTAACAGTTTATTTAGGTAAAAAGTTAAGTATCATCAAGGCCGTTTCTGTTTCGGGGTGGTCAAAAACCACGCTTATAAATAAGCGGATTCACATTTAGGCAACTTTACTATAGGCCAATCATGACAAGTGGCAAGTTCGTCGATGTCTCCAGCGTACCAAACTCGAGAAATATCACAAATAAATTACATATTAATCAAATGTATTTATAGGAGTGAAAGATAAAGTAAAAGATACTTGTATAATACGTCAGACTTGGCTGTATGGGCTAGACCCTTTGCCTTCCCTATCATCTCATTTATCATCCATCAGGAGAAGAGAATATAACAAAACAAATTGTCAAATTGATTCAAATCTGATTTCTTTCCATTTAAAATAATTTTCATAATATGAAAGAAACAGACTTATGGATGTCTAAAGTGCTAGAGAGTGTTGTAATTTTGATAAATATAGATATAAATTATTGATTAAACGTTGCTGTGAACTCGGAAGGTCGTGGGCTCGATTCCCACCGGGGGCAAGTTGTACATTGTATAATTTGTCTCTGTCTGAGTGTTTATATGTATAATATGTATATATTTACAAAAAAAAAGTATAATATGTAGTTTATCAACCATCTAGTTTCCGTAACACAAGCCTGGCGCTGTGTGACCTGTCTGGAAATATTTATTTATTAAGGGAATATTATTTTTAAAAACGTTTCCAGGTTTGGAGAGTTTACAACTAAATCTCGCCGGTTTCGAGGATCCCTTGAGGGATTTAATTTGTCTTCGTTTGTCAGCTGAAAGAAATAGTTGAGTGGAGGTGGCGTTGAGGAAACGTCATAGAATACGGGTGTTTGTGCGGTTAGCTTCTTGGAACATAGTAGTAGCATTAATTCATATTTCCTGTGCAGCTGATTGGAGCTAATTGCTTCGACCCTATGACTGTCACTTAACCTTCCCTAACCTAAACTAACCTTTCTATTGCGTTCATTGATCTTTTCATTAGCATTTCTCATACTCACTTCCGCATCACATTATTTTTGTCATAAATATTTATTTATTTAAAAACTTTATTGCACAAAGTACAAAGGCGGACTTAATGCCCAAAGACATTCTCTGACAGCCAAACCTTGGGGACAAATTTAATCATATAAAGGTGCAATCATAAACATAATAATAATAATAATAAAATTAATGAAAATTTACAGTAAACTAATATATACTTACATCATATAAAATATTATAATATCAATAAACTAAATACTAATACATACACATTATTATACATAAACATACATATATATATATTACTAACGCTGTGTGGAGCCATTTAGGAAGTGTAAATACACCAGTTTATTAAATAATGTCCTTGTAGTTGCTTGCCGTATGTTGACAGGTTGATTATTCCACAAATTAGTAGCAACAACTACAAAAGAGTTAGAGACAAATGAAGAGTGATGAGAGGGGACAGATAAAAGGGAGTTGTGAGCAGAGCGAAGAGATTTGTCATGAAAAGAAGAGAGATAGGCGAAATTGTCCTTAGGGTATTTCGGTGTCGCAGGCTCATTCAAGACAGAAAAAAGGAGACAAAGGGCTCGAAGAATTCTGCGACAACGAATAGGCAGCCACTTCAACTTAGCACTTCAAATATTTATTTATTTATTTATAAACTTTATTGCACAAAGTACAAAGGCGGACTTAATGCCCGAAGACATTCTCTGACAGCCAAACCTTGGGGACAAATGTGAAACCGGGACCGGACGGCTTAACGTACTCTCCTCACACGGGAACGGTGGTGTTGTAAATCTATAAAAAATGTACTCGTACATAAGAAAAGTGTATTTCTCATTGGTTCAGCCCACCTTGGTTCAAATACACTTTTCCATAGATTTACAACATCACCGTTCCCGTGCCTCAAAGAGCACGTTTAGCCGTCGGTCCCGGTTCCACTAATACCAACTTCTGGAAACGTTAATAACATTATAAACTTTGACATCGGACCCTCGCCAAGCCCGTCTGACCAGCAGCGTGGCGAGTGTAGACAAAAATCTTCAGAAATTTCTCCAACAGTGGGGTCTTGGACTCTGTGTTTTATGTGACGTGTGCTCTATTTATCTGCTGATATTTATTCTATACCTACTTGTACATGCCAAAATTTAGATCAAGTAGGCACTGTAATCGATTACCTAGTTACGTAGTTACTATCTGATAAATTCACACTTTACCTAGTTAAGTATTCCGATCGCTAGTTCTACGCCATTTTGAATGGTTGATTACCTAATTTAAATTAGACTGAGGTAACAATTTAATTAAGGATTATTGATTTATTAATCCTAATATAGTCATGTTTTTGTAAGTTCATCGTCATTCGGACCTATTGCTAACTGGACCATTCATCGCCATTTTACACATTCTCCGGCCACCTCCACCAGCTTCTTCAGAGGCTCGACTGCAAGTATTTATCGACGTTTGGACGTCAGCAAGAAAATCGTACCAAGGCGCGATGGTGAGCTCATATTATACAAAACGTTGAAAAAAACCATAGACAAAACAAGAAAATCACACAAATATTGTTTGGTTAACTTTGCACTCGAATATAGTAAACGTTCACCATGTCGTCTTATACAATTTCCACGCAAATCTTGTTAACGGTCGTCGTACGCTCATTGTTTATGTAACTCGTAATCGTCCGGCGGAGGGTCGTCCCACTCTGCGTCTTCCCGTACGGTGTCTCCACTCCAGAACCCGTCTACTTCATCGTTTATCAATTCTGCGAGCCGTGTAGGCTTTATCGTTAACTTTGGGTCTTTGATGGATTTCCACGTTTCGGGCTATCCGTCAGACAAATACCGATATACATATTTGTGACGATTCTTATTATCATCAGCCCGTGTCTGCTGCATATAGGCCTTCTTCAAAGCTTGCCATTTTACACGATCTCCTGCCACCCTTATCAAGTCTCCACCAGCGACATTCTTCAGGTCACCCGTCCATCTACGTCCGGCCCTTCACAGCTTACTAATTTTAAAGGCTATATCATAAACTTTGGTTCTTTGTTGGATTTAATTCATCAATAGGCGAACAGCGCATTGCTGATATATGCCTATATCAAGCACTGGTATAAAGTTTATAAAATTGACAGTTATCACCATAGTCTATGTTATGTCCAGTTTTTAAAAGTGTTTACAGTCGAGGACTTCAATATATCTTCTAGTACTTGAACTAACCTCATATTAACAACCACATATTTATGAAGTGATATCCCACATTTTTATTGCTGGATTTTCTCATTAGTTTCATTCTGTGATCACGACGGGGAATATCATTGTGTTAAACCTAAACATTTTGGGTAGGGGGGGGGCAGTTATACCATCCTCCTAGAATTTTAAATGTCTTAACTATATCTCCCCACATTCTGCGTGAGATACGCAGTTACACGTCGTACTTTATCCAGCTGAGCGAAGTTAAATTTGTGCACCAGACCCACTGTCAGTGTCTACGTTTATGCTCCGTACGACAGTACTGGAAGAACGCACTGGTTTAAAAGGTAATGACTATTGCAAGTATATAAATATTGAAATTAGTGTGTGGGTCCAGTTGATAGCTATTGTGTGTTTTTAATTGGACCTATTGGGTCCAGTTACTAATGGGTTCAAATGGCGACTACCTCATTTTTGTTACTGTAGTTTAGTAACAAAAACGAGGTAGTCGTGTTTTGTTTAAATTAGTTTTATATTATTATTATTGTCTTAATTTTGCAATGATGCCATACTGTAAATATGCACTGAGGTTTTCCGGTGCAATATTTCATAAACACAATTAGCTGATTAACTCGGTGTTGACCGTGTAGTGTTGTTAGGGAAAAATACCTTGAGGTGGCCATATCATATTAACATTTTGACATCATCATAACTATGAATAAAAAATATCCTCTAGAGACGTCCCATTAGAGATAAACTCAACGAGACTGGCAACATTTTCTCTGTATATAGAGGCTAATACGTTGTCAGAAATAACAACCAGCCTTCCAGTCTCCAGATCTATCCGTCAGCCGCTTTGACAACTCATTGGTCAGGCGCATGGCTGATGGTCCCCATGGCCCCATCGTTCAGCAGAAACCTCCGCACTTCCTGCGCTAGACGAGGTCGCCTGGATTTAAGATCTACACATGTCGCATCCCACACCAAGAGACCTGCCAAGTTTCTACGGCCCAACAGCCATTTCGTCGGGTCTCTTGCCACCGCTCCGCACAATCCCAGACGGTTCTAGGATTACGGGTACTCTAGCCCTTTGAATTATGTCGTTGAGAACCGCGTGACGAGGAATGTGAAGAAAGCCCATGGTGTCCAAAATTATCGACTGGTAAATTATGTTTTATAGTAAAATAGGAACTTACAAAATACCTGAAATAGGGTATCTTTATCTTCTGCGTCACAAACCAGGCTATCTACTACAGATCGATAGCCCCAAATATTGTCCAAATTAACATTCCATATTTCATCATATGTCAAAAGAAAGTACGGTTTCGTCACAAAAATATAATATTTTCGTGATCCGTTAAAAATTTTAACATTTTTAAAGTAAACTGTTTCATTACCAAAAACATGACATTTGATGTTAACATGAAGCGTTCCATAAAAAAAAAAACATATATTAACATAACATTATTAACAGCGGTACTTTTGATATCCATAAGTCTGTCTTTTTCATATTATGAATCAATGTGTGTCACGAAAATTATTTTCAATTTTGAAACTTAATCTGATTTCAAGGTGTTAGACAATTGTTTTCGTTAACCAAATAAGTAATTAAACTAATTATTAATAATAAAATACATACAGGATTTAATAGTGTAAATATTAGTCTAAAATAACATAAAAACGCTTCCAAGGTACGTCGCGATGTAATTTAAGTTTGACAGTTCTATTCCTTGACAGCTTTAACGAATAAATGAGTGAAGGAGCCGTTGAGAAAGCGTCTAAGAATACGGGTGTAAGACTGGAGTTGTATCAAAATGTAATATAACGGTTAATAATGGCGTCGAATGTATCAGTTTTATTTAGCTGGTACAATCGATGCCATTTTTAACATTAATCGTAACAATTAACGAGGTTCACAGTGTGCAACTCAGTTCAATACGGCCAACGTAATACCAACTCTATTTGTTATCTTTATCCAATAAGATATGACGAAACTCTTTTGGTACCAATTGGGACTTGTGACGAAACGTCTCCAGTATTGACAAACCGTCCACATGGCCCTAGATAAATACTTCATATCATTTATCGTCAATAAATAGTGTCACTATGTAAGTGCTAGTGGCCCTAATACACGAGGCATGGTTTAAAATAATATTAAGTTTTGCATTCTGCTAAATTTATTTCGAGAACTTGCGAATAAATAAATATACGTGTTTCTCGAATTTTGATATTTTATTTATATATACATAGACAGTAATAAATTAATATTAACATTTTTATATATAATATATAGGCTTTGTGATGTCTTACTGAGTCTCAGCATGCAAAGTAGGTATGACTTGATGTCAGCACCATATATGAGTACAATAAAGGGTACTTATGTCAGAGAATTTATGTAATGTCAAAACTTAAATCTAAATAGCTATACAATGTCAATATTTAATTCATTTGTAGAATATAAACAAAACTCGCACTACCAGACGTAAATTACTTTTTTAAAATTTAATAACAATAAAACATTTCAAATCAAATCAAATCAAATTGTTTATTTATTCGAAGTTTTTCTTACAAGGACTTATAAATAACGTTGCTGTGCTAATGTCAGTATGACACTGTGACAGCAATTGTTAGCTCCCAGGGGAACATAATAAAACATGCAGCAGACAAATACAAACATGCGTTGAATATTTTTCGAAAATAACAAACCTAAATCTAACATGTAGTATAAACATTTATATAATAAAATCAAAATTTATAATTACTAAATATTAATAAATATTTATTCGAAAAAAATATTTACAAAATATAAAATAAAATTAATATTAATACTAAGGATAGGGATATACGAGGGGCGTTCAAAATATTCTCGGTATGTGGATAAAAACAAACAAGTACGAAAAGTTTGATATTTTTATTTTTCAATATACTCCCCCCCTATGTTCATACACTTATAAGATCGATCAATTATTTTTTTTAATCCCTCATAAAAATATTTTTTATCTTTGGTGTAAAAATGCTCCTCCACGGCCGTCTTCAACGCTTCATCGTCAGAAAATTTATTTCCACGCAGATCCTTTTTAAGATTAGGAAACAAAAAGAAGTCGCTTGGGGCTAAGTCCGGACTATAGGGTGGATGAGTAACAGTTTCAAACCCACATTCAACAATAGCTGCCTTGGCAATATGAGCAGTATGGACAGGGGCGTTGTCATGCAGAAGCAGAACACCTTTGGTTAACTTTCCTCGCCTCTTTTCTTTGATCGCATCTCTTAATTGACGTATAACGTTAGCGTAGTACTGCCCTGTGATATTTACACCTTTTTCTTTATAATCGATAAGCAAAACTCCTTCACAATCCCAAAATATTGTGGCCATGACCTTGCCAGCTGACGGGATTACCTTGAACTTCTTGGGATGAGCTGAACCCTTAATGTGCCACTGCATGGACTCCTGTTTGCTCTCTGGGTCATAATGATGAACCCAGGTTTCATCTCCAGTAACTATTTTTTGCAGCACCTCATCGGGATTTTCACCACACAGGTCGATAAAATCTGAACAGCAAGCCACACGCATATCCTTTTGAAGAAGCGTCAGCATTCGCGAAACCCATCTTGCACTTACTTTTGACATATTAAGATGGTCATGTATAATGTCATGTACGGTACCAATAGAGAGATTGGTTACTTGAGCTATAGATTTTACCTTCACTCGGCCGTCTTCCAATATAAGTTTTTCCACTTTATCAATATTTTCTTGTGAGGTAGCCACTACAGGCCGGCCAGGTCTAGGGTCATCTTCAATACTCTCCCTTCCACGCTTAAATTCGCTTGACCATTTTTGAATAGTAGATAAAGAAGGAGCAGACTCACGGTAAACACAATCCATTTCCTCTTTTATGGTTTTTTGATTTTTACCCTGTTTTGTCAAGAATTTTATGACGGATCGGTGCTCTAATTTCGTTAAAATTGTTAATTCGCTCATGGTGTTCATGTTTGTTCGGCAATTGCAGAAAAACAAAAGAACATCTCGGTTCCAATTTTACTTTTTTTTAATGTCAATGGATGAATCTTAGCGGCCAGTAACAAATATATATATAAAAGAGGTTGTAACGTATCAATACCGAGAATATTTTGAACGCCCCTCGTAAGTCCCGTCCGCGTGGAATCGTGGCAAGAACGCTGGCTGCATTTCCCCGCTGAATTGCAATACTGATTCTTTGGGCGAAGAAAGAGCCAGCCCTCTTGTCACCGGAGGAGACGACAAGACGCGGTGGTATGTCTTTTAAAAACTTTTTTGCACTTGGTCTCCATGGGCCCAGAGTTTCTACAGCAAACGGCACAAATATGTAATCTTTTAATATACTTACATACTTGCGCCACTTGCTGGACTCCGCATTTTCCCCCGTGGCGGGAAAATCTGCCCGCACTTTTGGAACAGGAGAGCCCATGAACTTCAAGACAGTCGACCTCCTTTCCACACGGACATGTGAAACACATAATGGTGCCCCTAACCGAAGACCAACGGCGGTACGGAAAGAAGGCAGTGCGTGTAACCAGTGGCCGGATTCCTTTTCTATAGAAGCCAAAGATGTAGATCACTGATTCGATTTTGAGCCAAATGTTTAGAGGTGTTTTGTACCAATGGTGTATCCCAAAGTTTTTGAAATTTTGATTCCTTTGTAATACCATCATTGGGACATTTTATTTTCCAGGCTCTAATTGCCTCCATTGCAAATTTAATTGTAGGCAATTCTTGAAATGTAGTAGGTATGTTAGGATCAATACGGTTCCCGGGTTGGCAAGTATAACAGTTAAACCAAACTATATTCAGTAGGTATTTAGGTTAGGCTTGTATTTCTGTCCAACTTAATAAACTAAAATATCAATCCATTTTAGATTTAGTAGAGTCTAGACTAAATGTAATTTTGGATGACCTGACATTTACCTAAATAGATCATATGCCCAATTCGTCCAACCTTATTCGGTAATGTTAGCATAAAATATTTAAAGCTTTAACTGACCTAGCTCTCGATTGAGGTCACTTAAAACTGAACTAGGTCTTCTGGATATTAATTTTAGCATCCACTGGTTAATTTCCTAAAATACCTACAACTTTAAAATACATAGTCTAGCGATTAAGTTCGTGGATTTCATTTGGTTCGTGGAATCAGAGGAGACTGGTCGGGAAACAAAAATATTTATTAATGTAAATAAATACATGTTAGTAATATTTAATTAAAAAAAAGTAAAGTATCATCACGACCGTTTCCTTTTCGGCGTGGTCAGAAAGCGGATTTACATTTTACTATAGGCCAACTATGGCAAGTGGCAAACTCGTCGATGTCTCTAGCGTACCAAACTCGAGAAATATCACAAATGAATTAAATAATCTTAAGCTATAAACGGTGTTGTTTTGCAACATCATAGAACTCCTTGCAAGGGAACAATCGTGCAAGCAAGACTTCTTAATTTGGTAGTATATTTTAAAACTCTGCTCCTTTCGATAGGCCCTTTTTTGGAATTGACTATGAAATCTATATAGATAACTTAGACTTGCTAATCTGGTGACTGATCCTAATTCAAATTTAAAAAATAATAACACAGCTTATTAAGTAGTTACGTAAGTTATCCTTATTGAACTTAACTGTTAAACCGTTCCGTAGGAATTAAATATTAAAAAAGACCACAACATGAAGTCGAACAAATATTATGATCTTGCAGAAGAAATGATCAGTAACGCGTACAAGACTCAGCTTTACGCAGTGGAAAGTGCGAGAGTAATTCCAGCAAAATCTTTCCACTTGAAAGAATTGGGCCTAACCAGGTCTTCCGCCAATACATTTATGGAAAGAGCTTCCAAGACGGAATCATACAGTATTTGGTTGGGAAGTCTTGTTGCGCAACAAAATAAAAAAGAAGGCCTCATTTGTAAATCAGTCTATTGCCGAGCCGGGACACCATTTTTCTCATCTCTCTTTCCCACACACACATTGGACCCGGCCCGACAACCCGCACGGTGAATCTTAGAAATTTGTCGAGTGTCGATTAATTTGTGTATATCGATGAAATTAAATATTTATTTAGCAGATAAAAACGTAACATACGAGTATATGACATTTGTTGGCCCCAACACCAGTGTTTTGTCCTGCAGGTTGTTGATTGACAATGACAATGTTGCTTAAAGGTTTTATTACTATAGTCACTCTATAGATTCGACTTTAAGACATAAAACCATGACTTTTAAGCGTCGTGATTCATGTAAAGCCCTCACAGACTATAAAACTTTACTATATTTTTTGCTGTATTTTTTAATGATGAAGCTTGGTGCGGTTGATGCTCGCATCTTTTGAGGTATAATTTTAGCAATTTATTAACAATACAGATAAGTATAATATATCTCACGGTTAATAAAAAAAAGTGGTAGCCAAAAATACAAACTGTGGGAGTCAGCATTTTAATTTTGCAATGCACGTCGAACACTTATGGTCGTGCTCTGTTATAGACTAATTCATACCCCGCGTTCGTTTAATAGCATTTCCAACATCTCGTAGCAACGTCATAAACCAGCGCGAAATGTCGTTTTTGTTAAGAAATACCACTTTTTTTAACAATGCTAACATTTCTTAAATAAAACGAGCGGTGAGGCTACTTTTTGACAAGTATTTTCGTTCACGTTTTATCATACCATGGCATCCAACACACATGATATTATTATGGTCTAACATAAAATCGTTTAAAATACCTTTTTAACAAATATAATAGAAAACTATAAAGTATATAAAAATGGTAAACAAACCATTTTATATGTTAATGACATCTGTCAAAAAGTAACATCAATAACCCTCCTTTCAATACGGTACTGACATACGAAATTAGCATCAAATGTTAGAATTTTCATTAAACGAACGACTTGTGCTAAAAAAAGCGGTATTTTCATGCTAACATTTCTTAAAACGACCGCGGCCATATTGGAACGATAGGCCTAGCTGATTAGTTTTTAGTCTTGTTATTAATTTTTTTATTCATTTCAACACCACTTTTCAGAGCATAAACGTTAATATATGGGTATAGTCTGCCTCTGTGGTCTAGCAGTCAGTTCCCTGAATTTAGACTCGGGAGGTACCGGGTTTAATTCCTGGTTGGGACACAATAATATTTATTAATTTAAATGTAATAAATTTAATTAATATTAAAACTCAGCCAAGCGTCTGGCCAAGGAATTGTCCAAACGGCTAAAGTAAAAGTCTGGAGACAGGAAAGCTGGCAATTATTTCTGCCAACGTATTAGCCTCGTTATACAGAGGGTAAATATTGCCAGTACTATCTTGGGACTATCCCTAAAGGGTCGTCTCTAGAGGACATTTTTTACTTATATTTATTTATTTATGTCTCTAGCGTACCAAATGGAATATCTCAAATAAATTAAATATGGTTTAGAAAATTAAATAAATCAGTAAAATTATTAAAACTACTTAAAAGTAAAAAATAAAATAAATATAAACTAAACTGATGTAGGTAGGCACTTTTAAAAATAATATTTGTATTTGTATATTTCACCTATATAACAAATGCGTGGTGGTGGCTCGGTTGTAAGAATCGGTACCTTAAATCCTACAAAGGTCGGTTCAAACCCACCCGGCATGTACCAATGAGAAATACACTTTTCTTACGTACATTTGTCATAGATTTACAACACCACCGTTCCCGTGCCTCGGAGAGCACGTTAAGCTGTCGGTCCCGGTTCCACTAATGCCAACTTGTGGAATCGTTAATAGAATGTCATAAAAAATTGACATCATATCCTCGCCAAGCCGTCTGGCCGGCGTGGCGAGTGTAGGCTAAATTCTCCAGTTCTGGAAGGCCCATCTCCAGCAGTGGAGGTCTAGAACTCTGTGTTCTAGGGGCTGTAATGAATGTATAATGAATAACAATCGTTATATTTTGAAATGTCAGTTAACATATTTTAAAATAATAACAATAGTTCTATTAACATTAGCATCGTAGACAAAGGAGCATTAGGAACACAATACAGTAGAAGGTATAAGACCACAAAACTATACAACTATTGAAAAGAATTTTCCGTCAAAGGCATGTCAATAAATTCTATTTCTTTCTAAACTCGTAATATTAGACTAATAGCCTTTCAACTACTGTTAAATATAGCTAGCAGGTCTCTTACCGGAGCACAACATTTTCAAAAGACACATATTATTTTTATAAATCAATAGGTATATTCAAACAAACTGAACTTATTAAATTCATACAATAAAAATAAAGAAAAAAAAAACTTAAGCTAAATTGACGAACTAGTTAATATATAATACAAAAATTGTGGATAAAAAAGACCCTGGAGACCAAGACTCACATCATCATCATTATCATCAGCCTGTATCTCTTCACTGCTGGATGTAGGCCTCCCCTAAGGCTCGCCACTTAACGCGATCTTTTGCTACCCTCATCCAACCCCCACCAGCGACCTTCTTTAGGTCATCCGTCCATCTGACGGGGGGTCGTCCCACTCTGCGTCTTCCCGTACGTGGTCTACACTCTAGAACCCGTTTGCCCCATCGATCGTCGGTTCTGCGGCAGATGTGTCCGGCCCATTGCCACTTCAGCTTGCTAATTTTAAAAGCTATGTCAGTAACTTTCGTTCTTTGACGAATATCAACTTTTCGAATTCTATCCATCAGAGATACACCAAGCATAGCTCTCTCCATGGCTCGCTGAGCGACCTTGAATTTATGGACCAGACCCACTGTTAGTGTCCACGTCTCTGCTCCGTACGACATTACCGGGAGGACGCACTGGTTAAAGACCTTAGTCTTTAAACATTGTGGTATAGACGATGAGAGGATGTGCCGGAGTTTCCCGAATGCCGCCCATCCTAGCTGAATGCGTCTGTCGGCTTCTTTGCTGAAGTTGGCTGCTCCTAATTGGATAGTCTGCCCGAGGTATACGTAATTTTGCACAACTTCGAGAGTAGCGTTTCCTACGCAGATTGGCCTCGGCTTGACATGATCATTGAACATGACTTTCGTCTTGTCTAAGTTCATTCCGAGACCAACCCGCTGGGAAGCTACGTTTAAGCCGTTCAGCATTCCGCTAAGATCCTTGAGTAAACTGGCCATAATGACTATGTCATCCGCAAATCGGAGGTGTGAGATGAACTCTCCATTGATGTTTATGCCGCAGTAATTCCATACTCACATATTATGACCAAATGAATTAAACAATAGCTATAAGTGCATTAAAAAGCCATAAAAACAAAAGGGCATGTATGAAGAGGTTGATGAATGTCGAAGAAGCTAAAGAGGTATCTCACCACCGTGACAAGTGGCGCTCAAATGTCTCTGCCTACCCCGCAAAGGATTTGTCGTGAAGATATGTATGTACTAATTTGATTTTAATATATTTGTTGCAATAATCTTCCTCGATATTTACAACAGAATATTTTTTGTTCGAAAATCGTGAAAGAAACGAAATATTAATGGTTCAAAGAAAGAAAGCCACTATAAATAACCTCGGCCAACCCCCACGGGGTTAAATTACCGAAAAAAAAACAACCCAAAACTCCGAGCAACAATCATCTGTAATTTGGGGCAATAACTTTTGAATCAATAATAAAATAAATTGGCCACTGGTGCTGCTAGCCTTCCTCAAACTAAAACGGTTCATTATTATTTACATACATAATTTTTATTTTTTTACGCTGGCAACAACCTATTTATTTATTTAAAAACTTTATTGCACAAAGTACAAAGGCGGACTTAATGCCTTTGGACATTTTCTGACAGCCAAACCTTGAGGACAAATTAGAACATTTATAGGTGCAATTATGGAAAACGATAAATTGTACTTTAAATATGGGGCACAAGTTGCAGTTTATTTTTTGCGGTTTTCCCGCGCTGTCAACTCCCATATTTCACCCGAAGTGTTTGAGCTATAATGCCGCGAGTGACTCCAAAAAAGCATCAAATTCTGCAGCATCTGGAATTAACTCATAAAAAGTAAAGATATATTACGTCAGACTTGGCTGTATGGGCTAGACCCTTTGCCTTCCCTATCATCTCATTCATCATACATCGGGAGAAGAGTACCAAAAAAATATATATATATATAGGTGCAATGAAATAAATATAAATAGTAGGATAAATTCAACATAATTATATATACTTACATACAATATACTAAACACTATTATCTTATATTGTAAAGTAAGAAGAAAAGTATCATCACGACCGTTTCCCTTTCGGGGTGGTCAGAAACCACGCTTATAAATAAGCGGATTCACATTTAGTCAACTTTACTATAGACCAATCATGAGAAGTGGCAAGCTCGTCGATGTCTCTAGCGTACCAAATTTAAGAAATATCACAATTAAATTAAAGAAATTATTGTGTCCCGACCAGGAATCGAACCCGGTACCTCCGAATCTCAATCCACGGACTTAACCGCTGGACACGGAGGCAGTATCTTATATTGCATCGGTTTTTATTTTCATGCAATATCTCTATTACATTATTTGTACGCTATCTACTTCGTTATTCTTCTCTTGTCTTTGTCACTTTGACTCCTTCTTATCTTTAAAACAACCTTGAAATGGCTTTAAGTTTGCCTTTATGCGGTTTATTAATATTTAAAGTATGTACACTTTTAAGTAAATGCAATAATGTATTCAATAATTAATATTTTTATTTATTTATTTAAAACTTTATTGCACTATGTACAAAGGGCGGGCTCTCTAGCAGCCAACCTTTGGGACAATACAGAACATTACAGTCATGAGGCTAGGTGCAAACGATTGTAAGAAACGTTGCTAAATAAATTCATTTAATCTTACATACACTAGATATTAAAATAAATACACATACACAAATATGTACACAATAATACATATACTACACACTATATTGGCTACTATATACTACATACAATACATACTTATATACGTTGTGAGGAGCTCATTTGCCATTTATTTTAACTCGCTTTCATGTACCTACGAGTGCTCGTATGTCTGGCTGGACAGACATGCTCGTGGGTCAAATTTTCCAAGTGTTTTTGAACTAACTTCACAACGTAACTGTAACTTCCCGATGAGCTACAGACTCCGAAATGGATCCATGAAAATATGAAAAATACAAATAAAAATAAAATAAATTAAGTTTTATTTCAGGTATGCACCCATATCAAACAAATTTTACAATAAAACTATAGTACAATTATAAAATATAAATATACATATAAAACAAAAATAAAATTAAATAAAATATTTTGCCAAACACTAGTGAGTGCGCACGACTACTGTACTCGACTTTACTGAGTCAAGTTCTCGGAAAAAATCGACCAGAACACCCACGCCCTATCCCAAGCGCCAGGATCGACTCAAGTTCATTTACGGTTTGGGCTCTGCTGAACAGACAGCCAATGTAAGTGTATTTTACTGGGGATCTCATCGCAAAACGCTCTCAGAATGCGATTGGTTAAAGAGCGTAGCCACTCCCAGAAAGACGTGACACGGTTTCGGAGCACCGCGAAGAAGTCTGGTACCCTCGCCTCAGCGAACATGCTCGATGCACTGCAGTACCTCGGTCGGCGCATGAGGATACGGAACTCATCATTGTACTGTACCCTCATGGCACTGTATGATTTCCTATGGTAGCTGACCCATAGTTGGCAAGTGTACATACATTGACGGTATGTTTTAAACAGCGCAACTTGACATCTTTACTACACTTGCCAAACCTAAATAAAATAAAAACAATTTTAATGTATCATGTTTTTATTACAGACTAATACTAATGAACAGCTGAAAGTAATAATTAAATGTAGTAGACGTTGAGAAAACGTCTAAAAATACAGATGTAAGTCTGATTCGTGGCTACAAGTAAAGGCGTAGAGAGAGAATTTGCTCGCAGCGATCCATTATATAAGTCCGAACACGCTTCATAGATCTCAGAATAAGCGTCAGCAGTTTTTGTCGGTGCCTCAGGTAGAGGAGGAAAAAAGATTATAAAAACTATTCTTTCACCCCGAACGCCGGGGGTTCACAAATCATGCTCTGTTCGAATTTGGAACGCAGAGCCTTGGGCGTATAAAGCCTGTTACACACGTACTTCTACTATAGCTTATTTTTATTTACAATCATAACTTTAGTTATTTTACATGCTGTCTTCATGTTTAAAATAACGTGCTGAACCATTTTTTCTTATATGCTATCTGGATGCAGGTATGTGGTTCAACCTACGAAATTAGTGTCGTGGAGTTAACCCATGGACAATTGGACAACGACTAATTCGCTACGTGTGTAGCAGACTTTATACGTAAAATTAAAGTTTTTTATACAGCAATTTTAAAATGTAACTTTTTGTTGCTATTATTAATGAAATAAATTGTTACGTTTTTCAAAAATGCGTTTATAATTATATGCGTTTGTAGTAGGTCGTAAAATATCTAGTTTCCTGTAATATTGACTAGGATTACACTTTTATACATTATACAAGATTATTTATTGATTGTTGTGTGTACACATAGTTAGGTAGCTGAGTTTTCCTTGCAGATTCTTTTAATTTTTTTTTTAAATTAAAGAAATAAGTTTAAACATTAACAGGTCACTGGAATCTGCCAAGTTCCTCGTAATTTGCTAACAGCTTAATTTAAATAATGACGTGTCACAAATTCCTTTAATAGGTTTACGTGAATAAATATATTTTGGGGGAGTTCTTCGTGCCATTTTGGTGCAAGTTTTTGTTTTGTAAATTAATTTACTGTGGATATTATTGGTCAAAAGTGGTGTTGTTGTGTTTAATAATGTGCTACAATGTGAATAATTATGGAAAACGATAAATTGGACTTTAAATATGGGCACAAGTTGCAGTTTATTTTTTGCGGTTTTCCCGCTCTGTCAACTCCCATATCCGACGTATTTGAGCTATGGTGCCGCGAGTGACTCCAAGAAAAGCATCAAATTCTGCAGCATCTGGAATTTGATGATGACCTCATTAACTCATTAAAAATAAAGATATATTACGTCAGACTTGGCTGTATGTGCTAGACCCTTTGCCTTCCCTATCATCTCATTCATCATCTATCGGGAGTAGAGAACCAAAAAAAAAAATATATATATTTTGACTTTGACTGATTATGTGATACTTTGAATACCTTGCCTATGATCTCTCAAAATAAATTATCAAGGACGTATTGAAGACTCATATTTGCGCAGTAGAAGTTTATAAAACTAGCTTCCATGACAGCATTAGCGGAATCATACAGTTTTTGGTTGGATAGGAAAGGAGAAGGTGAGCGTCTTATTGCACAATAAAAGAAGGAAGAGAAAGAAGCTCATAGTCTCTTTAGTAGTCGTTTTATTGTCCATTGTTACATACTTTAATACCTATTATAATTATATCAACAATTATTTTATCTATCTTTGGTTTTCCTCACTGAAGATCGAAATTTGACCTCTGTTATATAAAAAAACTAGAAACTACAAATAGTTTTATCTCCTCCCTAAATTCGAAATGGTAACTTGAATGCCGAAGGGATTGTGTTGTGTAAACAGTTAGCTGTTCTTTTACTCAGGGTTTTGAAAACGAGTTTTTTTTATTTTCATTGTACATTGCGTGTTATTTTGTACCAAGCTTGTCTTTGGTTTAAGGATAACGCGCAGTGTAAAATGTTAATAGAAAACCTGTGGATTAAGAACGCGGTTGTGTCGAGGGTTACTCGTAGAACGAGTTTTAGCGCCCTATTGTTATCGGTAGTAATTCCTCTGTTTTTGTAACAACAACGCCCACCCGGATGCGTTTAATCGATTCGGTATCCTCACGAACGCCTCACAAAATATTCGATTAAAATGTTCCGGCTGAAAGTTTGAAGAGAAAGCCCGATAAATTAAAAAACCAAACGTCAAAATTAAAAATGGAACGCGCTCCAACGAATGCAAAGCACAATGATCATCATAATTTTATTCCTTGGAACGCGCGTTCGATATTCAATTCTAAGTTGTTTGTATGTTAATCCCAGTTCCCTTCGCTTTGGGCCTGTAAACTGGCTATTTTAGGATAATATGCCACAGATAAACATGCTTTAACTTGTATGACATAGATGCGAGAGTTGCTTGTTTAGTGTTTGTTTCCGTCGAGGTTTGCATATGAAAGCCGGCGGGGCTCAATGCGCGTGGACTTTAAAATAAATTGCTTTTGGAATGGCAACCCCACTCGAAAGGAGAACGTTCCGTATGATTTTTCGATTGTTCCCTCGTATAACATTGATCAAAACTAACCATTTATGAAAACAATAAATTATACGCGACGTCTATGAATTAAAATACGTGGAAATAAAATAGGACATTTTTTGTCGCATCACGCGGTATCTAAAGAGTCCAGTACCATAGATTACACTGAAATCAGGCCAGTGCAGTTAAAAATTGTAACCCGGTATGTTTTTCAACCCGGCCGGGTCCGGTCACATTCGCCGCCAACCCAGCCGGGCCCGCTAGAGATAATCATTTCTAAAATATCATTGGGTACTTTAATAAAACACATGGTAGATACCTACTAGTTGATAAAAAAAACCGTTCTCACGGATATATCACATCTTTGTATGAAGTATTAATTAGGTATGTAAAGTAGCAGACAAACACAACGTTTGTTTCCAACACTTTAACGGCACATCCAAATTTATAACGTCGCTGGGTTTATGAAACCATAACTAGTTCACAGTTTTTTTTTTTAATTGCGATAAATGGATTCAAAACGTTGAAATTCGTCGGAGAACCAAAATTACTGACATAGCATTAAATTTTTTTTTAATTGTCTTTAAAGGACATTGTACAGAATACATCAGTCCTAAACACGTAATTTATTTGCATAATATATGTTTATAACAAAGTTCATAACCGAGTTGGGGATCATCAAATTCCAGATGCTGCAGAATTTGATGCTTTACTTGGAGTCACTCGCGGCATTATAGCCCAAACACGTCGTGTAAAATATGAGAGTTGACAGCGCGGGAAAACCGCAAAAAAATAAACTGCAATTTGTGCCCCATATTTGAAGTCCAATTTATCGTTTCCCATAATTATTCACATTGCAGCACATTATTAAACAAAACAACACCACTTTTGACCAATAATATCCACAGCAAATTAATTTTACAAAACAAAAACTTGCACTTGACATGTCCACGCAAAATGGCGCGAAAAACCCACATAGCATTCAAAATTAGCAAGCTGAAGTGGCAATGGGCCGGACACATCTGCCGCAGAACCGACGACCGATGGGGCAAACGGGTTCTGGAGTGGAGACCACGTACGGGACGACCCCCCCCCCCCCCCCCCCCCCCCCCCGCCGGATGGACGGATAACCTAAGGAGTGTCGCTGGTGGGGGTTGGATGAGGGTTGCAAAAGACCGCGTGCAGCAGTGGAGAGACACAGGCTGATGATGATGATAATGAGTTGACTTCATTCTGATAAGAACCAAGTATTAAAATTATTAATAAAAATACAATTAAATACCTACCTGAAAACTAGAGCATCTTGTTAATAATGGTACTTGCCGTCGACTGGTTGTTGGTGAGACTTGTATCGGTTGTTAGTGGCTGGCTTTAGTTGCCCCCATGTTTGGATCTCTTGTACCGCTTACCACCACTTGGGCGCGATATCACATGTCGAGTTTGTTATAATTATAAATACTAAATTGACTACAGAGTACTGTGATGAGCATATTGAGTAGATGTCCATTAAAATGTTGAAATATTACATTATTATTATTTTAAATTATTTATTTGATCCTTGTTTTAGTTTATTTTATATATTTTTCTATTACTTATATTTCATTTATGTTTCTTGTCAAAATTTGTAAAGTGTTGTTTGAGTACCTACTTATTGTTACTAATACTTGTTGTTACACTTAATTAATTTTACTATATTGTATAATTCTTAAGTTGCAAAACGGGATCAGTATACAAATGCAATTGTTATTTCATATCTCATTGTTATTGTACTGATTTTGTTGGTTCTTATTTTTATTATTTTTCATTATAGCTAACAGTGAAAATTTGTAAGGCTTTGAGATTATATATTTTTTGTATACATAATATTGCTAAGGCTGTAAATTTTCCCACGAATAAATAAATAAATAAATTTCAAGTTTTGGTGCATGCATGGCTCGGTTGTAAAAACGCTTTCCTTTCCTTAATATCCTCCAAAGGTCGGTTCAAACCCCCCTGGCATGTACCAATGAGAAATACACTTTTCTTACGTACCTACTCGTAGTACGTACTTACTTTTCTGCGCCTCGGAGAGCACGAAGCTGTCGGACCAGGTTTCATAGGATAATAAATTGTCTTTAAAAATATATATATCAGATACTAGCCAATCCGTCTGGCTAGCGTGGCGAGTTTAAAGTTCTCGAAATATAAGTTCTGGAAGGCCCATCTCCAACAGTGAAGGTCTAGTTCTAAGGGCTATAATGTATAAAACGTTTTGGCCCGAAACGCTTTTACGAAGAAAAAACATATATATTTATGCAATCTGGGATGTTATTATTATTATGTGTGTGTATATTCATGCAATATGTGTGTATGTGTTAAATAGGTTGTATTTAGTGCCTTCGTGGTCTAGCGGTTAAGTCCGTGGATTTAGACTCGGAGGTACCGGGTTCGATTCCTGGTCGGGACACAAAAATATTTATTAATGTTAATAAATACATTTAATTTATTTGTGATATTTCTCGAGTTTGGTACGCTGGAGACATCGACGAACTTGCCACTTGTCATGATTGGCCTATAGTAAAGTTTGGCTAAACGTGAATCCGCTTCTTTATAAGCGTGGTTTCTGACCACCCCGAAAGGGAAACGGTCGTGATGATGTTACTTTTATTTAGTACCTACATCTCTGTCCGTAACGTGCTTTTTATCCGTAAGGCGGCGCGGCTGAAAATCGGCGCTATGGCCTATCTATAGGTTGTAGCGGACGCCGAGCTGATTGGACGACGACCTTTTTATGTATAGGTTTTTTTTTAATTTGTATTATGATATGTGTATGGTTTGGCGACATATAAATATATTTATTTCTTTCTTTCAATCGTTATTTATATGTCTACGTAATATGCTTACGAGTGGTCCTCAAGATAACCTCTTTTATTTTGTCAACTGTACCGAAATAAGGAACGTTTTTAAGTACTAAGTCAATATTTCTTGTTTTTGATCATTTCGGACTAGAAGATAAGATAGGTTATGATAAAGAACCGCGGTTTAATGCCGGTACAGGTTTTAATAACCCCGACTATCTTTGGATAAAATCAACAAAGGGTAAGTCGACACAAGAAACTACATACATACATCATTCATTTCTGAAAACAAATTAAAATTGCCTCAACCAACATAGTTTTCACTATTTACCAGAAAATTATATAAGATGAATTAAACAAGTATTAAGAAAATAATAATAATAAACTAACTTAAACATAAAAATTGCAATAAAAATAAAATACTAAACTACAAATTGGGTAATAATATTGATCCAATGAATACAAGTATTTATTTATTTAGAAGAAATTACAGACATTAAGGTTAATAATAATAATAACGTTTGTTGACGTAAAAAAAGACACTTACATATAACATTTAAAAATAGTGCAGAAAGAACGATAAAACAAAGTTGATCGTCCTGGGCTGACACCTATAATTAAACTGTATCACCAAGCCCAGGTCACTCAGCCATTTGTGAAGACATTTTTAAAACTAGAACATAAACACTTTTTAAGAAATATGATAGTACATAGTACAGGATGACGCAATAAAACGTGCATATTTAAAAAAAAATACAAAAGGTATAGATATAAATGACCGCCTCCGTGGTCTAGTGGTAACAAACGTTGCCGTGAACTCGGGAGGTCGTGGGTTCGATTCCCACCGGGGGCAAGTTGTACATTGTATAGTTTGCCTCGGTCTGGGTGTTTATATGTATATATTTACAAAAAAATATAATAATAATAATATGTAGTTTATCGACCATCTAGTTTCCGTAACACAAGCCTCGTAGCTTACCACGGATACTAGATGGCGCTGTGTGACCTGTCTGGAAATATTTATTATTATTATTATTTATAAATAAAAATGAGGCATTGTAATGTTATAGTTATATTTGAAGTTTATTTTTTAAAAATTACATCATCCAAATGATGACCCTCTCTACGACGGCACTCCTCTAACCGCAAACGGAAATTATTGAAAACTTTCTTCAATAATGTTGGTGTAATTGCTGCCATGTCACCACGGATATTCTCTTTGAGCTGATCGATGTTCTTCGGATTATTGCTAAAGACTTTGTGTTTAAGGTATCCCCAAAAAAAATGTCAGAATGTAACAATTGTATGAAAATGTTCTTAATGCCTACTGTTTTTTATTCGAAGTAAATTATTATACATGAAGTTAATTCTAGTACATTAAATATAAATTAAAAGCTACCTAAATAATAAAATTAAAATTAAACTAAACTATAAATAAAAAATATCCTCTAGAGACGTCCCATCCGAGATAGTCTCAAGGAGACTGGCAACATTTCCCCTCTGTATAGCGAGGCTAATACGTTGGCAGAAATAATTGCCAGCCTTCCTGTCTCCAGACCTTTCTGTCAGCCGCTTTGACAACTCCTTGGCCAAGCGCCTCGCTGACAGTATTATACATTAAATATAAATGAAAAGCTTCTGCCAATGTATTAACCTAGCTTTACAGAGGGGAAATGTTGCCAGTCTTTTTGGAACTATCACTGAAGGGTCGTCTCTAGAGGACATTTTTTACTTACTTACTTTTTATACATTTTTTTTTTACTTTTTAGTAGTTTAAATTATTTGTACCTTTTAGTCCACGTAATAAATAAATGCCGCCGCTTTATATTTGTATTAAATTTATTTGTGGTAGAATTAACAAAATAAAAGCTACCTCAATAATTAAATTAAAAATAAACTTAACTATAAAAGTAATATCATATGTAGTATATGTATTATTAGTATTTAATATATCATAGTTATAAGTATGTATTTAGTAATATCATTGTATTTTTATGTATATAGATTTATTTATTATTATTATTATATATAAATATTTGCACCTACCTTACATTTGAAATTGTCCCTATTGTTCCTAAGGTTAGCTGTCAGATAATGTCTAGCGGCATTAAGTCCGTCCCTTGTATAACGTACAATAAAGTTTTACACAAAAAATAAAATAAAAATATGCCCACTCACATTTGGAACTTATATTTGACCCTGTATGTCACAATATTTTTGTTAAAAATTGAACCTCGGCACCTGCATTTATTACTTCAGCCGTAATCGCTGAACCACGTCGGCTGTCAATTTAGTTTTCTGATTATGGATTAGGTAACAAACCCAATAATTAGGGCAAGTACAAAAGCGTTTCGTTGTCAAATAACAAAATGTAACTTTCAATATTGGCGATTGCGTTCACAAAAAAATGGGGCCTTTGTTACGATTTTCCGAATCAGACACGAATTGGAGGTTTTTTTTCTCATTTTGTTGCCTAAAGACTATATAAGCTATTAAGCTAGGCGCTGCCAACTTTAGCAAAGAAGCCGACGGACGCACTCAGCTAGGATGAGCGGAATTCGGGAAACTTCGGCATATCGTCCATACCACAATGTAGGAATGTTAGAAGACCAAAGTCTTCAACCAATGCATCAATGTCGTACGAAGCAGAGGCGTGGACATTGACAGTGGGTCTGGTCCACAGATTCAAGGTCATTAGCGAGCTATGGAGAGAGCTATGCTTGGTATTTCTCTGATGGATAGAATTCGAAACGTTGAAATTCGTCAGAGAACCAAAGTTACTGACATAGCATTCTAAATTAGCAAGCTGATGTGGCAATGGGCCGGACACATCTGCCGCAGAACCGACGACCGATGGGGCAAACGGGTTCTAGAGTGGAGACCACGTACGGGACGAAGCAGAGGACGATCCCCCGCCAGATGGACGGATAACCTAAGGATAGTCGCTGGTAAGGGTTGTATGAGGGTTGCTAAAGATCGCGTGCAGTGGCTCCCCTTGGGAGAGGCCTACATCCAGCAGGATGATGATGAATAATAAATAATCCATGTCATATATAGAAATTAAATATAATTTTGCTTTTTATGAAATTAAGATAGAAGATGTTTAAAGTGCCTGTCTGATAAACAATGGCAGTCTGGTTCCATTGAAATTTCATCAAAAAAAACATTTATTCATTCACCTGTTTAGATTACTGTAAATGACTTGTCTATATTAACGTTTTAGCCATGTTCTACTCTGATACATCTAACTAATCACCGGAGGCAGTATCAAGACAACTCTTATCCCGGACTGACTTTGAAAATCCACTTCGCTTGCTAATATACGAATACTGCTATAATCGTATATATAGTATAATTTTGCTTCTGCCTCTCATTCATTCATTTTGTTTTAGGTAAATAATAATACCTTTTCACTTCTTTTTTTTTCTTTTACTTTTGCTAGTCACAGTTAAATTGCACTATTAATTTAAATCTAATTACTATATTTTACTCTTATTTCTGTTTTAATTGTATTGTCTAAATAATATAAAATCTCTTTGGCTTGTGTTCCACTATTGCTACTTTGTTTATATGTTTAATATAATAAGTTGTGATTTTTTAAAAAATAATAAATAAAAATATTCCATTTATTATATTACAATAACAAACCTATGATGAGCATCTTGAGTAGGTTCGACAACGCAAATTACACTGTTTGCTTTATGTGTCAGTTTACTATATTTAACATCAAGTTTGGATAGGTCTACTTCACTACTGATTGTGTTTCGTTGGTTTTGTGTCTTTGCGTCTTTAGGAATTATACAACTATATTTTTGATATTATTTGTAAATTTTATTATTATTATTATTATTTCGATGGAATTGTTTGTTGTTGTTTAATAGTTCTACTAGTTTAGTCTTTAATTGTTCTCTTAATTGTATTGGTGGTGGCTTTGTATTTGAATTGTATTATTTATGACCGCCTCCGTGGTCTAGTGGTAACAAACGTTGCCGTGAACTCGGGAGGTCGTGGGTTCGATTCCCACCAGGGGCAAGTTGTACATTGTATAATTTGTCTCGGTCTGGGTGTTTATATGTATAATATGTATATATTTACAAAAAAAAAGTATAATATGTAGTTTATCAACCATCTAGTTTCCGTAACATAAGCCTCGTAGCTTACCACGGAAACTAGATGGCGCTGTGTGACCTGTCTGGAAATATTTATTATTTATTATTATTTATTTTAACACGTTTTGTCTGCTGTGTTTACTACTAACTCAATGCTATCAGTGAAAATTTGTAAGGCTTTAAGTTACTATATTTCTATTGTATTATTGTAGAGGCTGTAAATTTTATTAAAAATAAATAAATAAATAAAATAAACAAAATACGCGAAAGCAGCGGTGATGGGTTGCGTAACGAAAATCATAAATTCTGGAACGTCCATCTTCGAGGCAGTGATGATTATCATGGGGCAAAGTTCAAGTACGCTTTATAGTTTTCGGCTTTAGCTTTGGAATCATTAGAATTATTGATCAAACGTAGGAAACTTGGCGAAGAAGTTAGGTATGCAAAATTTGTGCCCGGCCCGCAATTAGACACGCCACTTAATTCTAAGACGCCCCAGAGGCCCGAAAACAATTATTTAGTAACGCAATGAGGCCAGAGTATGAACTGAGAGCTTAGCACGTGAAGGAGACAAATCTCTACGAAGGACAATGCCAGTTTCCAAATGCCAATTTTAATGTCGGCTATGGTATAATAACAGAGGTTGTTGGAAGCAGGTTCGGATCCAACACCATTTTCTGAACCATAGACCCTTTTGTCATAACATCATTGTTTCATATTATTATTAACACTTATTTTTAGTTGCCTATAAAAATCCGGCAGGCCCAGAGCAGGGCTATCTTTAAAAAACTTGTATATGCACACTACATGAAGTCATAATAAACTTAGTTTAGTTCTGGCGTTGCTGATAATTATACTTATATTTGATATGGTTATAGATAGTATTACATTTAATTTAATATGTATGTATATTATTATTGTTTATATGTGTAGTTTATATGTATGTATTTGCATGTAGTATTAGTATGTAGATATGTAAATATTATTTATTTGTATGTCTATGTGTATGTATGTAAGTATGTAATTGTACTGTAATGCACCTACCTTTCATTGTTTAATTGCTCTTATTGTCCCGAAGGTTTGACTGTCATAGAATGCCTAGCGGCATTAAGTCCGCCTTTGTACTTTGTGCAATAAAGATTTAAATAAATAAATATTTTTGTGACAAATAAAAACTGATTTTATTTTATTTTAATATAGAGGAATTCCCCACCAAAAAGTTCAATGCCCACAGTTAACATGTATGTACTCGTCTGTAATAAAAAATTGTTTATGTAGTTCATTTCGTCCATTTTACGGTCAACATAATCAGCCTAGTTAACAAGCAAATCGTGCAGTTATTGATTGTTTTCGCACTTATTTTACTCTTCATGATTCAAAACCATCAATAAGACAAAGATATGTGCGTACCAAGAGAATATTGCTGCCGTAAGCGCGAAGTGTTGAAAAATACGCCGAAATGTCGATGTCGCAAAGTAGTAAAGACTGATCGAATGGACTATGTAACTCGTGGCCGAGGCGGATATATGCCGGAAATCGTATTTAAGGTGGCGTTCAATGGGGTGTGTCACTAACTTTTTATCACGATAGATGGCGCATGATAGATGGTACCTAATATAACTGTCAGTTGCATAGAAAACTTGTATTTTTATTATTTTATTATTTATTATTTTTATTATTTTATTATTATTTTTATTTAACACTTCAATGTACAAAGTCCAAGGCGGGCTTTAATGCCGCGAGACATTCTATCATAGCCAACCATTGGGACAACTTTAAACACTTAAATGAAAAATAGGTGTACACACACATATGAAAATAGAAATTATGAGTTATATTTTATAACTACATATAAATATATAAATAATAATTATATATACATAGATATATTAATAATATACTTTTCTGGATGTTATGCCGAATTGAGCAGCTTTTAAGTGAACAAATCGAGATTTCCAAGCGAAATCAAAGATATGGTGATGTCAAAATTGCCGTTCTATTAATTAAACCTTTTTTTCTTTTTAAAGTGTTCGCTTGTTAATTCGTCTTTTAAGGTAGGTAACGTTAATTTGAAATACATTTTTCTGTTATAAAAATGAAAAACAACAAAAACATTTTAAAAAATGATGCGATATAGGTGTAAAACAAGGTACCATTGCCGCTAGCGACATCTACAAAAAGCTTTGCCTGGTACACCCCATTGTCTCTGCCTACCCCGCAAGGTATCTGACGTGAAGATATGTGAGCATTAAAAGCAAAAACTATCGACCTCAAGACTTACGTTACTAAACCCTAGAGATCTCACGAAGGGAGAAGATTAACGATGGGGGTAGATTATACCCCTAATTGTAGGTAAACTACACAGACTAATAAATGTTTGGGTTAACCCTTCTGGAGTTTAATTCGAGCTCTCTATGTATTAATTAGTCGGATATATTTTGATTATCAAAATCCCTAACTTCTTAATCTTAGACTGTAGCGGAATTCTGTTTTTTTAAGCATAAACATTTTTATAAAATAATCAATTAACTAACGGGCACTGTCTATATCAAAATGTTATTTATTTATTTTAAAACTTTATTGCACTATGTACAACGACGGACTTAATGCCGATAGGCATTCTCTGACAGCCAAACCTTTAGGACATTTAGACAGGATAGGTGGTAATGTTAACAACTATTAAAAATAACTTTATTCGAAGTCAAAGAGTTCAAGTTTACATTTTATAAGTAGGTACATTAAAGGTATAAAACAAATATTTAACGCAGATCATAGAGTGACGTAAACTATCCACCAGCATTTGTAAACCCCTGCAACTCGAACGAAGAGTACCTGTGTTCCGGGAAGCAGTATTCATTGAGTGCGGAATGAGTATGATTCGATATATGTATTTATACATCTAAGAAACTATGATGGAATAAATAGATATTGAATGAACTATGACAGCTCTTTTGATCCCGCGGTATTGCTTTATCCCGCCGACGCGATTCCGAGGAATCCCGCACTAAAATATAATTTCAGTTTTTTTTTTTCATTCATTCATTCATTGCAGCCTCTAGGACACAGCGTCCTAGACCTCCACTGCTGGAGATGGGCCTTCCAGAACATATATCTGGAGAATTTGGCCTACACTCGCCACGCTGGCCAGACTTTTGCTATTGCTTGGCGAGGAATCATAGTAAAATTAAATTTATCTTAAGATGTTTTATACCGTGTGATTTTGTATGCTCTTATCAGACTATATATACAGATACAGTCGTGATAATAATTTACCTTTTTTATTTTGTTGTGTTCTCTACTCGCGATAGATCATGAATTAGGTAATAGGGAAGGCAAAGGGTCTAGCCTATTCAGCCAAGTCTGACGTAATATATCTTTCTTTAAATGAGGTTATCACCAAATTCCAGATGTTACAAAGTTGATAATTTTCTTGGAGTCACTCGCGGCATTATAGGCTAAACACGTCGGGTATAATATGGAAGTTCACAGCGCGGGGAAACCGTAAAATAATAACTTTAACTTGTGTCCCATATTTGGTGTCCAATTTATCGTTTTCCATAATTATTCACATTGTGACACATTATTAAACAAAACCACAGCCGTCGGTCCCGGTTCCACTAATGCCAACATTTGGAATAGTTAATAAATTGTTGTTATAAATTGACATCAGATTCTCGCCAACCCCGTTAGCCAGCGTGGCGAGTATAGGTCAAATTATCCAGATATATGTATATTCTGGAAGGCCCATCTCCAACAGTGGAGATCCAGCAGCCCTATTCTGTTATTTAAGGCGCAAACGCTATATAATGGAATCCGTTAACTATATATATATATATATATATTATATATTCCATTATATAGCGTTTATATATATACTCTATAAGCGCTCGATCTTGACAGCGGCCGGCAAATGCAAATATCAATTTTAATAGCGTGAATTGATATTTGCATTTGCCGGCCGCTGTCAAGATCGAGCGCTTATAGAGTTAAGAATTTAATAATATTTAAAATAAATAAATAAAAAATCATTTATTGTCACATAACATTATCACATAATTTTACAATTTCGAACAATATGTGACAAAAGGAATCAGGTGTCAGCTGTTGTCGTGCAGCAGTACAAGTACTTACATCTGCACGACGCTGTTTTTTAACCTGATCCTGTTCTCACGTAGTAATATATATATAATTTTAATTACAGTTTATTACTAAAAAGCTAGGTATACATGCATGGCAGAGTAGATGAATGAGGCTCGCTTCGTCAGGAATATCATTGTTGCAGGCCCTTCAATTATATACTTTCTAGGGCTAATAATTAAAATCAAATAAAATACAAGCTAAATAATAAAATTTTAAATTAATAATAATTAATAATTTGTAATTATGACGCAATCTCTGACCAAAATAACGAAATCCACTAATAACGTTTGCGTCTAAGTAACCGTATAGGGCTTCAGGATGCTTAGGGGCTGTAAGGAACTAATAATAAAATGATTAAATATACATATAGTGCATAATTAGTTCGGGCTGATTATTTTGTATAGAATTTTTGTAATTTATACGAAACAGACAGACAGCGGAGTCATCCAGGCCCGGATGTTCAATGGGCCTGGGTTGGGGATGGGATAAACTCCCGCTTTCCCCGGCAGGATCTCGGCGGCTAACTACCCACCGGTGATTCAACGCACCTTTGGTGCTGGGCGCTGTTCCTACTACAACACCGCTCTTGTGGCTCACGAATCTAGTCTCCTAGATTTGTCTACTTTAGTTCTTCTCCAAGAGCGCCTCCCTAGGTAGTGGACTCCCCTCCGGGGGCCGTGCGAAAGTAGGAGCGATATCCTGAAGATGCTTGTAGGATCCGTTGTCAGCCCGGTAAAACATACGTTTAGCTAGGCCGACAACAAATGCCTCGATAGTAGGCATCTCCAGATCTCTCGCAATTACAGAATTTCGTACGAACCACGGCGCTCTGGATACCACCCTGAGCGATATGTTCTGCTGACTCTGGATCTTGTCCCTGTTGGTTTTGGCCAGAAGGTGATGCCAAGCTGGCGCAGTCGGGAACGGATGAACATCTTGTAGATCCGCACCTTCAACCTGAGCGGCAAACTGGGCTCAGCTAGACTGACAGTTAATAAAGATAAAAGAATGTAGAGACAGAAACACAGCGGGGGGTTGTGACCACATGTGCTAAAACTTCTACCCTTACTGGGGGTAAGACAAAAATCAACTGTTTTCCATAAATAACTAGCAATTAACCTCTTTGCGGGTGGTCAAAAATAATGTTGACAATATCGAACATGAGAAAGAGGACATGAAGTTAGTTTTATCAATTAATTAATAATTTCATTTCATTTTGATACGGTCTTAAAGCTAATATAACCTCAGCATATCTTAATGATATGCCCGCCGAGCTCCAAAGAACATACATTGATAATAACAAATATAAATATAAGTTTTAAAAGTTTTACATGAGTCAATAGCAGAATTATTTTTCATACAGATTGTGAGTGACTCGCCGTACCCAGATAAACCTTAAAGGTTTTTGTGGACGGCTATATAATATTGTTGATGTATTTTTGTGTATCTTAAAAACAATAGTGGTGAACTGCCTGCTTTATGCAGATGATGCTGTTCTTATGGCATCGTCCGAACAACAACTGCAATCACTAGTCACAAGAATGAAGGAGGGATGTGCAGAAAAAGGACTCCGTTTGAATGCGAGAAAAACCAAGGTACTAGTGTTTGAAAGAAGAAGGATGACAACCGTGACGATAAAGATTGATGATGAAACTCTAGAACAAGTAAATGAAATTATATATCTGGGCAGTGTTTTCACTGCGGATGGGAAGTACGATAGGGACGTTGAAAGAAGAGTGAACGCGGGAAATAGTGTTAACGGTGCCCTGGGGTCACTGATCGGCAGTCGAAATGTCAGTGACAAAGCTCGGCTCGCCATACACAATGCCATGTTGGTACCAACACTGATGTATGGAAGCGAAACGTGGATATGTCAGAATACGCATGAGAGTAGGGTTAATGCAGTAGAAATGCGGTCGTTGCGGCGGATATGTGGCGTCACTTTGGCGGACCGCATACGTAACGTCGAAATACGGAAAAGGGTTGGTATGAAGGAAAGCATAGGGACAAAAATAAGGAAAAGCATGCTACGATGGTTCGGGCATGTTGAAAGGATGAGCGATGAAAGATTGACGAACCAGATATATAATGCGAAAGTTGTGGGTAAAAGAGGCCCTGGCAGACCGAGACTCACATATCACGATCAAATAAATAAAACACTGACTGAAGGTGCATTAAAAAGTCTTCGTAACCAAAGGGCATGTATGAAGAGGTTAATGAATGTCGACGAAGCGAAAGAGGTATGTCGTGATCGTGTCAAATGGCGCTCAATTGTCTCTGCCTACCCCGCAAGGGATCTGGCGTGAAGATATGTTAAAAACAATAAATTAAAAAAAAAAAAAAAGCTACCTTATAATATTTAATTATCTGCAACAAATAAAGTATGTTAGATGTGTTTCTTACTTGGTAAAATATATAAATTGAAGCTATAAAATTTTATTGCCAAATATTTCGCCTCTCTTTGGGGCGGCGTCATCAGTGACAGTGACTGAAGGTCTATGTCATAATTTTTTAAAAAGTAATTTAAAAAAAAAAAAAAAAAAAAAATATATGTACAAAACCTAAACAAGTGCAGGTACTCGTACATATAAAATCAAATCAAATCATTTATTTGTTTCAACACAGGTAATAAAAGTGCAGCTGTGTTCTGCCATGAGGCGTACAAATATTGTATATATATGTATATTGTAAAGATACATATAGCTATATTATTACACAATACAAAAAAATAAAATAAAATGTTAATTCACAGTAAAAAAAATTGTGTCTAATTCTGGTTGTGGTCAAATTAAAATTAATATTTAGATGTCAATTTGGGTCATTTAAAAAATCTTTCACATAGGCTAGCTTAATGCCGCAAATGCATTATCTTGGTTATTAGATGTATGGGTATGCAGCGAAAACATCTTACATATGATTACATACACACACACACACACTTACATACTATACTTTACTTGCTATTTGTGTAACCTTTTTCGATTTTTTTGTACAGTTATCCTGTTATACAGTTCAGCTCATGCATTTTATATATGATGAAATATTCTGTTTTAGGTAGCTATGGCATATGGGATCGTCACACTCTTGAAAAATTCGTTTAATAAAATAAAAAATATAAAATACATTTATATGTGGTCTAGCAGTTTTGTCTGTGGATTTAAGACTCGGAGGTACCGCGTTCGATTCCTGGTCGGGTAACAATAATTTATTTATATTTCTCGAGTTTGGTCGCTAGAGACATAAGCCTATAGTAAAGTAGGCTAAACGTGATATTGCTTCTTTAAAAAAGGCGTTGTTTCTGACCACCCCGGGCACACGGATTGACCGTGGGGATTGTCGTGAGCGTGGTTTGCTTTGTGTGTTGTTGTAATCGATAAAAAAATCTACATCGTTACTTTTATACATAATTATGATCAAAATCGTTAGCTAAAACTCGATAAACAATTCAATCTAAAATTAAAAAAAACATAAATATATGTTGTTATAAATATATAATGTGTTTGATCCTAAACTTCGATAACAAATTCCAAAATCAAAATTGACAGTTAACGCTCGATTAAATAAATAATTTAAAATCACTAAAATAAACATATATGAAATATAATGTTATTTATATGAAATAGTAAAAAAAAAGTTATACCTCTACTCGTCTCCCAGGGTCCTCTACAACATTAGTTTAAGCACCCCCCACCCATCTCTTATAGTTTCATGGGAACCCGTCAGCGTTACACCAGAATGAATACTTAAATTTCTCCAATGACTTTTGTGCAGGTCACTATACTCAGTTCTTCATAAATGTCGCACACATGGAATACGGTCGTGATAATACTTTTTTTTATATATATAATAAGTGAGTTATGGCAAAATAGTGAACGAAGTACTATAAACTTATCTTTTAATATTAATTAAATAAAAAAATATTAACTTTACTAAAACTATTGGTAAAAAAAAAAAAAAATGAGCCTGTCTGATAATTAAAAGAAATAAGTTTTGCAGATACTGTAAAGGAATCTGAATATCTGCTGGAAGAGTAGGTAGGGAGTTTAAGTAGGTTATTATAGAAAGAACGAACCTACCTTCAGGATGTAGGTACTTGGGAATTGAACGGCCTACCATTACACACGGCATTAGGCAATATCATCTCCACCCGTATCTTAATAGGCCCTGCAAGCCTCTTATCGCATCCAAAGTAATCCAAACCAGTTTTAAGAGAACCCCACTCCAACCCCCTTCGACCCAAATAACCATCAACCAATCCATTGCCGCTCCACTTCAATACTACCCATACCCCTTTATACATAGCGCGCAATGTAATCCAAATATATGAATTTAATAGGCTCTCCTCTTCGTTGTAGGGTGACCACTATACGTTTTATCTATTCAAGAGTGTTCCACATATTGTGCGTCTAAAAGCCTTTGTAAAGCAACCCACACACGAAACTTAAAGTTATTTATTCATTTTGCTCTTTAAGCCCTTGCAATAAGGTATAATTTAAAACTGTAATGGGTGTTAGGTTAGTCTTCGCGAGCGTTCTATTTTCAAATGCGATAAATAACGATAATCGAATAGTTTCGGCCTGTTTGAAATCGATGTCGAATTGAGAACTCGAGAGTGATGGAATGATCTATTTGATGCCTTTACTATCATCACTTCACATGGAATATTTTCTTTGTTCTGTATTTTAATTGTATTGCAAAAATTTCATTGTGTCGTGTTTTTACTTATATTAAGGAAAATAAATCATTTTCTTTTTAAGTGTCTTTAAAGGACATACAGAATACATCAGCCCTAAATATGTAATTTATTTACATAATATATGTTCGTAACAGAATTCATAACCGAGTTGAGGATCATCAAGTTCCAAGTGATGCAGAATTTGATGTTTTTCATGGAGTAATCCACGTCAATATCGCCCTAACACGAAGGGTATACGGGAGTTCACAGCGCGGGAAAACCGCAAAAAATAAATTGTAACTTCTGCCCCATATACGCGTATAGAGTCAAATTATTCGTTTACATAATTATTCACAACGTAATACATTATTAAACAAAATAACACCACTTTTGACTAACAATATCCACAGTAAACTAATTTATAAAACGAAAAACTTGGACTTAACATGTCCGTGCAAAAAGGCGCGAAGAACTCCTATTAAATCAATATTTTACACTAAATATATTTAGACCATAAATACCGTCTGTCAAAATTGAAATTAAGAATATCCTGCGGTTTAAAAATGAAAAGAAATCTATTACGAATTAAAGCACCGAAAAAGTCTTTCGACACAAGTTGTAGGCCCGGAGACAATGGCACAGAGATTATTTACCATACCATCGACAAACATACGCGAGACTGTCCTATCTATATTATATATTATTTCCCGAGAACCGCAAGCCCGTTTAGTGTCACACTGTTTTTTAAATGATTAAATTATTATAACAAATAATTAATTGTCACAAAAGCATTACTGATATAAATTAAGTAAACAATCCTATATTGATTTTGCATTTTTTGCATTTCAAAAATGAAATTTTGTTTTAAATCAATTGATTAGTTTGGTCTTTTTTTTTTCAGCTTGATTTAAAAGAAAATTTTTTAATAATTTAGTGGGAGGTTACATTCTTTTTATTCTTCTGATAACTGTTACTAGCCTAATACTCATTCCCGGTTTGACTTATGGGACCCTCTGTATAACGTTTGCGCTTAAGAACGTTTACAATACATTTTTAAAGATTATTGAAGTCATATTTATAGGAATTAAAATTACTGTCATTTTAGACACATTTCCACTTTCATATGCCCAATTTTAGATAGAGAAAAATAGCAAACATATTTATTACAATTTTACTCTATTTCTTCTTCTTCTCCTATCGGAGGTCGGCTATCATTAAGGCGATTTTGATTTTTCGGTCATTGTCCGGAACAAGGATCTGGTGCTCATCCCGAACCACTCCCTGAGGTTCTTGAGCCAGGAAGTGCATCTTCTCTCCGGTCTTCTGGAGCCTTGTATCTTGCCTTGCATGACGAGCTGCAGCAAGCTATACTTTTTATTGCGCATGATGTGTCCCAAGTACTCCAACTTCCTTCCCTTTACCATTTTCAGTAGTTCAACGCCTTTGTTCATCCTCTGCAAGACAGTTTCGTTTCTTACTCTGTCCTGAACTCTATTTAACTAAAACAAATTTATTATTAATATATCTTTAAAATGACCGTAATTTAATTCTCTAGAAATTTAGTAGACACATACATTTCTCAAAACTACACTCGGACTTGAATAATCTTTTAAAAATACTGTATTGTGCGAGGGGTTATTGGGTATATATGAGGGGTATTGTGGTTTGTAAAGGCGTTAAACGCTTTTAAAGACACAGAGTTTGGCTGCAGCTGCAATCCTAGCTTAGCTAGTCACAACTTTGTGAGTACGCGTGAGGATAGTGGCTACCGTATGTGGATTCATATTTTGGCCGGTGCGTGCGGTGCGGTTGCGGAATAGAGAAGAAGAGATAAGGTTATTGAGTTCTTCGATGCCTAACGATCTATAGATAATGATGATAACTGCCTCCGTGGTCTAGCGGTTAAGTCCGTGGATTTAGACTCGGAGGTGCCGGGTTCGATTTCTGGTCGGGACACAAAAATATGTATTAATGTAAATAAATATATTTAATTTATTTGTGATATTTCTCGAGTTTGGTACGCTGGAGACCAGCTTGCCACTTGTCATGATTGGCCTATAGTAAAGTTTGGCTAAATATGAATCCGCATATTTATAAGCGTGTCTTCTGAACACCTCAAAAGGGAATCGGTCGTGATGATACTTGTTTTAGATAATGATGAGAAACAAATATGTAAGTACTGGGCTGGTCGTAAACATATGTCTATGTTATTTTAACTTGTCCGGCAAAAACTAAGCGAGGACGACCGCCAGCCACCCCAGTTTGTTCTTCAGATTAGAACCACGGACGCTTTGCATAGCACTAGCTCCAAGGATTACGAATATAATAGGACATTTTTTTCGTTTCATTCTCGCGATGGATTATGAATGAGATTTAATTGAAGGCAAAGGGATCTAGCCCATACAGCCATACAGTCGTAATATATTCTTCAAGAATTAATGAGGTTTTCATCAAAATTGACACTCAATTTACCCGACATATGTTTGTGCGATAATACCGCTAGATACTACAAGATTAATGCTTAAATTCTGCAACATCTGGATTTTAATGATAACCCATTAACTCATTAAAAGAAATATATATTACGTCAGATAGTATGAAACGTTAGTACGTAGTGCGGTCCAATGGATTCTGAGGAAACAATGCCAGCACATTTCAAATGCATCAACAATTCTTTGCGTTGCTCTAACTGCAATCAAACATTTTTTTTTTCTTTTTGTGTACATTTTGTTTCTTTTTAAAGAAGTAAAGTATCATCACGACCGTTTTCCTTTCGGGGTGGTCAGAAACCACGCTTATAAATAAGCGGATTCACATTTAGCCAAATTCACTATAGGCCAATCATGACAAGTGGCAAGCTCGTCGATGTCTCCAGCGCGGCAGCGTACCAAACTCGAGAAATATCACAAATAAAATAAATATATTTATTTTTATTAATAAATATTTTTGTGTCCCGACCAGGAATCGAACCCGATACCTCCGAGTCTAAACCCACGGACTTAACTGCTAGACCACGGAGGCAGTTTCTTTTTATTTTAAAATAATTAATTATATTTAAAAGGGTCTCTGGGCGTTGACTGCCGACAGACAGACTTCTACATATAGGCTTAGTTCGACTGCAAAAGTCTGTTTTCCTGTACCATAATGCATGATGATATGCATATGTTATTGTTTTCATATCTTGTAATCTTTACTGAATAAAGATATATTATTATTATTAATGTCTCCGAACCGTACAAAAATAATATTGCAAAAGTCGAGTAATAGGTTAGTTTAGTTATAGTTTCAATAGAAAATCGACCTTATTGTTTAATGACGTGCAAATTGTACACCTGATCATCTTATAGGTGCACTTTGATTCACAGTGAAAAAACATTTTGGTGGCGGTTATGTGTTTTTTACATCCCTGTCTCTTTCTTTTTCTATAACTAATAAACTTTCGTCTCGTTTATCAACAAGTTTTTTTATTAGTCGGATTATTCCCTAGTTAACCTAACGCGTGGTCGCCCTGTAGTGTTGTCCCACAAGCATCATTAGCCCCCTGGGCGTGGGGGCGAGGGGGACATTATCCGCAACTTGAGCCCACCAACTGGACAGGTACCAAACTTAGACCCCTACTGCTATTCTCGGATAGAAATCGTTCACAACTTGTATTTTTTGTAACCGACTTTCAAATTTTAAACTTCCTTAGTTTACATTAAAAGAGATTGCCCAATACCAGGCCCCAACTTATTTGCAGCGTGCCTCAACTAAATACAATTCAATAATCATAATAATTATTTGTGTTTTTTTTAAATTTAATTACAACAAATATTTTACCCCAGCATTAAAATATAATTTAATTAAATAGTCAATTGGTTAAAATTTATGTATGAAATAATTACAAAGCACTATTTATACGATTAGGTTCTTTATTATGACCAGGTACTTTATTATAGATAAAACACTGGATTTCAAATTGGCGGCATCAAAACTATGTAATTATTAACGTAAAAAAAAATTTTGCCAATTGTAGTTATGCTAGGGTAAAATAAATAAAATTAATTACAGATTATGATAACACAATATATTAACTATCAAATAATTTATCATCATAATATCATTTCTCTAAGAAAAATGAAATTTTTATTCAAGATATTTCTTAACGTAACCGATCGGTAAATAGAACGATTTTGTTTTATGAAATTTAACTATAAGTATGTAGTATATGATTTTTACGAGATCCGAACACCAGATACACAAGCCTCGGCTCAAGAAACGAAAAAAAAAAAAATATGTTTATACAAGCAGCCGAGGTTGACAATGCTCCCTACTATCCAGCAACTAACGGACAAGCCGAAAGGACAGTACAAACTTTGAAAAATGCTCTCAAATGTATGGAATATGAAAAGGGGGATTTAAACAGTAAATTACAAACCATTTTAGTACAATTACGTAGAACACCAAATTCTTCAGGCGAATGCCCATATAATGTTATGTTTAGTCGCAAGATAAGAACAAAGTTGGATGCAATGATGCGAATTCAGGAGGACAACATTAATACCCCATTACGTTCTTCAGTTATTGTGAACGAACCTATAACCCCTACAAGAAGTTTTAACGTTGGCGATAGAGTTCAAGTACTATTTTACAAAAATAATAATAGATTTTGGAAGTTTGGAAACAAAGTGCATAAGCATGGATTAGTACATTACACAATTAGAACAGATGAAGAGAAATATGTAAAAGAAATATCAATCAAATAATAAGGAGTGCATATGTACAAAATTAGGGGGGAGACCTGATGTCAACTCAAAGTAAATCGCCAGCGACGTATCTTGAAACGATTTAGCTAAGAAAACGTCTTATAGAATACGGGTGTATGCATGTGTAACCGTAAGCCGGCATAATGGATCGATCTCTCGTGGCTACGCATAACTATGCGAAATCCTTTAATAGTCAGCTACACGTGGCGTGATGATGCATTTATGTTTCAACTAGCTATTTAACTCGGGCACGTCGTACCTCGTGTAATAGTGGTCAACAAAAAAAAAAACTGTTTTTTATACTACACGACACTCGTGGCGCGCGAGATCCATGAATCTTAGCAACTGAAATCAGACAGTCATGACTGACATCAGTCTTTAACACTATGACGGCTTCACTTGACTAGACATGACGGCAATTCGAGTCTGTTTTTGAAACGTGTGGATACACTTTACTGGGTTTATCAGCACGAACGCTGGATACTTACCCGCCACGGCAGACTGGGCAAATTACCACCGTCAAATGCCAATTTTTACTTTCAAGGACAACTAATATTGTAAGCTTGCTATGATGATATTTATATAAAAAACAACACCGCTTGAAACGAGACTTACTGAAAAAGATGCAGAAAATAAGCCAATTGGTCTAACAAACTAATTTAACACATTTTGTTTAGAATTTTTCTTTAGGGATATTCCGAAGTAACGACAGATAGTGCCCCAAGATTAACAAAATCCCCCTTTCCTATAATTTAAACTAAACTGTGCGGATCGAATCGCGAAACTAAAACGAACGCGCACCACACCCTCGCGGCATTTACGCAGATTTTACTGTTTTATACATTACCCCCCCTCACATTAAGGCTTCGGGACCCCTGCGAATAAAACGTGTAATAGAATTGCAACGATGACGACCACCCCCTTTTTACTACCGATGTAACGATGTTAGCGACGCGCCTGCGCCGTCAGCGTCTCTAAAACATAATATTACTACGTGGGCGTGAGGGAATCGATACGGAAATTGCCGCAGAAAATTTTTCAAAAATAGTTTTCGACAGTCACCGATTACCAATCAAAGTTGAGACGTCTCGACGTGTCGACCAATGGGGTGGGGGAGGCGCCGGCGCCCTCATTGTTATCCAATTACGAGTGGGAGCGCGATAATACGCCGCGAATTCAAATTTGGAACGGGGAGAGCGGTCGGCGACCTCGCTGATCAATCGCTGGACCGCCCGAGCACGCATCTATACTCAGTGGGGAACGGGTTCCATATTCGAAACCTCACTGCAAATAGTCGAACGAGATTTTCAAGTTTGGGAACGTTTTCGTGTACCAACTCTGCACTGACCAGTATTTTAATGGATTATTAACATAAATTTTAGAGGGATTTCTGTTTTAAATACACACGGAACGAGATTTCGCCTATTATACATACTAACATTGTAAATGTGAAAGCTTGAGTGCATGTAATATATTATCAAAATACTTCGAAATATATATGAATAAATTGGAGTTATCCAAAAAGGATTAAATTCAATTAAAGGTATAAGCCATTGAAGTTGGACCTTGGATTAGTCCAACACTCATTAGATTAGTCAATATACACATTTAAACAAAATCGAAAACTGGTAATTTTACCTGATTTTTTAAATATTAAAGATATCCTAAAAACACGTTTGGCATTCATAATAACATTTCTGAAAAATAGAGGCTGGTATCCTTCTCAAGTAACTGCGTCCAAACGATTATTATGCAAAAAATCGTTAACATTTTTTTACGCCGTAAATATTATGAATAGTTTAAATATTTGTTTCCGTTTAGCATAATATCGACCAAAAAATATGGTTTATTTATCAGCATTATTAGCGTAAACGTAAATACACCTCGGTTATTCAACTCGATGCGAACGGCTAGTCATTATGCAAAGTGAACAATGACGAAATACTTTACTATTATTTTTCAAATATTTCTAGGTATTTTGTCAAGACCTTATAACAATTTGAAACGCGTTAAGAAACGTAGATACAATTCTTCAAATAAAATGCTCACTCGAAAATCTTTAGGCTCTGTTCCTCGTATAACCCGGCCCAAAAAAAAATGTTTTAAGTATTTTTTTAAAAATCATTCAGATAATAGCTTGGACCTCTACAAGTCTTATAGCATATTTACTGATTAAAAAAAAACACTGCCTCCGTGGTCTAACGCTTAAGTCCGTGGATTTAGACTCGGAGGTACCGGGTTCGATTCCTGGTCGGGACACAATAATATTTATTAATGTAAATAAATACATTTAATTTATTTGTGATATTTCTCGAGTTTGGTACGCTGGAGACATCGACGAGCTTGCCACTTGTCATGATTGGCCTATAGTAAAGTTGGCTAAATATTAATCCGCTTATTTATAAGCGTTGTTTTTGACCACCCCGAAAGGGAAACGGTCGTGATGATACTTTACTTTTCTCTAAAAAAAAACAGGATCTGTTCTTCACCTTAGGTACCTGATCAGAATAACGGATCTTACGTAACTGTGTTGACATTGACGGGATGTGATGGAATGACCGGTGTGCCTAGTAATTATATGGTTCTAAGGAATTCATTTACCGTTGTACACCAAGTCTAGTATTTAGGACCATTTAATGAATCCTTCTTTAAGCCCCTTTCACATGCATACGGTCACCGTGCCGTGTGACGTTGAAATGTGTGAACTATTAACAGCCTGTTTCTCGAAACTCTACTTAATTACTTCCTAGCTAAGGAATCTTTTAGTTTTTTTAAGACAATTAGGGTTTCACGAACAAATATCGCGACATTTAATTATTTCTTCAGGAAGCATTATTCGAAGGAAATAAGGTACAATAATAAAAAAAAAAAACTTACATTTTAATACATACTTAAATGACTATTAATATAATTAATAAATAAAAAAATATTTCTTAAATTGTGCTTGTGAAACGCATTTCTTGCAAAATAAGTACTGAAATAATAATTAAGTGGCGCGGTGGTGGCTCGGTTGTAAGAACGCCTACCCTAAATCCTACAAAGGTCGGCTTAACCCACCCGGAATGTACCAATGAGAAATACACTTTTCTTACGTACATTGGTCATAGATTTACAACACCACCGTTCCCGTGCCGAGAGCACGTTAAGCCGTCTGTCTCGGTTCCACTAATGCCAACTTGTGGAATCGTTAATGAATTGTCATTAAAAATTGACATCAGATCCTCGCCTCGCTTAACGTTCGATAGCCTGTTGCAAAAGAACAATTATTATGAAAAACTTTTTTAATGTTCGTACCAAATTAATGTATTTTTTTTCTTTCAGGTAAGTTCGAGAATAAATCTTTTACCACTTGGAGTTCGTAAATGCGCAGTAATTATCAATAAGTCATCATACAGAAAGGTGTATGTATTTTTTTATTATTTAAATATTTTAATTACCTATAATCATTACAGCCCATCGATGTATATAGATAAGCCTATTCAATACAAAACGCACTCTTAAAAACGTGCCGCTTGCTTTGTGTACCTACCAACTTTGGGGGGCAATTCTCAAGCAAGGATAATGCCACATGCTTTATTCATCGGAAATTATATCACAATGCATACAAAAAGACTAGTTTCACTCGATATTAATATTAATATTAGGCGCTCTCGACGCTTGCTATCTCGCGACTGTTGGTGCAGCTACATGACTTCGATTGGTTTTACGGGAACGTTTTTATATCAGTGAGGGCCTATCTATATACATTGATGTTACAGCCATTATCATCATATTAGGAATAGCCAACTTGAGTAAAGAAGCCGACAGACGCATTCAGCTGGGATTGGCAGCATTCGGGAAGTAACGACACATCTTCTTATCGAACATACGAGGGGCGTTCAAAATATTCTCGGTATGTGGATAAAAACAAACAAGTACGAAAAGTTTGATATTTTTATTTTTCAATATACTCCCCCCCTATGTTCATACACTTATAAGATCGATCAATTATTTTTTTTAATCCCTCATAAAAATATTTTTTATCTTTGGTGTAAAAATGCTCCTCCACGGCCGTCTTCAACGCTTCATCGTCAGAAAATTTATTTCCACGCAGATCCTTTTTAAGATTGGGAAACAAAAAGAAGTCGCTTGGGGCTAAGTCCGGACTATAGGGTGGATGAGTAACAGTTTCAAACCCACATTCAACAATAGCTGCCTTGGCAATATGAGCAGTATGGACAGGGGCGTTGTCATGCAGAAGCAGAACACCTTTGGTTAACTTTCCTCGCCTCTTTTCTTTGATCGCATCTCTTAATTGACGTATAACGTTAGCGTAGTACTGCCCTGTGATATTTACACCTTTTTCTTTATAATCGATAAGCAAAACTCCTTCACAATCCCAAAATATTGTGGCCATGACCTTGCCAGCTGACGGGATTACCTTGAACTTCTTGGGATGAGCTGAACCCTTAATGTGCCACTGCATGGACTCCTGTTTGCTCTCTGGGTCATAATGATGAACCCAGGTTTCATCTCCAGTAACTATTTTTTGCAGCACCTCATCGGGATTTTCACCACACAGGTCGATAAAATCTGAACAGCAAGCCACACGCATATCCTTTTGAAGAAGCGTCAGCATTCGCGGAACCCATCTTGCACTTACTTTTGACATATTAAGATGGTCATGTATAATGTCATGTACGGTACCAATAGAGAGATTGGTTACTTGAGCTATAGATTTTACCTTCACTCGGCCGTCTTCCAATATAAGTTTTTCCACTTTATCAATATTTTCTTGTGAGGTAGCCACTACAGGCCGGCCAGGTCTAGGGTCATCTTCAATACTCTCCCTTCCACGCTTAAATTCGCTTGACCATTTTTGAATAGTAGATAAAGAAGGAGCAGACTCACGGTAAACACAATCCATTTCCTCTTTTATGGTTTTTTGATTTTTACCCTGTTTTGTCAAGAATTTTATGACGGATCGGTGCTCTAATTTCGTTAAAATTGTTAATTCGCTCATGGTGTTCATGTTTGTTCGGCAATTGCAGAAAAACAAAAGAACATCTCGGTTCCAATTTTACTTTTTTTTAATGTCAATGGATGAATCTTAGCGGCCAGTAACAAATATATATATAAAAGAGGTTGTAACGTATCAATACCGAGAATATTTTGAACGCCCCTCGTACCACAATGTTTGAAGACAAAAGTTTTCAACCAGTGTGTACTTCCAGTAATGTCGTATCGAGCAGAGACGTACGGTGGGTCTGATACATAGGTTCAAGTTCGCTCAGCGAGCTATGGAGAGAGCTATGCTCGGGATTTCTCTGAAGGATAAAGTCAGAAACGTTCACATCCGTCAAAGAACCAAAGTTACCGACATAGATTTCAAAATTAGCAAGTTGAAGTGGCAATGGGCTGGACACGTCTGTCGCAGTAAACGGGTCCTGCAGTGGAGACGACGTACTGGAAGACGCAGAGTGGGACGAGCCCCCGCCAGATAGACGGATAACCTGAGGAAGGTCAGGTGGGGGATAGATGAGGGTGGCAGAAGAAAGTGTAAAATGGCGAGCCTTGGGGAAGGCCTATATCCAGCATTGGAAAGACACAGGCTGATGATCATTATAGCCACTGGAACCTAGACCTCTGCTGTTGGAGATAGATAACCATAACATATATCTGTAGAATTTGACCTACACTTGCCACGCTAGAAAGGAGGTTTGTGTTGAGTCGATCCATAAGAGTACATACCAGTCCAGGTCATATTTGATCAGACCTTGTATAACATCTTTAAATTGCGTCTTCGTTTAATCACATTTCAATTTCCGTATTAAGACAGGTAACTTCAAGCATACGGGTGCAAGAGTTCACACAGAATTCCGGATTTGTTCTGGCATTGTTGATTCACGAAATGACGACCCAGACGAACTTGTTGACGGTACATTTATACAACATTTATTAATATTGTATAGAATTCCGGCTTTAAACCAGCAACAAGTTTATATTATATTATAGCCACGAACTAGTATTAAGATTTAATATTTATTATTATTATTGTTAGATTGTAAGTCTTTTACAGCCACGAATTTATATTTAAATGACACGGCCTATTTACAGCCACGATCTTATATTAAGTAGTTATTAAGTTACAATTACCTTGCTTATGACAATAATGCTATTATAACACACATAAATCTGGATTATTACCTATTACGGTCCAACCATGATTACCCAACTTATGTTTGTTTATATTTTTTTATGTATTTGTTTTATATTATTTTAGTGCTGACAATATCCAAGTTGTCACAAGATAACGCCTCCGTGGTCTAGTGGTAACAAACGTTGCCGTGAACTCGGGAGGTCGTGGGTTCGATTCCCACCGGGGGCAAGTTGTACATTGTATAATTTGTCTCGGTCTGGGTGTTTATATTATAATATGTAAATATTTACAAAAAAAAAAAAGTTTAATATGTAGTTTATCAACCATCTAGTTTCCGTAACACAAGCCTCGTAGCTTACCACGGAAACTAGATGGCGCTGTGTGACCTGTCTGGAAATATTTATTATTTATTTATTATTATTAAAAAAAAAACCTAAGGAAATAAATAATTTGATTTTGTTTTTTTTTATTGAATACTACCAGTTTTATTTTTTACATGTAATAGTTTCTGTCACCAAAACTTCTCTAAGCGATTGCAGCATTTCATTCCAATCTCGGCAAACTGTACGTTAGTTAAATAATGATATGCGTGTGTGTTAGTATGATAATGGTTCCTAACCAACTTTAAATCGTTATAGATCCTAAATGGTCACTCTAACTAAATAAAAAAATGATAAGAGAAATCTCAACATTATTTTTAAATTCCTTTAGCGACGATACCCCACACAACTTTTTTTTTTCTTTTCCACAAATTGGCGTCTGGTTGTCGCCTTACTGAAATTAGATTAATGTCATATCTTTAGTGACACTCGCGTTATGGAAGCGAATCGATCAACGTGAGAATTATCAAAATCGGGCATAGCGTTTTGTCTCCAGTGTGCCACAAAGGAACAATCATACATACATACCTACATAGGCTGAAAAACACATAATACTTCTTTGCGTCACGCAGTCGGGTAATCAGCATGTGCTCGGCAAAGTTAAACCAAACATGCTTTATAGATCCAACTTCAGAACAAAAGTCTTGTAAAAATATTATGTCGCAAACTCTGTACTTATACCATCTGGCCCGCATGTCATTAACAATGTAACCTCGCCATTAGGATTATGGACTTTATTAACAACAATCTAAGTATAAATTTTGTTTGGTAACTTTAACGGTTGGTTTACAATGTTGACTTAGATCGGACCGGGTCCTTTATTAAAATAAATATGTCTAATTGTGTACAAAATACCATCAGCCGAATCACTTATAGACGTAACTGTAATTTTTCAACTTTACTATAGAGCTATTTATAGGAAAATGTGATTACTTTTACCGGTCGTTTTTAGTATTTTAAGTAATTGTCCACTCACATATCGCTTATCATTTTCCTTGGGTACTAGCGGAAAAATAGCGTCGTGGCAACTATGTGATTTGCGACACATGCTGAGCTAAAACCTTGTTCATCGGTGCAGGATTAACGGTGTATGTGAATCGTAGTGTAGCGCGTCTCGATGGGGGGTGGTCAGGATATGACTGTGAGGTGTGGGGGCGGCAAATTCCAAATTTCACATATCAGTTCATCGTCCATGCCATTCCTTATCCTGCCCGTCTATATCCTGGGTACTGTTGGGTGCCTGTCAGAGTGTGTTGTGCTGCATATTTTTATTGTGTACTAAATTACAAAAGCAGTGTACAAGGGCGAACCTAATTCCGTAGGCATTCTCTGACCACCTTATTTTTATTTATTATTATTATTATTGTAGCCCCTAGAACATAGCGTCCTAGACCTCCACCGTTGGAGATGACGGCTTATTTTTATTGCCAATTGCACTTTACCACCATCAGTCCGCCTACCACCTATTAAATACACTCATGATAATTCTTTTAAGTGATGTTTCGCGTGTTTGACGTACTTCAATGCGGCTTTTGCGTAATGGCACGGGTTGGTTCAACTTTGGCCTAATATTTTGTCTCAAAAGCCCGGTTTTTGTATTGGTCAATGCTCACACTATTGTTTATGTCATTTTTTGCGACGATTGTCGACGATGCATGCACGCAATAAATTAGCGGTCGCTCCATGCCGGATACCAAAGTGTCCGATGCATTAAAAAAACAGTTCTTTGAACTTATTTTCTATGGATATGCGTTGGTGCGTATTTCTATGACAAGCTACAATGTGTGGGTTTTTCTATTCCATTCAATTTCGATGATTAATTTTGCGATGATTTGGAAATTGTTGTCTGCTTTTGCTTTAAATGTGAAGTCTGTTTGAAGAACTGTTCCGTAATAGAACTGATTATTTGTTTTATTACAATATGAGATGAGTTCTCTTTCAAAATAAAAATTGGCATTTACATTATTGCAAATGGCACATACTCACACAACAGCGTATATAAGTATGTATTGTATGTAGTAGCCAATATAGTGTGTAGTATATTATGTATTATTGTGTACATATTTGTATGTATGTATGTGTACTTATTTTAATATCTATGGTATGTAAGATTATATTAATTTATTTGGCAACGTTTCTTACAATCGTTTGCACCTAGCCTCATGACTGTAATGTTCTGTATTGTCCCAAAGGTTAGCTGCTAGAGAGCCCGCCCTTTGTACATAGTGCAATAAAGTTTTAAATAAATAAATACTCGTACTTTCGACAAGAACAACAAATAGGTGGTAGGCGGAAGCGGTAAATTAATTTTGTAGCGCATTATTTTGATTTTGCTATATCTTTCAACGTATTCATTTAATTTGAATAGTATAAAAGGAAAAAATTATCTCCATGAAATGTTGAAGCCAACTAACGTATTTAAAATAATAAGAATTAATACCGTATTTGTGTAAATAGCTTTCCAATTACCGCTTTAATATTGTCCATTTTTTAAGATAGATAGATAAATTCTTTATTGCACAGAAAATAATAATATATAATATATAGCCTATGTAAGGCGAGCTTAATGTCTAAAAACATTTTCTAACAGCTAAAGTTTGGGAGATGTGAGCAGGGATTGTAAGGTGCATGACCGCTAATATTTGAGATAAAGAGATTTATTGAGTAAAAAACTTATAACTAATATAAATAAATACAATACATAGATAACACATACATATAGTGGTTACATACTATATATGGTGACATCCTTAGAACTAATCCAAACTACATATAATAAATTTATTCTGATCAATGTATTATTTGTATTCTATCTAATGAATTGTTATTGAATTTTACTGAATCAAATGGATATGTTTTAACTTTTTTACTGTATTGAATCTTATTTATTATCATATTTGTATATAGTATTAATTTTAATTGAATTTATTTGGAATGTTCTATTTTATTATTTGATAGTGTAAACTGTAAATGAATTATTTAGATGTTAAGGCATGTTTTTATTTGTATTATTATTGTTTTAGCTTTTTGCATGTTTTTGCTTGACATTATTATTATTATTTTAATCATAGTTTTAAGTTAGTCTAGTATAAGCGCATTATTGTTTGCCGTATGTTCACATTTTGAGCTGTGGTCCAGATTAGTACCTAGCAGATTAGTTTATAATAGTAGCAGGCGTCGACTACAACTTGTAGGTGAGCATCTTTGTAAATAAATAAATATATACATACCGATTTAGTCAAGTTATGTAGACTCGTCTTGCTTTTTGTGAAAGTGTTTAGTGAGCAAATTTTTATAACATATATATAAGTGATGGTGCTTTGCGAATGTGAAGAGGGAGTCAGTTCCACTGGCGAGCTGCTGATACTGTATAGGAATCTGAACATCTGCTGGACGAATGTGGCGGGATTTTTAATTGATTATTAGAGAAAGAGCGAAGAGAACAACTGTGTGTATCGCACAGAAATTGGAAACTATCTTTTTTAAAGTATTAAAATGTAACAAATGCCATCGCAGACTTTTCTGTAGACCGACATATATAAGATACACAATTCCACAATATATAATTTTGTTATATCTGAAAGGGTTTAGGCTGTTCTGAAGTTTATTTAGAATGTTTTGAAGAGCTCCACAACCTTATCCCCTCTTCTCTATTCCGCAACCGAACCACTCGCACAGGCCAAAATATGCATCCACTTACCGTAGCCACTATCCCTACGCGTACATACAAATTTGGAGACTCTTACATCTGTCGCACGCTGAAGATGTGGAATGTTCTCCCAGCCAGTGTGTTTCCCCACTCCTATAACCTTGAGTCCTTCAAACGAAGTGTGAAAAAGCATCTTTATAGGCCGGCACAGTGGTAGGGACTGATGTCGGTCGTCTTAGGCTGGCGTCAGTTGCTCCCATTGGTGGACCTCGCGTACCGCTTACCATCAGGTGGGCGCGGTGTCACATGTCTCCCAGACGGCTTGTTTTTTTCCGACACCTCCAATAAATATCGTTAATGTATACAAAACCTTAACAAATTATATACAGTAGTCCTTCATCGAGAACCACTCTATTCATTGGTGAAAACAACATGAAAATCGGTGCAGTAGTTTTTGAGTTTATCGGGAACAGACGCGGCGGAGGTCTAGTACCCTTTTCGTCTTCTTGCGTTCGTGTATTCTGTGGTGTGGCTCGATCTTTATTGTGGTTTGGAACGCACCTGCCAGTGTCACAGGTGTTACGCATATTAACGCCTACCCCTCAGGTCAAAGACTTGATGGTATAGGGGTTCTTACTTACTTCCGGGAGATAGGAAAAATAGCATTTCCTTATTAAAAACTAACCTGCTAATTTACACAGAAACGGTCGTTTTAATTTTAATAAAACCCCATGAGTATCATCACGACCGTCAGCCAACTTTACTACAGGCCAATCATGACAAGTGACAAGCTCGTCGATGTCTCCAGCAAACCAAACTCGAGAAACTTCACAAACACAGAAAAATATTCAATAAATGTATTTATATACATTAATAAATATTTGTGTGTCCCGACCAGGAATCGAACCCGGTATCTCCGAGTATAAATCCACGGACTTAACCGTAGACCACGGAGGCATGAAGAATGAAAAAAAAATGTTTAGCAACCGATGGAAAGGCAAGGTTGATATTTTACGAATTTTGTATCGCACAACGAGTGCACTATTGTTCACAGTGAGAAATATTCTGGTGCTTCTATTCTGTTGCTATCTCCTATGTTCTTATTTTTTTTTTTTTTTATACTGGACTCGACATGTGACATCGCGCCCACCTGATGGTAAGCAGTACGCGAGGTCCAAGAATGGGAGCAACTGACGCCGGTCACTATGACCGACATCAGTCTCTACCACTATGCCGGCCTAACAAGATGCTTTTTCACACTTCGCTTGAAGGACTCCAGGTTATAAGAGTGGGGAAATACACTGGCTGGGAGAGCATTCCACATCTTCAGCGTGCGACAGATGTAAGAGTCTCCAAATTTATGAGTACGCGTAGGGATAGTGGGTAAGGTATGTGGATGCATATTTTGGCCTGTGCGTGTAGTTCGGTTGCGGAATAGAGAAGAAGGGATAAGGTTATGGAGCTCCTCAGAACACTCGCCGTGGTATAGCTTGTAGAACACGCTCAGAGAGGCAACGTCACGGCGAAGCTGCAGTGATTCGAGAGTTTTAGAGACTGTGGTGTCGTCCACTATCCGAATTGCCCGCCTCTGCAGGACATTGAGAGCATCTGTAAGATACTTAGCGGAGCCATCCCAGAGGTGAGAACAGTATTCCACGCATGACCTTATCTGAGCTTTATACAGCATAAGTCTTAGAGCAGGCGGGAAAAACCGCTTCACCTTGTTCAGTATCCCAAGTTTTTTCGACGCTGTTTTGGTAATGCTCTCAATGTAGTTTCTGTGGTTTAGATCTGAGCGTATTTCGACTCCGAGTATGTTAAAGCTGGGTTGAAGTTCCAGCACGGTGTTCTGAAGAGTAGGAATAGGAGAGTAGGGAGACTTCTTGACCGTCAACGCGCATGCCTGAGTCTTACTGGCATTAAACTGGACTAGGTTTTGGGCACCCCACGCAGAAATTTTGCGAAGGGTGCCGTCCAGTTCCGTCGTCAGGGAACGGCGCAACTCCTCTACTTTGGCGGCTCCCACAGCTCGCGGACTAAGGTATCGCCCATGAACCGTGCTGTCATCTGCATAGCAATGAATGTTTCCAAGGGTCAACATGTCATTGATATGCAGAAGAAACAGTGTTGGGGACAATACAGAGCCCTGCGGCACACCGGCATTCACTGACATGAGCCCAGACGCATTCCCATCCACAAGGACCCGAATGCTGCGCTCATGTAAGAAGCCGGTTATGTTGCCTGTCTCTGTCCTTTCTCTTCGAATAAATAAATAGATAAACCCAACCGGCATGTACCAATGAGAAATACACTTTTCTTACGTACATTTGTCATAGATTTACCGTGTGAGGAGAGCACGTTAAGCCGTCGGTCCCGGTTCCACTAATACCAGCTTGAGGAATCGTTGATAAATTGTCAGTAAAAATTGACATCAAATCCTCGCCAAGCCGTCGATTGTAGGCCAAATTTTTCAGATATATGTTCTGGAAGGCCCATCTCCAGCAGTGGAGGTATAGGACGCTGTGTTCAACAGGCTGTAATGAAAAAAAAAGTTTTTTTTTTAAATTACAATTACTCCAATTTGAATTTGGAATAGGGAATCGTTGTTCAACAGCTTTCAAAAGGCCGCGACAGTTATATATCCCTTCGGAGCGATTTGCAACACTGACGCAGATGTTGCGTGCTTTTTGTAATTTTAATAGAACTTTGAATGTACTAGAATTGCCTTTGTAACAAATGTGACGCTTCTTTCTTGTTGTTACTAGCATAATGAAAACGTGTGTGGTGTTATAATAATAATAATCTAGTTTCAACTCCACACTCTCCATTCCTTCTCACCGCACCTCTTTTGTCTCCTGTTGTTGCTGCAAATCTCTGGAACGACATACCATTAAATATAAGACAAGCTTCAAATCGAGCTATCTTCAAAAATTTAGTATATACTCGTAGGTACTTATTATCAACCTAACTGTTTCAACTTCTCTATTTTTTTTATATAGTTTTTTTCCTTTTTCATTTGCAGCAACTACGTCATTATTTCTATATTACTTCCCTCATCGTTTAGGTGGTTTATTTGTATATTTATTATGTGTATATATATAATTTATTTATGTACGTGTTATGTAAAAGTAAGTAAATATTGGTATGTATATATTGATATATATGGACTTAATATTGCACCTACCATCTATACTGTCTAAATGTCTTAAAGGTTTGGCTGTCAGAGAATGCCTAGCGGCATTAAGTCCGTCTTTGTACATAGTGTAATAAAGTTTTTAAATAAATAAATAATAAACTTTTATTTCGGACTTCACATCCAAAATTGTTAGTAACAATTTTACTTAATCTACATTTAGTATAACTAAACATTTATTTTAAACTATCCGCTACTGGAGGCTGTCTACTTGACTGTATGCAGCTGTATCCAGTGATCCAGCAGCGGAGATTCTTTAGGAGCCTGTTGGTACTGGTTCTCATGCGGCACAGCATAGACGCAGATCTTTTGCGCATAATTGTTTAAAAACTGTCAGTCCTCAAATCAGCAAACATACCCGAGGCACTGCAGAACCTCGGCAGCCCCATCAGGATCCTAAACGCATTATTATGCTGAACGCGCAGGTCGCTGTACGCTCTCCGTGTATAGTCCACCCATAGGCTGCACGTGTAAAAGGACTGGCAGTACGCCCTAAAAAGATTATTATATATATATATATATATATATATATATATATCCTGGTATAGTTCATGCGTCCTTTGCCAAAAAATTCTATAGTAATACTGCGTCCACCGACTTATGGCGTCCGATATACGGACGCAAGATTATTTTCCCTCCAAATCACCACCAATCGATACCTATAGGTACATTGTATCTGTAGTAAAAAAATTGTGTGGAAGCATTTTTACCTCTAGAACGTCTGCACGAGTATAATGTAATGCGCCGATTTGTCGTGAGTGGCGCTGCATTTCTGTATATTATTTTGCATGAATATTTTTTTACATTGCGCCGATAATCTTACATCCGCGGCTATTTTTGGGATGTTGCCGATTTTCGAAGAGAGCGTGCTGTGCGTACGACGCGACGTTGCCGCTTAGTGTTACTTGGATATTTAAAAATTAAATTGTTTTCGTTTCACTACTCGTGGATCGACTGCTTGGACGCGCGTTTGATTGAATGAATGGAAGCAATAATATTTTGTATACTAATATATGTCTATTTACTATCTTTAACGTGAATATAGTTTCACGATGAAAGCCAACCTAAGGAGCCAACGGATACTAAATTTGGCATCAAATAAAGTGATTTAAGTTTTCAGTACTGGTATTTTTTCAATTATCGATACTTAGGTACCTATCGGTAGGTAATTGACGAGCCTGTATGAGAAGACTTATACAAAGTACCTACCTACTTAAATAACGGTTTTATCACGTGTATGTATGGTGCACGGGAAGGTTGGTTTCCACACTTTACCATAAATTCAAATTTAGTACAAAGGCATAGAGTACGAATCAGGTTAGAAACAGAGGATATCTTAAACTTCGCTGAAATAGAAAACAACGAGGCATCTGCATTTCAAGAAATAGAAACTGTCATGAGCACAAACATGGCTACTACATCTGCCAATGAACCGTTAGTATTCAACATAACTTCGGCTACGACAAAAAAGAAAAGAGTCTTGGTGCCATGGACAAATGAACAAAAGAAAATAGTAACAAACTATTTTAAAAGAAATATTAATACAAAAAAGCCTCCAAAGCGTAATGAATGTGACGCTTTAAAAGCTTCCCATCCAGAGTTATTAAAATACAAAGATTGGCTTAAAATTTAAGTTTTTGTCCAAAACGTTTATAGCAAAAGTTAGAAGTTTTTGTCGTAGCCGAATTTATGTTGGATACTAACGGTTCATTGGCAGGTGTAGTAGTAGTCATGTGTGTTTCTATTTCTTGAAATGCAGATGCTTCGTTGTTTTCTATTTCAGCGAAGTTTAAGATATCCTCTGTTTCTAATCCGTCACCTTCTAGTTCTTCTTCCATGTTAAGATTAATATCATCTAAAGATTTACCTAAACATTAACTGCTTAATTCAGAACCGGTTCTCTAAACCGCTGCAGTTTAGTTAAACAAGGGAACCAGTGTGATTTTTCTCTTTCTACGCCTAAAGAACTAAAAAGAAAAAAAAACACACTTATTCACTGGTCTAACTAAACAGCAGTTTAGCGAAACGTTGCTGAATAAGGTAGTTATGGTTGCTCGAACTGTTTCCATACAGCGTAGTTTGGTTTTCATTGAATAATGAGAACGTGAATGTCGTCAGAAACTTTGGTATGGTTTTCACAGTATTTACAAGGGCGTCAACAACAGGTTCACATTGGTGAAAAGGTCTCAAGCTGGTGTGATATGAGTATAGGCGTCCCACAAGGTGGCATACTCTCTCCTTTACTTTTTTTATTATTCATTAATGGAATCACCTCCACTCTTTATTGTCACTACCACCTGTATGCTGATGACTTGCAACTCTACGTGCAGACAGGTGTCGACACTCTTAATAGTGCTATAGCTTGGCTTAATTCCGATCTTTGTAGTATACAGTCTTGGTCTGCGTGTCGTTGTCAACCCGAAGTCAATTATTGTTGGCAGCTCTCGACTCTTGTCTAAAGTCAACTTTACTACAATACATCCTGTTCGGTTTGACAACGTGCCCATTCCGTTCTCCAGTGAGGTTAGGGATCTGGGTATATATCTGGATACTTGTCTTTGCTGGAGACCGCAGATCACTAATATTAGTCGTAAAATATTTTCGTCGCTGCACTCTCTCAATAAATTGAAAAACTTTTTGCCATTGAAAGCTAAAATTACGCTCGTACAATCGCTCCTACTGCCGTTACTCGATTACGGTGACGTGTGTTGTGTGGATCTTACTCAAGCATTACTTAATAAAATGGAACGTCTGCACAACACATGTATTAGGTTTATCTTTGGTCTACGTAAGTACGACCATATTTCTTGTTTTCGGGATAAACTTAAATGGCTACCTATCCGTAAGCGTAGAGATCTATTCAGCATCCTTAACGAACCGGACACACCGCAATACCTGAAAGACAGCCTTACTTTTCTAGGCTCAATCCATGATCGAACTCTTCGCTCTTCTTCTAACTCAACCCTTTCCATCCCTTCCCATCACAGCTCTTTTGTCTCTAATTCGTTTGCTGTTGTAGCTGCAAATCTTTGGAATGACCAACCTTTAGGTATTAGGCAAGCTCCAAATCGAGTCATCTTCAAAAATATGGTTTAGAAACACTTTTTTTCTAACTAGATTGTCCCAAATTTATGTCTCTTTTTCATGTCCTCACTATCCTCAATTGCAGCAATGTCATATTTCAATTCCCTCATCATGTAAGTAGTTTTATTTTTATATTATTGTTTATTTATGCTGTAATTTATGTTTATATATATTTATATATTACGTATTTGTATTAGTATGTAATATTGTTATGTATGTATTAAGATACAGAAGTATACTGTTAAGAATAACTTAATTAATGATTGCTTAATTGCTTAACTTAATTAATTAATGAATGATTAATTAACCATCTATACTGTCTAAATGTCCTAAAGGTTTGGCTGTCAGACAATGCCTAGCGGCATTAAGTCCGCCGTTGTACATAGTGCAATAAAGTTTTTAAATAAATAAAACGTGTATTTAAATAATATTTTTAATATCCTACTTATATGATTTTTTAAAATATTTTCAAACATTTAACTATAGGTCTTTACAACAAGGTATTTATAAAATAATTTGGTTAGATTTTATAGCATCGTATCGGAATCACACTAATCATGTCATTCGATATTATAAATAAGTGTAGTTTCGTTTTTACGTCTCATCTTAATAACTTGTACAAATATTAGATATTATTGATTGTTAAGCATAGTAGACCGCCTCCGTGGTTTATAGTGATAACGGTGCTTGCGTTCGTCGTGGGTTCGATTCAGACTCGGGGCTAATTTTTTGTACGTTTTTCTGTACAATTTGCTTAGGTCTGGGTGTTTATACTGGGTGACCTTGAATGGTTTTACTTTAGGCTTATATGATACTCGCCTGATCAAAACCAACAACTTTTCCCAAGAAACCATATGTCGGAAATGACAAAAAAAATGGCTTCTCCATACAAATTTGCTATTTTGAAATTACCACTTTGTATGGAGAAGTCAAAAAAATATATAATTTCCGACAAATGGTTTCTTGAAAAAAGTTGTTTGTTTTGATCAGGCGAGTATCATATTAGCCTATCGTAAGACCATTCAATGTCACCCAGTATAATATGAATTTATTGAAAAGCAATACATAGGTAAACCTGTCTACAAGGTAAATTAAGGAGAGAGAATCAATAAACTTATTTTTGCAACTGGTATGTTCCTGTCATAAAGGATGTCAAGTTGGTATCAGAGTGGATTGTTAAGATAAGGTGTATATTACGGACGCGAAAATAACTTGAAGTTGTAATTGCGCAAGAAGTCTACTAGTGTAGTTAGAAATATACAAAAAATATACACCTGGACGTAAAAATGTACGTGACGCCACAAGGACACTAGAATGTATGAAGTGTGAATATCGACAGTTTTAAATTTTTTGAAAATATAAGTTGATTTTGACATACGTATGATAGATAAAAGTATGTATTCACTGTAACATTGACAATATAACAAGTAGAAATGATGGACGCCATAAGTCGTTTTCCCAGCCAGGACGCATGAACTATACAAGGATGTATATATATATATATATATATATATATATATATATATATATATATATATATATATATATATATATATATTATATTAAGTTATAGGATCGTCGTTTTTGTATATCAACACAGCTCATAGAACACAACGTCCTAAAACCTCCACTTATAGGTGGTAGGCGGACTGATTGTGGTAATTTGCCCAGTCTGCCGGGACGGGTAAGTATCCACCATTCTTGCCGATAAACCCAGTAAAGTGTATCCACACGTTTCGGGATCAGGCTCGAATTGCCGTCATACCCAGTCAAGCCGACATAGTGTTAGGGACTGATGTCAGTCATGAATCTCTGATTCTAGTCGCTAACATTCGTGGACCTCGCACTCCACTTACCATCATGTGGGCACAAGGTCACATGTCGTGCTAGTATAAAAAAAGGACATTAACCTTATACCATATTTATTTTTGGATTATTATGACACTAACAACATTTGCGTCTATTTTAATAGTTGTAAAGGATTATTTGCCAGTTCACCATCGATATTGTACTAGTACATCGGACAGAATAAAAAGAAGCAATATCCATTCTTTATCATGACAGCCCCAAGAACACAGAGTCCTAGACCTCCACTGTTGAAGATAAGCCTTACAGAATACGTTTCTGGAGAATTTGGCCTACACTCGCCACGCTGGGCAGACGGGTAGGCGAGGGCCTGATGTTAATTTTTGATGACAATTTATTAATAATTTTACAAATATGTATTAGTGGAACCGGCACGGACGGATTAACGTGCTCTCTGAGGCACGAGGTGGTATTGTAAATCTATGACAAATGTAGGGACGTAAGAAAAGTATTTTTCATTGGTACATGACGGGCCTCGAACCGCGTACCTTTTGGATTTTAAGGTAAAGCGTTTATACAACCGAGCTAATAATAATGTTTTAAGGTTACTTTGACATTTCTAGACCTTTTCTAAGTTCTGTAGAACTTTTACTGCACTTGTTCAGTCAGCCCCTTTTCCGTCCAAATATCTACTTAATTATCGCAGACCATTCTAGTCCCAAACCCTTTGCAATAAAGGCCAGAGTCGTATCATAAGTTTGTTGGCACTGGCGGCTGTTAATATTTGCTTTGGGGTGCGTTCGGAATTTATGGACTTATCTTTGAAGCGATCCTAAAATCACGTAATGTAGGAACAGTGTGTTTGTGTGTGTGATCGGAGATGTTTTCAAAGGATAGTTCAAATATCAGATTGTTTACTTTCTGCTCCAAAATAATATCATTCTAAATTTAGGCACCATTCTGTATCCAGCATCTACCCTAAAGCAAATATTCGGTTTAGAGAGCGGTGGTGGTTCGGTTGTAAGAACCTGTACCAAGAAGTAATACACCTACGTACATTTGTCATAGATTTACAACACCAGCGTGCCTCGGAGATCACGTTAAGCCGTTCGTTTCCATTAACTTTTTCAATTCAAATATTTTTATTTCACATATAATCCATATTCTTATATTTAACATATTAATATTACTTTACAATATATTTATTATTATATATATTTTTTTTTTTTTTTTAATTTATTTAAAACTTTATTGCACGAAGTACAAAGGCGGACATAATGCTCGTAGACATTTTCTGACAGCCAAACCTTGGGGACTTTGAACTATTATAGGTGGAATGAAAGAAATATTAAAAAATTGGGAAGAAAAATTAACAGCTTAATTATACATTTACATATTATATTGTTATATATACTATAATATCAATATACTAAATACTAATACATACATAATACTATACATAAACATACATATATACACTTACTAATATTGTGAGGAGCTTTTCAGATAGTGTAGATATACGAGTTTTTTAAACAAAGATCTGTTAGTTGCTTGTCTTATGTTTACAGGAAGATCATTCCATAAATTTGTGGCGACAACGACAAAAGAATTTGAAACAAATCCGGAATGATGAGAGGGGACTGAAAGAAGTGAGTTGTGAGAGGAGCGAAGAAATTTATCGTGGACAGATGAGAGATAGGCAAAACTGTCCTTGACTTATCGCGGTGTCGCACGATCGTGTAAAACTGAAAAAAGCATACAAAGAACTCTGAGATTTCTGCGACATCGAATAGGTAGCCACTTCAACTTAGCACGATATTCAGAGATGTGATCGTATTTACGTAAACAGTAGATGAACCGGATACATGCGTTGAGTAACCGATCCATCTTGTTGAGCAACATCTCTGAAAGATCGATGCTACACACATCACCATAGTCGAGGAGAGGAAGGAGAAGGCTTTGAATTAGGGTGATTTTAGCATTTAACGGCAGATTTTTTTCAAGTTTATTGAGAGAGTGCAGTGAAGCAAAAACTTTACTACTAGTTTTAGTAACGTGCGTTGTCCAACTCAGATTAGAATCTAGTAATCTAATAATTAATTATAACTATCTATAAATAAACTTAACCTAACTTCCCACCAGTACTGCAGTCCAGTGTTGCGCAATATGCCCCCCCACACTGCCTGCAACCACCTTTAGGATGCTATTGGGACTCCCGCATACCCGCGCCATCAGGGATGATACTTTCTTACGCATGATAGCGGGGAAGCCATCCGTGCGCATCTCAGCAAACATCCCGGAGGTACTACAGAATCTCGGGAGTCCCAACAGCATTCTAAAAGCGTGATCTTTACTGGCACCGTACAGCGAGCAAACCTACGGGACAGCATGTTGCTCCTGACCGCCAACGCACTGCGCTCCATTTCTTTCCAGTTCCACTAATATTGCTAATAAATTGACATCAGACCCTTGCCAACCCAGCGTGAGAAGTCTAGGACAATTTCTCCAAAAAACTAACTAACCTAACTTTACTGAAATAATTTTACACAGTTTCGATGTTCGTTCTTACATCAAAGTGCAAAATCATTGTAATAAATAATAATAATAAATATTTCCAGACAGGTCACACAGCGCCATCTAATTTCCGTGGTAAGCTACGAGGCTTATGTTACGGAAACTAGATGGTTGATAAACTACATATTATACTTATTTTTTTTGTAAATATATACATATACATAAACAAATTCTAATTCTAATTGTCGCCCTTTTCAACTGTAATCGTTACAATGGGGTGCATAAGGCAAAGCTTTTTGTAGATGTCGCTAGCGGCGATGGTACCTTGTTCTACACGTATGTCGCAGGTTTTTTAAATGTTTTTGTAGTGTTTTATTTTTATAACAAAAAAAAATATTTTAAATTAACGTTGCCTACCTTAAAAGACGAATTAAGAAAGCGCACACCGTCTTTAAAAAGAAAAAAGGTTTTATTAATAGAAAGGCAATTTTGAGATAACCATATCTTAGATTTCGCTTAGAAATCTCAAATTGTACACTAAAAAGTTGCTCACTTCGGCATATCCCTTTCAGCACGGACGATACCAAGCGTGCGTTATTACAAAAAATAATATAGACCTCTCGCCAAATTCTGTTTTACCGCTCCGAAATGGCCTATGAATTCGAGTAGTTCCTGCTCTCATCTAGCTATTTCGTAATTATCTGTATTAAATTGTAAGGACTAGTTAAGAAAAAACCATACAAAATTGTTTTTTATTTCCATTGGATTGCCCAACGCACGATAGTGCGCTAGCACATTAGAAAAGGACAACGCTAGGGGAGGATTTTTTTTACTATTTATATGAGATATTTTAGACATCAAGGATCTCAAAGTTATCAATAAAACTTTCATTATCTAAAATATATTTTATCGTGCTGAAAGGGATAATATTCAGAAAATAATAAATTTTGTAATAAAAATACAAGTTTTCTATGCAATCGACAGTTACATTAGGTACCATCTATCATGCGCCATCTATCGTGATAAAAAGTTAGTGATACACCCCATTACAGAGACTCACAGAGTTCAGCAGCCAATTCTGTTAAAACACAGATAAGGTCATGCGTGGAATACTGTTCTCACCTCTGGGATGGCTCTGCTAAGTATCTTACAGATGCTCTTAATGTCCTGCAGGGACGGGCGATTCGGATAGTAGACGACACTTCGCCTCTCTGAGCGTCTTCTACAAGCTATACCACTCTTCTTCTCTATTCCGCAACCAAACAACACGCACAGGCCAAAATATGCATCCACATGCCTACTATACAAACTATCCTTACTATTAAATCCTGCTAAAGATATGGAATGCTCTCCCAGCCAGTGAGTTTCCCCACTCATATAACCTGGGGTCCTTCAAGCGAAGCGTGAAAAAGCATCTTGTTGAGCCGGTATAGTGGTAGAGACTGATGCCGGTTGTTAGTGGCTGGCGTTAGTTGTTCCCATTCTTAGATCTCGCGTCATATCACATGTGTTTAGTATTTTTTAAAAAACGTAAGACTTGCGTTTTTGCGCTAAAAACTGGGCTTGAGAGCTCATCAAGGCAAGATTCAAGAAAATCCATGCTAGCCGGGCTGGGTAGACTGTATTTTTTTTTATATTTCTATTCCTACACGATGCGCACGAAGATGGGCACTAAACGAGCTTATTACACTCAACAATAGCTATTATGTCAGTCAGTATAAAACAAAACAAGTCTTACGACACGACGAGCGGCTAAGGTCACTAAATTGTAACATTGACACACCCGCCAGTACACTGGGTGTATGTACATGAAGTGCACGCACACTAGCGCGTGTGTGACGAAATGTGACGTCACGCCGCACGCGAACACACCCACACGCGCACGTGCTGCGCGCGCCCAAGTGACGCGCATCGTGCACACACAGACGTCTACACACAACACCAGCGCTGATGTAAACAATGCACAGACCTTATAATCAACTAGAGTTGCGTTCGGATAGCTGTTCATTTCAAGTTCAAAATTTAATTATTAAATACAAAACCTTAAATTAAATAAACTATATTACAACAAAATCTAAATTTAACCTAAAAATAATAATAATACATAGAAAATAAGAATTAAATACTTACAAAAAAAATAGCTCCTCCAAATCGCTGTCTTGTGGCATGGTGCCCAATACACTAGCAGCATTTCCCCTTTGAATTAAGATACCTACTTAATTTTTGGGAGAAAGCCCTATTGTCACCAGAGACGTCAATGAGCCTTGGAACAATTTCTTTATAAAATGCTTTCAGTTCCGATCCCCACGGGCCCATCCTTTCTACAGCAAACGTCGACAAAAGTAACTATTGCAAATCGTTTCATATTTTCGACGCTTGCTGATCTGTGCTTAAACGCTTTTTTGATCTCGTCTGTTTTTTTAAGACATTTTGAACATTTTATATACAAGGCTCACTTCACATATTTTGCTATCCTAACGGCTTGAAGCGTGGAGCGGTGTCGGTTTCAAATTTCAATTTTAATTTAATTTTAAGATTAGTTTAGTGCACACAGAAAATAACTAAAATACTTTTAAACTTTGCTGTAGAAACTCTGAGCCCATGGAGTCCAAGCGCAAAAAAGTTTTTAATGACATAACACCGCGTCATGTCGTCTTCTCCCGTGATAATAGCGCTGGCTTTTTCTTCGCCTAAAGAATCAACATAGCAATTCAGGGGGGAAATGCAGCCAGCGTTCTTGCCACCTTTCGACGCGGACGGGATTTATATCCCTATCCGTAGTATTATTGTTAATTTAATTGTATATTTTGTAAATATTATTTTTGAATAAATGCATTATAATCTTTAAAATCAGTTATATCCTAAAAAAGTATGATCTCAAATATTATTTCTGTAATGCATTTTCGTAATGGTAAACCCTAGCAAGTGTAAATATAGCTTATTTTGAACGCCATTAGAATTAAAAGTTTACTTAAAAACCATTGGCTATGACAAATTAACAAATGACATTTCCGCCGTTTCCATAGCTAATTGTTGCCTTCTACTTAAAAACAAATACAGCTTGTTTTTTTTTACCGAATTTTATATGTAAACCATGGACAAACGCCAAGTCGAATGACTTTCAAAGCGAAATAAAATCAAAATATGCGATATGAACAAAATAAATCGTTAACAAGGGCTTTTCGAACGCACCTTTAGCATAGAGCTCACACACACGGACGCACTACCAATACAATCTGGCGCCTATTAGATACACTGAGTTCTTACAGCCTGTCGTACATTGCGTGTTATTATTGAACCAAACACGCTCTCACGTATTAAAAACAAGCAATGTACGGGGAAGTTCTGTAATGAACGCCAATGCCTGTAAACAAACTGGTTTTCAACATGGCGCCCCACGCACACTGGCAGTAGAGTATTTGTGGGCGCGACGGGTATGAAAAGTGGGCCATCATAGAGCACAAATGCGATATAATAACAAATTCTTGTTTATTTTTAATTTGACACAAGTCTGTTTGTTGTTCAGCTGGTTTTACACGTGTCCGCTTCTGCAACTCGATTGCCTTGTTTTTATTCGTACTAATTCGTTTACATTTTAATTGGAGAAAGCCTGACTAGTTATTCATTTATTACTAGCACTGGTCAGCTAAATAACGTCATATCCAATCCTGGGTTCCATCCAAGTCCAATTATAAAATATTCAATGATACAACTCCTTCGTTGCATGCTCGACTCACTGTTCTCGTAGATCTCGTGAAAAGTCATACGGACTAAAATCCTATACCCGTCTGCTTTATTTATTCATTTATGTTACATTTAAGTAGTTATTTTTCTACTTAGGTAGGTACATTGGTCTAAATAAATTATTAGTTAGTAAATCATCCTTATTTATAACTTTAATTCAATAGTTTTTATTTCTTTATACCTACCTGTATGTAGGTAGTTTAGCGTGTTTTTTTGTTAATTTTAGTTTTTTATTTATATTTATGTTATATTTAAGTAGTTATTCTTCTTTTAGCATGAGTAAGTTTTTATTTTAGATACCCGATTGTATAAATTAATTGTTAGCTTATATTATTTTTTAGTTTGTATTCTCCATTAACTGTGGTTTATCAAATTAAATAAGTCTGAATCGAGTGAGAAACGCGTTGGTGGTGCTTTCTTGCAGGCATCGAGGACTAACTGCATATAATATAGCATAAAAAAATTGTAGCTGCCTCCGTGGTCTAGCGGTTAAGTCCGTGGATTAGACTCGGAGGTTACGGGTTCGATTCCTGGTCGGGACACAAAAATATTTATTAATGTAAATGTATTTATTTACATATTATTTAATTTATTTGTGATATTTCTCGAGTTTGGTACGCTAGAGACATCGACGAGCTTGCCACTTGTCATGATTGGCCATAGTAAAGTTGGCTAAATGTGAATCCGCTTATTTATAAGCGTGGTTTCTGACCACCCGAAAGGGAAACGGTCGTAATGATACTTTTTTTTTTTTTTTACTTTAAAAATTTGCAATTGTGTCAAAGCCCGTTGTCCGTCAGCGCGCATGCCTGGGTCTTATTGTCCTTCTACTATGTATGACCTATAGCAGTAGAGGCACAGGCTGATAATGATAATGATGGTTATAGTATAGTATCATCACGACCGTTTCCCTTTCGGGGTGGTCAGAAACCACGCTTATAAATAAGCGGATTCACATTTAGCTAACTTTCTATAGGCCAATCATGACAAGTGGCAAGCTCGTCGATGACTCCAGCGTACCAAACTCGAGAAATATCACAAATAAATTAAATGTTTTTTTTTTTGTGTCCCGACCAGGAATCGAACCCGGTACCTCCTAGTATAAATCCACGGACTTAACCGCTAGACCACGGATGATGGTTGCTCGCAAGAAATATGTAGGTGCCATAAAAATTAGATAAAAACCTAGGTTCGTGTGTAGAAGATATAACCAGCGGATGTGTGCTGCGAGTATCTCATCGTAGGGGTGTTCAATTTTCGGCTTTATTTCGAATGTGGTTGAGTGGAAAATATTAACAACATTACTTCCCCACTATAGGTCCATAAATAAAGCCGAAATAGCTCGCAACCCGACATGAACTGTTATTACTCGTAAATTTATGTCATTTTGGGCAAAAATGACCGGTTTGAATGAACGCTTTTTATGTTAACGGTTGGGAACGCTCCAGTACTCAGTACAGGCTACAAAGATAAAAAATTTACGATGAAAATGCTTTCGTTCTTTTTTAATATTAGTCCCGTTAGTATATTTTGTAAATTTCGTTCCCGATCAGCTTCGATTCCAACTCCTACTTTAGCCATTAATTTATGAAAAACCGTACAGCAGAAATGGATGACTTTTTTTTATAGCATCTCTACACAATAACAAGAATTTACCTCAAAGGCGCAACCCGGATTCCCCCCGCACTTTTCTCTGATTCCGCTCCTTTTGGGTTATGGAGTACTATACTAAAAAGTTTCCAAATTGCCTCAGGTATTTTAATTACAAAGAGTCATCCGGTTGGTTTATCCAGACTGAAATTACGCACCATTGCTTAAACTATTAAGCCGTTCTACGTTCTGCTAAGATCCTCCAGGGATCTGGCCATTATGACTACATATACATAACTATTATTATTAATTTTTTTTCACATTTTTTTATAATTTTTCATAATGTTTAGTTTGTTTTTAATGTCAATTTTTTATGTAATAGAATATTAATAGTTATCCCTTTAAAATATTGTACAACACAAGTACTTAACTTTGGGCATTCTATAATTATATATCCTATCCGTGGATAACGGTGTTAATTGTATAATTACCTGTACTATGTAATCTATATTTGTATTGTATCCTTATTGTACAATTGTTTGTTATTGCAAAAAAAATAAAAAAAATAATAATATGTCATCCGCGAATCGGAGTGCGAGATGTATTTTTAATTGACTATTGCCGCAGATTCTCCAGTACAGCATCTTTGAAAGACATCACGTTGTAGCTAAACAGTTTCGGCGATATAAACAACAACCAATTAATTGTTATTAAAAGTCTAGTTTCTACATAAATCAATGTCTGCTAGGTTATATTTAGGTTATGAAAGTAACCTTTGGCCTGACCTGCCGCGGCGTGACCTACTTTCGTCGAAATAGGTCAATAGCAAGGTTCAAGGCGTCCTCGTTGAAAAGGTCGTTTACATTTTCATTATAATTTTTATAGGTTTGATTGTTTATAAATACAACGATGGTTTCAGGGTATTGTTGGGGTTGCCACGCTTTTGCAGTGCATCCGGAATGTTTGCAAATAATGGTGTTAATAGTTTTTCTGCTATCATTCGTAAACGCAATGCATCTCTAGTCAATTGAATTAGATGCAGCTTAAGGTCATATCGGATAAAGTTAACTGTCCAATACAGTGTCACTTTATTAATTAAGCTTAACCGTGACTGACAAATACACTTGTACAAATAAGTATAAATAATATATATATATATATATATATTATTGTCTTTAAAGGACATTGTACAGAATACATCAGCCCTAAACACGTAATTTATTTGCATAATACGAGGGGCGTTCAAAATATTCTCGGTATTGATACGTTACAACCTCTTTTATATATATATTTGTTACTGGCCGCTAAGATTCATCCATTGACATTAAAAAAAAGTAAAATTGGAACCGAGATGTTCTTTTGTTTTTCTGCAATTGCCGAACAAACATGAACACCATGAGCGAATTAACAATTTTAACGAAATTAGAGCACCGATCCGTCATAAAATTCTTGACAAAACAGGGTAAAAATCAAAAAACCATAAAAGAGGAAATGGATTGTGTTTACCGTGAGTCTGCTCCTTCTTTATCTACTATTCAAAAATGGTCAAGCGAATTTAAGCGTGGAAGGGAGAGTATTGAAGATGACCCTAGACCTGGCCGGCCTGTAGTGGCTACCTCACAAGAAAATATTGATAAAGTGGAAAAACTTATATTGGAAGACGGCCGAGTGAAGGTAAAATCTATAGCTCAAGTAACCAATCTCTCTATTGGTACCGTACATGACATTATACATGACCATCTTAATATGTCAAAAGTAAGTGCAAGATGGGTTCCGCGAATGCTGACGCTTCTTCAAAAGGATATGCGTGTGGCTTGCTGTTCAGATTTTATCGACCTGTGTGGTGAAAATCCCGATGAGGTGCTGCAAAAAATAGTTACTGGAGATGAAACCTGGGTTCATCATTATGACCCAGAGAGCAAACAGGAGTCCATGCAGTGGCACATTAAGGGTTCAGCTCATCCCAAGAAGTTCAAGGTAATCCCGTCAGCTGGCAAGGTCATGGCCACAATATTTTGGGATTGTGAAGGAGTTTTGCTTATCGATTATAAAGAAAAAGGTGTAAATATCACAGGGCAGTACTACGCTAACGTTATACGTCAATTAAGAGATGCGATCAAAGAAAAGAGGCGAGGAAAGTTAACCAAAGGTGTTCTGCTTCTGCATGACAACGCCCCTGTCCATACTGCTCATATTGCCAAGGCAGCTATTGTTGAATGTGGGTTTGAAACTGTTACTCATCCACCCTATAGTCCGGACTTAGCCCCAAGCGACTTCTTTTTGTTTCCCAATCTTAAAAAGGATCTGCGTGGAAATAAATTTTCTGACGATGAAGCGTTGAAGACGGCCGTGGAGGAGCATTTTTACACCAAAGATAAAAAATATTTTTATGAGGGATTAAAAAAAATAATTGATCGATCTTATAAGTGTATGAACATAGGGGGGGAGTATATTGAAAAATAAAAATATCAAACTTTTCGTACTTGTTTGTTTTTATCCACATACCGAGAATATTTTGAACGCCCCTCGTATATGTTCATAACAGAGTTCATAACCGAGTTGGTGATCATCAAATTCCAGATGCTGCAGAATTTGATGCTTTACTTGGAGTCACTCGCGGCATTATAGCCCAAACACGTCGGGTAAAATATGGGAGTCCACAGCGCGGGAAAACCACAAAAAATAAACTGCAACTTGTGCCCCATATTTAAAGTCCAATTTATCGTTTTCCATAATTATTCACATTGTAGCACATTATTAAATCAACTAAATACAATTCAATAATCATAAAAAAAAATGTTTTTTTTAAATTTAATATTAACATCTCTTTTACCCCAGCATTAAAATATAATTTAATTAAATAGTCAATTGGTTAAAGTTTATGTATGAAATAATTACAAAGCACTATTTATACGATTAGGTTCTTTATTATGACCATGTACTTTATTATAGATAAAACACTGGATTTCAAATTGGCGGGATCGAAACTATGTAATCATTAACGTAAAAAAAAGTTTTTGCCAATTGTCGTTATGCTAGGGTAAAATAAATAAAATTAATTACAGATTATGAAAACACAATACATTAACTATCAAATGAAATATAAACCATTACGGCATGCATATATAGAACATTTTATTGGGCCCATTTTCATCTCATTTTAGTTTACTAACTTTAAAGTAAGCCATTGTTACTAACATAGGTATACTAACAAAAATGGATTGTAATTATCTTTTAAATTAAATATATTATTATTTGCAAAAGTGCATTAAGAGGAAACCTCTTAAAGTTACGCTTTTGCATCCATCTCGCTTGCACAATTCAACATTAGTTTTTTTAAATTAAAATAATAATAATAATAAATATTTCCAGACAGGTCACACAGCGCCATCTAGTTTTCGTGGTAAGCTACAAACAAGGCTTGTGTTACGGAAACTAAATGGTTGATAAACTACATATTATACTTCTTTTTTTTTTGTAAATATTATACAAATTAACACCCAGACCAGAAATGTACACTTTGCGAAATCAACTTTCTAGGTTATAAAATTACGGACATTATGATAACTGCAAGCTACATTTTTTGCCCGTAACATTATATACCGCGTGTAATTGTCATAAGAGCAAATATTTTTTTACAGGTGTCAAGTTCTACACTTCTATTTGAAATTAAAAAGGTAACTTTTATTTAAAGATAAAAAAACAATCCGAAAAACAAAACACTAGTGCATGGTGAATAAAGCCGCGATATGCATCGTGATAAATACCTAAAGGCTGGGGAGTGTTATTATTATTATTAAAATTGATCTCGCCTACAGAGACGAAATAGAAAGAGAAAGAACTACGTAAATCTACCAGATCTTCGTTTAAAAAACTCGTATATCTACACTACCTGAAAAGCTCCTCACAATATTAGTAAGTGTATATATGTATGTTTATGTATAGTATTATGTATGTATTAGTATTTAGTATATTGATATTATAGTATATATAACAATATAAGATGTAAATGTATAATTAAGCTGTTAATTTTTCTTCCTATTTTTTTAATATTTCTTTCATTGCACCTATAATAGTTCAAATTTGTCCCCAAGGTTTGGCTGTCAGAAAATGTCTACGGGCATTAAGTCCACCTTTGTACTTCGTGCAATAAAGTTTTAAATAAATAAATAAATAAATGTTTGCGCGATCGTCGACCTCTCGCTACCTACTTGATTAGGCTCAGCATGAGTGGCGATATTTTTAGGATAACTTCTCTGCACCGTAACTTAAGATTTAATTACTGAATAATAAAAATAAAAACACGTAATTCTTTATTTTTATTCTAGATTATAATATAAAAATATTTGCTATGTAATAATTTCCACGCAATATAATATTATATGTTTAAACCGTTTCTTCGGGTCGTATCGTTACTTTATTATTTTTTAATAGGCGGACTGATGGTGGCAATTTGCCCAGTCTCCCGGCGCTGAGAAGTATCCACCGTTCGTGCCGATAAATCCAGTAAAGTGTAGCCACACGGTTTGGGTTCAGGCTCGAATTGCCGTCATGCTCAGTCAAGCCTCATAGTGTTAGGGACTGATGTCAGTCATGAGCGTGTCTGACTCCAGTTGACCTTGGTGCAAGATCACATGTCATGTTAGTATTTAAAAGAATATTTTAACAATTACTGCTTGTTACATGTAGATTGTGCTCATGGTGTGTAGGAAACTTTGAAGTATCATTTCCCGCGCTTTTGATATTCAGCTCGCGGCAACTCACAAACGCAACTTTCCAAATTCAAGAGCCTACACTCAAAAGATGCTTTGACATACATTTTTAAAATCCGAATTAAGCAACGGTGTATGTACTTATACGGTTAAAATCATTTTAAATGCCAAAATATGCAACCCCATGGTATCGTATAAATTTGAAAACTTACATCTGTCACACGCTGAAGATGTGGAATGCTTTCCCAGCCAGTGTGTTTCGCCCATTTCTATAACCTGAAATCCTTTAAGAGAAGTGTGCAAAAGCAACTGGATAGGCCGGCATAATGGTCTAACTTATAGTATGTCAATGCCCCTTTACAGCAGCTATTATCTTAACTGACATTTATATTTTTACAATTGTGTCTGTCTTAGCTTAAGCTTTGTGACAATGCCTATTTAGCTATAATTTTAAGCGTTATTTTGTATTTGAATTTTGTAATAAAATAATATATTTTATTATTTCTCTTCCCAAATAATGGTTATCATGTACTGCTCCAGATACACCAATATGTACTATAAAATGATATTGTATTAAGTCAATATTGTAAAAAAATACGTGTAAAAGTGCAGTATACATCTCTTTTTGTCCTATGCCTACTTGCAAAAATAAACGAATTTAATTGAATTGAATGGTAGGGACTGATGTCGGCCGTCAATTGCTGGCGTCTTGGACCTCGCGTACCGCTTACCATTAGATGGGCGCAATATTACATATCACGACAGTATATAAAATATATATAATCTCCTGGTTTTATGATAGTCATACATAAAAGCTTTCTATTATAATTTAATTTAATATTATTATTTTTTGTCAAATTTATAGCTTCATTTAGACTATGATCGCTGCTATTAACTTGTCAAATTGTGCGTTTGGCATTTTCTGAATACACTAATTATTAACGATAAATGTATTAAATTTTAAAAACTTGTGTTTTTTATAAATTAAATAAGATAGTGGCCATCACACATTGATTTCGAAAACAATAAAAAAAAAACAAACTAAACTATTTGGACTTGAGAACTTTTGCCTAATGACTCTTCAACATCATTCCAAACTCGTCGCATGTGGGTTCGTTAGGGCCGGTTCACAAGGGCTACATGTTCGTAATTTAAATAATTATAATTCCTCGACGTAACGAATTTATTGTGTAAATTAAATTAGTATTAATTGAATATTGCATCAATGTTACAACACCTCTCCATTTTATTTTTTATTTATTTAATCTGATTTGGATAAAGCTAATAAGAATGTTTTGACTAAATTTGGCAACAAAAATAATTTGAAACAAAAAGTTTTATTCGAATACAATAATTAAAACAAAAAAAAAAAAAACAAAAGCTTACGTTTTAAAACATAAATGACTATTAATAAAAATAAACCTAATTAATAAATAAAAATATAACTAAAAACTAAAATGAAGAAAAAACAAAATAAAAATTATTATAAATAAAAATTTGCTCCATATCGCTGCCAATGGGCAAAGTGCCAAGGATACAAAGAGTTAATTTAAAAAATTAAAAACCCGTCTGCATAAAAAAAAACTATATATATATATACATATATATACAAAATAAAAATCCTAATCGAAACCCATCGCCAAAAAGTATATGTCTATTTTTTTATTATGCAGTCAGGATTTTTTTATATTTTTTAAATTAACTTTTTTTATTTTAAACTTTTTAGTTTTAGCGCAATTCGTATTGTAGGTATGTAAATACTGGCGGTTAATGGTAGTCAAAATACAAAATAATATACAAAATTGACATTATTTTTTTTATGGATTAATCTACACTAAGTTTTTGCGTTTATATGATATTATTACATCTTATATAAAGAAGCCGACAGACGCATTCGACCTAAAAAAGGTCGCTGGTGGGGGTTGGATGAGGGTAGCGAGAGATCACGTTAAGTGGCGGGCCTTGTGGGAGGCCTACATCCAGCAGTGAAGAGATACAGGCTCTTGATGATGATGATGATGATTACATCTATATTATAGGTATATATCTACATTGAAAATTTAAATAAGAATAGTTGCTAATTATTAATTAATTTAATTATTGGACATGAAATCGAAGTTTAGGCATTGCAAAATAAATAAAAAACACAAAATAATATTATACTAATAATTAAATCACTTATTAGTACTAGTTATAAATAAATAAATAAATAAATAAATATTTCCAGACAATCACACAGCGCCATCTAATTTCCGTGGTAAGCTGCGAGGCTTGTGTTACGGAAACTAGATGGTTAATAAACTACATAATATACTTTTTTTTTTTTTTGTAAATATATACATATTATACATATAAACACCCAGACCGAGACAAATTATACAATGTACAACTTGCCCCCGGTGGGAATCGAACCCACGACCTCCCGAGTTTACGGCAACGTCTGTTACCACTAGACCACGGAGGCGGTAAATTAAATATACGATAAACATCATAAAAATAATAATACTTAAACTACATTAAAAAAAAAAAAATCTTACATACACTACATAGACTAGATAACTAATTATATACATACACTACGTAAACGGGAAATATATATGTACTTATATACACAATAATATGCGAACATTTAGATCCTTAATTATTTTTATGAAGCCCGATACGTTGGTCTGACCAGATCCGAACCATACTTAACACCCCAGTCCACAGTGCGCTGCATGCCGCCGTGTGCAGACCCGGATGGCGCAGCATCGTCCGAGACAAAGTAATCCGTGGAGGGGGTCACGACCCTCAGCATTGAGGAAAACGACGCAAATATAAAAAAAAATATTAAAAAATTGTACAAATTATTTCCAAGCATACCATTCTAATGTAACATCATAAATATCAATTTGAATCGGATAACTGCAACACGCATATTAGTTAATTGTTTTAATAGTCATATTGCATCAATAACATGTTCAAAATAAATTGTTCACAGTAAGGACGGCGTGTTTGCGATAGGGTTAGCAAACTTACGCAAATGGGCCTTTAACTTGACATAGGGAATCATACAGTATTTGGTTGGGTAGGGAGAGAAGTAGAATGGTGGATGGTGAGCGTATTATCGCGCAATAAAATAAAAAATGGAGGCTCCTTTTCTTAAACCAGATATTGTGGGTCGCAAGCCCGAGACACCATTCTTCTCATCTCTTACCCACACACGATGGATACGGCACCCGCACGGTGAATCCATGGAATGCTTAGAAATTTGTCTTCTTTTTTTCGGTCACACAGAAAAAAAACTTTCGTTCCTCCAGTTTTAAACGACCTAGTAGTTGGCTTAATGTGAACTCGCTCCTCACTAAAGCGTGGTTTCATACTAACCTGTTTTTTTTTTTCATTAAACTTAAATTAGTAGGTAAGGTTAAGTCTTGTTTCAAACGGTGTTATTTTTTTTGTTATGTTAACGGATTTTAAGTAATTTAAAATAGCTATTTATATAAAAATGAATGTCTGTGTGTATGTATGTTCCCTATGCATTTCAAAACTACTTGACTGATCGGGATGAAACTTTTGGAATATATTGTGTGAACATCGGCGAAGGTTTCTGACATAGTACTACTGTTGTCTGATAGGTGGCGCGCATCAGCGCCTGTCAAACAATGATGGTTGTCATATATTCATGCGTGCGTTCAGAAATATATATCACGCTTCTTAAATATAAAATTAATGACAGTTTGGGTGATATTGACGCGAATTACTCCATGAAAAGCATCAAATTCTGCAACACTTTAAATTTAATGATCCCCAATTTGTGTGTATTCTTTAAAAAAGCTTTTTTTTTTTGGTTCTCTTCTCCCGATGGATGATGAATGAGATGATAGGGAAGGCAAAGGGTCTAGCCCATACAGCCAAGTCTGACGTAATATATCTTTGTTTTTCATGAATTAATGAGGTCGTCATCAAATTCCAAATGCTGCAGAATTTGATGCTTTTCTTGGAGTCACTCGCGGACCATCCACTGCTCAAACACGTCGGGTAAAATATGGGAGTTGACAGCGCGGGAAAACCGCAAAAAATTAACTGCAACTTGTGCCCCATATTTAAAGTCCAATTTATCGTTTTCCATAATTATTCACATTGTAGCACATTATTAAACAAAACAACACCACTTTTGACCAATAATATCCACAGTAAATTAATTTACAAAACAAAAACTTGCACTGGACATGTTCACGCAAAATGGCGCGAAGAACTCTCTCTCTTTAAAGAAGCTTAAATAAAAAATAAAATGTTTTTTTTTTCATTTCAATTCAAGCCATAGAAAATGGTTGAAATCGTCGTTTAAATCTATAAGTCTGATATACTCCCCAATTATATATACTACCCAATTATAGTAGAAAGGCACTTATTAGATCGATGGGGTACTTTATTTATTCATCCTTAAGGAATAATTATTTCATTGTTGGTAACCCTAAGTATAGTTCGTGGGCAAAGTGGTTTTGCTCCATAATTTATTTCCCCCGACCTTAACTATAGTGTATAAGTCATACGTTTCCACATTCATACAACATTTATCAACATTGCCGTGTTTAGCGAAATCAATAGTCAAAGCAAACGAGGACAACATAAGACAGACAGACACGCCACCTAACGTCAACTAACGAAACTTCTAACTTTTATAGATCTACAATTTAAAAAAAAAACAACTGAGCAATGCAGGAGCTAATGTCAATCTTGAGGCTAGAGTTTTTAAGATTACAATTGTATGCAACTATAATAGCGCCATCTATGATCGACTAGAGGAACTGTCTAATGGTCAATTGAGAAATAATTGCGAGCCAATGGCAACCTTATGATTAGTGTTTTAAGGCTATAATTGTGTTCAACTATAATAGCCAGCCAGCCCTGGCCAGAGCGTGGCGAGTGTAGTTCTCTTCCAAATTCGCCAGAACTCGATTTTTTTTTTCGATGGTAATTCTATGAATGGGCAAGGTCCATGAATGTTAGTAACTAATTACACACTCATAACTGACATCAGTCTTTAACACTATGCTGGCATGACTGACATGACGGCAATTCGAGCCTGATCTTGAAACGTGTGTACCTATACACTTTACTGGGTTTATCGACACGAACGGTAGGTACGAGTAATTACCCGCCCCGGCAGACTGGGCAATTTACCTCACAGATGCTCTCAATGTCCTACAAAGGCGAGCTGTTCGAATTGTGGACGATGCCACTATATCTGGAACTCTTGAATCCCTGCAGCTTCGCCGAGATGTAGCTTCTCTGAGCGTGTTCTACCGGCTATACTATGGTGAGTGCTCTGAAGAGCTCTATAACCTAATTCCTTCCTCTCCATTCCGCAACCGAACCACACGCACAGGTCAGAATATGCACCCACATACCGTAGTCACTATCCCTTCGCGTACCTATAAATTTGGTGACTCATACATCTGTCGCACAATAAAGATGTGGAATGCTCTTCCAGCCTCTGTGTTTCCACTTTCCTATAACCTGGAGTCCTTCAAGCGAAGTGTGAAAAGGCATCTAGTCAAGCCGGTATAGTGTTAGGGACTGATGTCGGATACAAGGGTCTGATTCCAATTGCTAACATTCATGGACCCTGCGCGCCACTTACCATCAGGTGGGCGCAGGGTCACATGTCGTGCTAGTAAAATAATAATAATAAAAAATAAAAAAAACCACCATCAGTCCGCCCACCAACTATTTGAACAGTCCTAGGAGCTGTGATGATGACAATAGCGCTATGTATGATCAACTTCTAGAATATTCCGTGGAAATTAATTTAAAACTTTTTTTACCATGTACAATGTAGGTGCATGATATAAAAAGTTTAAGCCTTCGTCGGTCCCGGTACCACTAATACCAACAAATTAAGACTCGCCAACCCGTCTAGAGTTTAATTGTTTATTCTGTCACAACCATACCGTCATGATCGTAGAACAGTGACGGATCTGCTATATTTAAAATTTTCATGACGGCCATTCAAAGTTAAATAACCGTTTTTTTGTCACTTCTTTTTTAAGTTAATACTAGTCTCATAAAAAGTGCAAACCTTCTAGATTTCATTTTGGAGCCCTTTCTAATATTTGCACTATAAATTACAGACCACAAACAATATAAAACTATACTTATATAAAATCAGATTTTTTTAAATCCAACACTGTTCTACGATCATAACGATACATTCCCACCGGAATTCAGTTAAGTCAATAGTTATTGTTGTGCACAATTTATAGTATACACATTGAAATAGAATTTGAGTTGTCCTGCCTGGAGAGTTTTATGGAACTATAGGCAAGGAACAGAACTGGAGGTTAATGTAGCATTTGAGTTGAGATACCAACACAAAACTAAATACAAATTCTTAAATTATTATAAATAAAATTAAATACTAGTTGCAGCTGTAAGGGCCTTGTAACACTTAAAATTAATTAATTATATTCTAAATGTATAAATAAAAATTATATAAATATATATAGGTATATAAATGTTCAAATTAAATTAAGCAGCTGTCATTGTCAAAATATATATTAATAATAATTATTATGATGTCATAATCTATACTAGTTGTAGCGGCTGTATAAGGGCCTTGTCTTATAATATATATATATATATATATATATACTATAGCTTTCAAATGACGAGTGTAGGCCAAATTCTACAGAAATTTTTGGAATGCCCATCTCCAATAGTGGAGATTTTAGTTCTGGATTTAATTTTTTATATATTTATGATTGTTATATTATTTTATTATTATTTCTTTAATTAAATGACATTATTATTTCTTTTTTAAATTTTCATTGCTTTTATTTATTTATTATTGTTATTGATTTACTACCTTATTCTTTGACATACCAATTTTTTTATTATTATTATTTTCCTTTTGACATATTTCACTGAAATGAAATAATTTAATTGAAATGACAATGTCATTGCTAAATCACAATAAGCATGCTGTGTACACTGCTTTTGGATTGCAATCTAAAACTTAAGAAATTGCTGGAAAATGTGAACTGATTGTGATTGTGATCTGTTTGTGTACCTATAGTAAATAAATAAATAAATAAATTTTAAATTGATCCCTCCGGAAGAACACATAATTTGGCTACAGGCTTTATTAATTCCAATAACTAACAAAATCGTGATTCGGAATTAATTCGCGTTCATCAGGCGAATTGTAACAAAAAGCTTCTCAAAATATGCATTCTCAAAAATTTATACGTTTAAAAAACGCGTTTGCCTACAGTTCTCATGCTAAAATCACCGAGCAACCGGAATTTAGTATATTTGATTTAAAAAACATCATGCATGAGGGTAAATAATCGTTCACGAGATTCCAATTTTGAAAATTGGAATAACCACACGATTTATGAATATAACGCGCTAGTTCGTTGACTCTTTGATGCTGTTTTACCCTTTGAGTTAATTAGTGGTGAGGTGCTGTTTTGTTTGTAGGACGACGATAAGAAAACAAAATTCTAGATCTTCAATGCTGAATATGTTTTGAAAATTTGGCAAGGAAAATTATTGATTGCTAATTATATTTAGCTGTATTATAGAGTATTCCCCGTAGATAAAAAGAGCGCTGCCGGCCGGAACTTACGCCCGCGCCGTCTTTAATGGCGATCATACCACAGATATAGATCTAACTAGATTACGCGAGTCCCTGCATTTGTATGAAAACCAAGCGTGCCACTTTTGTTGTACCTACTGTGACGTCACAAGAGCATTTTAGTGATGGGAATCTCCAGTCCGCGCGAAACCGATATAAAATAGTTCCGACGTTGACAACGTATACTGTTTATTGTGTAATATTAGAGATTTTTAAATTTTAGAGAAGGGTTCCGGTGTATCGAGCCGCGACCACAATGTCAATCTACTAACTCCATCATTAGTTGACGTTTTCAGTACATCAATAGTCGGTATTGCTTTTGTAGTCAGTCGTCGAAACTTTTTTGTTTCCTTAAAACTGCCCTCAATAAAATGAACAGAACAAATTCGACTATGTTTTGTTGGAAACCAATTTTCATGCCCCGTCGTCGCTTCAATCCATTTCATTTTAACGTTAGGGTCACTTGGAAACCTGTAATTATAATTAATAATATTCTGAATTAAATCACTAACAGAAACTAATTGCAATAAAAAAAAATATTATGTGTCACAAAATATCCCAAGGCGAACATTATAATTCCTCTGTTTCCAAAATCGATTTTCGAATGGAGCAAGTGTACAACACTATTTGCTTCATTTGACAGAAAAATGATAATAGTGACCCTACCAAGAAGCTTCGCGACGAATGAAAGTATCGATAGTTCCATTTTTATTGCGTGTTTTAGTAAACAGGCTCTACAACTTTGCAACTTTAAAAGCGGCAATGTATTATGAACATGCGGTGCACACTCAGTTACGTAGTTTTCTTAGTAAAACCCACAACAAACATAACGTGCATAAAATAATTGATTTTAAAATAAATGAGACACAATTTAATTACAAAATTACTTACCGATGAAAGGAAACGTTTCCATTATTCCGTCCAACTTTTCTTGTAGAGTTTTTACAGTTCAATACCGCACAGTGAGGCATTTCTTAGATTTATATTGACGTCCGTTACCGACAACGCGGACCGCAGACTAAATGAAACCGCATCGAAAGAGGTGCATTGCACTTCCGTTTGGCACGCGAAGTACATACACTCGAGTCATCTAGTTAGATCTATATCTGTGGATCATACACACTACTGTCCACCACCACCAACGGGACGTGTGTGGGAATAGACCTGTGCAGTTTTTCGTTGTGGCGCCGGGGCAAGATCAAAAATCAATTGTGACACCGTACGGTGTACCTGTACGTTAGTGCAAGTCACCTGTGCAGATCGCGTCAGTTTTTTTCTAGTGTCTGTCCATTCTGAGATAGTTTTTAAAATCATCAGGTTAGAATTTTAATTCATTCAATAAGTTAACGTTTTTCCTTTTTAATAACCAATGCTTGCACCACTTTTTTCGTTTTATTTTCACTGTTTTTTTTTCTTCAAAACTAAAGCAAGGCTTAACAATACCAGCGCGTCATTGTCCTCAATCGATGTCATCGTAAAAATAACTGAAGACCGCTCCGGTACACCGGAACGTCTCCATACACGCTATCGACGTCGAAGGCACATCATCACAGGCAAACCTGCACAGGTAACCTATCCGGTAGACCATAGCGTGTATGCCATACATTAAATTACTGTTTACGACACTTGTTTTTTTTAACTTTCTTTGAATAAATTATTTATTTATTTATTTATTTTAATTTCACAGCATTATTGACTATCTTATATAAACAGTTAAACTGATATCTAAACACATAGCCATTTACGAAATTACCTTTTCCTTACTAAACTTATAAAAAACATTATATATATATTATTCAATAACAGGGACTGCGATGAAAAATAATCCAAATAAATCAATGCATGAAACAGAAGTGTTATTTTATTTAAATAATGTAATAATACCTACATCAATTAGATTATTTAAAAATATATTTTTTATTTGTACTATTATAATAATGAAACAACAAAAAAACTGTTGTCAAACGACTGTGATGCGAAAATTTGCTTCGCCCGCAACTGTGATTGTGATTGATTGTGATTACGGTGGCTTTTCCGCACTTACTCTCCATTGGACCATTGTGCGTGACCTTCACTCCCATCCGATCTCCTCCAGGAAGGCCAGGAGACCCGTTACGTTCCTGCAGACCTCCGGAAGAGTCCTCGCAGTCTGGAGGAACCTCAGTCTAGGCGCAGCCACACTGTCGCACTCCAAGAGCACATGCGCGGCCGTCTCCTCCTTCGCCATGCATCCTCTACACAGTGGGCTATCTGTAATGTTCAGAGTATAGAGATGTTTGTTAAAGGCACAGTGTCCCGTCAAGACCCCCACCACTATTCGTAGCCTGTCTCTGTCAAGGCCCAGGAGGCGTCGTGTGAGGCGCCTGTCTGGGTTGGGAAGGGCCTCCCTGGACTGTCTGCAGTCTGTAGTCGATGTCCACATCTGCTCGTGCAGTTCGCCCGCAACTATCCAGCGTTCTTATTATCTGCCGGTACCTGTTACATGTCTAGGTTTAATTTCGCTTCGTAACATTCATCAGCCTTTTGATATTGGCACCTCACATTGACGGGCTTGTCACTTTTAATGATTGCCTAAAACCACTTTAAGGGATTGGTTCGGTCCGTAATAGTGGTTAATATCTACTTTACTTTAAAATTAAAAATCACGGCCAACCCTCTCTTACGCAGGCATTAGCCAAACGTCTTCACGGCCGTCAGTTTTCAATACCGTTCTTTCATTTCTTAACAAAAAACTCCTGCAATCACAATGCAACCCGACCCATTGACGATTCGATCACGTCTCGATATCGAATGTCGTAAAAAGTTCGAGACCTATTCATCCGGACAAATTAATCCGATTCACGCTTTTCCTTATTCGACCAAACAAGGTTTTATTATTCGTCTCATCATATTATCACAGCCACTAGAACACACAGTCGTAAACCTCCACTGTTGGACATGAGACTCCCAGAAATCTATGGCCTATACTCGCCACGCTGGTCAGACGGGTTGGCGAGGGTCTGATCTCAATTTATAATGTCAATTTATTATCGATTCTACAATTTGCTATTAGTGGAAGCGGGACCGAGACGGTTTAATGTCTTCTCCGAGTACTCTCCCATTTTTCCGAACCAAGTATTCAAAATTAAAACTACGCCCAAATTTAACTGAATGTCTGAAGAAAAAAGTACTACATCAGTTTGGCTAGTAGTTCCCTCCCTCTCCATTCCGCAACCGAACCACACGCACAGGTCAGAATATGCACCTACATACTGTAGTCACCATCCCTTCCCGTACGTATAAATTTGGGGACTCCATATATCTGTCGTACGATAAAGATGCTCTTCCAGCCTCTGTGTTTCCAGTTTCCTATAACTTGGAGTCCTTCAAGCGAAGTGTGAAAAAGCGTCTAGTCAAGCCGGCATAGTGTTAGGGACTGATGTCAGTCATGAGTGTCTGACTTCAGTTGCTAACATTCATGGACCTTGCGCGCCACTTACCATCAGGTGGGCCCAAGGTCACATGTCGTGCTAGTATAAAAAAAAATATCTTTTAACAAAAACCCATTTTTTAACAATTTCTTCTAATACTAAAAATAATTCTAGTGTACCCAAAGCGTAATTCAAACCAGAATCTTAAAGTTACGTTTTTACCAATATGTATTTACATTTAACAGTTAGGTGAATGTGTCCGGACGAATAGGCAAAGAGTTCGTGTCGAATGTCGCAAAAAACCTCGCCACCGGAGCAGGCAGCTGTACCAATAATCACTGAGCTTTTTTTGATTAAGTGTACTTTTTCGGCCTTTTACTATAAAGTTTTTAGACTGTAACTCTAGCCGTGTATAAAATGTTCCACTTTAATCAGTGACATTTTTTTCAAGTTCTTTATATTCATCATTTCAACCCATAATATTTTATTACTTAGCGGGTCGCTTCTGAATAACACAGCAGAACATGCCGGCCTGACTAGACGTATCTTCTATCGGGCCGACAATGGGAGACCACTTCCTCCTCCTGGAGGAGAGCTGAAGTTGTCTAATCTAGACCTCCAGGGTTCCTAAGCCACACGGGCGCTTTTACACCAGTAACGGCGCCCTGCACCAAAAGTGCATGAATTACAAGCCATCCCCAACCCAGGCCCATAGGCACCATCTCTTAAAATATTTAAAGATAAATTATACAAATACTTACTTCACAAACAGAATAAGTCGCCATTACGCCATTAACTTATTTATTATATATATACAAGTATATTACATGTATGTATTATATATTTAGGTATATATTTATGTGTTTATTTAGGATGGTTATCTATGTATATTGTATTGCATATAATAAGTACTCATTACAGCCCCTAGAACACAGCGTCCTAGACCTTCACTTATGAAGATGGGCCTTTCAGAACATATACCTGGAGAATTTGGCCTTCACTCACCACGCTGGCCAGACAGACGGCTTGGCGAGGATATGATGTAATATATTTTTTTTTTATGACAATTTATTAACGATTTCACAAGCTGGTATTAGTGGAACCGGGACCGACGGCTTAACGTGCTCTCCGAGGCACGGGAACGGTGGTGTTGTAAATCTATAACAAATGTACGTAAGACAAGTGTATTTGGTACATGTCGGGTAGGTTTGAACCGACCTTTGTAGGATTTAAGGAACGCGTTCTTACGACCGAGCCACCACCGCTCATAACCGTAACAAGTACTATATGTATGTAATAAATTTGTGTTTTATATAGTAATAAATAATTTCAACTATATATTTTCTTCGTAACCTTCTGCACCCACTTATTACATATCTCAGTCACAAAGGTTAGTTGGTAGAAAATGCATTTACGGCATTAAGCTCGCCTATGTACCTGTACCTACTTGTTTTGGTTTTGTACAATAAATAATTTATTATTATTATTATTATACTTAGCCATCCGGGCCTGGACGACCCTACTGTCTGTTTGTTCTGAATAACAGCACATTGTCCAAAACTCTCGAATCGCTGCAGCTTCGCCGAGATGTGGCCTCCCTAAGCGTGTTCTACAAGCTATACTACGGTGAATGTTCTGAAGAGCTCCACAACCTTATCCATTCTTCTCTATTCCGCAACCGAACACTCGCACAGGCCAAAATATGCATCCGCATACCGTAGCCACTATCCCTACGCGTACATACAAATTTGGAGACTCTTACATCTGTCGCACGCTGTAACCTGGAGTCCTTCAAACGAAGTGTGAAAAAGCATCTTTATAGGCCGGCATAGTGGTAGGGACTGATGTCGGTCGTCTGAGGCTGGCGTCAGTTGCTCCCATTCTTGGACCTCGCGTACCGCTTACCATCAGGTGGGGGCGGTGTCACATGTCGTGCTCCGTAATAATAAAAAAAAAATAATAAAAAAAAACAAGGGTTCAGGCATAGACATGAAATATATAAAGATAGGGCAAGAAGCCAAACGGTATGAGAATCAAAGCTAGACCAATAGGTACTATCGTACGTACGAGTATAGTGAATCAACAGATGCAGAAAGCAAACAGGTTGTCTTAAAGTATTTTACTGGGGATCCCATCGCAAATCGCTCTCATATGTATTGTTGTTGTATATCACATATCAATTTTATATATGTTTTCTTTTTATCTGCACCCCGGTATCTCTCTTATCGCCATCACAGAGGGTTAGCTTTTGAAAATGCCTACGGTATTAATCTCGCCTTTGTACTCGTATTTGTAAACAATGTGCAATAAACAATTTTGTTAAGTATTAATTTACGTTTTTTAGCATTTTTTTCTTATTTCATAACATAATTCTGTTCTATCTATCCCTTCTCATCACTCTGGCTTTGAGTAACTCTTTTACAGTAGTGGCCGCAAATTCGTGGAACAATTTGCCGGTAGAAATTCATCAAGTGCCCAACAGATTACTTTCAAAAAGATGGTATACTCACATTATTTGAACAGGTCCTCACAGTGTAAGTAGGTATTATATGTATTGTATATAATATATATAATAATAAAATAATAATAATAATAAATATTTCCAGACAGGTCACACAGCGCCATCTAGTTACCGTGGTAAGCTACGAGGCTTGTGTTACGGAAACTAGATGGTTGATAAACTACATATTATACTTTTTTTTTTGTAAATATATACATATTATACAATGAATACCCAGACCGAGACAAATTATACAATGTACAACTTGTCAACAATCGAACCCACGACCTCCCGAGTCCACGGCAACGTTTGTTACCACTAGACCACGGAGGCGGTCAAAATAATAATAATTTTTATTTATAGTATGTAGTATTGTATGTATGTACATATTAGTATGTATTTGTCTATATAGATATAATATTTACATTTCATTTGAATTAAATTGAACTGCCTCCGTGGCCTAGCCTAGTGGATTTAGACCCGTAGGTACCGGGTTCGATTCCTGGTCGAGACACAAAAATATTTATTAATGTATACATTTAAATAATATTTAATTTATTTGTGATATTGCTCTAGTTTGGTACGCTGGAGACATCGACGAGCTTGCCACTTGTCATGATTGGTCTGTAGTAAAGTTGGCTAAATGTGAATCCGCTTATTTATAAGCGTGGTTTCTGACCACCCTGATAGGGAAACGGTCGTGATGATACTTTACTTTACTTTTTTAAATTTGAATTACCTATTAATCTATTTAATGGTTGCACCTACCTCACAACACAAATGGTTTTATTTTTCCAAAGGTCCTAAGCCCGCATTAAGCCCGCCTCTTGTACATAGTGCATTTTTTTTTAAAATAAATAAGTGCAGACTACAGTCCCACGAAATCCTGTCATGTTTGAAATTGCAAAACCTTATTAACAAACAATAAAACTCGAATTGCATTGAACTATAAATGCCATGCTCCAATGATCGCGCATTTACGTTGCTTGCTTTAAGGTATGGGTTCACTTATCAGCACGATACGGATGTCCAAGAAATTGGCTTTAAACCCAGCGCACTTATTATTGACTGTACACTGTTCAGCGTACATCGATCATACGCAATTAACGCAATGTCGTGCTAAAAAAAACTGCAAACTAAACGTTCAGAAAACCACTCAAATCATTCGGCGGGAACTCTTGGAACAATGATGTCGAACAAATGATTTTTAACTATTGTGGGAATCCATTGACTTATAGATGCATGGATTGGGCTATTAATACAATTTATCTTTATTTAAAAATAAAACATTATAAATTTGTAAAAGATTTAGGTTTGTCCTCGGACTATCCACTCGCACCAGTGTCGATGCGGACATCATCATCAATTCCGACACATTCTTCCAGCAGATGTTCAGATTCTTTTACAGTGTCAGCAGCCCGCCAGTGGAACCGGCTTCCACTTAACGTTCGAAAAGACCCTCACTTTTTAAAAATTTACTTACCGTCACAAAAAGCAAGACGAGTCGACACTCTAAATTGGTATAAATATTATATTATATAGTATGTATTTTATATATATTTATTATGTATTATATGTACTTGTGATATTTTATTATATTTATAAATTAGTGTATAATATTTTAGCTTTAGTTGCTAGTAATAGTTTAAGATATTTTTTTAAATCCCGATTTTAAATTACTGATTTAATGCACCCACACTCATTGCCCACTATCCCAAAGGTTAGCTGGTAGAAAATGTCACTAGACATTAAGTTCGCCTATGTACATTTAAATATGTTTTTGTTTATTGTGCAATAAATAATTTATCTATCTATCTATCTCGGACACCACGGGCTTTCTTGTGCTAAAAGTGCTGGCCGCAATCCTTGTCGCGCGGCTCTCAACGACATTAAAAGGCTCTTGTCACTGCTGGTGTACCCGCAAGTACTCAAAACTTTACTGTCTCTAGCTGTCAAATATGTCTAAAATATTTTGACTGCATCACGTGTTAAAAATGATTCATTAATATTATTGTAATAAAAAATCGCCTGGTGTCGCCAAGGATATTGTAAGTGTCGTATGTCGTGATTTCTAAAAACTTTTAAAGTGATAAGTGGGTAGGTTTACATCTACCGCCCAGTATGTACGAGACTACACCGCATAGCTCCAGTCGACCCATGACCACGGCCAATGCAACTTGGCTGAAACGTCGGGAGAAATATGTCTCTAAGGTAAATCGTGTAAAGACCCGTTAAAATTATAAATAACTATTATTGTAATATGTTTTTTCTATAGTATTTTATTTACAACTTTAAGTTCTGCTACGTCTTTACAATACATATTAGTAACTTTTTTGTATTAATTATTTGTTCGTTTTACATTAATTGTCCAGTTTATACAGAAGTCAAAATAGGAAGGACAACCATAGCCATTCAGTTTATCAGCTATTGATGAGAATTCTATAGATTATTTCATGGTGTATTTCTCTCACGCATTTTGCTAAATTAACAAAAACTCAATTACGTATACCTACTATCAAATTTAACCTATTTTTGCCACTTCTTCATTTATGGGTTACCAGCATCAAAATGTAGCAAGATTTTTTTTTACTGGAAACAATTAAAACGGATAAACTCTTTAATTGTTATTTCTTCTCCTCTCATCTTATCTCGTCTCATTTCTTTTCATTTCATTCATTCAAGAAAGAAAAATGTTTATTTCTCAAAAACATCTTAGATCAATCACAAAAGAGAAAACAATTTTGGAAAAACAATAAAAATGTGGAATCCCTTAAATAACGGAACTGTCAGTGTAAAACGCTATCAGAATTGGCATTGTCGTATAAAGGTTTCCACTACAGATGACCGCAAAATAACTTTACGATGCGTTCATATAAAAAAACTATATTTTTTAAAAATTTGCCATATTTTTGATTTATTACCTAATGTGTGTTATAAAACTATGTTTAATGTAATGTTAGTTTAATTATTATAAATGTTATTAACTTTAATATAAATTCGCGGCAGAGAATTTAATTATTTAATTCACGTTTTACCAATGATTTTGAAGTTGTAACCCCATGGGTGACCTTTGAAATAGTGGAAAACGCTATATTGACGTAAGGTCGGCTATGATCGGAGAAACTTGGGCTAAAAGTGGTAGTAAATAACAGAATTCACTATAGTTTTTATAATTTTAACGGGTCTTTACGCGATTTACCTTAGAGACATATTTCTCCCGACGTTTCAGCCAAGTTGCATTGGCCGTGGTCACGGGTCGACTGAAGCTATGCGGTGTAGTCTCGTACATACTGGGCGGTAGATGTAAACCTACCCACTTATCACTTTTAAAAGTTTTTAGAAATCACGACACACGACACTTACAATATCCTTGGCGACACCGGGCGATTTTTCCCGGCGTCGAAACCTGTTGATTACTGGATTCCGCTTATAACCCCCCTCTCGATTGAAATTTTTGTGTTTCTTTATTTCGATCGCTTCACGTACTATTATTATTCTAGGGTAATAGTGACGATCGGTGGAAAGTATCTTTAGGTCATGCAGCTCAATCCAATGGTTTGTGCCACTATCCATTAGGTGTTCTGCTATTGCTGACTTATTTAATTGGCAGTTTTTTACAGCTGCTATATGTTTCTTGACCCTCTCGGCTATCGTGCGCTTAGTTTGGCCAATATATGAACTCCCACAGCTGCAGTCCACTTTATACACGCCAGCCGTTAGGAAAGGAATGACATCCTTTGAAGTGCGTACGTGTTTTGCTACTTTGGAGAATGGGGTGTACACAGCATAGATAGATAACTTTTTAAAAGCTGTACCAATTTTATCCGTTACTCCTTTCACATATGGTAAGAACGCGGGCAGCCGATTGACCTGTGGATATCTCTCCTTGTTTTTCTGTCGCAGCAACCTCGGACCCACACCATATCCATTGCGTTTTAGCACTGTTTTAACATGTGACAATTCCTGTTCCAAATATTTTGGGTCACAGAGATCAAAAGCCCTGTTGATCAATGAGGTTACAACAGATCTCAGAGTAAATAGCGTAAAGACCCGTTAAAATTATGAAAACTATTATGAATATGCGCGAAAGTTTAAAAAGTTTAAGAATTCACTATTTTGACAATGTAACGTTTGCGACTAAGTAATAGAATATGCTGCAACAGTAATGCCGCAGCGCTGATTCTCACTGAACCCTTTAACAAAATCGTAAAATGTACGTAAGAAGAGTGTAGGTATTTCTCATTGGTGCATGCCAGGGCTCGAATCCACTATTTTAGTATGTTAAGGAAAGCGTTCTTACAACCGAGCCACCACCGCTAGATCTCCTAATTGTCCCTAGTAAGTTGATAAACTACATTCATTAATAGTAAACTCATGCTTTTTTTTTTAAATATTGGTTTGTGGGAGCGAATGCAAAAGTTAAACCGTCTTAAGAAAACTTAGAAATGGAATAGCTCTTAAAAACGGACCAATTATTTTAAAAAAAAAACGAACCTTTAATATTTAAAATCGTTTAATGCTTGTTCCTTACTCCCTCGCTCGCACAATAAAGCATTTTTAATGATTATTCAAATATAAGTGTATTTTTGAGATAAGTCTATTACTGCCTCCGTGGTCTAGCGGTTAAGTCCGTAGATTTAGACTCGGAGGTACCGGTCGGGACAATTTTTTTTTTTTTTTTAATCTCTTCATTTGTATTGCAATCTGTCTAGTCAAGACATTCGGCAATATGTATGGAATACTATAGGTCTTGAACGGTTTGCTTCTTCATGCAACCGTATTGATACATTAATGCATTCATCATTGTTATTGGAAATTAAATAATCAATTCATGTGGAGCTGTTCTCTTCAGTCTTCTGAATCTGAATGTTCTATCCATAAGGTTGCTTGCCAACTTATTTTGATGATTTTGTATGCGTTTGCCATAATTGGTAGCTTGAGTTTTAATTTATTCTTTGACTGTTGGGATGTCAAGATCATGGTGAATTATATCATTTGTGACGTACCAGGGTGCATTTGCAATCATTCGAATAGTTTTTGATTGAATATTTATGAATGTAAATAAATACATTTAATTAATATTTAATTTATTTGTGATATTTCTCGAGTTTGGTACGGCTGGAGACATCGACGAGCTTGCCACTTGTCATGATTGGCCTATAGTTAAGTTGGCTAAATGTGAATCCGCTTATTTATAAGCGTGGTTTCTGACCACGCCAAAAGGGAAACGGTGGGACGTAACGGAATTTAATGAAAGGGTTTAATATTCTAATTCCAATACAAGCTGGAAACAATGGTTTGCCAAAATCAACTTTCCATAATCAACACCGGAAATCGGTTTACAAAACGAAAGAATCAAGTTTGTTAACCGATACCGATTAAGAATTTATTTACAAAATACCACTTTATGGCCGCGTTCGTTTTATAGCATTTCCAACATTTCGTAGCAACTTCATAAACCAGCGTGAAATGTCGTTTTTGTTGAGAAATTCCACTTTTTTTAACAATTTATATATAATTTTTATTTTACTAATGTTTAATATTTTTAATTTGTATTTTTTTTTTTTAGTATTTAACCCACTGTTTTGGAGGAATGAAATGTACAAATAATATAAAATCTTTCTGGCTTAAGATCTAATAAATTATAATATTGTAATTTTTATGTCCTAGTTAAAAGCTGTGATTTTTCTGAAAAAAAATAAATAAAAAAAAAAAATATGGTGGCGCGGGTTTAGTGGACTGTATCTAGGTGCGGGGTTTGCGATAATCTTCAAATTAGATACATAGACGATACTATGATAATCGGTGCAATAGACAAACTAGAAAGGAAACTGGTAAAGGAACTCACCTGATGTCCTCGGCACCAGCACTTATAAATTGTTCTTACACTGATTTTGCGGGTTTGGCGAATGCGGGCGAAAACAACGATCGCGGCGATTTCTTCAGCGTCTTCTATGACGACTGTAGGACAACGACTGCGCGACGACGACGACTATATTTCGATTCGACGATTACGACCCGTCTGGCATGCTGCGCGGCCAGTTATATAGGCACTACCTCTCTTCAGTGCGCAAGCGCTGGCCTTTGGACTAGTGAGCGGGATGGGTAATATAGAAAGGAAGCGGCGCGAAAGAGACAGGACAAGGGTATAGGGGTAACAAATTAGGACGTCTGTTTATGCACCGACGAATCACAATAACGCCTAACCATCCAAAATTGGTCGAATTATCGCGATCGGCGCGAACAAAATAAGTTAACTAGGTTTAATTTTAAGCGCTGTTGAATCTGTAACTATAATTGTTTTTCTTTAATTCCAGGTTTCCATCTGAGCGGCCTGGTGCGAGCTCCTACGTCCATACCACCTCCGTGCTCCGAGCCTGACCGACTCTACAGGGTCACCGTGTCTTTTGACAGGTAAATTCACAATTTGTTCAGCAGCAATAGACATGTTTGGGCTGCTTGGATGAGATATATGCTAGGAAAATAAACTAAGCTATTTGCCAATAATATTATTGCATGATGTACTACTTAAATAAAATTAAATACCCATAACTAAACCTAATAAAAATATTTATTTAAAACTTTATTGCACAATATACAAGGGGCGGGCTTAATTTCGCTAGACATTCTCTGACAGCCAACCTTAGGGACAGATAAAGCATTTAAAGTGAACGGTAGGTGCAAGTTAAAATTAAATATATTATAAGTAAACGATCATATTGCAGGCAATATATAATATATAAATTATATACACACATACACGCAATAAAACATACAATACAATATATATATATATATATGTGTACATACACTAAGTAGGTACCTTGTTAGGAGCCATGTAAGAAATGCAAATATATACTTTTTAAATTAAGCTCGATTTGATGCTTGTCATATATGTATTTAATAATAATAATAATAAATTCTTTATTGTACAGAACCAAAAATAATGTGGGTACAAAGGCGAGCTTAATGCTATAAATGCATTTTCTGGCAGCTCTCTCAGTTTCCCCCCTTCAGCTGTATGGCGAAAATCTGTCATGGGCTCCGAAGGTCAAGTACCTAGGGCTCACGATAGACAGACGCCTCAGCATGAGCGACCACGTGAAAGTCACGGTGAACACGACACGTTTGGCCCGAGCCAAACTACGTCCAGTGTTTACATCCACATTGGCTCTGCACACTAAGTTGCTAATATATAAAGCCTATATTCGCTCTCGTCTCACATACGCCGCTCCGGCATGGTACGCCTTAACATCTCAGGCCCAACGAGGCCGGCTGCAGGCTCAACAGAACCTCACGCTGCGTACCATTGTCGGCGCCACGCGCTATGTGAGAAACGACGTCATTCTCCGCGATCTGCGGATGGAAACACTGGATGAGTTCGTGCGCCATCTAGCCAAGGGAATGTTCGCACGGGCAGAGGGGTCAAATTTCCCACTCGTGAGAGATCTGGCCCCTCTGCACGCTAGACCTCCCGAGGTTCCACGGCGCATGGCGCGCGATTTGATAGCCTGATCACGATGACTTTCCGCGGCCTCCGCCGCGCCCGCTCGTATTAAATTTAACCTATAATAAAGGTTCCCACGCCCTGTCCGTAGTTACGTGCAGCGAATGCTATTTTTGTTAGGAGGCCAACACCTCGTTACAAATTCCCGTCTTCCCCCGGAAGGGGGGGGGTCTGAGATGACTTAGTATATATAACCATTGTGAATGGGGAGCCATTATAAGCGGGTGCAGAAATACTATTGTGATCAACAATAATGAAATATAAATATATACTAGTTAAATATACATATCCTACATATTAAATAAATATATACATAAATCATAAATACATATTTAGATATGTAGCACATAGTAGAAAATTATGGTAAGTTATTCTGTTTATGGTGTAAAAAATTGTATAACTTGTCTTTAAATATTTTGAGATATGAAAGAAATTGAAAACGAGCTATTTAAGGGCAGATAGTTCCACAAATTCGCAGCAACAACTGCAAAAGAGTTTGACACAAAGGAAGAATGATGCAGCTGAATTGAAAAAAGAGAGTTTTGTGAAGAGCGAAGGGATCTGACATGAAATAAACTATCAATAAATAAATAATATCCCCTAGAGACGTCCCAAGAAGACTGGCAACATCTCCCCTTTGTATAGTGAGGCTAATACGTTGGCAGAAATAATTGCCAGCCTTCCTGACTCCATATTTTTCCGTTAGCCGTTTGGACAACTTGGCCAGACACTAGGCTGAGGGTCGCCATCGTCTCGGTTCCAAACTTATTTTCGCAGCTTGAGGTTCTCAGCAGAAACCATAGCACTCCCCGAGCTGGACGAGGTTGCCTGGATGTGAAATGGGGCTAATGTGTTTAGACATGTCGCATCGCTCACCTGCTAAGATTCCACGGTCCAACGGTCATGTCATCGGGTTCGGCTCAATTTTAATTTAAGTGCTGTCTATAAAATGAAAATCATTTTGGCTAATGTATAACAAAATTCCTATCGTCAAATATGTATTAATTTAATGCTACGAATCTAGTCTCCTAGATTTGTCTACTTTAGTTCTTCTCCAAGAGCGCCTCCCTAGGTAGTGGCCTCCCCTCCGGGGGCCGTGCGAAAGTAGGAGCGATATCCTGAAGATGCTTGTAGGATCCGTTGTCAGCCCGGTAAAACATACGTTTAGCTAGGCCGACAACAAATGCCTCGATAGTAGGCATCTCCAGATCTCCCGCAATTACAGAATTTCGCACGAACCACAGGGCTCTGGATACCACCCTGAGCGATATGTTCCAATTTCGAATAGCCGATGTTTTACAATTATAAAAATGGCCGAGATGATACTTTTATATTTTTTTACATCACAGTTATTAACAACTAAAGTACCTGTCGCATAATAAACGAAGAACAAAACAATAGCAACTTGTTCTAATTCTTAATTCTAAGCGCAAATGATTTACGCGCCATTTTATATTCAGTAGCCTATAACTTTAGCTATTAATTTTGTCGACAAAAAAAATGTAAACAAAAGAAATTAGTTTGAAAAGGGCGTTGACTTAGATACAGTGACCGGGCATTTAATATTTTTACAAACCGTTTGGTTTTTACTATTTTATTGTCTTTTATTATATTATTCTGTCATTATGATAAGTACAGAAGAAAGATGAGATATTAGCTAAATGACAGTTTTTTTAATTTAGCGAATTGATTTTACTTTTTTTTTTTTTATATTTGTATATAATATCAAATTAATATTTATTTATTAAAAACAAAAAACTAAAACTACAAATAAAAACCTTATATAATTATTTTATTTGTATTGTATATTTGTGTAGTAGTATGTAAATTATTATTATGTATGTTTACGTAAGTATTAGTTTATTTATTTCTAATGCAATCGCCTACCACACTCCTAAGGTTAGCTAGTATAAACTGCCGAGAGGCATTAAGTTCGCCCTTGTAATAAATATAAATAAAATAATAATGCTCGTATAATTCATTCACTTCACGCACTTGAAGACCCGTTGGCATCCAATAATTTATTATAAATTAACTTTCCACATTTTGAAAGCGTTGTTCTGGCGTTAAAGAATTGCCTAGAACACAGCGTCCACTGTTGTAGATGGGCCTTCCAGAATATATATTTGGAGAATTTGGCCTACACTCGCCATGCTGGCCAGACGGGTTGGCGAGGATTTTAAGTATTTTTTTAATGAACATTTATTAACGATTTCACAATTTGGTATTAGTGGAACCGGGACCGACGGCTTAACGTGTAACGCGTAACGTGGTGTTGTAAACCAACGAAACTTCGCACGCAAAAAAAAAATCTGTCACGTTATTAAGTTTATATAAATATAAATAAAATAATAATATAATGCTGCTTCACACACTTTAAGGCTTAATTCTGGCGCACTCGCCTTCCGTTCGATTCGAAATATTCGAGTAAAAAGTGACAGATCGCCATAAAAAACTGTCAGGGTCATACGAACTAATGGAATTGACATGCATATCGAAAGCGCGAGAATCGGGGCCCAGCCCGTTGGCATCCTATAATTTAGTATCGAAAGCCCGATCTCTTAAGTATGAAGTCAATGAAAAGAGGTACATTCCTACCATAAAATTCTTTGTTAATATGAAAGGAGAGTGTCCAATACAAGTTTTTGTTGTAATAACCTTTTGTCAGTATACAAAAGTTTGTCACATTTTACCATCTATAAATAATGCCCTTTAACATTTTTTCTTGAGTAAAGTAATAGTAGGCTTTCTCCGCGATTTAGCATACACAAAGGTAGCAAAAAATGTATATCATCAGTATTTCGTTTATTAATATTATGATATATGTATACTTTTTTTATATTTTTATTGCACCTGTATTAATAATAATATACGTTTATTCAAAGCAACTAGGCTCACTTGTTAGTTACAAAATCCTTACAAATAATGTTGATATAAAAATGAAAATAAAAGTAAAAAGAAAATAAAATATGGCAATATTAAAACAATATGACTGTGCAGTAACCACTCCGCCCCCCACCAGTCTGACAGGATGCACCTCACTCCCGCCAGACCAGCAGCCGCACGAAGCAGCCAATGCACGGCGAACCATATCTTTCAGATATCATCTTCAGGATACTGCTCCCACCTAGCCAAAATGTTTAGGTTTAACACAATGATATTTCCCCGTCATGACCACGGAATGAAGCTAATGAGAAAATCCAGCAATACAAATATAGGATATCACTTCATGAATAATAGAGTTGTAAATATGTGGAATAAAATACCAGAAGACATATTAAAGTCCTCAACTGTAAACACTTTTAAAAACAAACTGGACAAGTGGCTAGTGACAATCGAAATAGACTATGGTGATAACTGACAATTTAATAAACTCTACACCAGTGCTTGATATAGGCATATCAGCAATGCGCTGCTCGCCTATTAATTATTGATAATAATAATAATACTGTTAGTGCTTGTCCTCACTCTGTTAAGCAATGATGCAGTCGTTTTGCGTCTTATAGCAAAGAAGTCATCTGTATGAGTCTGCGCAAACATTGCGGACGCACTCAGTAGCGTGGCAGCCCTAACAATATCCTGAAGCTATTATTGTACTGTACACGAAGGGCGCTGATCGATGCCTGCGTAAAGTTGGTCCACAGACTGCTAGTATAGAAAATTTGGCAGTAGGCTTTAAATAGCGTTATCTTGACTTGCTCACTACTGCGTGCAAACCTACGTGTCAATATATTAGATCTAATCGCCAGCGACTTACGTTCTCGTTCGATGTCTTTTTTTTTTTTTTTTTTTTTTTTTTTAATACTGGACACGACATGTGACATCGCGCCCACCTGATGGTAAGCAGTACGCGAGGTCCAAGAATGGAAGCAACTGACGCCGGTCACCACGACCGACATCAGTCTCTACCACTATGCCGGCCTAACAAGATGCTTTTTCACACTTCGCTTGAAGGACTCCAGGTTATAAGAGTGGGGAAACACACTGGCTGGGAGAGCATTCCACATCTTCAGCGTGCGACAGATGTAAGAGTCTCCAAATTTATGAGTACGCGTAGGGATAGTGGGTAAGGTATGTGGATGCATATTTTGGCCTGTGCGTGTAGTTCGGTTGCGGAATAGAGAAGAAGGGATAAGGTTATGGAGCTCCTCAGAACACTCGCCGTGGTAAAGCTTGTAGAACACGCTCAGAGAGGCAACGTCACGACGAAGCTGCAGTGATTCGACAGTTTTAGAAACTGTGGTGTCGTCCACTATCCGAATTGCCCGCCTCTGCAGGACATTGAGAGCATCTGTAAGATACTTAGCGGAGCCATCCCAGAGGTGAGAACAGTATTCCACGCATGACCTTATCTGAGCTTTATACAGCATAAGTCTTAGAGCAGGCGGGAATTGTCTACCTGATCCTTGAGGTCCTCTGTTACATAATGACCCAGATATTCAAACTGGGCTACTCTCTTAAGCTTCACACCATTTAGATTATTATTACCTAAATGTTTTTTTTTTTAATTCTTGATTCATCAGTGTCTTGAAAAAAAAAACGTTTTAGATTTTTATGGGCTCTAAACGCATTTTTTCTTTAATATCGTGTTTCTTGCTCAGAAACGCTGCAGTTGCAGATGTGATGACGTCACGTAATAGAAAGCAAACAACTAGTTTACGACACTAACATATCTATTTGCTTTCATAAAAGTAGGTTCCATTTTTTTTTCTTATTTGTGTGCTTAAATACTCGAAAAAACGTACTTAAGCAGATTTCTTCGTGTGCCAGTTTACAATATTTACTATTAAGTGACGTCACTGACGCTGACTTATGTTTTGCTAACGGATGTAACGTTTCAGTAACTCTAAAATAATGTATTTATTTTACTACCCTATTGTTCAAATTGTTCCCAAGGTTTGGCTGTCAGAGAATGTCTTCGGGCAGTCCGCATTTTACTTCGTGCAATAAAGTTTTTTAATAAGTAAATAAATAATAATAATAATAAATATTTCCAGACAGGTCACACAGCGCCATCTAGTTTCCGTGGTAAGCTACGAGGCTTGTGTTACGGAAACTAGATGGTTGATAAACTACATATTATACTTTTTTTTTTTGTAAATATATACATATTATACATATAAACACCCAGACCGAGACAAATTATACAATGTACAACTTGCCCCCGGTGGGAATCGAACCCACGACCTCCCGAGTTCACGGCAACGTTTGTTACCACTAGACCACGGAAGCGGAAATATATATTCCTTTTGAACTTTGTGTTACCATCATTGTACTAAAAAAATATAATGTAAAATAAAGTATCATCACGACCGTTTCCCTTTCGGGGTGGTCAGAAACCACGCTTATAAATAAGCGGATTCACATTTAGCCAACTTTACTATAGGCCAATCATGACAAGTGGCAAGCTCATCGATGTCTCCAGCGTAACAAACTCGAGAAATATCACAAATAAATTAAATGTATTTATTTACATTAATAAATATTATTGTGTCCCGGCCAGTAATCGAACCCGGTACCTCCGAGTCTTAATCCACGGTGTTAACCGCTACACTACATAGGAGTTGAATATTTGTATCTATTTTATATTTTGAATCCTATTACTTCCAGGTGTAAAATAACAGGGGTAACGTGTAGCTGTGAAGCTCGCGACATTTTCTGGTGCCAGCATGTGGTGGCGCTGGCCCTCTATAGGATACGAAATGCGGACTCCGTGCGCCTACGAGTGCCTATATCAGGTAATCATGAACATCATCTAGAACTCCAGTGCTAGAAATACGCCTTTCATAATTCACTTAATGACAATTTGTTAACAAACAATATAAAAGAATTACAATATTAAATAAACTACAACAAAATCTAACCTAAAAAAAATATAATAATACATAGAAAATAAAAATTTAATACTTACAAAAAAATAGCTCCTCCAAATCGCTGTCTTGTGGCATGGTGCCCAATAAACTAGCAGCATTTCCCCTTTGAATGATGATACTTAATTTTTGGGAGAAAAAACTGCCAGCCCTATTGTCACCAGAGGACGTCAATGAGCCTTGGACCAATTTCTTTATAAATGTTAACGATTCCACAAATTGCTATAAGTGGAACCAACAGCCGTATTACATTACAAGCGCAAAGTTAGATTGTCAAAATTCAAATGATATTTTGGTAATGGTCCCAAGGCAGTTAAGTCTTGACATGTAGGTCCCAATCTAAGGTTACCAACTTAGAGATGAAAAAGTAGAAAAAATCATACAATATAAATAAATACATTTTTATATACATACATATGTATTATATATATATAAATATTCAGACAGATCACACAGCGCCATCTAGTTTCCGTGGTAAGCTACGAGGCTTGTGTTACAGAAACTAGATGGTTGATAAACTACGAGTACATATTATACTTTTTTTTTGTAAATATATACATATAAACACCCAGACCGAGACAAATTATACAATGTACAACTTGCCCCCGATGGGAATCGAACCCACGACCTCCCGAGTTCACGGCAACGTTTGTTACCACTAGACCACGGAGGAAATACGCCTTTCACAATTCACTTAATGACAATTTGTTAACGATTCCACAAATTGCTATAAGTGGAACCAACAGCCGTATTCCATTACGCAAACGTTAGATTGTCAAAATTCAAATGATATTTTGGAAATGGACACAAGGCAGTTTTAAGTCTTGACATGTAGGTCCCAATCTTAGGTTACCAACTTAGAGATGAAAAAGTAGAAAAAATCATACAATATAAATAAATACATTTTTATATACATATACATATATATGTATTTATTATATAGTATTTGTATGTAGGTATATGTATGTTTATTACACTTATATAGGTATATTACGTAGGTCTATATTATTTCTTAGAATTAAGATAGTAAATAATGTGCATTATTCAATCATTTATATTTTTTTATATTTTGTGCACCTACTCCTGTCACTTTAAACTCTCTTATTGTCCTTAAGGTTAACAGGCAGAGAATGTCTAACGACATTATGTTAGCTCTTTGTACTTATGTGCAATAAAGTTTAAAAAAAAAATGTATATATATTTATATAGGTATATGAATTCAATGGGGGTCGGTTTCAAAATCACCTCCTTTTCTCATACTGCAATATGATTAAGAAACCACCTCCTAATCTTACCATTGGAATGGTTGTAAAAATAGCAAGCTGTATGCTCTTTTTCTATTTTGAGATGAAGTCCAGATCTTAGTTGTTTGTATCTGTTTATATTTTGGTATGGCTGCATCTTGTTATGAGCATCTAATAAATAAATAAATAAAATAAATTATTTGTGAAGCATACTAAGCGGTAGGTCTTATAAATTGTTCAGTTGTGTAGTAGTTCCAGTTTAATAGGAGCTCTGTAACTCTATTCCGTGCCTCTTTCAGTGTTGAGTGCAGAATTTCTTTTTTTTTTTTTTTTAATGTTTAATACAAACGAGTTAAGGAAGAAACTAAAACGGCCAGCAAATGCAATTCAGTTGAGCAAATAGTTGATTCTGTTATTTACTGTCACTTTTAGCCCGAGTTTTGCCGATCATAGCCGAGCTCACGTCAAAATAACGTTTTGGTAGAAATACAATCCCGAGCATGTTTTTACGTGGATTACGGGATTTTTGATGCGTAATCCCGGGGCTGATTCAAAACTCAGCTTTACGCAGTGGAAGTTGGTGCGAGAGGAATTCCAGCGAAATCTTTGCACCACTAACTGAGCGAATTAGTCCTAAGATCTGCCCTCAATACATTTATGGTACAAGCCTAGACTCTACTCAAAATATATATTCACCAATTTTATCCATGACACACGGTTCATTACAACGATTCACTATTATTTTGTGTTAATGAACGATTTGTATTTATAGACCACCATCATTAATTGCAAGGCGCGGTGGTGACTCGGTTGTATGAACGGGTTCCTTAAATCCTACAAAGGTCGCTTGAAACCCACCCGGCATGTACCAATGAGAAATACAATTTTCTTAAGTACATTTGTCGTAGATTTACAACACCACCGTTCCCGCGCCTCGGAGAGCACGTTAAGCCGTCGCGTCGGTCCCAGTTTCACTAATACCAACTTGTGAAATCGTTAATAAATTGTCATTAAAAAAAATGATATCATTTCCTCGCCAAGCCGTCTGGCCAGCGTGGCGAATGTAGGCCAAATACTCCAGATATATAATGATGATCATTAATTATCAATTTCATCATTACAGCCCCTAGAACACTGACCTTCCAGAACATATGTCCGGAGAATTTAGCCTACACTCGCCACGCTGGCCATACGGGTTGCCGAAGATATGATGTCAATTTTATATGAAATTTTATTGACGATTCCATTAGTATTAGCGGAACCGGGACCGAGACAACGGCTTATCGTGCTCTCCGAGGCACGGGAACGGTGGTGTTGTTAATCTATGACAAATGTACGTAAGAAAAGTGCATTTCTCATTGGTACATGCCGGGGGGGTTTAAATCGACCTTTGTAGGATTTAAGGAGCCCGTTCATACAACCGAGTCACCACCGCGCCTTGCAATTAATGATGGTGGTCTATAAATACAAATCGTTCATTAACACAAAATAATAGTGAATCGTTGTAATGAACCGTGTGTCATGGATAAAATTGGTGAATAAATATTCATTATACAATGAACATTCACAGAAACCCTGCTTCAAATGGACCGTCAGCAGCTGCAGAAGTTCGTCCAGTACCTTATTGCTGAACACCACACGGAGGTGTTACCGACTGCCCAGAGGTTGGCTGACGAGGTCCTGCAAGCCAGGTCTGCCATCAACAGGATCTGCGGTGCACCCGACCCCACAGCCGGACCTCCACCAGACGCGCACCACGCTTGGCACTTGGACGAGCAGCAGGTAACTTTTCTAATTAAATTAATTTATTTTCGGGGTTAGCATGATTAAAACAAGTTTAAATAGGTGGTAGGCGGAGGGTGTGAGAAGACTCATCTACTAATGAAGAGTGATGATGCTTTATTGGCAAAACAAATTTACAAGTGAAACATATTACAGTGACTCCACATTTGGCATTGTCAGACATTTCCTCGTAACTGTAAATACAAAATATAAAACATTTAAGTGTATGTATTCTATGTAAGTATTACCCTTTCAGTATGTATGTATTATGTGTAGTGTATTGTATGCGTGTATTATATATGTATAAAATGTATTTTTGTCTATGTAGTTTACTGTACCAATATTATAATAATATTCGTAAGTATTTGTATATATAAATACTGCCTCCATGGTCTAGCGGTTAAGTTCGTGGATTTAGACTCGGAGGTACCGGGTTCGATTCCTGGTCGGGACACAAAAATATTTATTAATGTAAATAAATTCATTTAATTAATATTTAATTTATTTGTGATATTTCCTGAGTTTGGTACGCTGGAGACATATAAAGTTGGCTAAATGTGAATCCGATTATTTATAAGCGTGGTTTCTGACTACCCCGAAAGGGAAACGGTCGTGATGATACTTTACTTTACCTTTAGGCGGACTGATGGTGGTAATTTGCCCAGTCTGCCGGGGCGGGGAAGTATCCACCGTTCGTGCCAATAAACCTAGTAAGGTGTATCCACACCTTTCGAGATCAGTGACTGATGCCAATTGCTAACAATTACAGACCTCACGCGCTACTTACACGATAAATTTTTCATTTTATTTCATTTATTTATCACCGTAGGATCCGTCTGGAACACTTGGTTAAGTCAATCTATAATACTCTGTAACTAATTTAATTTACCTGCAGTAAACGAGATAACACAATCATGGTCAGACAGCTTAATACGAAACCACACGACAAAGACCAGAAACAGCCCAAACTATCAATACAATTATGGAAGAGCTATATTGAATGCCAAATAGTCAATTATTTTTTTTTGGTTCTCTTCTCCCGATGGATGATGAATGAGATGATAGGGAAGGCAAAGGGTCCAGCCCATACAGCCAAGTCTGACGTATTATATCTTTCTTGTTAATGAGTTAATGAGGTCATCATCAAATTCCAGATGCTGCAGAATTTGATGCTTTTCTTGGAGTCACTCACAGCACCATAGCTCAAACACGTCGGGTAAAATATGGGAGTTGACTGCGCGGGAAAACCGCAAAAAATAAACTGCAACTTGTGCCCCATATTTAAAGTCCAATTTATCGTTTTCCATAATTAGTCACATTGTAGCACATTATTAAACAAAACAACACCACTTTTGACCAATAATATCCACAGTAAATTAATTTACAAAACAAAAACTTGCACTTGACATGTTCACGCATAATGGCGCGAAGAACTCTTTTTTTAATATTTTTTATGTAATAATAATGTTCTTCTTTTTATATTGGTGAATGCAGATTGACACCTTATTGCTACATATATTAGAGAATTTAAAATTATATTATGTTATGTGTGTGATAATATATGTGCTGCTGTGTGTACTATATGTATAAATAAATATTTTTCTTTAACTTGTTTTCAGGTTTGCGAACAAGTGCGGGCGTATTTATTACAGGGAACATATTATAATGCCAATAAGCAGCTCAATTCGTTATTTTCAAAGGTAAATTACAGTATTCCCAAATTAATAATGCACATACAGATCTTCGCTAATTGTCGTATTCCCGGAAACACCCGAATCATTGAATCGTAAGAGCCTAAACATTGCACTTGCATTTTGCACCTTGTTCGAAAGAAATAGAAGTCAATATCATGTGTACACAATCGAAAACAATTCGGGCGGTCGGTGACTGCATGTGTTCTCTCTGAGTGGAATTATATAGAGCTGATATTACACACCGTTCTTGGTTTTGTTTTCAAAGGTGAATTTAATTTCAACTTTAATTATCTTATTCAACTTTAAATAGTTTATTTTGTAAAATAGGAAAACGTACTAACAACTAGCACAAAACACATAATTCTACTAAATTATGCATGAAGAAAATGCACTTAACCACTCTATATACATATCGTCTTCCGACGCTCGGGGAATACGACCGTTGCCGAACAGTGACGAAGATTTCTATGCGCATTATCACTTTGGGAGAACTGTACTTATATATTAATTATATTATGATTTTTATTTTACTGCAAACAATACAGACAGGATTTTTTTACGTTAATAATTACATAGTTTCGATCCCGCCGATTTGAAATCCAGTATTTTATCTATAATAAAGTACCTGGTCATAATAAAGAACCTAATCGTATAAATAGTGCTTTGTATCTACGAGTATTTCATACAAAAATTTTAACCAATTGACTTTTAAATTAAATGTTGTATTAATGATAAAAAAACCACAATTAATTGTTATGATTATTGAATTGTATTTAGTTGAGGCACGCTGTATAAAGTTGGCTCTTTTTCCGAAAATATTTAAAATACATAATAAAAAATATGTTTTTCGATTATTATTTTTCAGGTCCGGGAAATGTTAAGGGCACAAGACTCGAACGGTCCCAGAATGCTGATGTTAATGACGGAACAGTTTCTTTCTGACCCAAGACTTCTGCTTTGGAGAAACCAAAACACGCCCATGACTGAAAAATGCAGACAACTTTGGGAACAATTAGGTGAGTAATTCTTTGATATCAAAGTGATCATATAAGACAGAGCTGGCATTGGTTGCTATTTTCCTTTTAAATGTTTGTAGCGTTGCAAGACACAGACTGGCCAAGTCTTGCATCAGAACTGTTGGTCTTGGTCTTGCACTCCTAATCTTGATCTTACGCAAGACTTGTTTTTCATTGTAGTAGGAAAACGTTATGAAAAATGTTTTTTTATTATTTTTATTTTTATTTTTCATTTTGGAAAACCAACAGTTGACTATTGTATATAGATATTAAACAGTAAATTCCCTAAGAACTATTAAAGGTCAGGAAACATACAGATCTTAAAACATAATTACAATTTTGAGATCACCATATCTTTGATTTCGCTTGGAAATCTATATTTGTACACTTAAAAGCTGCTGACTTCGGTGATATGTCCAGAAAATAATAAATTTCGTAATAATAATACAAGTTTTCTATGCAACTGAGACAGTTCTATTAGGTACCATCTATCTTTTATTTTTTTATTTATTTTTTTATTATACTAGCACGACATGTGACCCTGCGCCCACCTGATGGTAAGTGGCGCGCAGGGTCCATGAATGTTAGCAACTGGAATCAGATCCTTATGTCCGACATCAGTCCCTAACACTATGCCGGCTTCACTAGATGCCTTTTCACACTTCGCTTGAAGGACTCCAGGTTATAGGAAAGTCTTGATCTTTATTGTGCGACAGATGTATGAGTCACCAAATTTATAGGTACGCGAAGGGATAGTGACTACGGTATGTGGGAGCATATTCTGACCTGTGCGTGTGGTTCGGTTGCGGAATGGAGAGGAAGGAATTAGGTTATAGAGCTCTTCAGAGCACTCACCATAAAAAAAACACTCGTGATAAAAAGTTAGTGATACACCCCATGATTCATTTAGATAATTTAATGTTATTTTTTTTTAACCTAACACTGAACAAATCAATATCACGGAAATTTTCATTGTAGTTTAGGCATGATCTTAGCACAAAGGAGTATATTAAATATTTTGTTCTAGCGTATCTGATAGCAAATAACAGTTTGGATCTATTCCTTTTCCTACTACAATTTAAGTTTATTTTACTTAATAAATACGGCGAGCTAGTTCTAGATTCCAAGACGGCATTAACGAAATCATACAGTATTAGGTTGGGTAGGGAGAGACGTAGAATGGTGGATGGTGAGCGTATTATCGCGCAATAAAATAAAAAAAGCGAGGCCTCCTTTTCTTAAACCAGCCTTTTGTCGGTCGCAAGCCCGTGACACCATTCTTCTCATCTCTTACCCACACACAATGGACCCGGCACCCGCACGGTGAATCCATGGAACGCTTAGAAGTTTGTCTCCTCTTAGACCCTAAATTTAGTTTTTCTTAACAGGAGCATTATGGGTGAGCATAGTACTGGATCCAGGTAGTAATAAGAATTCAAGAGGACAGTGGGGACATCTGTTGGAGAAATGGTCTGCCGTGGAAGTCTGTCCCACTGAGGATCCAGATTATAGATCATTTCCTTTGGTAAGTCAATTTAATTTACAATGTATACGTGTAGAGTCGAGACCACAACTCAAGTCCTAAAACTGGAACCAAAAGTGATTTAGTTACGATTAGTTTGACACAAGTAAAAATGGTTACAAGGAAATTGATTTTTGCCGAACCCTTTCAGCACGACAAAAACTATTTTGGATAATAAAAGGTATTGAAATACTTAAGGTCTAAAATATCTTATAAAAATAATGAAAAATCCTCCACTAGCGAATTCCACAAATCCCCCTCCGATGTTCATGTGTTGTTGTTTTCTAATGTGCTTTGGGTTGTATGTAGTTTATATAATAATTTATATATGTATGTATATGTACTTCGTTTATGTAATGTGTATATGTAATTTTATACTGTAGTTGTAAGTTAATATTTTTATTTTTCTTTTCATATTTGTTGTTTATTTGCTAACCTGAAGAGAGTGCCTATAGGCATTATGACCGCCTTTTGTTTGCACAACAATAAAGTTTTTAAATAAAATAAAAAAATAAAAAAATATATGATGGAAATAAAAATCGCTATTTTTTTTTTAAAGGACTAGGAATTAGACTAGCCTAACAATTTAAGAATTAGAAGAAAGAATTTGGCGACCGCTAGATATTTTTTGTAATACGTCGCTTAGTATTGTCCGTGCTGAAAGGGTTAAATTGATTGATAAGGCAATTTTTTTTATATTCAACTAGCTGCCCCGGCGAACTTCGTACCGCCAGACAGTCAATGAATGTCATTATTAATAATAATAATACTTACACAAAACAATTTACAAAACAAATTACATACAATTTCGCGACGTAAAAGTGAGAAGTTAATTCAAATTCAAGTTCTTCGCGCAATTTTGCACGGACATGTCAAGTCCAAGTTTTTCGTTTTGTAAATTAGTTTACTGTGGATATTGTTAGTTAAAACTGGTGTTATTTTGTTTAATAATGTGCTACGTTGTCTGATGGACAATCTTGTTCCACTGACGAGCAGCCGATACGGTAAATGAATCTGAATATTGTTGTTATATAGGCGCGGTGGTGGCTCGGTTGTAAGAACGCGTTCCTTAAATCCTACAAAGGTCAGTTCCAACCCACCCGGCATGTACCAATGAGAAATACACTTTTCTTACGTACATTCGTCACAGATTTACAACACCACTGTTCCCGTGTCTCGGAGAGCACGTTAAGCTGTCGGTCCCGGTTCGACTAATACCAACTTGTGGAATCGTTAATAAATTGTCATTTAAAAATTGACATTATATCCTCGCAAGCCGTCTGGCCAGCGTGGCGAGTGTAGGCCAAATTCTCCAGATATATGTTCTGGAAGGCCCATCTCCAGCAGTAGAGGTCTAGGACGCTGTGTTCTAGGGGCTGTAATGAAATGAAAAATGAAATTGTTGTTGATAAGAAGAACAAAGAGGGCGGTCGGGCGAATCACAAAGAATTTATGCAATTTTTCTTTCTGTATCTTTCAGTACGCTCGGGAAAGAGAAAGAAGCGAGAGAGATCGAGATAGGGATCATCGGGATAGAGACAGAGAGAGGCACAGAGACAGGGAAGACAGAGACAGAGAGAGATTAAGACCTGACAGAGAAGAAAGGGATCGGTAAGTTAGACATGTCCCTATGACAAGGACATAATGAAAATATCAGTGAAAAAAAAAAATGTGTTATATTGATTTAATCTAATCGTATAATAATTCCTATATATCCTTGCATATATCCTATATATCATATATACCATAGCATAGAAAAGCTATATATACTTAGTCATAAATAAAATTAGATCATAATCTGACACGGCCCTTTTACAGCCACGATTATAAATTATTTTATTTTTATTACTAATATTATTATTTATTTAGTATGTAAATTGACACAGCTTCCTTACAGCCACAAATTAAGTTCTTATTGTTATTATAAATAATATTATGACATTTATATTATTATGAATTTAATTTTAATTTGACTCGGCCACTATACAGCCATGAAATTAGTTTAAGTTAATTTGATTTTATTATAATTAGACATTATATTATAATTATTTTAGATTATAAGTTGACACGGCCTCTATACAGCCACGAAATTGTTATTGTATTTTATTTTATTTTTTATTAAGTTCACTAGTTAGTTTAATAAGTTAACACGGCCTTTATAAAGCCACAAATTTAGGTTAAGCTGCAGTACTTGTTTATGGCACCAATGTCACTTACTTATTTCGGTCCATCCATAATTTAATTTTAATTAATTTAAATAATATTGTATTTTATTTGTAAAAATTGACAATATCCGAGTGTTACCTGTGAACCAAATGGAAATAAATAATTTGAATTGAATTCGCTTACCCATAACATAATTATTTAATTCAGTGGTTCGCATTTTTTTAGATTTAAAAATATCCATTCGCGTTATCCGTCTGTATGTTTCGGATGATATGGTGTCACAGTGAGTGGTGCGCGTATTTTAATGCCTAATTAAATGTATTTATTTACATTAATAAATATTTTTGTGTCCCGACCAAGACTCAAACCCGGTACCATTCAACATGTTGCCAGTCTCCTTGGGACTATCTCGGATGGGACGTCTCTAGAGGACATTTTTTATTTATAGTTTAGTTTATTTTTAATTTTATTATTTAGGTAGCTTTTAATTTATATTTAATGTACTATAATTAACTTCGAATAAAATTTAATTAAAGACAAAAAAAAAAAAACCCGAGTCTAAATCCACGGACTTAACCGCTAGACCACGGACTGTTCTCACCTCTGGGATGGTTCCGCTAAGTACCTTACAGATGCTCTCAATGTCCTACAGAGGCGGGCTATTCGAATATAACGATACTACAGTGTCTAAAACTCTCGAATCGCTGCAGCTTCGCCGAGATGTGGCCTCCCTGAGCGTGTTCTACAAGCTATACTACGGTGAATGTTCTGAAGAGCTCCACAACCTTATCCCTTCTTCTCTATTCCGCAACCGAACCACTCGCACAGGCCAAAATATGCATCCACATACCGTAGCCACTATCCCTACGCGTACATACAAATTTGGAGACTCTTACATCTGTCGCACGCTGAAGATGTGGAATGCTCTCCCAGCCAGTCTGTTTCCCCACTCCTATAACCTGGAGTCCTTTAAACGAAGTGTGAAAGAGCATCTTTATAGGCTGGCATAGTGGTAGGGGACTGATGTGGGTCGTCTGAGGCTGGCGTCAGTTGCTCCCATTCTTGGACCTCGCGTACCGCTTACCATCAGGTGGGCGCGGTGTCACATGTCGTGCTCAGTATAAAAAAAAAAGGCAGTTATAATTTACATAATACATTATAAATAGCAAATCAAAATTCATAAGATATATTTAGGTAGATAATGCCATCTTGTGCCCTTAACTTTTACAATCAAAACTATACAAAAATTATTCAGGGTGCGTATATCTAGATAACCTCTCAAGATCAAGGGTGGACTGGTAGCAGATGACCCCACCATAATCCTAATTTTAAAACAGCCCATGCACCTGTAAAGGTTAACATAAAATAATTGCAAGGTTAAATAATAATAATATAAATAAATATTTCCAGACAGGTCACACAGCGCCATCTAGTTACCGTGGTAAGCTACGAGGCTTGTGTTACGGAAACTAGATGGTTGATAAACTAGATTTTTTTTTTTTTTTGTTTGTAAATATATACATATTATACATATAAACCCCCAGACCGAGACAAATTATGTGACAAATGATTAAAAAGAAACGGCGAAAATTGAACGGCGAGGCTGACCCTTATAGTAATTCTCTAATTTCCATCATTGTAAAACGTTTGCTTAGAAATTTATCTTATTTTTTTTTATTTCAGGGACAGACATAGACATAGAAGAGAAGTACATTCTCATTCAGAAAGTTCTGATGAAGAACCTAGACCTAATAAGTGAGTACAATTTATATAAAGAGTGAACAGAAACTGAAATTTGGTTCTCCTTTTCGTTTTTGTTCAAAATAAACTGTAAAAATTCACAATCAAAACAGTCACAATTTACGGAGCCCGCCTGTGAACATCGGTAGCCTGGCGGTTAAGACGGCGGGCGGACCGCGGCTTCGTTGACCGGTTCAAAACTCCCCGGATAATGACTTTATTTTTAATTTTAATTTTTGTGTTTTTTTTTTTATTTTATTTTTTTTATTTTTATTTTTTATTCCATTCGTCATTTATTTATTTTGTAAAGTATTTATAATTTAATTTAATTTTTGTGATAAATTGTATTATTGCATAATACAATCACACAGCCTAATTTGTAATGCGGGGTAGGCAGTAGAATGAGCCGAAGCGGCGATGGGGTCCGCAACCCATCACGCATGGCCTAAAAAGCGCGGATTGAGGGCAGATGAGTGCCGTTTTGGCACCTGGAATGTCCGAGGGGGGATGAATGATAAAATGAGTGAACTACTAGATACGATGAATGAAATGAAGTTGGATGTAATTGGCGTGACCGAGACCAAGCGGAGGGGTAGTGAGATGCAGGACTTGCCGGGAGGGGGGATCGCGCTCTGGTCGGGAGTGGGAGATAGCGATCGCGGTAGTCAGGGGGTGGGCATCTTACTATCCGGTCGCTTGGCCGACAGTATGTACGAGTACTGCCTGGAAAGCCCAAGAATACTCTGGGTTCGTCTTAAAATAGGCCTTAAAAAGTTATTTGTGGTCGTGGTGTACGCACCTGTTAGCTCAGCACCACAGCTGGAACTAGAGAATTTTTGGAACCAGGTCAGGACAGTTCTAGATTTGGCAGTTGGGAACGAAAATATAATATTATGTGGCGACTTGAATGGATGGGTGGGGACACGTCGTGCAGATTACGAAACGGTCCTAGGTGATTTTGGAGATAGGAGAGTAAATGATGCAGGTAAGCTTATTCTTGACGTGTGTTTAGAAAAGAATATTTTTGTGTCCAACACAATGTTTGCTCACAAAGATATTCACATGTATACAAGAACGATGAATAGTGAAAAGAGTATGATTGATTTAATAATAGTTGATGAAAGACTGCGAACACAGACTCTGGATACCAGGGCGTATCGTGGGCCAGAATTGGGAACAGACCACTACCTAGTAATCACTAGGATTAGTGGCCTGTTCACAAAATGGCGCCACTGGCGATCAGGTGGCAATCTGTCAGCAGTAGAGAGAATAAAGAGTGAAAAGTTACAAGATGATAGTGTGAAAGAGGAGTATATGAAATGCGTCAAAGATAAACTTATCAACTTGAAAGATGTGAGCAAAGATGTAGAAGAGTGTTGGAAGTACCTAAAAAATGGTATGGTAGAATCGGCAAGAGAAGTATGTGGAGTAGCAAAAAAGCGAGCAACCAAGGGTGACGCGTGGTGGGATCAAGAGGTCAAAGATTCGGTATAAAGAAAGAAGAAAGCTTGGATAGATTACGTTGCTTCGCTGAATATGAATGAAAGTATAAAAAGAGAAAAAAAAGAGTTGTACCATCGCTGCAAGAATGAGACTAAATCTTTGGTTAAGGAGAAGCGTGAAAGATGTAAGGAAATAGGTGAAAATAGGATGACGAGCAACTTTAAGGAGAACTCCAAACTTTTCTGGAGGGAAGTTAGGAAGGCCAAAGGTTGCTTGTCATCTTATCGAATGAACAGAGTGAAATCAAAAAGCGGTAACATTCTTGCAAACACAAATGAGGTGTTGCAGCGATGGAATGAATATTTTAGCGAGATGTATGCTAGTGGTACTCCTAACGACGTCACGACGGGTACTTTACCTCCAGAGCTATCCACAACTATAACGTCCACTTTTAAGGAGGAAATAAGTGTGCAAGAATTGCAATCGGCAATTAGAAGCCTGAAATGTGGCAAAGCAGCGGGAAAAGATCGAGTGCTCGCTGAAATGATCAAATACGGAGGTATACCGGTCTGGAACGCTTTCCACCTACTGTGCAACCTTTGCTGGCAGGAGGGAAGAGTACCGGAGGACTGGCGGCAATCAGTCATCGTTCCTTTATACAAAGGTAAGGGATCTAGATTGGACTGTGCCAACTACCGAGCGATTAGTTTGATCAGTTTGGCGAGCAAGATGTATGGCAAGATTCTCACGAAACGCTTGCAAGAGAAGACTGAAGGTCTTTTATGGGAGGCACAAGGAGGCTTTAGACCTGGAAGAGGATGCACTGACCAAGTCTTTTCGCTCCGCAATATCACGGAGAAGTTTATGGCCTTAAACCAGAAGGTTTTCTGTGCTTTTGTGGATTTGGAAAAGGCTTTTGATAGAGTTGTAAGAAAGAAGCTTTGGGACATATTGCCGGAGTATGGAGTGAATGACAAACTGCTACAAGCTATACAGTCCCTGTACAAGGGCTGCAAAGCTTGTGTGCGGGTGGAGGGAGGTATGTCGCCTTGCTTTGAATCCCAAATGGGCGTCAAACAGGGTTGTGTGCTTTCTCCTAGATTATTCACTCTATATCTCGACAAATGCCTAAAAAGAGTGAGAGAGAGTGACTGTGGGATAAAGATGAGTGATCTAGTGGTGAACTGCCTGCTTTATGCAGATGATGCTGTTCTTATGGCATCGTCCGAACAACAACTGCAATCACTAGTCACAAGAATGAAGGAGGGATGTGCAGAAAAAGGACTCCGTTTGAATGCGAGAAAAACCAAGGTACTAGTGTTTGAAAGAAGAAGGATGACAACCGTGACGATAAAGATTGATGATGAAACTCTAGAACAAGTAAATGAAATTATATATCTGGGCAGTGTTTTCACTGCGGATGGGAAGTACGATAGGGACGTTGAAAGAAGAGTGAACGCGGGAAATAGTGTTAACGGTGCCCTGGGGTCACTGATCGGCAGTCGAAATGTCAGTGACAAAGCTCGGCTCGCCATACACAATGCCATGTTGGTACCAACACTGATGTATGGAAGCGAGACTTGGATACGTCAGAATACACATGAGAGTAGGGTTAATGCAGTAGAAATGCGGTCGTTGCGGCGGATATGTGGCGTCACTTTGGCGGACCGCATACGTAACGTCGAAATACGGAAAAGGGTTGGTATGAAGGAAAGCATAGGGACAAAAATAAGGAAAGGCATGCTACGATGGTTCGGGCATGTTGAAAGGATGAGCGATGAAAGATTGACGAACCAGATATATAATGCGAAAGTTGTGGGTAAAAGAGGCCCTGGCAGACCGAGACTCACATATCACGATCAAATAAATAAAACACTGACTGAAGGTGCATTAAAAAGTCTTCGTAACCAAAGGGCATGTATGAAGAGGTTATTGAATGTTGACGAAGCGAAAGAAGTATGTCGTGATCGTGTCAAATGGCGCTCAATTGTCTCTGCCTACCCCGCAAGGGATCTGGCGTGAAGATATGTATGTAAACTGTAAAAATTCTGGGCTCATGGACCCAAAAAGTTTTTACAAGACATAACACCGCGTCTTGTCGTCTCCTCCGGTGACAAGAGGGCTGGCTCTTTCTTCGCCCAAAGAATCAGTATTGCAATTCAGCCAGGGTTCTTGCCTCCATTCCACGGTCTTATATCCCTAGCCTTTGCATTCATATTTATTTTATATTTTGTAAATATTTTTTTCGAATAAATATGAATTGTTTTAAATTGTCCGCAGTTATTTTATTTAAATAAAACATCAATTAGATAAAACAGAATTTTACTCGCCAACGCGTAGGCAAAATTCTCCGCATATATATAGAAGGTCCATCTCCAGCAGTGGAGGTCTAGAATTTCGTGTTGTAGGTGTTGTAATAATGATGATAAACTTATATCCATATCTGTATCATGCGCAATTTTTTCTCCGCCCACAGCTATCCATTGTTTTTTTTATCTGCCGGCCAATATCATCATCATTACTGCCCCTAGAACACAGCGTCCCAGACCCCCACTGCTGGAGAACATATATCTGGAGAATTTGGCCTACACTCGCCAAGCTGTCTGGCCAGGATATGATATCATTTTTTAATGACAATTTATTAACGATTCCACAAGTTGGTATTAGTGGAACCGGGACCGATGTCTTAACGTGCACGGAAACGATGGTGTTGTAAATTTTAAGAAAAGTGTATTTCTCATTGGTACATGCCGGGTGGGTTTGTAGGATTTAAGGAACGCGTTCTTACAACACCAGCCACCACCGCTCCAATATACAATAAGCAAAATACTAAATGTGTTTATTTAATTTTAGTTATGAACGTGAATACCGTCGTGCTAGTAAACGCTTAAGAATCCATAGTAGTAGGAACGCCCCGCAATTAACTCCTAGAACAGTCTTCCACAAGTAAGTACAAATTAAATATATTTTAAATAAATAATAATCTTTTCCTATAGAGATTTTCTAATTCAAATAGAGGTTTATTTACCACCAATAATAAGTTATATTTTCTTACTATTATAATCTGGTTAAAACAAATAAGGGCCTAATATTTCACCTAGCAGAACACCAGTATATATATATATTTTATTAGGATTATTTATATCTATTTAATAATCACTCAATAAATCATTATCTAGGTACTTGCTTATCTACTTTATTGTATTACTTGTTTTTGTTAAGAATTTAATTAGTATTACCATATAATCAAAGGTCTTATTGAAATCCAAATATCGTAAGATAGGTACCCAATTATTGTCACTTTATAATCATACAAAATTGCTACTGTCTAAAGTTATCAACGAATATATATGTTTTTTACATTAGATTTTAGTAAATGTTACCAGCTTATTTAAATAATACTATTGACTCCACGTAATATACATTGAAAACATCCAAAATTTCACTTTATTCTGCATGATTATTAAACTATTACTAATTACTAAACTATTACTATTAAAAATCTAAATTCAAACTTTTACTCAACTTACTAACTTTAATTTTGTTGTGTGAGTTCTGAGGATCAACATAACCTTATGCTTTCTTCTCTATTCCGCAACCGAACCGCACGCACACCTACTTCTATAACCTCCTTCAGTCCAGTCCTTCAAACGACATGTGTAAAAACTAACCTAACAAGAGGCCGACATAGTGGTAGAGACTGATGTCGGTCGTTAGTTGCTCCCATTCTTGAACTTCGAGTAACAATTACCATCATATATTCAGAATGCTCTGTCATTGTTTGGTAAGGTGTTACCAATTGGCTAACTTACCCTATTTTGTTATAATATTTCCTGTGTTTTTCAGAGCATTAGACGCCGTAGACATATCATGGGAGAACGAGCATTTGAAGAATATTTTAAGTAGTGATGAATATTGTGATTCCGAAAAACCGGAGAAACCTGGAAGCAGCTCCGTTACCTTACAACCTTATCCTAAGTTTAATGATATTGGACAACCATTGTGGCATGGTTAGTATTTTATTCTACACTATTATTGCTACTACTATTGCGTTTTGTCGACTTTCGGGTTGCACATAGGCATGTAATCTACCTTAATTCTGACTTGCCACGTGGGTTACTGCTGTACCAGGTATTGTATTCTCATAGGTACTGATAACTAAATTTAAAAGGTTAATAATTGATCGTTGTGGTGCAGTTATGTATATGTTTTATTTTGTAAATCTGATATAGCTGAGTTTTTCTTGCAGATTCCTTTCTCAGTCAGATTAAACATTAACAGGTCACTGGAATTTGCTAAGCTGCTGGTCTTCTGCTAACAGCTTACTTATTGGACCACTTTGCTGCTTAGTCTTCTACTAGCAGGAGTAGAATCATTCAAAATAATTAAATTAATGACGTTTCATAAATGCCTGTAATAGGTTTACGTGAATAAAGATATTTTGACTTTGGCTTTGACTTTGACACTACTTTACAGTTTTTAGGTTCATCCATTAAATAATATTGAATAATTATAATTATTGGAGAAGCCCAAAATGTAATGATTTGACTTTGTCTACAAAATGCAAGGGGGTTCTTTTTAGTGGACTGTATGGATCTAAGGAAAAAGCTAGTTACATCAATAACTTAGGCTAAAAAGTTGGAAAATGGGAAATTGCAAGGAGTACACACCTGATGTCCTCCGGGGCGTGACGTCTTCCCGTATGCTCACTTCACAAACACTGCCTTTAATATAGTCTCTTATGCGTCTTCACTCGACGTCGCGAAATTGTACGTATGGATTTAGGGACGGGAGAGGATCGATTCATACATCAATTGAATACAGGCGATACCAGTGATGCCGAGTAAATTCGATAGCATGAACTTTTAACCATTTAAAACAAACAAGGAAGTTCTTCGCGCCATTTTGCACGGACATGCCAAGTCCAAGTTTTGTAAATTAGTTCACTGTGGATATTGTTTGTCAAAAGTGTTGTTATTTTGTTAAATAATGTGCTACGTTGTGAATAATTATGGAAAACGATAAATTGGACTTTAAATATGGGGCACAAGTTGCAGTTTATTTTTTGCGGTTTTCCCGCGCTGTCAACTCCCATATACCCTTCGTGTTTGGGCGATATTGACGTGAAATTACTCCATGAAAAGCATCAAATTCTGCAACACTTGGAATTTGATGATCCCCAACTCGGTTATGAACATATAGTATGTAAATAAATTACGTGTTTAGGGCTGATGTATTCTGTACAATATCCTTTAAAGACACTTAAAAAAAAATAACGATTTAAATATCTTAGTACCTTCTAGATTTCCTTCCTTCTCTTCTGTTTTTTGTCAAAACTAATTCTCATTCTTCTTTATTTCAGAACATTTGCCAGTAGTGGGTGCTCGAATAGAAGCTCTACGAGCTCACGGAAGAGAACCCGCGGCTTTGAGGTTGGCTGTCAGTGCGGCCAGAGCCATGAGGCATAGACAAGTAATTCTATTATTATATGAATCTATTCCTTAAAAATAACTATATGGTCAGTTAAACGACTACGGACCGGCATTTCATTAACCACTTAAAGAGGGTAACGTTTTTATACCCTTCTCGCTCGCACAATCCGATATTTGTCACTATCAAGAAATGTAGTCAATTTTAATTTTCATCATCATCATCACGGCCCCAAGAACACAAACCTCCACTGTTGGAGATGGGCCTTCCAGAAAATTCTCAAGAATTTGGCCTACACTCGCCAGGCTGGCCAGATGAGTTGGCAAGGTATTTTTTATTTTATTTCGGTGTCGCAGGCTCGTAAAGCGAAGGAAGTTGGAGTACTTGGGACACATTATGCGCAATAAAAAGTATAGCTTGCTGCAGCTCGGCATGCAAGGCAAGATACAAGGCTTCAAAAGACCGGGGAGAAGACGCACTTCCTGGCTCAAGAACCTCAGGGAGTGGTTCGGGATGAGCACCAGATCCTTGTTCCGGACAGCGGCAAACAAAATCCAAATCGCCTTAATGATAGCCGACCTCTGATAGGAGATGGCACTATAAGAAGAAGAAGGCTCGTTTGAAACAGAGAAAATAAATATTATATAAAAAAATATTTTTTTAGGCTTCAGATTTCATTAGTAGAACCTTTATTTAAAATAACAAAGTCATTTTTTTGTTAAAGATAAAAATGATTATCCGAAAAACAAAACACTACTGCATGGTGAATAAGGTCGCGTCTAAAAATTGCAATAAATACCTAAAGGCTGAGAAGTGTTATTATTAATTGATCTCGCTCACAGCCGAGAGACGAAATTAGATAGAGAAAGAATTATGTAGGTCAACGTTCGCGCGATCGTCGACCTCTCGCTACCTACTTGATTAGGCTCAATATGAGTCGCGATATTTTTGGGATAACTTCTCTGCACCGTAACTTAAGATTTTATTACTAAATAATTAAAATAAAAAATACGTAATTCTTTATTTTTATTCTAGATTATAATATAAAAATATTTGTTCTTTACCAAATTCCACGTAGTATATATTTTTGCATTTTTTTAAATCTAAAATTAGACTGGTTTCGGTTCGAGGACACAATATTTTTTTTAGTTTGGTACGCTAGAGACATCGACGAGCTTGCCACTCGTCATGATTGGCCTACAATACTTATATATAATAATAATAAATAAATAATCGGAGAGCACGTTAAACCGTCGGTCCCGGTTCCACTAATACTAACTTGTGGAATCGTTAATAAATTGTCATTAAAAATTGACATCATATCCTCGCCAAGCCGTCTGGCCAGCGTGGCGAGTGTAGGCCAAATTCTCTAGATATATGTTCTGGAAGGCCCATCTCCAGCAGTGGAGGTCTGGGACGCTGTGTTCTAGGGGCTGTAATGAAAGTTGGTTAAATGTGAACCCGCTCCTTTATAATCGTGGTTTATGACCACCCCGGAAGAGATACTTTACTTTTTATTTGATAAAAAAAGGGAACTTTAAAAATATTTGATTGTGCGAGCGAGACGGATGCAAAACCTTGAAACTTTTGTACTTATAAAACCTTTATTTTTAGGAAGTAGCCCAGCAACGTTGGCATGAAGTAGGTGCGGGGGAGGCCGGGTCGTCCGGCGCCGGGACATGTTCGTCCTCCGATACGTGTTCGGGGCGATGTTCTGACCGGGTCAAACTATCGCTCGTCTGTGCTCACATGGACGCGGGCGACTGTCTCACGGGAAACGCCACCTGTGCCTTATCTCACACACATCGATGTATCGGACGAGGTAAGTTCTTTAAAATGCCTTCGTAACAAAAGGGCATGTATGAAGAGGTTGATGAATGTCGACGAAGCGAAAAATGTATATCGTGATCGTGTCAAGTATCTCTGCCTACCCCGCAAGGGATCTGGCGTGAAGATATGTATGTATGTATTAAAGACGTTGATAGTAAATAAAACTAAACTAAAAGTAAGGGAAGTCGCAAAGAATACAAATAATAAATAATTATATTTGTTCTTAACAAATGTTCATAACCGAGTTGTGAATAATAAAATTTCAAATGCAGCAGAATTTGATGCTTTCATGGAGTAATTCGCGTTAATATCGCCCAAACGTGTAGTATAATATAAGAGATCACAGCGGGTAAAAACAAAAAAAAAATATTATTTTTTCATTACAATAATTCATATTGTAGCACATTATTAAACAAAACATCACTTTTAAATAACAATATCCACAGTAAAGTAATTTAAAAATGAAAACCTTGGACTTAATCGTTTAAAAAATATATTTAAAAGGTACAATGATTAAAAATTATATATACGAGTATATATGTTAATTAAACTTAAAAGTAAAATTTTAAAACAAATCACTATTAATTAAAAATACAACTAAAATAAAAAAAACAAAATAAAATTATTATAAATAAAAAAAATGCTCTAAATCGCTGCCAAGGGACAAAGTGCCAAGGATACTGGCAGCATTGCCACGTTGAATGGCAATGCTGATCCTTTGTACCAAATATTGCCCAGCCCTCTTGTCCCCCGAGGTATTGATGAGCTGTTTTGACAACGCCTTGAAAATTTAATGAGCACTTGGTCCCCACTTTGTTTGGTTTGGGTCCTCCTAAATAATAAAAAAAGCTCTAAATCGCTGCCAAGGGACAAAGTGCCAAGGATACTGGCAGCATTGAAGTTCAACTCCAAACTTCTATTGTGTATTATTTTATTATATATCAAATTAAACACCTTTCGATTTTTACTATAATCATTTATTTATAAATTTTATTTTATTTTATTTGTAAATTTCATTTTATTTTATTTATAAAATTTGTTTTTATCTTTTTAGTTTTTATTTAAAGTTCATTATTAACGCAGTCGGGTTTTTTTATTACATGCCATGCTATATTATTAATTATTATTTTTTGTTTGCAGAAAGCAGTTGTTGGGTTGGGTGGACATTGGAAGGGACATGGTGTGTACACGAATGCCTGGCCGACGCCTGTCTGGCTCCAGACGACCAGAGGGCCTCCCCCCGACTGCACACCTGCCTCGACCTCTCAGAGGAACCGAACACGGGACTCCCACCTAGGTAAACGAAAAATCTTTATTCATATAAAAAATCCCGTAAATTCCTTCACTTTTCCAGATTATAATTTAGATTAATAAAAAATAAAAAAAAATAAAAAAATCCGTCTGAGTAAAAAATAAAATAAAACTGCCTCCGTGGTCTAGCGGTTATGTCCGTGGATTTAGACTCGGAGGTACCGGGTTCGATTCCTGGTCGCACAAAAATATTTATTAATGTAAACTAATACATGTACATACATACATATCTTCACGCCAAATCCCTTGCGGGGTAGGCTGAGACAATTGAGCGCCACTTGTCACGATCACGACATACCTCTTTCGCTTCTTCAACATTCATCAAACTCTTCATACATGCCAGTGTTTAGTTTTATCTATGTTTCAATATCTATTTCTGTCAAAACTTGTTATTAGCCCTTTCTTACTTTATCTTTTTTCTTTATATTTAAGTATTGTTTAGCTGTAAGTTTTCCTAACTGTATTAAATTAAATAAAAATAAATAAAATAAGAAATGTGTAATCCTCATTGGTACATGCCAGGGAAGCCTCTGTGTTTTCACTTTCCTATAACTTGGAGTCCTTCAAGCGAAGTGTGAAAAAGCATCTAGTCAAGCCGGCATAGTGTTAGGGACTGATGGCGGCAGTTATAAGTGTCTGACTTCAGTTGCTAACATTCATGGACCTTGCGCGCCACTTACCAACAGGTGGGCCCAAGGTCACATGTCGTGCTAGTATAAAAAAAAAAGATCTTTTAATCGAGCCACCACAGCTCTCAATTGGCCAAAATTCAATAATTTTATTTCCTGGAAAGCTGATGGACTGTATTTTTAAAAAGTGACTGTTTTTTTTATAATGTGTAGATGTGCGAGCGAGAAAAATGCAAATCTTAACAACCCTTTTAAATTACCAATTTTTCCTCAGATATCAACATGTCCCAGTGGCTGGTAGTAAAAACCCAGAAGAGACGTACCTCGCTTTAGCTTTAGAAGCCGCCTTGCTAGGTCTGGGCATGCAGAGAATGTTGCCCAGCGGACTATATGCCCAGGAGAGATATTGTAAACAGGTAAACTTCATAGAACTAGGTGGTAGGCGGACTGATGGTAGTAATTTGCCCAGTCTGCTAATAAAGATGCAACTTGTAAATTGTCCCTAATGTTGACTAGTTAGAATGTCTAGCATCATTATGCCTGCCTGTGTACCTAGTGCATAAAGTTTTAAATAAATAAAAATAAATAGATAAAAATAAAAACAATCTTAGCTTACCACGGAAACTAGATGGCGCTGTGTGACCTGTCTGGAAATATTTATTATTATTATTGCATGATTCTGGAGTGACATCCGGCTCGAAGGACCAAAAATATTGTAGGGTTTTACACTCTTTTGTGATAAATGATACTCTTAGATTTTGGGGCAAAATGTTTACTAATAACTGATAATAATAACTGATAACTATTAATGATAAATGATAATGAGTGCGCGCGACAGGAATCGCGTATGATGGTGCAATTGATAGGCACAACGTATTCACGCCGAAGGTGTAAACGCACTGATATTAAAATTGTAACAAATTGAAATACGACGAAAATACCTTTACGAAATACCTGACGCTGTGCTCTGCTTTTCGGTGTACGAATTCTTCGTACAATTATATTGTTATTTTTCTTTACTAATGTTTAATATGTATATTATATTTTTAATTCGAAATAATATACAACCAGTATAAAAGAATTACAATATAAAAGCTACCTAAATAATAACATAAAAATAAACTAAACTATAAATAAAAAATGTCCTCTAGAGATGTCCCATCCGAGATAGTCCCAAGGAGACTGGCAATATTTCCCCTCTGTATAGCGAGGCTAATACGTTGGCAGAAATAATTGCCAGCCTTCCTGTCTCCAGACCTTTCTGTCAGCCGCTTTGACAACTCCGTGGCCAAGCGCCTCGCTGACTATATTTTTTAAGTATTTAACCCATTGTTTTGGAGAACATACCACATCATATTTATGCATGAGTAGGTATTTGTTAAGTTTGGGTATTAAAGATACCTCTAATTTTCTTATATATATATGTGTATGTATGTGTATAGGTGTGTATATATGGAGGAACATTTTAATTTTAGTTTAGTAGTAGAAAATATTATTTTGTTTTGACATAATTATACCATATTATTATAATTATGTGCCGCCTCCGTGGTCTAGTGGTAACAAACGTTGCCGCGAACTCGGGAGGTCGTGGGTTCGATTCCCACCGGCGGCAAGTTGTACATTGTATAATTTGTCTCGGTCTGGGTGTTTATATGTATAATATGTAGTTTATCAACCATCTAGTTTCCATAACACAAGCCTCGTAGCTTACCACGGAAACTAGATGGCGCTGTGTGACCTGTCTGGAAATATTTATTTATTTTATTTATTTATTACCATGACAACGCCCTTTTACAGCAGCATCTATTAGTGTAGGTAGTACTTATCTGGTGACGACGAAGGCTGCTATTCATTCGCTATCATGATTAGTAAAATAATTAATTTGTAATCTGACGAAACCAAGTGTACCAAATGTATGAAATGGTGAATAAATAAATGAAAATGCTATGAAATTGAACAGTATTTTTTCATTCATTACATCCCCTAGAACACAGCGTCCTAGACCTCCACTGCTGGAGATGGGCCTTCCAGAACATATACCTGGAGAATTTGGACTACACTCGCCACGCTGGCCAGACGGCTTGGCGAGGATTTGATGTCAATTTTATAGATAATTTATTAACGATTCCACAAGTTGGTATTAGTGGAACTGGGACCGACGGCTTAACGTGCTCTCCGAGGCACGGGAACAGTGGTGTTGTAAATCTACGACTATGACAAATGTACGTAAGGAAAGTGTATTTCTCATTGGTACATGCCGGGTGGGTTTGAACCGAATTATGTAGAATTCAAGGAACCACCACTTAATATATATAGGCGCGGTGGTATGGTATACCTGCTTTATTTTATTTACTTTGTGTAACTTTTGAAATATTATATTATTAGTTAAATTCATTATTTAGAAATATTTATATACCTGATAAAGGTTGACTTTTGTAGCACACCAATATTTTACCATCCTTTATAAATGTACCAAAAGTTTATAAATAAACGATTGATTTTGATTTATTTTTATTTTTGAATTGATCTTCATTGATTTTACTTTTGGTCTCTTTTATTTTTTTTTATTTTAAATAGTTTAATTCTCTCTCTTTTATTTGTAACACTTATTTACTTGTAACTTAAAAAAAAAACCCGTTATACGTGATTGTTTATAGTACATGGCTGATATTGTGTACACATGCTTTGAGTTTTAGCAATGTCTATACACTATATCCATTATTTTTAGAAACTGTAATGCTAAAATTTGTTTTGTGTGCCTACTTAATAAATAAATAAATATATACAGGGTGTCACAAAAATCAACGTCAAGCCGAAAACGGTTGATGGGTCAGGTGGTGACAGTTATCAGAAAAAATATTTAAAAAATCTAAGTTAAGAACTTTTCAAATTATTGACATTAAAAAAAAATGGTGTATTTAGTCATATGCTATTTCGGCAAGTGAAAGATGGTAATCTTTTAAAGTCACTTGCCGAAATAGCATAGTACTTTTTTTTTCAGTCAGTTAAAGTTGGTCGATGTAATAATTTTTAGTACATGGTGGGTCAAAAAAGTGATATTTTCTTTACAACTGAGGCAGTTGTGTTTTAATTTTAGACTGTAGTTTACAGAAGGGTTATTGAGGGTTACACCACTCACAAAAAAAATATGAAAAGTAAAGATTTGTAGTCACAGTAGGTACTTAAAAGATCATCACAGGATGACATTTTTCTCATTTTTTTTTCAATGTCAATAATTTGAAAAGTACTTAGATTTTTTTTATAATTTTTCTGATAACTGTCACCACCTGACCCATTAACCGTTTTCGGCTTGACGTTGATTTTTGGGACACCCTGTATATATTTATTTATTTATTAAGTTTACAATACAAATTTTAGCATTACAGTTTCTAAAAATAATGGATATAGTGTATAGATATTGCTAAAACTCAAAGCATGTGTACACAATATCAGCCATGTATTATAAACAATCACGTATAACGCGTTTTTTGTTTTTTATTACTACTTAGATTTTTTTAATTATTTTTCTGATAACTGTCACCACCTGGCCTATCAACCGTTTTCGGCTTGACGTTGATTTTTGGGACATCCTGTATATATAAACATTAATTACATATTAGTCTAAAGTATTTTATTATGATTCCAGGAGGAGCGCTTAATAAGTCAGTTGCAGCGAGTGGAAGGTTCTCTAGCGGGGGGTGTCTGCAGTCGGGTGGCTCGGGCACTGCTCGACGGAGGACCAGCTTCGTGCTTGGGTAAGGCTTCTGGATGGAGACCACATACTGGAAGACGCAGAGTGGGATGACCTGTCAGAATCTATTTTTTACCACAAATAATCATCATCAACACAGCCTTCCAGACCCTAATATGGCCAGACTAGCACAATCATACTCCGGAGAACATGAAGTATTGGATTTTAAACAGCGAACTATTTTTTTTTGTGTTATTTAATCTTTTTTTTTTCTTCTAGGTGCGCGAGTACATCCAAGATCTGCGCCTGCGCATACGTTTGCTCGATTTTTGTTCCTATCACTGTTACCTACCGACCCGGAGTTGGCATATCGAGTTGGATTAAGAGCTATGAGGTGAGCTACTAAAATTACATTGTTTATATAGTTACAACAAATATTAGGTATGTTATTTTGTTTTAAATACAGCAGACTCTGAGGTACCGGGTTCGATTCCTGGTCGGGACACACAAATATTTATTAATGTAAATAATTAATTAATATTTAATTTATTTGTGATATTTCTCGAGTTTGGTACGCTGGAGACATCGACGAGCTTGCCACTTTTTTTTTGTCATGATTGGCCTATAGTAAAGTTGGCTAAATGTGAATCTGCTTATTTGGAAGCGTGGTTTCTGACCACCCCAAAAGGGAAACGGTCATGATGTTTTTTTTTTTTTTTTAAATATTTTTTGTGCTCGAGCAGGAATCGACCCCGGTACCTCCGAGTCTAAATCCACGGAGTCAACCGCTAAACCACGGAGGCAGTTCTAACTTTTAATGTTTTCTTATAGGTTACCAATGGTAGAAGAGGCTTATACGTTAGAAAGCGGAGCGGGTGGCGGAGCTGCAGGCGGACAGGGAGCTTGGCATACACTCCAGCATGCTGAACAACAGCAGGCAGCACTCGCCAGTGCACTACTAGGTAACAATAATAATAATAATAAAGCCTTTATTGTACAATACCAAAACAAGTGCAGGTACATAGGCGAGCTTAATGCTAAATCCATTTTCTACCAACTAACCTTTGTGACTGAGATATGTAATAAACGGGTGCAGCAGAAAAAGAATGATAGTTAAAATTACATACATACATACATATCTTCACGCCAGATCCCTTGCGGGGTAGGCAGAGACAATTGAGCGCCACTTGACACGATCACGACATACCTCTTTCGCTTCGTCGACATTCATCATCCTCTTCATACATGCCCTTTTGTTACGAAAGCTTTTTAATGTACCTTCAGCCAGTGTTTTATTTATTTGATCGTGATATGTGAGTCTCGGTCTACCAGGGCCTCTTTTACCCACAACTTTCGCATTATATATCTGGTTCGTCAATCTTTCATCGCTCATCCTTTCAACATGCCCGAACCATCGTAGCATGCCTTTCCTTATTTTTGTCCCTATGCTTTCTTTTATACCCATCATTTTCCGTATTTCGACGTTACGTATGCGGTCCGCCAAAGTGACGCCGCATATGCGACGCAACGACCTCATTTCTACTGCATTAACCCTACTCTCATGCGTATTCTGACATATCCACGTCTCGCTTCCATACATCAGTATTGGTACTAACATTGCATTGTGTATGGCGAGCCGAGCTTTGTCACTTACATTTCGACTGCCGATCAGTGACTCCAGGGCACCGTTAACACTATTTCCCGCGTTCACTCTTCTTTCAACATCCCTATCATACTTACCATCCGCAGTGAAAACACTGCCCAGATATATAATTTCATTTACTTGTTCTAGAATTTCATCATCAATCCTTATCGTCAAGTTTGTCATCCTTCTTTTTTCAAACACTAGTACCTTAGTTTTTCTCGCATTCAAACGGAGTCCTTTTTCTGCACATCCTTCTTTCATTTCTGTGACTAGTGATTGCAGTTGTTGTTCGGACGATGCCATAAGAACGGCATCATCTGCATAAAGCAGGCAGTTTACCACTAGATCACTCATATTCACCCCACAGTTACTCTCTCTCACTCTTTTTAGGCATTTGTCGAGATATAGAGTGAATAATCTGGCCGAAAGCACACAGCCCTGTTTGACGCCCATTTGGGATTCAAAGCAAGGCGACATAACTTCCTCCACCCGCACACAAGCTTTACAGCCCTTATACAGAGACTGTATAGCTTGCAGCAGTTTGTCATCCACTCCATACTCCGGCAATATGTCCCAAAGCTTCTTTCTTACAACTCTATCAAAAGCCTTCTCCAAATCCACAAAAGCACAGAAAACTTTCTGGTATAAGCCAAAAACTTCTCTGTGATATTGCGGAGCGAGAAGACTTGGTCAGTGCATCCTCTTCCAAAGCCTCCCTGAGCTTCCCATAAAAGACCTTCAGTCTTCTCTTGCAGGCGTTTCGTGAGAATCTTGCCATACATCTTGCTCGCCAAACTGATTAAACTAATCGCTCTAGTTAAAATTATTTAATAAAACATACATTGATTACAAACATATAGTACTAATACATAAATAAATGTCCTACATATAAAATACTTACATATACCTACGCATATATAATAACTTGAATTATAATGTAAATGCTGAGCTAGATGGTATGAAATTATTATCAAGGTCACCTTCGAATCGTTTAAAACAAACTCCAGTCCAAATCAAGACTATTGGATTTATTGGACTATATGGATTGGAAAATTGGCATTTGACACCATCGCAAACTGCACATACTTTCAACGAAATCAACAAATAGGTGGTAGGCGGACTGATGGTGGTAATTTGCCCAGTCTGCCGGGGCGGGGAAGTATCCACCTTCCGTGCCGATAAACCCAGTAAAGTGTATCCACACGTTTCGGGATCAGGCTCGAATTGCCGTCATGCCCAGTCAAGCCGGCATAGTGTTAGAGACTGATGTCAGTCATGGGTATCTGATTCCGGTTGCTAACATTCAAGCAAGGCCACATGTCATGCTAGTATAAAAAAATCTCGAGTAAGCTGCCCCAGGTATAGGGAGCAGGGAAAGACACTGGCTGGGAGAGCATTCCACATGGGTATGCATATTATAACATGTGCGTATAGTTGCGGAATAGAGGAAGAGGGATAAGGTTATGAAGGTCTTTTAGTTTCTCAGAGTTTTTTTTTTGCTTTTTCACACTTCGCTTAAAGAACTCCAGGTTATAGGAATGCGGAAACATACCCGCGTGCGACAGATGTAAGCGTCTCAAAATGTATATCTAATCTGGTTCAAAGGACCATTACCTGTCCATTGCGTGTTATTATTTTATATTGTATTAAAATCGATAATACTCCCTTTTAGGAGCAGCTCGAGGAAATCCAGGTCGGTTGCGTGCTGCCCTAGCTGCAGCTCAGCGCCACGTCCGTTCTGCAGCACAACTGTTCCGCCTGGCACAGGACGCACTGCGTCACGCAGCTCCGCCTGACGCACCGCATCACCATCGCGATCTACTCGCAGCAGCCTTCGAATTGGGGTTACAGGTAAATTATAAATGTTTAACTGATTTTAATTAGATTTATATTTTAGTTGTATACATGTAAGTTAGTTAAATATTTGTTAGACCGCAAACTAGACAGGGTTTACTAAGTATGAAATATAATATGTATTCGAAGTAATGTATAAAGATTTAAAATTAAATAAATATATAAACTTTAATGAAAAATTAAAATATTCACCCACGACTTTATCATATGGCAGTGTGCCAAGAACACTTGCGCGGATAAAAAACCTGCCAGCCCTCTTGTCACATACAGCATTAACCAGCCGCTTATACAGTTCTTTAAAAACTTCTTAGCACCGGTCCCCCACAGTCCCATTGTCCCAGAAGGCACAAACTCGTAGTCATTACTAACAGACTCGTATTTGCGACATTTGGCCTTTTCAGCCGAATCCGCAGACGCCCCAGTCCTGACAGATATGCCCTGGATATTAGATCGAGCAAGGATGTCTACACAAGTAGCGTTCCACACCACTATACTCGTATTTAATCCATCGAGTCTTTTACTATCACTGCGAGAGATCTCAAGGGAAGGGATTCCAAAATTACACCACAAAGATCATTTCAATTATTTATTTGGTTTATATTTAAAAACTTTATTGCACCATGTACAAGAGGCGGGCTTAATGAACACTGGATGGAGACAGTCATCAGTTGTAATAAATAAATTATTTTGTATATTTGTATATTTCACCTATATAACAATCGTTATATTTTGGTATGTCAGTTAACAAATATTAAAATGATAACAGTAATGCTATTAACACCATGCATCGTAGACAAAGGAGCATAGGAACACAGGAATACAGTAGAAGGCATAAGACCACAAAACTATACAACTATTTAAAAGAATTTTCCGTCAAAGGCATGTCAATAAATTCTGACAGGTTATAAAAAGCATTATTTTGGAAAAAGATTTTCAATTTTGTTTTAAATTCACTTGGTTGTAGTCTAGTTATAATCTCAGGTAGTTTATTGTATAATGTAATTTTCAACTGCAAACCTTGTTTAAACGTTTTTCTTAACCTGGTTTGCCTTATATAGATTTCATTCTTGTTTCTTAGGTTATACTTAGTCAAACTAGATATTTTTGGAAGTTCATTAGCTTTCCCATGAACCTCCTGTAAGCAACTATATACATACAGAGACGTGACTGTCATAATCTTGGCATCAACAAAATAATTTCGTACTGTGGTTCTGGCTTTTAAATTAAACAATATTCTAATTGATCTCTTTTGTTGTATGAACACTTTTCGAATATCTGCCGCGTTACCCCATATGGTTATAACGTAAGCAATTATCGAATGAACAAAGGCGTAGTAGGCTGTTTTTAAGGTGACAAAATCAACCAAATGTTTTAGCTTACTTAAGGCATAATTCGCAGATGCTAGTTTTTTACAGGTTTTTTCTATATGACCTTTATGACTTAATGTATTATCTATAGTATACCCTAGAAATGTATTTTTAACGATATTATTTAAATTATATCTATTTGTGGTAGTATATTTAACTATTACATTTTTTTCTATATTAAGTAGTATGCCATTTGCCTCAAACCATGTTTCTAAAATAGCTGTTGTATCTATTATATTGCCATTCAACTCCACTTCATTGGCACCATTTAATCCTACGTGAGTATCATCAGCAAATAAGCTGACAACTGCGGGTTCAGGTATATTACTAGGCAGGTCGTTAATGTAGATTAGAAATAATACTGGACCTAAAATTGAACCCTGTGGAATGCCAACGATATTGACAGCATCATCTGAAAGAACTTTACTCACTAACACCTTTTGACATCTATTTTTCAGGTATGTTTTCATTAAATCAAGATTATTGTTATCAAAACCATAGTATTGTAGTTTACTGATGAGAATGTCATGGCGCAAACAATCGAAAGCCTTGGATAAATCACAGAATATGCTCGCGCATTTCCGCGACTCATCCAAGGACCCCAACACAAAATCTGCGACATTTCTTACAGCCATTGCTGTGGTTTTTCCTGACCTAAAACCAAACTGTTTATTTGAGAATAGTTCATGTCGTTCAAAGTAATTAATAATATCATTCTTCATATGAGTCTCCAATATCTTTGATAATACAGGTAATATACATATTGGTCTGTAATTATTTAGTTTGTCCTTTTCACCTTTTTTAAACAATGGTATTACCTTGCCGATTTTAAAACTGTCGGGGAAAACTCCCTGTTTAATACACTTATTTAGAATGTCCAATAAAAGATTGCATAATTTATCATTAGTCATAATTAATTTTAGTATTCTGTAATCCATGTCATAAATGTCACAAGATTTTTTGTTATTAATTCTTTTAATTATTAAGGATAGTGTATTGAAAGAAATTTTTGAGAAATTAAATTTATCCAGCGGTTGTTTTATTTGCAATAAATAATTAAGACTGGAGTGCATGTTAATATTTAGTTTTTCTGTTAATTTAGTTGCTACGCCACAAAAATAATTATTAAACAGTTCAGAGATAAATTTAGGGTTATGTATAATATCACCATGATCATTTATTATACAGTCTATGTCATTTTTTATTTTATTATTGTTAACGTTACTATTTATTATTTTCCATGACGATTTTATTTTATTTGTAGATTTATTGATTATTTTAGAGTAGTGATTTTTCTTTGCGATTAACATTTGTTTTCTTAATTGTTTTTTTAATTTACGTATTTTTATTTTACTTTCATCTGTTGGTTGTATTTCTTGCATTACTTCTATATCTTTAATGGCTTCTTTTTGTTGTAATATTTCCATATTTATCCAGTTGCTTTTATTGGTATATTGTATACTTTTTTTTGGAAAAGCAATATTATAGTAATGTTTCAGACCTGATAAAAAAAAATTTGCTTTGTCATTAGCGTCCTGAATAGTCATAACATCGTTTATAAAGTTTTTGTCAGTACATACTAGGTAATGGAAATATGATATATTTGATTTTGTTAGAATTCTTCCTTTAAATTTAAAGTCTTTATTGACAACATCTTTTATGACCTGTCTACTCGTATTTGTATAATTTAATTCCAGTTGTATAACCTTGTGATCTGCTATGTTATAATTAAGCACATCTGCTTTTAAGCCTTTATCCTTAAAGTTGACAATAAAGTTGTCAATACAAGTAGCTGTATTGTTACATATTCTGGTTGGTTTTTTTAACAAATAACGTGCATTAAAATTATACAATACATTTCGAAAGTCACGTTCATTATTGTTATTTTTGATACGATCTAAGTTAAAATCTCCAGCTATGATAACTTTTTTGTTATCGTTAGTCGCTGATGCTAATACCTGTGACATAGTGTCCAAAAATACTTTGATATCATAATTAGCGCGATAAACACATACAATAACTAATTTTGATTTTTTTATTTCAATAGCAGTTACTTCACAATGTAACTCTTGAGAATGTTTATTAATATCATTGCGAACTCTAAATTTTATGTTATTTTTAACAAATATGGCAACACCGCCATGATTATGGTTAGCTCTACAGTAATAGGACCCTAGCATAAAGTTACTTATGTTTATATGGCTAATGTTTGCAGCTTTAATCCAAGTTTCAGTTAAACAGAGTACATCACAGTTGTGTTTATAAGTTAACAATTCTAGATCTTCAATTTTGTTTCGTATGCTTTGTACATTACTGTGAGTTATAATTATGTTATTTGTAAATGTTTCTGCCCCTGACAAAAAACCTGATTACATTGTATTGCATTATTAGTTTGACTGGTACATTTAATGAATTTTAGGTTTGTTGTCGGTAGCAGATTAGTGATATAATAGTTGATTAGATTAAAGTTATCTATAATATTGTATTTATCCAGTGTAGGTTTAAGGTTCACAAGTCTAATTGAATGATTGTATTTTGCAAAATTTAATATTACTTCGTTAATTTTATCCACATTATTGTTTCTATACCCATTGTTATTTATGTTTGTAATTATAATTCTATATTCATATCCATTTCTTAATAAATTCCTTAACATCTGATCATACTTTGCAGCACTAAAACTAGAATAATACGTGTTGATTAGTATTATAACAATGTCGTCTTTGTTCAGATCTTTCGTGTATTGATCATATGATAGTAAAATTTCATCAATTGTAGCTCCAGGTTTGCATATATTAACAATGTCATAGGTCATCGACTGTCTATCGTTTATAAATCGTTCTAAACCTTTGCCATTCCTGTCTGAAAAAATAACTATTTTTTTCTTGGCAGTGCTGCACACATTATCTTTATTTTTTATATTAGATTGGTTTGTTTCCTGTCTTTTATTATCTTTTGTTGATGTGATTTTTTCCTTTCTCAGTATATTGTTTTCTTTACATATTCGTGAGTTTTGCTTCTGTAGTCGTTTTATTTTTCTAATCTGTTTATAATTTTTCTTGCATATTTTTTTGTTTTTGTATAATGAATATTTAATTTTACGTGGTTCTTCAACTCTCTTGTCATATGGTTTGTTATTTATATTCATTAAGTCATCTATTTTTGCGCGTAAAGTTTTATTTTCTTCTTGGACTGCATGCATTTGCTCTTGTTCTTCTGACAGTGCCTTGTATTTTTTCTCCTTTTCACTTAGTCTTCTGTGTAAATCTGATATTAGTAATTCATATGTTTTTATGCTACTTTCCATGCTAATAATCTTAGATTCTTGTTCTGATAGTTTATTTTCCAAGTTTTTTGTAGTTTGAGTCCGTGTAGGAATAATTTTTGAGGCTTTGCTGTTCATTTTTATTACTTTAAATTATATCCTCTCGTCACGGACGTTATACAAACTTCTACTTTTTTTTTTTTTTCACTTTCATTCACTTTTTTGTCATTTTAAGCACTAAATAACTTTCACTTTCTCATTATCACTGGTATTTTAGTTAATACACGTAGAATTGTGCGATGCCAATGATGTTTTTGAATAAATGAGTAGTAGATACTCCTTATACTTAAGATCTTATTGAATTTAAGCACTAAAGCACTAATTCTTTAACACTCACTATTATTTCAGTTTCTTCACTTTGTATTTTTATTATATTTACTGTTTTTCGATAGATTAACACTTTATATTTATTATTTAAATTAAAAATACACGGAGCACATTAATTTGCGTGTTGACACCGCGCGAGCACAGCGCCCTCGAGTTTACTACGAGAGAACTATTTATTATCCAAGTAAATAGTTACAAGGTACTAACAATAGTAACATAGTTTTAGTAATACATTGTTACTAACTACTAATGAGCTTTATGTTATTTTAAGAACTTTTGAATGAAATAAACGTTTTTATTATTATTATTATTAATGCCGCTAGGCATTCTCTAGCAACCAACCTTTGAAACAATGAAACGATTGTTGTGAGGTAGCTGCAAATTAGTAACCTTTTAAATTTAGATATGAGATTACAATACCTGGTACAGCGGTACTCCCCCAGGCAAGTCAAAATTAAGATAGACTACTTGCCCATGTGCAACCCGAAAGCCAACAAAACGCCAAAATCTCTGCTAATTTACGAACAATAAATCGAAAGTCTTTGCCTTCTGTCTCAGGTATACCAGTACCCGATCACGGACGGAAAATATACATCGAAGAATTTAATAATTTAAATCTATGTTTACCAGGTGCTACGTATGACGCTGTCTTCGGTAAACTGGAGACGACGAGAAATGGTTCGGTGGCTTGTCACTTGTGCCACAGAATTAGGACTCGACGCTTTGCTCTCTATTATGCAAAATTGGTAAGAAGATATTTTTTTCGTATATTATCTATCACGATGATGTAGTTAGAATACGGGTTTTTAATCAATATTTCAAAAATGCCAATAAAATGCTTCGATCATTGTAAAACTAGGACTAATGGCGCAGAAAATCCAATTCAGTAATATATATAACTATTTTTCGACTTGTGTGGCGCTGTAGACTTTTTGCCTTTCCGCTGTCTAAAGAGGAATACAAATTTATTATCAGCCATGGGTCCATCGTGTGTGGGAGATAAAGGAGAAGAATGGTGTTTTCTCCGAGGATTTCCTCCTCTTTTCATTGCTCACCATCCACCATTCTGCTCATCTCCCTATTTTTCTTGAATTCCACTGGTTAAAGCTATATTTTTATTTAGGTACGAATTATTTACACCAACGGAAGCGACTGGGCCTGTCGCTGCAGCCGCCATGTCTCATGCCACCGCGCTTCGGTTAGGCCTCACCTTCGAACAACAAGAGAAACTAAGTGCCTGCGCCAGGACACTAGCTTTACAGTGTGCTACTAAGGTAAGTTTATTTAAAAATCTACAAACAATTTTTCGTATTTAATATGTATACATTAGAAAAAAAGATAAGAAAAACAACGCCGGTTCCAACTTACTTCCTTGTGGCACTCCATGATTACAGTTATCATTCAGGAAAATGTCCTTACCCAGACTTTTTCTTGCCTATTACTTAGATTACTCCAATACAACATCCAAACACAAAACACACACCTCTAATTTCAAGGTTCTTATGTAAAGGTATTGGTGTTGACTATGTCAAATGCATTTCTTAGAACAAAGAAAACTAAAAAATCTCACTGGTTTGCTCCAAAATGTCTTTTTTTAGAACGAATTGTTTCGTAATTCGATATATGTATTCATTCCGATCAATTTCAAACGTACAATTTAGCTTTTCTAATGAATTTACTAACCCTATATTCATCTATATTTGATTTTGTATACTTTAAATCTAATTTCAATTTAATATATATTATAAATAAAAAAAATTCTCTAAAAACGAACGCCATCAAGGATAGTCCCAAAGAGACTGGCAACATTTCCCCTTTGTATAGCGAGGCATACAATACATTGGTAATACTGCTTAAATTCGTAACCTGTGCCGAGGTTGGCGTATTTGCGCGCAACTTTAGGCTCTCAGCAGAAACCGCCTTACTTCCTGCTCCTAAATGTGTGATGGAGGAAATTTTGCATACTTGACATCGAAAATTATCGTTTGCGACGAATGTCAAAATTGCATCTCCAGCGGGGTGAGGCGTGCACAGTCGAAAAATGTATCGTCTAAAATCGATAGGTCTGTCAAAAATGTCAAAAGCTAGGAATACCCAACGATTCGATCGCTAAGTTCACAAAAGAAATCTTGATTAATGTCAATTCTTTGACTGTTAAAATAGCTGAATTATTTAAAATGCATATTTTTTACAGGATCCACCTGGCTGTGCATTAAGTGCATTATCAGTATGCGAAGGTTCAGCCGGTGCTTTTGAAGCGGCTTGTGTTGCCGTGGGAGGTGCTGCTGCGAGAGGGGCACTGGCTTCTAGTCAGCTGTTTGCTGTCGCCAGATATATGGAGCAAAGGGGACAACCAGCTCGAGCTATGAGACTGGCTACATTGGCTATGAGAAATCTACATCTCCACTACAATCAGGTAAGATTTCAGGCCCAATTAATATATACTGTAATAGCATCTGTAATATGTGCAGCATCTAGTTGTAAATATATTTAGTTGTTCGTTAATATATTGTCATTAAAATATCTGCCCAGTGCAACAATGTGTAGGCTGAATTCTCCAGAAGTTACTGGAAGGTCCATCTGGAAGTCTAGGCTGTAATGATAAAGATAATGGTTTATTTTTATTTTTAAATTTCTTACCATTCCATGAATTCACCGTGCAGATGCTTGGTCCATCGTATGTGGTATAGAGGAAGAATAGTGATTCGAATAGAGGACGATACTCCAGTGTCAAAAAATCTCGAATCGCTGCAGCTTCGCGAAATGTGGCCTCCCTGAGCGTGTTCTACAAGCTATACTACGGTGAATGTTCTGAAGAGCTCCACAACCTAATCCCTTCTTCTCTATTCCGCAACCGAACCTCTCGCACAGGCCAAAATATGCATTCACATACCGTAGCCACTATCCCTACGCGTACATACAAATTTGGAGACTTACATCTGTCGCACGCTGAAGATGTGGAATGCTCTCCCAGCCAGTATGTTTCCCCATTCCTATAACCCTTCAAACGAAGTGTGAAAAAGCATCTTTATAGGCCGGCATAGTGGTAGGGACTGATGTCGAGGGGGTCGTCTGAGGCTGGCGTCAGTTGCTCCCATTCTTGAACCTCGCGGACCGCTTACCATAAGGTGGGCAAGGTGATATATGTCGTGTTCAGTATAAAAAAATATATATAAAAATGGTGGCTTGGGTTTGCAAATGACTATGGGCTTTTCATTGCGCAACAAGACGATCATCATCCACTATTCTGCTCCTCTCCCTAACCAACCAAATATTGTATTAAATAATAAATAAATAAATAAATAATAAATATTTTCAGACAATCACACAGCGCCATCTAATTTCCGTGGTAAGCTGCGAGGCTTGTGTTACGGAAACTAGATGGTTGATAAACTACATATTATACTTTTTTTTTTTGTAAATATATACATATTATACATATAAACACCCAGACCGAGACAAATTATACAATGTACAACTTGCCCCCGGTGGGAATCGAACCCACGACCTCCCGAGTTTACGGCAACGTTTGTTACCACTAGACCACGGAGGCGGTCGTAATGTACTGATTCGGTTAATGCCGTTATTGCCGTTATGGTAGCTCGTTCCATAAATATATTTATCTACTCTCATATCGTAAAATGCGAATTACAAACTTCAAAACGAATTTATATTGACATACTTTTTAAACATACTGCTGAAATTTAAAAATAGAATCACATTATAACACTTTTTCTCTAACAAAATAATGTTATATTTCATTTTAAAAATAAAATCATACATATTATAACACTTTTTTTTATGACAAAGGTTCCATTACAAAAAAGTTTTGATTCCAATTTTTACTTGTCTATGGCAGCGCCTGCCATAGCGCGTGCGCGGTCATAAGCTAGGTTTTGGCGCCATTTCATTGTTTAGGACTTATGTATTCTGTACCATGTTCATTTAAAAAAAATAAAAATTAAAATTGGCGCCATTCAATACGTTTATTTCTTACTCTTTTAACTTTTATCTTTTATTTAGTAGGTTCAATCCCAATGTATGAGAGTAGATAAATTAGTGTATGAAACTGCACATAACTAGGTATTAAAACACTCGTGTATAATACCCCTTATTATGCAACAGTTTCATAAACTACTATAACGGCGGAGCTGCTAAGTCCTAATTATTGCTGTTGTTGCAAATGCTGGAATCCCTCTCGCACGATTTTTATTTTCTTCTTAAGTTACATTATTTTCAATCTTATTTTGTGTTTCTTTACAGGACAGTCATCCTGCGATAGCGGACATCCATTGGGCCGTGGCGTTGGCTCATTCTTTAGGAAGAGCAGAACTCCAAGCTATGTTACCTTTATTAGTGAAAAACGTCCAATGTGCCCCCGTATTGGTAAGTACCTCTTTATATAAGGTCCTAACATAATATCCGAAAACATAGTGACGACCAAGAGGGTGCAGTGATGTGCAGCTGCCTTACTAGTGATTTAAAAAGATGACAAAGGCTGTCGCAAAGCTCCCCAAATGCGAATATTTAGCCTGAGATCATTTGTCGTGTGTTATCAAAGTTGATGTTTAAATATCTAACTACCTCATTGTGTGTACCTAATATAAATATTGTGGATAAGTGTATTATATCCTAACCTAAATTAACCTTCCATAATTCTTAGGCTACAGCTTCAGCTAATTGCCCTCCTCTTTATTACTGCAGCACTTCCTTGTCCCGAGAATGACCTCCTCCTTACCACCCCTTATAGTCATCCCAATCCTCCGAAGCTCCTTTGCTCCCTTTCATACAATCCTTGCTATTACTAATTAATGACTCGCCTGGTGTTGGGTACTCCTGAGAGAGGTACTTTTTAATGCATCTTCAGCTAGTGTTTTATTTATATTGAGATCATCACCAAAAAACCTGCAGCCATTATGTTACTAATTCGCAAACGTTATTAATAGATTTCGTTATTTACGCCAGAGGTTGCGTCATAATTTCAAAATATTATTCAATTCTCAACCCTATAAGCGCTCGATCGTGTCAGCGGCCGTGCAAGTATCAACTTTAATAGCGTGATATATACATATATAGTTAACGGATTCCACTACATAACGTTTGCGCTTAAGTAACAGAATAGGGCTACTGGAGTCCTTGAAGTGAACTGTGAAAAAGCATCTAGTCAAGCCGGCATAGTGTTGGGGACTGATATCAGTTAAAAGTGTCTGATTTCAGTTGGTAACATTTATGGCTCTTGCACCTTACCATCAGGTGGGTATTTACGACATGTGATTGTGTACTCCGCCTCACCCCGCTGTGATACCCATGGGCCCATCATTTCTACAGCAAACGTTGAAAATATGGAACTATTGTAAATTGATTTTCTTGATATGTTGGGACTCCTTTAGTTAGCCAATAGCCGAATTGAAGTGTAAAGCTAGCTTCCCACGGTCCGTGATATCGCGGACGGACGCGGACCAGCTCGCACGACACACCGTGGGAAGGGTCTCGTCCGTAGTAGCACAGACACGTCTGTGGCGGTGCGATTTTATGATAAGTTTTTCCGAATCATTCCCCATGATGCCACCGGTAGGATCACAGGACAGGGAATATTTTATGTCATTCGTTAATTTTCTACCGTGATCAAAACAGAAATAAAATTAGATATTTAGGTACACTTACCTTAAACGACTTTAGTTGTATGCTGATCCACCAGCGACGTGGTTTCTTTTTACTTTTACTAGATCGCATAATTTGGTAATTGTTAATTAATACCACAGCCGCAGCTGCAGAGACGATACGTTCTCTTTCACTTTGCATTTTGAAATGAAGCTATCGAAATATCTACACAGATCGACACGCACCGTCGGAAGAGCTCTGTCTGTGTGCGTTGCCGTCCGTGGCCGACGGCTGTGCGTGATGATCCGCAGAATCACGGACCGTGGGAAGCTAGCTTAACCCTTTCAGGACCATAAGAGTATGGAATGGTCATGGGGTATCAAATAAACAAATTTTATAACTAAAACTCGAAAAAATACAATGCGATTGAAATGGGAGTTAGGGACATATGTGTTCCTATATGGTCGTTACAAGTGACTTTTTTGGTTAAGATTTTTAGATATACTGTTTATTAGGTTTGTTTTGTAAAAATAAGCATATTGTTAAAAACTTGTATAAGAAAATAACATATTATATATAGAGCCAAATGGATTCCAAAGACTATAGATATAAAATGGCGCCATGGATGTAGTTTTGCCAGCTTTAAAATAACAAAAGGTTTGTTCCGAAACTAAGAGCAAGGACAAGCATGCTATGTCCTTGCTCTTAGTTCCGAAACTAGAAAATAATTTTATTAATTAATAATAAAACTGCCTCCGTGGTCTAGCGGTTAAGTCCGTGGATTTAGACTCGGAGATACCGGGTTTGATTCCTGGTTGGGACACAAAAATATTAATTAATGTATATAAATATATTTAATTAATATTTAATTTATTTGTGATATTTCTCGAGTTTGGTACGCTGGAGACATCGACGAGCCTGCCACTTGTCATGATTGGCCTATAGTAAAGTTGGCTAAATGTGAATCCGCTTATTTATAAGCGTGGTTTCTGACCACCCCGAAAGGGAAACGGTCGTGATGATGATACTTAATTTGTTTTTTTTTGGCTTGGGACGACCGTTTCCCCGCTCGTCAAAGGGTTAATAGTTAATTGTATTGTCCAGTCTGACGTGCTCCGCCGGTGCTGCGTGGCGGCCGCGGGGTGCAGTCGGTCCCGGCCGCCGCCGCCGCGCCCGCCCACCCCGCTCCGGCCGCTCCTGCAGGCCGCGCTCCGAGCCTACGCCGACACCACGCACGCCCGACTCGCGCACATCTCCCCGAGACACTATGCAGACTTCGTCGACTTCCTTGGTAATTGTTAAAGACTTCATTCATCTGACCGCCTCCGTGGTCTAGTGGTGGTCTGGGTGTTTATATGTATAATATGTAGACAAAATGCAAGGGGGTTATTTATAGTGGACTGTATGAATCTAAGGAAAAAAGCTAGTTACATTAATAACAAGGCTAAGCAGTTGGAAAATGGGATATTGCAAGGAGTACGCACCTGGTGTCCTTCGGGGGGGTGACGTCTTCCCGTATGCTCACTTCACAAACACTGCTTTTAATACACCGGCCGGTGACTGATATAAATAATCTTATAATTGTTAAATATTAGTCCTTTATGCGTGTGCGCAGGCAACACGACCGCTTCACTCGACGACACGAAATTGTTCGTATGGATTTGGGGACGGGAGAGGATCGATTCATACATCAATTGAATACAGGCGATACCAATATGTATATATTTAAAAAAAAAAAGTATAATACGTAGTTTATCAACCATCTAGTTTCCGTAACACAAGCCTCGTAGCTTACCACGGAAATTAGATGGCGCTGTATGACCTGTCTGGAAATATTTATTATTATTATTATTAATAACAGCCTGGTCGCGACCACCTAATAACACACGGAATAATAATAGTAATAAAATATTTTTCAACATCAAGGATATTCTCGTTTTTAATAAGTTTTCATCATTACAGCCCACAGAACACAGCGTCCTAGACCTCCACTGCTGGAGATGGGCCTTCCAGAACATATATCTGGAGCATTTGGCCTACACTCGCCACGCTGGCCAGACGGCTTAGCTTAGGATATAATGTCAATTTTTTAAAATGATTTATTAACGATTGGTATTAGTAGAACCGGGACGGACGGCTTAACGTGCTCTCCGAGGCACGGGAACGGTGGTGTTGTAAATCTATGACAAATGTACGTAAGAAAAGTGTATTTCTCATTGGTACATGCCGGGTGGGTTTGAACCGACCTTCGTAGGAATTAAGGAACGCGTTCTTACAACCGAGCCACCACCGCGCCAATTAGTTTTATTTGATACTAAATAAAAGATCAGTTTGTAAATTTTATTTGTAAAAAACATTTTTTTTTACATTAATTTTTTAGTTATAAACTTTCGTTTAACCTAGAACTGAAATTCTAAACCACACGCTGGAGCATCGACCTAGGAATAGCTTTAATTTCGTCTGTGATTTTTTGTAGCATCCAAATTGGGTGGTAATATCAGCAGTAGTTAGGTCTGGGCTCCTTGGTTAATGTCTCCTCGGCGATTTATCACTCTGTCAATAAATCGTAAAGCAGCTAACAAGTCATTTATAACATGTGAAGTGGATCCATCTTGCTGTTCGTTTTCGCAAATAAAATTTAATAATCAATCTTTTATATGGTACTGCCTCCGTGGTCTAGCGGTTAACTCGGTCGATTTAAACTCGGAGGTACCGGGTTCGAATCCTGGTCGGGACACAAAAATATTTATTAATGTAAATAAATACATTTAATTTATTTGTGATATTTCTCGAGTTTGGTACGCTGGAGACATCGACGAGCTTGCCACTTGTCATGATTGGCCTATAGTAAAGTTGGCTAAATGTGAATCCGCTTATTTATAAGTGCGGTTTCTGACCACGACAAAAGGAAAACGGTCGTGATAAAAAGGCGGACTTAATAAAAAAAGGACATTGAACATTGCACGACGATTGTCTAATATCCTGAGGTAATTTATTCCATAGCTTTGCGGCGACGACAGCAAACGATTTAGAGACAGCAGAAGTGTGAAATGGGGAGTAACCGCAATTAAAAATTTGACCACTATTAACTTTTAAATATTATATTCCAGGTAAAGCCCGTGATACGTTTGCGTTAGCGCACGACGGACCTCACCAGTTCGCCGCGTTACTTCAAGAAATTAAACTTAAATACAAAGGCAAGAAGAAGCTGATGTTCCTCGTCAAGGAACGCTTCGGATAAACGTTAGTGTGTTTTTTGACGGACTAAAGTGACAGCTCCATTTTTTTTTAATAGTTATATTTTAATTAAACTAGTGTTTACGCGATTTATCCTAGAGACATAGTTCTTACGCGTTTCAGTCAAGTTGCATTGATCATGGTCACGGGTCGACTGGAGCTGCGCAGGTGTGACCCTCGTACATAATGGACGGTAAATGTAAAACTACCCACTTATAATTTTTAGAAATTTCAACACAACACTGCTACTTGATCTAGCGGTTAAGTCCGTGGATTTAGACTCGGATGTACCGTATTCGATTCCTGGTCGTGACACAATTTTATTTATTAATTTAAATTAATAAATTCATTCGTGATATTTCTTCAGTTTGGTACGCTGGAGACATCGACGAGCTTGCCACTTGTCATGATTGGCGTATAGTAAAGTTGGCTAAACGTGAATCTGCTTCTTTATACTCGTGGTTTCTGACCACCCCGGGAAACGGTCATGTTGATGATACAACAATATCCTCGGCTATATCTAGCGATTTATTTAAAATGATTGTATTTAAAAAAGGTGAGGTTTAGTGCAATGTTTCAATCGTCAGATATATTTTCACAATGGAATAACTTAGCAGTTAATAATCAACCCTCAGTTGACTTTATAACGTTTATTTGTAGGTTAAAGTATGGTTAGCAGATTCACATTTAGCCAACTTTACTGCCGGCCAATCATGACAAGTGGCAAGCTCGTCGATGTCTCCAGCGTACCAAAATCGGGAAATATCACAAATAAAAATGTATTTATTTACATTAATAAATATTTTTGTGTCCCTACCAGGAATCGAACCCGGTACCTCTGAGAGTCTAAATCCACGGGCTTAACCGCAGGACCACGGAGGCAGTTTTTTTTTTCTTTGTATGTTAGACTAATATGTGATTCTATTGATAGAGGCAAACACTTTTAAAAAAAAATGTCAGAAGCGACATTATTTTTGTGCTTCTCCGTTAACACTAAAAAAAACCTAATAAATTTTAATAATAGATAATTTGTATGAAATACCTTATAATTTTTGTCACACCCTGTCAAAACGAAACTGTCATTTTAGTCCATCAATTCAAACTAGTAGTACATCACACTTAGAGCCGAGATATTGTAAAAATCGCGCCTTAGTAATTTTTCGAGACTGTATTTAATTATTATTTAGTATTATTAGTTAATTTTGTTTAGTTTGAGATTTTAAGTTTTATAATCCGGATGCTTTTACGGTCAAACCAAAATTCAAGGTTGTTTTTATAGTGGGAACTTTATTGCGCGTATAGCCGCTCCCTCTCTCGCTCTCTTCCGCTCCTTTCTCTTTCTTTCATCCTCTCAAAACAGCGCGGCGGGAAAGGGAAAGAGGGGCGGATAGGCGCGGGCCGCGCGTATAGCCGCTGCCTCTCCCGCTCCTTCTTTCTCTTTCTTTCTTCCTCTCGAAACAGCGCGACGAGGAAGGGGAAGAGGGACGGATAGGCGCGCGCCGCGCGTATAGCCGCTGCCTCTCCCGCCCCTTCTTTCTCTTTCTTTCAGCCTCTCGAAACAGCGCGACGGGAAAGGGGAAGAGGGGCGGATAGGCGCGCGCCGCGCGTATAGCCGCTGCCTCTCCCGCCCCTTCTTTCTCTTTCTTTCTTCCTCTCGAAACAGCGCGACGGGGAAGGGTAAGAGGGGCGGGTAGGCGCGCGCCGCGCGTATAGCCGCTGCCTCTCCCGCCCCTTCTTTCTCTTTCTTTCTTCCTCTCGAAACAGCGCGACGGGGAAGGGGAAGAGGGACGGATAGGCGCGCGCCGCGCGTATAGCCGCTGCCTCTCCCGCCCCTTCTTTCTCTTTCTTTCTTTACGCGTCTGCAACTATGCGTGCGTTCATTTAATCTCCATATTCCTACCAACTACGAAATTAATAACCTGCAAGTTTAGTTCTCAACTTTGCGTTACGTCCCGCGACGCACCCGTTTTTTTTTCTGTCTGGCAATATCGGATAACTGCATAATATGTTTTAATACACTTAAAGCACTTAACAGGGTGTAATGCTTTTGCATCCCTCTCACTCGCACAATACAATATAGTATAATAATACTTTTTTTTAGTAAAGTAGAGGAAAGTCGTAATACATATTTTTGCTATTTAACTCTATCTAAAATGTGCGTCATTTAATTTTCAATTACACTCCGATTGAGTTTTGAGTTTTTTTTTGATAATATTGATTGTGCGAGCCAGAGTGGGACGACTCCTGGCAGATGGACGGATGACCTAAGGAGGGTCGCTGGTGGGGGTTGGTTGCAGTGGCGAGCCTTGAGGGAGGCCTATATCCAGCAGTGGCTGATGATGAGCTTAAGGGAAGCAAGTTAAACCCTCTTAATTTTATAGGAAAAAATGGTAGATATGCTTTACACAAATGAAAAAAATCAATGAAATTTTCTGCATTTCCTATTAAGTTTTTTATATAAAAAAAGCCTACGGGTAAGAATTTGTTGAATTACGGGTATCGGCATTCTTAGAACTCTCCAAACCTTGAAAGGATTCTTTCCTATAACCTAACCTTCAAGCGAAGTGTGAAAAGGCATCTAGTCAAGCTGATAGTGTTGGGGACTGATTTTAGTCATGAGTGTCTAAGTCCAGTTGCTAACATTCATTGACCATGCGAGGCACTTACCATCAGGTGGGCGCAAGGTCACATCACATGTGCTATTATAAAAAAAATAAGTATGAAATTTTTTTTAGAAATTTTATTGACGATTACAAATAATGCACAGAGAGAGAATACACAATAAATGGGTTTTACAGACAATTTTAATATCTCCAAATATAAAAAAAAAATATGTTACCCATGAGTTTTTAAACAAAAAAAAACCGATCGGAACCGTTATATCTACCGTTCCAATCTTTACAGCACAACTACTAGATATATTTTTAACTATCTCTTTCTTCTAAGGTTAATATTTGCAAGACCTGGTTTCTGTAAGTGACAGGCGGCAATGCAAAGAGATCGACTTTTTTCTGGCAACATTGAAGATTGCTTTCACGTATTTGAAATACATACATTGCTCGCACGCTGATTATTTTCCCTGAACATTTGACACCTAGATAATAAAAAATATATTTGGTTTGACCGTTAGACGAATTACAAATCTATTTTAAGGTTACATAATATTTTAATTGTTCGATTAGTTAAACTAAATAATGTATTACCAATCACAATTACCATAAGCAGTATTTATGTTAATTTTGAGTGCAATTTGTTATGATTTAAAAGTTGCGAAACCTTTTATTTTAATTTTGTTTGGTTTTAAATTGTTCACTGTTGTACGAGTGCAATATTGGCCTTTTGTTTTAAAAAGTAAACTAACAAATGACCAGAATACTATGGCTTAAGGACTTAAATCCAATGCCAGAATCAAATGAAAAAAAAAATATCGTTTGACCATGATAAAGGAGTTAATAGGGACAGTCCCGAAATTAAATTACCAGTGGCAAAAATTACCTCATTTTCTATGGTCTATGTCAGGGGTCTCCAAACATAATTATTTTTTTAATAGGTACACTGTACAATATCTAATGTGTATTGTGGTCTTAGTATGCTAAGCTGCTAGTCTTCTGCTAACAGCTTATTCTTTGGACCACTTCGCTGCTTAGTCTTCCACTAACATTAGTAGAATCATTCAAAATAATTTCAATTATGACGTAATGCTGATTATGCCTGTAATAGGTTTACGTCAATAAAGATATTTTGACTTTGACGTGGAAAATATAATTTCCGACGATTAACATAGAGGGACAGAAAAATGTTTCACATTTATATAAACTTAATAATATAAATCGGTAACAACTATAGTCTTATTTTATTGAATGTTAATAGTTATTAGATGACATATAATTAAATTAATAATTATTATTAATTTTACGAGTTATTCATATTTAAAAAAAACTTAAATGAAAAATACTTTTTAGTCTAAGGACCTGGGGCCTAATTCTGGCGCTTTCGACTTACGTGTCGGTTCGAAATATTCGAATGAAAAGCGACATATCTCCATAGAAAACTGTCAGTTCCATTCGAGCAAATCGAGCCGACATGCATGTCAAAAGCGCGAGAATCGGGTCCCAGCGGGGAGAGGTGGAGTCCACAATCGTCCGAAAACGAATCGTCTATGATCGATTACGTCTGTCAGAAATGTCAAAATCTTGGGCATTCCGCCTTACTTTTATTATGATTACTAAATTTACTAGACATGGTATGAGAGCGAATGATGACCAGTAAAAAACAGCCTATTGACATACTTACACTTGAAAATATAAGGGATATTTTCCATTTCGCAAACCGGACTATAGTTTGGAGACCTCTGGTATATGTTACAATTTTACGTTTTTTTAGTATAATTTGTTTTTAACAAACTTAGGGTTTACTATGTTGAGAACCTCGTGACATTTTTATATTGCAATGATCTCAATGATTCCATTTCTGTAAATAGTGTTAAGTTTGTATATATAGAGTTAGTTTTAATAGAAATAAAGCCCCCTTACTCTTAAAAATATTTAGCATGTTTAAGTTTACTGTTTAGTTGGCTGCCATATGTATTGTGATTTGACAGTTAGAGACATGCTTGATGTTAAATGTTTTTAAGAGTCTTAAGTTTTTACTTGTATTGGGGTTGTAAAGGTATTAGTGTATATAAGTTAAGGATTTAGAGTATTATTTTGTTGTTATTGCGACTTTGACGCCGGTACAAATAATGTTAGGTAATTAAGGGTGGGTACAGACTAAGGCAAGCATATAAAAAATAACTAACACTTACTAAAAAAAATCTACTGCAATGATCGATTTCATACTATGTAAACGATATTCTATTAAATGTGAATTAGACACAATACAGAATCAGGTTATTGCGTATGGTCTGCAAAATTTCAGTTATATTGATTGATTGTTCTAGTCTGTACCCACCCTGTCAACGTGCGCATATTGTACGTCCATATTCGAACCGAACCCAGCTGTAAAGACAACACCAAAGATTATAGTAAGACATTTAAGTGATATTTTAGACAATGCAATCATTCGCGTGTGAAATGACGCAAATTTTAAGCGAAAATGACAACTTATTTTTGTGTCTTTCTCTATACTGTGACCACTTTTGTGTAAATCACTATCTAAAGTAACGACACCTATTATCAACCCTCTCTAAATGGGCATCTATTAGCGAGGTATTAAGTTAATTCCATAATTAAGCGAAAAAAGTAAAATGCAATAAATATTATTAGAACAAAAACATTAATCTTTTATTTTTGGTTTTCGCATTTAAGTCCACTTAACTATTAAAAAAAAAACATTCGAGCAGCAATGAGTTTTGAATTTAGAACATTAATTGTATAAAGAATGGTACGCTGTTGGCATATGACGCGTAAAAACAACGATGCTTAAAATAAAAAGTTTTGACAAAAAACCTCAGAATAATGAAAAGTAATCATCAAAATGTAAAACAAAGTGTAAATACATACATATAACAGAGTGTTAACATATCTTTTTTTGTCATAAGAAATAACGAGATTAAAGGCAGTTACTTATTTTTTATTTTAGCTTTACCAGCTTGTAACAAGCCGAAAAAAGTAGAACAAAGTGTGTGTTTCCTCAGACAACATACTTTGAATCGCTCGCTATGCTCTGAATTCTACAAAAAAATCCTTCGCTACTTGTTCTGAATCCAAAATAGTACAAAATTATTATTTACTATAACAATCTACTATTTAAAAAAAACAGATCTATCTACAAACGAAGGCTTTTTTTTTAAAGACGGTAAATCGCAAAATCGCCTAACGATACGACCCCAGCCTGAAGGGCCACCGCGGGAGGTCGCATGCCCGAATCACCGTGAGGCCTAAAACCCTATAAACCGTCTCTCTCTCACTGTTGGCCCTGCGTGCCTTAACAGCTAAGTCTGAGTCGTGGCTACGGAGTGAAGGCACTCGTTCGCCACTCTGACTGTCATCAGTCACTTGCAGCGCCATCTATCTTCTATTATCGCTACTATAAAGGCATAAAGTTCCATAACAACTCAAATGGTTGTGCTGCAATTAATAACATCCTATTAAACAAATATGAGAGGGTTGATAGAATAGTTCGTCGCACGTTAATTCAGGAATGTCCTAAATTTTTTATAAATACAAAAAGATGGTCACCCTGTATTTCCTTTTAATAGTATCCAATTTATATTTTTTGTTGGATCGTCAGAAATTTTACGATATTTTTTTATTGTCAGATAAAAATATTTTACTGTAGAACTTGTATTTGAAGAACTGTCAAAATAATCTGTTTTTTATATTATTAATTCTATGCTACCAGAAAAATAAATTTACCAGACAACAACATTTATCTTCTGTAATTTATAGACGATCAACAATAGACGATTTTTCTATTAATAATTGAACTACTGTAGGTCGAGCATGGTTTAGCATGTTGCGTTATCGTAGCGAGCATAATCGGTAATGGAATATCAATACAAAAAGACAATGGCGAGATAAAACCTGATAAAATATTGAGCATCTTAAAATGGTAATTAAAAAAAAAAACGATTTGATTTTACATAATATTAACTTAAAGGGTCCCAGAATAATTTATTATATTATTAGAAGCTCAATGGATAATTCCCGTAGATATATATATATATATATATATATATATATATATTTAAATTTCTTTAAAGGACATTGTATACATCAGTCATAAACACGTAATTTATTCACATAACAGAGTTCAAAGGAGTGTTGCAAAATTTGATGTTTTTTAAGAAGTAATTCGCGTCAATATCGCCCAAACAGGTCGGGTATACGGGGGGAGATCACAGCGCAGGAAAACCACAAAATTGTAGCACATTTATTAAACAAACTAACATCATTATTAACTAACAATATCCACAGTAAACTAATTTACAAAACAAAAAACTTGGACTTGGCATGTTCGTGCAAAATGGCGCGAAGGACTCCTCCCCGTCTTGCGCTCGGCCCCCCAACGGGAGACCACTTCCTAGAGAAGTGCTTCTGGAGGAGAACTGAAGTAGCCGAACCCAGATCCCCTGGACTCGTGAGCCATACGAGCGCTGTTATACCAGTAACGGTGCCCAGCACTAAAGGTGCATGAATTACCAGCGAGTGATTACTCGCTGAGATCCTGCCGGGGGGAACGGGGGAATGTCCCCATCCCCAACCTAGGCCCATTAGACATCCGGGCCTGGACGACCCCACTGTCTGTCTGTCAAATATTTACGAATATTCACCGCAAAGGCCACATTGACACATTCGTTCAAAATGAAAATTATAGTGCTGACACTGTATAGAATAAATCTGAATTAGCAGTAAACACGTAAAATAACTATGCTTTTTTGTAATGGTTACTAAAAATATAAAAAATAATCACTTTTTAATTTATTTATTTATTTTAATTCTTTAAGGCACTTAAAAATAGTACAGAGGCGAGCTATAATGCCAGTAGGCATTCTTTACCAGCTAACCTTGGGGATCGAGTAAGGTGATAGGCAGGATGAAAAAAATAGATTTTTTTAATGATACAGTTAATAAGTTACTTAACTAATTTTAATATACTACACATTCTACCTACACACATAAACATACATACAATTATACATACAAGTGCATCATATACATTATAACTTAAATAAATACACGGTTATTTAAATTTAATTTATTTATTCATTATAAGATGCATTAAGTACATCGTCAGTTATACGAGGTCTGTTCATAAATTATCGCAATTTTGGTATTCTATCTTTTGATCTATTTTTTGGAATGAGCCTAAATCGAAGACGAACCAAAACATGCTTCATGTCAAAAGATAATCATTCTTTCTGCAACCGGCCGTATAACACCCCTTTATTTTGTAAACACCATTGTTACACAAATTCTAAAGCAAATATTTTTTTCTTTCTTTCTTACTATGTCGCTCGCCATTGTTTTTTCATTTCGATATAATAACGCACTAAGCCATGATATTTAAAATAGTAATAAAAGTGCATTTATATATTATAATGTAGGTTATATCTTTATATGTCAGGTTCGGAAAGTGTTCAACAATTGTTAGTGAATAAGTGGATTCGAGGATTTTTAACTTTTTATCTTGTAAAAGAGTTTGCGCGAGGCCAAATATATAACAATACATAAAAACATCACAGATAAAAAAAATATTAATGATTTTTTATTTAAATAAAAAAAAATGTATTATTTTCCTTATTCTGAACTTTTAACTCTACTAAAGGTACGCAAAATCGGCTATATTTATATACGGGGTGATTTTGTATGCTCTTCAGACCAGAGGTTCTCAAACTTATTTTGTCTATAGCCCAATTTGATTGCATATTTAACTAAATAAGAAATTAATAAACAATAATCTATAAAATATTCACAATATATTTAAAAAAAAATACATTATTCACTTATAGACGATTTAAAAAATACATAAAATAAAATAGATAAAGAGTTGTATGCACTAATAATAAATAATATTAAAGGAAATCACAAATTAATCAAGGAATTATAACTAGCCAACCCTTATATAGCGTGTTTTAACAAATAACCAATAATGTTTTAAAATATAGCTGTGTAAAAAAAATTAGTTTTTTTTTTTTTTTTTTTTTTAAGCTACTTGTTAAATGACCATGTCAAGCCAAAGCCAATCCAATGTATCCAAGTGGAAATGGCACTCGTAGAAGTTTTGCAGGAATACGTCTACCTTGGACAGACTATTCAGCTAGGCGCTGCAAACTTCAGCAAAGAAGTCGACAAACGTATTCAGCTAGGATGGGCGGCATTCAGGAAACTTTGACACATCCTCTCATCGTCCATACAAAGACAAACGTCTTCAACCAGTGTGTCCTCCCCGTAATGTCGTACGGAGCAGAGATGTGAACACTGACCACCGTCAGTGGTAAACACCCTTTAATTGAGAATTTGTGTAAATAGATCCATGACATATCGACACTTTATGTACATGGTGCTAAAATACAAATTTTATTCCAAGTTAATTATAGTACATTAAATATAAATTAAAAGCTACCTAAATAATAAAATTAAAAATAAACTAAACTATAAATAAAAAATATCCTCTAGAGACGTCCCATCCGAGATAGTCCCAAGGAGACTGGCAACATTTTCCCTCTGTTTAGCGAAGCTAATACGTTGGCAGAAATAATTGCCAGCCTTCCTGTCTCCAGACCTTTCTGTCAGCTGCTTTGACAACTCCTTGGCCAAGCGCCTCGCTGACGGTCCCCATGGGCCCATCGTCTCGACCCCAAACGGCGCAAATTCATAACCGATACCAAGGTTAGCGTATTTGCGCAATTTGAGGTTCTCCGCAGAAAAAGCCGCACTTCCCGCGCCTGACGAGTACATTAATTATAATATATATCCTCCTCCTTCTCCTCCTTAGTCGGTACCCCACTGTTGGGGATCGTGACTCCGTCGCAGTCCATCCACTAGCTGTTTCCAGTGGCTGCGGTCCTCGGCGCAGTGGATGGCTTGGTGTACTGGGATGTTTAGGTGGTCAGTCATCTGACTAGACCATCGTTTGGGGGCTTCTTCCTCATGTTCGTTTTCCTTTACTAAGAGTTTTTCTAGATTGCTGGCGCCTATTCTAGCAATGTGGCCAAAATATTGCAGAATTCGGATAAAGCAGACAGCAGAAAGTCTCTGTCCCTTGGCAAGTTTGAGCTCTTCGAGCACCGAAACGTTAGTGCGTCGTGCGGTCCAATGAATCTTGAGCAAACGACGCCAGCACCACATCTCAAACGCATCAATTCTTGCCCTATCTGCGGCTTTTATAGTCCACGTCTCCGAACCGTACATAATATATATATATATATTACTTCGATATAATATCCATCTAAAAGTTAGGTCCGTGGATTTAGACTCGGAGGTATTTCTCGTTATATTTCTCGAGCTTGGTACGATAGAAACATGGACAAGCTTGCCACTTTTCATGATTGACCTATAGTAAAGTTGATTAAATGTGACACCGCTTCTTTTAACAGTAGGTATAGGTGTGAACAATATTTTTTTGTCAATATCCTGCTAAAATCTCCACTATTCAATAAACAGCTTTATCTTAAAATATTATTTCTTATTAAAAATACGGTTAACAAAAACCCTGTTATAGTTAAAAAATAAAAACTAAATCTATATTTTGCCTCTTATAATTTATAACAACAATCTTTTTTTTTGTATTCGCATTACGTCACAGATTTATGATTGGTTTGCTAGGCCAACCGTAAAATACACACATTACTCGTAAAACGATGGGGTCACTTAAAAATAATGTCAAATAAAATATATAATATTAAAAAAGAATAATGCTGAGTTCTTTGCGCCATTTTACACGGACATGTCAAGTGCAAGTTTTTGTTTTGTAAATTACTTTACTGTGGATATTGTTAGTCAAAAGTGGTGTTGTTTTGTTTAATAATGTGCTACAATGTGAATAATTATGGAAAACGATAAATTGGACTTTAAATATGGGGCACAAGTTGCAGTTTATTTTTTGCGGTTTTCCCGCGCTGTGAACTCCAATACCACTCGACGTGTTTGCAATAAATTCTGCAACACAAGGAAATTTCTAGATAACGTCATTAATAAAAAAAAATATATTACGTCAGACTTGGCTGTATGGGCAAAACTCTTTGCCATCCCTATCACCTCATTCATCACCCATCAGGCGAAAAAAAACACAAACAAAAAGAATAATGCCTATATTAGACGTGATTATTTCTAAGCAACAAACAAGACTGAAGCAATTAGCAAATCACTATTTTTATTTAAATAAAAAAAGTTTTTCCCTGTTAGTTGACAGGCGCCATTTAATAAAAGAACAGCAATAACCAATCGGAGGAGCGGTTGTGGCTCGGTAGTAAGAACGCATTCCTTTAATTGCAGTTCGAACCCCGGCATGTACCAATGAGAAATACACGTTTCTTACGTAGATTTACAACACCACTTTTCCCGTGCCTCTACTAATACCAACCTGTGGAATCGTTAATAATAAATCGATCATCCTTTACAACCCGTCTGACGAGCGCGTGGCAAGTGTGGGTCAAAGTCTCCAGATATATCTGTGGTGTCAAGGGAAAAGGGGATAAGTACAAAACTTGAACTTTTCACTAGTGGCAAATTAAGAAAACTATAACTTATAATTAGAAAATTGTAATTAGTAAATGTTCAATTTCATTAGTGGTATACTTTAGGTACGAGTCCACTCATCTCATTATGCATAACTGAATTATTGGCGGTACAAGTGCAATACTGAAATAACTCGATTCAACTTTATTTATTTATTTATACATATTATTGTTACGACTAGCCCCTTTATGTACGTAGGGGTGTAAAATAAACTGTACAGTGTATAGACTCATCTCCTTATTGCATTGACGTATATGAATGTTTTGAAAAAACAAAAATCTAATTTTTATTATCTTCGACTCATCTCCTTTTTCCTTGACACCACAGATATGTTCTGGAAGGCCCATCTCAAACAGCGAAGGCCTAAGTACCAGATGTAAAGCAAAAACATTATTTTAGGGAAATAACCGACAAAATAACCTGTATATTTTTATATGTTTGGTTAAAGCATAAAAATACATTAACAATACCTTAAGAAATTATTTGAATGCAACTAATTTTGAGGTTGCTTGAGGTCTTGCTTGGCGTAAGATCTGTCTATTGTATGTAAGAAGAAGGCGGACTAGCGTAAGCACGTGCTTGAGCTCGTTCTTAGATCCGACAATTAATCCGGCCTTAAGACTCTGTGTTCTAGAGGCTCTAACAATGGCGATGAATAACAAACCTCGTACATCGGAGAGCACGTTAAAGTTAATAAAATAAATTCGAGTAAAGGTCTAACAGTGAAGATCTAGGACTAGGTTTTCTAGGGGCTATGACAAACATGAATGACCAATCACAAATCTATGACTAAAGCACTATCAGAGAAAGACGCGCTCTACCATATTTTCCACATGTGGTCAAGTAGGAATTGCATCGATAGTACAAGTAAATTCAAAAAATTGTATATAAACTAAGGTATTAGTTAGATATTTTAAAATCTTAAATTGTAGACACTTCCAAAATCTTCCGTAAATGATAAAAAAAAAAAATATTAGTGAAAATTAAAAATACCTGAAAAACTAGGATTACAAGCTGTATATTATCTCAATGGGGTGTGTCACTAACTTTATATCACGATAGATGGCGCATGATAGATGGTACCTTATATAACTGTCAGTTTGTATTTTTATTACGAAATTTATAATTTTCTTGATATTATGTCGAAGTGAACAGCTTTTAAGTGTACAAATCGAGATTCCCAAGCGAAATCAAAGATATGGTGATCTCAAAATTGCCGTTCTATTAATTCAACCTTTTTTATTTTTAAAGACGGTGTTCGTTTTCTTAATTCGTATTTTAATGTAGGTAACTTTAATTTAAAATACATTTTTCTGTTATAAAAATTAATAAAACTACAAAAACATTTAAAAAATGATGCGTCAAAGGTGTAAACAAGGTACTAGTGCCGCTAGCGACATCTACAAAAAGCTTTGCCTGATACACCCCATTAGTAAGGAAAGGGTTTCTTGGTAATAAATCCTTAATGGGGCAGGGGACAAAACCATCTCATTTTATTTACAAAATTCTTATGAGGTCCGGAATAAAGTAAAAAAATACTCATGCCAAATTAAGGGTTAATTAATTTGTATGACATATTATAAAACTTAAGTTTTAATTCTTAACCTGCGTCAAACAACTTACGTTGCTAACACCTGTGTTCTATGACGTCTCTTCCACTCAACCATTTCTTCCAGCTGTCAAACGCGTTTCCTTAAGGGATCCTTGAAATGGGTATTATACCATTTTTTTTCTGGCAACTTTGAATCCGTATTTAATATTAATTTTGTCAGAATTACTTTACGCTCTACAACTTTTGACGTCCATATCTTTCATATCAAGATTTTTTTTTATAATTTTGGAACAAAATTGATTTGAATGATTAAATAACTGTAACTTAACTAAATACGAAATAATATACTTAAATATTTACAAGGTACGTCGCGATGTATCTTAAGTTGGATAGTTCTATTTCTCGAGCGTAGTGACGTGCCGAATTGTCCATCCGTTTGACAGCTGGAAGAAATAATTGAGTGTAGGAGCCGATGAGGAAACGTCAAAGAATACAGGTGTAAGACTTCCCCATACAACAATAAATAGGATAAATTAAAAGACTTCATGAATTTAGAAAAAATATATTTCGTCGTTTAGTAAACAACACCGCGAACATGAATTTTAACGTGGTATTTCCAAGCTTCTATCAATTCAAAAATATTTTAAAAAAATGAAAAAATATGTTAGTTAAATTTAGATTCAAATTCAGCACCCATGACGCAGCGTATGCATCATCAAAAAACATGCTGTGATGGCCCATGACACGCATATGCGCGTCAATAAGTTTTCGTTATTTATACATACTTAAAAAGATAAATATCAACTATATGCAGTAAAGGCCTTGTTTTAATTATTTTAAAATTAAAACAATCTCTTTACTTTGCATAAAGGTGATGTTTATATATATATATAAATCTATTTATATAAAAACTTAATTGCACTTTGTACAAAGGCGGATTTATGCCGCATTCTCTGACAGCCAAACCTATTATCTATATTATCGTTTAAAGTATGTATAAATAAGGAAAACTTATTGACGCGCGTCATGGGCCGTCACGGGATGTTTTTGATGACGCATGCGCTGCGTCATGGGCGCTGAATGGGTTAATTTGAATCTGAATTTAACTGGGTAGTGAAATATTGTTTTTTAAGAATCTTCATGATCTAATTACTATATTGGCTGTATATAATATTTATTTTTTTATAGTATAATCGATACATTATATACCTACAACAGATTATAATAATTAGATTCTGATTTTTTTTTTTTAACTGTATTTTCACTCCCCTAAGTATAAGTCAAATTTACTTTTGCGGTATTCTTTGCTAAGCGACGATTTACGATCAATTGAATTCACAAAGTAAACTAAGATTCCAGCTAAATATTTGTACCACTTACCGAAACAATTGAGCGTAAGAAGGAATGCTGTAAATATACATATATTTATGGAACGAGCTTCCAAAACATTAGTGGAATCATACAGTATTTGTTTGGGTAGAGAGAGAAGCAGAATGGTCAATGGTAAGCGTCTTATTGCGCAATACAAATAGAATAAAGATTCTATTCTTCTCTTCTCCAATTACCATTGAATTTGTCGTCTCCAATTCTAACCAAAGTATTAGAACGCTTTTTACCTGTATTATTTGTACTGTCGGAGAAATTTCCAACTGACCACTACACAGGTTTAGTAATTATAATAATAAAAAGTAATTATGTGTGTTTAGTGTTGCGGTGGATAGTACTAAATGGAATAACCGATGCCAATGTGACGCGTCACAACAGAACACTTATCAGAAATAAGCGGTGAGCGGAGAAAATATACAGCAATAATGTAACTTCATGATGACGTGATGTGATAATAAAGATTGGTCGAATTTTCATCGTTCACCGCGAAATGGTCAATCGAAAATTTCTCCGATAGTCAAAACGTGTCAAAATATGTCATACTAAGATACCATATTGTATAGGGTGTTATAAGCAATAATTTGAGCCTTTGGCTGGTCCGATATTTGCCATTGATCGTGAATTTATATTGTTTTTTTACGTCATTCTACATTTTTATATCGAAATAATGACGTGGGAGAAGTAATTGGGTAAAAATTACAAATACAACTACAGTCGGCAAAAGTTCTGCTTGACCATCTCAGCATAAAAATTGAGATAATAATATTAAAATTAACAATTTAATAAGGAAGAATTACACATTATGTCGTCTTAATTTTTCAAGCTTGCAATACAGCTAAGGAATTGCCAGTAATAAAAATGTAATACTAAATAGGATACAGGTTGTCTTTGTAAATTACACCCCAAATATTTTAATGAACCATCGCCATTTTTATAACACACTGCTGGCTAAAAGTTTTTTCGCTTTATAATTTTTAATTAATGTGTCCGAGGTGTAGCGGTTAAGTCCGTGAATTTAGAATTTATAATTTTTATACATCTAAACTCATTGTAACAATAAAAATTTCCACTTACGTAATTTACAAAACAGAAAGTTGAACTTGTGCAAAATGGCGCGAAGAACTGTTTTTTATTTTTTATTTTCTTATAGGCCATTAAACATAATACATCAGTTCTGAACACGTAATTTATTTAGAACAGTATTCATAACTGAGTTGGGATCATCAGATTCCAAGTGTTGCAAAATTTTAGGCTTATCATGGAGTAATTCGAGTCAATATCGTCAAACACGTCGGGTATATGGGTGGTCACAGCGCAGGAATACCGTAAAAAATAAACTGCAACATCTGCCCCCATAGAGTTATATTTATAGTTTTCCATGATTATTCACATTGTAGCACATTATTAAATAAAATAACACCACTTTTAACTAACAATACCCATAGTAAATTCATTTATAAAACAATAAACTTTGATTTGACATGTCCGTACAAATGGCAGGTTTCACTCTTTTAAAATGTACTTATAAGGTCGTGCCACAACACTACGTAATATATTTTCTCATTAGTCGCAGTTGTACCAAAAAAATCCTAAATATTTTTAGCCAGTAATGTGTCAAAAATGCTGCCATTTTGTATGTCCCCGAATAATGACCTAAGTGCCTTGAAGCGAGTCTCATTCGGACCAGCCACAACATTTTATTTAGTCACGTGACATGCTGATTATAAAAAGTGATAATTTCAATATAATATTATGAAAACTATTTGTTGTCTTTTCTTTTATTTATCATCACAGCTCCTACAATACAGGCCTCAACTGGTGGAGATGGGTCTTGCAGAATATATTTTTGGAGAAGTTAACCTGGGAGCAATTTACAAGCAATAGTCGTCGCATGCAATATTTATTTGAAAAATCTATCTAAATGCATAGTTAAAATCAACATCTGTTGCTTGAGAAACCCCCTCGGCAGATATTTTACGACCTAACAAAAATACCCCAACTTGATCCAATTCCTATTGGTAACAATTCTTTTTTTTTTGTTCTCTTCTCCCGATAGATGATGAATGAGATGATAGGGAAGGCAAAGGGTCTAACCCATACAGCCAAGTCTGACGTAATATATCTTTGTTTTTCTTGAATTAATGAGGTCATCATCAAATTCCAGATGCTGCAGAATTTGATGCTTTTCTTGGAGTCACTCGCGGAACCATCCACTGCTCAAACACGTCGGGTAAAATATGGAAGTTGACAGCGCGGGAAAACCGCAAAAAATAAACTGCAACTTGTGCCCCATATTTAAAGTCCAATTTATCGTTTTCCATAATTATTCACATTGTAGCACATTATTAAACAAAACAACACCACTTTTGACCAATAATATCCACAGTCAATTAATTTACAAAACAAAAACTTGCACTTGACATGTCCACGCAAAATGGCACGAAAAACTTTTTTTTGTTTTATTTTTCCTTTATGGAAAGGCAAAAGGCAGAGCCCATCGTCTTCGGTATCCTTTTTTTTTTTCAAATAAACGGCAATCAATTATGAGGCATTTATGCCAACTTCACGTGTGTATAGATTATTTTGAAAAATATTGATTGTAATTTTAAGGTCGACGCGGTAAGATGGCTACAATTCATAATTTAACCCTTTATGTTATGGTTATACTATTATTAGTATAGCAACATCAAAGTAAATTTATGTCATAATCGTGCCAATTGTACCTATTTCTGACAGTGCAATAATCATATCGCTCAATTTTTATAAATTTTAATATGACTAGGTACGGTTTTGGACAAGTTTCATTTTTGCTAGATGAATAAAAGTAATAATATAAATGTACCATCTCATAAACATTGTTTAAATATAGACATCATCAAATAACAGATAAGGGAATATATGTCTATTACCTTTTTTTTTAACGGCCTCTCCACTCAATTATTCCTTTCAGCTGTCAAAAAGGTTTCCATGAGAGATACTCAAAATCGGTATTCGTTGTAAACTCTTCAAACCCCGAAAGGCATAAATGTTACCAATTCAAATACTTCCGGTGAGAAGTTTTTTTTTCTGGCAACATTTGGCTGTCGTTCTTAAACCAAATCTTTTTTACCGAATTTTGTATGAAAACCATACAGAAACGCGAAATAAAGTGAAAAAAAGCGCTTAAAGCGACATATCTTATCAATTACTACACGATCCAGCACTTTAAAAATTCATAAGCCTGTCTCTTTCATATTATGATATTCACGTATCGCGAAAACTATTTATAAATCCAGTGTACGGTTTCGTTCGTTTCGGGTTCGTTTCCTGGTCGGGACACAATAATTTGTCTAAAAAACTTTTTCGCAGCGGGCCTCAGCTAAATACAATTCAATAATCATAACAATTAGCTGTGTTTTTTTTATATTTTATTACAACATCCCTCTTACCCCAGCATTAAAATATAATTTAATTAAATAGTCAATTGGTTAAAATTTATATATGAAATACTATTTATACGATTAGGTTCTTTATTATGTACCTGGTTACTTTATTATAGATAAAACACTGGATTCCAAATCGGCGGAATCGAAACTATGTAATTATTAACGTAAAAAAAAGTTTTTGTCAATTGTCGTTTTGCTAGGGTAAAATAAATAAAATTAAATACAGATTGTGAAAACACAATATATTAACTATCAAATAAAAAGAAATCATTACGGCACGAGAACATTTTATTGGGCCCATTTCTCTAAGAAAAATGGGCATTCTCATTTCCTCTTTAAAAAAGCGTGATAGAGATACGGTCGTGATGATACTTATCTTTACAACTATTGAAGTATGCGTGTAACACTAACACTAACAGGTCACTGGAGTCTGCTAAGCTGCTGGTCTTCTGCTAACAGCTTACTTATTGGACCACTTTGCTGCTTAGTCTTCTACTAGCAGGAGTAGAATCATTCAAAATAATTAAATTAATGACGTTTCATAAATGCCTGTAATAGGTTTACGTGAATAAAGATATTTTGACTTTGACTTTGACACTCCTTACCCTGTATATTAGTATATTATTCTTGATAAACACCAATGAGCAGCATAGTATTCCTATAAAGTATGGTAAAGAGAAACGGTCTGTTGACGTGGAATTCTACATATCTGGTATGGTATCCCCATCCACCACCGGCTGCGAATCCTGAACATAATACAAGGTTATTGAGTAAATTGGGCTACATTCGGGAAACTTCGGCACATCCTCTCATCATCATATAACTGCCTCCGCGTAGTCTAGCAGTTAAGTCGATAAGGTTCGATTTCTGGTCGGAACACAAAAAAAATATGTAAATAAATACATTTAATTATATTTGTGATGTTTCTCGAGTTTGGTACGCTGGAGACATCGACGAGCTTGCCACTTGTCATGATTGGCATATAGTAAAGTTGGCTAAATGTGAATCCGCTTATTTATTAGCGTGGTTTCTGACCACCCGGAAAGGGAAACCTCTCATCGTCCATTCCAAGTTACATTTACATTTGAAGGCAAAAGTCTAAAACCAGTGCGTCGTGTGTGCGTGCGTAATGACCTACGGAGCGGAGACGTGGACACAGACAGTGGGTCTGGTTCACAAATTCAAGGTCGCTCAGCGAGCTATGGAAAGAGCTATGCTTGGTTTTTGTCTGATGGATAGAATTCGAAACGTTGATATTCGTCAGAGAATCTGTGAAGTGGCAATGGGCCGGATACATCTACGGCAGAACCGACGGCGACGACCGATAGGACAAACGGGTTCAAAAGTGGAGACTACGTACGGGACGACGCAGAGTGGGACCCCCCCCCCCCCCGCCAGATGGACAGTTGACCTTGTAGCGTCCCATCTACGACGTTTTTTATGTTATTATTTTTTATATGAAAATGTATTTTGATAGATTTAGACTTTGACAATGTGGACAATATACAAACAACAATCGAAATAAAATAGGCTTATCTTATTTACTAGTTTTAGATCTTCTATAACCTAAAGAAGGTCGCTGGTAGGGGTTGGATGAGGATTGCAAAATACTGCGTGCAGCGGCGAGACACATGATGATGATGATTGGATAACAGTAGGTAAGCTTCAATAGTAAGTGTCACGGCGTGGAGAAACATCCATCGAGCGCCTGGTAGTTCAGGGGAAAGTCGATGGCAAGAGGATGCGTGGTAGGTCTCCGATAAGATGGACCGATCAGGTGAAGGTTGCAATGGATCATCCCCTAAGTGCACTAGGAAAGCTGGGGTGCGAGAGGAGTGGCGACGGCTTGTTAAGCGTGCTACTAGCACTCCAATGGCGACCACGACCACTCTGCCAAGAGTGTAGCGACTAAGAAGACGAAGCTTCAATAATCCTCATCAGCAAATGCAATGTCAAGCAGTTAACACCCGTATTCTAAGACGATCCCTTAACTGCTCCTACATATAACCATTCCTTTCAACTGTCAAACGGTTCCCTCAAAAGTATTCTTAGTTGTAAAATCCCCAAACCTCAAAAGTCATAAATGTTACAATTTTTAAACATTTCCGGTAAGATAAGTTTTTTTACTAGCAACATTGAATCCAGTATTCTAAATATTCATTTTGTCAGAATGGGGTGTATCACTAACTTTTTATCATGATAGATGGTACCTAATTGCATAGAAAACTTGTTTTTGTTTTACGAAATTTATTATTTTCTGGATATTATGCCGAAGTGAGCAGCTTTTAAGTGTACAAATCGAGACTTCCAAACGAAATCAAAGATATGAATATATACTTGTAAAGTAAAGTATCATCACGACCGTTTCCCTTTCGGGGTGGTCAGAAACCACGCTTATAAATAAGCGGATTCACATTTCGCCAACTTTACTATAGGCCAATCATGACAAGTGGCAAGCTCGTCGATGTCTCCAGCGTACCAAGAAATATCACAAATAAATTAAATATTAATTAAATGTATTTATTTACATTAATAAATATTTTTTTTGTGTCCCGACCAGGAATCGAACCCGGTACCTCCTAGCCTAAATCCACGGACTTAACCGCTAGACCACGGAGGCAGGCAATATATACTTATGATATAAATATATTTTTAACAAATAAATGTTAGACGATCTTCTAACATGAGTTAGTTTACCTTCATTGTCATTTTATTACATAAAATATATTTTTTTCTCCGTCACACGTCAAACTAATCCTACGTGAGTACTTACCAGTTACGCCGCCCTCTGTGTAACCCTCTTCGTCAACTTTTATGAAAGCCCTTTGAAAACCTTTGCTTAGAGTTATGTTTCTATCTATTACAATTTCTGATGCGTGTTCCGTAAATAATTTGGAAAATCCGATCTGTAAATTAATATTTTTTTTATCAGCGTGCGTCCACTCAGAGAGTTTCTACAGCAAATGGAATAAATATGTAATCTTTTAATTTAATTTCATTGCATTTTATTTATTTATTCACCATTTCATACATTTGGTACACTTGGTTTCGTCAGATTACAAATTAATTATTTTACTAATCATGATAGCGAATGAATAGCAGACTTCGTCGTCACCCAGATAAGTACTACCTACACTAATAGATGCTGCTGTAAAAGGGTGTTGTCATGGTAATAATAATATGGTATAATTATGTCAAAACAAAATAATAAAGACTACTAAACTAAAATTAAAATGCTCCTCCATATATACACACACATCAATGTTAAAGATTCCAATTTATGTGATTGTGGGGGAGGTATAGGTGATATAGATCATATATTTTTTAATTGTAATAAATATTCTTTTTCATTATCTTCTTTATTAGTTAATCATAAAATTCCATTACCATCTAAAATGAGTCATTTATTACATTTAGCTAATTATAAAATATTGTCCCTTATTTGTAAATATATTGATTATTTGAATATTAGAGTTTAGTTTTAGTTCATTTAAAATAAAATATCTATTAATATTTATTAATCCTTTTTTATTTAATGTGTTTAATTTTTCTTGTGTTTACTTTTGCATAGAAGTGATGCCTAGTTTTGATTGTTTCATCGCGGTCATGGATAGGACCCTAACATAAGTCCATCCACTATTTTGTACTGTGGCAATATTGTTACATTAACGTGACAGAAGGCGAATATTCAAGATTGAATAGGAGTTCTTCGCGCCATTTTGCGTGGACATGTCAAGTGCAAGTTTTTGTTTTGTAAATTAATTTACTGTGGATATTATTGGTCAAAAGTGGTGTTGTTTTGTTTAATAATGTGCTACAATGTGAATAATTATGGAAAACGATAAATTGGATTTTAAATATGGGGCACAAGTTGCAGTTTATTTTTTGCGGTTTTCCCGCGCTGTCAACTCCCATATTTTACCCGACGTGTGTGAGCAGTGGATGGTTCCGCGAGTGACTCCATGAAAAGCATCAAATTCTGCAGCATCTGGAATTTGATGATGACCTCATTAATTCATGAAAAAGAAAGATATATTACGTCAGACTTGGCTGTATGGGCTAGACCCTTTGCCTTCCCTATCATCTCATTCATCATCCATCGGGAGAAGAGAACCAAAAAAAAAAAAAATCAAGATTGAATATACACACACATAAATACATGCATACACATACACATATATAAGGAAATTAGCGGTAACTTAGGCTGATGATGATGATGATGATGATGAGCCATTCTGTTACTTAAGCACAAACGTTATATAATAGAATCCGCTAACTAATTTATATCACGATATTAAAGTTGATGTTTGCACGGCGGCTGTCAAGGTCGAGCGCTTATAGAGATGAGAATTGAATAATATTTTGTAATTATGACGCAATCTCTGATGTTAATAACGAAATCCACTAATAACGTTTGCGACTAAGTAACAGAATAGAGCTACAGTTTTCACTGAACACTAACAAAACCAATAAATAAAAGTTAATAATATAGGTGTAACTCTCAGTTTATAATACAATAATTTAGTGCATTATCCAAGTATAATAAAAGTAACATGAAACCAAAATAAATACATTAAAAATTATATAATGGATAAATAAGTAATATGCAAACAGTATAAAATAATTACAATATAAATTAAAACTACTTAAAAGTAAAAATTAAAATAAATATAAACTAAATCTAATAAAAAATAAACTATAAGTAAAAAATGTCCTCTCCCTTCAGTGATAGTCCCAAGAAGACTGGCAACATTTCCCCTCTGTATAGCTAAGTAATACGTTGGCAGAAATAATTGCCAGCCTTCATGTCTCCAGACTTTTCCGTTAGCCGTTTGGACAACTCCTTGGCCAGACGCTTGGCTGAGTGTTCCCATGGGCCCATCGTCTCGACCCCAAACGGCGCAAATTCGTAACCTGTACTGAGGTTGGCGTATTTGCGCAGCTTGAGGTTCTCAGCAGAAACCGCAGCACTTCCCGCACGAGGTCGCCTGGATGTGTGATGGGGCTAATGTGTCTACACATGTCGCATCCCACACCAGGGACCTGCCAAGTTTCCACGGCCCAACGGTTATGCCGTCGGGTCTTTTGCCATCGCTCCGCGCAATCTTCTTGTATGGGTAAATAATAAATAATAAAGTTATGAGTTAATGAATAAGAGATAGACGAGTATATCATCATCATCACCAAGACCGTTTCCCTTTCAGGGTGGTCATAAACCACGCTTACAAATAAGCGGATTCACATTTAGCCAACTTTACTATAGGCCAATCATGACAAGTGGCAAGCTCGTCGATGTCTCCAGCGTACCAAACTCGAGAAATATCACAAATAAATTAAATAATAATTAAATGTTGGTACTTATTTACATTAATAAATATTTTTGTGTCCCGACCTGGAATCGAACCTGGTACCTCCGAGTCTAAATCCACAGACTTAATCGCTAGACCACGGAGGAGTATAGCTCAGGTAATTTATTAATAGATAGATAGATAAATAAATAGGACTCCGTTTGAATGCGAGAAAAACCAAGGTACTAGTGTTTGAAAGAAGAAGGATGACAACCGTGACGATAAAGATTGATGATGAAACTCTAGAACAAGTAAATGAAATTATATATCTGGGCAGTGTTTTCACTGCGGATGGGAAGTACGATAGGGACGTTGAAAGAAGAGTGAACGCGGGAAATAGTGTTAACGGTGCCCTGGGGTCACTGATCGGCAGTCGAAATGTCAGTGACAAAGCTCGGCTCGCCATACACAATGCCATGTTGGTACCAACACTGATGTATGGAAGCGAGACGTGGATACGTCAGAATACGCATGAGAGTAGGGTTAATGCAGTAGAAATGCGGTCGTTGCGGCGGATATGTGGCGTCACTTTGGCGGACCGCATACGTAACGTCGAAATACGGAAAAGGGTTGGTATGAAGGAAAGCATAGGGACAAAAATAAGGAAAGGCATGCTACGATGGTTCGGGCATGTTGAAAGGATGAGCGATGAAAGATTGACGAACCAGATATATAATGCGAAAGTTGTGGGTAAAAGAGGCCCTGGCAGACCGAGACTCACATATCACGATCAAATAAATAAAACACTGACTGAAGGTGCATTAAAAAGTCTTCGTAACCAAAGGGCATGTATGAAGAGGTTAATGAATGTCGACGAAGCGAAAGAGGTATGTCGTGATCGTGTCAAATGGCGCTCAATTGTCTCTGCCTACCCCGCAAGGGATCTGGCGTGAAGATATGTATGGGTGTGTATAAATACATTTTACAGTACAGGCGAGCTTAATGTCTAAAAACATTTTCTAACAGCTAACCTTTGGGAGATGTTTGGATTGTGGGTGCATAACCACTAATGTCTGACAATGAGTTTTATGGAGAAAATTACTTATAACTAAAAGAAATATATAGATAATAAATATATTAACTTACTTTTGTCAAAACATGATGTAGATCATGATCGCTACTGATCTCGAACTTGGGTACCATGAGGTCGACGTCGCTATGGTGTGATAGCCTCAACTTTCTGATATCATCCATTAGTCCAAACTCGACCGCTCTGTCTAACACCGCGTGTAGTCCGTCCACTTCATAAGGTAACACTAGCACCATCGCAAAGCCTTCTTCCATGTATGGTAGTTGAAGCAACTGTAAAAGATTTGTTCCAAAATTAGATAATATACCTAGTCTTGCCATAAATGCTGATGGCATGATTGTAAGAACGCTTTCCTTCAATGTCAAAATGGGTCTCAAATAAAAAAAAACACTCTGTGTCATAATGGGGTGTATCAGGCAAATCTTTTTGTAGATGTCGCTAGCGGCAATGGTACCTTGTTTTACACCTATGTCGCATAATTTTTTACATGTTTTTGTAGTTTATTATTTTTATAACAGAAAAATGTATTTTAAATTAACGTTACCTAACTTTAAAGACGAATTAAGAAAGCGCACACCATCTTTAAAAAGAAAAAAGGTTTAATTAATAGAACGGCAATTTTGAGATCACCGTATCTTTGATTTCGCTTCGAAATCTCGATTTGTACACTTAAAAGCTGCTCACTTCGGCATAATATCCAGAAAATAATAATAATTCTTCTTTATTCCGCAACCGAACCACACGTACAGGCCAAAATATGCATCCACATACCTTACCCACTATCCCTACGCGTACTCATAAATTTGGAGACTCTTACATCTGTCGCACGCTGAAGATGTGGAATGCTCTCCCAGCCAGTGTGTTTCCCTACTCTTATAACCTGGAGTCCTTCGAGCGAAGTGTGAAAAAGCATTTTGTTAGGCCGGCATAGTGGTAGAAACTGATGTCGGTCGTGGTGACCGGCATCACTTTCTCCCATTCTTGGACCTCGCGTACTGCTTACCATTAGGTGGGCGCGATGTCACATATCGTGTTAAGTATTAAAAAAAAAAAATGAAAAAAAAAATCGTAATAAAAATACATATTTTCTATGGAACTGACAGTTATATTAGGTACCATCTATCGTGATAAAAAGTAAGTGATTCACCCCATTGCAACACGGTTTCTATAGTTAACAGCGTGCAAAAACTATATTGAAGGTAGTTTGTCAATTTAGGCGTGTTTTTGCCACATTTCTTCCATTTCAATATTTACCGACTCTCGGCGAAGGTGTGCTGTGTTTGGATATAAAAGTAACAAGTCAATAGCGCATAGTTTTAATAACGAGATATACAAACGAATAGTGATAATAGTTGCTACTGCAGCATACAGTTGTCGACAAGCTGGTTATAGTAAAACAATGTTTGATTAGGATGGGAATGCACAGTGCATTCATTATTAATTTATGCAAGTACTCATATAGTTTTATTGTGTCAAAAATAGGGAAACTGCCTTCTGGAGCCCAGAATTTCTTTTCCAGAAGGCAGTGCTCACTAACTGAAATTATTTGATTATGATCCAATAAACGTTATTTTGGCGCTGTGGTGGCTCGGTTGTAAGAACGCGTTCCTTAAATCCTACAAAGGTCGGTTCAAACCCACCCGACATGTACCAATGAGAAATACACTTTTCTTACATACATTTGTCATAGATTTACAACACCACCGTTCCCGTGCCTCGGAGAGCACGTTAAGCCGTCGGTCCCGGTTCCACTAATACCAACTTGTGGAATCGTTAATAAATTGTCATAAAAATTGATATTAAATCCTCGCCAACCCGTCTGGCTAGCGTGGCGAGTGTAGGCCAAATTCTCCAGATATATGTTCTGGAAGGCCCATCTCCAGCAGTGGAGGTCTAGAACGTTGTGTTCTCTCGCCAACCCCTTTAAACACGAAAAAGTGTAGGCCAAATTCTTTTTAAAAAATCTGGTCCTCAACAGTGGAGGTCTAGGAGTTTTAAAATCAAAATATTTTTATTGTGGATCATAGATTTTTTGTATAGGTATTGTACATGCTGTTATAATGGTCCCTATGTCTCGTCCATTGGATATACAATAATTATTTAAACATTACAAAAGGTTTTTACAATGTTGTTTATGGGTGATGGTAAGGGGGCATGCTAATTGTTCCTCTCATGTTTCGGAAAGATAGTCTGCTACGCTGTAGTAGCATCTTTCAGACAGAAAGCTTTGAAGCTTTGACTTAAAAACTCATGTTTTCAACTTCACGAATGGATTTGGGAACTTTATTGTAATTTGTGTCACCATACTTATAACATTCTTGCTAAAAGTTTTAGATACTTTTGTACACAATAGGTGATTGTGTCGTGCGCGAGTACGATACGAGAACATTCTTATATTATTTTTTACAAATATTGCACTTTCATAAATATATAGTGATGGAAGCAGCAACTTTGCTTGATTAGTGTATAATTATGATTAGTTAATTATAACTCACTCTAGCGTTTAGTCGTTTGCTTTCATAGTACGGCAGGTAACTTCTGATATGCATGGTGGGTTTCTGAATTATTGCATATTTTCTGCGGTAGAAATCTCTGGATAAGGTCCTCTCTTTGTCGATTAAAAGTTGCCAGTGTCCCTAGAGATTAAATATATCGTTTGTTAGCAAGGGCGTAGCCAGGATTGTATATAGGGATGGGCGGGGCAGATAAAGAAAATCCTACATTATAATGTTTTGATCGTTGTTTATAAAATATAAGTTTTTTAAAAATACTTGTACTTCATGTGACCTTGCGCCCAGCACTTACCTTACGGGCAACTGGAATCAGACACTCATGTCATCAGTTCCTAACATTGTGCCGGCTTGACTGTGCATGACGGCAATTCGAGCCTGATCCGAAACGTGTGGATACACTCTACAGGATTTATCGGTACGTACGGTGGATACTTCCCCGCCCTGGCAGACTGGGCAAATTACCACCATCACTCCGCCTACCACCTTTGCAATGATGTCAAATGCCAATGATTATATTTATACAAAAATAATACAGCTTGAAACAAGACTATTCACATGAGCAGTGGAGATAGTAATTTAAAAAATATATAAAAATCAGAATTAGCTTTATTACTTAACAATTAATCTACGAGGTTCTTCACAAGAAGCTCTTCTTTCACGACTGCTGTTTTAAGGGGGGGGGGCAGCTGCCCCTCCCTGCCCGTACCTCGCTACGCCCATGTCTGTTAGCATTTGGTCCTATTTTTACCCGAATGCGCGACGCAAAGAAGGTTTATGTATTTTTCAGCCTATGTATGTATGTACAAGTATATACGACTATGTATGTATGTTTGTTCCTTTCTGGCACACTGGAAACCAAACACGTTGGCTGATTTCGATGACTCTCACGTCAATCGATTCGTCTTCATCACGCGAGTGTCACTGAAGATATAATTTTAATCAAATTTCATTAAGGCGACAACCAGACGCCATATTGTGGAAAATAAAAAAAAAGGAATGCGACAAACTATATTGAGTGGGGGAGTATCATCGAATAGGTATTTAAAAATCATGTTGTGGTTAAGCTGCGCAAATACTCCAACCTCAGTACAGGTTACGAATTTACGCCGTTTGGGGTCGAGACGATGGGCCCATGGGGACACTCAGCCAAGCGTCTGGCCAAGGAGTTGTCCAAACGGCTAACGGAAAAGTCTGGAGATAGGAAAGCTGGCAATTATTTCTGCCAACGTATTAGCTTAGCTATACAGAGGGGAAATGTTGCCAGTCTTCTGGGGACTATCACTGAAGGGTCGTCTCTAGAGGACATTTTTTACTTATAGTTTATTTTTTATTAGGTTTAGTTTATATTTATTTTAATTTTTACTTTTAAGTAGTTTTAATTTATATTGTAATTATTTTATACTGTTTGTATATTACTTCATTATAAATACAGTTTAACAAATGAGAAAAAAAAAATATCATAAAATGTGTAAAAAAAACGAACAGCTTTTGTTGTGGTTTCTTTTATAATTTTTCATTTAGAGTGACCATTTAGGATCTATAACGATTTGAAGTTGGTTAGCAACCATTATCATTAAAAAATGAATTTAAGTACTACCTACCTATAATAAAGTTTATATAAAAAAGTTAAAAGTATCATCACGGACGGTATCCCTTTCGAGGTAGTCAGAAACCACGCATTATGGTAAAGACGCATCATCATCCACAGCCCAATATCTGGCATGCTCCTTTTATTTTGATATATGCATTAGCATAATTAAACAAAGATTTACCCGTATTAAAGGTTTTATTAAACAAGAAAGACAGTGACATTGACTAAACAAACTTTACTCCTCTAATTATAAATAAGGCTTACACCACATTCTCCCCCTCTCCATTTTAGTTTCTTACATAATCATTTAAATATGAAGGCGGTCTACAATTTCTGTTAGATCTTCGTATTTGGACAAAATCTGAGGTAGAAGGCTCTGGCTCGGGTATATCGCCAGCTATAGGTACAGAATCATTTTCTCTGAATGAACAGTAGATTCAGGTTGAATCTCATTAATACTATTGTCAATTGGAACTTCTTCTACTGACACATCAATCAAATTCCTATAATCTCCAGTAGGAGCAAGATGACGATTTGACACGGTAACCTCTCTTCCGTCTGGCAACCTTACGTTAGAGTAATATGGATTTACATCCAACAAATCAACTTCTTCTACAAGGGGATCATACTTCCTTGATCTTACATTCTTCCTCATAAAAGCTTTGCCAGGTGCTATTAACCATGAGGGCATTGATTGTCCGTTAGATGTTATTTAAAGTAGTGTATTTGATAAAGGAACATCATTACAGCCCCTAAAACACAGCGTCCTAGACCTCCACTGCTGGAGGTGGGCCTTTCAGAACATAAATAGAAATAATATTTTGAATGTAACAATTAGTTACTAATACATTATTGACTAATTAGTAAATACTGTTTATTGTGATACAGTAATATTTTTTTATTACCTTATTATTATAATATAATTATTTTTTATGTAACATTTAGTTACTATTATGTATTTATTATTTTATTAACTAATATATAAGTTTGTTAACGGAATTGCACGGCAACATTTGGGTACTTAGGAAGTAATTGTTATGTTTATGCTTGTGTGTGTCTCGAAAGTCATTCTTAGTGTTCAGGTTCTCATGGTGTGGCGTGTCCGGTGGTCGCCCCTTCCTTAGAAGGTCATTGCAGTGGTGGCACGTGTGTCGGGTCCCGGTCCGCACCCTAAGGGCCTGGTTGAGCGGGGAGATGGCTGGCACATGCGTTATGTCCGTGATCGGGTGCTGCTGTGGGGGCCTGGGACCTCTGCCGAACACGTTCAATTTATTGTTCTTAAATTAACAGAGATTTTTGCGTTTTGTCGACTTTCGGGTTGCACATAGGCATGTAGTCTACCTTAATTCTGACTTGCCTGGTGAGTTACTGCTGTACCAGGTATTGTATTCTCATAGGTACTGATAACTTAATTTAAAAGGTTATTAATTGATCGTTGTGGTGCAGTTTTGTATATGTTTTATTTTGTAAATCTGATATAGCTGAGTTTTCCTTGCAGATTCCTTTCTCAGTCAGATTAAACATTAACAGGTCACTGGAATTTGCTAAGCTGCTGGTCTTCTGCTAACAGCTTACTTATTGGACCACTTTGCTGCTTAGTCTTCTACTAGCAGGAGTAGAATCATTCAAAATTATTAAATTAATGACGTTTCATAAATGCCTGTAATAGGTTTACGTGAATAAAGATATTTTGACTTTTTGACTTTGAATATATCTTGAGAATTTGGCCTACACTCGCCACGCTGGCCAGACGGCTTGGCGAGGAGGAACCTATAATGTATTAATTAATATATAGGAGTAGTTATTACCCGGAAGAATACAATGTTGAACAAGACTATATCGAGATCTGGCTTGATGAAGTCTTCGGTCGCTAGTTTCACTAGAATATTAGGAGTCTTTTCTTCAGCCTAAAAAATAAAAAAATAGGGTTAGGTAACATTGTATTTAAAGTTGTATATGCATTTTTAGATAAATAATTGTAACAACCAACAAATCAATCCTGGAGGAACTAGACAACGCCTTTCCTCAATCGTGCAATCACGCATTCTCACTTTCTTTGGACGCGTATCACGGCGTGGAGATACATCCATTGAGCGCCTTGTAGTTCAGGGAAAAGTCGATGGCAAGAGAATGCGTGGTAGGTCTCCGATGAGATGGACTGACCAGGTTAAAGCAGCAATGAATCACCCCCTACACGAGTGCTCCAGGAAGGCTGCAGTTCGAGACGAGTGGCGACGACTTGTTAAGCGTGCCACTGACACTCAAGTGACGACCACGACCACTCTGCCAAGAGTGTAGCGACTAAGAAGAAGAATTCTAACAAGATTACAATTTAAGGAGAAAAAATCCTTTATTTTATGTAGTTTAGGTGTGCACAATGTTTAATATCTAGTGTTGCCCAATCTTAGTCTCGCAAGACTCTTGCACAATGTTTTTTCCAAATTTTGCTAGTGTTTACTTTTTTTGGGGTTAGGGTTTCAATAAATTTTAATTGCGTCGTGTCCGTAATTTTGCATATTTTTTTGTTCCTAAGGAAAAAAAATAACGTTTAGGTATTTGGAACTTGGGAGAGCTCTTTTGCAAATAATTGTATTTTAGTATGCCTAAATCCTACCTATACCTACTGCCTCCGAGGTCTAGCGGTTAATTCCGTGGATTTATACTTGGAGATACACAGGAATCTAATTCCTGGTAGGAACACAATAAATTATTTAATTTATTTGTGATATTTCTCAAGTTTGGTACCCTAAATACATCGCGAAGAGAGATTTCCTTAGTACAATTGGAAAATAAAATATATATTTGATTCAGAGTAAGAGTCTTGCAGAAGTCTTTCGAGACTCTTGCGCAAGACGAAGACCAAGACCATCTATTCCGATGCAAGACCATCTATTCCGATGCAAGACCATCTATTCCGATGCAAGACCATCTATTCCGATGCAAGCCCATCTATTCCGATGCAAGACAATCTATTCCGATGCAAGACCATCTATTCCGATGCAAGACCAAGTGACTGGCTAAGTCTTGGTCTTGGTCTTGCTTTGAGCAACACTATTAATATCATATCATGATGATATATATTATATAAATATCAGCATCTAGTACTAAATGTATGTAGTATACCTATAAACAAATCAAATTAAATAGTTTATTTCCTTTGGTTCGCTTGTAACAACTTGAATATAGTCAGAACTAATAAAATAAATACAATTAATAAAAAATTATATGTACTAAACAAAATGGTAATGTAATAAATAATGGTTGGACCGTAACAGGTAATAATCCATATGTATGTTAGCATAACATTGATGCTATAAGCAAGTAAAACTAACTTAGAAACTACTTAAATAAGATCGTGGCTGTAAAGAGTCAGTTTCCCTTACTTTCTAAATAATTAATAATATTATTATATGAGTTTAACTATAGTCAGAGTTTTAAACAAATGGTACAAAAATCTTATTCTTTATTTTTTTATCATGACCAATTGTAATTTTTGCCACAAAGCGTGTCACAAACTGGTGTCTCGGTTGTAAGAACGCTTAAAATCCTACAAAAGTCGGTTCGAACCGTCCCAAGCACAAATGTACTTGTCTTTAGTACACTTGTCATATATTTAAATAATTTAATTTATAATTTGACATTCCGTCACAGTGACATTTTTACTTTTTTTGACATTAATAAATGTTTAGATATTAATAATAGTTTTAAGTTGACTAATAATACATTGTATTTGCAAAACAAATCTAGACAACAAATTGCTACATTGATAGCGTCTAATATTTTATTTAGTTTAAGGAATGTACCAAAGATTAGTTTTTGTACTGTGAATAGTACTTTAAACTAATAAACCCGACAACAGAGACAATTAGTACTCATAAGAAGAAACATGTCTCTGGCAAAAAGATAATTAGTAAGAATTCATACATTAATATAGCACATCAAAATATTCAAGGTTATCGAAGTAAATCAATTGAAATTAATTTATTTTTAGAAAATAATGACATCCATGTGTTATGTTTAACGGAACATTGGTTAAAAAAATGCCAATTAATGTTTAATTTTGTGAATCACCAGGTAGTTAGCTCATTTACCAGAGAGTTAGCAATCCATGGTGGATCAATGATAATTGTTAATAATAAGCTGAAATCAAAGAATAGAAAGGACATAGTACAACTTTCAATCGAGCGAATAATAGAGGTATCATGCACTGAGCTTGAGGAATTTATCATTACATGTATTTATAGGCCCCCCTTAGGAAATTTATCAATTTTTGAATCATCATTGGAGGATATATTAAGCTTGCTTTGTAAAAGTAAGAAAATTATTATTGTCTGTGGTGATTTTAATGTAAATTTATTGGAATCTTCAGCCATCAGCTGTAGGTTACTTAACTTATTTAAATGTTATAACTTAAATAACTTATTTATGGAGCCGACCAGAATTACAGCCACAACTGCTACATGTTTAGATAATATCTATTGTAATATCGACCCTGTCGAAAAGGTCATTTTTAATTGCTTTAATTCAGACCATTCGGGTCAGAGAGCTAAATTTTTACATAAATTAGTAAATAATTGTGAGATAATTACTTGTAGACCTATAACAACTTCACGAGTTGAAAAGTTTAAATACAATATAGATTATAACCTACCGTTGCTGCCTTACATTAATCATGAACCCAACATACTCTACTCATTCTTATTCAATGCTATAAAAACTGAATATAACAAAGTTTTTAAATTAAGGAGGGTTAAATTGGGTCAAAATAAATTTGGTGATTGGGCAACAGTAGGCATTCACAAGAGTAGACAGAGGTTATACGACCTTTATTATGAAAAAAGTTATAACCATGATCCTCATTTTGTTGATTACGTTCGAAAGTACTCTAAGACATTTAAAATGGTTTGCATTGCAGCAAAATCAATGTTTATTGCCAGAAAGCTCAAACGGTCGGATAACAAGATTAAAGCCGTCTGGAATGTAATTAATTGCGAGACTGGTAAGGTTAAGCCTCGTGATAATCATTTCAGTCTTCAGATAGGAAATAAGTTAATAAAATCGGACTTAGAAGTGGCTAAGGAGTTTGAGAGTTTTTTCTCTAATATACCTATTGAAACCACCAGATCCTTAAATTCATCACCAGTTCTATCGGAAACACTTTTGAAAGCTAATGTGAATCAATGCTTAGTTACATTTAATTTTTTTCATGTCAATGCACATACTATAGTAAAGACATTTAAGTCTCTTAATATCAAGAAGACCGAGGATCTTTGGGGAATATCAGTCAACGTATTAAGTTCAATCATTGACTCGTTGGCTCATTATCTAGCTGTTATTTTTAATAGTAGCATTGACTCGGGAGTTTTTCCAGATTTAATGAAGCATAGTAAAATTATACCTTTATTTAAGTCTGGTTGTAAATCTGATCCTACAAATTTTAGGCCTATCTCAGTTCTTCCAGCACTAAGTAAAATTTTTGAAAAAATAATCTTAAATCAACTACTATTACATTTTAATGTTAATAAACTTCTCCACAACAAACAATTTGGTTTCACTAAGGGAAGGTCGACTACTGACGCGGGTATGTCGTTAATTAAGGTTATATTTGAAGCATGGGAGAAGTCCCAGGACGCTATTGGAGTGTTCTGTGACTTATCAAAGGCTTTTGATTGTGTAGATCATGGTACACTGCTTCTTAAACTAAGTTACTATGGCATAAAAGATTCAGCTCTAGAATTGGTTATGTCGTATCTTTCTGATAGAACGCAGAGGGTGGCTATTGGTAATATCACTTCTTCTGGATCTCCAGTAAGGATCGGTGTCCCACAGGGCTCTATTCTTGGTCCATTCTTGTTTCTAGTTTATATCAACGACCTACCATATTGTATTAAAAACTTACACGATATTGTTTTGTTTGCTGATGATACTTCTCTAATATTTAAAATAGACAGGAAGCTTAATAATTTTGACGTAGTAAACAATGCGCTTGATCGTGTTTACAACTGGTTTACAGCTAACAATTTGCTGCTTAATGCTAGAAAAACTAAATGTCTAAGATTTGCTCTTCCTAATGTAAGAAACATTTCTCCAAATATAATATTAAATGGTGAGCAATTGGAGATCATGGAAAGTACAGTATTCTTAGGTGTAACAATAGATTCCAAACTCCAGTGGGGTGCTCATATTGCAGCACTATCCAAAAGGCTGAGCTCAGCGGCGTATGCCATTAGACAGGTGAGGCGTGTGACAGATGTTGATACTGCTAGATTAGTTTATTTTAGCTATTTCCATAGTATTATGTCTTATGGAATTTTACTGTGGGGAAATGCTACTGACATTGAAACTATCTTTATTTTACAAAAGCGGGCTATTCGATATATTTATAACTTGACCGCTCGCACTTCGCTAAGAGATAAGTTTAAGGAGTATGATATTCTTACAGTGGCATCTCAGTATATTCTAGAGAATATTATGTATGTCCACAAGAATATAAAACAATTTAAAAGGAATTGTGACTTGCATTCTCGCAACACACGCAATAATCACAAATTAGCTTTGCCTCACCTACGCCTCAGTAAAACTAGTAAGTCTTTTTTGGGACTTGGTGTTCGTTTTTATAACACACTCCCAAAGGAACTAACTAGCTTGTGTTTCGATAAACTAAAAATTCATGTCAAACGTCGACTTATAGGCAAGGCCTATTATAAGATAAATGATTTTATTAGTGACAAAAATGCCTGGTAGATGTGCAAATGTATATTATTAATATATTTTGGACACCTGTTACTGTTGGTGTATGTTTATATTTAGGTCAATTCAATTGTATTGTAATAAATTTAATATAATTTATTTAAATAATTATAACAATGTAATGTGACAATACAAAAGAGCCCGAGAAGGCCAAATTGTAATAAATGATTTGACTTTTGACTTTATATATTTACTGTTGTAAACGTTCCCGTGCCTGTGAATGGTTAATAAATTCACACCAATAGCTCCTAACAGCGTTAGTATTTATTTATTTAACACTTTAATAAAGTAATATACAAACAGTATAAAATAATTACAATATAAATTAAAACTACTTAAAAGTAAAAATTAAAATAAATATAAACTAAACCTAATAAAAAATAAACTATAAGTAAAAAATGTCCTCTAGAGACGACCCTTCAGTGATAGTCCCCAGAAGACTGGCAACATTTCCCCTCTGTATAGCTAAGCTAATACGTTGGCAGAAATAATTGCCAGCTTTTCTATCTCCAGACTTTTCCGTTAGCCGTTTGGACAACTCCTTGGCCAGACGCTTGGCTGAGTGTCCCCATGGGCCCATCGTCTCGACCCCAAACGGCGCAACTTCGTAACCTGTACTGAGGTTGGCGTATTTGCGCAGCTTGAGGTTCTCAGCAGAAACCGCCGCACTTCCCGCGCTTGGCGAGGTCGCCTGGATGTGTGATGGGGCTAATGTGTCTACACATGTCGCATCCCACACCAGGGACCTGCCAAGTTTCCACGGCCCAACGGTCATGCCGTCGGGTCTTTTGCCATCGCTCCGCGCAATCCCAGAGGGTTCTAGGATCGCGGGTACTCCAGCAGTGACAAAAGCCCTTCGAATGATGTCGTTTAAAGCAACGTGACGAGGAAATAAATAAATTTAATAAATTTGTAATAAAAATTGGCATTAGACCCTCGCCAAACCGTCTGGCCAGCGCGCCCATCTCTAACAGTTTAGTTGAAATTAATGATATTTAATTTAATATTAAAAGGACTCTAGCCACCATCAAGGTTCCTGCTCTTCTGGATCCTGCTGGAGTTTTCCGAGATGATAGCAAGAGACCCGATGGTATGACGTTGGTCCCCTGGGAACAAGGACGTGCTCTGACGTGGGACGCCACGTGCATCGCGTCGACAACCTCAATCGCATCTTAATGAGACAGCGCATAAAGCGGGGGCCGCGGCAGAAAATGCGGAGTCCAGCAAGCTTCGCAAGTATGTAAGTATATTAAAAGATTACTTGTGCCGTTTGCTGTAGAAACTCTGGGCCCATGGAGTCCAAACGCTAAAAAGATTTTAAAAGACAACACCGCGTCTTGTCGTCTCCTCCGGTGACAAGAGGGCTGGCTCTTTTTCGCCCAGAGAATCAGCGGGGAAGTGCAACCACCATTCCCACTAACTACTTATATATATCCCTATCCGTAGTATTAATATTTATTATATTTTATATTTTGAAAATATTTTTATCGAATACATTAATAAATGTATATTTTTTTTAATTATTTAAGAGGCTTGTTATTTTATTTTATAAACATATTGTCACTCTTAAATGTCAAAATATAAGATAAAAATATACAAAAATATTAAATTTTAATTATATATTTTCCTGTTTAAATATTTGCACCTACCTCACAGATACCATGTTCGTAATGTCTCTAAGGTTAACCGAGTAAGAATGTCCGCCTTTGTACATAGTGCAAAAAGTTTTTAAATGAATAAATAAAATATTTATTTTATAAATATTCATCGACTTTTATTACACAGTCGATGAATATTTGAAATTAATTAAATTTTATTTTCAAATAATTTTATCGTTTATTCCACAGAGCACAGAATCGCCGCGCGCTGCGTAGATTCCTTGCTCTGTGGTTTATTCGAAAATATTTATTTTTTTAAATCACAACTTACCCATCTATTTATGACATCGATTGTTTGATTTATATTTGTAAAATCGACTTGATCGACCCCACATCGGTACAGGGTTGCGGTATTTGAAAAACTTTTGCTCAGCTTATATTTTTCCGAGACTAAAATTGTACTTGCCATAGAAAAGTGTGTAGGTTCAAATAATCCATAGTGCCTGCTTAGAGCACTGTACATTAGGTTAATCTGTAATAATAAAAATAAATAGCGAAAACATTATATGGGATAAGAGGTTCTCTACGACTTGGAATTCGACCACCTTCCTGTGCTAATCGAATTGACCGGTCATCCCACAAAAGTTTCGCTGCCGCTGCCGCGAAAGCGCACTGACGGGCAGAGGTTCGCTGCTTTTGTGGCCCAGCATACTCCAATGTCAACGTCCGAGGTGGAAATCGCCCAACAGATCCGTAATGCACTAGAGCAGACCTCTTCAGTTTTTTTTTTCAATTCAATTCGTTTATTTTGCCTACGCATAGGACAAAAAGAGATGTATTCTGCACTTTTACACGTCAATTTTTACAATATTGATATAAAACGATATCATTTTACAGTACATATTGGTGAATCTGGAGCAGTACATGATAACCATCATTTGGAAAGAGAAACAATAAAATAACAAAATTATAAATACAGAATAACCCTTAACATTATAGCTGCTGTAGATAGGCATTGTCACACTATAAGCTAAGACATAAATGTCAATGTCAGTTAAGATTATAGCTGCTGTATATAGGCATTGTCATACTGTAAGCTAAGACAGACACAATTATAAAAATAGGCTACCCCCGCTCCCCCATCAGATCCGGTTGCTACTAATTTGTTGTTGCTTATTTTCGTTCATTACACCACAAACAATTTGCGCCTATATTATATGATTTTAAAGTAAGATAGGATATTTGTCATTTTACGGACGATTTTCCTTCAAATGGCGTCAGTGAGTGCACTTCTGGGGCATCAGTTTCTTTTTCATATTAATTTATACAAATAATTTCATACCGATCGCAAACTTAGCGATTTAAGTTGGATATTGACGAGCCTTCCAACAGACCAAATCGCGTGGTCACTTTCCAAAATTTGTTCATGATTGTGGAAAACGTATATTTATTATATATTTATTATATTATATATTATTTTAAACTACGTTATAGCCTTGGATTACGTCTACGTCCATTTAGTTTATTTTGCGTTGCGCCGTCGTCAGTAATTCAGCTTGATAATCTTGTTGAAAATGGCATCGCGAACGCTGCATACGATAACAGTCTGTTAAATATTTGGCCGCAAGTCTATTTAAATAGTTTGATTTAAACGGCGTCCCTTTGGATGTATATGTGTATTTAGTCGTTAATATCTCGGAATCAAGCTCGGAATCGTATCTAATTTATCTGTCAAATTAGCGATTTTCGCAAACTATTTAGCGATGTAATTTGATAGCCCGCAAAGTTATCGATACACTTTTACCGTGTGACAGAGTTCTTCGCGCCATTTTGCGTGAACATGTCAAGTGCAAGTTTTTGTTTAAAATTATTTTACTGTGAATATTATTGGTCAAAAGTGGTGTTGTTTTGTTTAATAATGTGCTACAATGTGAATAATTATGGAAAACGATAAATTGGACTTTAAATACGGGGCACAAGTTGCAGTTTATTTTTTGCGGTTTTCTCGCGCTGCCAACTCCCATATTTTACCCGACGTGTTTGAGTAGTGGATGGTTCCGCGAGTGACTCCAAGAAAAGCATCAAATTCTGCAGCATCTGGAATTTGATGATGACTTCATCAATTCATGAAAAATAAAGATATATTACGTCAGACTTGGATGTATGGGCAAGACCCTTTGCCTTCCCTATTCTCCTCATTCATCATCCATCGGGAGAAGAAATTTTAAAAATAAATACTTATTACCGTGTGACAGCAGCTAGATGACATTTGCTTCTAGTGTTGCAAAGGAATAAACATTACTATATTAGTTTAATATTAAAATCTATGGTGAATACGTTTAATGATCTAGGTACCTACCTCGGTATAATTATTTGTTCCAAGATTGTTAATGATTTCATCCCGAATAGGTCCGAGTGCTCCGGCCGAATACATGGTTAGAAGCGTCAACATACCGAGAGGTGATGCGACTATATTCCTCGAGCTATTTTCTGGTACAGCTTCCTTGTAAAATCAGAGGAGATTAGATTGTTCTCTTTTTTATACTGCCCACCTGATGGTAAGCGGCGCGCAAGGTCCATGAATGTTATGTAATAAGTGTTATGCAACTGGAATCGGACACTTATGACTGATATCAGTCCCTAACGCTATGCCGGCTTGACTAGATACATTAAACAATTCGCTTGAAGGACTTTAGGTTATAGGAAAGTAGAAAATCGGTTGAAAGAGCATTCCACATTTTTATCGTGCGACAGATGTAGAAATTTCCAAACTTATACGTTCGCGTAGAGATACGGTATGTGGGTGAATATTCTGACCTGTGTGCGTTTGCGAAATGAAATGATAGGTATTAGGTTATAGAGCTCTTGAGAGCACGCATAGTGTAGCCGGTGGAACACGCTCAGAGAAGCTACGGTAAAGCTGCGATCCGAGATTCCGATCGATTCGAGAGTTCCAGATATAGTGGCATTGTCCACAATGTACAATGGACTTAATGGATGTCTACTTCTCTGACAGCTAAACCTACGAATATTTGGACAGTATAGAGTTATTAATTGTTAGGTGCAATATTATTAAATGATACGATTTTATATATTATATTATAGTATTTGGTTGGGTAGCGAGAGGAGCAGAATGGTGGATGGCGAGCGTCTTGTTGCGAATAAAAAGACAGCCTCCTTTGTAAACCAGCCTTTAGCAATATTCTCATCTCTCTTTCCTACACTCGATGGACCCGGCACCCGCAAGGTAAATCCATGGAATGCTTAGAAATTTGTCTTCTTCTTGCTTCCCCCTCGGTCTTCGGCTATCGACACTCTTGACTATATTGTGTAAAAAAAGATGGAGTATTATGACTTACCCTAATAAATCTTACATGTGCTCTGTCGTAGGCATCAGAGAGACATTTGTCGTGATATCCTAACACACTGCTTATAGTCGTTACAAATATAGCACCTAAAAACAGTTAGGGTGATAAACATGTTACCCTTCTTTGCGTCGCGTAGTCGTGTAAAACAGTTAGGCTGATAAACACATTACCCTTCTTTGCGTCGCGTAGTCGTGTAAAACAGTTAGGCTGATAAACACATTACCCTTCTTTGCGTCGCGTAGTCGTGTAAAACAGTTAGGCTGATAAACACATTACCCTTCTTTGCGTCGCGTAGTCGTGTAAAACAGTTAGGCTGATAAACACATTACCCTTCTTTGCGTCGCGTAGTCGTGTAAAACAGTTAGGCTGATAAACACATTACCCTTCTTTGCGTCGCGTAGTCGTGTAAAACAGTTAGGCTGATAAACACATTACCCTTCTTTGCGTCGCTCAGTCGGGTAAATAAAGTGGATTTAAATTGTAAAAAACGATCTGTGAAGGATCTTCTAAGGATCTAAAAAGAAATCTCTTGCTATAAATAAAGGTGTACTTACAATAATTAAATAGATTATTGGTTTTCATTGTAATTTTATTTTACCACACAATTATTACTCGAACCGCATCGATTGTAACTCAATTATTTTTAGTTTGGTGACGAATATTTTTTTAGGGTTCTTAAGGCAACTTAATGCCAAAATTATGTCACAATACATACGTACTATTATCTATTACCTATTACCATGGGAGGGTCCCCAATTTATAATAAAATGAGGATGAGGATTCAGCCAAGCGTCTGGCCAAGGAGTTGTACAAACGGCTGACGGAGAAATCTGGAGACAGGAAGGCTGGCAATGACTTTCGCCAATGTATTAGCCTCGTTATACAGAGGGGAAATGTAGCCAGTCTTCTTGGGGCTATCTCTGATGGGACATCTCTAGAGGACATTTTTTATTAGGTTTAGTTTATAGTAAAGTATCATCACGACCGTTTCCCTTTCGAAACCACGCTTATAAATAAGCGAATTCATATTTAGCCAACTTTACTATAGCCCAATCATGACAAGTGGCAAGCTGATCGATGTCTTCAGCGTACCAAACTCGAGAAATGTTACAAATTAAATATTAATTAAATGTATTTATTTACATTAATAAATATATTTTGTGTCCCGACCAGGAATCAAACCCGGTACCTCCGAGTCTAAATCCACGGAGGCAGGTAATTAAGAGTCCTTAAATTACTTGACCACTTGTATTTCGTTTGATTTCCTGAGATACCTATTATATTTTCAATGAGAATTTAGTTTAAATTATTTTTAATTAGTTTAGTTTAAAGGTATTTAAGTTTATGTTTTTTGTTATTATATAAATATAAATATAAATATTTCCAGACAGGTTACACAGCGCCATCTAGTTTCCGTGGTAAGCGTAGCTTGTGTTACGGAAACTAGATGGTTGATAAACTACATATTATACTTTTTTTTTTGTAAATATATACATATTATACATATAAACACCCAGACCGAGACAAATTATACAATGTACAACTTGCCCCCGGTGGGAATCGAACCCACGACCTCCCGAGTTCACGGCAACGTTTGTTACCACTAGACCACGGAGGATTAATAAATATACATTGAATATTATTGATATATAGGATTTAAATTATGTTTTATATTCTTAATTGACAATTCTGTGTAATTCTTTAGAAATGTCTGGAAGGTCATCTTCAATAGCGGAGTTCTAGGACTTTGTGTTCTAGAGGATGTGATTTACGGGGTATACGGGGTATGCAAATAGAGGATGTGATTTACGGGGTATGCGGAGTATTTGCATTGACTGATTAAAATAAAAAAAACTACAGAACAAACTAAAAATATAAGTTAACAACAACAGTCGTAGTTTTTATTTAATTAGGGTAATTGAATTTACATTGGATATGTTAACCTTTCACCTTGAATAATTACGGAAATTTTGGGGATATACCGCATGTATATATAAAGAGCTAACATTTTATTAGGCTTCAGGTTTCATTAGTAGAACGTCTAGGTCACTTTTTTTTTAAATATAAAAAACATTATCCGAAAAACGAAACACTGCTGCATGGAGAATAAGGCCGCGTCTGAAAATCGCGATATCTCTCGTAATAAATACCTAAAAAAAGTGTTATTATTAATTGATCTCTCCCACAGCCAAGAGATGAAATAGAGAGAGAAAGAATTGCATAAGTTAACGTTCGCGAGCTTATTGACCTCTCGCTACCTACTCAATTAGGCTCAGTATGAGTGGCTATATATTTAGGACAACTTCTCTGCATCGTAATTTAAGATTATATAACTAAATAATTAAAATAAAAAATACGTAATTCTTTATTTTTATTCTAGATGTTGTATTTATTCGAAGGAAATAAGGTACAAGGATTTAAAAAAAAATTTAAAAAAAAAAAAAAACTTACATCTTAAAACATAAATTACTACTAATAAAAATAAACCTAACTAATAAATAAAAATATAACTAAAAACTAAAATGAAGAAAAAATAATATAAAAAATATTATAAATAACAAATTTGCTCCAAATCGCTGCCAATGGGCAAAGTGCCAAGGATACTGGCAGCATTGCCACGTTGAATGGCAATACCGATTCTGGCGGCAATATTTCTTTGTTAAATGGAGTAAAAGCGTTATATTTCTGCAATTTTTCTCTGTTGAATAACCTATATGACGGTGAAAATATGTTCAAAATGGCCGAAAATTTATTTCCTAGAAATTTCTCATTCCTCACGCTTGCGCAATCCAATATTGTCAGAGATGTTTCAAGTCTGATTGTACTTTTGAGAACTGTAGTCTATCAACTTTCTAGGGAATAAAATTATGGACTATTTGGACATATTTCCACTTTCATACCTACTTAATTTTAGACAGAGAATAATAGCAAAGACATTTATAACAATTTTATTCCATTTCACAAATATATTGAAGACAAATTTCTAAGCATTCCATGGATTCACCGTGCGGGTGCCGGGTCCATCGTGTGTGGGTAAGAGATGAAAGGAATTGTGTCTCGGGCTTGCGAACGACAATAGGCTGGTTTAAGAAAAGGAGGCCTCCCTTTTTTATTTTATTGCGCGATAATACGCTCACCATCCACCATTCTACTCCTTTTCCTACCCAACCAAATACTGTATGACTCCATTAATGCCGTCTTGGAAGCTCGTTCCATAAATGTATTGACGGCAGACCTGCTTAGGCCCAATTCTTTCAGCAAGTGATGCAAAGATTTTGCTGGAACTCCTCTCGCACCAACTTCCACTGCGTAAAGCTGAGTCTCGAACCCGTTCCTGATCATTTTTTGTGTGAGATCATAATATTTATTCGACTTCATGTTGTGGTCTTTTGGAATATTTGATTCCCACGGAACGGTAAGTTCAATAAGGATAATTTTTTTTAAGTTCCGAGAAAACACCAAGATGTCTGGCCTATAGGCTGATACAGCTAGTTCATCTGGGATCCTATAATGGTGTTCAAATGTATCCATGAGAATTTTCCAGTCTGATGCGGCGCCAAGGATCGAGGTGGGCTTGCATTTAGTTTTCGTGCTTTGCCCTTCCTTTACAAATGTGGTCAAAGTTTTATTTGTAGTCAGTGTACTGCTCCACGGATAACACCAAGGACTTTGTCATGTCGGCGTGAATAATAGCATAATATAATAATATTATATCTCCAAAATTTCCGTAATTTTATTGCCTAGTAAGTAGACTATATTTCTCAAAAGTTCACTTAGGACTTGAATAACCTTTGAAAAGTGAGAGTGAGAGTTTATGCGTTTTCAAAATAAGGCTTCGTCACGGGCATATCTAAGATAAAAATCGAATCTTCAAAGGAAAACCGGCCCGTAACATTACCTTGTTTCTAGGAGTTTTTTATCTAAGGATGAGACGCTTCTTCTACTTGCTCTACCACATACGATGGACTGGGCACTTGCACAGTAAATCCATGGATTGCCTTGTCTTATTTCTAACATGATTCAGTAGATTTAGCCAGTTTATCTTCACTATTTTCGCAAGATAGTGGTTTTGGAAGACAGTCTATCAACTTGTCATGGTCGTCGTCCACGCTAAACCCTGGAGACATATGCTCTATGTTAGACCCTCCTGGCGTGTCGTCTTGGTATAAGTTGTCATAGCCTAGGATTAACGGGGGTAAAACAACCAATTCCGCTTTCAAATTGTTTGTTGCTTTCGTAGTCTGTGGCACTTCAGTGCTCTGGAAAAAAAACTAGTGCAAGTAGATCGTAAAGTATTAGGTACTAGACCAACGATAAGATAGAGCGGGCATCGAGCACATTTATATACAAAATTTGTTGTCATTGTTACGTGTGGTAACTTTTATTAGCTTGTTATTAAAATATTCTTTAATTTATTGTATTAGCTGTAAGTTACCCAAATAATATAAAATAAAATATGTTCTGGAAGGCCCATCTCCAGCAGTGGAGGTCTGGGGCGCTGTGTTCTAGGGGCTGTAATAAAAATTAATGAAAATGTTTGTTAGATTATTTTTAACTCCATCTAACATCAAGTACCACCTTCTAGTTGTAGAATCTAATGATCAAAGCAAGGACCTAATGTCAACCTTAAGACAATTGTTTTTAAGATTATAATTGTATGCATTCATAGCGCCATCTATAATCGACAAGGGGAACTTTTTTGTCCAATGGTCAACTTGGCAATTATTGAAGCCAATCTCAATAAGCGAATCTTATGAGTATTTTTAGACAGACTAGGGCAGACAGATAGTGGGGTCGTCCGGGCCTGGATGCATAATGGGCCTGGGTTGGGGATGGGGATATGTCCCCGTTTTACCCGACAGTATCTCAGCATGTAACCACCCGCCGGTAATTCATGCACTTTTAGTGCTGGGCGCTGTTATACTAGTGTGGCTCACGAACCCAGGGGGCTAGATTCGACTGCTTCAGCTTCCTCCAGGAGTACTTCCCTGGGAATAATCTGGAGATGCTTGAAGTGTCCGTTGTCGGCCCGATAGAACACACGTCTAGGTCAGGCCAACGACAAACTCCTCAATGACGGAATTACGTATGAACCACGACGCTCGGGAAACCACTCTGAGCGATATGTTCTGCTGACTTTGGATCTTGTCCCTGTTGGTCTAGGCCAGAAGGTGGTGCCAGGCTGGCGCAGCTAGGTAAGACGGAAACAGATGAACATCTTGTAGATCCGGACCTTCAATCTGAGCGGCTATAATTGTGTGCAATTATTCGCGCCATCTATAATTAAGTAGCGGAACTATTTCTAAATCACAACTTCTAGAATGTTTAATAATTTAATTAACATTTACCTACTTAAAAAAATAAACTGACACGAGTTTCCTTATAGAAGAACGCTTTTTACATTTCTGTTGTTTTACACGTCTGTGAAACAACAAATAATTAATTTGAAATTGCACGTCGAAAAAAGCCAAAACCTGCAATGACTGTCATACGAAAATTTATTCTGTACTTAGCTCTATCTTTGATTCTCATACCGTTTGGTTTCCTGCCCTGTCTTGTTATATATAATCAATAAGTTGGTAAAAACCTTAAAAAGCACAATTCATAAATCAAATTGGATTTCTATTGTAATTCTAACTATTTCAGGATTATATTTACCACAAGAAATATCCAGCAAATTCCATATAATAAAATATTTTTCATTTTAGTATAATAAAATTTCTCAATACCATTTTGTTGGAAGATAATGTAAACGGTTTTATACGGTCATGGTATAATAAAAAAAAACATTTTATTGTATAGTTTTATAGCTTTGTTTAGTATCTAAGTACAGATCAACATTGAAAGGTTAGCACAAAAACACATTGACAAATTATTTATGTGTGAAACGTGTTTGTTTTAATAAAGCCGTCTGAAAACTAGATTATTCTCTCTCTAGCGCCTTATTGAAAGAAAGAGATAGCAAAAACGGTGGTTTGATTTTGTTATCGTACACATTAAATCGTTAGTAGTGAATTTCAAACATTTATTTATTGTTGTGTAATTTTGTATTTGTTTTACTTGTAAATTAGCTGTAGCTAAGTTTTTCTTGCAGATTCTTTTCGCTGCTCGTTTGAACAACTTTGCTGCTTAGGCTTCCACTAGCAGGAGTAGAATCATTCAAAATAATTTCACTAACGACGTCTCACAAATGCATGTAATAGGTTTACGTGAATAGATATAATCTGACTTTGACATTGAAACTTTACTGCGTATAACATTGTACAATAAGTTTTCACTAGTGTATGTTTATTTCCAATATTTTTTACTTACTCGATTGTGGAAAGGTTTTAAATAAAAGAAAACAATGTGCTCCTAATTTAGAAATCTTTATTTATACAAATATATAAGCTATTAGATTTTAGTATGACAGTGCCTCTTTACAGCACCTATAATCGTAAGTGATATATATATATTTGTGTATTAGTTAGTAAGAAGATAATGCCTTTTTACAGCAGCTATAATCCTTAGTAACATTTGTATTAGTTATATTTTCTTACTTTTTAATTGTATTTCTTAAATATATGTGTGGGCAGCAGTTCGTGCTCACTCCCAAACTCATCACTATGTGGGCGATCTGCTGTTCAATATACTCCACTATCTGACGTTACCTGTTTACATTACCTCGTTGGTAATGCCCATAACTATTTTGTTTATTCAAATTTACATATATATATATATATATATTTGTGTATTACTGTTTGTTAACATCAACAAGAAAGAATAATAAAACTAAATAAAAATATATTTGTGTATTAGTTGGAAAGATGACAATGCCGACGTACAGCAGCTATAATCTTTAAGTGGTATTTTTATTACTGTATTCGTTGGTAATATGACAATGCCTTTTTACAGCAGCTATAATATTAAGTGTAATTTTGCGTGTAAAATACGTAAGTTTCGTAAGAAGTTGTATGGTTTCAAAGCGCTCTACCTCGTAGAATTCTGTAAAATCTTATTTCAATTTGCAATAATTACTTATTATCGACGTTTGCTATCAATAGGGCTCGCAGTTTTTTCTCACAAAAAATAAGGATCTTAATTTAAATGGGAAATACTGCTATCATGCTACAGGACAGCGATTTGTTGGAGCTATTTTTTTTGTAAGTATTATATTTTTTAATTACTAAGTATTTAGTTTGTAGTAGTAGTAGTAGTAGTGTTTTTGTTTTGGAGCAAGGAGAGAACTATACGGTCTTTGAGCGCGGCGACCGAATCAAGAAATTCCGTAACGAAAATAAACCTAACACTCAGACCGGCACAGCGGTGCGGCGTTGAAAGCCGTGCATCGTCTAACGTCGTTTCAGTTCGGCAGACTTCGGCACGGTGTTTGTGTGCGTGCGACTGTATGCGTGTAGACTAGCTGCTAACTGCTCATAACTGATTCTATCTCTTTTAGACACAATGCTATGTGAGACAGCGTGCTTTTTGACCGCGTCCACGAGTGAGTTCGAGCCCGCGACTAGTTGAACCAAGATGTATGTAAAAACTATAATTAATATCAAAGAAAAAAAATACTGCATAAATAATTATATTTGCTTAAGTTGATAAAAATGCTATGCAATGGCTTTACCGCGGCAGTCCCCGAGTGGCACACGTATTTTTTTCAAGTATTAGGATAATAACAAAACATAATACTCGTAGCAGTTTTAGAGTCAATAGCGTAAAAGTTTGCCGCGTAGTTTTTATAAATTTGTAATTCATGTCGAAAATATAAAATCTAAAAAATGAAAGGAGTTCCGTCGCATTCTCTCCGTGATAAAAGCAACTACATCCAACTGCACAGGCGTTGGATAATCATTGTTACCGCAAAGGCAGGTTACAGTGTTCTATGAAGAATTGCTCTGGTTAAGCACACATTCCTTAATGTTAATGAAACCATTATTAGACTTCATCAGAGGCGAAGTGATCTTCGTCGAATGCCTGACTGTCAGTCTGCTCATCTGTCAGGTCATCAGTCAGTTCTTTTACACTGCTAGGTATATCTGGTACCCTTATTCCTACTTCTTCTAACATAGCTATTAGAGTAGCCAGGGAACTTGACAACTGGAATGTGAAAGAACAAATAAAATATAGGGCGGGTATTGGTGAATACTAATAATATATTCATGCATAACACATACCTCCATAGTCTAGCGGTTCGATCCGCAAATTTAGACTTTGAGGTACCGAATTCGATTCCTAATCGGGACACAATAATTTATTAAATTTGTTTGTGATATTTATCGAGTTTGATACGCTAGAGACATCGACGAGCTTGCCACTTGTCATGATGGGCCTATAGTAAAGTTGGCTAAATGTGAACGCGCTCCTTATAAAAGCGCGATTTCTGACCAACCCGTAAGGAATGCGGTCGTATTGATACTTTACTTTTTAAATACACATACGAATAACACAACTTACTAACGTGGTAAATAATAATAAATATTTCCAGACAGGTCACACAGCGCCATCTAGTTTCCGTGGTAAGCTACGAGGCTTGTGTTACGGAAACTAGATGGTTGAAAAACTACATATTATACTTTTTTTTTTGTAAATATATACATATTATACATATAAACACCCAGACCGAGACAAATTATACAATGTACAACTTGCCCCCGGTGGGAATCGAACCCATGACCTCCCGAGTTCACGGCAACGTTTGTTACCACTAGACCACGGAGGCGGTCTGTAATAATAATAATTCATTTATTTCGGATTCGATCCATATATGTTAGTAACAATTACTTAGAACTATGTTAGTAGAAATACACATTAATCAAAAATTAAAACAATGTAAATATAAAAAATATTGTTCATTGTGTGTGACATTAAGTCACAGCCCCATAACATTGGGTAACGCAAATGCTGTACAGATTTACACGTTCCCAGTTACAACTCCAATCCAGCGCTTAACAAAAGCGCTGTCAAAACGCGACGATTTCATCTTCAGAATGCCATTGTCACTCTATGCCGTAAGATAAAGAGCTATTCAATAGTGAATAGACTAGTTTTTTTAATGACAATCTTTTAATTATCATTACAGCCCCTAGAACACAGCGTCCTAGATCTCCACTGCTGGAGATGGGCCTTCCAGAACATATCTGGAGAACTTGGCCTGCACTCGCCACGCTGGCCAGACGGCTTGGCGAGGATTTGATGTCAATTTTTATGACAATTTATTAACGATTCCACAAGTTGGTATTAGTGGAACCGGGACCGACGGCTTAACGTGCTCTCCGAGGCACGGGAACGGTGGTGTTGTAAATCAATGACAAATGTACTTAATTATGCGCGGTGGTGGCTCGGTTGAAAGAACGCGTTCCTTAAATCCTACAAAGGTCGGTTCAAACCCCCCCCCCCCTTACCCCCCCCCCCCCCGGCATGTACCAATGAGAAATACACTTTTCTTAAGTACATTTGTCATAGATTTTTAATTATAATACTATGTAAACATTATTTATTTATTTTAAAAAATTGCCAAATATTATAGCCATAGTTTTATGTAGCAATATTATATTATTTATTTGAAGGACAAGTTTTTATTAATATTGCTTCTTTTTTAATTTTGATACAATAATCATTATTATATTCCTCGTAGAATAGTTTTGGTAGTTTTATATTTATTTATTATGTTATTTATATTTAGGTATATCATTGTAAGGGATCAGCTGAAAATCAGCGCTGTGACCGAGTGTTGCAGCTTATTGCTGAGCTGATTCCCTATTTGTCACCACACTATCTTGTTTATTGTATTATTATTATTATTTTACTGCTTGTGTTTTTGTTTGTGACAAATAAACTATTTTATCTACTCTCATATTGTAAAATGCGAATTACAAACTTTAAAACGAATTTATATTGACATAATTGAATTTGAATTGAATTTATATTGACCGCCTCCGTGGTCTAGTGGTAACAAACGTTGCCGTGAACTCGGGAGGTCGTGGGTTCGATTCCCACCGGGGGCAAGTTGTACATTGTATAATTTGTCTCGGTCTGGGTGTTTATATGTATATTATGTATATATTTACAAAAAAAAAAAAAAAAAGTATAATATGTAGTTTATTAACCATCTAGTTTCCGTAACACAAGCCTCGCAGCTTACCACGGAAATTAGATGGCGCTGTGTGACCTGTCTGGAAATATTTATTTTATTTATTTTTTATTTATACTTTATAAACATACTGCTGAAATTTAAAAATAGAATCACATTATAACACTTTTTCACTATGAAAATAATATTATAATTCATTTTAAAAATAGAATCATACATATTATATAACACTTATTTTTTTTAAGGCAAAGGTTCCATTACAAATAAGTTTTGATTCCAACTTGTCTATGGCAGCGCCCGCCATAGCGCGTGAGCGGTCATAAGCTAAGTTTTGGCGCCATTTCATTGTTTAGGACTTATGTATTCTGTACCATGGTCTAAAAAAAATAATAAAAAAAAAATTGGCGCCATTCAATACGTTTTGTTGTATAGCATTTCGTGGGATTTTTCTTACTCTTTTAACTTTTATCTTTTATTTAGTAGGTTCAATCCCAATGTATGAGAGTAGATAAATTAGTGTATGAAACTGCACATAACTAGGTATTAAAACACTCGTATGATACTATTAAACACACACTCGTGTATAATACCCCTTATTATGCAACAGTTTCATAAACTACTATTATTTCTTTCTAATTGCCTGCCTTAATTATGATCACCGGGGGATCTTTCCATAAAGTGGCAGAAGTTGGAGACAAGTCCAGAATGATGTGAGCGCGCAGAAAGAAGAAAGTTGTGAGAAGAACGTAATGATTCAATATGGAAATATAAGAGATAGGCAAAATTATTTCAGTGACGCAGGTTCATATTCGTTGCATATCTATTAATTACCTGCGCATCAGCTTTCTCCAATTTTCCGAGTAATCCAGCCGTTATATTAGCTTCTTCAGCAGCCTCATTAAGTCTGCCGGCGCGGGCGTGTCTGGCGGCGAGGTTCAGACGTACCAGCGGATCTTCCGGAACCAAACCCGCGGCTCTCGCGTATGCTGCATCAGACCTACTGTCTCCTAGATGCTCTAAAGCTACGCCTATTAGAAGTACCTACAAAAATATATAAAATTTTGTATTATTAATTGAACAAATAATAATAATTTTATTGCATAAGTACAACCGTTTAATAATGATACAGTGTGTTAATATAGTACTTAAGGCTATTTGTTAGTTGTACAAAGGGTGTATTAAAGTAGACTTTCTAACTCCACACCAAGCTACCTGTGTTATGGGAGTTAGCTTATTATTCTAGGTTATAAATTACAATTAAAAATATTACTGTTTACAAATAATAATTAGTTTAAAAAAAAAAATTAAATTAAATTAAATATATTTTATTTCAGGCATTTAAAAACCCATAATTAATTTAAACAATAATTCTAATTCTATTTTTTTATCTAAACTACAATCTAAATATTTTTTTATAATTTAGTTCTTAATTTATTTTATTTTTTAACCTTTGTACTTTACTCCGAATAAATACATGATCATAATAATATATATTATTATATATATTATTATATATATAATTATAAAATATATATATATATATATATAATTATAAAATATATATATATATATATAATTAACTAGGTCAAACGACCTATTGTTTAGGACTTATGTATTCTGTACCATGTCCTTAAATAAATAATAAAAAAAAAAATTCAAACGACCTTATGTCAAAAATAGCCTTAATTATGTCGTTATCCGATTGTCTCAGTCGGTCCACAAAAGAGGCGTGCCGCTTGCGGAGTATGGCAAAAAAGTCGTCGACTCTGTTCTCAGCAAACATACCAGGCGCACTACACCTCCAGGGCAACTTTAGAATACATCTAAATGCATTATTATATTGTACACTCGTGAACAATTTCCAGAGATGACTGGTGTAGAACGGTTGGCAGTACGCAACAAACAGAGTGATTTAAACTTGTCTTGAGCAACGCGCAAACCTTCGAGCCAACATATTGTATAAATAAAATAAAATATATGTATAAATATTTTATGTACTTCTAGACTAAGTTATGATACCAACATAAAAAGTAGGTAAAGGTATGTATAGTTAGACGACCAGATTACGATACTATAATAAATACTATTCCATGACGGACAGAAGCATCTCAGTCTGGTCGTAGCTAATATTTTGTAACCAGCTTGATATTTTCTTTTTAACCTCGTATTTATTTAATAGGTATATAATATGGAGTTTTTTGTATTGACTTCGTTGTACTCAATTATAATCTTAAAAACACAGTGTAGTGTAGTGTAATGTCAAACACCGCTCTCTGGTTTTACCTACCGTGTAAGCTTGTGTAGGATTTAAAGCAACTGCTGTCGCAAGCCTACAAAATGCCGAAGTAGGTCGGCGGCAGACCAACAAGGCCAGACCCAAGTTATGGGAGGCGCTGGCACTCAGAGGAGCAGTCCAAACTGATCGCTGAAGACATGTTAAAGCCTGGAAACAAAGCTTTACAGTAATTTGATGCTATTTATAATAATAACTATACTGTTTGACGCGGCTTTACCCGTGTAATATAAAAAAAACAACCTGAGTTTTTTGGAATTTGGGTTGCTTAACATCATGATCACAGCTCCTAGAATTCTTGACCTCCACTGCTGAAGATGAGCCTTCCAGACCATATATCTAAAGAATTTGGCCTACACTCGACATGCTAGCCAAACGGCTTGGCAAGGATATGATCTCATTTTTTTATGACAATTTATTAACGATTCCACAATTTGGTATCAGTGGAACCGGGCCCGACGGCTTAACGTGCTATCCGAGGCACGGGAACGTTGGTGTTGTAAATCTATGACAAATGTAATTAAGAAAAGTGTATTTCATTCGTACACGACGGCGGGGTTTGAACCGACCTTTGTAGGATTTAAGGCTCGCGTTCTTATAACCGTGCCACCAAGCGCCTCAGCATGATCATCACAGCCTAAATAGGTGGTAGGCGGACTGATGGTGGTAATCTGCTCAGTCTGCCGGGGCGGAGGATTATCCATCGTTCGTGCCGATTAAACCAGTAAAGTGTATCCACACGTTTCGGGATCAGACTCGAACTGCCGTCATGCCCAGTCAAGCCGCCATATTGTCAGTCATGAGTGTCTGATTCCAGTGGCTAACATTCATGGACCTTGCGCGCTTTCCATCAGGTGCGTACAAGTTCACATTCCATGCTAGAATAAAAATATAAAAAAAAACCCCTAGAACATAGAGTCCTAGACCTCCACTGTTGGAGATGGGCGTACCATATTTTTCTGGAGAATTTTATTATAATCTTAAAAACACTAGCCATAAGGTTGATATTAGCTCCATGCATTGCTCAGTAGTAATGTTTTTGTGTTGTGTTCTCTTCTCCCGATGGATGATGAATGAGGTGATAGGGAAGGCAAAGGGTCTAGCCCGTACAGCCATGTCTGACGTAATATATCTTTCTTTTTATGAGTTAATCAGGTTATCATCAAATTCCAGATGTTGCAGAATTTTATGCTTTTCTTAGAGCCACTCGCGGCATTATAGCTCAAATACTTCTGGTAAAATATGGGAGATCACAGAGCGGGATAACCGCAAAAAAAAAAATATAACTTGTGCCCCATATTTAAAATTCAATTTATCGTTTTCCATAACTATTCACACTGTAGAACATTATTAAACAAAACAACACCACTAACAATATGGACAGTATATTAACAAAATCTTGCACTTGACAGGTCAAAATGCCGCGAAAGACTGTAATGTTTTTTTATGTTTAGTATAAAAGTTAGAAGTTATGCTGGGGACGTTAGGTGGCATAAAAAATAATCAAACATTTATTTTATTTAAGTATGGTTTCGATGCCCTTATTTTTGATATTGTTAGCAATAAAGAATTAATCTATCTATCTACTTACGGCAACGAACTTTTTCTTAGCCAATAGTGCCAACCCTAGATTAGAATGAGCTGCCACACACGTCGGGTGAGCTGTCAAAGCTGCTCTCAACCTTGCGAGCGATGCATCTAAGTCTTTATGCTGCAGCATCATGGCCGCCAAGGCTAATGCTGCCGCGTGCTGAGTTGGTTGCTGCGATATTGCTGCACTAAGTAGCTAAAATAAATTATTAAAGAAAACACACTGACTGGGAGAGCGTTCCACATCTTCAGCGTGCGACAGATACAAGATATATTCCCAGATCATAAAAAAAAACAAATTAAAATTGCCTCAGCAAACATAGGTTCCATTATACTTAAAAGTTATGTATGATGAATTTAAACAGATATTAAGAAAATAAAGTACTCAAACATAAAACATAGGCTGATGATGATGATGATATTTCCTTAGGAAAAGTTGTTTGCAATTAATCAATAGAAATCATATAAGTCAAATATTTGTTATAAAATACTCCTTTGATCCTAGTCCTCTTACCTGAAATGCCCTACGTGGATCACCACTGCGAAGTCTCAGAGCTCCAGCAGCTGCTAAGGTATCAGCTTCACATGCGTTAGAACTGAAAACACGAAGTTGTTCAGGTTCTTATAAACCTTAAGCTAATATAATATTGACTCTATAATGTGTAGTCCTTAAGAGCAGATTGCATGTCCCCACCAGGCCAGCTTGGCTAACATTGCCGCAGCTCTCTCCCCACCCCCAGAAGATCAGGTAGCCTCGAAATATTTAATAATTTGATGAAACTGAATCTATAATACTGTTTGATGGAACTAAATCTATAATACTGACGCTAGTATGCTCGTAAGCGTTGAAAGCAGCTTGCCTCACCCCACAGACTAGCTAACAACAGCTTGGCTAACATTACCCCAGCACTCTCCCCACCCCAAGCAGGACAGCCGACTTCGAAATATTTTAGAAATATGATGGAACTAAATCTATAATACTAATGCTAGGAGTGCTTCCATGCCCCCACAGTATAGTAACAGCTTGGCTAACAATACCCCAGCTCTCTCCCCACCCTCGTTAGTACACGTGACTACAAAATATTTTAGAAATATGATGGAACTAAATCTATAATACTAATGCTAGGAGTGCTTCCATGCCCCCACAGTATAGTAACAGCTTGGCTAACAATACCCCAGCTCTCTCCCCACCCTCGTTAGTACACGTGACTACAAAATATTTTAGAAATATGATGGAACTAAATCTATAATACTAATGCTAGGAGTGCTTCCATGCCCCCACAGTTTAGTAACAGCTTGGCTAACAATACCCCAGCTCTCTCCCCACCCTCGTTAGTACACCTGACTACAAAATATTTTAGAAATATGATAAAACTAAAATCTATAATACTGACGCTAGAGTGTGCTCGTAGGCGTTGAGAGCAGCTTGCATGTCCCCACAGTCTAGTAACAGCTTGGCTAACATTGCTCCAGCTCTTTCCCCTCCTCCAGCCTGAACAGCTGACCTTGCCCACTCCACACCGCGAGCCGAATTGCCCAGTTTAGAAGAGCATTCCGCTAAATAATAAAATTAAATTAAAGGTTTTGTAGAATTTGAGGGTAGACATAAAAAAAAACAAAGTCATATACTTTGTATAAAAATAACAATCAATGTCCGCTGTATCTTATATTTGACACGGCTGTTCTTGCAGTCTGATTTGGATTGATAAGTTTTTTCTTTCCGTGAAGTCTTCGATATAATCATACAATAAAAGGTTTTTTTCGTTGTAATCGATTTGAATACCAGCAATTGTTTTTTTCATAAGCTTAATTATAATGTTTTATTGTAAAAATGTATTGTTTTTCGATAGTACATACTCGTATTTAAAAAAACAAAAATTATAATATTACCCAGTGCACAGTAAATATCCGGGTCAGGATATTTTGTCATTTTCTCGGCCTCTAAATATGCTTCTAAAGAGAGTTGATAACGGGCCTGGCGGAACCTAAAAAATAATAACGATTTAAAAAATTTCAAGCTGAAGTCACATTTGCCACATGACCGATGGGGCAAACTGGTACTAGAGTGGAGACCACATACGGGACAACGCGACGCAGAGTGGGACAATCCCCCGCCCGCCAGAGACCCGGCACATTAGGATAATCGTGGGAGTCTGACAAACGACTAATTTTTTCAACTGGTAATAAAATAGAGCAAAATTATACATTAATTCGACTGTTATTATTTCTTTTAAGATTAATAATAATAAATAATAAAAAATAAAAAAATCGGTACAAAAGCCACATGGTTTTAGTAACAATAATAACTTAAAGAATTTTAAGTCAATATCGATTATATTGTCAAGGAACATAATACAAGATGTTAGTGATGTAGCAGGAATTAGCCCTATCGATCGCTGGGCACTGGGCTCTTGCAGTACTCAATGGGAAAGAGTGAAGTGAAAAATAATAATAATAAAAATGTAAAAAGTTTTTTTTTAAGTTTAGCGGAGCACAACCGAAAATTACAAAATATACGAATATTAACTGATATTTAAATTTTCGTTCTACTTATGCCGTGGTCTATTTGAAAGCAAAGCGGATGGCTCTGGTAAAAGAAACTACAATCAGTAGAATACGTAGTAGATAATGTTAGGTAAATATATCGTAGATTCGTAAGCCATGACGCGAGAGTATTCTGTATGCCTAGTGTGACAGTGAAGTTTCATAAACGCAACTATAGTAGTAGAGTTTTTTTTACTGAATTTTCGATGTTCATTGCCTGTTATTATAGCCAAACTTGCAATAACACGCAATGTAAAACAAAAAAACGTAACTACAGCAGTTACGTTTTCCGAAACTTGCATTTTGCACACTGGACTAAAATAGGTAATTGAACGGAAGTATTTTTTGAAAATTAAACACATTAGGGTCAGGAAAGGGTAATTGAAAAAAGGCTAGTGGATTTTGTTCACCTACGAGTAATTGCCGAGTTACCATACAAATTTCATGGTAGATTTCAAATTTAAAGTTGCCAGCCCTAAATATTTTAGTAAAAATTAAAATATTATTATTAATGTAAACATTTTACAGGCATTTGTGACACGTTATTATTTTAAGTGACTCCTGCTAGTTAGCAGAAATTTCAGCAGTTTATTATAGGTACTTACAAACATTGTGCCACTTGTTTGACTGGCTCTGGATCTTGGGGCTGCAGCCTGATGCAGCTGTGGAACCTCTCCACAGCCTCCTGGAGCCGACCTGACTCCGCAAGCACCATACCCTATTTAGTTTGAATTTGTTTTACGATTATATTAACTCGAATGAGTTCCAAGGACCGTATTAATAAATAATATATAATTGTATTCTTAAATATTTACATTTTATATAAAAGTTATATACTAAACATATAATACATTATAAGTTTTTCTAGGTTAAGTATATATTTGTTTTATATGTGTATCGATCATAAAAGTATTTCAAAGATGTAAGAAAGAAAGAAATAAAAAAATATTTTGCTTTAGTATTTGTGTAACATATAATTCTGTCAAATTTTATCAAAATATAATTAAACAATAATATAAAAAATGCGTTTATTTCGTAATAGCATAGGGGTTAGTAACATAGTGTTTGCTTATTCTATATTAGAAAAAAAGAGGACATTTATTTTTTATTTTTTGGTTGTCTTCTCCCGATGGATGATGAATGAGATGATAGGGTCTAGCCCATACAGCAAAGTCTGACGTCATATATCTTTCTTATTCATGAGTTAATGAGGTCATCATCAAATTCCAGATGTTGCAGAATTTGATGCTTTTCTTGGAGTCACTCGCGGCACCATAGCTCAAACACGTCGGGTAAAATATGGGAGTTGACAGCGCGGGAAAACCGCAAAAAATAAACTGTAACTTGTGCCCCATATTTAAAGTCCAATTTATCGTTTTCCATAATTATTCACATTGTAGCACATTATTAAACCAAGCAACATCACTTTTGACCAATAATATCCACAGTAAATTAATTTACAAAACAAAAATTTGCACTTGACATGTCCACGCAAAATGGCGCGAAGGACTCCCTCCATTTATTTTTTATATTTGCCTTGCCCTCCTGAAGCACTGGGCACATACATATGTATGTAGTGCCCCATGGTAGGGCAATCTAGCTTCTCACTAACTGCCCTCAAAATGATGTTGACGCTCCCTCGTACTATGTGCATCAAGGACGCGACTCATTTCCGCAAAACTGAGTAGAAATCATTGGTGTGCGCGTACGTAAACATCGCTCCAACGAGGGAGCCCCATCATCATCCTGAAGGCGTTATTATATTGTACTCGAAGAGCGTACAATGCCCTCTGCGTTTAATTGACCCACAGGCTGCAAGGTTTTGACAAAATGCCTTAAACAGGGTCCCCTTGACATCTGCCCTGCAAACCTGCGGACTGTTTATACAAACAAAAAAAAAAGAGCAATACAATGTAATTATCATAATATGCGTATAGTACAGCGGTTCTCAAACTTTTATTGGCGACGGAGCTCCCACAGAGCATACTATTTATTAAAAATACAATTTTTACATAGTCGGGTTTTTTGTTTTATTAATAACTTTTCTTATAAAGGAAAAAAAAAAGAACAAGCTAGTTGTCTCTTTTTACCAAATGTCAAATAAAGAGAAAAATAAGAGAACGTTTTAGATCTCAATCAAGTATGACATCGATCTTAATATATATATTTTTTTGAAAATCCGCTGTCATCTACCCCTTGTGGGGGATGACGACCGCTGGGGGTCGACATAGACCACTTTGAGTATCACTGGTTTTAAGACGTTGATATGACGTCGGCCTTGCCAACACGTCTGGCCAGAGCGCTGCAGTGTCGCGAGTGTAGGACAAATTCTCAAAATATATATTTTGGAGAATTTGGCCTACACTCGCCACGTTCTATTCTATCTCGAACAGTGGAGGTCTAGGAAACTGTATTCTAGTGGCTGTAATGAAAAAAAAAACGATGTGGGCGACCCACTGAGATGTACGCGAAACCTTATACTAGGTACCTTAACAAAATGAGCATATCTGTGCCTATTATTTGTTTGTGTTTGTAGTTCGTCGACCAACGCCAAGCACGCAACATGTTCGCCGCGAACGTATCTAGCGTGAAGCAACCAGCCACGACAGCCGTTCCCGAATTCTGTATAAATAAATTATTTTTTTAATAGGTACCTAACTATAGAACTAGGTAAACATACTATAGCGTATGATTATTATGAGAACCGCCTGTGTGTTACTGTGATACAGTAAACTAGCTGAGTTTTAAATAATAAGGTATTATTATGACCGTAATCCCTTGCGGGTAAGTCGGAAACTAGCGCAAAAGACGCTAGATAACATTTTTGACCACACTTTAAAGATTACAGTCGTGTTGATGATGGTCCTTCGGGCCGGATCTTTCAATCGCGTATATTAAAACATTCTTACGTAGGTATGCTTATCAGCAATGCTTACCAGGTTCTATTTTATTTTCACTACCAAAATCTTTATTCATTATATCTTGTTTACTAATTCCGTTTCCATAGCACCACTTTAAAGGGTGTTCTATTATGTACCTACCTACTATAATATAAAATTATAGATCTAACTAACTTAAGATTCCTATATGTCTAGTATACCTATTATTAGAAGTCCCTGAAATAAGCTGAAAGATTTGAAAGTTTCTGCATTTGCGCACTTGCACCAATCGATAAGGGTGCACAATCACTAAACATACGTTCAAAACATAAATATTTTTTTCATCATAATTTCTAGACAACAAGACTTTGCGTTTATTAAAAGTAACTATTTATACAAATTAGATTACTGAATGCAATTAGTAGGTATTTAATTACTTTGTCTGAATGAAGATGTTTTAATTTTTATATGTCCAAATTAAGTTTGTTTTATGTTTCAAAGCTTACAATTTTATGGTTTCAGAATCAACGTTGGCAATGACAATTGGATTTTTGACGTTTGTAATCAGTTCGTGGTTCGTGTAAAGTGGGTTTCTTGTGTTCAGTATTTTTGTAAGTTATAATATAATTTTATCATAATTAAAGGTATTATTTGCGAAAATGGAGCATACGGCTAGGCTCGCCGTTTTCGAGCATTGTGTTAACGACAAGGAATTATTTATTAGAATATTAAGATCGATTTTAGATAGTATTCGAAAATTTACTCAGAACCCGTATAATGATCACTTGAGAACAATACGAAATAGTCTTTATTCTGAGTATTTAAAATTGCAAGACGTGAGTGGATATTTCACATACATTGGATTTACTGTGGTGAGTTATAAATTCCTTTTATTTTTGCTTACAAAGTTAAGTACTTTGCTGCTTGATTTTCGAAATCTTACCATATTAAGGCGAAGAATACACCTTCCTAGTTCTAGTTATGCGCACCGCGGTCACACATTCCCACACTGAGCATGGTCTAGAAATCTAGAGTTCTCTTTCGTTCAACCCCAGGCATGTAGATTATTTTTTTTTTAAATTATATTATATATATTTAATTTTTTTTTGGAAATTTTTACATTTACATTGTTGTTGAAAGTTTACTTTAACCACCACGGTCTCGCGTGTAAGTTATTATGTTACCACATAGATTTCAGAGAAGGTGGACCTCAGAACGCAACAGCAGACAGTGGGGCAGTGTGTCTTACCCCTAATGCTTTGAAAGCATTTTCTAACAACATAACATTTTTATTAGTATTATTTATTTAAAGTAGCTATTTACAACAAGGTTGTAAGGATAATTAATTATTAAATAATACCTTTTTAGGGACTTGGCGAGATATGTTTTCCATTAGACAGTGAATTTGAAGAGCTGATACCAGCTGTAAGGGCTATAGAAAGGAAGTTGAGATTTATGGGTCCTGCGGATAGGTGCAAACGCAACATGTTGATGGATCTGCTACCAGTGAAAATATTGGTAAGAGGGTGCTATTTTTATATAAATATCACAATGGCAATCTTACAATATTAGTTCTTTTTGAAAGTAAAAACTGGCATAAACCCAGTAAAGTGTATCAACACGTTTCGGGATCAGGCTCGAATTACCATCAAGCTGGCATAGTGTTAGAGACTGATGTCAGTCATGATTGTTTAATTCTAAATGCTAACATTCATGGACCTTGCGCGCCACTTACCATTAGGTGGGCGCAAGGTCACATGTTGGGCTGGTATAAAAAAATAATATTGTAATTTTAAAAATAATTTCAGAAAACCAATAATCCATTTCTTAAGAAATTGGAGTTTTTATTCAATGATGTACTGAAGTATGAGGATGCAGATCTTCAGAAGGTGGCTCGGCAGAGGATACCTCTCAACCTCATGGAGACCAGAGCCGTGGAAAGAATCAGGGCCAATCAAACTAAACTCAAAAATGGTTTGTGTGTATTTTTTGTACTGTCTAATGTTGGTATATGTTGTGAACTGGACATAGGGATATAGGCTCATGTGTCTCCAGTTGAATAGCTTGATGTTTCTATGGCAGTGATTTTCAAAATTATTTGGCAACCTTTTGGAAAGCGAAATATTTGATAAAGGCCTATAGTAATTTAATAAATTACTTTGCTCTATCTATACTAATATTATCTTTGTGTGTGTCTGTCAGTCTGTATAAAATGTTCCAGAAGGCCCATTTCAGCGGTGGAGATCTCTGGCCTCTGTGTTCTAGGGACTATAACTGTAACAAATGTTTTTTTTTTTATTTCATTATCATCATCACAGCCTCTAGAACACAGAGTCCTATACCTCCACTGTTGAAGATGGGCTATCCAGATTTTTTTGGAGAATTTCGCCTACACTCGCCGGGTTGGCAAGGGTCTGATGTCAAGTTTTAATGACAATAATAAATATAAATAAATAAATATTTTCAGACAGGTCACACAGCGCCATCTAATTTCCGTGGTAAGCTACTAGGCTTGTGTTACGGAAACTAGATGGTTGATAAACTACATATTATACTTTTTTTTTTTTGTAAATATATACATATTATACATATAAACACCCAGACCGAGACAAATTATACAATGTACAACTTGCCCCCGGTGGGAATCGAACCCACGACCTCCCGAGTTCGCAGCAACGTTTGTTACCACTAGACCACGGAGGCGGTCAAATGATGGCTTAACGTTCTCTCCGAAGCACGGAAACGTTGGTGAAGAAGGCAAATTTGCAAAGCATTCCATGTATCTACCGTGTGAGTGCCGGGTCCATTGTGTGTGGGTGAGAGATGAGAAGAGTGCTGTCTCGGGCTAGCTACTGACAATAGGCTGGTTTACAAAGGTGGCCTCCTTTTTTATTTTATACAAGAATGGTGCTACTCCTCTCCCTACCAAACCAAGTACTGTATGATTCCATTAATACCGTCTTGGAACCTCTTTTCCTAAATGCTTAGTAAATGTACGTAAGAAAAAAGTATTTCTCATTGGTACATTCCAGGGTTCAAACTCACATTTTAACGATATTAAACTCCACCACAACAAATTTTTTATTTATTTATTTTTTAGGGGAATTGTCAGGCACAGATATGTCATACAGCTATGCTTTGCTTCTGGAGCTAGTGGGATGGTTTAAGCACAGTTTCTTCAGCTGGATCGACAAACCTTCGTGCCCTAAATGCAATATTGACACTGACTTCTGCTCATCTGACTTCATGCAGACCAATGCCGAATTCTGTAGGGTTGAGGTCAGCTTACTTTTGTTTTTATAGTCTTTGACAGCATTTAACAACGTAAATATTATTTTATACATTTTTTCTACATATTCGAATTCTTTATTGCAATAAAGAGACATCTTATATGTTACATATTTCCTAATATGTTACAACACTGCGTCTGATGTCTAGCGGTTAAGTACCAAAGATTAGACAAATCTTTTTATGTTAGTTGTTATATTACTTATATAAAAAATAGGTGGTAGGCGGACTGATGGTGGCCGGGGCGGGGAAGTTTTCACATGTATTCACACGTTTCGGATCAGGCTCTAATTGCCGTCATGCCCATTCAAGTCAAATCAAATAAAATCATTTATTTGTTTCAACACAGGTAATCTAGCTAATATATTAACCTAGTTTATAAAAGTGCAGCTGTGTTCTGCCATGAGGCGTACAAATATTGTATATATATGTATATTGTAAAGATACATACATATTATTACACAACACAAAAAAATTAAATAAAATGTTAATTCACAGTAAAAAAAAATGTATCTAATTCTGGTCGTGGTCAAATTAAAATTTATATTTAGATGTCAATTTCATCATTTAAAAATTTTTCACAGAATAATGTGATTTTTCAATTAGAACTTTAGTCAACGTCTTTTTAAACAGACTATACGGTAAAAGTTTCGTGTCGTCGTTAATAATATTAAATATTTTTGGTCTCATACAGATTATACTTTTATACATTAACGCCGTACGTGATCTTGGAGGGCATAATTTATTTCCATAGCTGGGCACCATTAATCAAATAGTTAACTTCGTTAATCGTTAATCCGCTACAAAAAAAGTTAGCTTCGTTAAACGTTAAAGCGTTACATTTCGGAAGAATTAAGGGAAGTTAACGTTAATCGTTAATCCGTTAATATGTGTAAAATTGAATTTTTATATCGTTGCGTTAGTGAACTTATAAAACCTGTTGGTTTATGTTCTGGAAGTTAACAGGTTAATGTATAATATTGTCAGAATGAGTTCTCTTTTTTGTCTTGCCTCGGTTAGAGCCCGCCTTAAAAATCTCTTCAAACTGTACGTATTGTGACTCATGTACCCTTCTTACATGTTGTTTCAAATTATTCAGGCTTGATACATAAACTTTTATTTTGGTGTCTTTCGGCAAGCAACGCTTACAAGCAAAAAGTATTTGCTGGCCCGATCTGGATACAAATTCCACATACTCAGTCAAATGTGGCCAAGGATTCTCATCAGGACCGCTGAAATCCGATGTCTTCCATGATATAGTTTTAATTACTACACTGCACAGTACACTTTTCTATCTAACTAATTACACTGCACTCTTCTTTATTGACACGCAAATTATCACTGACAGTAATTTATAATAACAACAAACACAACACTCGTCACTCTAAGCACTGGCGCTAGTACTTCGCAGTTTTCTTACTCGCACGCGCCGGCAAAATATATCTACTTTTGTTTTTGTCTCACGCGCCGCCGCGCCCGGCACTTGTTGTTTCATACTTGTCTGAACCTGTTTTTCGCGCCACACCGCGGTGTCGTGCGGTAAATAGTGGCATTGGATTAACGATTAACGGACTTCTGCATATTAACGGAAGTTAACGTGTCCGTTAACATTTTAAAAAGTTAACTTAAAAGTTAACCCGTTAATCAAAATGTTAACTTCGTTAATTAACGAGTTAATGCCCAGCTATGTTTATTTCCATATCTTAGTACTCTATTACGTTTATCTTTGCTCAGTGGAAAAAGTTCTAGATTAGATTTTACGAAATTAACAACTTCTAAAATATAAAGACACGGGAGTGTAAGTATCCCTAGTTTTTTAAAGTACGGTTTACAACTGTCAGTCAATTTCAGTCTACACATTGCCCGAATGCATCGCTTTTGTATTTTAAAGATAGCTTCTTTGTTAGTCGAATTCCCCCAATAAATGATGCCGTACCGCAGAACGGATGAAACATATCCGTGATATGCCATGAGGGCAGTATCAATGCTACTAATTAGCACCAACCGTCTTAACGGATAAACAAAGCCGGCATAGTGTTGGAGATTGATGTCAGTCATAAGTGTTTGATTCCACTTGCTAACATTAATAGACCTTGCGCGCCACTTACCATCAGGTAGGCGCAAGGTCTCATGTCGTGCTAGTGTAATAAAATATATATATGTTGTGTCCAAGAGCAACATTGGTCAATCATTATGCCTAAAAAATGTATTTCACTGGATTGATATATTTGGCCTCCATTCATTTTTATAATAATATATTTCTTGTTAACATTGTGTCGGTTTATACATTGAATGTGTGTTTTATTAATATTACCACTATAGTCTAGCGGTTAAATCTCTGGCTTTAGACACACAAAATAAATTATTTTATTTATTTGTGATATTTCTCGAGTTTGGTACGCTAGAGACATCGACGAGCTTGTCATGATAAGCCCATAGTAGAGTTGGCTAAATGTGAATCCGCTTCATTAAAAAAAAAAGTGGTTTCTGACTACCCCGGAAGGGATTCGATCGTGATGATAATTTAGTCGATTTTTTACCAGATCTACAAATGCCCATCATGCCGTTGCATAGTCAATTTCCCGCGGTATAATGACCCTCGCAAACTGTTGGATACCCGCGCAGGCCGCTGTGGGGAGTGGGCCAACTGCTTCATGCTGTTCTGTCGTTCGCTCGGATGGGACACCAGGCATGTCTTCGACAACGTCGACCACGTCTGGGTAGAGGTAATATTAATAATTTATTTATTTAAGATTCAATCCATATTTGTCAATAAGTTAAAATTATGTTAGTAGGATTCACAATAATTATTTATGATTGATACACACATAAAACAAATAGTAAATTCTAATGCTTTAATATATTTATAATAGGAACTTTATTATATCTTTATTATAGGTAGGTTTAATTAATTATGATTGATACACACTTTATTACAAGTATGTACAAAGGCGAACTTTTCGGCTGAAGCCGAAGCCACTCCGATAATAGTTGTATTGGATTTTTATTATTATATTATTATTATTATGTTTTTCTGTTTTATTGTTTTTCTCCAGGTGTATGACAACCAGACGAGGAGATGGCTTCATGTGGATCCGTGCGAGTCTCAAATAGACACCCCACTTCTGTATGAGTTGGGCTGGAAGACCAAGTTCGCTTACATCATTGGTATCTCGAGAGAAGAAATGCAAGATGTTACTTGGAGGTAAATATGGTGTTCAATTTAAGGTTCGAAACTCGTCAATATTTTTTATGTTTATATTCCAGACAGGTCACACAGCGCCATCTAGTTTCTGTGGTAAGCTACGAGGCTTGTGTTACGGTAACTAGATGGTTGATAAACTACATATTATACTTTTTTTTGTTGTAAATATATACATATTATACATATAAACACCCAGACCGAGACAAGTTATACAATGTACAACTTGCCCCCGGTGGGAATCGAACCCACGACCTCCCGAGTTCACGGCAACGTTTGTTACCACTAGACCACGGAGGCGGTATATATATATATATTAATGATACACATTAATGAAGTAGATATATTCACGATATATGCAGGTTCATATAAGAGAGACATATCTGATCAACACTTTAGATCTGACACATTAACAGCCAGTTTTTCGAACGTATTTTTGATACTTAATTATTACTTAAGTAAAATTTAACCTGTTAATAATAATTAAGTACCAAAAATATGTTCGAGAACCTGGCTGTTAGGGCAATGGGGTGTATCAGGCAAAGCTTTTTGTAGATGTCGCTAGCGGCAATGGTACCTTGTTTTACACCTATGTCGCATCATTATTTAAATGTTTTTGTAGTTTTATATTTTTATAACAGAAAAATGTATATTAAATTAACGTTACCTGTCTTAAAAGACGAATTAAGAAAGCGCACACCGTCTTTAAAAATAAAAAAGGTTTTCTTAATAGAACGGCAACTTTGAGATCACTTAGAAATGATTTCGCTTAGAAATCTCGATTTGTACACTTAAAAGTGCAACTGACAGTTATATTAGGTACCATCTATCATGCGCCATCTATCGTGATAAAAAGTTGGTGATACACGCCATTGTTAAAAATAATTTAAATTTTACTAACTTTTTGATTTTTTTTTAATCGCTTATAAATGTTGATTGCATAAATAATTGTGGATAACTGGTTGGATACCTTAATTAGTTAATATTTAGTTAGTCTTTACTGTATGTCTGTTATTTATTTTAATAATAAAAAAAATTTTTTTACATAATTTTTATACATATTTCTTTCATCATACATTCATATATTAGATGAATAGATATTCATATATGACACATATACCTTACCCACTATCCCTACGCATACTCATAAATTTGGAGACTCTTACATCTGTCGCACGCTGAAGATGTGGAATGCTCTCGCAGCCAGTGTGTCTCCCCACTCCTATAACCTGGAGTCCTTCAACCGAAGTGTGAAAAATCATCTTGTTAGGCCGGCATAGTGGTAGAGACTGATGTCGGTCGTGGTGACCGGCGTTAAGACTATGCTAACTTTGACAAAGTCTTTATTAAACAATGGTATGAATATTATAATCTACTACTTAACAAATTAAAGGTAGGAACTTCAGAAAAAAATAAAATCACCTAAAACTAGATAGGTTTCTTTAACAAAAATAATACGAACTTCCAATGAACAAATAATAAAGTTGAATCATTCTTCTAAAACTAATTTATGTTGTATTGTACCTAGGTTGCGTTTGAGGGAAATACCGGACATTGTTCTGTCCGGTATGACCATTTATTTTTTACCGGACAGGCCTCGAAAATACCGGACATCTGGCAACCCTACCTCCTAGAACACAGAGTCCTAGACCTCCACAGCTGGAGATGGGCCTTCCAGAACTGGAGAATTTGGCCTACACTCGCCACGCTGGCCAGACGGCTTGGCGAGTGTATATATATATATATATATAACACATTTTCAAGACTGACAAAATTTTATTTATAGATATTGCAGCAAACTAAAGGAAGTCAGGACTCGCAGGAACATGTGCGACGAGAATAGGTTAATTGATGTCATCATGAAACTGAGGGATGCTCGTCAACGTCACATGTCCACTGCTAGGAAGAAGTACTTGACGAAACGAACTATCGACGAGCTTATAGAGCTCATGGTCCAGAGGTGAGTTCAAAGTCAAAGTCAAAATCACGTAAACCTATTACAGGCATTTATGAAACGTCATCAATTTAATTATTTTGAATGATTCTACTCCTGCTAGTAGAAGACTAAGCAGAAAAGTGGTCCAATAAGTAAGCTGTTAGCAGAAGACCAGCAGCTTAGCAGATTCCGGTGACCTGTTAATGTAACTGTCTGGATTTGATTTTTTTTTATTTTTTTAAAGTCATTCAGTTTCAAATTCTTTTACAGTTGTTGCCACAATTTTATGGAACAATCTCCCTGTAAACATAAGGCAAGCGTCTACCAGATCTTCGTTAAAAAAACACGTCTATCTACACTTTCTAAATAGCTCCCAACAATGTTAATAAGTGTATATATGTATATTTTTGTGTATATATTATTTAATCTTTTTTTTTTTTTTTTTTAATTAATCCTACTATTAATATTTATTTCCTATAAATGTTCTAATTTGTCCCCAAGGTTTAGCTGTCAGATAATGTCTGACAATTTATTTCCTATAAATGTTCTAATTTGTCCCCAAGGTTTAGCTGTCAGATAATGTCTGACAATTTATTTCCTATAAATGTTCTAATTTGTCCCCAAGGTTTAGCTGTCAGATAATGTCTGACAAATTATTTCCTATAAATGTTCTAATTTGTCCCCAAGGTTTAGCTGTCAGATAATGTCTGACAATTTATTTCCTATAAATGTTCTAATTTGTCCCCAAGGTTTAGCTGTCAGATAATGTCTGACAATTTATCTCCTATAAATGTTCTAATTTGTCCCCAAGGTTTAGCTGTCAGATAATGTCTACGGGCATTAAGTCCGCCTTTGTACTTTGTGCAATAAAGTTTGTAATAAATAAATAATCTGACTGAGAAAGGAATCTACAAGAAAAACTCAGCTATATCAGATTTACAAAATAAAACATATACAGAACTGCACCACAACAATCAATTAATAACCTTTTAAATTTAGTTATCAGTACCTATGAGAATACAATACCTGGTACAGCAGTAACCCACTGCCTATGTGCAACCCGAAAGTCGAGTTAGAGAAGACAAAAGACATCATTCTATTTGTGCTATTTGATATTGACATACGAACAAACCGACACATTGTTAATACGTATTATATAACTTTTTACACCTATATTTTTAACACACACCTTTTCACCTACTTATACACCCTATAATCCTACATATTGTGTCTTTTCATTCATTCATTACAGCCCCTAGATAGAACAGAGCGTCCTAGACCTCCACTGCTGAAGATGGGCCTTCCAGAACTAGAGAATTTGGCCTACACTCGCCACGCTGGCCAGACGGCTTGGCGAGGATATTATGTCATTTTTTTTTAACACAAGTTGGTATTAGTGGAACCGCAACCGACGGCTTAACGTGCTCTCCGAGGCACGGGAACGGTGGTGTTGTAAATCTATGACAAATGTGCGTAAGAAAAGTGTATTTCTCATTGGTACATGCCGGGTGGGTTCGAACCGACCTTTGTAGGATTTAAGGAACGCGTTCTTATAACCGAGCCACCACCGCTCAGAGTGTCAGTCAGTTCCATATTGACTAATACTCATAATCATAAGATTTTGAATATTTTTTGAGTTGTTTTCATTATTTTTTTGTCAGGGAACCGAAAGAGTTCGAGTTGCAAGGACGAACATCTGGTTCTATAGCTTGGCGTCGTGACCGCGGGGAAATTGGGGAATTAACCCCGTACACCTTCGAGCTGGATTCCCCGGGATATTACTCCATCAAGTATTATACCACCACAGACCTCTATGAAGTCACCAGGGACAGCAAAGTGGTGGAAAGCCTGAAGAATTGGTACTGCGGGACTTATGAGAGGCAGAAGATGTTCAGGAAGGAAGAACTGGACTGGAAAATGGTCTATTTAGCCAGAGAAGGTATACTATATGTTACAAGTTTTTTGTTTTTTTTGTTTTCTTCCGATGGATGCCCATACAGCAACGTCTAACGTAATATATCTTTCTTTTTTATGAGTTAATGAGGTCATCATCAAATTCCATGTGCTGCAGAATTTGATGTTTTTCTTGGAGTCACTCGCGACACCATAGCTCAAACACGTCGGGTAAAATATGGGAGTTGACAGCGCGGGAAAACCGCAAAAAATAAACTGCAACTTGTGTCCCATATTTAAAGTCCAATTTATCGTTTTCCATAATTATTCACATTGTAGCACATTATTAAACAAAACAACACCACTTTTGACCAATAATATCCACAGCAAATTAATTTACAAAACAAAAACTTGCACTTGACATGTCCACGCAAAATGGCGCGAAGAACTCTTCCTACAAGATTTAATGAAAGATACTATTACATAGAAGTACGAGGTCTGTTCAAAAAGTATCGCGAATTTAATATTTCTTAACCAAAAAAAAGCCCAAGCCAAAAAAAAACCATTATTTAATAGTTATATATATATATAATAATTTAGAATGTGAACTGCCTCCGTGGTCTAGCGGTTAAGTCCGTGGATTTAGACTCGGGAGTTACCGGGTTCGATTCCTGGTCGGGACACAAAAATATTGATTGATGTAAATAAATACATTTAATTAATATTTAATTTATTTGTGATATTTCTCCAGTTTGGTACGCTGGAGACATCGACGAGCTTGCCACTTGTCATGATTGGCCTATAGTAAAGTTGGCTAAATGTGAATCCGTTTATAAGCGTGGTTTCTGACCACCCCGAAATGGAAACGGTCGTGATGACACTTTTACGTAATTTTTTTTGCATCGTGTTGTTTGTACTCATATCCCTTACTTATACTGATAAGGTCGGCCATTTTGAATGTTTAGTTAATTTGATACCTGATGGTAAGTGGGGCTCAAGGTCCATGAATGTTAGCAACCGGAATCAGACACTCATGACTGACATCAGTCCCTAACACTATGCCGGCTTGACTGGGCATGACGGCTTTTTGAGCCTGATCCCGAAACGTGTGGATACACTTCACTGGGTTGATCGGCACGAACAGTGGATACTTCCCCGCCCCGGCAGACTGGACAAAATTACAACCACCTATATACTCCTAAATATAGCTGTTTGGATTAGACGTGTTTTGGTTCGTCTTTGATGTTTTAACGCTACGGACTGTATCGCTCTCGATATGTAACGTACTCACCATACACAATGCCCTGCTGGTACCAACACTGATGTATGGAAGCGAGACGTGGATATTTCAGAATACGCATGAGAGTAGGGTTAATGCAGTAGAAATGAGGTCGTTGCTTCGGATATGCGGGGATATAAAAAGTTAGTGATACACCCCATTACAGAGACTTAATTTTCGTTTGACAGCTGGAAGGAAATGTTAAGTGGAGGATCTGTTAAGGAAATATTGAGTGGAGGATCTGTTAAGGAAATGTTGAGTCTAGGAGCTGTTAAGGAAATGTTGAGTGTAGCAGCTGTTAAGGAAATGAGTCTAGGAGCTGTTAAGGAAATGTTGAGTGTAACAGCTGTTAAGGAAATGAGTCTAGGAGCTGTTAAGGAAATGTTGAGTGTAGCAGCTGTTAAGGAAATGAGTCTAGGAGCTGTTAAGGAAATGTTGAGTGTAGCAGCTGTTAAGGAAATGAGTCTAGGAGCTGTTAAGGAAATGTTGAGTGTAGCAGCTGTTAAGGAAATGAGTCTAGGAGCTGTTAAGGAAATGTTGAGTGTAGGAGCTGTTAAGGAAATGAGTGTAGGGGCTGTTAAGGAAATGTTGAGTGTAGCAGCTGTTAAGGAAATGAGTCTAGGAGCTGTTAAGGAAATGTTGAGTGTAGCAGCTGTTAAGGAAATGAGTCTAGGAACTGTTAAGGAAATGTTGAGTGTAGCAGCTGTTAAGGAAATGAGTCTAGGAGCTGTTAAGGAAATGTTGAGTGTAGCAGCTGTTAAGGAAATGAGTCTAGGAGCTGTTAAGGAAATGTTGAGTGTAGCAGCTGTTAAGGAAATGAGTCTAGGAGCTGTTAAGGAAATGTTGAGTGTAGGAGCTGTTAATAGTAATAGTAGGAAATGTTAGAATACGGGTACACCCAAGACTTGAAGAATATTGGATTGTGCGAGGGAGAGGAGGAATGTAAAATAGTTAAACCGTTTTAACTAGCCAACTTGTGTTTTTATTTCAGAGGACACGTACACAGGGCAAGTAGCATGGAGGTTGTCGACTTCTTCCGGCCACACCATGTCTTCTATATCTATTCGTGCGACTTCCATGTTGTATGAGAACGGATGTGTGCGCTGGTTGCTGCAGTTCGACAACAAAATGCCAGAGATAGTCACTTTGGGAGGTAACTATTTTACGTCGAAGTAGAAATTCATTCATTCGTTACTGCCCCTAGAACTCCTAGACCTCCACTGCTGGAGATGGGCCTTCCTGAACATATATCTGTAGAAATTGGTCTACACTCGCCATGCTGGCCAGACGGCTTGGCAAGGATGTGATGTAATTTTTTTATGACAATTTATTAACAATTCCACAGGTTGGTATTCGGTTGGAACTGGGACCGACGGCTTAAGACTTTGCGATATGTTAAGAAAGATGTTTTTACAAACTATTTAAAAAAATATCTATATAAGTTTTTAATTTTCACAGGTGCGTTGTCAACTTTCGCGTATAAGTTTAAAACGCTGGTAATACGAGCTGAACTGTCAGGTGGACACGGGAGTTTAGCCTGGCAACACTCGCAGCTATTCCGACAGACCATGGACAACAAGTCCTGTGCCTTCGAACTACTGACAACTGTCATGAAAGATAACTGATTTAATTATTTTTTTTAGGTTTTTTATTTGCACAAATCATACGGTATACTGGCAACACATGCAGACATAGACAATGCATGTCGAACTATTGCCTACAATAGGAAAAGAGATTAACTAAAAAATGCTCAAACATAATGCAGCCGTAAAACCTTTAATTTTTAATCTACTTCTAAGTAAATAAAAACATTCTATTTTTTTATTATTGTTTGTTACATACAATTTATTTATTAAAGTGCAATAAGTATTGGTTTATTCGAAGGAAGTAAGGTACAATGATTTAAAAAAAAAAACATATTACGCATATAAATTACTATTAATAAAAAATACAACTAAAAACAAAAAAAAGACAAAATAATAAAGTAAAAAAAAATTGCTCCAAATCGCTGCTAATAGGTAAAGTGCCAAGGATACTGGCAGCATTGTCACGTTAAATGGCAATGCTGATCCTTTGGCCCAAATATTGCCCAGCCCTTTTGTCCCCCGAGGTATTGACGAGCTGTTTTGACAACGCCTTGAAAATTTCCTGTGCACTTGGTCCCCACGGCCCGAGTTTTAACTCCAAACGGCGCAAAAACACCACCACCAATGAGCTGGGTGTTATTCCGCCGTTTAGGGTTCTCTGCTTGTAATGCAGCAGCTCCTGGGTCCTTAGAGGACAGGTGGAAAGGCGCCAGGGTGTATACACAGGTGGCATTTCACACTAAAGGCAAACCTATTCCATGGAACAAGTGTCATTCCATCAGGCCGCTTGCCATCGTCACGGGCAATGCTACTGGGTTCTAAATATCCAGAACCCACAGACACAAGGGCCCGACGAATGATGTCATTGAGTCTGGCGTGCCTTGGGATGCGACCTGTGCTCTTGCTGCAGGACAGGCCGTGGTGGCCGAGTACCCCGACGTTGTCTCCACATTGTCAGCTATGTGGAACAGTGCTAGGAGCTCCTAGACGTAGGCTGGTTATAGTGCTGAAACATTGTTGTTACTATTATTATGAGAATGCGTTTGAATGCGAGAAAAACCAAGGTTTGAGAGGAGAAGCATGACAACCGTGACGATAAAGATTGATGATGGAACTATAGAACAAGTAAATGAAATTATATATCTGGACAGTGTTTTGACTGCGGATGGAAAGTATGATAGGGATATTGAAAGAAGAGTGAACGCGGGAAATAGTGTTAATGGTCCTCTGGGGTCACTGTCTGTCTGGCAGTCAGAATGTCAGTGACAAAGCTCGGCTCGCCATACACAATCCCATGTTGGTACCAACACTGATGTATGGAAGCGAGACGTGGATATGTCACAATAAGCATGAGAGTAGTTAATGCAGTAGAAATGTGGTCGTTGCGTCGGATATAGCGGCGTCACTTTGGCGGAAAAGAAAGCATAGGGACAAAAATAAAGAAAGGCATGATACGATGGTTCGGGCATGTTGAAAGAATTAGCGAAGAAAGATTGACGAACCAGATATATAATGCGAAAGTTGTGAGTAAACGAGGCCCTGGCAGACCGAGACTCACATATCACGATCAAATAAATAAACACTTGCTGAAGATGCATTAAAAAGTCTTCGTAACAGAAGGGCATGTATGAAGAGGTTGATGAATGTAGACGAAGCGAAAGAGGTATGTCGTGATCGTCTCAAGTGGCGCCTAATTGTCTGCTAGGGATGTGGCGTGATGATTTGTATGTATTAGTAATAATTATAAATTTTCTATTTTACAGTATTCCAGATAGTCAATCTGTATGTAGAATAGTAAAAATATAATATAATTCATCCCACTTCAGATTAATGTGTCATTATATTTTATTCAATTAAGAATAAAATAAACAATGCATGAAATGCGGTAATTTATTGTTAGCACTTAAACATAAATTGTGCTTAAAGCTGACTTTAAATTATATTTGTTTAGCCTATAATGAGATATCTCTCTTGCCTATGCCAAGATTCAAAGTCCTTTACCACATATTCTGACGATAAACTCCGTTGCGTTGAGGCTAAGCATATTTAAGTACTCAACAGTTATCAGCATTTTCAGCTGTGAACTCCCATATATACCAGTCGTGGGCTAATGCCGCGAGTGACTCCAAGAAAAGCATCATCTGGATTTGATGATAAACTCATAAGAAAGAAAGATTAATTACGTCTGACATGGCTGTATGGGCTAGACCCTTTGCCTTCCCTATCACCTCATTCATCCAAGAGAACACAACAAAACAAATAATGAGAGTCCTTCGCGCCATTTTGCGCGGACATGTCAAGTGCCAGTTTTTGTTTTGTAAATTAATTTACTGTGGATATTATTGGTCAAAAGTGGTGTTGTTTTGTTTAATAATGTGCTACAATGTGAATAATTATGGAAAACGATAAATTGGACTTCAAAAATGGGGCACAAGTTGCAGTTTATGTTTTGCGGTTTTCCCGCGCTGTCAACTCCCATATTTTACCCGACGTGTTTGAGCTATGGTGCCGCGAGTGACTCCAAGAAAAGCATCAAATTCTGCAGCATCTGGAATTTGATTATGACCTCATTAACTCAATAAAAAGAAAAATATATTACGTCAGACTTGGCTGTATGGGCTAGAACCTTTGCCTTCCCTATCACCTCATTCATCATCCATCGGGAGAAGAGAACCAAAAAAAAAAACAACAAAACAAATAAAAACTATTCGGATTATTATAACTTAACTAAAATAAGTATAACCATGCTTTGTTTGCTAATCTTTTCATTTTGATAGCATTATAAATAAGTAGTTACAATTTTAATGAAATTACACTAGAATGTAGCCGTTTACTGTTCTTACTGTTTAACTTATAGCTGAATATTTTAAAAATTATAGCCAAGTTATAGATGAATATAAATTAAGCAGAAAATAAGGTCCTACATGTGCATAAGCTAGTTGCGTTCCAAAATTATAATTATTCAAGTTAAAAAGAAACAGACTTATGGCTGTTAAAATTGTTAGAGCGAATAAATATTTTCAACACTGGAACGCATATTGAATTATATAGTAGTGTAGGTGTTGTGCTATTAGGAAATTGATTAAATCGATAGATCTATCGACACAGCATTCGATTTTCCGGCAACACAGATGTTAGGTAGATTAATATATCAGTAGTTTACCTTAATATTTTGTGATAATCGCATATTTAATCTAGATAAGAACGCTTGTTCATAAAAGTTTTTAATCAACTACATAACGTAGTGTATAATTTAAAAAAGTAATGACTTTGAATGCGTTCGGTTTATAGCAATGTTAAAATATCGCAGCAACATTATTCGGAAAAAAATGTTTTAAGCTACTGCATAGCTTCCGTAACGAAAATAAACCTAACACCCCCCACTCCGACCGGCACAGCAGTGCGTCGTTGAAAGCCGTACATCGTCTAACGTCGTTTCAGTTCGGCAGACTTCGGCACGGTGTTTGTGTGCGTGCGACTGTATGTGTGTAGACTAGCTGCTAACTGCTCATAACTGATTCTATCTCTTTTAGACACAATGCTAGGTGAGACAGCGTGCTTTTTGGTTTCGTAAAATAATACTGCATAAAAAAATAATTATAATTGCATAAGTTGATAAAAAATGCTATGCAATAGCTTTACCGCGGCAGTCCCCGAGAGCCACACATATTTTTTTTTAAGAATATTTTTAACTACATATTATGTTAAAATTGACTTCATAAACGAGCTATGCTACTTTTTTGACAAGTAACAAATAAATGACAAATTGGCGTTTGTTTGGGCGCCGCCAGTGAGTTTGCCGCGTTTTTTGTATATTAAAGCGAAAATTATAATATTTGTGTATTTCTTTCAGTGTCTTGTCTAGGATGCTTTGGATCAATAGAACTTTATTTATATTTATATGTACATTTTTACACAAATAAAAATAACATTACCTTTACTCATGTAACATGTTTATCTACTCTCATATCGTAAAATGCGAATTACAAACTTCAAAACGAATTTATATTGACATAGTTTATAAACATACTGCTGAAATTTAAAAATAGAATCGCATTATAACACTTTTTCTCTAAGAAAATAATGGTATAATTCATTTTAAAAATAGAATCATACATATTATATAACACTTATTTTTTTTAAGGCAAAGTTTTGATTCCAATTTTTACTTGTCTATGCCAGCGCCCGCCATAGCGCGTGCGCGGTCATAAGCTAGGTTTTGGCGCCATTTCATTGTTTAGGACTTATGTATTCTGTACCATGGTCATTAAAAAAATATATAAATGGCGCCATTCAATACGTTTTGTTGTATAGCATTTCGTGTGATTTTTCTTACTCTTTTAACTCCTATCTTTTATTTAGTAGGTTCAATCCCAATGTATGAGAGTAGATAAATTAGTGTATGAAACTGCACATAACTAGGTATTAAAACACTCGTGTGATACTATTAAAACACACACTCGTGTATAATGCCCCGTATTATGCAACAGTTTCATAAACTACTATTATGACAGCTGTCAAAAAGTAACACCAATAAACACCTTAAACACGGTGCTAGAAATGCTAAATTGTGATGTTAACAATTCTTAGTTTGGTTTGGTAAAAAGGCGTGACAAAACATTTTTTGGTAAACGAACAAAGAAAGAAGTAGTATCATCACGACCGTTTCCCTTTAGGGGTGGTTAGAAACCAACTTTACTATAGGCTAATCATGACAAGTGGCAAGCTCGTCGATGTCTCCAGCGTACCAAACTCGAAAAATATCACAAATAAATTAAATATTAATTAAATGTATTTATTTACATTAATAAATATTTTTGTGTCCCGACCTTAAATCGAAACCGGTACCTCCGAGTCTAAATCCACGGACTTAACCGCTAGACCACGAACGAACTACAACTAAACGAACGACTTGTCAAAAAATAAAAACTGCATTTTCATGCTAACATTTCTAAAAACGAACGCTGCCTTAAAAGTTTATAAACTTGCGTTCTTACATTATTATAATTTATTAGTGTAAGGTATATAATATTCCAAACTTTATGGTTATTTGCCTTTTCTATAGTGATATTTTTTCATGGCTGTAGATAATATAAATATTTCGGCCTTTATATAAATGTTAAGAAAATTAGTAAATGCTTAATAAAAAAATTAGTTGCTGATTTATTGTTATTAATTATTCCAAGTAAATTGATTGCTGTTATAGTTATTATAATATTGGTGTTTTATTTATATCCCTAAATTCCTTTCCTAGGTGAATAATCAAATTCAGTCAATCGATAACCACTCTTGTTTTGTCATTTTAGCGTTCTTAAATGACAACAGGTTTTTGTATTTTCACTATACATTGCAAGTTGTACCAACCCTGTTTAGTTTAAGGATAACATGCAATCCAATATAGAACAAGAACAGTAAAGTACTTTAATTTTGGATATTCTTAATGAAAAGTGTGAATAAAATATGAAAAACTAAATATGTCACAAGTTGTAGTTTTCCCGCGCTGTGATCTCGTATGTTATACCGTAATCCCTTACATTATGGGCACGTTTGGGCGATAGTCTCGCAAGTGACTCCAAGAAAAGCATAATATTATGACAGTCTTGGAATCTGGTATTTTATGATAAGTAACTCGATTAATAACTTAAAAGAAAGATTAATTAAGTCGGACTTGGCTGTATGGGCTAGACCCTTTGCCTTTCCTATTATCTCATACATTCAGCAATGGGAGAATAGAAAAGTACTGGGAGAGTTCTTCGCGCCATTTTACGCGGAGATGTCAAGTGCAAGTTATTGTTTTGTTATTGATTTACTGTGGATATTGTTAATCAAAAGTGGTGTTGTTTTGTTTAATAATGTGCTACAATGTGATAAGTTATGGAAAACGATAAATTGGACTTTGAATATGGGGCACAAGTTGCAGTTTATTTTTTGCGGTTTTCCCGCGCTGTCAACTCTAATATTTTACCCGACGTGTTTGAGCTAAGGTGCCGCGAGTGACTCCAAGAAAAGCATCAAATTCTGCAGCATCTGGAATTTGATGATGACCTCATTAACTCATTAAAAAGAAAGATATATTACGTCAGACTTGGCTGTATGGGCTAGACCCTTTGCCTTCCCTATCGCCTTATTCATCATCCATTGGGAGAAGAGAACAAAAAAAAAGAAAACAAAAAATAGAAAAGTACTGGAGTTCTTCGCGCCATTTTGCGTGAACATGTCAAGTGCAAGTTTTTGTTTTGTAAATTAATTTACTGTGGATACTATTGGTCAAAAGTGGTGTTGTTTTGTTTAATAATGTGCTACAATGTAAATAATTATGGAAAACCAATTTATGGACTTTAAATTATATAGTGACTCCAAGAAAAGCATCAAATTCTGCAGCATCTGGAATTTGATGATAACCTCATTGACTCATTAAAAAGAAGTTGGCTGTATGGGCTAGACCCTTTGCCTTCCCTATCATCTCATTCATCATCCATCGGGAGAAGAGAACCAAAACAAAAAATAGAAAGGGAGTTCTTCGCGCCATTTTGCGTGGACATGTCAAGTGCAAGTTTTTGTTTTGTAAATTAATTTACTGTGGATATTATTGGTCAAAAGTGGTGTTGCTTGGTTTAATAATGTGCTACAATGTGAATAATTATGGAAAACGATAAATTGGACTTTAAATATGGGGCACAAGTTACAGTTTATTTTTTGCGGTTTTCCCGCGCAGTCAACTCCCATATTTTACCCGACGTGTTTGAGCTATGGTGCCGCGTGTGACTCCAAGAAAAGCATCAAATTCTGCAGCATCTGGAATTTGATGATGACCTCATTAACTCATGAATAAGAAAGATATATTACGTCAGACTTGGCTGTATGGGCTAGACCCTTTGCCTTCCCTATCATCTCATTCATTTTTTTTTTTTTTTTTTTGGTTCTCTTCTCCCGATGGATGATGAATGAGATGATAGGGAAGGCAAAGGGTCTAGCCCATACAGCCAAGTTTGACGTAATATATCTTTCTTTTTCATGAATTAATGAGGTCATCATCAAATTCCAGATGCTGTAGAAGTTGATGCTTTTCTTGGAGTCACTCGCGGAACCATCCACTGCTCAAACACGTCGGGTAAAATATGGGAGTTGACAGCGCGGGAAAACCGCAAAAAATAAACTGCAACTTGTGCCCCATATTTAAAGTCCAATTTATCGTTTTCCATAATTATTCACATTGTAGCACATTATTAAACAAAACAACACCACTCTTGACCAATAATAACCACAGTAAACTAATTTACAAAACAAAAACTTGCACTTGACATGTCCGCGCAAAATGGCGCGAGAGACTCTCTCATCTCATTCATCATCCATCGGGAGAAGAGAACCAAAAAAAAAAAAACAAAAAATAGAAAAGTACTGTCAAATTCATAACCTCAAAGTTTACGGTTTGTATGTAAATATTAAATTTCGTTGCTTTTCTTTATTATTTAAATGAGAAGAATGTCTAGCATTCGCAAATATATTGGTTGGTAAACAGTTAATTACTTTGATTACTCATAACGTTACTAAAATTGTACATTTTTGCACATTTTGCTTGTCTAAGACACAAATTATGCGAAGTGTTTTTTTTTGCATATTTCTAGATATAGGAGCCAATCTCACTGATGACATGTATCAAGGCATTTACAATAGATCTAAGAAGCACGAACCAGACCTGAAGAATGTTCTGGAGCGCAGCTGGAAGGGTGGTTTAGATAAAATAATATTAACCGGTGGCAGCGTATCTGATGCACGAAAAGCTTTGGATCTTGCTCTTACTGATGGTAGATGATTTATATGTTTTTATAATTTTAAGTGTTAGTAGTTAGCGCACTCTGATTGTGTCAACGTTTGACACATACAAATCCTAGACCTTCACTGCAGATAGGTAATTAAAAAAAAAAAATATTTTTCGGTAGGTTAATTTATTCAGAAATGTAAATAAATAAATATATTCTGGTTACATCTTCAGTATTGTCTAGCTGTTATCTTTGTTAATTTCCAGCGAAGCTATATAGTACTGTAGGATGTCATCCGACTCGTAGTTCAGAATTCTGTGCTGGTCCGGAGCAGTATCTCCAAGCCCTACGAGAGCTGGTCAGGGATGGAGGACACAAGGTCGTGGCTATCGGAGAGTGTGGACTAGACTATGACAGGCTACACTTCTGTGATAAGGAGGTGCAACTTAAGTAAGTATTTTAAATTATTTAAACAGCTAAAATTCAAAGACTACCAATTTAGAGGATATATGGGGCGGTTTGCTTTGAAGTTTATATCCTATTTTTTTTTTTAATACCATCAGAAACATAAAGGTTATTTTAATAGGGCAGTTAAGAGTGGTTTTGTTTTTCTAATATTAAATCCCATCTAATAAATAAAATAAATCTATGACTACGTCCATTTGGGGTTGATTCAGCTGGTAGTTTAACTTGCCATCTGGTTTCCTCTCCGCACTATGCAAATTTCATTATGGACGACCTACGGACAAAAACTACAAGAGAGGAAATAACCTCACACAGCCACAGGTATGAACTGAGACTCGCATCACACCTGAACATGCTCGCCTCAAACTCACAAAAGGATCTGGCAGCATCACACAAAAGAGTGTTCCTGGCCTTGCTGTCAGGTTTAGCAGAGACAGGAAGGAACCAATGGGTTCCCTGCAAATACAGATAGCAACATCAAACGAAAAAGTGACCCATAGTACCCATACAGATTTCCATGAATGCAGTAATCAAAGGAGCAAAAAAATGGAGCAAGTCTCGTTTTAATGAAAATACCGAAAGAACCGGGAAATAAAAAAGTACCGTGATTCTCAGTTCTTAAAAACAGACTCCGTTCCAGAAACCCTAATCACAAGGCATAGAAAAAACTTGGTATAAATAAACAAATTTTGTTTTCAGATATTTCGAATATCAGTTACAACTAAGTAGAGAATTCAACCTTCCCCTATTTTTACATTGTCGAGCGGCCTCTACAGACTTTATAGATATTCTCAGCAGAAATAAACATGATGTTATTGGAGGGGTGGTTCACTCCTTTGATGGAGACAAACTGGCCTTGGGAAAAATGCTCGATTTGGGATTGTACATTGGAATTAATGGTTGGTAAGTTTATTAATTACTGTTAAATTTTACAAATTTCTGCCTCCGTGGTCTAGTAGCGTTCATTTAGGTAATAATTAATGTAATTTATTTGTGAAATTTCTCAAGTTTCGTTTGATACAGAAATCAACGAGCTTGCCACTTGTTATGATGGCACTATAGTAAAGTTGGCTAAATGTAATTCAGCAAATAAAAACAATGGAACATGGTTTCTGATCACCCCGAAAGAGTTACCGGTCGTAATGTACTTCTTTTTTTGCTTCCAGTTCCCTAAGAACGCAAGAGAATTTAGACGTGGCTTCATCAATACCCATTGACAGACTGATGATTGAGACTGACAGTCCGTGGTGTGACGTGAAACCCTCTCACCCTGGCTATCAACATGTCAAAACCAAACACACAACTGTCAAAAAGGAAAAACACGAATCGGGCTCCGATTACCAAGTTAAAGGAAGGAATGAACCTGTTAACATTGTGTAAGTAGTCAAAATTCACAATAAAACTAGATTTCTCACTTATGTCTAAGTCAGGTGTTACCAAAGTTTTTGCACGAGGTCCATGAATGTTAGTAATGGACTATGTAATGAAACTATGCCGGCTTAACTGGGAATGACGGCAATTATGAATAGGCAGAAGTCTCAACATTATTAACATGACAAATCAATAACTTAAGGTAATCCAGCCTTCCAACAAACCAAATCGCGTATCTGCTTTTCAAAATTTGTTCATGATTGTCAAAAACATATATTTTTTTAAACAACATCACGGGCTTGGATTACCTCTCCGTTCATTTAGTTTATCAATAAATCAAAACTCAAATATTCCAGAAGACCACAACATGAAGTCAAATAAATATTGATTCAAGCGTCAGCTTTACGCAGTGGGAGTTGGTGCGAGAGGAGTTACAGCAAAATCTTTGCATCCCTTACTGAAAGAATTGGGCCTAAGCAGGTCTGCGGGAGATACATTTATGGAAAGAGCTTCCAAGACAGCATTAACGGAATCATACAGTATTTGGTTGGGTAGGGACAAGAGTAGGGACATGGTGGATGGTGAGCGTATTATCGCACAATAAACCTCCTTTTTAAACCACCCTATTGTCGGTCGCAAGTCCGAGACACCATCCTTCTCATCTCTTCTATCATAGTCACGATGGACCCAACACCCGCACGGTGAATCCATGGAATGCTTAGAAATTTGTCTTCTTCTCCGTTGCCAGTGACGACGTCAGCTTGATAATCTCAATTGATGATCATCAGTCTGCTAAATAATTGGACGCACGTCTATTTTCGAATAGTTCGATTTTGGAAGTCATAAAAATAGTCTTATCGAAGTTATTTGTCATATTAGCGATTTTGGTAAACTATTTAGCGACGACATTTGGCAGCCCGCAAAGTTATCGATATCCGATGATATTCACAGACTGAAGAGTACAGATGATATTATCGATACAGTTTAACCTTGTGATAGCAGCCAGCTGACATTTGCTTCTAGTGTTGCAAAGGAATAAATATTCATTTATTACTAGGTGTGCAAACAGATTCCAGTCGGTTGCAAATTTGGGTTCAGTGTGCTTAGTGTAAAATGCAAGTTTCGGAAAACGTAACTGCTGTAGTTACGTTTTTTTGTTTTACATTGCGTGTTATTGCAAGTTTGGCTATAATAACAGGCAATGAACATCGAAAATTCAGTAAAAAAACTACTACTATAGTTACGTTTACGAAACTTCACTGTCACACTAGACATACAGTTAATTTATACATGACACTATTATTGACTAATTCAGTTGTTTTTATTTTGTAAGTGGCAACATTTTTTTATGATTTACCTAACAAAATCCATCGTTACCAAATGTCAAGACTGTTGGCCCACCTACAGATTTTTATTTATTTTCAGCCAAGTATTGGAGATATTGTCTGCCATCCGGAATGAAAACATCGACGAGCTCGCCTCTGCTATTTATGATAATACCAATAAATTATTCTTTAGCTCTAAGCAATAAAATTTATATTTGTTCCAAGCTATCGTCTTTTATTTTTGTACAACATTATTCCTATGGTCTTAGGTTACCTTCCTAGTAAAGATAAATCGTCAGTTAAAACTGATTAAAAGCATCATCCCTGCCGCTCGCACAATCCTATATTTTCAAAAATGTATTAATTACCTTGAAGGCGCGTTTTTTTTTTTTTTTTTTTTATAGACGGTGAATCAATAAATCATCAATGATACGCCCCCTGCCTGAAGGGCCAACGCGGGTGGGGGTCGCATGCCCGACTCATCCGTAAAGCTTCCTAGTGAAGCCCCAGGGCGCCTACGGACTAAAATCCTATAAACCGTCTCTATCTCACTGTTGGCCCTGTGTGCCTTTACAGCTAAGTCTGAGTCGTGGCTACGGAGTGAAGGCACTTGTTCGCCGCGTGATGGCGCGGGTTTTACCGCGGCCAGTTATATATGCACTGCCTCTCTTCAGTGCGCAAGCGCCGGAATTGGGCTAGTGAGCGGGATGGGTAATATACAAAGGAAGCGGCGAGAAAGAGGCAGGACAAGGGTATAGGGGTAACTAATTAGGACATCGTTTATGCACCGACGAATCACAATAACGCCTAACCATCCAAAAATTGGTCGAATTATCGCGATGATACCTACCTACTTTTTAGTATTTTTACTCTTTCATCGACTTGTCGCTTTAAGGGCCATTTTTTTGAAAGTCGTTAGACTTGGCGTTTGTCTATGGTTTTCATACAAAATTCGTTAAAAAAAGCAAGCTTTTCTAAGTACAAATAATCACAGGTCGACGAAATTCTCCCTAAGAAAATTACCTAAGATGCTGGTTGGCATTATTTTTCTTAGAATTTCGCACTGATGGTTGTATTTCGTGTTTGACTTGTCGTTTTTGAGAGACGTTCGTTGCTCATACACTAAGCATACTTGGTAAAAAGCTTTCAAGTCAAACATAGCACCTGGGATTGCAATTTCGTAGTTTTTGTAATCACACGGGATTAATCAAGTGCACTCTTAATATACTGCTTTCGTGGTGAGCCCGTGAACTTTGACCTAAAGGTACCGGGTTCGATTCCTGGTAGGGATACGATATTATTTTATTTAACTTAATTAAAATTAGGTTTGTGATATTTCTCGAGTTTGGTACGCTAGAATCATCTACGACCTTGCCACTTGGCCTATAGTAAAGTTGGCTAAATGTGAATCTGATTCTTTATAAGCGTGGTTTCTGACCACCCTGAAAGGGATACGGTCGTGACTACTTTACTTTTTTTATATATATAATTTGAGAATTCTCCCTCGGGACTAAGGGATCCGGACATCAAGCCCTAGTTGTATTGGATTAAGGTTTAAGGAGACGGGAACAATAAAAACAAAATGGTTCACTAACAATATTTTATTGTGACTTACATTCCACACACGACAACATTCAGTATCAAATATAACTCTCATACTTATTACATAAAATATTTAAACCGCGGTTTCAATATCTTGCCACACTAAGCAATGGTGTACGTACAAGGTATTAAAACCGCGGTTTATATGCAAAGTTATGTCAAGAATGGAACCAACCTGCAGTTTACACAAAATTCATTTGAAAAGCACAAGAAATAATAATTAAATAAATAAATATGCAAAATTATCTAAATTTTTAAAACTAGATTATTGAGAAGGATTTATTCGACAAATTATTAAGCATTAAAACTTAATTTCTCAGCCTTTTAGTAATAAAATATTAAAAAAGAAAAAAAAATTAAAGGACCATGGGAGTTTTTGTACGAGGGCATACCAAATGTGGGGTAGACCCAAAAAGTGTCGTAATGCCGAGAGTGACTCTTTTCGCCATATTAGGAAGTCTAGTAAGGATGCATGGACACAAAATCTTTGCCTCGACCGGTTTAACGAAACAAGTGAATTGTATTTTCCCAGGTTTCTTATATTTTACGAAATAGGCTTCGGACAAAACCCTCTGGCAACTACAGGACCCAGCTTATAAAGTCACAAGCCTGAGACACCACCTACCACACGACATGGATTCGTCGTTTACTAAAAAAATTGTCTACGTTCAAAAATAAGAAAACACGATTATATTATAATATATTTAGAATTTCATAATCAATAAAAATATTTAAATATTATAATGGTTTAACGTGTTTGCATACCTCTTTCTCGCACAATGCAACATATTTAACCATTATTCAAGTTGAGGAAATAAAATTACGGTAGAGATATACTGGGTGACTAACAGCCAGTTTTTCGAATTTATTTATTACTTAAATAAACATTATCAGGTTTTGCAAGAAATGCGTTCATTTCATTTCATTTCTATGCCCTTAAATATTATTTAAAGATTATTATTATAATGTATATTATTTTTAAATGCATCCACTGTCTATATCTATATATTATTGTTCACTATCCCAAAGGTTAGCTGGTAGAAAATGTCACTAGACATTAAGTTCGCCTATGTACATTTAAATGTATTTTTGTTTATTGTGCATACATACATACATACATATCCTCACGCCAGATCCCTTGCGGGGTAGGCAGGGACAATTGAGCGCCATTTGACACGATCACGACATACCTCTTTCGCTTCGTCGACATTCATTAACCTCTTCATACATGCCCTTTGGTTACGAAGACTTTTTAATGCACCTTCAGTCAGTGTTTTATTTATTTGATCGTGATATGTGAGTCTCGGTCTGCCAGGGCCTCTTTTACCCACAACTTTCGCATTATATATCTGGTTCGTCAATCTTTCATCGCTCATCCTTTCAACATGCCCGAACCATCGTAGCATGCTTTTCCTTATTTTTGTCCCTATGCTTTCCTTCATATCAACCCTTTTCCGTGCAATAAGGAATTTATTTATCTATCTATCTAAATATGTTGCATTGTGCGAGTGGGAGGTATGCAAAAGCGTTTAATCCTAATTAAATCTAAAATAGTATGATTAATCTATATAATTGTGTCAAAAAAACTTCCTAAATGAAATTTATGATTTTGACATAGTTTTATGGTTCGCAAAGTTTTTACTAGATGGAGGCATGTCATCAAATATGCATATCGTAATCAAAATAGTTTTGGATATAAACTAGCTATTAAAAAAAAAATAGTACCATGACTTTTTATAACGGACTAAAAAGTATAACATTTTCTGAATGATAAAACCACATACAGTTTCCGTTTTCCTTTCGGGGTGGTCGAAAACCACGTCTATAAAGAAGTGGATTCAAATTTAGCCAACTTTACAAGCCAATCATGACAAGTGGCAAGCTCGTCGATGTCTCCAGCGTACCAAACTCGAGAAATAGCCCAAAAAAATAAATATTGATAGATTTAGATGCTAGACCACAGAGACAGTTAGCAACTGGAATCGGACACTCATGACAGACATCAGTCTCTAACACTATGCCGGCTTAACTGGGCAATTCGAAAACGTGTGGATACACTTCACAGGGTTTATTGGCACAAACAAGACTGGGCAGATTACCAGTCCGCCTACCACCTATTTGTTGTTCTCGTTGAAAGTATGTGCCATTTGAAGTGCCGACTTATAGGCAAGGCCTATTATAAGATAAATGATGTTATTAGTGACAAAAATGCCTGGTAGATTATTAATATATTTTGGACACCTTTTACTGTTGGTGTATGTTTATATTTAGGTCAATTCAATTGTATTGTAATAAATTTAATATAATTTATTTAAATAATTATAACAATGTAATGTGACAATACAAAAGAGCCCGAGAAGGCCAAATTGTAATAAATGATTTGACTTTGAATTGATGTCAAATGCCAATTATGATTTTCAAAGATCACTAATATTGTAAGCTTGCCATGGTGATATTTATATAAAAATCAGACCGCTTGAAACAAGACAAGCAGTTTAGTCCGTTATAAAAACATTGTATATAATATTATTATATATTTTGACCCAAAGTGTTGTAGTTAAACCAGAGCGATGCCCAATCATAAATTTATAGTTTTGAATAATTAAATGCTTTTAATAAAAGGAATGTAATATCAACAGTGAGATAATATTTACAAATTGTCATGAAAAAGTATTGTCTTAGAATAATAACACCTAGATACGGATTGCTTACAGACCAACCCGTATCAGTCTCAAAAAAAAAATTACAACTTTTGGGATTTAAATTTTATAACGTTTTTTGTGCAATTAATAAGTGTTATATAGTTTCGGATATATTTAAAAAAAACTAATATATTATTTTTTACGTAATAACAATCTAATATCGTCGCTGCGCCAACATTTTTTTTTAATGCATTTGATATTTCTGTGTGTTTGTTTCTAGCTCGAATAACACAAAAAGCTAATGTATTAGTATTTTGTTTATACGAGTATATATATATATATATGTATATACTTAGTGTGGTTATATGTATGCGGTTAGTAATTAAATAATATTTTTATTTTCATATTATAATGAAACAAATTCACATTTAGCCAACTTTACTATAGGCCAATCATGACAAGTGGCAAGCTCGTCGATGTCTCCAGCGTACCAAACTCGAGACATGTCACAAATAATTTAAATATAAATTGAATTTACTTATTTGAATTCATAAATATTATTGTGTCTCGACCAGGAATTGAACCCGGTCTAAATCCACGGACTTAACCACTAGGCCAAAGAGGCAGAGTTGACTATCATAAAATGTCTTATAGCATTAAAGCCCGCATTTATCTTCGTACAATAAAGTCTTAAATAAAATAAATAATTAATAAAGAGGACTTTATTCATACTTATATAATAAATTAAATTATATTTACGGCAAAAGACAAAAACTATAAATATGCACATAAGGAAGTTGGCCGTTGCAGCGACGCCGACGGTATATATTATGCCTCAAATATGAAAGGTTTTTTTGTATAAAACTATCATTCTATGGGTTATTATTCTAAAACAAAAATATTTAATAAATTATATAGATTTTATGTTCTCTAACGTTTTGCGCGCCATTTTGAATTTATTTTCCTAAATAAAAGAAAAAAAAAATTTGGAATAAACTTCTGACAATATTAGTTTCATTATGATATGGTTATAACATTATAATCATATATTTACACGATTTATTATAAAAATAATTTAGACGAAAGACATATAAATAACAATTTTCAAGATTCATCAATAATTTTAAATAATTGTTAAAGAATGGAGAAAGATACTTACCTGCCAGTTTTGTGCTACTATCCAGCAATAGTGACATATCACGATATTATAACGTTTTTATTGTTTAATGGTATATACTACGTGTAATTGATTAAAGAGCAAATATTTAAATATCATAATCTAGAAAAAAAATAAAGAATTACGTATTTTTTATATTAGCTATTTAGTAATAAAATATCAAGTTACGGTGCAGAGAAGTTATCCTAAAAATATCGCCACTCATACTCAGCCTAATCAAGTAGGTAGTGAGAGGTCGATGATCGCGCAAACGTTGACTTATGTCATTGTTTCTCTTTCTATCGGCTGTGAACGAGATCAATATATCAATACCTAATTGTTTTTAGGATAATGATTTTTATCTTTTTTATTTCAAAAAGGGATTCCACCAATGACACCTGAAGTCTAAAAAAAATTACTCTTTTGACAATAACACGTGGTATATGTCTGCATGTTTAAAAGGTTATTAATTGATCGTTGTGGTGCCGTTCTGTATATGTTTTATTTTGTAAATTTGATATAGCTGAATTTTCCTTGCAGATTCCTTTCTCAGTCAGATTAAACATTAACAGGTCACTGGAATCTGCTAAGCTGCTGGTCTTCTGCTAACAGCTTACTTATTGGACCACTTTGCTGCTTACTCTTCCACTAGCAGGAGTAGAATCATTCAAAAGAATTTACGTTTATATGAATATTTTTTATTTTTTTCCTATTTTTTCTCTCTGTTACATTATATAACTGTGTGCATCCTACAATTGTTTGTATCTCTCGATTAATTTTATGCCAAAGAGAAAAAAATATATGTATAGTATTTGGTCAAACATACATACCAATTATTTTTCCCTTTATATGTCACTTTTGTTATAGAAGGCTGACATTTAAAGTAACCAAAAATGACAAGTAAATGTTTTTTTAGACCAAATTATTACAAATAATAAAAAATCGTTGCACAATTCTAGCGGATAAGGACCATATCTTTTTTGATTAAAATTATTTTAAAAGCAATAATATAAAACAGACACAACTCGAAATAATACTTTTTATAGTAGCATCAAATAATAGGCCAAAAACTACACGTACATTGTTACATTAAATTTAGCCAGAAAACTTATATTATACTATATAAACTTATATTATTGCATACTATACAATGTGTTACAAAAAATATAATTAATTATCTAAGCCAACATAGTCATAGACAACTTATGCGCGTAATCATCGTCTATGATCACCAAAAATCGGTGAGTGGTTAATTTTTCGGTCACGCATCAAAGTGGACCTTAAGATCAGTTTTTACATTCCCCTCATTCCGAATTGCGCTCAGAGCGCTTAGAACGAATATGACACTGACCGTCGTTCCGAATCAAATATCGCGATTTGGATGCTCAGAGTGTGATATCAATCATAAAATGTTAGTTTTTTTAAAATGTATGGAAGATAAATTGCGGATTCCACATCTTTGAGTATGAATACTAACAAATATACATATCTCGGTTTATTCATCTTTATATGTGTAAAGTTTATTTTGATCTTTTAAAATAACTTGCCGTGTTACAGACATTTTTTTTTCCACTTCCTACTTTAATATTAATTATAGATTTGTTTTAGAAGTAACATACAAACAGTATAAACGAATTAAATATTCAATAATTTAAAAGAAAACCTAATATTAAATAAACTTGAAAATGGCGCGCGACATAATGACAAAAAACTGACAGCGCTCAGAGCGATCTACCTCGATATCGTGAGCAGTCTAAGCGCGGGAAATGATGTCGTTTGTGACGTCACATAGCTTTGGCAAAACAGTTTAAGCGCGTATCGGAACACCTTTAAGCGTACTTAGGTTACTATTATCGCGTATCGGAACGATAGGATTATCTTTTGACATGTTTAACGTATGTCATTGGCTCAAATAATCAATAAAACCATGTGTCTTTTCAATACAAATTAGTTAGTTAGTACAATGGGGTGTATCACTAACTTTTTATCACGACAGATGGCGCATGATGATACCTTATATAACTGTCAGTTGCATAGAAATGTTGTATTTTTATTACGAAATTTATTATTTTCTGGATATTATGCAGAAGTGAGCAGCTTTGAGGTGTACAAATTGAGATTTCTAAGCGAAAGCAAAGTTATAGTGGTCTCAAAATGGCCGTTCTATTAATACAAGCTTTTTTTTATTTAAAAGACGGTGTTTGCTTACTTAATTCGTCTTTTAAGGTAGGTAACGTTAAGTTTTTATTTTTCTGTTATAAAAATAAAAAAAACTACAAATAAATTTAAAAAAGGATCCGTCATAGGTGTAAACAAGGTACCATTGCCGCTAGCGACATCTACAAAAAGCTTTGCCTGATACACCCCATTGGAAAATATATATATATTGATAAGACCTACTAAGTCTTGGTCTTTGTCTTGCTTTGGACAACAATAGTATTAACAAGTATATTGTACAGATATTTCGACATGTATTTAATAGATGAAGCTACTATAAAAAAAAAAAAGAACTAAACACGCGTTCAGTTAATTTGGTCATTTTAAACATAAAATTACAAATATTTTGGTCTATATTTGAAAAAGTGATCTACGATTTTATATTAAAAGATGTAGGTATTTGCAATATTGTATATAATGTTATAAGGTTGATTTTCCTTTAAAATTTTACATAAATATTTTATTTTATAATAGCACGACATGTGACCTTGAACTGATGGCCAAGAACCATGAATGTTAGCAACACTCATGACTGACATAAGTCCCTAACACTATGCCGGCTTGAATGGGGATGACGGCAATTCCAAAACGTGTAGATACACTTTACTGGGTTTATCCGCACGGACATCAGTCCGCAATAATACGTGATTTGTTCTCGTTGAAAGTATGTGGCATTTGCAATGATGTCAAATGCCAATTTTTACTTTGAAGGAGAACTAATATTGTAAGCTTGCCATGATGATATTTATATAAAAATATAAACAATATATATACCTATTATTCAACCTTAACAATATAATTTCAAATGAAGGAAAACTGAGACCACTTGGTACACGTAGAGGTGAAAATGACAGTTTTTAAATTAATATTTTTAAACTAAATTTAAAACGCAATTTATAACTAGTTTTTATAATTTTAACGGGTCTTTACGCGATTTACGTTAGACATATTACTCCCGACGTTTCAGCCAAGTTGCATTGGCTGTGGTCACGGGTCGACTGGAGCTATGCGGTGTAGTCTCGTACATACTGGGCGGTAAATGTAAACCTACCCACATTTGAAAAGTTTTTAAATATCATGACTCTTATAATATCCTTGGCAACACCATTTATCCTGGCGTCGAAACCTATTGATTACTGGATTCCATGATGAAGATAGCTTATAACCCCCCTCTCAATTGAATTTTTTGTGTTTTTTTTATTTCTCTAACACCTTCTAAGACGTTTTCCTAACGGTTACTACATTCAACGATTCCTTTCTAACTATCAAAAGAAAATTAAATATTTTATATATAAAGTTTAGTTAAAGTTGTTTTCTCAATAAAACTCAGTGTCAAACATTAGTGGTCATGCACCCACAATCCCTGCTCACTTCTCCCAAAGGTTAGCTGTTAGATAATGTTTTTAGACATTAAGCTCGCCTATGTACTGTAAAAGTATAGTATCATCACGACCGTTTCCCTTTCGGGGTGGTCAGAAACCACGGTTATAAATAAGCGGATTCACATTTAGCCAACTTTACTATCTATCTAATGTACCATCTCACGGCTGACCTTCAAAATAAAATCGTCGGCTCGGCTCTATTTTTAACATTAATCGTAACTATAACATAATCTTCATTATCGTTTAACAGCTGAAAGGAAATGTTGAGTGCAAGAGCTGTTGAGGAAACGCCTTACGGGTGTATATATGTATGTGGTCAAAGCTCTTGTGTTCCCTATTTTCCTGTATGCTGCAGAGACGTGGACCCTGCGCGAAACATGTGACCTGATGGTAAGTGGCGCAATAGGTCCATGAATGTTAGCAACTAGAATCAGACACTCATGACTGATATCAATCCCTAACACTATGCCGGCTTTACTGGGCATGACGGCAATTCGAGCATGATTACCACCATCAGTCCGCCTTCCACCTTAATAAAACGAATTGATGCTCTAGATGCGGAGAGTGTTAGGCATATCTTGAACCAACAAATCCATCCCGGAGGAACTGGGAATAAGACAGCCACTTTCCTTAATAGTACAAATACGCATTCTTACTTTCTTTGGACATCTCCGATGAGACCGACTAGGTTAAAGCAGAAATGGATCACCCCCTACACGAGTACGCCAGGAAGGCTGCAGTTCGAGAGGAGTGACGATCACGACCACTCTGCCAAGAGTGTAGCGACTAAGAAGAATGTCTCTAAGGTAAATCGCTTAAAGACCCATTAAAATTATAAAAAGTTTTAAATTATTGTCTGTACGGATTATGTAACAATGTATTAAAATGACCAAGTTACCCCAACGTGGGATGTTACAGTTTTGTATGATTACAGCGTCATGTTCAGGGTATTTTGGAGTAAAGTTGTACCTGTTGTCGGAGCCAGTTCAAATATTCGGTCACATGTGTTCTGGTTGTGTTAAAGGCCAACTGCGTCTTGTCTTGAATGTTCTCCGGAGATAATTGACCGCTGTAATTGAAGAAATTTTAGATTAATCTATTGTTACAACACAGACTGACACCCGTATTCTTAGACTGGAAAATTCTCATGGATACATTTGAACACCATTATAGGATCCCAGATGTACTAGCTGTATCAGCCTATAGGCCAGACATAGTGTTTTCTCGGAACTTGAAAAAAGTTATCCTTATTGAACTTACCGTTCCGTGGGAATCAAATATTCCAAAAGACCACAACATGAAGTCGAATAAATATTATGATCTCACACAAGAAATGATCAGGAACGGGATCAAGACTCAGCTTTACGCAGTGGAAGTTGATGTGAGAGGAGTTCCAGCAAATTCTTTGCATCACTTACTGAAAGAATTGGGCCTAAGCAGGTCTGCGGGAGATACATTTATGGAATGAGCTTCCAAGACGGCATTAACGGAATCATACAGTATTTGGTTGGGTAGGGAGAGAAGTAGAATGGTGGATGGTGAGCGTATTATCGCGCAATAAAAAAAAAAGGGAGGCCTCCTTTTCTTAAACCAGCCTATTGTCGGTCGCAAGCCCGAGACACCATTCTTCTCATCTCTTACCCACACAAGATGGACCCGGCACCCGCACAGTGAATCCATGGAATGCTTAGAAATTAGTAATAAGTACAATAATAACAATAATATTTCCAGACAGGTCACACAGCGCCATCAGTTTTCGTGGTAAGCTACGAGGCTTGTGTTACGGAAACTAGATGGTTGATAAACTACATATTATACTTTTTTTTGTAAATATATACATATTATACATATAAACACCCAGACCGAGACAAATTATACAATGTACAACTTGCCCCCGATGGGAATCGAACCCACGACCTCCCGAGTCTATCAATACGGTACAATATTATAATGGTAATTATATTAATATCTATGTACATCATTTTTTAATACTAACTTACATTTACAATAATATTAATGTCAAAGTTGGAAATTATAATTTTAAGAATTTGTTATTGCAAGCACTGAATAGTGGCACTTGTCTATCAGCATGTCAGTGAGTTGTTTTTTAAATTTATGATTTAGAAGTAATTCAATGTCATCATTTATTTTGTTATATATATTTAGGAGCCATACAAAACTTTTCTGCATGTGTGTTGTTTTGGCTATCGGTATTATTAACTTATTTTGGTAACGCAGTGTGCGATTGCGATTTTGGGCGTTGTTTGAGAACAGTTCTTTATTATTTCTTATAAAATTAGCTAGTTCCAGAATATAGAGACATGAAACGGTGAGTATTCGTAAGCATTTAAAATGAGGTCTACAGGTTTTGGTCGACTTACTTTTTGTTTGACAGCTGGAAGGAAGTTGTTGTTGAGTGGAGATGGTTGAGGAAACATTCAGAATACGGGTGTGAGTTTTACAGTTCTATTTCTAAAGCGTAGTTACGTGTCAAGACGTTTTCTCCGTTTGACAGCTGGAAGGAATAATTGAGTGGCAAAGCTGTTGATGACACATCAGAATATGTAACCAAATTAGGCAGTCAGAATTTTGTTGGGTTATTAATTTTGTCAGAAGAGGTGAATCTGGAGTCCCATGTGTTTTAATTGACATATACTACTCGTACATACATATATATATATATATATATATATAGTATAGAGGTGGTGGCACAATTGTAAGTAAAAAGTGTAAGTAATTTTTGGCCTGAGTTGTATAAAAAAAAAATTGAATCTCATAAATAGGTCACTTACACAAAAACTTTTTCCTTCAATAACTGCGAGGTGTAGGTGAAACAGTCGCCTCCTATTTTCCTCGCTGCCTTCCATCCCTCAGCAGAATACGAAACCACGTTATCTATTAAACCTGGTGCATATTCATCAACCTATAAAAAAAAAAATGGCCTTAACTTAAAAACAAAAAAAAGTTTGATTAATGGAGTCTGCCCACTACACCATGACCGTAATAGGAACGTGTCAGGCAAAAAAATATTCTTTGTATAGAAAAGCAGGACACTACGTCCACTAGACCGTTCCGTCACCGACCCGTACCGTCGCGTGCCATGCACGAAGCGTTAATAATTAATAACGTCCAATATTCTCCTTCAGTTTTTCGTTCTTTTAGAGTATCGTGAATCCAGTAGCGTCGAGTGGTTTTTTGGTTCTCTTCTTCTTCCTCATCCAATATTATGGCCATCATTGCCAGTTGTCTAACAGTTAATCTTTTAATAGCCATACCTATTTTATTATTTTAAAACTTGATAGCAATCCCCAGACGTCCAGGCATTACCGATACACATGCGAGAATGAAACGGCTTCCTATCAATTATACGTCATACAAATTACGGATGGGCAACATACGGGTTGCATACGGACACCATACCGGCATCATACGGGCATTAAACGCCGTCGATTCGTTTCAGTTGTCAAAGCAAGCCGTATCGTATTGCCTTCCGTGCTTGATACGTTCATAGCACGGTCATGGTACGATACGGTGTAGTGGGCACTCCTTTACGCTTAACTACACCATTGATATAATCTATATATATATAAATAAATGTCTGTGTGTATGTATGTTCCCTATGCAATTCAAAACTACTTGACCGATCGGGATGAAACCTTTGGGAATATTTTGTGTGAACATCGGCGAAGGTTTCTGACATAGTACTTGTTGTGGCTTGGTATCATCCTCTCCTTTTGATTCCTTCCACAACCATAATACATAATCAAACTCACTATTTAAATAAACGCGGGAACGTAAGCTACAACGGTAAATTCATATGGTGTATGCTTACGCCCTCTGGTAATAACGGGTGGAGTTAGAAGAGAGTTCGGTTTCGTCGCCCGTGCAAGTGACACCGTTATAATCAAATATTAAAACATTTAACTAAATACTTCTAATAAGCAATTTAAAGGACAATATGAACATTGAGCCGTGGTTTGGTGTAAGAATCGATCTGGTGATAAGTTATTGTGCCGTGAAATCGTGACCTGGACTGCTGCCACGCGGTGTGAGTATCCTGTCTTTCCTATACTTTGTCCTGGTGTTTTCTTCCAGCTGAATTTAGCAGGTTTAAGTATCCCCTAGCTTGGATTCTGGCCCTGGAGAAGTATATAAGCGACACAAAACTATAAGTAACTACAATTCATAAACTATTTCTAAATTTCTCCCACGAACACACAACAGTACTACTGTTGTCCGATAGGTGGCGCGCATCAGCGCTGATTTGTATATTTAGCTAGTTTTATATATTTTATTACATAGCAACTTTGACAGTGGACCCATTAAAAACCGAGACCGATTCCCAACAATGAGTCCCGGCTGTTAAAGTATTGACTACTGACCCATCACCCATTACCGGTTTGACATCGACTTATGGGACACCCTGAAGAACTAAATTTCCAAAAAAAAACTAGTCATAATTACCTTAGCCTGAACAATAGGAGCTTTTTCCTCAACATATTCCTTGACGTTTCCATACAAATTGACAGCATTGTTGGCACTGATCACAGCCAAGTCTCTGACGAGTTCTAGGTAAGGCTTGGAGACGTTGGCAGCGTGGTTATAGTATATGGGTGCGTTGGATTCCAGCCAAATGTAACCACGGGCCGATGTAGATAGAGATTTTTGCCAAACATGCTGAGTTTGTTCTAAGATTCCCAAATCGTTCAGTAAACGGCCTGTCGTACTTTCTGTGAATAGAAGAAGAGTAGAGTATTAGCAATTTATAGATTCACCGTGCGGTTGTTTGGTCCTACTGTTGGGAAACTAGCTGAATCCTATCCATTTCTCACTTATCCAATCCAACCCAAACCACAATAATACGGCAACGCCATCTAACGGTGTCGCCCGGAACTAAAAATTGACAGATCATAAATTATGAAGTATTAGATGCGCACTCTCTATGCCTAGGTCTAGCGGTTAAGTCCGTGGATTTAGACTCGAAAGTACCGGGTTCGATTCCTGGTCGGGACACAAATATATTTATTAATGTGAATAAATATTAATAATTAAATTAATATTTAATTTATTTGTGATATTTCTAGAGATTGGTACGCTGGAGACATCGATGAGCTTGCCACTTGTCATGATTGGCCTATAGTAAAGTTAGCTAAATGTGAATCCGCTTATTTATAAGCATGGTTTCTGACCACCCCGAAAGGAAAACAGTTGTGATGATACTTTTTACTCGTCACGCTGGCCAGACGGCTTGGTTCACTCTCTATTAATCAATTTAAATTAGTTTAAACAAGAAATTAGTGTCATAGCTGTTATAATTCAGTACTCCGCGAATCCCTAAATAAATGAAGGTGAATAAATATTATGATCTCACAGAAGAAATGAACAGGAACGGGTTCAAGACCAAGAGTTCCAGCAAAATCTTTGCATCACTTACTGAAAGAATTGGGTCTAAGCAGGTCTGCAGGAGATGCATTTATGGAAAGAGCTTTCAAGACAGCATTAATGGAATCATAAAGCATTTGGTTGGGTAGGGAGAGGAGTAGAATGGTGAAGGTGGAGGCCTCCTTTTCAAACCAGCCTATTGTCGATTGCAAGCCCGAGACACCATTCTTCTCATCTCTTACCCACACACGATAGAATGCTTAAAAATGTGTCTTCGTCTTCTCACCACCAATCCAACGTACCAACTTGTGGAAACTTTTAAAAAATTGCCTTTAAATATGGCATAAGACCTGACACATGGAAATCTCTCATTTCCATCCTAAATTCTCCAGTAATATGTTCTGGAATCGGCCCATTATCAGTAGTGGAGGTCTAGGACTTGTATCTTCCAGAGGCTCTGACAATGTTTTTTAATACTTACTGGGGAAATTTCCTCCAGCCCGTGACACATCGAAGGCAATAAGTCCACCAATGCTGATGAGTAGGAAGAAGCTGGCCAATATCCAGGGGAACCTTCTAGTCTTGGTCGCCATTTTGCTAATTATATCCTGGTAATAAAACAAAAATACATTATAACCAGAGACATTCAATATATAATAGTCATATATAGTCAATCCTCACATACTGCATTATTGCCTGGGGGGGTGCCTCTACAACTGTATTTATGGGGAACTAGAGAGGGCTCAGAGGTCTATTCTCAAAGTTATGTACATGAGGCTGCTCAGGCATCCTACTTCGGCTCTCTACGACGACGCCCAAGTACTAAGTGTTAGAAGGTTGTTTATCCTGAGGATGACAATTTTTATATATGTAAAAACTATTGGATCGAACCAATTGCAAATCATGCTACAGAAGCGCGTTCCTGCTGTGCCTTATATTCCAGCTAAAACAGAATTTGGTAAACGTTCTGGTTTCTTTCTCGGTCCTTTCCTCTACAACAAGCTTTTTGGTATGTGTAGTCTCAAGGACGCCAGTGTCGGCGAAGCTAGGTCCATCTCTCGGGACTGTTGCTGACATGGGACTATCAAGATACAGAACAATTTTTAAGAACCATCCGTTGATTTAAAGAACACAACAATTTGTTTATATTTCTTATGCTTTTTTACTTAGATTTTAATTTTTTTTTGTATTTTCCTTTTTGTAAACTATTATTGGTAATTCGACTGCATGGTCCCATAGTTGGTCAGGCATGAAAGTGCCTTGTGTGGGTCCACTACTGATCAGATTGATAATTTGTTTGGAATAAGTGTAGATTGTATTTTGTAGGTATATTGGTAATTAAACATATTATTATTATATATTATTAATAAGACAGGGAAGAAGCCAAGCGGTATAAGAATCAAAACTAGGCTGATCGTCTCGGAATGAATATGTGTATGGCAATACATTGCAGGTTATGGTCGTGTTCGAAGTGCACTTTCTTTGTGCAAACTGATTACATTACAACCAAACTAGCTCTATCTATATTTATTTTTAAAGGGTTCTGCTATTAGACGTCATGCAGCCATAAACAGACCGACGGATGGCGTAGGATCGTCCTCGTAGGAGTCTAAATCCACATACTCAATGAAAGATTTTTGAAAAATAATTTATTTAACCTTTAACGTCACGGGCGGGGTCTACGCAGACCCCACGCGCTGTTATTTTACGGTATTTTTTTAATTTAACAAGTTACGATCGCGCGTTTTCGGCTAATCACAGTGCGACGCGAGGCCTTTCGGCGAGCGGAAGTTCGTCGCTCTTCTGCTAAGGTAAGTTAAATTTTTGCTTACGTGGGGATACCTGTGGACCCCACCCGTGATTTAACGTAGTTACTTTTCTCAATTTGGTTATGTTTTCATTTGTTTCTTTTTCACAATTGGTGTTGTATAAATAGAAAAATGAGTCGCCGATTAACTGAAGATTAAATTGCTCAAATTATGAATGATTTTAGTGACTCTGAAAGCGACGACACTGGAGACACGCCTCAAGAGAACATTTTGGAAGAGTAGGTGATATAAGTGACTGTGAATCAATACATAGCGAACATAATTTAGCGTCTGAAATAGAGGAAAGCGATGACTTCCGCTCTTTCTTAGAATAAAATGTCACCAGTAGAAACTTGGGAACTATTGCTTACCGATGACATAATCCAACTTATAAGACCAAAGATATAAGAGCAATAATGTGCAAGTTGATCGACAAAGAGCAGCCTTTGCCGAGTTCAGATGATGCTGGTCCCAGTGCCCCAAAAATGAAGAGAAGATGCTATTATTGTCCCAGATCCAAAGATAAAAAAGTACTATTTTCTGTAAGTGTTGCAAGAAAACTATTTGCGAGCCTCATTCAGTAGCAATTACTTATTGTGTACCATGCCTACTCAAAGAATAATTTTTAATGTTAGTTTAGGGTAGTGCATTTCGAGAATTGTGGTTTTTTTTTCTATAATGTTTATTGTTAATTTTTTTTATAATTACTTGCTTTTGGTTCTTATTTTATTAGAAAAAAATAGTAATTTAGTCAGAAGTTGACTCTTTTGTTAAATTTTAGTATATTAAACATGTGCCTTAAAAATTCTATGTATGAGATTGTTAATTTGATAAAAATGTTCCTTATTGTCTAAAGATTGATTGTTTTATGATTAATAGATACTTTTCATAAAGAGTATAATGTCTTTTCTTATAATCTAAAACGGATTTTAAAAATTATTAAATAATTCTTAATATATTTGTCAATTTATATTGGGGGTACATCTGGACCCCACGCGTGACGGAATGTTATCCTAAACAACGCGTGTACTTAAAGGTTAATCATTTTAGCTAAGCTGCGGACTTGTCTATTTGGTGTCTAAATATTAGACATATTGTATATACATTTTTATATGGCATTCTTAATAATCCCAAAACGCCCCCTTATCTTAGTGATCGTTTCGAGTACCTGTGTGACTCGCACTCCCGCTCCCTTCGCTCTACTCACAACTACTTACACTCCTTTTCACTCTTCCAGCAGATATTCAGATTCTCTTACTGTTTCTGCAGGTCGCCAATGGAACAGGCTACCTTTGTCAATTAGACAGGCACCGTCTTTAAATATATTCAAACATTTATTAATTACATACTTTCACAAAAAACAAAATGACACCTAATTTCCACATCTTGACATAGATAATTATCATATTAGTATTTATTATATCCCTTGACATATTTATATATGATATGTTATTTATACTTACTACGACAAATTTATGATTGATTTAAACTATTATTATTATTCTTATTTCTTACTCTGCACCCATTATAATAATTTCTCACTCTCCCAAAGGTAGTGATTCAGCTGGTAGAGAATACCATACGGTATTATGCTCGCATATGTGCATTATTTTATATTTTGTGTGCAATAAAGAATTATATTATTATTATTATAATATATTTTTATATAATAATAATATAATTAACTCTGTAACTGTAAGTATTACTTTTAGTCATAGTTCTCATTATTTTTAATTTTTAAATACTGTTACTATTATTAATTAAATTTCTTAAACATATAATGTATCATAATTGAATGTAGCTTGACATGTTGTGGTCACCTGTTACTGGGGTACAAATTCACTAATGTTTTTTTTACTGTTTGCTTCTATTGATAGAATTGGATTCAATGTGTACTCTGTTGGTGATCCTAATTAAATAAATAAATAAAGTGAGTGAGTTGTACAAAATTAAGATGAATAAAATGGAAAGATCTCATAATGTAAAATGAGTTAGTTATGATAAAATAACATGTGTTACAATACAATGTGTGTTATCTAGAAATACACAATAAACAGACATAACTAAGCGATATTATGCCTATATTAAATCAACGAGATACCTATAAATTACTTTAATTTAGGGCACTTGATAATTAGTTTTAGAAAATAACTAGAGAAGTCTCATAGGCCCGCCATATTTAACATCAAAATCAATCATTTATTTATAAACTCCTAGTAAAATTATTTTGGGGTTGTAAAATAATTGTGTAATAAAAAATAAAAAAAACTATCGGTCAGTTGCAGAAAAGCTGATTATTTTTGACATGTTTAACGTATGCCTATGAGGCACGTCATTGGCTAAAATAACCAAACTGACAATCAATTAGCGTATTTCGAAATATTGAAGAGATATTGAGAGAGAGATGGGTAGACACAGTCCGGTGGGACTGGCGCCGGGGAAGGAGGTTCGATCCCATATACAGGACTGTGGCTCCGGTGTCAAAGTACTCAGTTCTCTATATTGCTTACATGTTATTTGTGTATTGTCCTTATGTGTAATAACCTAACGTGTTGTGTTGTTAAGTACCATACTAACCAAACCTTTTTTTGTTCACCTTTTCCAGTTAAAATTAACTATTAAAATAATTCTGTTTATTAATCTAACAAACGTGATGTTGGCACAAATGCCTTAGTGGCGATTGCCATTACTCTACATTAGTTTTTTTTATAAAAAGAAGAAAAAAGAGAGATGTTTCCTTGTACGGCCCATTTGTATGGCCCAATTGTTAATTTACCTACATTCTTCCGCGTACGACCCAGTTTGGGTCCACTTTTTCGTCTCAATAAGTACAGTCAACTAAATTACTTTTATATTTACTTCGTATAATTATTTTTTCTTTTATTTTATTTGGGTAACTTACAGCTAATACAATAAAGTAAAGAATACGTTAATATGACTACAAGCTAATTAGAAGTTACTACATAAAAACTAAAAAAGAAAAGATAGTCTATTTCGATTGTCACTAGCCACTTGTCCAGTTTGGTTTTAAATTTCAATTAGATATTTAAAAAAATATAGAAATTATTTTGCTCCTCAATGTCTAAACTGTGCCTTAGTAAATTAAACAACGTTACTGCTCTAGGTATGTAACTATTCTGCCTATAATTTCCATGAGCATGAGGTACACTTAGTAGGTCGAAAGCACGCAAGCAACGGACTGGTGTCCAAAGACTAATCATATTTAACAATTCTGGACAGTCTATTAAAATTAACCTTTAAAATACAATAGTAGACAATAGATAGACATAAAACTTGGGCCCACCTGATGGTAAGTGGCGCGCAAGGTCCATGAACGTTAGCAACTGAAGTCAGACACTCATAACTGCCATCAGTCCCTAACACTATGCCGGCTTGACTAGATGCATTTTCACACTTCGCTTGAAGGACTCCAAGTAATAGGAAAGTGGGAACACAGAGGCTGGAAGAGCATTCCACATCTTTATCGTACGACAGATGTATGAGTCCCCAAATTTATATGTACGCAAAGGGATGGTGACTACGGTATGTGGGTGCATATTCTGACCTGTGCGTGTGACTATCTTTACATTAGTGCTTAAAAGTAAATAATGCTTTGAAATTGTTTTAGCCTATTGTTTGATATACACGTGTTTTACCTAGAATGCTACCTGTATTCTATTAAGAATCTATTTAGTTTAAGGAAGGCAAAGCAAGCCGAATGACACAACGTGCGGATAGGGTCAACTAATCCAAAATTTCTGACAAGGGGGTTAACTTTATCTCGTGTACTGGTGTTTGTTCGCATTTGTATTACTAAACTTGGCTTGTATGCTGTTAAACTTCCTTCTACCTGATGAAAACTATCGTGTAAATTTTGCCATTGACTGTACTGTTTTGGGCCAATTAAAGGAATATTTTTTTAAGATCCCACTTTTTATCAAAATGGGTCATAGAAGGAATAACTTTCGGGCCGTACAAGTAATGAATTAATGTAAAAATGGGTCATATGAAGAATAGGTTTTGAGCTGTAAAAGGAATAACTAAAAGTGGCCCTTAGAAGTGGACCGTACAAGGAAACATCCTTATTTTAATCGTCCTTACTGCAACTAGCTGTAAATGTTGTAATTTGTTTTGTGTTGGTTAAAAATGAATGAATCGTCCACCATCAATGTCAAACACAGAAAACTGGTTTGGTCTCCTTTCACTTGCCAAATACTTTCTTTTTTTATATTGGTGATTTGTGCCAATAGCATTAACTAGGTGTATCCTTTTTGCTACCTTGTATTGAAAAGTTTGTATATTATACCTAACTCTCTACCTGTAAGGCATGCTCCGATGGTTCGGATATGTTAAAAGGATGAGTGAAGAGAGATTGACGAACCAGATATATATTGCGAAAGTCGTGGGTAAAAGACTATTACGATCAAATTAATAAAACAATAGCTGAAGGTGCATTAAAAGCCATCGAAACAAATGGGCATGTATGAAAAGGTTGATGAATGTCGAAGAAGGGAAAGAGGTATGTCGCAATCGTGTCAAGTGGTGCTCAATTGTCTCTGCCTACCCAGCAAGGGATTTGGCGTGAAGATATGTATGTATGTACTCTCTGCCTTTTCCATTCACGATCATCATCATCATAGCCAATACACAATAACGTAATAGTCCCAGATCTCCACTGTTGGAGATGGACCTCCAAAAAATTCTGGAGAATTTGGCCTACACTCGCCATGCTGGCCAGATAAGGTTTTGATGTCATTTTTAATGACAAATTAAAGGCTTTAAAAACAAACAAACATACATACAAACAAACAAAGATTCTTCGACATTTATAATATTAGTAAGTATGGATTAGAATATTAAATAGTAATTACAATTCTTATGAGGAAAATCACATTTTCCTGATGGATAAGGTTTATAATACTCGTTCAAGTTATAAAACAAAGCAAATAGTTTTTACTGTGTCGAGTCAATGAATCATTTTTGGTCAAGATCAATAATGTCAAGGTTTCTTAGAGACGTATGTATAGATATTTTTGAATGGGTATTTAACATTGGTACATGCCGGGGGTTACAATCGTGACCTTTTTTTGTTATTGAGCAATAAAAACAGGACCTAAATTCAGCATCATTTCAGTCATAAGCACAAGACACTTACGTGAAACCATGAATAAACCAACCTCTTCGTTCTTCTCATAACAACCAACTCAAAATCGAACCCCACACTTCCAGCAGATATTCAGGTTCATTTACCGTATCGTCTGCTCCTCGCCAGTGGAATAAACTTCCACTGACCATCAGACAAGCTCCTTCCATTTACATCTTTAAAAAACTACTTAATACCTTATATATAAGCAGAAAAATATATTTTAACTCCACAAATTTCTACTTCCTAATAATATATTATCTTCATTTATGTAGTTTATTGGTTAGAATTGCCACATATTTATACTGTTTCGCTCTCCCAAAGGTTAGCTGGTAGAAAAATCCGAAATGGCTTTAAGTTCGCCTTTGTACATACTTTTAAACAAAGTGCAATAAAGTATTTAATAATAATAATAAAAGCTGTAGTATTTATAAAATTTTGAATCACAATAGGTAGCAGCGTCCAGTACAAATAGATAACGAGAAAATAACAATGATGTGATAATGTAGTGACCTCGCTGAAGGTTAATTGACTGACTTTACAACTCTACATAGCATATACTCTTTTATTGCTATGTAAGTACTTACTTATAAAGGTTGTCTACAGAATATTCTTTGTTTTTAATATTAAAAAAAAATACATCAGTATTAGTTCTAATTTGGTTTATTTGATACTAAATAAAAGATCAGGTTTCATTTTATTTGTGAAAAACAACTCCATATTAACTAATATGTGTATATTTATTCCCGTGCAACACTAGAACCAAATGCCAAAATGTCAGCTGGCTGCTGTCATGCGGTAAAACTGTACTGATAATATTCTATAACTTTGAGGGCTGTCAATAACTAAATAGTTAATAAAAATCACAAAAATTTGATATGATTGCATCATTTTACACATTTTCATTCGTTTATACTGTTTCTATATTACTTCTTAAACAAATCTATAATTAATATTTAAGTAGGAAGTGAAAAAAAAATGTCTGTAACACGGCAAGTTATTAAATTATTTTATTTTATTAGGAAAACTTATGGTTACAGAATTTTAATGAGACATAAATATAAACACTTAAACCAATTAATAAATAAATAAATAAACCAACTTTATTACCAAAATAAGTTAATAATATTAAACTTATACATATAAAGATGAATAAACTGAGAGATGTATGTTTGTTATTATTCATACTCAAAGATGTGGAATCCGCAATTTATCTTCCATACATTTAAAAAAAAACTAACACTTTATAAATGAAAATGTGATTTAGACCGTTCCGAATTGATATCACACTCTGAGCATCCAAATCGCGATATTTGATTCGGAACAATGGTCAGTGTCATATTCGTTCTAAGCACGATTCAGAATGAGGGGTATGTATGATGTAGTTGATAAGTTGCGTGTCGGTGTTGAATGTGTTTTGAGTATCGACAGAGAAAACTTCCCATATTGGTTTCTATAAGTTATGGCAACCCTTGTTGTTTTAGGCATATCAGCAATGCTCTGCTATTTATTTACTATTAATAATAACAGTGCTTAAGTAAACATATCCACTTGAGTAAACAATTAATTACCGGCAGTAAATTAGAACATTGATAAAATCTCACATAGGTAGTCGAGAATATAACAAAAGTGGCTATTTTATATGCATTATTAATTTACACGTAATATTTCAAGGTTAGAATTTATTGATTTCTTGTACCCCTACTAAAATAGCTTTTGACCGTTATTCTCAGCTCAGAATACAGAAATGATATTTTTTTTTACCAAATTTAAGCACGAATCTTCTTTTATACACTGAAGAGTCAAAAAATCACCTCCCACGATCTGTGTCTCCCGAACATGACTCTTCTATTTTACAGTTACATACACGTACGAAACGTATTATTTGCGTTTAAAGAAGTGGTTTTTCTTGTTTCATTCATTTAAGAACGGATTTTTAATGGAAAGTTTTTCTTATTCTCACATTCTGCGTAACACATACAAATTACCTTCAATACGCCGCAACATAACTACCACACGCTTAAATTTAACATAAAACTGTATAATATTGACTAGTTTATATATTTACCTGATAAAAAAGTAACAATTAATTTATAAAACGATTTAATTCGTAGAAATAAAACAAAAAAACACTGGACGCGATGAAAATGTCGTCGAAGCACTAAATGACTGACGACAAAATTAAAAAGTGAAGGTGTCGGAAATAAACCAATCGTGCTATCTCATTCTCTCGGGTCAAGGTTTAAAGTCGACGTGAGCCGCGTGTCCAGATTTTGACGTAGCTTACAAACTTTTACATTTGGGCGGATTATAAGGGTCATGGGTTGCCATAAAAAAGTTATAAAAACTACCATTTAAATACCATGTTGGATTTTTGATTACCAAAACAAGTGCGTTCCATAATAAAAAAAATACATTCTGAAAGAAATAGTAATACTTTTGGTTATCAAAGTAATGGAACGTAATCTAAGGTACGGTACATCATCTAATTTGACGAATACATTCACATTAACCTTTTGATTTTAGGCCCTTCTCACATAGCATAAATTGTAATTATTTAAGGTCTGTGTTAAAGTGCTACTTCCTATATTTCCTTAGGAAAAATTGTTTGTATTTCTACCAATAGAATGACATTAGTCTAACGTAAGATCATACAAAGTCACTATATTATTTACATACCATTGTGGCAAGATTAAAATATTTTTTTGGATAATATCCTTTTTTTTATTTTTATATAATAGTCTACTGACCTGACATATTTGATTAGCCTTGGCGACCGTCTCATCCTTTTTCTTTCCCTTGAGCGCATCCCCGCATACTTCTTGATATTGAATTACAGTAAGTTTCAAGGATTTCAATTTCAGTCTTTTGGAAACATCGTCCCAATTTTTATCTAAAAAAAATACAATTTATATAATATCATCACAGCCCCTGGAACACCCACCGGATATGGGCATTCCAGAACATATTTCTGAAGAATTTGGCCTACACTCACCACACTGACCACTGGCGTCACATGTCGGTCTAAGGATTCCAAGATTATTTTATCATAATCGGTTCAGTATAATAGGCGTATAGGCGAGACAAACGTACATACAGACACACAAAGTTGTTTTACATTGTTTGCGCCGATTGTAGTTATTCGAACGATTTTGGATGGTATAGGCATTATGGTAATTCGTCGTTGCATAAACAGACGTCCCCGTTACCCTTGTCCCGTCTCTTTCTGCCGCTTCCTTTCTATATTACCCATCCCGCTCACGCTAGTCAAAGATTAAAAGAAGATAAACGTTAGCTATTATAACCCGAATCCGCTAAATTTGTGCAAATAACAAAATTCCAATATTGGTCCCGGTTTCACTAATAGCAACTTATGGAATCTTTAATAAATTGTCATTAAAAATTGACATCAGCGTCTGGCCAGCATGGCGAGTGCAGGCTAAATTCTCCAGATATATGATCTGGAAGGCCCATCTCCATAAGTTTCTAGGATGCTGTGTTCTAGGGGCTGTAATGATGATGGTAGGGTAATTAAATAGGTACACAGTTTTTATATAGCTCACATACTCCGCCATTTCTGGCACACAAATTTATACAGTAATTATGTTATACAAATCTATACAATGTAAATTAATTTATATAATAAATAAAATGTCAAGAATTTAGTTGGCATATGTTAATTTTTACTCTTAGATAATATAGAACTGCCTCCGTGGTCTAGCGGTTAAGTCCGTGGATTTAGGCTCTGAGATACCGGGTTCGGTCGGGACACAATTACAATTATTAATTGAAATAAATTATTATTTAATTTATTTGTGTTATTTTCTGTACGCTAAAGACATCATTCGACCACTTGTCATGATTGGCCTATAGTAAAGTTGGCTAAATGTTATTCCGCTTATCTATAAGTGTGGTTTCTGACATCCCGGGAAGGGAAACAGTCGTGATGATACTTAACTAAATAATATTAGTATAGGCAATACTCATGTCTCACTCTTTCGCAGTTGTTGCAGTAAATCTTCGGAACACTTTGCCTGTCAATATTCGGCAAGCATCCAACAGAATAATATTCAAAAGATTGGTATACTCACATTACTTAAACAGCTCCCTACAGCATGTATAAGTGGATATTGTATGTAGAATAGTTATGTATATATGTATGTATGTAAGTATTATTAGTATGTAGTATATATATTATTGATAAAAATAGTTATTATTTAATAATGATCAGTCTTAAATACGTCTTCGCACCTACTTCTCGATCTAAGTTATACTTTTTATTGTCCCAAATGTCTAGCGGCATTAAGCCCGCCCCTTGTACATAGTGCAATAAAGAAGACAAATTTCTAAGCATTCCATGGATTCACCGTGCGGGTGCCGGGTCCATCGTGTGTGGGTAAGAGATGAGAAGAATGGTGTCTCGGGCTTGCGACCGACAATTGGCTGGTTTAAGAAAAGGAGGCCTCCTTTTTTTTTCTATTGCGCGATAATACGCTCACCATCCACCATTCTACTTCTCTCCCTACCCAACCAAATACTGTATGATTCCGTTAATGCCGTCTTGGAAGCTAAATTTAAATAAATAAATACTCACGTATATATGAAATTAATGTAGCAGAGGGTTTCGTGCACCTAATAAAAAGTTGCCTCCACGAAGCATTGCAAGAGTCGTCCCGTTCTAAACAATCCACCAAACACTCAACTAGGATCCTATGGTAATTATCTAAATTATTGCTCTCAACGAATTGGTTCGGCATTTTCTTCATCAACTGATTGAAGGTCACTTGCAATTTATTGCCACTATTTTTAAAAAATATATCCTAAAAATATACCTTAAGGTTAATATAATTCATATGTTTTTAGATTATTAGGCTGTGTAGTAGTTTAGATTTGTAGGTAGGTTTTATTGTCTAAAGGATATTGTTAACAGATCTATACTGTATGTGCTGTATCATGCACTGGCTGACGCAACACTTAGTTATGGGCTTGCTTCTTATGGCTGTACTTTTCCTTCGTATTTAGACCAAATCAAACAGTTACAAATCATGAAGTTATTGGTGGATGCGAGGGTCAAGAGTGCCTGTAATAAGAGCTATGACACTGTTTGGTATTTGCAAGATACTTCCGGTGCATGATAAAGTGAACTTTTTAATAGCCCTGGAGCAATTTGAAGGTAGTGCCTACAAAAATGTTTATACTGGATGTGGATATGATACTAGATTCTCACAAAAGACAAGAAACAATGAGTACCGGTATAACAATTATTATAGTAAAAGAACTAGAAAGTTCTTAACTCCCATTATATTTAATAATATATGCCCATTGTTTCGGCCGACAAATCGGTCGAATGCATCTTGTATCTAGGTAGACACGCATGGTGACGGGACGGGGGGTTAGGGGGGCTCAATTCGCCACTCCGGCGCTTCTTCGTTCCAAACCAGAGAGAGTGAAAACTAACAGCGCCAGTTGCGGTCGCCTCGCAACAAAATCGCTCGCTCGCCCGCTCGCTACGTCGAGTGTTTAACAAGTGCTCAGTGAGGGTAAATCTGGGGTAAGTCACCAATCAGCCTACTCTAGAATACCAGGTGCATCGCTGCAGAACCCGCCTCGCCATACAAACGGCTAAAAACGCCGAATTATTTGTGGCGCCCACATTTGTTGGTACTTCGAGCCGATGGTTGCCATTTTTTTGGCAATTAGAACCAATTTTAATTAAAATCCCTATATTTTTCAAATTTTTCTGTAGTTTTGTATCGCCACTTTGTTCGCAATTTGTTAATTTTTGTTAAAACACATACATTTATTTTTATTAATTTCGTTGGATACGTTTATTTTGTTAGTTTTCATATCTCCATTTTTGTTATATTTTTTCGCTTACGATAATGTTGGGTACCTAAACCATCGCTAAACATTATTTAAACTTCGCATTGATACGTTTTATGCCTACGTGATAAAGGTCATATCCACTCGCTCGCCGCATCGCATTCCTTTACAACTACCCGCAGTTGCTAAGTGATCGCTTTCTATTGTTTTATTTTAACGTTTTATTCACTATATTTTATAGGACTTTTATACCTATAACTAATATTAATTTAATCAGTTCGTTTTTTAGGACAAATATTAGTTTTCGCAAAATATATTTTAAAAAAAAAAAACGCTTTTTTTTTGTAAAATTTCCGCTATCGTTCGGTTTTAGAACATTTTTAGTTTTTATTTATTCCGCTAAACTTAATTTACGCTAAACACCGCCTTTAATATTTTTTGTTCATTTTTTTTAGTTTTATTTGCTTTTTTTATTATACGCTTTTTGTCTTAATCTCACACATTTAATTTTGTTTTCGTTTATATTTACGCATATTATACTTAAAATCTACAAGTATAAATATTTACCTTTTTTTTATTAGTTTTTTTTTGTATCATTTATTTTTATTTTGTTTAATTTATCTTTTACTTTTACACAATGACTTCTAGTAAAAAGTACGAAGAATTCGTGGATCCAGTAGTAGAAAGAAATTTAAAGTTATTATACGCAAAAAGAGATGCTATTTTCAACCGCATGCAATCTATTTACAATAGTGCAAAACGGGTTTCTGATGATAGTATCGCTGAAGAATTGTTTTTATCTAGTATTGATTCGATTGATACTGTTCGCTCAGAGTTCATGGATATTTTAGACAGGGTCAATGAACTCGAGTTAACCGCTAAGCCTAATGCAACACCAAATTTTCAAAGTTGGGGTGCATTTGAAGATCTTTATTGTTATATAAAGCGCGTTAATAAATCTATATCGAGTAAAAATTCCCCTGCAGCTTGTCGGTCTACTTCTGAACGTAAAAAACATATTTTTGCAAAATTACCGAAGCTTGAATTGTTAGGATTTTCAGGAGATCCAATGCAGTGGCCTCTTTTTTATGAAAGTTTCAAAAATTCCATTCATTTAAATGAGGATCTCGAAGACAGCGAACGTATTCAATATTTAATGGGCAAGTTGTCTGGCCGTGCTTTGTCTGCGTGTGCAGGCATAGCACCGACGGCCGAGAACTATGAGTTGGTTTGGCAAACCTTAGTTAATAAATTTGAAGATAAACGTAGCTTAGCAAATGCTTATTTTGAACAAATTTTAGAATTTAAGTCGCTTACAACCGCATCATGTAAAAACATAGATTTATTTTTAGATAATTTTGTCGCCGCCGTCGCTAGTTTAAAGTTATTAAATTTAACGGATTTATCAGATTTTATGTTACTTCATATCGCTTTAAAGAAAATGGATCCCGAAACAACACGCGCTTTCGAAATGACTAATCGTAATTCTGTTACTCCCACTTATGGCCAGTTTATAACGTTTTTGCAGGAACAATCAAAAATTTTGGAACGCGCTCCAATCACAAAAATTATAGAACGCGCTTCCACCTCAACTACTTATAAAAAACAGATTAGTCAAAGCCCTAAACACACGCACGCTTTTGTTTCTAACGACGCTAGTACTCGTATGTGTATTTATTGTAATAAAAACACACATGTACAGTTATACAAGTGTGATATTTTTCAGCAGTTATCTGTACAAGACAGATATAATTTTGTAATTAAGAATAATTGTTGTACAAACTGTCTAAGTGTTCAACATAATTCTTCATCGTGTCAATCCACTTTTTTATGCAAACACTGTGAGCATAAACATCATTCGCTTTTGTGTAAGTTTAGGAATGTACGAGTACCAAAACAAACCAAACCGCGATGGTCGCGTACTGGGGATACCGGTCGAGGCGCGCCGGTGCCACCCGGCAGCCGTCCGGCGCCGATCCCAGTGACGTCACCAGCGCACACACGTGCACCTGCTATCACGCACACTGCCGTGCCGTCTACATCTAACGGTTCGCCTAACGTTGCTATGTGTGAGAATAGTACAGAATCGTTACAACAGGCACACACATCTGCGCTTTGTAATATGCAAATGTCTTTAACGCATGATACATGTTTATTAGGCACTGTGCAAGTACTTTCTTTTGATAAGAGTGGATTGGAGCACTGTGTCCGAGGTCTGGTGGACCCCGGTTCTCAAAGTAATTTTATAACTTTGGAATGCTCTCGCAAGTTAGGCTTAGCTATACAGGAGGTTTCAGTAGGTATAGTTAAGGGTATAGGGGGCTCCTCTAACCCTATACGCGGTATTGTTTCTTTTAATTTATATTCTCGCTTTAATAAAAACATTTGTTTATCTATTGACGCTTATGTAATTGATCGCATCACGGGCGAATTGCCCACAGTTACCGTTAGTCGCTCATCGCTTTGTTACTTAACTCACGTTCAACTCGCGGACCACTCGTTCGATGTCCCGAGTGAAATTGACTTTTTGTTAGGAGGTTTATTGTTTTCAGATATATTATTGCCTGGGCGCATTACAGGGCCGCCAGGCAAGCCAACCGCGTTTGAAACTATTTTTGGTTTTATTATTATAGGAAGAACGCCTGTTTCACTTCTTTCTATCTCTCCACCGCTTACACATTTTTCTGCTGTAAACGAGCCAATTGAAATATTATTACAGAAGTTTTGGCAGTTAGAGGAGGTGCCTGGTGAGGTTCCGGCCAACCCAGACGACCTGGAGTGTGAAAGTATTTTTACAAATAATGTTACTCGAGATGAACTAGGTAGGTACAAGGTTGCCCTTCCCTTCTCTCGTGATCCATCGCTTTTAGGAAACTCGTACTCGACTGCCAAGAAACGATTTCTTTCATTGGAAAGAAAACTGCTCGCTTCGCCATCCCTGTATGCCGATTACGATGCTGTTATTCGCGAATATTGTAATAAGAAATATTTGGTTCCGCTTTCCGAGGTGTCCGAGTTGGGATACTACATTCCCCATCACGCTGTAGTTCGCACCGACAAGGTTACAACGAAGATGCGAGTCGTGCTCGATGCCAGCGCGAAAACTACCAGTGGGGTTTCGCTAAATGACATCCTACACCCGGGACCTAATTTACAAAAGGATATTTTTGCTGTATTGTTGAATTTTCGCTTATTTAAAGTCGCTCTGTCTGCCGATCTGAAGCAGATGTATTTAAATATTTTAGTTAATGAATCACATCGCAAGTTTCAAAGAATATTGTATAGGTTCGATCCGTGTGATCACATTCAAGTTTTTGAGTTTAGAACAGTTTGTTTTGGTTTACGCCCCAGTCCGTATCTCGCGATGCGTACTGTACAGAAATTAGTGAATGATGAGGGTAGTCGTTATCCGCGCGCCAGCGAGGTCGTGCTAAGGTCGTGTTATATGGATGATATTGCAGACTCGTGTCGCACAAACCAGGACGCAATCAATATTAAAAATGAATTGATTGGTTTATTCAAATCTGGTTGTTTTGATATTTTAAAATGGTCAAGTAATTCCCAAATTGTTTTAAATGATTTACCTAGGACGCATATTCATCCTGATGTTATACAATTTAGTGATTCAGATAGTTTAAAGATTTTAGGTGTACAATGGTCGCCAGTTTTTGACTCATTTAGTTACACCATCTCGTTTGAAAAGGTTACGTGTACAAAACGTAATGTCCTTTCTGTTGTCGCTCGTCTTTTTGACATATTAGGTTTTGTTCAACCTGTTATTTTATATGCTAAATTATTGATTCAACATTTATGGGCTCTTAGGATAGACTGGGATCAGACCCCGCCACAAAACGTGATTGAGGCCTGGTCAAAGTTACAAGATGAAATATCTTTATTATCTCAGATACAAGTACCGCGCCACGTGGGTGTCCACGATGGTTCTAGGGTTACACTGGTCGCATTTGCCGATGCGAGCCAGAAAGGTTATGGTTGTGTCATTTATTTACATTCTGTTAATTTGGATAATTCTATTACAGTTCGCTTAGTTTGCGCTAAATCGAAGGTCGCGCCGCTTAAAACCGTAACTTTAGCCCGCTTGGAACTCTGCGCTGCGCTTTTAGCAGCCAGGTTAACTCGTCAAGTACTCGACATCTATAAATTACGTCATCCTATAGACGATCATGTTATTTTTTCTGACTCAACAGTAACCCTATGTTGGATTAATATTTCGCCGCATTTATTGCAAACTTTTGTTGCTAACCGCGTTTCACAAATTATTGATCTTGTCTCTCATGATAAGTTTTATCATGTGTCAGGTGTTGAGAATCCTGCCGACTGTTTGTCGCGAGGATTGACACCTGCCCGGTTGTTGAACCACCCGCTGTGGTTCACTGGTCCTTCTTGGCTTTCTACGCCTAAAATAAATTGGCCGATCAACACATTTGTTCAGCCGGTCGATTTGTCTATTCCTGAAATTAGAACTATATCGCTTTCATCGTGTTTGGAAAATAAACCAACACACATTTTATATACGCTCGCTCTTAGAAAATCCTCTTGGATTAAATTATTACGTACAATAGTTTATGTTTATCGCTTTATGAAAGTTTTACCTTATTCCGCTATTATTAGTGCTTCTGATTTAGAATTCGCTGAAAATAAATTAATTAAAGTAGTTCAATATTTTTATTTTTCTAAGGAAATATTTAATATTCAAAATAATATACCTTGTAGTTTACCTATACGCAAATTATATCCGTTTTTGGATAACGGCATTCTTCGTGTTGGTGGCCGCCTACGAAATGCCGACTTATTGTTTTCAGAAGCACATCCTTTAATTTTACCGCGTAAAGATCACGTCGTATCTTTAATTATTTCTCATTATCATCGCTTACATTGCCATACGGGGCCGTATCAACTGATGTCATTGTTACGGCAGAAATATTGGATACTGTCTGCTAGGCGTTTAATTCGCAGTACTATAAATAAATGCAACGCTTGTTTTAAAGCTAGGCCTAAAGCAAGTAGTCCGGTTATGGCCGACCTCCCCCCCGGCCGGGTGCAAGTGTCGCGAGCGTTCCAGCACACTGCGGTGGACTACGCTGGTCCAATCGATGTAACCCTTCGCCGTCAGCGAGGAGAGAGAAGGCATAAGACGTATATTTGCATTTTTGTTTGTTTGAGTACGCGCGCAGTGCATGTCGAACTAGCTGAAGATTTGTCTTGTTTCGCTTTTCTTAACGCCTTTAAACGTTTTATTTCGAGGCGTGGAGCAGTTCAGCACATGTACTCCGATAACGGTACTAACTTTGTCGGAGCGAAGGGATATTTGTCTGATTTATATAAATTTTTCGAAAATGATTTTAAGGAACCTTTGTGTGCAGAGTTAAGTAAATGCCGCATTCATTGGAAGTTTAATCCGCCGCGTAGTCCTCACTTCGGGGGGCATTATGAAATTTATGTAAAAGGTTTTAAAACCCATTTGTTTAGAGTTATAGGCCATCAGTTATTATGTAAAGACGAACTGTCAACTTTGTTAACCCAAATTGAGGCCATAATAAATTCGCGTCCGCTCACTTTACTAAGCGAGGATCCTTCAGAACCTTCAGCTCTGACTCCCGCGCATTTTTTAATGACCGCACCGCTTAACCATTTGCCTGCCTACGACGTATCCAACGAACCCGTTAATTTATTAAATAGGTTTAATTTAATAGACAGTATGGTCCAAAGTTTTTGGAAAAGATGGAGATTAGAATATCTTCATTTGTACATTCAAAGTGGAATACTGCTACGCATCCTATCACAGTAGGAACGATGGTCGTTGTCATTACCGATAACGTCCCACCAGTTAGTTGGCCGCTCGGCATTATAACCGCCACTCATCCGGGCGCGGACGGAATCGTCCGTGTTGCGTCCGTAAAATTATCAACAGGCGTTTACAAACGTCCTGTTGTACGCTTATGTTCCCTTCCAACACAATAGTGTCTCGCGTCCCCAGGCCTTACAAACCTCGGGACACTTTAAGTTAATTTTAATTTAATTTAAGTTTTTTTTGTTTTATTTTTTTTTTATTATTTCTTTTATTGTTTTAGTCTACCTCATATGTTTAGTCCCTTTGTTTTTCTTATTTTTTTTTTGTTTTTATTTTTTTTTATATTTCTCGTTGAAATGCGAGCGCTTTCAAAGGGGCGGGGATGTTTCGGCCGACAAATCGGTCGAATGCATCTTGTATCTAGGTAGACACGCATGGTGACGGGACGGGGGGTTAGGGGGGCTCAATTCGCCACTCCGGCGCTTCTTCGTTCCAAACCAGAGAGAGTGAAAACTAACAGCGCCTGTTGCGGTCGCCTCGCAACAAAATCGCTCGCTCGCCCGCTCGCTACGTCGCGTGTTTAACAAGTGCTCAGTGAGGGTAAATCTGGGGTAAGTCACCAATCAGCCTACTCTAGAATACCAGGTGCATCGCTGCAGAACCCGCCTCGCCATACAAACGGCTAAAAACGCCGAATTATTTGTGGCGCCCACACCCATTGATGACTGAATTTAAAGGAAAATTAAAGTTGTTTTTGCCAAGTAAATACTAACTACTAACAGTGATGTGATTTAATGTTAAATAACTATGTGTTTTGACAAATATAGTGTAAAACTGCTAAGCAGTTTGGCGTATAAATTTAAATAGCTTATCTGAATAAACGATTTAATAATAATAATATGTTTTTTTTTGTAAATATGGGGCACAAGCTGCAGTTTATTTTTTGCGGTTTTCCCGCGCTGTGGACCCCCATATTTTACCCGACGAGTTTGGGCTATAATGCCGCGAGTGATTCCAAGAAAAGCATCAAATTCTGCAGCATCTGGAATTTGATGATGACCTCATTAACTCATAGAAATGAAAGATATATTACGTCAGACTTGGCTGTGTGGGCTAGACCCTTTGCCTTCCCTATCACCTAATTCATCATCTATTGGGAGTAGAGAACAACAAAAAAAAACATTTTGAGGTACCTAACTCCATTAAAATCTATTTTAGTTGCTTGAATGTATTAACATACCTTAATCTTAGCTAACTGTTTAATAAGGTCACTTGACAAGTCCTTGGGCAGGCCAGTTCTCTTAGCATTAATAGTGTCTAATAAACTAAGTAATTGCTCGAGGGTTACACTAGTGTTGTCCATATTCAGGTGCCGGTCCAGAAGTTTCGATAGGTACAACACTATGTATTTGGAGTAGTTCTTTAATTCTAAAATTGGAAGGAAGAGTTCTTGCCACGCTGAAACAAAATTTATAATTTAGATATACATATATTTATTTTCATGAAAATGTACATAACAGATTATACGTCTAAACAATACAAATTTCATAACAAAATTCAAACACAAGTGACTAGATGTGCGAATTAATATGGCTCCAAGTACTTTAGGACAATGTTTTTACTTTCCACATCCGTTGATGCGAACACATCAAAATTCTGGCAGGTAGATATATTTTACATCTAAGAATATTTAATATATATAAGACTAATGCTTTATTGCGTCTAACTTCTAAGGAGTTATAACGCAGCATACCTAATATAAATAATGTGGGGTACAGAAAGGGGTAGTAACCATATATCTTCTTGTACATGGCTCTGAGAAATAGTTTCTGCACCTTTTCCACCATTATATATATAGCTATCGAACAAAAAAGCGGCACGGCCGTACCATCCCTTTCTCGAAACAGTTCAGCGGGGTGAGGCGGAGTGCACTATCGTCCGAATACGAATCGTCTCAGATCGATTACGTCTGTCAGAAATGTCAAAAACTTTGGCATTTCGTCTAGCTTTTGACATTTCTGACAGACGTAATCGATCTTAGACGATTCGTATTCAGACGATTGTGCACTCCGTCTCACCCCGCAGGCCATTTTCGACCCCCCCTATAACTTCGTTGTGGATAACTAGAATTGAATTTTCAATAACCAAGCAGGCATGATATAAACACGGTATATTTAAAATTTTATTAATTTGAACATTTAGTTTAAGAATATAACTAGTTCTTAATGGCGGACGTGCTGGACATAGTAGTGGCCCAAGCTCTGCGCGTGCCAATCCACTTGGAAGTACTTTATGATTGCAACACGCAACATTTTCCACTCCTTGTTGTTTTGGGCACGCAGGCAGACCTTGTTTCACCCAGAGGGCGGTACAAAACCAATTGGGAACAGTACCGGGCAACTTTGTCGAACTACACTTTGTCGCCTGGTACACTTTCTTCTCCGGATGACGTCGAGGCGGCAGCCAACCACCTGATGGAGTCCATCCGATTAGCGAAGGCAGATGCTACTACAGAACTGCCTCCTAACCAACTCCAGCATAAAGGTGCACTACCGGATCGTCTTCGAAAGAAGCTCCAAGAGAAGCGCCGACTCCATAAGCGGTGGGCCCATTCTCGATGCCCCAACGCGAAAAGGGCACTGAACCGCTTGGCAGACGAGCTCTCTATGGAGATTGCTGTCTTCCGAGGACGATCCTGGGAGACTCTGATGGACACTATCGGTGAAGAAAAGGGAAACCTAGTTTCTCTCTATCGCCTCACAAAGAGCCTAACGAATGCCCCTCAACCAGTACAGCCATTACTCGACGACTGTGGAGACCGATGTTATTCTGCTCACGATCGGGCCAAAATCCTGGCAAACCACCTGGAGCGACAATTTCAGCCCTTCCCGGTCGTCGACCATGTCCACAACGAAATGGTGGAACGTAGAGTACGGGAGATGCTTACTTCAGAAGTGCCGCCGGCACTACCTGGACACTTTTTCGTGTCGCCGATGGAGGTCTGCAAAGCAGCCCTCCGTCTAAAACCGAAGAAGGCCCCGGGTCCTGACGGCATTTCGAATATTGCACTATCGCAGCTACCACGCAGAGCCATGGTAGCCTATACCAGACTCTGCAATGGGATCCTTCGCACCGGCCACTTCCCCGAGTGCTGGAAATCGGGGAAGGTTATCGTCATCCCTAAACCAGGTAAAGACCGACGCCAAGCCTCAAACTATAGGCCAATAACCTTACTGCCACACCCGGCAAAGTTGTTTGAGCGCTTGTTCCTCCGGAGGCTGAAACAATACGTTAAACTTCGGGACGAACAATTCGGCTTTCGAGCGGGACATAGCACCACGCTCCAACTGACCCGGGTGCTGCACCACCTGGCGGTCGAGAAGAACGAGGGCCGTCGCTCTGTCGGCGTCTTTCTCGATATCGAGAAGGCGTTTGACAGAGTCTGGCACGACGGAATCTTGTACAAACTTCTCGATACATCAGTCCCGGCAATGGCAGTAAGGATCCTGGCGTCGTTCCTGGGAAAACGACGATTTCACGTCGCTGTGGAGGATCACATCTCTGTGGAAAAACCCATTTTAGCCGGGGTTCCACAGGGTAGCTGCTTATCTCCCGTACTCTACGCGCTGTATACCAATGATATTCCTACTCTCTCCGAAGTCCTGGAAGAGGGTGAGCAGGATGTCATGCTTGCACTGTTTGCAGATGACAGTGCCTACTTTAGCTCTTCTTCAAGTCAATATGTTGCTGCAGATAAAATGCAAGACCTTCTGGATCTCCTTCCTGCGTGGTTGGACAAGTGGCGCATGTCAATCAATGTCGGCAAAACTGCTGCATTGGTGACGTCTAGATGCCGGCTGCCTCCACCATTACAGCTTCTGGGACAGGACATCGAGTGGACTCCCACCGTCAAATACCTGGGCTGCATCATCAACAGGACGTTAACAATGGGTGAGATGGCCTGCCATGCCGTGAATCAGGCGAAGGCGGCCCGAGCCATGTTACGTCCTGTAATGAACTCCAGTTTGCCGCTCAGGTTGAAGGTGCGGATCTACAAGATGTTCATCCGTTCCCGACTTACTTATGCTGCGCCAGCTTGGCATCACCTTCTGGCCAAAACCAACAGGGACAAGATCCAGAGTCAGCAGAACATATCGCTCAGGGTGGTATCCAGAGCGCCGTGGTTCGTGCGAAATTCTGTAATTGCGAGAGATCTGGAGATGCCTACTATCGAGGCATTTGTTGTCGGCCTAGCTAAACGTATGTTTTACCGGGCTGACAACGGATCCTACAAGCATCTTCAGGATATCGCTCCTACTTTCGCACGGCCCCCGGAGGGGAGGCCACTACCTAGGGAGGCGCTCTTGGAGATGAACTAAAGTAGACAAATCTAGGAGACTAGATTCGTGAGCCACAAGGGCGGTGTTGTAGTAGGAACAGCGCCCAGCACCAAAGGTGCGTTGAATCACCGGTGGGTAGTTAGCCGCCGAGATCCTGCCGGGGAAAACGGGAGTTTATCCCATCCCCAACCCAGGCCCATTGAACATCCGGGCCTGGATGACTCCGCTGTCTGTGAGTTCTTAATTTTGTCACTCATTGAATGACCGATCATGAAAATTCTAAGGCATAGAAGCTTCAAATTTGGAATACAATTAGTGTTTAGTGTATTTAAAACATTTTAATCTGCACGCTCATAATAGTTTATATAATTTCTTTTTTATTTGAGTCTTTTCGCGATTTACAATAAGACATACTTAATACGTTAAAGTCAAAATATATTTATTCACGTAAACCTATTACAGGCATTTGTGACACGTCATTATTAAAATTATTTTGAAGGTTCTACTCCTGCTAGTGGAAGATCAGCAGCTTAGCAAAATTCCAATGACCTGTGGGGTGAGGCGGAGTCCACAATCGTTAAAACGAATCGTGTAAGATTGTTTACGTCTGTTAGAAATGTCAAAAGCTTGGGCATGCCGCCAATAATGCCGTAATCGATCTTAGACGGTACGTTTTCGGACGATTGTGCACTCCGCCTTACCACGCTGTATACTTGTTAATGAAATACATACGCATACAATACTTAACTATAAAGAGTGCAGAGAGTATAGCTATCAATAAAAGAACTTAATTATCGGTTAACCAATAATGATATAGACATATTTCATGACCGTTACAATGTATTCAGAAAAAATGTTCTCGAACATTTCAAACCATCAATATATGAGTAGCTTATAATTTATTAAACAAGTGTTTTGTTTTCGTTTTTTTAACGTACCAAATTTATGCAATTTTCATGTTTCCTTTATAGTTCTATTAAAAAAGAAAAAATGTATAATTTTATTTTAGAAGTCATATTTTTATGTTATATTTTGTTAGTTTTTGTTATATATTTTTTTGTTTTAACAGTAATAAGTTTCTAATTTCTTTTTCTTTTTATATTGGTGAATGCTGTGACACCTAATTGGTACATATATTAGATAAGTTATAATTATACTATGTTATGTGTGTGTATGATATGTACCGCTGTGTGTACTATATAAAAAAATAAATAAACATTATTTGCGGTGCAATAAAAGTAGTATCGTAAAAAACAAAAAATACGTTCAAACTCCAGTATGTACCTATTTAAAAAAAAAAAAAAAATCCTAGGGAGATACGATACTACTTTTATTCATTTGAACTAATTAGCAATATAATAAGCAAACTTGACCTGTACATTTAGGTTTGACCATACCTGTATATTTCTATATCACAACTGATTCAAGGAAGATTTAGGTTATCTATCAGTTATCACAGTAGCCAGAGCAAATCTTGACAATGTGTCATTGATAGTAGAAGATTAAATATTTTGAAGATAAGAGGCATGTGTGAACAATGGCGCTAGTATTAGAAGCTGGTGCGCGAGGTATATATATGTAACTAAAAAAAACTAGTTTTCGTATATATCGGATGTTTATAATCCTACAACATAGTATTTCTTACTTCATAATCCTACAACAAAGTATTTCTTACCTTATAATCTTACAATGAAGTGTTTCTTACTTTATAATCCTACAACATAGTATTTCTTACTTTTTAATCTTAGAATAAAGTATTTCTTACCTTATAATCCTACAAAAAAGTATTTCTTACTTTATAATGCTACAACATAGTATTTCATACTTTTTAATCCTACAACGAAGTATTTTGTTAACTCATAATCCTACAACAAAGTATTTCTTACTTTATAATCCTACAACGAAGTATTTCTTAACGTATAATCCTACAACAGAGTATTTCTTACCTTATAGTCCTGCAACAGAGTATTTATTACCTTATAATCCTACAATATAGTATTTCTTACCTTATAATCCTACAACAGAGTATTTCTTACCTTTTAATCCTACACCAAAGTCCTTATATCCTCCTTGACCGAAGGCCCAAAGTAAGGTAAGTCCGATAGGCGGTCTATTTTGGTAGGAGTTTCTAAGATTGGTGCTTTTTAGTATCGAAGCTACGCAAAACTCAGGGTATTCATGAGCGAGGAGCTGCAGCAGTAAGCGATGGCCGTTTACTGTTTGTCCTGTCAAAATAATAACAATTTACATTAGTTAAGTATAGCCATGAACCAGGCTCTAAGATTTAAAAGGCTTTAACCATTTCGCATCTCTCTCGCACATTCCAACATTTTCAAGATTTTAAACCTGTGTGTACTATAACAAAAGTAGTTTATCTTACTCGAAAATGTAATTACTGTCTTTTTAGATATATATTAGCCAGACATTTGCCAAGCAGTGGACATGGGTCTAAGATTTATTATTATTTTGTTTTGTTACTAACATAGTTTTAAGTCATTGGATTCTTACTAACACTATGGACAAATGTCTGAAATAAAAGATTTTTATTTTATTTTATTTTATCAAATCATTTATTCATCCTTAAGTATAGGTACATGCATATTACAATTGGTATTCAGTAGTTTGTTCGTTCAGCTATACTTTACCCTTAACGGCATACAGATATATTTATTTAAATGCCAAAGTCAAAATTATTGTCATAAATGCATATAAATAAAATAAAAATAAAAAAACATTTTGGTATACAAACACAAAAGAAAATATATAGTTAGTGTCCTATTTTAATATTATAATATAAGTCAAATGTGAGATCATCGTCAGTCAGAAAATCGTCAATTGTATAATAACATTTTCCCAGTAAATCTTTCTTTAGTTTTGACTTAAATAATGGCAGAGGCAAGTCCTTGAAACCGTCTGGCAGAGTATTGTACAATTTAGAATGTTCACACAACATATTCCCAAAGTTTTATTCCGATCGGTCAAGTAGTTTTAAAATACATAGGGAACATACATACATACACACACACATTCATTTTTATTTATTTATTTTTTAATCAAAGTTGTTTTAGTAAAATGGAGGAAAATCATCTGAGAAATTTCTGTAAGGCACATCTCCTACAGTGGAGTTCTAGGACTTTCGTTCGTGTGATGATAGTTTAAGACTATTAGGAAATTAGCAAATATATTTATAAATTGTAACGATTTTCCTCTATTTTACTAAAACATATCTATGATTATTATATCCCTAAAATGTCTGTAATATTATCTATATATATATATATATATATATATATAAATGAATGTCTGTGTGTATGTATGTTCCCTATGCATTTAAAAACTAGTTAACCGATCGGGATCAAACTTTGGTAATATGTTGTGTAAACATCGGCGAAGCTTTCTGACATAGTACTACTGTTGCGCGCATCAGCGCTGATTTGAGGGGCATACTGATATGTATAGTTACTCAGTCGTTGCTCTTGAGACTCCTGCGAGAGCCCACTCCGCGCTTGACTGTCGTCGATTATAGAAAGCCAAGTGAAACCATTTACGGCTCAACGGTTAATCGACCTCACCCAGCATAACCGAGACGCTAATCCTGGAAGAGTAGAGCTGCCCAGCCATCACATAGGCCTTCTATGTAGAGTTTATTGAGAAGATACAATCGGCGGCGATTAGCATTGCGTATAAGCATTTGAATTTGTGGATTTATACGTGCTAACTAAGGTTTGCAAACATTCAATGACTGTTAGACGGTACGAAGTTCGCCGGGTCCAGTTTCCTATATAGCTGTTTTTTTTTAAGTGAAAAAAAAGTAAATCATATTTGTTTGTTTGTTGTAAATTTTGGAGTTTGCGAGTGAGAGTGATTACGTAACAGCCATTTTTTAAGGTAATTGGGTCAATAAATGGTTTTTATTTATAATGCGACTGTGTGATACGCAATTAAACGTTGCATTGTTTATACAAATGAATGATGAGATAATGCAGAAATTAATTACCATTAATTATCTAGGTAATAATTTATGTAATAGTGAAAGGTGTGAGGTGAGTAAAAAAAATGAGCATGTATGTAAATGCATTCAATTATTATTAATTGTCTGGCCAAGTTATCCAAACAGCTGACGGAAAAGTCTGGGGCACAAGCTGGCAATTATTTCTGCTAACGTATTGTAACTCGCTATACAAAGGAGAAATTTTGCCAGTCTCCTTAGGTGCGAATTATCAATATATATATATATTTTATATAATATAAAAAAAACAATATGACCGTGCAGTAACCACTCCGTCCCCCACAATCTGACAGGAAGCACCTCACTCGCCCGCCAGACCAGCAGCCAATACAGCCATATCTTTCAGATATCATCTTCAGGTTTTTTTTTAGAGCATTTTAACCCCCCCCTTACACAAAAACATGTACTAATAACAAAACAATAAGCGTTTAAAGCGACAAGTCAAACACAGGGTATATAAGCCAATGAGACTAGATAATTAATATATCTTTATGACAATAATTTGACAGTGAATGTTACGATACAAAGTTTACTTTATTTATCCAGTCTCGTTGGATAATAATTTATTGTTTTTTTTATTAATATATAATTATAAAAAAATGTTACCTCTGCTCATATCATTGGCCACAGTAGTAAGGGTCACATCAAAAAATAATTGAGTATTTGGTTTTCCTGCATCTTGCAACACTGTGACGAGATTGTTTTTGATTTCGGTTGGCAACACATTTAGGGGGTATGTGGGAGGATAGTTTTGGAAAGTTGGGTCATCCACTTCTATTTGTGTTTTGGAATTTAAAAATGTTGCTATTTCTTTCAGCCACACTAGAGGGGCATTTAGGAATCTAATTTTATTTGTTGCTATTAAAGTTGCCAACTCGTTCGGATCAATCTGTAAAAGAATAATATTGGTTTTGTGGTTTTAACATAGTAGTAGGGCTCAATACACTCATACACAATCCACACTAAACACATTTTGACCTTCTCTTTTAATGTAATTTGTATTATTAAATATTTTAACAATTAGTTAATAGTCTTTTTACTTGGAAGCGCCTAATGTTTTGAAATATTGTTTGTGACATGCACTTCCGATGTGTCCAGAGACCCTTGTTCAGGCCTTTGACTTATGTATAACTGTTTAAAAATAAAGATTATTTGATTTGATATTTGATTTTTGTAAATTATCACAAGCTTAAAGTAAAGTTTCAGAGCAAAGCCCTCAGGCTTGCTAAATCAAAAATAAATTAAAAAGTAAAGTATCATCACAACCGTTTCTCTTTCGGGGTGGTCAGACACCAGGCTTATAAAAAAGCGCATTCACAGCCAACTTTACTATAGGCCAATCATGACAAGTGGCAAGCTCGTCTCCAGCGTACCAAACTTGAGAAATATCACAAATGTCACTGATGACGCCGCTCCAAAGAGAGGCGAAATATTTGGCAATAAAATTTTATATCTTCAATTTATATATTTTACCAAGTAAGAAATATCACAAATAAATTAAATATGAAATTATTTATTTATATTAATCAATATTTTTGTGTCCCGACCAGGAATCGAACCCGGTACCTCCAAGTCTAAATCCATGGACTTAACTGCTAGACCACGGAGGCAGTTGACATAAACAAAAACAAATTTATTCATGAGGACCTACGCATGAAAACTATAATAGAGGAAATAGCACTATACAGCCGTGGATATTAATTGAGACTCACATCACACCCAAAACATGCTCGCCTCAGACCTGAGAGGATCTGGCAGCATCACACGCCGCAAGCTCAAACTAAAGAGTGTCCCTGGCCTTGGAATCAGGTTCAGTAGAGACTGAGGAAGGAACCAACACACAACCATTACAACCTTCAACACAGATAACAATATCAAACAAAAGGATGGCCTAATGTTGATGTACAAGAATGCAGTATTCAAACAAAAATAAAAGTAAAAGAAAGTAAAGCTAACCCAAATTTGTGGTTTCTAACCATTCCGCTAGGGAAACAGTTATGATACTACTTAAGGGAGTGGTGATTCACCAGGCCTTAGACTCCAGCGCTATGAAGTAGTGGAATCACATGTTATGTAAAAAAGAAACTATGGTTGGGTTATTCTTGATTGTAACAAATATATTTATATAGTTAAATTCCAAACAGATGGTCTTTTGTTATTTGAATAAATTAAATAAACAATTAATATTACAGGGTGACATAGTCACATAGTGATGTCATTTATCTTTATTTCTAAATAATAATAATAAAATCATTTAATGTCACAAAAGCATAAAAAAGGCGAACAATATGGTACTGTAACTGGCACATGTAGGTTACAGATTTTAAAAGAAAATTGAAGCTGCTTTTACTAAGTACTAACTACTAACAGTAATTTAATGATAAATAACAATAAATGATAAATATAGTATAAAACTAACCAAAACAAAAATTGCTATGCAGTTTGGCACATGGAGGAGCACCAATATCCTGCACATATATTGCCCGAATATATTGTTTTGTTTGTGATGTTACTTAGTAATTACAAAGTATATTGAGGACTAACTGCCGCCATGGTCTAGCAGTTTAGCCCGTGGATTGAGACTCAGAGGACCGGGTTCCATTCCTGGTTGGGATCCAATAATATTTATATTTCTGATAATTTTCAAGTTTAATAAGCTAGTGACATAGACGAGCTTGAGACTTGTCATGATTGGCCTGTAGTAACATTGGCTAAATGTGAATCCGCTTCTTTACAAGTATGGCTTGTTGTGATGATACTTTTCCTTTACTTTATTGCGGATGTGTACTATGCATTGACTTTAAAAACTTTCTATATATTTTAGTAATGAAAACATCTTTTTGTTAAAACCAACGTGGTCTACGTTTCTACTGTGACAATAGCATTTTCCTAAACCAGCCTATTGTCGGTCGCAAGCCTAAGACACCATTCTTCTCATCTCTTACCCACACACGATGGACCCGGCACCTGCACGGTGAATCCATGGAATGCTTAGAATTTTGTATTCTCTCTCTTCTCATGTTTAGAGACAGTTTTAGTAGAGATAATAGATGCGCTTTAACTTAAGAATTGCATTACAAAATTATAAATTCACTACTTATAGAAAGATAAAATCATCCAAAATACAGACTTATGGAGTGGCCAAGGAGTTGTCCAAATGGCTAACGGAGATATCTGAAGAGCAGTTTTTCCACCAATTTATTAGTCACTAGAGAACTTTTTTTTTATTTATAGTTTATTATTATTAGGTTTCTACTTATTTAATTTTATTTATATTATTTAAGTAGTTTTAATATTTTATACTGTTTAAAATAATAAAATGCAATCTTAATTTATATTAATCTATATTATCCTTATGGATAAGAGAAAAAGTAGGTTGTTTTGTATGTGTTTAAAGGTAACTTACAGCTTGGAAGGCGGCTTCCAGAGTCTTAGGGGGTTTAGACTTGGAAGCTTCGGTCTTTTTTTCCTGCTTCTTCGGCTTTTTCTGATCAACATCCTTTTTCTTCTCCTTACCCCCTTTTTTATCCACATCTACCTCCACTCTGTTTACCACTAAAATTTCAAACAAGGTTAAAGTTGTTTTCATATGTAAATTAAGTCGCAAAGTAAATAAATTTAACTTACAATCCTCAGGCTTAGAGCCGTTCTTTTTGTCGTCCTTTTTCGACTTTCCATTCTGACCATTCTTCTTATTTTTTCCAACGACTTCCCATTGGCCGCTAGACATTGTAATAAAATTATATTATGCTTCTTTATTCACAAATATCCAAAATATTTCATATAAAAAAAGATAGGGAAAGCTAGAACTAGAGGTTACACGTCAAAAATCAAACCCACAAAAATGCACAAAAACGTCAAAAAACAAAAGAAATGTTCCGATTGGTTCTAAAATTCCACTTGGACAAGACGTGGCCATAAAATTGTTGCTAGATGTTAAAAATATAATACTATTTAGTAGTTTTAAGATTATTATTTTTATGATATAACGAATCGATCATATGTGTCAAATACTATTTATTTGTCCGTATATCGAATCGACACTGTCGATTTATAATTGGGTTTTAAATCTGTAGTAGATTACAGAAATGCTGTCTAAAAGATAGTATATATTAAATAAATACATTATTTTTTAAATAAATTGTAATCGATATAAAAGAAAAATATTAATATTAATCCTCACTTCACCACTTCCTCACTAATAATGAATGAGACATTTTCTTCCCACGGGCGCCAGTGATTTTTTCCTTGCGAACAAGAGCTCGCGGATTAGATTATTGTGTTAGGAGTTTTAATAAACAAACGCGTACGGTTTGTATTAAGTGCTTAAGTGTTAATTAGAATTCAAAATGACAAACACGGATAAAATACAGCAGTGCCCATCTTTAGATTCTTCTATTGCGTTAAGAGAAAGAGTATTTTTCTCAGCTCGTGATGGCATGTCCTTAACCCTTTATGCTTTATTATATGAAAAGAATACTGACGAAATAGATGACCTATTGAATAACGTAAGTATTAGTTTAGTTTCGTGTTTTATTTATTATGTTATTCATCAGCTGTGTCATTATGTTCCGCTGACTGTTCATTTTGCAATAAAAATACTATTGCAATCACGCATTTTTCTATTTTTATCTTGTAAATCACGTTGTGTTGGTCCTTTTGCGCGTAATCTACGTTTAATCACGCGTAAATCTATTAATGTTATGTCAGTTTTTTGTCTAGTACGTGTTCCCTTCACGCCATAACCTTGGAAACATCTGATTATAGACACCAAAACAAATATACATATTTATTATTGATGTACTTACATATTGATACCAATCTATACATCATACATTCGTGTCATTGAACTTGACTTTATTTTTATAAGGGCAAATGCACTGTAATTAGTTGGTAAACAAAAGTTGAATGTTATTTTGGAAACAAAGTGGCAGTAAATTTATATTAACATGCATAAACTTATACTTGTGTTTCTTTGTATCTTCCTCTCATGATTAATGATTCATTCGTATAAACTTTAAAGCATGGGTGATTTTTTTATAGACACACCTAAATGTAACAAATCATTTTGTAAAATTTTAATTGTCAGAAAATTATTGTTTTCAAGTTTTAATTAAAGTGCTAAATTACTTTATATATGTATATTTATTTATCTAGATCTAAACAGCACTAACTCAAAACAGCACTTTTTTCGGAAATGGCGAAAGTGTATCTCTCTGGTAGGGAGAGAAGTAGAATGGTGGATGGTGAGCGTATTATCGCGCAATAGAAAAAAAAGGAGGCCTCCTTTTCTTAAACCAGCCAATTGTCGGTCGCAAGCCCGAGACACCATTCTTCTCATCTCTTACCCACACACAATGGACCTGGCACCCGCACGGTGAATCCATGGAATGCTTAGAAATTTGTCTTCGTGTACTGCAGAAGTTTTCTGTATAGATCTATGCTTTTATTTTTATTTCCAATTTGTTTGCGGCGGGCACGTGCAAATAAATATTTTTAAATCTCTTTTATTGGTCCGTAGGTAGTTTAAAGAATTTAATGGTTTGCATAACTCAAAAATGTTGTTTTTAGAGTTAACTCCCTTAGGTGTAAGTTATTAGATATATAACTTAGACTTAAAGACTATATATAGACTTATATATTATGTTTAAACCTGTAAAATTTTATTTACTCGAAACTTATGGTGTCTTATTATAGTTATTATTGAAAATCTAAAAGATAATAGTTTTTATAATTTTAACGGGTCTTTACGCGATTTACATTAGAGACATATTTCTCCCAACATTTCAGCCAAGTTGCATTGGCCGTGGTCACGGGTCGACTAGCTGTGCGGTGTAGTCTCATACACACTTATTACTTTAAAAGTTTTTAGAAATCACGACACACAACACTTACAATATCATTGGCGACACCGGGTGATTTATCCCGGCGTCGAAGCGTATTGATTAATAAATAATACATACATATCTTCACGCCAGATCCCTTGCGGGGTAGGCAGAGACAATTGAGCGCCATTTGACACGATCACGACATACCTCTTTCGCTTCGTCAACATTCATTAACCTCTTCATACATGCCCTTTGGTTACGAAGACTTTTTAATGCACCTTCAGTCAGTGTTTTATTTATTTGATCGTGATATGTGAGTCTCGGTCTGCCAGGGCCTCTTTTACCCACAACTTTCGCATTATATATCTGGTTCGTCAATCTTTCATCGCTCATCCTTTCAACATGCCCGAACCATCGTAGCATGCTTTTCCTTATTTTTGTCCCTATGCTTTCCTTCATACCAACCCTTTTCCGTATTTCGACGTTACGTATGCGGTCCGCCAAAGTGACGCCACATATCCGCCGCAACGACCGCATTTCTACTGCATTAACCCTACTCTCATGCGTATTCTGACATATCCACGTTTCGCTTCCATACATCAGTGTTGGTACCAACATGGCATTGTGTATGGCGAGCCGAGCTTTGTCACTGACATTTCGACTGCCGATCAGTGACCCCAGGGCACCGTTAACACTATTTCCCGCGTTCACTCTTCTTTCAACGTCCCTATCGTACTTCCCATCCGCAGTGAAAACACTGCCCAGATATATAATTTCATTTACTTGTTCTAGAGTTTCATCATCAATCTTTATCGTCACGGTTGTCATCCTTCTTCTTTCAAACACTAGTACCTTGGTTTTTCTCGCATTCAAACGGAGTCCTTTTTCTGCACATCCCTCCTTCATTCTTGTGACTAGTGATTGCAGTTGTTGTTCGGACGATGCCATAAGAACAGCATCATCTGCATAAAGCAGGCAGTTCACCACTAGATCACTCATCTTTATCCCACAGTTACTCTCTCTCACTCTTATTAATAAATAATCCACAGCGAAAATAGCTTATAACCCCCCCTCTTGATTGATTGGCTGAAATCTTGGGAGAAATCTTTTCTCTAAGGTAAATCGCAAAAAGACCCATTAAAATTATTATTATTGATTAATAGGAAATCAGACAGTTCATTGCTGTTATGCTTATATCAAGCACTGGTGTAAAGTTCATAAAATAAAATATAAAATATTTTATAATGATTTCAGGAACTTTGCTATCAAGGTATAAAATGCACACCACTTATTGTGGCAGCAAGGAACGGCAGAGAAGGCTCAGTCAGGATACTTCTGGAGAAGTTCAGGCCACCCGTCTGTTTGGAGACAGAAGGAACTGTCAAATTTGACGAATATGTTATTGAAGGTAATGGTTTTGGGTTTTATGGTAATGTTTCTGCATTAATATCGAAAGTCGTTCACCTTTGTATTGCTCAATAGGTTTCATACACAAGTTTCATTCACACAGTTTTCATACATTGCTTTCAAGTCGAACACAGCATTCATACTGCTGTACTTTTGTTTATTTATTCTCCTTGCTTGTAATAGGGTTATACATACAGGGTGGATTTTTAAGATGGGACAGTAATATATGTCCCCTGCATAAGGGCCTGCATGTAAACCTGGTCTTGTGACTTACCATAGTTTCTGTACTTAAACTTCAGTTGACCTAACAGAGTCTTTCGATGATAGTAAGAAATAGGATTGCTCAACAACAATGAATATTTCGAGTAGATTAATCGTTTTTTTGTACAAAATGTATAGGTAAAGTTTTTCGCGATTTCTGACATTTTAAGTACTCAAACCTCAGTTGGCCTATTTCTAGTACTTAAAATTCAGTTGGCCCATTTCTTGTACTCAAACCTTAGTTGGCCCATTTCTAGTACTCAAACCTCAGTTGTCCCATTTCTAGTTCCAAACCTCAGTTGGCCCATTAGACACTACTTAAATCCTTATAAGAATCAGGATCGATTGGCATCAAAGAAAGCTTTTGTGTAAAATTATCATTTTCTTGCTGACTGTACTAGTACATTTTGTGCAAAACCTGTGAATGCAGTTCAGCATATCTCAAAAAGTTATAGATGGTCTCTTAGGAACATTTTCCTGTAATTATAACAGTTAAGGCAGGTAGCCCCTACTTTCCCATGTCAAAAATCCAACCTGTATAGAGCTGAAAAACATCGAAAAACTATAAAGTTGTCTGGAACGGTGTCAGCTGTCATAGGACTTTGTGAAGCCCAAAGAATATACTAAATAATTGGGAAAAGAGTGGAATCTCACGCAAAATACTCTCGATCACCCGAACACATGCATAGTCAAGTGGATGGCAGGATACTTAAAGTACTATGCATACCTATTTTAGGTATAGCTTCTATAGGAATAGAATTACATTCGAAATTCGATTTACCATTTAAATGCGCGGGAAAATTTAAAAATATTGCGTATTTATTTACTAGTTTACCATGATACATAGGCAGGTACTAAAAGTTACATTATACATTTAAATTATTTTTTTTACTAAGATTGTATAGTCGCTTGTTGACAAAAATGGCCGACTAAATTTAATGATCATTAAATTTAGTACCCTCTTCCGTTTGCTTACTTTCTATGTGAACTTAAATTTTCAATTGCTTATTCTAAGTTTCCATCCTATGATGAAGCCTACATACTAACCCTGTGTTTTACTTGACGGTTTAAGCGCTTTTTCACTATATATCGCTCTGAAAATTGTTTGACTTGGCGTTACTCTATGATTTTCATACATTTTAAGCAAAATTGGGTAATAAATGCGTTGAACATTTTGCTTTAGTCTTTATCAAATCAAATCATTCATTTTCTTTTGGTACTCACAACAACACTTGGATATTGTCAATACATTTTTTCTCCATAGTTTACTATTATTTCGATTATAAAATAACCAGCAGCTACTATGGATGGACCCATCATATCAGCTATACCATCATCTTCGACTAAAACACTGTTGCCATAAACAAGTTCTTGCTTTAAACTAGGTAGTTAAAATTAATTCGTGGCTGTAAAAAGGCCGTGTCAGCTTATAGACTAAAATAAATTACACATGTCAAGTTAATAATTAATTCGTGGCTCTAAAGAGGCTGTGTCAGCTTACAATCTAAATATACATAAAAATTGTATTATAACTACAATATTTATGTCAATAAATGTAAATTCGTGGCTGTAAGGGGGCCGTGTCAGCTTACGGTCGAAATAATAGTCAATACTTTCAACAATCTTTAGTCAAACATACGTACGTTTTATTATGCTATTTTTTTTAAACTACGGAAGAAAGTGCTTTGGCATGCAAATGCTATTGTCTTCGAATTATTTATTAAAAGACGTGGACGGTGCATTGCAATTATATTTTATAGCTGACAGTCCGAAAATAAATCATGAATTAAAAAACTAAAACCCTAAACAAAGACATTGACTTTTGTTTTCCAAACATTCTATTTTTAAATATTTAAAAAGAGAAAGCCGTGTATTTCACCAGTGTACACAAAGGAACGTGTTTTACTTCGCGCATGCTTAATCAAAATTACCCAATGTCGGGTAGTTTTATTTTCATTATACATTGCGTGTTCATGTTCAGCTAAACACCAACTTGGTACAAAATAATACGCAATGTAGGTAGAATAAACATACAGAATTCGTGTTGAGAAAAATAACAGCTACATCGTGTTTCGTTGGCTTCATGCCAGCATTACCTTTGTCTCGATGATTTATAATTAAATCTTTTGCCAACATTTCTGTACTTTATCTGAAACACTATAAAGTTTAGTTTGCAAATTAAATTTTATCCTAAATAAAAAAAAATCCATTGTTGGTCTGAGGAGTATATAAAATGGATGGGCAAGATAACAGCCGTGTCTACTAGCTGTAAAACCCAGTGTTGCTAGCGTAATCTAGTGGACAGCGAAATAAATCTTTGATGGCCATGTTTTGACGTCATAACCTTGGGTACTAAGGAATTTATCTGCAAAATTTTATCAAAATCGCTCGAGTAGTTCTGGCCAGAAAGCGAATCTAACTGTAGGCGGACAGACATTTACCCGCTGAGTTAGATGTCGTGAATAGCCATGATCGGAGTAGATATGATAACAGTCTAAAAAAATGTCTACTGAGAAATGTATGTAACCTTATGCCTGTGTTTTTGTAATTGTATGCATCTATTTTAGCGCCATCTATGATCGACTAGAGTAACTTTTTTGTCTAATGGTCAATGGAGCGATAATTGAAGCCAATGTCAACCTTATATTTAGTGTTTTTAAGGCTACAATTGTGTGCAACTATAAATAATGACAACTTCTAGAATGTTCCGCGTATTTTAATTGAAAACTTTAGGAATATTGGTTTATTTACTTACGAAAATAAACTGACACGAGGTTTTCTTGTCGAAGACGAGCGTGTTTTACACTTCCTTAGATCGCAGGCATAACCCTCGTGAACCACAAAATAAGATTTAATTACTAACAACTATATTATAGAGATAACGCCGCGTCAAACAGCTCTATAAGAGTTTAAAAAAAGTTATATTTTGGGGTCAACGAGATAGCGGAAACATAATGTTGAATCGGTCCATAATATAATGTCGCCAAAACAGCTGACATTCGATTTAATTCGTGTATGTTTTTGGCCCGCATTTGTATTTAATTTACTGTCATTGCCTTGTTTGGCTTTATGTGTCATAGCTAGCAATTTTTACTAATAAATTTGTTTGGGTTCTAATATAAAAAATCATCATTTGTCGTTAAAACGAGTGACGTTACATGGAGTTTACACTGTAATTTTAAACATTAAAAAATGTCAAGTAGCCTATTTCAGAGACTTTATTTTGGTGCAACTCAGCCTTAATGTTTTGTTCATACGAGTAGATCTCAGTTTCTTATTTGTTGCGCTTGTTTAGTTCTAGCTTAGACCTTAACTTGACTTAGCTTAATTTTTTCCTTAACAAACTTAAATTAGTATTTACTAAGAACAAGATAAGTTTTAAAACTATATTTTAATATTAATTTAAGTGGTCTTTATGCGATATACCTTAAATACATAATTCTTAACGCCGCGATAAATCGCCCGATGTAGCTGAGGTTTTTGAGTGTTGTATGTCATGATTTCTAAAAATTTAAAGTGGTGGGTAGTTTCACATTTATCGCATACCTTAGAGACACACTTCATGACATATAGTTGAGGATATTTTGCGAGTCGTGATTTTTAAAAACTTAATTTTAATGTAGGTAGTTTTATATCTACCGCCCATTACAGATTCAGTTCTAGTCAACCCGTCACCAGTGCTGTCGAGCAGCTAAGCTATGTTATCGATAGGTCGTTAATAGTATATGATATTGTCGATATTGTTGATAAATAAATAGTATAGATATGACCGATAATTAAGTCGTAGGAAAGCCTGTATTGGGGATGGGGATAATCTCCCGTTTTTCCCGGCAGGATCTCGGCGGGTTTGAAGCGCCCGTGTGGCTCACGAATCTAGTCTCCTAGATTCGTCATCTTCTTCAAAAGTGCCCTGCGAAAGTAGGAGCAATATCCTGAAAATGCTTGTATGATCCGTTACAACATACAAATATAGTAGACATCTCAAGGTCAATTATTTATATATCTTTTTACGAATCACTGCGCTTTGGTTGACACTTTGAGCGATATGTTCTGCAGACTCAGAATCTTGTCCCTGTTGGTTTTGGCACAGCATAATGAAAGTCACCAATGGAAGTAAACATTTTCTGCCATCAATATTACCAATCGATACTATTGTAAAATATCGATATTCTAAATGATTTTTGAGGACAACTATCAATAGGTTAACATCACTACGCGTGATCTCGTTCAATGCAACTTGGTAAATCGCGTAAAAACCCGTTTAATTGTTTAAAAAACTAGGGTACAACTATTATAAATAAATTTTAAAGTTATCGCTTAATATCAGTTTTAAAGTCTAAGCTAGCCTTATAGATCAGCCTAAGTACCCTCCTTTTTTTTCTCACCTAAGGTTATAGTACAAGTACACACAATTACGGCGTTACAGGAGCGACTGCACTTTGGTGTGCGGCAGGTGCCGGCCATCTTGCGATAGTAAAACGTCTAGTGCGTGCAGGGGCTAATGTCAATCATGCTACCAAGACCCTAAGCACTCCTCTCCGAGCAGCATGCTTTGACGGAAGGCTGGATATAGTCAAATATCTAGTAAGACACGGAGCAGATATACACAAAGCAAATAAATATAATAACTCCTGTCTCATGATTTCGGCGTACAAAGGACATTTGGATGTTGTAAGTAGATTTGTGATATATATTTATTACGTTCCATTTTAAATAATAGATGGAGTTACATAGAGTCACTAGGTAAAGTGATGCTAGCTATCAAGGCTGTCCATTAGCCCTATTCTGTTACTTAGTCGCAAACGTTATTAGTGGATTTCGTTATTTACGTCTAAGATTGCGTCATAATTAAAAAATATTACTCAATTCTCAACTCTATAAGCGCTCGACCTTGACAGCGGCCGTGCAAATATCAACTTTAATACCTTGATGAGTATATAGTTAACGGATTCCATTATATAACGTTTGCGCTTAAGTAACAGAATAGTTCGAGCAAGGTCGAGCGCTTATAGAGTTGAGAATTGAATAATATTTTGTAACTATGACGCAATCTCTGAAGTAAATAACGAAATCTACTAATAATATTTGCGACTAAGTAACAGAAAAAGGCTGCAGGTAACTTTAGTTTTTGAGTTAAGACTAGAAATTTCAATGCCAATTAAGCGTAACAACTGATGACTTGAGGACTAAACTGCAATTATTTGACCTCATTACATGTCGTGGTTAGTATAAGAATATGCTACTAAAACTCTTAAAGTATTTCTTTCCGAGCGGCATGCTTTGACGGTACACTAAATGAAGTCAAATATTTAATAAGTCATACACAGAGTATACACAGTAGTATACACAGAGCTAGTCTCATGATTTGATGGAGTGAGCTAGATGGAGTGCTGGTGTCTCTATGAGACCATTCTAGGAAGGCCAGGGGAACCGTTACGTTCCTGCAGACTTCTGGAAGACTCCCTCTACACAGTGAGCTATCTGTAATGTTCAGAGTGCCTAAAATTCTCATCATCATTCATCTCCCCTAAAATTGTTTGGCTTTGTTAAGGCAAAGAAGCATTGCCTGTCAGAGTTGGGAATGGCCTCCCTAGACTGTCTGCAGTCCGATGTCCACATCTTCTCGTGCAGTTTGTCAGTTTTGGCGAAGCCATCCTCGCAAGAATTGAGACGGTAGGGTGATTATTTGTCCTGAACCTGTTGGTGTTGTGGATGACCCCCTATTCATAATAAATCTCTTAAAGGACATTTGGATGTTGTAACTAGATTTGCAATAAACAAATTTTTATTACGTTCCATTTTAAAGGCTAGGTGGAGTTATAATGGTGTGGCTAGGTGAAGTTGTAATGGCTAAATACACCTTACATACATTTGTCATAGATTTACGGCATCATCGTTCCACTAATGCCAACTTGTGGAATCGTTAAGAAATTGACATATTAAATTACCATTAGATCCTTGCCAAACCAGAAGTCTGGCCAGCGTGGCAATAAAAGGCCAATTTCTCCAGAAATATGTTCTGGAAGGCCTATCTCCAGCAGTGGAAATATTCTCAGCCAGTCTCTGTGTTTTAAAGTTTTGGTATTTGGTAAATAATTAAATTTGTTTGTAGGTACAATTTTTGCTTGACACCGGCGCTAGAGTGGATGAGAGGGCCTTATGTGGTGCCACAGCATTACACTTTGCTTCAGAATGTGGGCATGTGCCAGTCGTCAATATGTTGCTGGAACATGGAGCTAAATTATTGAAAAATGATAATGGTGAGTATATTTTTAATATTTGCCAACCCGTCTGGCCAGTAGGCCAAATTATCCAAGTGTTCTACGGGCTGTGATGATGACATGACATCTTTAGTATACATATATTTTATAAAACTATATCAACATTATTTGGTTATATAAATAAATATTTAAAAGGGCAGTGTTTTCTCTGCGGTTGGAAGGTATGATATTAAAATAAGAGTGAATGCGGGAAATAGTGTTAACGGTGCCCTCGGGTCACTGATTACCAGTCGAAATGTCAGTGGCAAAGCTCGGCTCGCCAGACACAATGTCATGTTGGTACCAACACTGATGTATGGAAGCGAGTCGTGGATATGTCAGAATACGCATGAGCATTATTTTGCTTGTACAACTCCTTTGTTATCTAATAAATGATATGATCTCTGCGACATAGTGTACGAGTATTTACATAGAAAAACACTTTGACATCAAAATTAATGTCAAATTAGTTATATTTATGTATTTTTAGGTTTAACACCATTACAAAGTGCAGCAGAGAGGGCGCGGGCTTCTGTTGTAGAAATTTTTGCAACAAGACCAGAAGTCAGTAGATTGGAAGCTATTGAGGCTTTTGAACTATTGGGAGCCTCCTATGCCAATGATAAAGAATATTATTGTCTTAGGGTAAGTTCTTTTTACTATATTTATAGGTGGGAGGCTTAAGTATAGATGGAAAGCTACGTTATAGGTGGGAGGCTAAAGTATAGATGGAAAGCTACGTTATAGGTGGGAGGCTAAAGTATAGATGGAAAGCTAAGTTATAGGTGGGAGGCTAAAGTATAGATGGAAAGCTAAGTTATAGGTGGAAGGCTAAAGTATAGATGGAAAGCTAAGTTATAGGTGGAAGGCTAAAGTATAGATGGAAAGCTAAGTTATAGGTGGGAGGCTAAAGTATAGATGGGAAGGTAAGTTATAGGTGGGGGGCTAAAGTATAGATGGAAAGCTAAGTTATAGGTGGAAGGCTAAAGTATAGATGGAAAGCTAAGTTATAGGTGGGAGGCTAAAGTATAGATGGGAAGGTAAGTTATAGGTGGGGGGCTAAAGTATAGATGGAAAGCTAAGTTATAGGTGGGAGGCTAAAGTATAGATGGGAAGGTAAGTTATAGGTGGGGGGCTAAAGTATAGATGGAAAGCTAAGTTATAGGTGGAAGGCTAAAGTATAGATGGAAAGCTAAGTTATAGGTGGAAGGCTAAAGTATAGATGGAAAGCTAAGTTATAGGTGGAAGGCTAAAGTATAGATGGAAAGCTAAGTTATAGGTGGGAGGCTAAAGTATAGATGGAAAGCTAAGTTATAGGTGGAAGGCTAAAGTATAGATGGAAAGCTAAGTTATAGGTGGGAGGCTAAAGTATAGATGGGAAGGTAAGTTATAGGTGGGGGGCTAAAGTATAGATGGAAAGCTAAGTTATAGGTGGAAGGATAAAGTATAGATGGAAAGCTAAGTTATAGGTGGGAGGCTAAAGTATAGATGGGAAGGTAAGTTATAGGTGGGGGGCTAAAGTATAGATGGGAAGGTAAGTTATAGGTGGGGGGCTAAAGTATAGATGGAAAGCTAAGTTATAGGTGGAAGGCTAAAGTATAGATGGAAAGCTAAGTTATAGGTGGGAGGCTAAAGTATAGATGGAAAGCTAAGTTATAGGTGGAAGGCTAAAGTATAGATGGAAAGCTAAGTTATAGGTGGAAGGCTAAAGTATAGATGGAAAGCTAAGTTATAGGTGGAAGGCTAAAGTATAGATGGAAAGCTAAGTTATAGGTGGAAGGCTAAAGTATAGATGGAAAGCTAAGTTATAGGTGGGAGGCTAAAGTATAGATGGGAAGCTAAGTTATAGGTGGAAGGCTAAAGTATAGATGGAAAGCTAAGTTATAGGTGGGAGGCTAAAGTATAGATGGAAAGCTAAGTTATAGGTGGAAGGCTAAAGTATAGATGGAAAGCTAAGTTATAGGTGGAAGGCTAAAGTATAGATGGAAAGCTAAGTTATAGGTGGAAGGCTAAAGTATAGATGGAAAGCTAAGTTATAGGTGGAAGGCTAAAGTATAGATGGAAAGCTAAGTTATAGGTGGAAGGCTAAAGTATAGATGGAAAGCTAAGTTATAGGTGGGAGGCTAAAGTATAGATGGGAAGGTAAGTTATAGGTGGGGGGCTAAAGTATAGATGGAAAGCTAAGTTATAGGTGAAAGGCTAAAGTATAGATGGAAAGCTAAGTTATAGGTGGGAGGCTAAAGTATAGATGGGAAGGTAAGTTATAGGTGGGGGGCTAAAGTATAGATGGAAAGCTAAGTTATAGGTGGAAGGCTAAAGTATAGATGGAAAGCTAAGTTATAGGTGGGAGGCTAAAGTATAGATGGGAAGGTAAGTTATAGGTGGGGGGCTAAAGTATAGATGGGAAGGTAAGTTATAGGTGGGGGGCTAAAGTATAGATGGAAAGCTAAGTTATAGGTGGAAGGCTAAAGTATATATGGAAAGCTAAGTTATAGGTGGGAGGCTAAAGTATAGATGGAAAGCTAAGTTATAGGTGGAAGGCTAAAGTATAGATGGAAAGCTAAGTTATAGGTGGAAGGCTAAAGTATAGATGGAAAGCTAAGTTATAGGTGGAAGGCTAAAGTATAGATGGAAAGCTAAGTTATAGGTGGAAGGCTAAAGTATAGATGGAAAGCTAAGTTATAGGTGGGAGGCTAAAGTATAGATGGGAAGGTAAGTTATAGGTGGGGGGCTAAAGTATAGATGGAAAGCTAAGTTATAGGTGAAAGGCTAAAGTATAGATGGAAAGATAAGTTACAGCTGGGAGGTTTGTGTTGGTGCAATAGGAATTTCAGCAAATGAATTACACCACTTACTGAATGTAGGCCTAAACAGGTCTGCCGTCAATACATTTATGAAACGAGCTGTCAAGACGGTATAAGAGGAATCATACAGTATTTAGTTGGTAGGGAGAGGAGCTGAATAGTGGATGGTTAGCGTGTAATTGCACAGTAAAAAAAGAGGGGGCTTAAACCAGATCAAAATTTCTTTCTTCCCACTTTGATCCTCTAGTTGGAAGGTTAAATTAAAAGTGGAATTTAAAATAATAATATTTTATTTCTTCCAGAAATCGTATCATTATTTGTACAAGTCTATGCAGATGCGTTACGATTCGAGGTTCTGCTTGTTGCCGAAAATACCTGCAGAACCGAACCCAGCTTATGATAATTGGCAGGAATCCGTCACTTTAGAGGTAAGTCTTTAACTTGAGAGGGGAGTTTCAAAAGATTTTACAAGTCTGAGTGATATGTAATCTATCATCTTTTTAGAAAATTAAATTACGGAATTTTATGGACAAATTTTTACTTTTTAAACCCAAAGTTGACAGAAAAATAGCAAAAACATTTACCTCGCGTTCGTTTTATAGCATTCGTAGCAACTTCATAAACCAGCGCGAAATGTCGTTTTTGTTAAGAAATACCATTTTTTTTAACAATGCTAACATTTCTTAAATAAAACGAGCGGTGAGGCTACTTTTTGACAAGTATTTTCGTTCATGTTTTATCATACCATGGCATCCAACACATGATATTAAATCGTTTAAAATACCTTTTTAACAAATATAATAGAAAACTATAAAAATGGTAAACGAACCATTTTATATGATAATGACATCTGTCAAAAAGTAACATCAATAACCCTCCTTTCAACACGGTACTGACATACGAAATTAGCATCAAATGTTAGAATTTTCATTACACGAACGACTTGTGCTAAAAAAAGTGGTATTTTTATGCTAACATTTCTTAAAACGAACGCGGCCTTAAATAAAAATATATGAGTAAAGTACATTTCCTAAAAGTTTTTTTTATTTTTTATAATATTATTTATTTTTTTCGAAGTAATATACAAACAATATAAAATAATTACAATATTAAATAAACTATATTAAAACAAAATCTAAATTTAACCTAAATAATAATAATAATAATATACTTACAAAAAAAACAGCTCCTCCAAATCGCTGTCTTGTGGCATGGTGCTTAATACACTAGCAGCATTTCCCCTTTGAATTAGAATTTGTTGTTTTTAGGACACAGAAAGACTATTAGGCAATGCCCACGCATTGCACATGGAAGGATTAACCGTACGGGAGAGATTATTGGGCCGGTCGTGTCCGGACTTGCCACACCCCATAGTGTTCCGAGGAGCAGTATTTGCGGACGAATCCAGATTCGACATGTGCTTAGCTTTGTGGAGACACGCTTTACAATTACGACAGGATAATGACGTAAGTTTATAAAAGCAGGTACTACTGTGACATACGCAATTATTGACACTTGAAAAAATTAAAGCTACCGAGCGATTAATTTGATCAGTTTGGCGAGCAAGATGTATGGCAAGATTCTCACGAAACGACTGCAAGAGAAGACAGAAGATCTTTTATGGGAAGCACAAGGAGGCTTTAGACCCGCAATATCACAGAGAAGTTTTTGGCCTTAAACCAGAAGGTTTTCTGTGCTTTTGTGGATTTGGAGAAAGCTTTTGATAGAGTAGTAAGAAAGAAGCTTTGGGACATATTGCCGGAGTATGGAGTGGATGACAAACTGCTACAGGCTATACAGTCCCTGTACAAGGGCTGTAAAGCTTGTATACGCGTGGAGGGAGGTATGTCGCCTTGCTTTGAATCCCAAATGGGCGTCAAACAGGGCTGTGTACTTATTCACTCTATATCTCGACAAATGCCTAAAAAGAGTGAGAGAGAGTGACTGTGGGATAAAGATGAGTGATCTAGTGGTGAACTGCCTGCTTTATGCAGATGATGCTGTTCTAATGGCATCGTCCGAACAACAACTGCAATCAAGTAACGGAAATGAAAGAGGGATGTGCAGAAAAAGGACTCCGTTTGAATGCGAGAAAAACCAAGGTACTAGTGTTTGAAAGAAGAAGGATGACAACCGTGACGATAAAGATTGATGATGAAACTCTAGAACAAGTAAATGTAATTATATATCTGGGCAGTGTTTTCACTGCGGATGGGAAGTATGATAGGGATGTTGAAAGAAGAATGAATGCGGGAAATAGTGTTAACGGTGCCCTGGGGTCACTGATCGCCAGTCGAAATGTCAGTGACATAGCTCGACTCGCCATACACAATGCCTGCTGAAATACGCAAAAAGGTGGGTATGAAGGAAAGCATAGGGACAAAAATAAGGAAAGGCATGCTCCGATGGTTCCGGCATGTTGAAAGGATGACTGAAGAGAGATTGACGAACCAGATAGATATAATGCGAAAGTTGTGGGTGAAAGAGGCCCTGGGAGACCAAGACTCACTTATCACGATCAAATAAATAAAACAATAGCTGAAGGTGCAATAAAAAGCCATCGAAACAAAAGGGCATGTATGAAGAGGTTGATGAATGTTGAAGAAGCGAAAGAGGTATGTCGAGATCGTGACAAATGGCGTTCAATTGTCTCTGCCTACCCTGCAAGGGACCTGGGGTGAAGGTTTGTATGTAAAAGCCTCTGATCTTGTTATATATGTATGTAAAAGCCTCTGATCTTGTTATATATGTATTAAAAGCCTCTGATCTTGTTATATATGTCTTAAAAGCCTCTGATCTTGTTATATATGTATTAAAAGCCTCTGATCTTGTTATATATGTATTAAAAGCCTCTGATCTTGTTATATATGTCTTAAAAGCCTCTGATCTTGTTATATATGTATTAAAAGCCTCTGATCTTGTTATATATGTATTAAAAGCCTCTGATCTTGTTATATATGTCTTAAAAGCCTCTGATCTTGTTATATATGTCTTAAAAGCCTCTGATCTTGTTATATATGTATTAAAAGCCTCTGATCTTGTTATATATGTATTAAAAGCCTCTGATCTTGTTATATATGTATTAAAAACCTCTGATATTGTTATTTACGTACTAAATGTCACTCGATACATTGCTAATTATAACAGTAACAAGCACGATATAGTAGTAGAGACTGACGTCACAGTTAATGTTTTCTTTGTTTTTTCAGATAGCTCTGGCCAAAGATTTGTTAAGATTTGCCCAAGTTTTCTCTCAAATGATACACACCGGTATAGAACTACCCTTAGACCAAGTAAGCTGTTTATTCTTAAAGCATATCTCTCTTCTTTCGTAAGCTAGTATGTTAAATTTTACGTATTAATATAGTATTTTGGGTCTGCCGTCAATACATTTATGGAACGAGCTTCCAAGACGGCATTAACTATATTATTATTATTATTATTATTATTATATTTTTTTTACTTTTCTTATTAATTTTTATACTAACATTAGTTGTAAGAATTTTGTAACTAACAAGTGAGCCTAGTTGCTTTGAATAAACGTATATTATTATTATTATATATTTTTTTACTTTTCTTTTTAATTTTTATACTAACATTAGTTGTAAGGATTTGAACCTGGTACCTCCGAGTCTAAATCCACGGACTTAACCGCTAGACCACGGAGGCAGTCGACCGTCCTTTCTAACTAATGATATTGACCAAATCAGCTTTTTGATTTTGTAATGGGGTGTATCACTAACTTTTATCACTTTAGATGGCGCATGATAGATGGTACCTAATAGAACTGTTAGTTGCATAGAAAACTTGTATATTTATTACGAAATTTATTATTTTCTGGATATATTACCAAAGTCAGCAGCTTTTAAGTGTACAAATATAGATTTTCAAGCGAAATCAAAGATATGGTGATCTCAAAATTGCCGTTCTATTAATTAAACCTTGTTTGTTTTTAAAAACGGTTTTCGCTTTCCTAATTCGTCTTTTAAAGTAGATAACGTTAAGTTAAAATTCATTTTTCTGTTATAAAAATGAAAAACTACAAAAACAATTAAATAATGATCCGTCATAGGTGTAAACAAGGTACCAGTGCCGCTAGCGACATCTACAAAAAGCTTTGCCTGATACATCCCATTGGCAATATTTTTTTATGACTTACCAACCGAAATCGATAAGTTATAAGTACTTTAAGACGCAGAGTGGGATGACCCTTGCAAGATGGACGGATGACCTGAAGAAGGTCGCTGGTGGGGCGATGGAAGACAGGAGGAAGGCCTATATCCAGCAGTGGAGAGACAGGCTGATGATGTTGATTCCTATCTAATTGTTATGTTTTACTTATATTTCAAATCAAATCAAATGAAAATCATTTATTCGTGGTTTTTCGGTACATAGTTATTAAGTTAGGTTAGGGTGAGCATGCAAAAAACCAAAGGCAAAAGAGAAATGTCCAAAAATACTATTGTAAAAATAATGACAATACAATCTATATGTTGACAGTTATTAACACATTTGAAATGGTTTCGTCATTAAAAAACTGATTTAAGGTATAATATCATTTTATAATTAAAATTAAAGTTAATTTACTTTTAAACATTGGAAGGGATAAATCTTTTAAATCGTCAGGTAACTTATTATAAATTTTAGGAGCCATACCCAATAAGCTTTTCTGAAGTAAGGCGGTCTTATTTATTTTCGCGCATATTTGACAGATAGGACGTGGTCGGAGATAATTTTTTGACAATTTACATTGCACTTACAGTTCAAGTTTTTTTTTTACTGTTTAGGCATGTTTCGTGCTGGAGGCGTGTTCTGAAGAGTTAAGGAGAGGCACCAGCAGAGCGAAGAAGCCAGTTAAAAACAACGACCCAGAAGCTGTTGCTGTAAGAACCATAATAGTACAAGATAAAAAAATAGAAAAGTGAAAAAAATTTCAGGGTGATCAGAAACCACGCTTATAAATAAGCGGATTCACATTTAGCCAACTTTACTATAGGCCAATCATCACGGATGTCTCCAGCGTACCAAACTCGAGAAATATCACAAATAAATCTATGAACTTAACCGCTAGACTTCGGAGGCAGTAAGATTAAAAAATATACATAAATAAAAAAAATTAAGCGGTGGTGATTTGGTTGTAAGAAAGTAAAGTATCATCAGTCGTGATAAGCTGCTGGTCTTCTGCTAACAGCTTACTTATTGGACCACTTTGCTGCATAGTCTTCTACTAGCAGGAGTGGGATCATTCAAAATAATAAAAAAATGACATTTCATAAATGCCTATAATAGGTTTACATGAATAAAGATATTTTGACTTTGACCGTATCCCTTCTTGGGAAGTCAGAAACCACGCTATGTGCATATATATTTAAAGAAGCGAATTCACATTTAGCCAACTTTTCTATAGGCCAATCATGACAAGTGGCAAGCTTAACTTAACCGCTAGACCACTGTGGGGGAGACTTCCAACTTCCTCACCCGTGGTAGATGAGTGGACTGTATATGGTTTGGGGGGCTTTGATGACAAGCCAGCTCCGTGAAGTCCGAAGAAAGGGGCAGAATCACTTACCTCTTCCAGCAGTAGCTGACAATGTCTCAGTGGAGTCGAACCCAGGGTTCCAGAAGAAGACCAGCTCTTCTGACAACTCTTTTCACACAAAACTATCACATAAAACTCAACATCACCGAAACACAAATTGTTGACGTCCGCCGCAGTTCGAGGCTGAGTTGCGGCTGGACCCACCGATGGGTCACAGAACTGGCTTTAGCAACCACGGAGGCAGTAATGTAATATTATGGCCAGACATCTAAGTGTTTTCTCGGAACTTGAAAAAAGTTATCCTTATTGAACTTACCGTTCCGTGGGAATCAGATATTCCAAAAGACCACAACATGAAGTCGAATAAATATTATGATATCACAGAAGTAATGATCAGGAACGGGATCAAGACTCAGCTTTACGCAGTGGAAGTTGGTGCGAGAGGAGTTATAGCAAAATATTTGCATCACTTACTGAAAGAATTGGGCCTTAGCAGGTCTGCCGTCAATACATTTATGGAACGAGCTTCCAAGACGGCATTAACGGAATCATACAGTATTTGGTTGGGTAGGGAGAGAAGTAGAATGGTGGATGGTGAGCGTATTATCGCGCAATAAAATTAAAAAGGGAAGCCTCCTTTTCTTAAACCAGCCTATTGTCGCGGTCGCAAGCCCGAGACACCATTCTTCTCAACTCTTACCCACACACGATGGACCCGGCACCCGCACGGTAAATGCATGGAATGCTTAGAAATTTGTCTTCTTCCATAAAATCTAAGTCTATGTGTACTCTTTTTGTATTACTGTATTTTACATCTCGTAAATATTATTATTATTAAATACAGACGCGTTACAACTATAGGACTTAGCCCTAATAATAATTCCTCATGCATTTTTTTTTTTTAGGATGAATACCAATTCAATATACGGACCGCTCTATACTTGGTATCAGTGGCGGCAAGACTTTTAGAAAACGCGGGAAATTCAACTGTAAGTCTATTTATTTGTCGATAAAAATATGAAATTATTATTATTGCAGTCATGAGTGGCTTCCAGTTGGTAACATTCTTGGACTTTGCGTGCCACTTACCATCAGGTGGGCGCAAGGTCACATATACTTCATTATTATCATTACAGTCCCTAGAACTCAGCGTCCTTGACCTCCACTGCTGGAGATGGCCCTTCCAGAACATATATCTGGAGAATTTGGCCTACACTAGCCACGCTGGCCAAACGGCAATCAATATATAAGTGTTCTAATATGTTTTTTTATACTAGCACGACATGTGACCTTGACCCCACCTGATGGTAATTGACACGCAAGGTCCATGAATGTTAGCAACTGGAATCAGACACTCATGACTGACATCAGTCCCTAACACTATGCCGGCTTGACTGGGCATGACGTCAATTCGAACCTGATCCCGAAACGTGTGGATACACTTTACTGGGTAATTACAGTATTTATTAAATGTTACAGGAATCTATAGCAGCTATAAAGAAGGCTGTATTTGGTCTGAGAATGGTTCGACACAGGTCTAAGCAGACCTTATTACATATGGCCGTTGACAGAAGGACACCGGTTGATGATTTCCATACAAGTGATGTTTGCCGGTGAGTATTTGGATGTAGTTACGCAAAAAGGATCCAATCCACGTTAATTTTAAGTTGGAATTTAGATTAGTCCATCGATATATCAATGATTTGTCCAACATTTAAAACATTTTAATTTTTATTGTTAATATGTTAATGTAGTAGGCATACAGAATTAAAAAAAAAAAAAAAAAAATTAGCGCCTAACTGCGTCCGTGGTCTAGCGGTCAAGTCCGTGGATTTAGACTCGGAGGTACCGGGTTCGATTCTTGGTCGGGACACAAAAATATTTAATAATGTAAATAAATCCATTTAAATAATATTTAATTTATTTGTGATATTTCTCGAGTTTGGTACGCTGGAGACATCGACGAGCTTGCCACTTGTCATGATCGGCCTATAGTAAAGTTGGCTAAATGTGAATCCGCTTAGTTATAAGCGAGGTTTCTCACCACCCTGAAGGGAAACGGTCGTGATGATACTTTACTTTTTTATTAACGCTCAACTCGTTAGATATCTAGAGGATCACTCCGTAATCCATGACCGCCAATATGGATTCCGTGCAAAGCGCTCAACGGGTGATCTTCTGGCATTCGTTACCATGTCTGGGGTGAGGCAATGGATAAATTTGGTAAATCTGGACATCTCTAAGGCCTTCGATAGGGTTTGGCACAAGGCTTTGCTTTCCAAGTTGCCGGCATATGGTTTGCCCCCACGGCTGGTGGACTGGATAGCTGGCTTCCTACATGAGCGCAGCATTCGTGTTCTTGTGGATGGGAATGTGTCTGATCTCATGTCAGTGAATGCCGGCGTACCGCAGGGCTCTGTGTTATCACCAACACTCTTCTGCATATCATGATGAATGAGGTGATAAGGAAGGCAAAAGCCCATACGGCCAAGTCAGACGTAATATCTTTCTTTTTTATGAGTTAATGAGGTTATCATCAAATTCCAGATGTTCTTGATGCTTTTCTTAGAGTCAATATACCCCAAACACATTCGGGTATAATATGGGAGTTCACAGCGCGGGAAAACCGCTATAAAATAAACTGCACCTTGTGCCCCATATATAAAGTCCAATTTATCGTTTTCCGTAGTTATTCACATTGTAGCACATTATTAAACAAAACAACACTGACTTGACTAACAATATCCACAAAACACAATTTATTTGATCTTTAGGATGCAACAGTATAGATGTTTGTTTGAAAGAAAAGAAAGAAATAAAAAAGTTAATTTGGCACAAAAAAAAACACAAGCAGTAAAAAATAATAATAATACAACAAACAAGATAGTGTGGTGACAAATAGGGAATCAGCTCAGCAATAAGCTGCAACACTCGGTCACAGCGCTGATTTTCAGCTGATTTTGACATTAACATTGTATTCTAATAAATTGACAAGAACAATATTAAATAAATAATAATAATAATAAATATTTCCAGACAGGTCACACAGCGCCATCTAGTATCCTCTGGTAAGCTACGAGGCTTGTGTTACGGAAACTAGATGGTTGATAAATTACATATTATACTTTTTTTTTTGTAAATATATTCATATAAACACCCAGACCGAGACAAATTATACAATGTACAACTTGCCCCCGGTGGGAATCTAACCCACGACTTCCCGAGTTCACGGCAACGTTTGTTTCCAATAGACCACGACCACTAAATATAAACTATATACAAATAAATATCTATTGACATAAGCATATTGTATGCTCATAATATGGGCAGATTGCATCATCATGACGACATGATGTTTGCAGGTTTCCGTGTCCTCGAACAACTCGGTTGTTGATTGAATGTGGGGTTAATGTCGAGACAACTGACCACGCAAGAAGAACAGCGCTCCATGTAGCTCTTCTATCTTACCAGGAAGAAATGATCACAGGTATGTATACAATATCATAATAAAAATAATGCTTAATTGCATAAAAACTAAAATAACTTAAAATTAATGTGCACAGACGAGCTTTATGGCGCTCTATTATCCATTATACGAAAAGTAAATACAAACCATCGATCCTTAGCGCCGCATCAGACTGGAAAATTCTCATGGATACATTTGAACATCATTATAAGATCCCAGATGAACTAGCTGTATCAGCCTATAGGCCAGACATCTTAGTGTTTTCTCTGAACTTGAAAAAAGTTATCCTTATTGAACTTACTGTTCCGTGGGAATCAAATATTCCAAAACACCACAACATGATGTATGTATTTATATTATTATTATTGCCCAAAACTAGGCCCCAACTTTGTTGGAGCGTGTCTCAACAAAATACAATTCAATATGGTATGATCCTTTTTATTGTGTTTTTTAAAATTTAATTTCAACAGCTGATTTACCCCAGCATTAAAATATAATTTAATTAAATAGTCAATAGGCTATTTGACAGGTTTTCAAAATCCATTTTATATTATGCAGTAGAGTTTAAGGAACCCAGTAAAAGTTATTTTTTTTAATTCTGGTACATATTTGCTGAAAAATATCAAAATGAAAAAACAATATTTAAAAAGCATGCCAAACGCTACTTTGACAATATGGCGCCTCAATCGGGTCTGTGACGTCACTTGCCTGTGGCACATGTCATCCGCATACATTTGTCGTAAACAAAAAACAAAAGTGCGATTGGATTTACATTTTATCAGTGATTTATGTAATAAAATGAGTTACAAATGGTGTGCAGTTCCAAAATGTACAAATACGTCGTTGAAAAATCCGGAAAAACTATTCGTTAGTGTTCCAAAGAATGTCAAAGTGCGGCGAAAGTGGTTGCAACTTTCTCGGAGGGATCCTAATGACATAGCGAATAGTACAAATATTTTCTTCTGTGAAGACCATTTCAATGTAAGTAAAGATATTAAGAATGTAAATGTTTTCGTTATTGATTTGAGGTTATAATACCTCTAATGTTTTTAACAGAATGTCTATTACAACTCACTTCAAATACTTCCGATGTTTTCCATAATATTAGTTAAAAATTGTAGCTACAGAGTCTTATGATTTCAATAAGCATTATACTAAAAGATCCCGACTAACTTGTTTGTTTGTTACAGATGGAAAATGACATGGCAAATTACTTACAGTACAAAATGGGTTTCAGACAGAAATTAATTTTGAAAGATAAAGTTTGGCCTTCTAAATTTCATTGCCAGCCAGATCGCATTAAAAGAATGTGTGATGCTGGTCCTTTACGATCTACATTTGTCAAACGCCGAAGAATGGAACTTGTTAAACAATGTGAAGATATTCAACAACCTACAACTCTTAAGAAATTTTTATTAATGACAGTGTTGCTTTAACATTTTAAACTCTCTTATACGCCTTATGACTCTTTCCACATGAATCCTTAAACTGGCAATAATTTTTGTTTGCCGTACTGCTTCTTTAGATAACTTTGACCCAGAGGCTACACTAGGAGGCCTTAACAGTTTGATTCCTTTTTTACTTAATGTTTGTTCCACATGCTTGAATCCTTTATCAGCTAATATGACAGTACCTGGATCTAGATAATCTAGAAAGTTGCAATTTTCCACTTGCTCTTCCCCCAAAACCAGGAGAAATATAATTGATGAGACCATTAGGCGTACATGACATCAAATACTTTACAGTATTACCTTTCTTATAATCTGACCAAGTTAATGCTTGAAAAAGGGCTTTGGAAGGCTTTTGTATGTCAATTTCCAGGCAATCAATAATACAACTTGCATTGTGATAGTTGTGTCGAAATGAAATCGGTAAAGTCTTTCTGATAGATTGTTTATTTAAGTTAACAATAAAAAGGCGTAAAAAGCTAGCTATGATTGGAATATTTTTCAAGAATAATTTACTGTTATATGATACTGTCATTATCTTTAAGTTCAGAAAAACTAATTTTTTTTTTTTTTCAAACACATTAATATATGTTCATTTGGTATGTGGGTGTGCTTATGGATTAAATGAATTAAAAAATAGCAGTCAACAGGGATTCCAATATACATCATTGGTTTTTTTACAATTAGTGTGATGTAGTTTTATTAGTTGTGCAAACTGCATTCAATGCTTCTGAAATGCAATTTTGCCACACCTTTCTGGGATGTCATATATGTATCCAATCACTTAGTTACGCATTCTGTTTATATTGGAATTTTTATAATTTATTAAATAAAACATTTGAAAACCTTTAGTATAAATTTTATTTTTCCTTCGTTATTAGTTTTGACAATAAAATATATTCTATTAATGTAGCTACAATTAATAGAATAAAATATATTTTATTGTCAAAACTGTGTATATTATTCAATGTCCACAGTTTTTGGTTACATTGTGGTAGTAGTAAACCTTACAACAGCTATCCTTTTCAAACATACAATAATTTGAGTAGGTAATCTGCTTTTAAATAGCTTGTAGGTAGACAAGGTTATATTATTATTGGTCTGTTTATGAATAGTTTGTGGGTCTACAAACTATTCAAAAACAGACCAATAACAAAAATACTTTAAAACTATTTAAAAACAGAATAATAACTCAAAGATTACTTTTTGAACTTTATATAACATGAACACACATAATATTACACTAGTAATCACTATAATATTCACTTAAATTATAATATAGCTTAGATAAAAGCCAGGTTTTTAATGTGTTACCATTTAGGGTTTTTAACCTTAATGACAAATGATTAAACATTTTTATTGCAATTATATATGTACTTTTTTGGTACATTGTATTATTTATTTGAGGTATACAGAGATCATATTTATATTTATTACTAATTCATGTTTTTTGATGTAACATTTAACACTGCAGTTCATTCCCCTGCCTTCCAACCAGTACGGTGAAGCCATAGCTAAGAACATTGTCCCTCTCTATAAAATTATCTTTGTTTCATTACAAACAGATAACATTCTAATATGTATATACAAATTACAGTGAGAAACTTTTCATCTCTGAATGTATTACGGAGGGACTTAGTAGTGTATTTATTATAAATTGTTCTTATACATTTTTTCTATAACATAAAGGTAGTTTGAATATTTACACTATTACCCCTGAATATTATACTATATGTTAATTGAGGATAAACATAGCCATAATAAGCACTTATTGATATTTTTAAGTTTTTAATAACATAAGAATAAATTTATTTATTATGAACTTATATTACTACCTAAAATATTTTTAATTAGGTACTGTAACACTACGAATTAACAGTGGAAAAATATTTGCTTTCCAAAAAGATGCAACATTTATTAACAAATTACTCACATATTCATTGTCATAGTCAACTACAATCACATCCACTTTTTTTGAATCTTCAGTCAGGGTGAGCCACACAAAAGTAACCTTTCCTCATTTTGGTAACAAACATTTGCAGTTGAATTTGAGCTCGGTACTTTTCTGAAATGTTGCCATACAAATGTAATTATTTTTGGTACTTTCACTTCCGCAGGGCTTCACTCTCTTTTTCAGTATATTTTGCACGGTTTTTATCACTGAGGATTCTAATCTTCGGCCTCTTTTCATGGCAGGCATCTCTGGGGCTTTTGCTCCCATGATCTCTACTAAAGATCCTAGAGGCTATTATTGGTTTCACATTGAGGAGCTTGCTTACACAACTGTTCCACAGTCACATATTTCAAGGTTGTACCTACTCTTGAGAGCCTTGGTTTTTTCCAGAAACATTCCACCTCAGTGCAAAAAGGTTCCTCTCTGCGACGATGGGTCCACATGAGGAATGCCACTGCATGTTTACAGCCACCAGCTGAAGCTGCACAGTCCAAGCACTGACAGCTAACAATTTCACCCTTATTCTCGTCTATCACCATAGTGACATTGTAAGAGCTGCTCCTCACCTTGTGCTTAGGACAAATCTTACAGTTTAATGTGCAAAGATCTGGCTCGCGACGCAGCTGCACATTTCCAATGGCATCATCTCCATATGTTTCCCTTGCAGACCTGCAAAAGTAAACAAATTATCGTTTATGTTCACGAAACTGCGCCAAACTAACTTAACATTTATAACCTATAAAAGTCCTTGCTTGTTGTGGAAGTTCATCATTATTTCACTTTCTTATGATATAATTTAAGTTACTACTAAAGTGTTACTATACTTACTTTGCTGTCTTCACATTTTTTAGCTCCGAGGCATAAAAGTCGGAATTATTTTTGAAAAATAATCCGACTATGATTGCGTCGACTTGGGGCAGGTTTCTGCTGTCTGCTTTTACAAAATCTTTGTCCATGGTAAAAGTACTTGACAGAATTTGTAAAATATTGAAAATAAATCACACAAAGTATTATTTATGCGTGTAATAGTGTATTATCTATGCGTGGCACAAGGTTTACAAGACGTAAAATCTGTGTTTACCAGCAGGTGACGTCATCATAAACTCGACCAACCAGGAGCGTTTTGTGTCACGTGACAAACATTTAAAAAATGCATTTTTAATTACGGATTTTTAAATAAATTAATCATTAATTTCAACTATAATTAATAAATACCCATTTTTAAACTCTTAATGTATACTGATAACAGTAATTGACACTTTATTTTTCGCATTGTCAAATAGCCCATTGATTAAGATTTATGTGTGAAATAGTTACAAAACACTATTTATTCGATTAGGTTATTTATTATGATCAGGTACTTTATTATACATAAAACACTGAATTTCAAATTGGCGGGATAGAAAGTATGTAATTATTAAGGTAAAAAAAAGTTTTTGTCAATTGTCGTTATGCTCGGGTAAAATAAATAAAATTATTTACAGATTATGAAATCACAATATATTAACTATGAAATAAAAAAGAAATCATTTTGGCACGAGAACATTTTTTTGGGCCTATTTCTCTAAGAAAAATGGGCATTCTCATTTATTTTGTATTTTAAATTATTTAGCAGAAGCAGAAGATCGTGGTGAAGCGTTGTGCGAGGTTGTGTGCGAACTGTTAAGTCGAGGATCTCATGTGGACGCCGTGGATGAGGACGGGGTCACGCCAATCACAGCTTCAGTCGGATGTAAGTCACTGTCATTCATTACAGCCCCTAAATTAGATCTAGAGTGCTGGATCTTCGATCGTTTCTCCAATTCCTCCAATAAGGTCCTTAGATATAAAATAGACGTTTTATTTGAAAAAAGGTTTTTTTTTTTTTAAATTTAATCAATCAAAGTATGTGTCATTATTATCCATGCATTTTCGCCATTTTTTAGGTAGTTCATTGATTACATTGCTGATTAAATTGTCGAATCAATATAATCTTTGAAGGTAGTATGGACTGCCCCATCGAAATCAAGCCACCACCGCGCGTAATATAAAAATGAATGTGTGTGTGTATGTATTCCCTATGCATTTCAAAACTACTTGACCAATCGGGATGAAACTTTGGGAATATGTTGTGTGAACATCGGCGAAGGTTTCTGACATAGTACTACTGTTGTCCGATAGATGGCGCGCATCAGCGCTGATTTGTGGGGCAACCGACTTGAGGTTACCGAGCGGGAGCCTAATACTCCCTAGCGCCCTTATTATATATATTTATTTATTTATTGAGAATCCAACAGCGTTTCAACTTTAATAAATTAAGTACATACAAATTAACAATTTTAGGCTACTAACAGGATTCCACATATAATATTAAAAACTGTGATAAGTGATACAAAATAAAAGAAGTAAAAATTAAAAAGTTAAAAATACATATAAGAATTTAAAGTGTAAAATTGATTGCATAAAATTTGAAAAAAATAAAAATTAAATCCTAAATTTCAGTTGAATAGATATAATAATATAATGTTATAATTACTCCTACACATATTATTATTATTTTTAATTATGGTGCATACATGTTTGTGTAAGTATGAGAGTGAGTGCATGTGATTGTTTAAATGAGTGTATGTGTGTGTGTGTGTATCTTCTTCTTCTTAAGGTGCCATCTCCTATCGGAGGTCGGCTATCATTAAGGCGATTTTGATTTTGTTTGCCGCTGTCCGGAACAAGGTACTGGTGCTCATCCCGAACCACTCCCTGAGGTTCTTGAGCCAGGAAGTGCGTCTTCTCCTCGGTCTTCTGGAGCCTTGTATCTTGCCTTGCATGACGAGCTGCAGCGATTATTGCGCATGATGTGTCCCAAATACTCCAACTTCCTTCGCTTTACCATTTTCAATAGTTCAACGCCTTTGTTCATTCTCAGCAAGACAGTTTCGTTTCTTACTCTGTCCTTCCATGATATCTTCAACATTATCCTGTATATCCACATTTCAAAAGCTTCTAACTTCTTCGACATCGTGTTTGTCAGGGGCCATGATTCGACACCATACAGGAGAATGGAAAATATGTAGCATCAGACGAGTCGGCATCTTGTAGGAAGTTTAAGATTGCGATTGCAGAGAAGGTGGCTCATTTTAACAAAGGCGTTTTTAGCTTATTTTATGCGGCATTATGTGTGTGTGTATGTTTATTTGCAATTATCTCCTTTAACTTATATTTAGATATATTAAAAATATAGTTACTGTCGTCGAATACAGAAATAAAGCCAATTCAAACCATTTACCGCTCACGGTTAATCGACCTCTCCCAGTGAGTGTGAGTAGTGTTATTATTAATAATGACATTCATTGACTGTCGTCAGGTGGTACGAAGTTTGCCGGGTCAGCTAGTTTTAAATAAATTTGAATTTGGAATTTCTAGCCAAACAAAATATATTTGACATCAAAATGGCAAGTTCAACAAAACGTCAATTTCATATTTAAGAACCTCTAATTCTAGAAGGCTTATCTAGGTCGTAATTAATGAACAGCCTTCGTAATGTATTTTAATAATGTATTTTTCTCCAGGTCCAGCTGAATCTATAGTCCGATCTGCTATGAACCCGAGACTCTCGTGCTTCGCCGCCACTGCCTTAGGTTTATCTAAATATAAATACGATCCCGCCAAAGTACCAAAAGTTTTGCACAACTTTCTTGAAATACACGGAGTGTATACACTCAAATAAATACACAGACATATACCAAAGAATTTGTATTATATATATAAGTATAGTATAATATGTGCAGTGTGCAAATTATGTTTTTTTTAAAGGGTTTTTAACGCTTGTGCTACCCTCTCGCTCGCACAAACCAGTATTTTCAAAAAAAAAAACAAATTTGAGGGTACTTTTAAGAAATCTATCAACTTTCTAGAAAATTCATATTTTTTTTTGGGATATATTTCCACTTTCATATTTCATACCTAATTTTAAACAGAAGTTTGTGTGTGGTAAAGTGAGATAAGAAGGTGTCTCGGGCTTGCGACCGAAAATAGGCTGGTTTAAAATGTAGGCCTCATTTTTGAATTTTATTGCGCAACAAGACGTTCACCATTCACTATTCTGTTCCTCTCCCTACCCCACCGTAGCGTAAAGCTAAGTCTTGAACCCGTTCCTGAGCATATCCCTTAAACGTATTTATTTCCTAGAAAGATAATAAACTACATTTCAGAATATAACACTCAAGCTTGAAAAAAAATCTGAAAATGTTGGTGCGTTTAATGTCAATCGGTCTACCAATGGGGTGTATCAGGCAAAGCTTTTTGTAGATGTCGCTAGCGGCAATGGTACCTTGTTTATACCTATGTCAAATCATTTTTTAAAAAATGTTTTTGTATTTTTATATCAGAAAAATGGATTTTAACTTAACGTTACCTACCTTAAACACGAATTAAGAAGGCGAACACCGTCTTTAAAAAGAAAATTTTGAGATCGCCATATCTTTGATTCCGCTTGGAAATCTCGATTTGTACACTAAAAGCTGCTCACTTCGGCATAATATCAAGAAAATAATAAATAATAAAAATACAAGATTTCTATGCAACTGATAATTATATTAGGTACCATCTATTAAAGTTAGTGATACACCCCATTGATTCAATAAAATAAATTAGCCCTAAAAGTTGGTAAACTATTTTAAAATGTTAAGGAATTTGCATTTTTGCATAAATCTTATACTGCGTTAAATTTATTAAAGAGCAAATATTTTTATACTATAATCTAGAATAAAAATAAAGAATTACGTATTTTTTATTTTAACTATTCAGTAATAAAATCTTAAGTTACGGTGCAGAGAAGTTATGTAAGTTATAGTTAACTAAAGTAGCTAACGAAAAAACCGCCCTTCAGGCATACCATGGATATGTTGCGTCAAATATAAGGTACGGCATATTATTGTGGGGCAATGCAGTGGAAATAAATAGAATCTTTATTGGACAAAAATAATGCATTCGTGCTATTTGTAACACACCTCCTATGACTTCCTGTCGTCCTTTATTTATAAAACTAAAATTACTGACTGTTCCTTCTATCTATATACTTGAATGCTGTTTATTTGTAAAAAGCCACCCGGAACTTTTTAAAACTCTTGGGGATAATTGCAATTTTAAAACGCGTTATCCTAGTAGAATAATTATTCCAGCTCATAAAAGTACTCAATATAGCCGAAATTGTTATGCAATGGCGACAAAGATATGTAATAAGCTTCCAGTTACTATAAGGGAGCTGCCACTAAAACTGTTCAAATTAAGAGTCAAATGCTGGTTAATAAATGTTTTTATTCGACAAAAGAATACCTAGACACTAAGCTCGACAAAGTCATGTGACTAAATAAATAATTGTATGCTAGAAATAGCGAATCATGTGATATAATTACATATAATAATTTACATCCCTGTACCTACCATGTTTCTGACAAATAAATTATTTCATTTCATTTCATTTCATTTCATAAAAATATCGCCACTCATACTGAGCCTAATCAAGTAGGTAGCAAGAGGTCGATGACCGCGCGAATCTTGACTTATTGACCATGCAGTAGTGTTTTGTTATTCGGATAATTATTTTAATCTAAAAAAAAGTGTTTTATTTTTATTTTTAATAGAGGTTCTACCAATGACACCTGAAGCCTAAAAAATATATATGTTTTATAAAGTTGGAATCCATGAATGTTTATATATATATATATGATTTATGTTAATAATGTATAAATGATGAGTTAAGGTCGTAGTTCATTTATACGGCTTCGCTATAACAGTATCCCAAAACGAGATAGGGGTTGCCTCTCGCAGACATCGACGAGCTTGCCACTTGTCATGTCATTGGTCTAAATGTGAATCCGCTTCAAAAAACTGTCATTTTCGACATATATCTTAGGTAGAGTTGTTTGTTCCTATCAATAGACTCATATATTAGTAACTGCTAACATGTATTTAATGCCATTTATTAGTTAATGCTTGGAACCTTAAACGACCATGTCCTTTAAGGGTATTGGCTTATCTTTTTTATTTTTTATTTAAAAAACTTTATTGCACGAAGTACAAAGGCGGACTTAGTGCCCGAAGACATTCTCTGACAGCCAAACCTTAGGGACAAATTTGAACAATTATAGTGCAATCATATAAATAATAATAATACTATAATTATAAAAGTTAAATTAATATACTAATAATACACATTATTATACATAAACATACATATATTACTAACGCTGTCAGGAGCTATTTAAGAAGTGTGAATACACCAGTTTTTTAATAGATGACCTGATAGTTGCTTGCCGTATGATGACAGAAAGATCGTTCCGCAAATTAGTACTACGAAAGAGTTAGACGCAAATTCAGTGTGATGTGAGGGAACAGATAAAAGGGAGTTGTGAGAAGAGCGAAAAGATTTGTCATGGAAAGAAGAGAGATAGGCGAAATTGTCCTTAAGGTATTTCGGTGTCGCAGGCTCATTCATAACCGAGAACAGGCGACAGATTATTGTGCAATAACAAGCGCTCCTTTCAATATTGAGTTCCTTAACCGTGCGGGAACAGTGTCGTGTAAATGAGCTTCGACCTTTAGGCCTACCTCATGCTTATTTAATAGATATACAGAGACGTTTTCCTAAATTGCCTCCGTGGTCTAGCGTTTAAGTTCGTCGATTTACCTTACCTTTAAAACATTAGTCAGCGTGAATGACGTCACTTAATAATACGAATTCTGTGTTCCAATTGAAAGCAAACCCTGTATAGTTTCTTCATAATTATGTAAATGCTGTTAATTATCCGACATTTTCAGAAACTGATTCCGTGCATTTAGATCTGGAAGTATCGGGTTCAATTCCTGATCGGGACACAATAATATTTATTAAACTTATTTGTGATATTTACCGAGTTTGGTACGCTGGAGACATCGACGGGCTTGCCACTTGTCATGATTGGCTTATTGTAAAGTTGGCTAAATGTGAATCCGCTTCTTTATAAGCGTGGTTTCTGACCACCCAGAAAGGGATACGGTCGTGATGATACTTTACTTTTTGTAAATTATCCAAGAATATAAATTGATTCTTGTAGCCCTATTCTGTTACTTAGTCGCAAACGTTATTATTGGATTTCGTAATTTAGTCAGAGATTGCGTCATAATTGCCAAATATTATTCAATTCTCAACTCTATAAACACTTGACGTTGACAGCGACCGTGCAAATATTTTACATGATATATATGTATAGTTAACGGATTCCATTATATAACGTTTGCGTTTAAATAACAGAATAGGACTGCTGGTTTAAAAAATATAATTTTCCATTGTTATGGAACTAAACACATTTAGATGTTGAGCTAGAAGGTAAGTTTGGAAAAACGTCACTGATTAACTATAAAATTTAGATAAAATCGTATGCGTTAGGCCTTGGTGGAATTAAATGTGATAAATTAGGATAAAATACATATTATTAAATAATAGTTAATTGTTTTTGTTGCTAGAAGGAAAACCAGAAGATTACTATTCGATAGTCAAAATATGGATGTCTATATTTTTAACTTCTAGAATTACTATTTGATAGTCAAAATATGGATGTCTATATTTTTAACTTCTAGAATTACTATTCGGTAGTCAAAGTATGGATGTCTATATGTTTACCTTCTAGAATTACTATTCGATAGTCAAAGTATGGATGTCTATATTTTTACCTTCTAGAATTACTATTCGATAGTCAAAATATGGATGTCTATATTTTTTTAATATTAGCGCCGTTTTTTTTTTGTTATTTAGGCGCAAATGTTATCCAAGGTTACTTTTAGACTTATATTTCATTATATTGATAGAAAGGAAAGAAGACCCATTGAAAGCATTCCATGGATTCACCATCTCTTACCACCGGGCGTAGGTAAGAGATGAGAAGAATCGTGTCACAATAGGCTGGGTTACAAAGGAGGCCTTACCATCCACCATTCTACTCCTCTCCCTACCCAACCAAATACTGTATGATGCTCTTTCCATAAATATATCTCCAGCAGACCTGCTTAGGCCCAATTCTTTCAGTAAGTGGTGCAAAGATTTTGCTGGAACTCCTCTCGCACCAACTTCCACTGCGTAAAGCTGAGTCTTCAACCCGTTCCTAATCATTTCTTTATTGGGATCACAATATATGGAGAAGCCAAAAAAAAAGACCATTCCATAGGTCGGTTTCGTAGGAAAAGTTGTTTGTTTCTATCAATAGAATAACATCAGTCTTACATAAGACCATATAAAATCACGCGGTAATAGAACTTAATAATAATAATATAATAATAATAATATTTCCAGACAGGTCACACAGCGCCATCTAATTTTTGTGGTAAGCTACATGACAACTGCCTCTGTGGTCTAGCGGTTAAGTCCGTGGATTTAGACTCGGAGGTACCGGGTTCAATTCCTGGTTGGGACACAAAAATATTTATTAATGTAAATAAATACATTTAATCGATATTTAATTTATTTGTGATATTTCTCGAGTTTGGTACGCTGGAGACATCGACGAGCTTGCCACTTGTCATGATTGGGCTTTACTATAAAGTTGGCTAAATGTGAATCCGCTTATTTATAAGCGTGGTTTCTGACCACCCCGAAAGGGAAATGGTCATGATGATACTCTATGTTTGTATTGGCTTAAAATGAGTCTTATTTTGAAGGCGATAAAAAAATGTAGAAAAAACAAAAAATTTTTTTTTTTTAAAGTCTGGTTCGAATTTGTTGAGACAATATATGTATGTTATATATAACGCTATTAGGGTTGATATTTGTACAGACACTGTTAAAAGTTCATTCACAAAATTTTTTTTTTCTTCACTTTTTTAGGAAATAAAATTTTGGTCTTCTAAACTAACTTGCCGTGTTACAGACATTATTATTTACATTACTCGAAAATGGCGCGCGACATAATGACATTAATAACAAACAACTGACAGCGCTCAGAGTCATCTACCTCGATATCGTGAGCAGTCTGAGCTCTAGGAGTTTATGCACGTCTCGGAACGGCTTAAAGCGTGCTTAGGTTACTATTATCGTGTCTCGGAATGAGGGGATAGTAAAATAGAGGAAATAGGTCAAAAATATTTTTGCTATGTATAAAATTAGTATGTGAAAGTAAAAAATTGTCCAAAATGTCCACAATTTTATTTCCTTAAAAGTAAAAAACTCTTATTACATTCGTAACATCCCTGATATGTAATTATTGTATAATATTGTAAATAAGTAAAAAAAAATGTGATCTAAGTACCTATGGTAATAACATAGTTTTTTTTATTGTAAATAAACTATATAGTACATTGTTGTGTTTCATTTATAATTTTTTATACATTAATAATGCGCTTTTTTTGATTTATTCGAAGTAGGTAATTCGATACAAAAATATTAAAATAAAATTGACTAAAAACTAATTATAAAGAAAACTAAAACTAAAAATACCTATGAAATTACAGCTATTCTACAAAATAAACTAAGGGCTTACCACCAGGGAGGGTACCTAAAACGCTCGCCGCATTTCCTCGTTGAATTATTATGAACATATTCTGTTTTAGGTAGTTATGGCATTTGGGATCGCCACACTCTTGGAAAATTCGTTTACCCAGCTCTTTTATGAATTTGTGGGTATCAATATACCCCCATTGTTTCAACCCCAAATGCCACAAAGTTATAATTTTGTTTAATGCTATTGTATTTGATGTGCTTTCTAAATTCGGCTGTATGAGCAGCCGAACCGGCCTTTTTTGATGTAGAGGAAATGTGGCAAGCGGCAAGGGTATCCACACAGGTGGCATCCCAAACAAGACATCTTCCCTCACTCCATGGTACAAGAGACATACCATCCGGCCTTTTACCATCACTACGTGAAAGTCCTGATGGTTCAAGGACGGACGGGATTTTAGCAGACCACAAACTTCTCTTTATAAACTCATTTAGGGCTTGGTGTCTGGAGAATCTATAATTATATATTTTTGTCGACTTTCGGGTTGCACATAGGCATGTAGTCTACCTAAATTCTGACTTGCCAGGTGGGTTACTGCTGTACCAGGTATTGTATTCTCATAGGTACTGATAACTAAATTTAAAAGGTTAATAATTGATCGTTGTGGTGCAGTTCTGTATATGTTTCAGTTCTCTCGTTCTCAGTCAGATTAAACATTAACATGTCACTGGAATTTGCTAAGCTGCTGGTCTTCTGCTGACAGCTTACTTATTGGACCACTTTGCTGCTTAGTCTTCTACTAGCAGGAGTAGAATCATTCAAAATAATTAAATTAATGACGTTTCATAAATGCCTGTAATAGGTTTACGTGAATAAAGATATTTTGACTTTGACATTTTTTTGACTTTAATCCAAGCTATGCGTCGTTTAAAAAAAAAATAATACGTTTTCGACAAATCGTGAACAAATTTTGGAAACCGACCCGTTATGAAATGTCGATACTGCTGCCCGATTTGAATCTACTATCCTGTTCGCTGTTGCATGGTTCGGGTAAACCTATCACATGGACATTCTCCTGGGGTGCCAAACAATTTTTTTGCCCCAGTGTTGCCAGATCTTAATTTTATTTATCGGTAACACTGAAACAAAAAAAATTGAATGTTTATTTATTCCAAGAGACAGGCAGTATAAGAACAATAAATAAACGATGCAATAGGAGTCATTAGAATTATACCCGCGACCAAAATATTTCCCACTAGACAATAGTGTACCATTTATATTTATAAATACGTTAGTACTATGTATACCTTGGCCAGGTATAATGGATAATACAATGGGGTGTATCACTAACTTTATATCACGGTAGATGGCGCATGATAAATGGTACCTAATATAACTGTCAGTTGCATAGAAAACTTGTATTTTTATTACGAAATTTATTATTTTCTGGATATTATGCTGAAGTAAGCAGCTTTTGAGTGTACAAATCGAGATTTCTAAGCGAAATCAAAGATGGTGATCTCAAAATTGCCGTTCTATTAATAAAACCTTTTTTTTCTTTTTAAAGACGGTGTGCGCATTCTTAATTCGTTTTTAAGGTAGGTAACGTTAATTTAAAATGCATTATTCTGTTAAAAAAACTAAAACTACAAAAACAATTTAAAAAATATGCGATATAGGTGCAAAATAAGGTACCATTACCGCTAGCGACATCTACAAAAAGCTTTGCCTGATACACCCCATTGCAGTGTTCGAATTTATAGAACTATCAATGAATATATCGACGTCCAATAACCGACTGTTGTACGTCTCGTACTGGTGCGCGGGGACCGGCTAGCGGAGTGTTGTAAAAAAATTCGATAAACCGATCACCTATCTGAACAAATTTAATACAGACAGACAATGGGGTCGTCCAGGCCCGGATGGCTAATGGGCCTAGCTTGGGTAAAGTAAAGTATCATCAGTTTATCAGTTTCCCTTTCGGGGTGGTCAGACACCACGCTTATAAATAAGCGGATTCACATTTAGCCAACTTTACTATATGCCAATCATGATAAGTGGCAAGCTCGTCGATGTCTCCAGCGTACCAAACTCGAGAAATATCACAAATAAATATTTTTGTGTCCCGACCAGGAATCGAACCCGGTACCTCTGAGTCTAAATCCACGGACTAGACCACGGAGGCAGCAAAAAATGAGTAGTTTATTTTATTTGTAATTTTATATTATATTAACGTTTTGTTCTTTTTTTTTTTTCGTTACAATATAATTCAATTTATTCCAAGTACGTAAATATTAAAATAAAATAAACTAAAAATACTTGTGAAATTAAAACTATTCTACAAAATAAAGTAAGGGCTTACCACGGGATGGTACCTAAAACGCTCGCCGCATTTCCTCGTTGAATTATAATGGAAATATTTTGTTTTAAGTAGTTATGGCATTTGGGATCGCCACACTCTTGAAAAAATCGTTTACCCAGATCTTTTATGAATTAAAAACAAAGCTTGTGTTAAGTTGAACTATAACAAGCAATGTATATTGAAAACGCCGGTCTGCAACGTAAAGCTGCGTATGGCAAGCGATGTTATCTACTTAAATTATCTAACCGTAAGTACAACCATCAACAAAATCTTACAATAAATAAATTTAAGACGCGACTGTGGGCTTATTTCGCTTGTTTAGTAGGTACCTACTTTAAAAAAGTTTTTTTAACTGCCTTCGTGGTCTAGCGGTTAAGTCCGTTGATTTAGACTCGGAGGTACCGAGTTCGATTCCTGGTCGGGACAAAATATATTTATTAATGTAAATAAATACATTTAATTAATATTTGTCTGGGTGTTTATATGTATAATATGTATATATTTACAAAAAAAAAAAGTATAATATGTAGTTTATCAACCATCTAGTTTCCGTAACACAAGCCTCGTAGCTTACCACGGAAATTAGATGGCGCTGTGTGACCTGTCTGGAAATATTAAAAAAAAAAAAAATAATAAAAAAAAATAATTTATTTGTGATATTTCTCGAGTCTGATACGCTGGAGACATCGACGAGCTTACCACTTGTCATGATTGGCCTATAGTAAAGTTGGCTAAATGTGAATCTGCTTATTTATAAGCGCGGTTTCTGACCACCCCGAAAGAGAAACGGTCGTGATGATACTTTACTTTTTTTTTACTTTACTTCTAAACAAAGTCTTAAAAAAATACTAATTACTAACTGTCCTAACCCTAAATTACAACAAATATATTTTTAATAATATGTTATCTGATATAGGTTGTGTGTGACTTGGAAAATTGTTACGACAAATCGTGGACGCTTTAAGCCAATCCAAACAGTCTTTCTACTTGCATAAAGCAAATCAAAGCGAGGTAAATCGTTTATCTTTGTAAAATAATGAACAATATTATCATTAACAAAACCCCAAAAAGTAAGATAATTAAATGTAGTAACTAAAATTACCAATATAAAAAAATAGTAAAATTAAAAAAAAAACAAATCACGACGATGGTAATATAAAATAGGAAATAAAGGAATGCTGCAAAATTTGACAATAAAATAAAAAGCATTCGAAGTAAAATTAGTGACGTCAATCGCTGAGAAACACGCGTCCTTGTCCTTGGTTGTTCGACGTCATTAAAAACACAAAACTCTTGTAAATGCTACCACAACGCCTGTCAATGCGAAATAAAATAAAAAATCGCTTACAGTGACAAGTCAAACACAGGGTCAAAGTCAAAAACATGGTCTTGCTTTGGGCTACATTACTTTAGCTGGGTTGTACCAAAACGAAGTTTTTTTTTTTTTTAAATTGACTTTAAAGGACATTGTACAGAATACATCAGTCCTAAACACGTAATTTATTTGCATAATATATGTTCATAACAGAGTTCATAACCGAGTTGGGGATCATCAAATTCCAGATGCTGCAGAATTTGATGCTTTTTTGGAGTCACTCGCGGCATTATAGCCCAAACACGTCGGGAAAATATAGGAGTCCACAGCGCGGGAAAACCGGAAAAAATAAACTTCAACTTGTGCCTCATATTTAAAGTCCAATTTATGGTTTTCCATAATTATTCACATTGTAGCACATTATTAAACAAAATAACACCACTTTTGACCAATAATATCCACAGTAAATTAATTTACAAAACCATAACTTGCACTTGACATCTCCGCGCAAAATGGCGCGAAAGACTCCAAAACGAAGTAATTATTACGATTAAAGTTAAAAATGGCGACAATTGTTCTAGCTGACAGCTGACCTTCCAAATAAATCTGGTAATTGTTACAATTACAGAGGCGGATGCCGGCTTAATCGTGTATGGGGGAGAGAGGTAAAGAATGGTGTCTCGGGCTTGTGACCGATATAGGCTAGGTTTACTGTATTATTTATTTTATTTAAAAAACTGGCAAAGAAAAAAGGCGGACTTAATGCTACGAATATTCAGTAGAAGCCTCCTTCTACGTAACGGCAGACCTGTTTAGGCCAAATTATTTTAGTACTTAGGTAAGTAAGTGGTGCAAATGTTTTGCTGGAATTGCTTTCGCATCAACTTCCACCGCGTAAAGCTACTGCAAGGTTTAGTTTTTTTTACTGTTGTTGATTGTACTCGGTGGGACAGACTAGTCGAAGAAGTCAGTTCACTTTCAGTCTCATTCGAGCAACGACCAAGGCGTAACGGCCTTACGTAACATTGCGCGGGAAAACATTCGAATCGGCATCATAGCCTGCATTTATAACTGACATACTTTTTAAATTAACTAAATTCATCACTCAGTTTATAGGCCATATTTACAATTCTAATTATGATAATTCAATTTAGTTAAGTAAATAAATTAATAATCGTTTCCCGCTTTTTTTGTTCCGCAAATTTCGAAATTCGAATTCGGTAGCCGGAAACGGGTGCGTTCATTTTAAACATTCGTTCTTGTTTTTATTAACTTTTGATTAATAATGAAGTGTAGAACAGAGTGTTTTGGAAATGTGTACGAAATTAATGTGTTTGTTTAGTGGGTCGAGTTATTGAAGACACCATCTGTCGAAAAGTAAGATATCTAATTTATTATAATAATAATTTATATTTAATCGACTATAAATTAAAAAATATTATATATATCATTTATGTTTTAAAATGTAAGTTTTTAGTTTAATTAATATTTCATACATTTTTTTAATTCATTGTACCTTATTTCCTTCGAATACTTAAACTTAAATTTTTAAAACTTAAAAAAAATTAAAAATAAAAACTGAAAATTAAAAATTAAAAATCATTTACATACCTAAAACGGTTTCGGCCGTAATTATGTTATTACTGCCTCCGTATTTTAGGAGTTGGGATCGTAGAATTCGAATACTTAAAATTAAAATTTTAAAACTTAAAAAAAAAAAAAAAACTGAAAATTAAAAATCATTTACATACCTAAAACGGTTTCGGTCGTAATTATGTTATTACTGCCTCTGTATTTTAGAAGTTGAGATCGTAGATTTAGATGCCAAGGTTCTGGGTTCTATTAAAGTGGCCAGTTGGACAAAACGTCAATTTTATATGTAAGGACCAAATAGTAATAAATAATTTCAAATATCTATTTTCTTCGTAACCTTCTGCACCCGCTTATTACATATCTCAAGTCACAAAGGTTAGTTGGTAGAAAATGCATTTGCGGCATTAAGCTCGCCTATGTACCTGCACTTGTTTTGGTTTTGTAAAGAATCTATTGTTATTTCATTTTTTTCATTCATTACAGCCCCTAGAACACAGCGTCCTAGACCTCCACTGCTGGAGATGGGCCTTCCAGAACTAGAAAATTTGGCCTACACTCGCCACGCTGGCCAGACGCCTTGGCGAGGATATGATGTCAATTTTTAATGACAATTTATTAACGATTACACAAGTTGGCATTAGTGGAAACTGAACCGACGGCTTAACGTGCTCTCCGAGGCACGGGAACGGTGGTGTTGTAAATCTATGACAAATGTACGTAAGAAAAGTGTATTTCTCATTGGTACATGTCGGGTGCGTTTGAACCGAACTTTGTAGGATTTAAGGTACGCGTTATTACAACCGAGCCACCACCGCGCCAGCCATTACATACGACGCCATTTGTAACTTTAATTGTTACAATTACAGAACTCAGCCTTAAAGTATGGATGTATTGAAATTCCATAGCTAAAATAAGCATAATAAGTTAGCAGTCGTGCAAGAGGGATTTGGTATTATCCTAGATTACCCGAGTATGGAAGGCTTATATCCGCTTAGTTGTTGTGAAAGAGCTTCATGGTAAATATTTATTCATAATTTAAGATGCTGTATTTATTTCTGCATTCTACGAACGAACCACTTCTTTAAGTTGACAGTCGTAAGTGTTAGGGAACTTTTTTATGAGGTTATCAATCGCGGCATTACCGGTCCGGCACATATGTATGAGTTTACAGCGCGGGATACCGCAAAAAATAAATTGCAACTTGTATATTTTATTTATTTATTTTATTTATATATATATATATATATGAATATAATCTAATTAAAATTAATATAATTACAAAGTAAAATAGATTAAAAAACTAATTATAAATAAAACTTAACTAAAAATATCTATGAAATTAAAACTATTCTACAAAATAAACTAAGGGCTTACCGCCAGGGAGTACCTAAAACGCTCGCCGCATTTCCTCGTTGAATTATAATCGAAATATTCTGTTTTAGGTAGTTATGGCATTTGGGATCGCCACACTCTTGAAAAATTCGTTTACCCAGCTCTTTTATGAATTTGTGGGTATCAAGAGAATATACCCCCATTTTTTCAACCCCAAATGCCACAAGTTATAATTTTGTTAAATACTATTATATTTGATGTGCTTTTTAAATTCGGTTGTATGAGCAGCCGAACCGACCTTTTTTGATGTAGAGGAAATGTGGCATGCGGCAAAGGTCCACACAGGTGGCATCCCAAACAAGCCATCTTCCCTCACTCCATGGTACAAGAGACATACCATCCGGCCTTTTGCCATGACTACGTGAAAGTCCTGATGGTTCAAGGACGGACGGGATTTATACTGGTCAAACCTTTGGGACAACTAAAGCAGTTTCGATAAGATAAGGCAGGTGCTATCAAAACTAATTGAAAATATTAGACATCAATATATACTAGTGAATAAATACTTATTTACATACACAAATACATACAAATAAAACTACATACATACGTTCTATGAATATACATAAATATAATATACCTACTATATGATGACCATAATGAGAGAATTAAATATAGCAGAGAGTGTATTAAGCTTATGGTGAATTAAAATAGTGCGCATAGACCAGTTTCTTAAATAATGTTCTATTTGTATAGAGTCCGATTAATCGTTTTTCATAATTATTTTACGTTGTAGCACATCATTAACACTTTTAACTAACAATATCCACAGTAACGTAATTTACAAAACAAAAACTTGCACTTGACATGTTCGCGCAAGATGGCACGAAGGACTCAAAGTTTTTTAAAAGATATATATTTTTTTTCATTTTTTTTTTATATTTTCCCTTTAAGGGAAGGCAAAAGGCAGAGCCCATACAGCCATCGTCTTCGGTATATTTCTTATTTATATTTTGGTATTAAGGCATAGCCTAGTCGTTCGTAAAATTTGTCAAATCCTTATTTTCTTTTTTGACATAGTCCATGTTTGTCATAATCCTTGTAGTTTGTTATAATCCTTGTCTTTTTTTTTTTTTTGGTTCTCTTCTCCCGATGGATGATTGATGATAGGGTAGGCAAAGGTAGACCCCATACAGCCAAGTCTGACGTTATATATCTTTCTTTTTAACGAGTTTATGAGGTCATCATCAAATTCCAGATGCTTGCAGAATTTGATGCTTTTCTTGGAGTCACTCGCGGCTGCACCATAGCTCAAACACGTCGGGTAAAATATGGGAGTTGACAGCGCGGGAAAACCGCAAAAAATAAACTGCAACTTGTCCCCCATATTTAAAGTCCAATTTATCGTTTTCCATAATCATTCACATTGTAGCACATTATTAAACAAAACAACACCACTTTTGATCAATAATATCCACAGTAAATTAATTTATAAAACAAAAACTTGCACTTGACATGTCCACGCAAAATGGCGCGAAGAACTCAATATTTTTCTATTAATTAAGTCCCTAGTTGTGAACTTACATCGTATTTTTTACGTAGGCATAGGCTAAACAATATTTTGCCATTTTATTAGCTTCCTAAATACCTAAATAGAGCATGATATATCCTTTAAGGGAAATTGCAATGACGAGTCCTAATAGATTTTTAATCAGTGGGCCCGATTCGATTTCCGGTATCATCACACATTGATTTTCCTTGAAATTGCTACCTACAGTATATTTAGGGCTGCCACATTTAAGCAAAAGCAGAACCGGAGATTTATTAAAATAGCATTTTTTTTGTCATTAACATTTTTAGGTATTTTTTGTTTTTAGTATCATCACGACTGTTTTCCTTTCGGGGTGGTCATAAATCACGCTTATAAAGAAGCGGATTCATATTTAGCCAACTTTACTATAGGCCAATCATGACAAGTGGCAAGCTCGTCGATGTATCCAGCGTACCAAACTCGAGAAATATCAAAAATAAATTAAATATTAATGAAATGCATTTATTTACATTAATAAATATGTTTGTGTCCCGACCAGGAATCGAACCCGGTACCTCCGAGTCTAAATCCACGGACTTAACCGCTAGACCACGAGTTGTTTTTAGATTAAAATTAAATTACCTTACGGCATTATGTTTGCTGATTGTAAATTACAATAAAGTTTTTAAATAAATAAATATATACATGTGTATATAGGCGCTGTGGTGGCTCGGTTGTAAGGTGCTGTCGTGGCTCGGTTGTAAGGCACCGGTGGCTCGGTTGTAAGAACGCTTTTCTTAAATCCTACAAGGTCAGTTTGATAAGAAAAACACTTTTCTTACGTACATTTACTGATGTAATACGAATACATACGAGGATCTGATGTCAATTTTTAATGACATTTTTTAACGATTCCACATGTTGGTATTTAGTGGAACCGGGACAGACGGCTTAACGTGCTCTTGCACTTAGATTGAAAAGTGTTCTTGCAACCGCCCAAAAAATACCCGTCCGGATTCATCAATGTTAAACGAGGATCTGATGTCAATTTTTAATGACATTTTTTAACGATTCCACATGTTGGTATTTAGTGGAACCGGGACAGACGGCTTAACGTGCTCTTGCACTTAGATTGAAAAGTGTTCTTGCAACCGCCCAAAAAATACCCGTCCGGATTCATCAATGTTAAACCCGAAGTCGGATATGCATTATTAAAACCCGGACGTGTGGCAGCCCTAAGTAAATTACGGGTGTTACTTCTTTTTGTCTATTTTCCCAATGAATGATGATTGAGATGGTGGTGGGAGTGAATTCCCTCATTTTGCACGGACATGTCACATCTATTGTTTTTTTCTTATGATCTCGTAATCTAATTAAAATTGATAAAGCAAATAAAATAAAGCGCGGTGGCGCGGTGGTGGCTCGGTTGTAAGAACGCGTTCCTTAAATCCTACAACGGTCGGTTTAAACCCCCCCGGCATGTACCAATGAGAAATACACTTTTCTTACGTACTTAGTCATAGATTTATAAAACCACCGTTCCCGTGCCTCAAACAGCACGTTAAGCCGTCGGTCCCGGTTTCACTAATACTAACTTGTGGAATCGTTAATAAATTGTCATTAAAATTTGACATCATATCCTTGCCAAGCCGTCTGGCCAGCGTGGCGAGTGTAGGCCAAATTCTCCAGATATATGTTCTGGAAGGCCCATCTCCAGCAGTGGAGGTCTAGGACGGTTCTAGGGGCTGTAATGATGAATGTAATGATTAATAAAACTAAGAAAGTAAAAACTATTCTATTCTACAAAATAAATTGTGAGAAAAGTGAAATTCATTCGAATAACTGATGGGTAAAGGTTCTTTTTCTGTGGACTTTGTCCTATAAATTGCAAATAAATATTATTTAAGTTTTAATGGACAATAAATTTATAAAACGTACCAGTATCTACTTACATGCTTTGTAAAAACATATTGAAGTCACATTTCGTCAACACATGGATCGCATTCCAAAACCAGTGATGTGCAACAGTTTTATCGATAGAAAATAATACTTAAGCTAACAACGGTTAGCCACTAACCAACTAGAATTTTCGTACAGGCAGCGGTTGTATTAAAATTAAGTATCTATAAATGTAACGATTACATTTAAAAAGGGCGTCGATTGTACTAGCTACATATTAAATACATAAAATATATTAGAATTCTTATGCATTGATTAAACCATTTTTTTTTTACTTTTAGTGGCAGTTTTAGCTGTAGAACTTGAGTGGTGGTCCAACTTTACAGTTTGCAGTTTTATCGATAAAGGCACATCACTGGAGGAAGGAATGTTGTCGTTCAGCGAGTGTTGAAAATCGCAAGGTCTCTGTTTTTGCGCAACCACCCAAGCATTTCACCTAGATCTCATATGAAGCTTGCTAATTTGTCTCAAAGTTATTAATATCAATCAAGGGATATTTTTATACAACTGTAGTTACGTTATAAGTCACTACTGCACGCTTGTAACAGCATGCGACCATGTCGCCGCGACATTGCTGGTTCTGTATTGTTTTGTATGTTCCTTGCTACTGGTTCTACGAAATACAAGAACATTATAAAAATTATTTTTAAAATATCTGACCATCCGTTGTCGCGAGCAAGGAAAATACTAAATGAGTGGCTGCTGCCACTGAACTACAACTCCTGTGAGTCACTGTTTCTGGCATTGTCCTGGCATGGCAAAATAATTTTAGACATCACATGAACATGAACACTATACTCACCACAATAACATCACACACATATAGATTTACACACGTCTACGCACCGCCATACACACCCTCATAAACACACTCACACACAAACTGTTATGTACACAAAAAATAGATTTTAAATTTGTAGGTTTAAATTGTAAATAATTTTAATTAGCACCTTAGAATACATATCTTTATTTGAATTGACAATCAGCACACCCCCCGACCGCTGCGACACATCACTTTGGTGCAGTGGCTGGGACGTTAACTAAAGTCCAATCCTTAAAAGGTACACTGGGTGTTTAACTTTGAAATCAACGGAGACGATCGAAAGACTATATAGTAAGCTGGGTCTTACTGCTACATGTTGAATGATGCAAACTAACCTTACTCCTCTATAGACTAACCTATTTTGTATTTTTTTACTTTTGTATTATCAGTGTACTTCTCAAATAAACGTATTTATTATTATATAAGAAGAACGGTGGTGGCTCGGTTGTAAGAACGCGTTCCTTTAATCCTACAAAGGTCGGTTCAACCCCCCCCCCCCCCCGGCATTTACCAATGAGAAATACATTTTTCTTAAATACATTTGTCATAGATTTACAACACCACCGTTCCCGTGCCTCGGAGAAGAATCGTATCTTCATAGGAGGAAAATGTGCCAGTGTGCCAGTATTAGCAGCGCTACTACGGGTTCCCACCAAACTAGCATTGGCGGCAAATTTTAATATTCTTTATTTTTGTTTTTTTACTTTTTGTTAATTAGAGCATCCTTAATAATTGATCAATTTATTAATTTCGATAGTTACTATGATACAAAACAATAAAATTTCAAATTTGTCAAACAAAATTAACTGCCTCCGTGGTCTAGCGGTTAAGTCCGCGGTTTAGACTCGGAGGTACCGGGTTCGATTCCTGGTCGGGACACAAAAATATTTATTAATGTAAATAAATACATTTAAGTAATTATTATTAAATTTATTTGTGATATTTCTCGAGTTTGGTACGCTGGAGACATCGACGAGCTTGCCACTTGTCATGATTATGGCCTATAGTAAAGTTGGCTAAATGTGAATCCGCTTATTTATAAGCGTGGTTTCTGACCACCCCGAAAGGGAAACGGTCGTGATAATACTTTACTTTTTGTCAAATAAAATTAATAGTGGATCAATTATTAAAAATGGCGGAATAGGTACCTATCGGAACTAAAAACTTTTAACTAAAATAAACATTTATTGGAGTTCTCTCTACGACTGAGACAAGACACTCGTGACTGATATCAGTCCCTAACACTATGCCGGCTTGACTGGGCATGGTGGCAATTCGAGCCTGATCCCGAAACGTGTGGATACACTTTACTGGGTTTCCCGGCACGAACGGTGGATACTTCCCCGCCCCGGCAGACTGCGCAAATTGTCACCATCAGTCCGCTTACCACATATTTGTTGTTCTCATTAAAAGCATGTGCCATTTGCAATGATGTCAAATGCCAATATTTACTTACTGAAAAAATTTACAATTTGCAAGAGATAATATATTTGTAGAAGCTTAATTATTGGTTAAGATTTTAAAACTATTATTTTTACTTCAAGCTTTATACTTAGTAAAATATTTATAGCATAATAATAGATACATTGACCGATATTTTAAATTTTACGGCATTTAGCTTCTAATGTCAGGGAGTTAATAAAATCTGTTGAACCTTGATTTATTGGATAATAATTTTAAAAGAAATATTATTTATAATTCTCAGATAGTACAGATCCAGCTGCCGAATTTCTGTTCTTTTGCCACAAACACTACAAGTATATTAAGGAGTCCAATTCTGTTATATACCGCAAACGTTATATACCTAGTGGAATTTCTTAAATTCAATTCGTTTATTTTGCAAGTAGGCATAGGACAAAATATTGCAAAATTCGTGTAAAGCAGACGGCAGAAAGTCTCTGTCCCTTGGCAAGTTTGAGCACTGAAACGTTTAATATCTAATTCGCAAACAAACTGTCAAATCATATATAGAGTTGATAATGACCTGTAATATAAAAATAAAGTGCTATCACGACCGTGATCCCTTTTTTATTTTTTTAAATACTTTTTTATACCTGGCGCCCAGCTAATGGTAAGTGGCGCGCAAGGTCCATGAATGTTAGCAACTGGAAACAGAAACTCATAACTGACATCAGTCCCTAACACTATTCCGGCTTGACTAAGCATGACGGCAATTTGAGCCTGAACCCGAAACGTGTGGATACACTTTATCGGCACGAACGGTGGATACGTCCGTCTACCACCTAATTTAAAACCCTTGTGGCTTTAGTAGCCATGCTTTTTAAAGGAATGGATTCACATTTAGCCAAATACACACATCAAAAAAGTCTAGGGATCAAGCATGTTTATGCGGATTTCTTGTGATTGAGATGTGGCTTTGTAATAAATTTATGATTTTATAAATTTATATGGATCCTTTTTGGTGCATTTCATAATTTATAACAGGAACTGTCAATCAAATTCGAGTAAAAGATGAAAATCAGCTGTCAATATTTTCCCTATAAAAACATAAGACGCATTGAAGACATTATTAGTGCTACTGTTTCCCTACTACTGATTAAAACCAACGTTATTATGGAGCGGCGACGTCATTTAAGCAGGGAAGAAATGATCAGAGCCGTGGGAATGATAGAAGCTGGTTCCCGGCAACGTACTGTGGCTTTAGCTCTGAATACAAGTCAGAGTGTTATCAGTCGACTTTGGACACGTTACCGAACCACTGGTACCGTGGCTGAGCGCCATGGAGGACGGTATCGCTGCACCACACGGAGACAAGACCGATACATTCAAATCACAGCTCGAAGAACTCCAACAATAACCGCCATGATGTTAGCCGTGAGCCTTCATCGCTCTTCAGGGAACTTAATTAGCGACCAAACAGTCAGAAACCGCTTGCATGAAGTGAACCTTCATTCCCGAAGACCGCTACGGGTACCACCTATAGCAATGCACAATCGTAGGACTCGATATCAATGGGCTCTTGAACACAGAAATTGGACAGAAGAACAATGGCGTTTCGTGTGCTTTTCTGATGAGTCTCGTTTTGGTATGAGGCCGGATACAAGACGTATACGACACTGGAGAACCCCTGGACGCCAACAGCGATTAAAATCCTGCCAGGAAGTCCATCCTTATAGTGGTGGAACCATCATGGTATGGGCGGGTATTTCGATCGGCGGAAGAAGAAGAAAGAGACCATACTCATTGCGGCGGGTTCGCGTTCAGATACGTCCGAATAACACAAGTAAATAACTTTTATTCGTACACTGCGTGTTATCATTTAAAACTTATCAAATATCAATGTACGTAGTACACAAAATGACGCGGACTCGCTGTCAGTTGCGGTGCGTTCCATTTCATATAGTTTCATGTTGTTCCATTTCTTTAAATTTTATTTTCAACTTTAATTAATCTTTTTATTTATTTTATTTAGTTTTGTTTTAAGTTATTCTAAATTGAGTTGTATTATGTGTCTTATAATAAAACGGTTAACCAGCAGTTGATGTGAGTAGTAGTAAATATAAACTATATAGTTTACACATTTATATTTAACCTTATTTATTATCCTTATATTATATTATTATTACCTTATATACTAACCTATTATTATTATTATATATTATTAGTTAACTTATATTTTATACATTAATATATTATACAATATTCTATAATTATTATGATAAATATAACGTCTGACTCTGACTCTGAACATTTTTTCTCCTGTAACTCGTCTGGCACAGATGAATTCGACACTTCACAAGATGCTGTTCTACTCGGTGATGTACTTCATGATACTTTCTCCTCATCCCCAAAGAATCTGAATGTCTGCCACATCAATGCACAAAGTATTCCCAGCCACCTCTCTGATCTCCTCACCACTTTTACCAGCCAGCATATACATGCCATCCTTGTATCCGAAACTTTTCTCAAACCCTCACTTCCTTCCACGAGCTATTCAATACCTGGGTATATTCTTCTACGAAACGATCGGACAGGTAAGGGTGGAGGTGGCGTAGCTATCTATTTACGATCAAACCTAAAGTACAAAATAATTTCGAAATCGCCTTCTATTTATAATAGCACATCAGAACACCTATTTATTGAAATTGACGTAAATTCAGTTAAAATTCTACTAGGAGTAGTCTACGCCCCGCCGACTCTTAATTACTTCCGCACATTTGAAGAGCTGCTCGAATCTCACATTCCTAGCTATGAACATAATTTAATAATGGGTGATTTTAATACTTGTCTCCTCATGAAAAATTCCCGGTCAAGACAACTTAATCTTATAACTTCTTCTGTCAATGCTTCTATCCTTCCTCTAGACCCCACATTTCATATAAATGAAGCCCACAGTCTCCTCGATCTAATCATTTCTTCCAACCCCAATAAAATATCATCTCACGGCCAATATATTGCGCCTGGTTTCTCCAACCACGATTTAATCTTTGCATCCTATAAAATTAAGACACCCAGATTTAAACCTAAAATTATGCTTCAACGTAACTTTGCCCGAATGAATCTCAATTTGCTGCTGTCTGATGCTGCGAACACTGATTGGCACGTGGTGTCCCAACAGGACACGCTCGACGACAAGCTCTCCGAATTCAACCGCCTGCTGCTCCACCTTTATGACAAACACGCACCGATACGACCTGTCAGAATGAAACGACCCCCAGCACCCTGGCTTGACGAACATATTCGAAAGGCTATGAAGTGGAGGGATTCCCTAAAACGCAAACACAAAAAGACCCCCACGGAAGATAAATGGAATGCCTTCAAGGTTGCAAGGAATCGAGTAAATCAGATGTGTAGGAACGCAAAACGCCAATACATTCATAACTCAATCGAAACTTCTACTTCTAAAAATCTTTGGACAGTTCTTCGTTCTTTGGGATTTGGTAAAACCAAAACAGCAACAGATGTTTCTATTGATATCGACGGCCTTAACCAGCATTTTTCATCACCTCCTATCACCATTGATCCTGTGTTAAAGGCCGCTACAATAACACAAATTGGTTCTATGCCACTTCCAAATACTTCATCATTTAAATTTCACCCTGTGCACAGTAATGAGATAAAAAAGATTATCTTCTCTATAACTAGTAAAGCTGTTGGATATGATAATGTGGGTCGTAGTCTTCTTATACCTATTATGTCTCTAATACTTCCTACAATTACCCACATTGTAAATTTTTCTCTTTCGTCAAATTCTTTTCCAGAACTTTGGAAACATGCACATATAGTGCCTATCCCAAAAAAAACAGTCCCTACTATTTTCAGTGATCATCGCCCAATTTCTATTCTCCCCTTTCTCTCTAAAGTTCTGGAGCGGGTTGTCCATCGGCAACTAGCTAATTATCTTAACAGTAATAATCTTTTTAACGTCTTCCAGTCTGGTTTCCGTCCGTCTCATAGCACTGCCACCGCACTTGTCAAAATCACTGACGACATCCGCTTTGCTATGGATGACAGAAAACTTACTCTTCTTACCCTGCTCGATTTCAGTAACGCTTTTAACAGCGTAGATCATGACATTCTCCTAGCTGTTTTGCATTCTCTTAACATCTCATCGACTGTGCTACAGTGGTTTAATTCATATCTTCGCGGGCGCCAACAACGCATTCGTCTGGACAATGTCTACTCGGACTGGTGTCCGGTGACTGCTGGTGTCCCGCAGGGTGGCGTATTATCTCCATTACTCTTCTCAGTTTTTATAAACTACCTCACTCGTTCAATTAACTTCTGTTCCTACCATCTGTACGCCGACGACTTGCAACTTTATACATCCTTTTATCCTAGCGACATAAATGAAGCCTTGAGTAAAATTAATTTGGACTTAGAGAACATACGCATATACTCACGAGATTTGGGACTCTTGGTTAATCCGAATAAAACGCAGGTGATGGTCGTAGGCTCGAAACAATTAGTGGGTAGGTTGGATTTAAATTCTATTCCAGCCTTACAGTTTGATGGCGTCACATTGCCGTTTTGCTCAAACGTGCGTAATCTTGGTCTTTATTTAAGCAGTGATTTGTCCTGGGACTACCACGTTTCAGAAGTTAGCAGAAAAATCTACGCTTCAATGCACTTTCTAAAGAGATCGCAGAATTTCATTCCAGCCTCGACAAAGCTTACGTTAGTCAGCTCGTTGCTTCTTCCCATTATTGATTATGCAGACGTCTGTTACTCCGACCTCACCGAAGAGCTTCTAAATAAACTCGATCGACTTCTCAACTTATGCATCCGCTATGTATTCGGCTTGCGTAAGTATGATCATATTTCTCAATTTCGCAAAGAGTTAAAGTGGCTCAATATCCGAAATCGCAGGTCTGCACATTCACTTACCTTTCTTTACAATGTCCTATTTAATCCAATGGCACCCCCTTACCTAAAAGATCGTTTCCAATTTCTGTGCGATACACACAGTTGTTCTCTTCGCTCTTCCTCTAATAATCAATTAAAAATCCCGCCACATTCGTCCAGCAGATGTTCAGATTCTTATACAGTATCAGCAGCTCGCCAGTGGAACCGACTCCCTCTTCATATTCGTAAAGCACCATCACTGATATGTTATAAAAATTTGCTCACTAAACACTTTCACAAAAAGCAAGACGAGTCTACATAACTTGACTAAATCGGTATATTATTGTATGTATATATATATAAATATAGTATGTAACTAATATATGTATGTGTTATCTATGTATTGTATGTATTTATATTATAGATTTAATATCGTTCTTTTTTTAGTTATAAGTTTTTAACTCAATAAATCTCTTTATTTCAAATATTAGCGGTCATGCACCTCACAATCCCTGCTCACATCTCCCAAAGGTTAGCTGTTAGAAAATGTTTTTAGACATTAAGCTCGCCTATGTACTGTAAAATGTATTATTTTCTGTGCAATAAAGAATTTATCTATCTATCTATCTATCTAAGAACTGAGTTGATTTGGATCAGAGGCAACCTCAACGCTCAAATTTATGCTGAGACGGTTGTATCAGACGTCATCGTTCCTCTACAAGTGCATATCGGTCCCTTATTTCAGTTAATGCATGATAATGCACGACCGCACACCGCAAGAGTTGTAAGACAGACTCTCGCCGCAGCTAACATCAATGTCCTGCCCTGGCCTGCTCAGTCGCCAGACTTGAACCCGATTGAGCATGCATGGGATATTCTTCAGAGAAGAGCTCTGCCGAATATGGAGGGTATCCAGTCGCAAGAAGACCTTTTTTTGTTGTTGCAACGAACATGGGCGGCCATTCCACAGCGTGATTTGGATGAACTCATTTTGAGTATGCCAAACCGATGTTCTTGTGTTGTTAGTGTTCGCGGTAGAAACACGGATTATTAATTGTTTAAGTTACCCAATAAAATTAAAAAAAAAACTGTTATTTCTGTCTTTTTTTCGAACTTTAATGTTAGTGGTTCAAATGTCAAAAATCCCTTTATTAGGAAAATGGCAATTTTTTTTACTAATGCAAAGGTGACTTGGTTTATCGTTACTGTAGACAAACGAAAACATTTTATTTGATCAATCCTTAAAGAAAATTTTAATGAATATCAATCAGGAGAAAAGTTATTGCAAAAATATATGTTGATCCCTAGACACTTTTGATGTGTGTATATTCGTATATTATTTAAATAATACAGGGAATTGGTCATGTTTAAGTTATTGCGCGGAAGATAAAACTCTGTGCGACATACTTGTGCCCATTGACTGCGATGTTATGACTGGGTATTTAAAACAATATTTTTTAGTCGCACCCTAAAGTATGCCAGGCGTGGTGGTGGCTCGGTTGTAAGAACGCGTACCTTAAATCCTACAAAGGTCGGTTCAAACCCCCCCGGCATTTACCAATAAGAAAAAAAGCACCGTTCCCGTGCATCGGAGAGCACGTTAAGCCGTTGGTCCCGGTTCCACTAATGCCAACTTGTGGAATCGTAAATAAATTGTCATTAAAGAAATTTACATTATATCCTCGCCAAGCCGTCTGGCCAGTGTAGGCCAAATTCTCCAGTTCTGGAAGGCCCATCTAGAGCAGTGGAGGTCTAGGACGCTGTGTTCTAGGGGCTGTAATAAAAGTATGCCAAATACAAGTATATTTTTATTCACGTAAACCTATTACAGGCATTTCAATGATTCTACTCCTGCTAGTGGAAGACTAAGCAGCCAAATGGTCCAAAGAGTAAGCTGTTAGCAGAAGACCAGCAGCTTAGCGGATTCTATTGAGCTGTTAATGTTTAATCTGACTGAGAAAGGAATCTGCAAGGAAATCTCAGCTATATCAGATGTACAAAATAAAACATGTACGACAACACAACAACGATCATTAAATAACCTTTTCAATTTAGCTATATGAGTACCTTATGAGATTACATAATAATATAAAATGATACAGATAGAGCCTGATACAGCGGGTTAAAAATGGCGCCCTACCAGGCACGTCAGAAATAAGACTACTTGCCTGGTTCTCATGGTGTAGCGTGTGCGGTGGTTGTCCTTGTGCATTTCTTAGAAGATCATTGCAGTCCACACTTTTCGGGATCAGGCTCCAATTTCCGTCATGCCCAGTCAAGCCGGCATAGTGTTAGGGATTTATGTCAGTCATGAGTCCGATTATAGTTGCTAACATTCATGGACCTCGCTCGCCACTTACCATCAGGTGGGCGCCGTGCTAGTATGAAAAAAAACTTGTGGAATGATTTTCCAGCCAGCGCGTTTCTTCTTCCCCCTTGTAAGATTAAGTAGTAGTATGAATAGCGTAATTATAAAAAAAAAAACCCGGTTCCAATTTACTGTACTGAGAAACGGGAATTTTTGGTACTTTCGAGATCGGGATTTTCCGGTTCTGAACCCTAGTAGGTATATTGTTAGATTGCGGTGTTTAGATAGGTACTTAGCATTACTTAAATAAAACAAGGCTTTGTATAATCAATCGTTATTTACTTATTTTTCAAACTCCTACACTCAAATCAAAAACTTATTATAACCTAATTAAAGTTACAGATTAAAATACATACACATTACAAAATATTCAAATACCAAATCTAATTAACAATCGTTGATAACTACTTTAACAAAACAGCAATGACTAAACTTTTAACAAATGTCTGTATAATTCTAACTAAAACGCTACAAGCAAGGTTTAATACTTAACTTAAACACACGGGCACGAACTCAATTTTTACCGAACAATGTGCATTATTTGGTTTGGTGGATGACAATTTAATTCCTCGTAGCTCGTGAATCGACCGCCTCTCCCGCCGACGCGAAGCAAAAGTGCCGTTTTTTTCCACCGTTCCTAGCTTTTGATATCGTGTAATTGTTGCCACACCAAAATTATTTTACTGCATTCAATTTATAAACAATATTCAATCGAATACTTTTTAATTCTTTATTTAATATAAAATAACTTTTTATTAAATTATTTAGATATAAAAAATTAAACATATTAATATGAATTAAACTAACCGTATTTGTAATCATTTATTTACACATTTTACAGTAATCATATATTTTTCTTATCAATATTAAAAGAATGACCGGTTTCTTATAATAGTCAATGTTGTGCTTATTTCGGTAAGCCGCAAACAAAGAGTAGAAAGTTTCAACGACGAGCTGGCATTATGCAAAACACACATAACTTTTATAATATTTATTTATAATATTTGTCCATCATTCGGGTGATACGGTCACCTACAACTATCGTCAACACTCACGTAAAGCCTTGTCAAATTAGTTATTAATAACCAGACTTAACAAAATATTGTACTGCATGTAATTGTCAAAAGAGCAAATATTTTTTTTAGTCTTCAGGTGTCATTATTAGAACCTCCATTTGAAACAAAATGGTCCCTTAAAAAAAAAAAGGGAGTTCTTCGCGCCATTTTGCGTAAACATGTCAAGTGCAAGTTTTTGTTTTGTAAATTAATTTACTGTGGATATTGTTAATCAAAAGTGGTGTTGTTTTATTTAATAATCTGTTACAATGTGAACAATTATGGAAAACGATAAATTGGACTTTAAATATGGGGCACAAGCTGCAGTTTATTTTTTGCGGTTTTCCCGCGCTGTCAATTCCCATATTTTACCCGACGTGTTTGAGCTATGGTGCCGCGAGTGACTTCAAGAAAAACATCAAATTCTGCAGCATCTGGAATTTGATGATGACCTCATTAACTCATTAAAAATAAAGATATATTACGTCAGACTTGGCTGTATGGGCTAGGGTCTACCCTTTGCCTTCCCTATCATCTCATTCATCATCCATCGGGAGAAGAAAACAAAAAAAAAAAAAAACTATTGCATGGTGAAAAAGTCCGCGTCTGAAAATCGCGATATCCCTCGTAATAATTACCTAAAAAAGCTGGGGAGTGTTATTATTAATTGATCTCGCCCGCAGCCGAGAGACGAAATTAGAGAAAGAATTTCGTAAGTCAACGTTCGTGCGATCGTCGACCTCTCGCTACCTACATGAGCTCAGTATGAGTTGCGATAAATTTAGGATAACTTCTCAGCACCGTAACTTAGGATTTTATTACAGAATAATTTAAATAAAAAATACGTATAGTTCTTTATTTTTATTCTAGATTATAATATAAAAATATTTGCTCTTTATACGAAGGCAGTATATATAATATTTATTTAAAAAGAAATACTATTCATATAAGTTGATTAATATAATGTCTTCATAAACCATACAAAATAGTTGTAATATACAATAACAAGTAGTTTAACATGGTTATGCCCTGATAAATAATATAATAAAAGTTGGCGACGCGACGCATGACGCCGGCAAACTCACGTAACATTACGTTATAGAACTTTTCTCTCCAGTAATAAGGCCCAAATCTATACACTGTACTTGGGCTTTGTGCAGACAAGCTTCTGTTAGATGAGGCCGAAGAAACTTATTTGTCATTAGTTACGTTAGTTTTTTATGTTGCTCCATCTAAGCAAATTTTATTCGAAGTTAATTATAGTACATTAAATATAAATTAAAAGCTACCTAAATAATAAAATTAAATATAAACTAAACTATAAATAAAAAATGTCCTCTAGAGACGTCCCATCCGAGATAGTCCCAAGGAGACTGGCAACATTTCCCCTCTGTATAGCGAGGCTAATACGTTGGCAGAAATAATTGCCAGCCTTTTGTCTCCAGACCTTTCTGTCAGCCGCTTTGACAACTCCTTGGCCAAGCGCCTCGCTGACGGTCCCCATGGGCCCATCGTCTCGACCCCAAACGGCGCAAATTCGTAACCGATACCAAGGTTAGCGTATTTGCGCAATTTGAGGTTCTCCGCAGAAAAAGCCGCACTTCCCGCGCCTGACGAGGTCGCCTGGATGTGGGATGGAGCTAATGTCGCATCCCACACCAGAGACCTGCCAAGTTTCCACGGCCCAACGTTACGTTAGTTAAGATACAATTGGGACTAGTAATAAAAGAAACATCCTAAAGTGGTTTTATTTCCATCCTCTTGCTCTGCGCTTGATGGTGCGCTAGCACGTTAGAAAACGCCGACGCACGAATATGCGGGGCGCGGGAGGGGGTCAGATTATTTTTATTATACAATTTTGTATTTTGTTGACGTCACGTCACACTGAGTGCTTAATTTTCGGTGCTGCAGCAAGTGTCAGTTTGTGAAATACGTAAGGGGAGATTTTTTTTCGCTATTCTTAAGAGATACTTTAGGCCTCACTGATCTCACAGTTATCAAAAAACCTTTTATTATTTTGTTGTTTGCCGAACTGTGGGCTACGGAAGTGAATACACATTATTGTTCGACAAGAGAAAATGTGGTCTATTTATTAAAATAATATAACTAAATCCATACAATATATACTTACATAAGTTATTTAGAGCTATTTAAATAATATTAGAATACCATTTTTTAAACAGTTTACGGATGGATACATGGCGAATTTCTACTGGCAGTTCATTCCACAGGTGCGCGCGACAACAGTAAACAAATTCGATATTAATATAAGAGGGAATACAAATAACACAGTTAGAGAGGTGCAGAGAATCTTGTCATGGAATTTAGAGAGATAGGCAAATTTGTCCTTTAGAAATTAAGTTATTAAGTAATTATCTAGTCGACCAAAAGTGTTTTACTTTTTTACACTCAATAATAATAAATGTTTGTTTCTTGTTTTTCACACCTGGTTATTTACTATTACATCGATATTCTCGTATATACTAATTTAGATCGCAAAAGTCTATTAGGTTACAGTCGCAGCTGATTGGTCGATTCGTACTACACCTCCAATGTTGGTACGTGATAAGCGTCACTATTTTAGACTACATTTTGTATTGAATAGGTTTATCTATATACATCAATATACTATTTTATTTAGGTATTGAAAGACATCTGTATTTGTCGGAGTCCATATTTTGAATCTATATTTTCCCGCCTATTTTCTGAAGCCAAGGTCGCGTAAATAATTTGATAGCGGTATTCAAAAAGAAAGTGGTGTCACGCTCTATAGATGTCGCTCGCAGTGTTATACAAGATCCGACATTGAAATCTCAGTGACACAGTTCCGCACACCTATGCCCTGCATTTTTCGTAAGTCAATAATTGTTTTTATTTTTTGTAACAATTATTTTAAATGCAAAAAAAAAAGAATTTGAAGGGTTAATTTATTTATTTCATATTTTATTGCTTATATTATATTATATTTTGTCTGAAAAGTTTCCGTCCTCAACGTGAAGATGGCACCACTCGTCAATAAAAGTCAGGGAATGTAGTTGTGCATCTTCTGACAGGTACTCACCAAAGTTTCAGTAATTTTGGACGCGCAGTTGTTATTTGACAGTCGTTTGAGTGAGTCGATGTGAGTGTTTTTGTGAAAATGGAAAAAATCGAGTATCGAGCTGTCATAAAATATTTGTTTTTGAAAGGTAAAACCGTAGGCGTTTTCAAAAGGCGTAATCAAAGATGAGTTGGACTCTGTGTACGGGGACTCTGCACAATCATTAACCACAGATAAATTTTGGGCAGCTGAATTTAAACGTGGCCGTAAGAGCTTGGGAGACGATGAACGTTGGGGACGTGCAAAAACTGCAACTACTGACGATAACATCGCTAAGGTTATCATATGAGTTTTTTGTATATTCATTTTAATGCCTGAAAATAAAAATTAATTATGAAATATTGAAAAGATTGCATCGTGCGAGCGAGAGAAACGCTAAATCGTTATATCTCTTTCTGCAAAAGACTGTTAAATAAATTGCTCATTCTCCTTTCGACACACTCGTGCATTATCGTAATTAAGCCCTATTCAAAAGCTTACAGTAGATACTAAAAATTTAATATTATGCTCTAGTTTAATGTAATTAATACGATATCACGATTTATTTAATTTAATGGTATTCTGAAATCGTGATGATATGCACTTAACGCCTGGTAGTAGATAATAATACACGTATCTTTGGGTGGAAGACTTTAGCACGGGCTGTGAGAACGGAAAAATACAAGTACGAATAATATATGCTTGCTTTTTTATGCTTTAAATGTTTAAGGATCTAGCTGTAAGATACATAAAATATATATACAGTACATATGGGTAGTGTATGGCTATTGACAAGTTGCCACCGATAGCTAAAATTACATAATTACGTGGTGCTCGCTGCAATAACAACACGAAACCTAAAGTAAAATTAACCTAAACAATAAACTACATAACAACAAAAGAACAAAAAAAAAAGAAAAAAACAATTATACCTAATAAAAACAATAAAATGGAAAATAATAAAAATGAAAATATATGTAAATATAATACTTACTATTGATCAGAACCACTGTCGAAACGTTTTGTAAGAATGGGTAGTGTAGCTGTCGGAGTTAATATAAATTGTTCCGAATGAGCCTGCGACACCGAAATACCAATATCGCCTATTTGTCTTCATTTCATGATAAATCCCTCTGTTCCTCTCATAATTCTATTCTGTCTATTTCCTCACAAAATTCTAGTTTCATTTCGAACTCGTTTGTAGTTGTTGCCACAAATCTGTGGAACAATTTGCCTCTTAGCATAAGGCAAGTAACCACCAGATCTCTATTTAAAAAAATGGTCTATTCACCCTTCCTATCACAACAAAAGTAAGTATATTATCTATGTATGTGTATGTAGTATATGTATATATATATTATATTACGGTTAACTACATTATTATACACATTATACACTAATACACACACACATATATACATATGGGCACATCGTCTCGACCCCAAACGGCGCAAATTCATAACTTGTACTGAGGTTGGCGTATTTACGCAGCTTGACGTTCTCAGCAGAAACCGCCACACTTCCCGTGCTTGTCGAGGCTAACAACACCAATTAAGTTATTCCGAAGTTTTGAAGGGAGACAACAAAAACAAAAATAACAAAACAAACACAAAGGAAAGCGGGCAGAATTGTAATTTGTCACCGAAATACTTTCAATTTGTTCTGCGATAAGTGTGAATGCTTTTACACTGTTCTTTGTTTGACAATGCGTTTTATACATACAATTTGAAGCTGCCTCTGTGGTCTAGCGGTTAAGTCAGTGAATTTAGACTCGGAGGTACCGGGTTCGATTCCTGGTCGCGACACAATAATGTTTATTAATTTAAATAAATAAACTTAATTATTATTTAATTTATTTGTGATATTTCTTTCGAGTTTGGTACGCTGAAGACATCGATGAGCTTGCCACTTGTCATGATTGGCCTATATAAAGTTGGCTAAATGTGAATTCGCTTATTTATAAGCGTGGTTTCTGACCACCCCGAAAGGGAAACGGTCGTGATGATACTTCCTTTTTTTATTATTACACGATTTTTAATACCTTATAAATTACTGGGTGTGCTGGGGCAATTTCTGACGTTGTCATTCATCATTTTAATTACAGCCCCTAGAACACAGCATTCTAGACCTCCACAGTTGAAGATGGGCCTTTAAGAACAGAAATCTAGAGAATTTGGCCTACACTCACCACATTGGCCAAACGGGTTGGTGTGGTCTTTTAATGATAATTTATTAACGATTCTACAAGTTGATATTAGTGGAACCGGGACCGACGGCTTAACGTGCTCTCCAAGGCACGGAAACGGTGGCGTTGTAAATCTATGACAAATGTACGTAAGAAAAGTGGATTTCTCATTGGTGCATGCTATTGTTTCATAATTCGTTGAAAATATTGGATTGTGCGAGCGAGATAGAGAAAAAATTGTCCCCTCTTAAATAAAAAATATTTCGGGCAAAATTAAAACAAACATTAGTAATTCCCATGACCTATAGCGAGTTACCAATCAATTATTTACCATAACGTGCGATATGTTAACAGATATTTCAATAATTTCTCACCAAGGTATCATTGCCAAAAAGAGTATGTACGTACAGTCGATTAAAGATACAATGGCTCATTTTTTTCACAACATTTTTTTTAAACTAGCACGACATTTGACTTTGCGCTCGCCTGATAGTAAGTGGCGTGCGAGGAATTAAACACTCATGACTGACATCAGTCCCTAACACTTTTTTTTTTATACTAGCATGATATGTGACCTTGCGCCCATATGATCGTAAGTGGCGCGCATGGTCCATGAATGTTAGCTACTAGAATCAGACACTTATGTCCAACATCAGTCCCTAACATTGTGGCGGCTTGACTAGATGCCTTTTCAGGTTATAGGAAAGTGGAATCACAGAGGCTGGAAGAGCATTCCACATCTTTATTGTGCGACAGATTTATGAGTCACCAAATTTATACGTACGCGAAGGGATGGTGACTACGGTATGTGGGTGCATATTCTGACCTGTGCGTGTGCCGACTTGACTGAGCATGACGGTAATTCGAGCCTGATCCCGAAACGTGTGGATACACTTTACTGGGTTTATCAGCACGAACGGTGGATACTTCCCCGCCCCGGCAGACTGGAAAATTTATCAGTCCGCCTACCACCTATTTGTTATTGTATGATTAGCTGAACTAAATTTATGATTTTATGGACAATGAATATAAAATATTATATTCAGTACCTACTTAATTAAGATAGTAGCACAAAAAAAAACAACTATATATATAAGCAACGACTGAGTAACTATATGTATAATAAGCTTTAAGTCCCGCTCGGTACCCTCGGTCGGTATGTCCCACAACTCAACGCTGATACGCGCCACCTATCGGACAACACTATGTCAGAAACCTTCGCCGATGTTCACACAACATGTACTTATAATGTTAACACGGCTATAATGCCTCGAATTTAGGTTAAGCTACAGTACTTGCTTATGGCAGCAATGTCACTTACTTATTTCGGTCTATCCATAATTTAATTTAATCTTTTTATTTATTATTTTAATAATATTGTAAAAAATTGACAATATCCGAGTGTTACATGTGAACCATATGGAAATAAATATTTTGAATTTGAATTTGAATATATCACAATAAATATATTTGATTTCATTTGATTTAAATTGCTCGCCGCATTATCGCCCAAACAGGTCGCATATATGAGAATTTAAAGGGCGGGAATACCGCAAAAAAATAACTGTAACCTATATAGAGTTAGATTTATCGTTTTCCATAATTTAAATTGTAAATGTAATTTACATTGTAGCACATTATTAAACTAAACAACACTATAGCCACAGTAAAGTAATTTACCAAACAAAAACTTGCACTTGACAATTCCGTGCAAAATGGCCGGAAAACTATCGATTTTTTTATTTGCGGCCCTGACTGTACGTTAATAATATTTGAAGTGTGAATGATTAACTGATGTGCGATTTTTGTGCAATGTCTTTCGACATTTTTTACGGTTGTGATAGATGGATTTGGTCAAAATTCTTAATTTAGTAAATAGCTGTTCAATAATTTAATAATTAATGATGCTTGGTGCTACATGTTGTCTTACAAAATCATTACGTATATTATGTATGAAATATATTCGTTTATATATTACATTGACCTGCTTAATAAATATTGTACAAAAATATTCATAACAGAAAAAAAAGCATCCGAGGTCTAGTTAACTCATTAATCGACGAGCTTGCCACTTGTCACGATGGCATATAGAAAAAGTTGGTTAAAAGCTTCTATAAAAAAGCTGTGGTTTCTGACCACCCCGGAAGGGATACGGTCGTGATGATAGTACCTTAATTATTTTATTTCATTTTCTATTGAGTACTAGCGGAAGTACAACGTCGCAGATCCCACTATGTGATTCGCGACACATGCTGGGCTTGGGACCCGTTCATCGCTGCATGAATTACGGTGTGAATTATAGTGCAGTGCGCCTCGATAGATGCCTGTGGTGCTCGGGATATGACTGTGGAGTGTGGGGACGGCCAATTCCAAATTTCAATATCAGTTCATGGTCTGTGCCACGCCATCCTATGCGCGGCCTAGTACTGTTGGGTGCCTATCGGGGCGCGTTGTGCTAAATAGTATCTTACCCCGCGTTCGTTTTAAAGGATTTCCTTTAGCAACGAAAATACCACTAAGAAATACCACTTTTTTAACAATGCTAACATTTCTTTAAAAAAAGTTACATCAATAACCCTCCTTTCAACACGGTACTGACATACGAAATTAGCATCAAATGTTAGAATTTTTATTAAACGAACGACTTGTGCTAAAAAAGTGGTATTTTCATGCTAACATTTCTTAAAACGAACGCGGCTTTAATTGTGTAAGTTTGTATTTTCTGTTTTATGTGATAAAGGTTTTTCTTTCTTTCTTTACAATATTAGCTAAGTTAAAAAGTGTATTAATAAATAGATTTCTATACATCATCAATTATTTATTGGAAGATAAAGGATAGAGAGCCAACATAAGAACAATAATAAAGTAATAGAGTAAGAAGCAATTAAAATTAAATAAATAATAAAAAAATAAAAAAACAAATAAAATAAAAAATATTTATTTATTTAATTATAACCGCCACCAGAATATTTATTTATTTATTTATTTTATTAACATTAGTCGATGTTTGGCAAATATTTTATTTTGTTTTTTTATGTAATTTTATATTTTATAACAAATAATAACAAATCAATTGACAATGTATTATGGTCTTTGAATTTATTACATGAAATCGTTTAAAATACATTTTAAACAAATATAATATAAACTATAAAGTATACAACAATGTAAACAAACCACATCTTATGTTAAATGACATCTGTCAAAAAGTTACATCAATAACCCTCCTTTTAACACGGTACTGACATACGAAATTAGCATCAAATGTTAGAATTTTTATTAAACGAACGACTTGTGCTAAAAAATGTGGTATTTTCATGTTAACATTTCTTAAAACGAACGCGGCCTTTAATTGTGTAAGTTTGTATTTTCTGTTTTATGTGATAAAGGTTTTTCTTTCTTTCTTTACAATATAAGCTAATTAAAAAGTGTTTTAATAAATACACTTTTATAGATCATCAATTATTTATTGGAAGATAAAGGATAGAGACAGCCAACATAAGAACAATAATAAAGTAATAGAGTAAGAAGCAATTAAAATTATAACCGCCACCAGAATATTTTTTATTTTTTTTTTGGTTCTCTTCTCCCGATGGATGATGAATGACGTGATAGGGAAGGCAAAGGGTCTAGCCCATACAGCCAAGTCTGACGTAATATATCTTTCTTTTTTATGAGTTAATGAGGTCATCATCAAATTCCAGATGCTGCAGAATATGATGCTTTTCTTGGAGTCACGCTCAAACACGTCGGGTAAAATATGGGAGTTGACAGCGCGGGAAAACCGCAAAAAATAAACTGCAACTTGTGCCCCATATTTAAAGTCCAATTTATCGTTTTCCATAATTATTCGCATTGTAGCACATTATTAAACAAAACAACACCACTTTTGACCAATAATATCCACAGTAAATTAATTTACAAAACAAAAACTTGCACTTGATATGTCCACGCAAAATGGCGCGAAGGACTCCCTTTATTTATTTTATTAACATTAGTCGATGTTTGGCAAATATTTTATTTTGTTTTTTTATGTATTTTTATATTTTATAATTGTAATACTTTCACTGTAAATTTTATTTGATATGGGTATACCTGAAATAAAACTTCATTTATTTTATTTATTTTTATTTTATGTTATCCCTGTGAACAAAAGTGCATCCTTTGTGCAAAACATATTTTGGAACGTCAATATCTTGACCAGGTATTTAGTAAATAACTGTAATGTTTATGTTAGAATGCATTAAAACTACTACTTAAAATTGCCTCCGTAGTCTAGCGGTTACGTCCGTGGATTTAGACTCGGAGGTAACGGGTTCGAGTCCTGGTGGGGACACAAAAATATTTAATAATGTAAATACATTTAATTAATATTTAATTTATTTGTGATATTTCTCGAGCATACCAATGCTGGAGACTTTAGTACGCTGGAGACATCGACGAGCTTGCCACTTGTCATGATTAGTCTATAGTAAAGTTGGCTAAATGTGAATCCGCTTATTTATAAGCGTGGTTTCTGACCACCCCGAAAAGGGAAACGGTCACAAAGCAGCTACCCTAAACCATCATCACAACCGTATCCTTGCGGTGTGGTTAGAAACCACGCTTTTAAATAAGCGGATTAACATCAAAGGCTAGTTAAAACAAATATAATTCAGAGGTCAAACGATTAATTTATGGTTCGATTAATTCAATATTTGCTTCTGCTAAGTACTTTAAAGTGCCTAAATACATAAAAAAAATACTAAAATATATATTTTACGAATTAATTCACGGCTAATTTAAGTTTGTTTAGTTAATAAATTAAGCAGAAACTTTGTTTACGTATAAATTTAGTTATGTCCTATTAGTTAACGTCAAACAGAGTATAGGAGATACACCGGGAGCCGTATAGTCTACGAGGGGCGTTCAAAATATTCTCGGTATGTGGATAAAAACAAACAAGTACGAAAAGTTTGATATTTTTATTTTTCAATATACTCCCCCCCTATGTTCATACACTTATAAGATCGATCAATTATTTTTTTTAATCCCTCTTAAAAATATTTTTTATCTTTGGTGTAAAAATGCTCCTCCACGGCCGTCTTCAACGCTTCATCGTCAGAAAATTTATTTCCACGCAGATCCTTTTTAAGATTGGGAAACAAAAAGAAGTCGCTTGGGGCTAAGTCCGGACTATAGGGTGGATGAGTAACAGTTTCAAACCCACATTCAACAATAGCTGCCTTGGCAATATGAGCAGTATGGACAGGGGCGTTGTCATGCAGAAGCAGAACACCTTTGGTTAACTTTCCTCGCCTCTTTTCTTTGATCGCATCTCTTAATTGACGTATAACGTTAGCGTAGTACTGCCCTGTGATATTTACACCTTTTTCTTTATAATCGATAAGCAAAACTCCTTCACAATCCCAAAATATTGTGGCCATGACCTTGCCAGCTGACGGGATTACCATGAACTTCTTGGGATGAGCTGAACCCTTAATGTGCCACTGCATGGACTCCTGTTTGCTCTCTGGGTCATAATGATGAACCCAGGTTTCATCTCCAGTAACTATTTTTTGCAGCACCTCATCGGGATTTTCACCACACAGGTCGATAAAATCTGAACAGCAAGCCACACGCATATCCTTTTGAAGAAGCGTCAGCATTCGCGGAACCCATCTTGCACTTACTTTTGACATATTAAGATGGTCATGTATAATGTCATGTACGGTACCAATAGAGAGATTGGTTACTTGAGCTATAGATTTTACCTTCACTCGGCCGTCTTCCAATATAAGTTTTTCCACTTTATCAATATTTTCTTGTGAGGTAGCCACTACAGGCCGGCCAGGTCTAGGGTCATCTTCAATACTCTCCCTTCCACGCTTAAATTCGCTTGACCATTTTTGAATAGTAGATAAAGAAGGAGCAGACTCACGGTAAACACAATCCATTTCCTCTTTTATGGTTTTTTGATTTTTACCCTGTTTTGTCAAGAATTTTATGACGGATCGGTGCTCTAATTTCGTTAAAATTGTTAATTCGCTCATGGTGTTCATGTTTGTTCGGCAATTGCAGAAAAACAAAAGAACATCTCGGTTCCAATTTTACTTTTTTTTAATGTCAATGGATGAATCTTAGCGGCCAGTAACAAATATATATATAAAAGAGGTTGTAACGTATCAATACCGAGAATATTTTGAACGCCCCTCGTAAGATCTGCTATCTAAATGATTTTTAAAGGAACAATTAAATTTATATGTTATTCAAAGTAAATTATATACACTGACCATGGCGGTGTGCCTTCGTCTCGGACCCCGGACTGTCCACCTGCACCAGTGTCGATGCGGAGAACCAGTCGATCATCTCGGACACCACGGGCTTTCTCGTGCTAGAAGTGCTGGCCGCATTCCTCGTCACGCGGCTCTTAACGACATCATCCGAAGGGCTCTTGTCTCTGCTGGTGTACCCGCAATTTTCGAACCCAGATGATTGGCAGAAATAGTTGCCAGCCTTCCTGTCTCCAGACCTTTCCGTCAGCCGCTTTGACAACTCCTTGGCCAAGCGCCTCGCTGAAGGTCCCCATGGGCCCATTGTCTAGACCCCAAACGGCGCAAATTCGTAACCGGTACCAAGGTTGGCGTATTTGCGCAATTTGAGGTTCTCCGCAGAAAACGCCGCTCTCCCCGCGACTGACGAGGTGGCCAGGATGTGAGATGGAACACTACACATGTCCATGAGACCTGCCAAGTTTCCAAGGCCCAACAGTCATTCCGTCGGGTCTCTTACCATCGCTCCGCACAATCCCAGAGGGTTCTAAGATTGCGGGTACACCGACAGATACAAGTGTTATATTGTTGTTTCTCTTTCTTTCTTTTGTTGTTGATGGTTATCATGTACTGCTCCAGATACACCAATATATTACTATCACTTCAGTATAAAACAAAGTCCTCCGCCTCGTCTGTGTGTCTGTTCGCGATAAACTCAAAAACAACTGCACCGATTTTCATGCTGTATTCACTAATAGATAGAGTGGTTCTCGAGAAAGGTTTAAGTATATAATTTGTTAAGTTTTTGTATACATTAACGATATTTGTTGGATGTGTCGCAAAAAATGAGCCGTCTGGGAGCTTTCAACGGAAACGCTGCCTAAACCCTTTGATATATACCAAAATAATGTATGGTGGAAATGTGTATCTTATATAGATCTACAAAAAAGTTCACGATGGTATATGTCTATATCTTAAGGATAACATACTATATCCATTTGAATACTTTAAAAAAAGGGTAATTTGTCATTGGATAGGTATTTACACAAATACGGTATTAATCCTTATCATTTTAAATTCGTTAGTCGGCTTCAGCATTTTATAAAGATTATTTTTACCTTTACACTATGCAAATTAAATGAATACCTTAGGAGATATAGCAAAATCAATATAATGCGCAAAGAAAATAATTTCGTGACGCCGTTTACACAGGCAAAGCCGGGTAAAACAGCTAGTGTACTATAAAATGATATTGTATTATACTAATATTGTAAAATTGTGACTTGTAAATAGGTTTCTGAAGTTTTTGACAAGAGGGCTGGCTCTTTCTTCGCCCAAAGAATCAGTATTGCAATTCTGCGGGGAAATGCAGCCAGCGTTCTTGCAACCATTCCACGCGGACGGGACTTATATCCCTATCTTTTGTATTAGTTTTCGATTTAGTATCTTACAAGCGGCAGTGGCAATTTTGTTTGTTTGTGTAAGTGACTGTTTGTTGCCTAAATAAACGAATTAATTATTATTTTATTTTATATTTTGTAAATATTTTTTTCGAATAAATATTAGTTGTATAATGTGCTTTTATTTATTTAATGTATATATTTAATACATCTCTTTTTGTACTATGCCTACTTGTAAAAAATAAATAATTGAATTGTATTGAAATAACTTGTTTCATTCAGATAAACATCGCAACTTGAAATGTCAAATATTCGTGACGAAATTGATTTTTCTGTCAATTCCATCAGTTTTAAGACGTTATCGATTAATTTCTTATTTTATTATTAGACTTGGAAAGCTCAATATTTGTGCCGAAGGTCGTTCGTGACGTGATTGTGAAAAGATAAATATTCTGCACCTTGACCTCTCAATATTATTGTAATTTTAAAAACTTCATACATCATACAAAACACTTTTTTTAGAATGGAACATTTATTTGTATTCATCATCATCATCATTACCTACAGCCCCTAGAACACAGCGTCTCAGACCTCCACTGCTGGAGATGGACCTTCCAGAACATATATCTGGAGAATTTGGCCTACACTCGCCACCACAGATCTGTGCTCGCCACGCTGGCAAGACGGCTTGACGCGTTCTGACAACCGAGCTACCACCGCGCCTTTTATTTATTTTTTAATTATAAATAATAAATAAATAATAATAGTATCGTATAGCAAACTGTCACCATTATAGCTCGCTAGAGCACGACGCGACGTTACTTTGACATATCACATGCATTGTTGAATTATCGACCTTAATGCATTGCAAATATCTAACGACATTTCAACGAAATGGGTGGGAAATGAAATTCCTTGACCGTACATGTCGGGGTTCGAATCGCGAATTCATTAAAATTGACACCTGACCAATCTTACAGCTTAAGATGTCAGTCTATCATGATAAAAATGAATTCATGATAAAACGAATGCAAGATTTCGTCATTTTAGCGTGCCTAGTGATCATTAATTATTTTCACACCAAAACGCGAGAACAATCAGTAGCAGACCTTGAAACTATAACTACAATTTTATCATTTAGTAAACGTGTATTTTTTTTTCCTTTTGTAGTTTTTGCTACTCTGATAAAAATGAAATTAAAAGAGGTACCGGGTTCCATTCCTGAAAGGCAAACAATAAATTATTTGTGGTATTTCTTGAGTTTGGTACGTTAGAGACATCGACGAGCTTGCCACTTGTCACGATGAGCTTATAGTAAAGTTGGCTGAATGTGAATTCCCTTCATTAAAAGCTTGGTTTCTGACCACCCCGAAAGGCATACGGTCGTGATGATGATGATGATGGTGAAAGAGGAACTCTTAAAAACAAGAAAATACAAGTATCTTGACACTCCACGGAGCTTCCAAGACGGCATTAACGGAATCATACAGTATTTGGTTGGGTAGGGAGAGAAGTAGAATGGTGGATGGTGAGCGTATTATCGCGCAATAAAATAAAAAATAGGGAGGCCTTCTTTTATTAAACCAGCCTATTGTCGGTCGCAAGCCCGAGACACCATTCTATAGGAAGGGATAGATAGAGCAAAATTATGTAAAGAACGAAGAGATCTGGCATGAAGACAGGAGAGATTGGTGAATTTGTCCTTAAGGTAGCCCACTATTCACCATTCTGCTCCTCTCCCTACCCAACCAAGTTCCATAAATGTATTTAATTTAATTTATAATTTGTTATTGTTTCAGGGTGGCGCAGGTCGCGAGGGAACCGAGACGGGTGCGGGGTGCGGGGAGTCCTGGCCGTCACCCCCCGCGCCCCCGCCTTTACCACACCATCCACTACATGCTCTTGACAACGGAACGCCGGTACTCAGGTGAACTGACAATTCGTCGTGCTACAGGGTGCGCCAGATAAACTTACTTATTTGAAACGTCATTAAAAACAAAAGTACTTCAGTTATTGTTTTAATTTTAATTTTATTTTAGAATACAATATCCGATTTTTTTTTTAAAACAGACTTGAAAATGACATCAGTTAAATGGCGACCCCCATTGCGCATACACTGATTAAGTCGATTTCTGAAGTTAGTGTCCACTCTTTGCAGCATATCAATCGCTATGTTGGCAATGACGTCGCGAATGTTGTTTTTGAGGTGAGCTATTGTCCGTGGCCGATCGACATAAACCAGGGATTTCAAATAACCCCATAAAAAGAAATCGTTGGAGCCAAATCTGGAGAGCGAGCCGGCCATGTGAGATCGCCTCTGAGAGAGATAAGCCGGTCGGGGAAATGTTGTCGCAACAAATTCATTGAGCCTCGTGCTGTGGCTCCATCTTGCTGAAACCACACATCCTTAGCGTTTATTTCTTCGAGGCTTGGAAGAAAAAAAGAAGAATTTTAAAGCGAGCGCGGAAGGCACGTTGCGTAGCAACAAGTGAGCGACCGATGGAAAAGAAGCTCTCGACGGCGTATGCCCGCTGTTCTATAGGCCAGAGCATGATGGCAACTGACTAGAGGAAGAAACAAACTTGGGGACTTCCCCCTCCAATAGCCCTCCCCCTCACCCCTCTACCCACCCAACTCACCGCCCGGGAGTTTTTTCAAATAAGTAAATTTCTCTGGCGCACCCTGTATCAACTTACTAGAAATTTAAATTACATTTTGGATATATGTATTTTTATTTTCAAATTGTTTATTAATTATCCGTAGGAACCTTGTTTCTGGGAACACTTGGATTTGTCAAAGTTTACAATTTTGTATATGCAATGTAATTAATACAATGACACAGAAAAATAGCCGGATACGAGAAAGCAAGGAACAGTCTGCTACTATATAGTCGTACATTGATTATATAAACTAAGGTTGGATGCAGCTGTAAAGGGGCATTGTACTTATTAAAAACTATGATGTATAATAATTATTCAATAATTTTAATGTCAAATATAATTATAGCAGCTGTAAATGGGCGTTGTCACTTATGAACTAAAATTAAAACTATATTTTTAGTTAATATTAAAATTATAATTATATGTCAATATATATATATATATATACTAAATAATATAAAATATATAAATAAATAAATATTTTCAGACAGGTCACACAGCGCCATCTAATTTCCGTGGTAAGCTACGAGGCTTGTATTACGGAAACTAGATGGTTGATAAACTACATATTATACTTTTTTTTTTGTAAAGATATACATATAAACACCCAGACCGAGACAAATAATACAATGTACAACTTGCCCCCAGTGGGAATCGAACCCACGACCTCCCGAGTTCACGGCAACGTTTGTTACCACTAGACCACGGAGGCGGTCTTATTATTTTTGTATAATAAAACATAATATAATGTCTATAACATTAACATGTATAAAATTAATTAATTGAATAAATATGTCATATTTAGCAGCTGTAAAGTGGCGTTGTCAAAAATTAAAAATTATTATTATTAATAATAATGACATAATGGTAACTGGTACTATAAGTCAATTAACAAATCTGGTCTTCCTTTAGAGCAGGGTTGCACAGACTTATTAATACTAGGGGCCACTCGGCCAAATCATGAACTGATAGCGGGCCGGCCGCCAGAAGTAGGTATAGGTAGTTAAAGACAATAAAGAATTGATAAAAATTTATTAAAATTAAAAAAGAAATTATTAATTTGAAGCGTGGCACTGCATAGTGCTTACAATCTTTTTTATATTTGGCTCAAATTTACTTGTAGCAACACGTAAAACTGCTTCCAAACTTTCATTTGCAAGGCGGTTTCGATTTTTTGTTTTATTATTATTTAGTATTGAAAAAGTTTGTTCACATATATAGGTAGAACCAAATAAGCTGGCACATTTCAGAGCGTTTATGCGCAACTCTTCGTACATATTTTTATCAATGCAGCGGTAAAAGTTCAGCAAGTCTCCTTCATTGAATTTGTTGCGTAAATCTTGGTCATTTTGAATGTCGATAATTTCTAACTGCATTGACTCTGGCGCATTTTCAACTGAAATAGTGAAAGGATTGCTGAATATGTCCAACAGAGGTTTCACTTTTTTAAACTCCGAAAATCTGTCTTCAAAAGATTGAATCAAAATATCTAGCTTTTCTACATAACTGAAATTAATCGCAGTTTTGTTGAATTTTTCAGCCATTTTCTTATAATTCGGAAAATGATTATAATTTCCAGAATTCAATTGTGATCTGAAAAGTGTCAGCTTGCATTGAAAGGATGTTACATGAGCATAGAGCTGGGATATCAGTTGATTTTTGCCTTGAAGCCGTGTGTTCAAGACATTCAAATGATTTGTAATGTCAACTAAATAAGCTAAATCACACAACCAATCAGGATTTTTAAGTTCCGGGACATCCCTTTGCTTTTCCGCCAGAAATATTCCAATTTCTTCTATTAAATTTAGAAATCGTTCCAGTGTCAATCCACGACTTAGCCACCTTACTTCTGTATAATACAGTAAATCTCCGTATTCGCTTTCGATGTCATCAAGGAATTGTTTGAATTGTCTGTGATTGAGTCCTCGTGATTTTATGAAATTTACAGTCGAAACTACTACTTTCATTACATTTTGAAATTCATTTTTTTTAGAACAGAGGGCTTCCTGGTGTATAATGCAGTGAAACTGCATGAGATCTTCAGTGTTTATGTTTTTTTCTTGCAGGTGCTTTTTCAGCAAAGTAACTAGCCCGGAATTGATACCAATCATGGAAGGAGCACCGTCAGTCGCAACTCCCGATAACTTAGATAAGTCCAAATCAGTTTTTGAACACTCGTCCAAAAGTCCATTGAGTATATCAACTCCTTTGGTTTGACCTTTCAATGAACACATTCCTAATAACTCTTCGAAGACTTCAAAATCTTGAGTAACACCTCGTATGAATATGAGAAGTTGAGCTGTGGAACTAATATCAGTCGATTCGTCGAGTGCTAATGAAAAAAATTCCATGATCTTAGTTTTTTCAATTAATTGTTCCGCAATATTACCTGACAAGGACATAATTCGTCTTTGGATAGTCATACGATTCAGTTGAATTTTCTCAAACTTTTTTGCTGCTTCTGGACACATTTTCTTAGCGGCAATTTCCATGCATTCTTTTACAAAATCGCCATCATTGAAGGGGCGACTTCGCTTTGCTATCATTCGAGAAATTTCATAACTAACTTCTGTAGCCGTTTCTGAATCTTGAATGTGTTTTGTAAACATAGCTTGCTGACCAATAAGCTCCCGTTTTAAAGACAACATTTTTTGCTTTCTTAATTCGCCTGTAAACTTGGTAAAAGAAGGATGCTGCGTTTCATAGTGCCTTTTTACATTATAATCCTTTGCAATCGCAACAGAATTCTTGCAAATTAAACAAACGACTTTGTTATGCGACCATACAAAAAAGTATTTCTTAGTCCAAATTTCTTGAAACTGCCGATTTTCATCTTTAACCTTACGTTTTTTACTAGGTCCTGGCTTCTCCATGTTGCGTTCTAATCCTGGCTAGGATTAACACAGCACCTAAAAACAATTACAGTACCCACTTAAATTACCTATCCTTTTTTAAATTATCAAAAATAATTGATTAAATATTATTTCTCAGAAATTTTAAGATTTTTATACAGATTTTATCTGAAATAATGACGTAATTATTACAGTTAGAGAAATTCTTATAAAAATAGTAATTTCTTTGTTTATTTTAATATTTAGCCAACATTAAAGCTAAATTTGATTAAAATTGATTAAATAGGTAGGGAAACACTTATTAATAACAGAGTTTTACTTACGTTTTCACAACACAATTATACACGGCACTTGACGGGTTAACACTGCAACAGGAAATCTACGTTGAATGTGGATCAAAATATATGACACCGGCTAGTCGAGTTAAAATCTACACTAGAACTATTGCCTCCCAAAAACAATAATAAACTGCACTTATTCTCAATCACTTATTACTTCGCTTTGTATTTTCGCGCTTATTTCTTTCTGTTGTTGACACTTCACTCAAATGAAAAGCGAACTGTTCGGCCGCTGCGGTTAACGTGATTTTTATACCGCGCAAACGACTCTGGAAGCTTCGTGTAGATACGCGAGCAATCGGGAATACGGGACTATATCTATCTCGCTTGCTCACCGCGCTAGAAAATTCTTGATTTCTATAGCGAGCGATGTTACTTGACTTAGCAATTTTGGGCGCTAGATTCAAATTGCGCGCGCGCGAGTTTCACATTACTTTTCGAACATATTTTTTTTTTGTTTTATTCTGGAATAGAATTCAATATTTTTCGAATGCACGAGAGTATTATTTTTGCTGTCGGCGGGCCACCAGTATTCGACCCACGGGCCGCATGCGGCCCGCGGGCCGCGGTCTGTGCATCCATGCTTTAGAGCTTCATCCACAGAGTAGTAGGCTTTGAGAATTAATTTTGCCATTTTATATTGAGAATTAAATACCAAATTATAGACGGAGAAAATTAGCAAACACATTTAGTAAAGATTTTTTTCTATTTTACTAAAATTTTGATTTGTATACACAACCACATACTGCTGCATACCTACCTAATTCTGACTAAACAAATGCAAAAACTCATGCAAGAAGATATGCGTCAGTAAATACCGGTGCGTGGTCATTGACTGCAAAAAAATATTCATTTCGCGTGACGTCCACGTGAGACGAATCCACAAAGGAATTGAATGCTATTGTGGATAGTTTTTATAATTTTAACGGGTCTTTACGCGGTTTACCTTAGAGACATATTTCTCCCGTAAAGACACGTTAAAATTATAAAAACTATTATGAATGTGCGCGAAAGTTTAAAAAGCTATTTTTGAAACAATTATGCGCAAAAGATCTGCGTCTATGCTGTGCCGCATGAGAACCAGTACCAACAGGCTCCTAAACGTATTGGCAGATCGCTGGGACTCTCCGCTGCTGGAGCATGGATACAGCTGCATACAGTCAAGTATACTAAATATAGATTAAGTAAAATTGTTACTAACAATTTATGGATGTGAAGTCCGAAATAAAAGTTTATTATTATTATTATTATTATTGTGGATATTAGCAATTTATATTTAAAACATTGATCATTATTTTTTACCGATCACACCAACGCCAGGCATTGTTTTACAATACGAAATGTTGCAACCCTTATTCAACCCCCACCAGTGACCTTCTTTCGGTCAACCTCTGGCGGGGTCTGCACTCTTGAACTTGTTTGCTCTATTTACAGATATTTTTAAGGATAAATACGAACTCCATGATAATTTTAAGCATTTATGCATTCATCATTGCATATTTTATTGCATATTTCAGTTGGCTAGATAATATTATCCTACTACAATCTCATTGTTGATGAATAGTAAAATCACTTATTTTTAATTCAAGTTTATACAAGGGTTGCTGTTGATGGTTGGTAGTTTGTTGTATCCGTAATTAGTATTAAAAGTATGTAGTTATAAAGTACTATTATAGCATCTGTTAATTTAAGTATCTTTTGAATCATGTTTGCGTTATTACTCTATCCTTGTTTTTATTTTTATATCCAGTTTTTTTTTTCTCTCCTTTCCATAGTATTTGTGTTTAACTTCTATTATGTATAAAATATTTTTGGCTCTCAATGTTTTCTTATTGTTATTAATTTATTACACAGATGTTCAAACTTGTCACGTGCCGGCAAAGCCTTTAAAGGGGCCCCTTAGTGGTTCATATTATTTATTAGTTTTCAATTTTAGTATCTTGCAGAGTGACAATTTTGTTTATCTGTGATATTGTTTGCGTATATTGACTGTTTGTTGCCTAAATAAATGAAAATAAAAAATAAAAATAAATAAATTTTAGAATAAGTAGTAGAATCTAAGTTATCGATGATTAAATGTTTCTATGGGACCAATTCAGATTGGAGAACATTAAAAGATTCATACAAATAAATACTTGTCAAGCCAAGATGAATTATATGCGGGTTGATGACTAAAATATATTTTCTAACAGCTAACCTTTTTCAGATCTAACCCAATATACACTGAAGAAGAAGAGCAGGAGGTAGTAATAATAGTAGACTCAGTAGAATCAATTGAAGAAGCTCCGAGAATTCCCCAACGAGCACCTTCGACCTCTTCTGGCTATGGAAGTGGGGGAGGCAGCAATGGCAGGGTATCACCAAATTTACCAAAGAACGACGCACTATTCGACCCAAGACTATCAGATTCAGAGAAGACGGAAGGATCTCAGATTTCCACGTCAGGAACAGAAAGCCCTGACTACACGTTGCCAAGAAGTTTAAAGGAGGATATCAGAGCATGTCTTGGTGGATGCAGGTTGGTATTTTGTTTTTATATTAATCCTTTTGTCCAGCACTGAATATCAGAATATGGTAAATTCCAACATGATCCCTTGTATTATTCAGAAGAGACCTTCAGCATGTTTTTTATAATTCGTATGGCCTACCTAAGCTTTATGATAACGAGCTAAAGTTATTTTTAAAGCTAAATTTGTCACAAGGGAAATCTTTCTGTCTGTCACTTTTGTATTACAATAATACACAAATCAGTTTCTTAGGATTCTACTACTTCCTTGCAAATTACTGCTTTATTAATTACAATATTATTGTTTTCATAATAACTAACTTATATCAAACACTACTATAAGACCTCTTAGTCGGTCATCATCCACTCTTGAAGGCATGCCTCCAGATCCTTGTCTACTGTGAGTAATTCGTCGCTCAATTAAGTGAAAATCAATTTGTATGTATAGCGAACGATTTAGGAGTATAAATCTGTGATTTGTTTATTAGGGTCGCCAACAGTGACAGCAACAAAACATACATTGATTTTTACTTAAAACTAAGACAGAAAACAGATGCTGCACCAATTATAGGAAACCACCACATTCTTTTACAGTATCCATTAATTGGGCCTTTGAGTAGCCAAAATAAAAACACAATTACAGCAACAACTAAGTAAATCTAAGCAAAAATTACAACACAATACAACCACAATCAAGCAAGACAATTCCAAGGATTAAATTTGGTGAATGCATTACATACCATTAGATATATCTAAAATAATGCAAAAATGTGAGTACAGATTTATAATTGACGTGGGCTTCCATTAAGTTTTCGTACGTTGCCCTTCCTTTCCAAATGTGGTCGAATAGCTTTGGGAATATTAACTGTAGCTATATGTTCTTGTATACGAACATAATTCAAACTTATTTCTGGATCCGAACGATATAGGTGATGTATTTTTAATTTATTTACAGATGGGGAAAAGACGTCGAAGGCGTTGTAGAAGCGGCAGTGAAAGGGTCATGTGGAATAACAGTGGCCCGAGCACGCCTCCATGCGGCGCTCCTGGCCTTACAAAGCGGGTCTGTCCCTCTGAGGGTCCCTACTAGAGGGCCTACATTACCCTACTGCGGGCCAGGGGTAAGGCCAGGTGACGTCACCATGATGGCCAAAACTACAGAAATGTCGCTTTTGGTAAGTGTGCATTGAAGTTCTGCTTTTGAAATAAAGGATAGTTAAATTTTGATCAACGTTTAAATTTGTGTCATGTTACATGGATCACTGTGTTATTTAGTCAATGGTTTTGATTATACAAATGATCATTTATTTATTTATTCACTAGCTGTTTTACCCGGCTTTGCCCGTGTAAATGGCGACACAAAAATAATTTCGTTGCGCGTTATTTTGATTTTCCTATAATCTCCTAAGGCTTGTTTAATTTGCATTGTGTAAAAGAAAAAAAAAATCTTCATGAAATGCTTAAGCCAAATAACGTAGCCATCACGGACTTTATTTTGTTATATCTCAAAGCGTTTTCGTCGAAAGCTCCCAGACTGCTTATTTTTTCGGACACCTCCAACAAATATCGTTAATGTATCTATTCAGAAACTGAACAAATTATATACATAAACCTTTATCGATAACCACTATATGCATTGGTGAAAACAGCATGAAAATGTCCAGTAGTTTTTGAGTTTATCGCGAACAGACAGATACAGATATACAGACGCGGCGGAGGACTTTGTTTTAGTGATAGTAATTGTGATGAAGTAATAAATGATTTATTTCTAACTTCAATCAACAAAGTACAAAAGGCGGAATTACACAAATATCTTATACAACTAAAACATATAAAGTTTAAACAATAATAATTTATAAAAAAACAAACAATTCTAGCAGTAAAAAGAAGATAAGCAATAAATAATAATAAGAAACCACAATACTAAAAAAAAGTAACCAAATCTATAAATCGGATAATGTACCTATGTATTCTATTTAGTGTATACCTACTGATTAATATATAGTTTTGTATATAGTATATTAGATTTAGTATTTAAGTTTGTTTTTTTTTTTTTTTTTTACAAATCTTAATGCTCCTATTATATTTTGCACCTGCCTTACATAACAAATGCTCTAAATTGTCCCTAAGGTTGACTAGTAAGAATGCCTAGCGGCATTAAGTCCGCCTGTGTACCTAGTGCATAAAGTTTTGAAATAAATAAAAATAAATAAATAAATAAATGAAGACTATAATGTAACTGTCAATAGTAAAGTAGAAATGCGATAATAACAAAGTATGTAAAGTTTACACACTCTCACAAACTTACATCGTAAACAAAAGAAGATCTCAACCACTCAATTTTTACTATTTATATTTTTCGTTCTGTGAACATTTTGTTTCTTTCGTTTCGCTAATTTGTTTCTTTTCTTTTAAGATGTAAAGTAATAATATATATTACAGAGTGTCTGGGCGTTGACTGCCGACGGACAGACCTATATTATATTATAGGCTTAGTTTGGCTGCAAATGCTTGTTTTCCTGTAAATGTCATTGTTTTATTATGGTCGTTTAATATAAGCGAAACAGGTTCACTCTATGGTAATAAATGAAAGTGCAAGAATTTTCTTATATTTTCAACTGTCTGATTGGGTGAAATATAAACTGTAATTCCCCGCCGCGCTCTTTCGAGAGAGAGAAAGAAAGAGGAAGAAGGAGCGGGAGAGAGCGAGAGAGGCAACGGCTATACGCGCGCGCCTATCCGCCCCTCTTCCCCTTCCGCGCCGCGCTGTTTCGCCTTGAGCGCTGTTCTGGCTTACGGACACGTACAAAGTTCTCACTTTAATTAAGATAGACTACATGCCCATGTGCAACTGTTTTAGACGATGTATATATCCATGTCCTCAGCTAGGTGGTTTAGTTCTCTTGATGCTCGCGATAAAAGTGAGTTTGGACGGTAGTTGGTGCGGGCATATGGCACTACTAAAACTCTATAAACCCTTTGAGACCGGCTGGGTATACCAAATCCAAGTATTCCTAGTAGTTCAATAGAACCTATTGTCGATTGCTCTATATTAAAAATGTTCCTAAGTAATGTCCTCTATGCTTTTACGTAGCTCTAAGGGAGTATGTGTTTGTTTTTACATCAAGTACATAGTACATGGATTCATCTTGGTCCATGATCGCGAATAAGCTGGGATTAAAGGTAATTTTAAAGTAAAAACATCACTGCTTGGCTCCTCTTTCCATGAATATTTGAGTGGGCGAATGTTTTATAAAGAAACATGGAATGACTTCAACCTAAAAATAAGCTATTACATTATAGTTAGATAATTGTTTCTGAACCATAAAATCTAAGGTCAACCTTTAAGGGCCAATAACAATTGCGTTTAAATTACCTTTAGCCATTAATCATAAGGTAATCTTTGAAAAGTGCCCATCGCCCTTCAGAAGGTAGGGCAAAGCAATTTTATTTGTTTAGAGATTCAATTTTAATAATTGGTGTGGCTCTAAATTAGTGTTGCCCAATCTTCTTGTTTTTTTGCAAGACCAAAATCACGAGCAAGACCACAGATATGTTAGCAAGTCTAATACCAAGACTAACCCTAATCGAAAGCCGACAAAATTCAAATTATGCTAATTTAATTTTAAAAAATGTATAGCCTCGGTCTCAAGCCTCCACTGCAGCACCCGATTACGGACGTAGCGCATGTGCAAGCCATCTCCCCGCTCAACCAGGCCCTTAGGGTGCGGACCGGGACCCACCACACATGCCACCATGACCTAAGGGTCTCAAGGAACATTAATTGAAATCGGTTTAATAATATAGGCGTGAAGGACTAATGTTATCCTATCTTGCTCTTGGTATTGCAAAGAGCAAAGACCCACGGACTCTTGTGCAAGATTACCAAATTTTGCAAAAAAAAAAAAATGTATTATTTGGTATTTTAATTGTAACTTTGTCGTTTATATCTTTTAAAATATCTCTAAAATTGTAATGAAATAAAATAATTTTAACATCATGTAAAGCGTTATACTATATTAAGTATATTTTTGTTCCAACCTTTGCATACTATTATGGATACATGTTGGTCAACACGATCAAAGAAAATTAGACCAGTAATTCTTGGGATAATAGTTTGCGGACACTTAAGTCTCACAAGGTACATTTAGAATCAAATATTATAAATATTTTGAGTTAGTGCAAGAGTCTTATTTATTTTATTTTATTTTAAATTCTTTATTGCATCAAAACTTAAAATTAGGTACATAGGCGAGTTTAATGCCTGTTAGGCATTCTCTGACAACTAACCTTTGGGATGGTGAGAGATTATGGGCAGGGTGCAACAATCTAATAATATTAGTCTAATTTATAAATACACTACATACCAAGAAATTACATAAACTACATGCAAGTATTATAAACATATATATACACATATCTTGCGACAGTGTAAGACCAAGACCAAGACATAGACTAGCGGGGTGAGGTTGAGCACAATCGTTTTCACTATCGTATCGACTAACGTTCGTCCGTTGACAGTTGACGATTCGTCTTAAAAGCTAGGTTGAGCGCATTCGTCCAAGCAACGTTCAAGTGCTCCCTGCGGGGTGAGGCGGAGTGCACAATTGTTCAAAAACGAATCGTCTAAGATCGATAACCTCTGTCAGAAATGTTCAAATCTTGGCCATTCCGTCTAGCTTTTGACATTTCTGACGTAATCGTTTTTACACGATTCATTCTTGGACGATTGTGCACTCCGCCTCACCTCAGCACCGCAGCTGTTCTGATGCAAGACAAAGATCAAGACTGGCTAACTCTTGGTCTTGGTCTTGCTTCTGGCAACACTATGAAGGACAGACACACATAGAGACGCATAAATAAAATCGTAAATCTCATAATAATCACAAAACCGGTGTCTGACATAATATGTTATAGCATTATTCGTAACAACATAAAGCATTTGTCTCATTGCTAGCGAGAAAGCTATATTCTCGCTCAAGAATGTTACAATTTACGTACAAAACGGTGCAATAATAAAAAAATATTGAAATTAATATTCGTTTATCTTTGAGTTTGAGAGCCGCATAGTTACGATTAAAGTGAGCGAGATAATCAAATATTTGTATAGCATACTAAATTAATAATAATAATAAATTGTTTATATTATCAGGCAACAGATGGAAAGTAAAGTATAGATAAATAAATACCTTACAACTAAAATATCATTAACTTAAGAATAATAAAATTAATTAATTTAAAGCTTCCGTATCTTCATCTTCTTCGGGTCATAGAAGTACCCATCAGGTACTGTGACCACCTTCTGAGGAGTACGAGAAGCTTCAGTGGGCGGTGCCGGCGTCCCTGCTGGGGATGGTGCAGAGGGAGTAGGTGCTGCGCGGGGCCTGGGATTGTTGGTGCTGCGTGATTTGTGTACCGCAAATCCACGAATGTATTTGCGGTACACAACACCGAGCGGCCAGAATTCCTTCTTCAGGAATATTTTGAGGTGCTCTGACCGCACACGAATCCTAAAGGCCTTGAACCCGATGTCATCCCAATGGGAAGGTAACTCGTCGAGAACATCTTGGGATGACATGTCCTTGCGCAGCCGCGATACATAGACATAGGATTTCGGTATCGCAGCTTTTAGAGCGCACTGTTCGGAAGGCGCAATTCCCCGATTATTACGTTTGGGCCTCCTTTTTTTCTTTTCCACAGTCACAAACCCTTCCGAATCAATTTTATTTCCGGTTGTGACGCGAAGTTTTATGTTTTTACGGTCAGCTGGTTTTTGGGGTCCCTTCTTCTTCGAGACACATAATACTAAATTAATAGGTTATTATACCGCGTGTAATTGTCAAAAGAGCAAATATTTTGTTTAGGCTCCAGGTGTCATTAGTAGAACTTATTTGAAATTTAAAAAAACACTTTTATTAAGATAAAAATAATTATCCGAAAAAACACTACTGCATGGTGAATAAGGCAGCGTCTGAAAATCGTGACAAATACCTAAAGGCTGGTGAGTATTATTGTTAATTGATCTCGCCCACAGCCGAGAGAGAAAGTATTACGTAAGTCAACGTTAGCGCGATCGTCGACCACTCGCTACCTACTCGGTTAGGCCCTGTATGAGTGGTGATATTTTTAGGATAACTTCTCTGCACCGTAACTTAAGATGTTATTCATGAATAATTTTTAAAAAATTACGTCGTTCTTTATTTTTATTCTAGATTATAATATAAACATATTTGCACTTTAATAAATTCCACACAGTTTAGTCTCTTTATTTTAAAGTAGTAAGTTCTGTAATATTTAATTGTTTATAATCCGCTCGTGATGCGTCGAATACGAGGAATTTTCTATTAAACTACTTTTTTTTCTGAGGCCTTTTGAGACAATATATTATAAAAAAAAAATATGTCAATTTACGAGATAAGTTTAGATTAGTCTTATTTAAGGGCGCTTGAAAAAACCTGGTAAAAGGTAATATCTCGCACGTCGTTCGTTGCATATTCAGAGCTTTTGTCTAGTAAATTATTCCTAATTCTTATAAGTATCTATAACTGCCTTCGTGGTCTAGTGGTTAAGTCCATGGATTTTAGACTCGGAGGTACCGGGTTCGATTCCTGGTCGGGACGCAAAATATTTATTAATGTAAATAAATACATTTAATTAATATTTAAATTATTTGTGATATTTCTCGAGTTTGGTACGCTGGAGACATCGACGAGCTGGCCACTTGTCATGATTGGCCTATAGTAAAGTTGGCTAAATGTGAATCTGCTTATTTATAAGCGTGGTTTCTGACCACCCCGAAAAGGGAAACGGTCGTGATGATACTTTACTTTTACTTTACTCTCTCTATAAGCAACTATGTATACCTTCTTATATTATTATTATTACAGCCACTAGAACACAGCGTCCACTGCAGGAGATGGGCCTGCAGATACATGTATCTGGAAAATTTGGCCTACACTCGCCACGCTGGCTTAGCGAGGCCTTCTTATATATGACTACATTTTTATACAAAATATTTTTTTGCATATTTTTCATTTTGTTGCGGACTTTTCTCATAAAGATAAAAAAGTTTAGATCTACTAATTGAATCGAGAATTACCATTTAACATACCCTGTGTTGGATTCTCACAACAATCCTGACAATTTTCCCTATCCACAAATCATTCCAATTTCCGAACGCGCAATACAAAAAAGTTACGCACCAAAAAAGTGGGTAGCACACCGCGCGGAAAAAAGTCGCCTGTCTGTTCGCCTCCCGTGCAGAGTGCGTGCATCGATAAAAATATTGCTATCAACGAAAATTAATTAAAAAATCATTCTACAATATAAAGAAACAGTGTTTAAGTGTGAAAGAAGACTAAATTTGGTGAGTCCCATCATTTTCCTTAAAAAGAAGACGCAAGTGTACATTCCCGAAATTTGTTAGTTAGGAGCCAATACTCCACCGCTAATATGACGCAACATTGTTTCTGGTGGTCCTTCGAGCCGCATTGTTGTGAGAATCCAACACCCTGTATATAATTTTAGCTTGAACACTTTCCATTAGTTTGTATTAGTAGAAGAAGTCTTAAAAATATTTATTTGTCAAGCACTCTCTTCAGCTTCTCGCCTTACTCGCTTCACGCTTATCGCCAGCAATGAGACAAGTGCCTTACATTTGCATGTAACACGCGTTATCTACACGAACGTATGTTTTTTCTTTGCTCTTTCAACGAATATTTGAAGAAAATTGTATGAAAAAGTTAATTGTTTCAATTTCAGAATTTAATTTAAAATGCTATTCGAGGTTGAGTTGTTAATGGTCATTAACTTTAGTTGATTAAGTTTACAATTCATTAATTTATAATAATAATAATTATTATTATTTTAGAAGTAGATCAATAAATATTAAAATTAAATAGATTAAAAAACTAATTATAAATAAAACTAAACTAAAAATACCTATGAAATTAAAACTATTCTACAAAATAAACTAAGGGCTTTCCCGAAACGTGTGCATACACACTTAACTGGGTTTATTGGCACGAATGGTGGATACTTCCCCGCCCAGGCAGACTGGGCAAATTACCACCTTCAGTCCGCCTACCACCTAAATTACTTCTCGTCGGTGCATGCCATGGACACGGTGCAAGCGGAGAGGAAAAGAGATGTTTTATTTTTAAGTGGACACGAGCAGAGAGGAAGAAAGAAGGAAGAAAAAAACTGTTTTTATTCGAGTACCTACCTAGAGATCCTAGCGAAGCGGAGAGGACAGGAGATGCGAGCAGTGTGCGGCGAACGGCGAGCTTCCATCTCATTCCCCTTCCCGTCACAACCGATTAATTTTATTTATTTATTTTAAATTCTTTATTGCACCATAACTTAAAATTAGGTACATAGGCGAGTTTAATGCCTGTTAGGCATCAGAAAATGCTACAACTAACCTTTGGGATGGTGAGAGAGTATGGGCAGGGTGCAACAATCCAATAATATTAGTCTAATTTATAAATACACTACATACCAAGAAATAACATAAACTACATGCAAGTATTATAAACATATATATACACATATATATATATATATATATACACATATACAAATAGACATACACAAACATATTGCGTGCCAAATATTTAATGTGTACTAGATGCAGTGTGCTCCTGCTTATCAAGAAACAAGTTAGTGACCAATTGTTTAAAAACATTGACAGATGGTGCCCGTCTAATGGCCAGTGGTAGTTTGTTCCACTGGCGGGATGCAGACACAGTGAAGGAATCTGAATATCTGCTAGAGGAGTGGGATAGGATTTTGAGTTGATTGTTGAAAGCAGAACGAAGAGGGAGGTTGTGCGTATCGCACAAGAACTCAAATCGGTTTTAAGGTAAGGAGGTGCACGAGGATTGTTCAGGATACCATACAAATGGACAAGTAGATGGGCAGATCTGCGATATTGAGCCATTTCAACTGAGTTCGAAAATGGGATACATGATCATACTTACGCAAGCCAAACACATAGCGAATGCTTAAGCCTAACGACAGAATAACAATTCACCACATCTCAGCTCTTCTCTAGCTAGTACATATATTTGCTTTGCTTTGGTGGATTACGGCTCTAAAGTTGGCTAAATCTGAACCCGCTTCTTCAAAAAGCGTGGTTTATGACCACCCCAGAAATGATGATACTGTATCATATAAAATAAACAAAAACAACCTTCGACCGCCTTCCGGTATTAACCTCGATAACTGATCTATCTACAAATTAAAATGCAACCTATTGCCGAAATAAGCGCAAGTCATTTGCATCTATTAAAAAAACAGAAGTCGTAAAATATTTAAAAGGTTCCGTAGGGCCATATTTTTAACTATTAGTATAGTTAATAAAAAACGCAAGAAATTATCTTACCCTTAAGTCACGCTCAAACCAACGCGTTAGCGGTCGAAGTAGCGTTCAACTTGGCGATCAGTTGTAACATTGCATTACAAGTGGCAAACTTGTCGATTTCAACGTACCAGACTTAAGAAATGATGTTTTTTTATTAGCGTTCTCAATCAGCAATCGAATCCAGCACCTCTGAGTTTAAAACTTCTGCCGTAAACGATAGACCACGGATATTTATTTCCCCATCATCATCAAGCCCCTAGATCATAGAATCCTAGACCTACACTGGCGGAGATAGGCCTATCGGCACGCTGGGGTTGGGGTCTGATGTCAATTTATTAACGATTTCACAAGTTGGTATTAGTGGAACCAGGACCTACAGCTTAAAGTACGAGCATGGGAATGGTGGTGTTGTAAGTCTAAGATAAAATTCTCAGACAAAGAAGTGTATTCTTATTGGTACATGCCGGGGTTCAAACAGACCTTGAAGGATTTTGATAAAAGCGTTCTTACAACCGAGCTCTATCTAAATCTAATATATATATAATATTATTATATAATATTATTTGTTAGTTAATAAAAAATATTAAGTTTATTAAAATATTAAAATATTTTTAAGGTTACCTGCTATGAAAATATTTATCGTCATAACGTAAGCATATTATTATGCTAAGTAAAGTCCAAACAGGCTTTATACAAGTTTATCTTAGCAGTCCTAAAAGACTTAACGGCCAGTTGCAGAAAGGCTGATTATCTTTTATTTATTTATTTATTTAATTAAGCAAGTCAACAACATGTTTACAAAATCTTATACAATATACAATCTAGAAGGTATCTTAATAGTTTAGTAAACATGTTACTTACAGACCAGCATTGCATTCAAAAGGTAGGTAACATCGTTTACTAAAACACAAAAACTAAATAGTACAATTTAAAAATATAGGCATGACAAAAACAGTAAGCTACAGAAAACAACAAAAATGAATATCGCAAGTACTTACAAATGGAAACAGTATAACCTAAACAAAAATAATTAAATTATATGAACAAATCAAGACAGCGACACCACAGTCACCAGCAGTGCACAATAACAACAAAAAAAACAAAACTTAGACCGAGAGTCGGCGACCCAAAATCACCTTTCGTGCAAGCTCTCAGCCAAAACCGCAATTTAACATGTTTAACGTATGTCTATGAGTCACGTCATTGGTGAAAAAATCAAAGTGACAAGCTACCAATCACGAGGCGTATATCAAAACATTGATAGATAGATAAAATCTTTATTGCACAAAAAAATAAAACTTTCAAATGTACATAGGAGAGCTTAATGTCTAGGCATTTCCTAGCAGCTAACCTTTGGTAAAGTGAGAAGAGGGTGCATGTGTATACGAGTACATGTATATTTGGAAAATTACTAACAAATTTAACCTACTTATCAACTAATATAGCGCGGTGGTGGCTCGGTTGTAAGAACGCTTTCGTTAAAATCCTGGAAAGGTCGGTCAAACCCTCCCGGCATTTACTAACGAGAAATCAAATTTTCTTAAGTACATTTGTCATAGATTTACAATACCACCGTTTCCATGAGGAGAAGAGCACGTTAAGCCGTCTTCGATCCCGGTCCCACTAATACCAACTTGTGGAATCGTTAAGAAGTTGGTTGACCCGTCTGGTGGCGAGTGTAGGCCAAATTCTCCAGATATCTTGAAGATCCATCTCCAACAGTGGAGGTCTAGGACGCTCTGTTTTAGGGGCTGTAATAAATAAAAAAACAATTAATAAACAATAAATATATATCTTATAACAATATTATTTATATAATTGATCGTAGATTATTTAAATCAACTAGCCGTAAGTATAAACATTTGGTTTTTCATCTTTACTAGCGGATCTCCAAAAGATGTTGCCATATTCTGTTTAAATGGGAAGTGGATATGGTAAGAGGGATTCACTGATAGTGGGCGATCAGGAAGCAGGTTCACGCATGGCAAAACAGTGCTGATGGATCTTGGTGATTGTTTATGTTATGCGCAGTAATTTCCCTTTTAAGGCCCGGACACACGGAAAATTATAAAAGTAATTACGCATGCAGCGAAAAATCTTGAACAAAGTGCATAAATCAACAGTAGTCAAATTTTGGTTGTTGTATGAAAGGGCCGTAACATGTCATGTTAATATGTTAATACCAGTGACGTTGATCCCTATGCCCGTCCCTAGGTCCTAAGGACATTCTGTGCCAAAGGAAATTGGAAAATGTTACTATGGAAGTAAAACCCACGGCAGACAAAGTTGGATCATACCTTATTTTAAAGCCCTAGATATCTTTTTTTTTTTTCGTCAGGAAATCCCTACGGATACCAATCTCCGCTGTGGAGGCAGTAGGGAAAGGTTATGTCGGACTCGCACCGACTAAAACCTGACGGCGTTCCTCCATGGCGCCTGAGTGGCGGCTTCGCGGGAGTCCGTTAGGAAACATCCGCTAACCGCCGGCGCTGTCCGCCTAGGCAGACCCTCCAGTGAGCAGGAGGAGATGGAACACGGGAACACCACGTGCGCCATCTCTCGCCCTCGCGAGTAGGTCACACTCCACTCCCTGACAGCCAGGTCCCAGTAGCCATTTCAGGGTCCCCCATCCATCCGACAATGGCGGGGTGAGGGTTCCATCGTCGTTCCGTCTTACTGGTTAGCTGGGGCAGGCCGACGGTGTCCCTATCTCCCCCGACTTTTCATCTCCCAGTGACTGTGTCGGGGCCCAAAGCCCTAGACATCTAGATTTACCGACTTAAAGCGCATTACGTATTGTGGGATATGGGAATATTGAGATATAATGAATGTAAGATGACATTTTTTTTTTTTTATATATATATTTTTTTCTTACTAGCACAACATGTGGCGCGCAAGGTTCATGAATGTTAGCAACTGGAATCAGACACTTATGACTGACATCAGTCTCTAAAACTATGCCGGCAACGGCATTTCGAGCCTGATTCCCTTAACGTGTGGATTATTGGGTTTATCGGTAACGAATGGTGGATACTTCCTCGCCCCTGCAGATTGGACAATTTACCACCATCAGTTCGTGGTACCACCTATTAAAACATGTTTAACGATATACGAATATACATACATTATGTACGGTACGTACATACATATACAAATAAAAATATAGATGCATATAATTACAACTCACCAACCCGTCTGGCCAGCGTGGCGAGTGTAGGCCAAATTCTCCAGATATATGTTCTGGAAGGCCCATCTCCAACAGTGGGGTTCTAGGACGCTGTGTTCTAGGTTCTGTAATGATATAATTACATGAAAAAATGTTCTTTATTTTTTATCAATTATTATTATTTTGTATTTCTATTTATCATATCTAAAAAATATACAGATTACAACAAAATATAAGGCGACGAACACTCCTACATTCTGTAATCTATACGGATGTTTTACGGACGGAATTTAACCGTCGCGATCCGACACTTGTGTGTATAGGTTTCAAGCCAACGCATAGAGAAGTGAACGCGGAACACTGATCACAGGTGTGTTCAGCGCCTAAGAGCGCTTTACAAATGCCACAAATACTTCAACAAAATAATAATATGTAATTTTCTAACGAATGTAATATGTAAATAAATCATTAATAAGTTTGTTATTTCCTAATAATTATTGAAATTGCTATTTAAATTGGCATGCTAAGGGCATGTAATTATTTATAAAACATAATGTTTTAATTTAACATGTATTATATTCCTACGAGTATATAAAGAAACCCATGTTTTTGCAAAACAATTTATTTAAGTTAAATACATAATGACTACTTACTTATATGTGATTTAAGTTAGCATATTATCCAATCAGATTAAAGGGCTTTGATTGTCTTGTGTTGATTTATGCGGGGTTTTTTTTAATCAATGTAAATCCCCTATTAGACTAGTATCTATTCAGTATTCACAGGTTTTATTCCTTAGTGTGGCCCCAAAAAAAAAATGATTGTTAACCCGACGATACTTGTACATCATCATCATCATTATAGTCCATATAACGCAGTGACCTAGAGCTCCACTGTTGAAGATGGGCCTTCCAGAACATATATCTGGAGAATTTGGCCTAGACGCCACGCTGGCTGGTCAGACGGGTTGGCGAGGAACATTGTACATATTGCTTCCTAATTTTGGGAGCCGCGGCGGAAAATGCGGAGTCCAGCAAGCGGCGCAAGTATGTAAGTATATCAAAAGATTACATATTTGTGCCATTTGCTGTAGAAACTCTGAGTCTATGTAGTCCAAGCGCAAAAAAGTTTTTAAAAGACATAACACCGCGTCTTGTCGTCTCCTCCGGTGACAAGAGGGCTGGCTCTTTCTTCGCCCAAATAATCAGTATTGCAATTGAGCGGGGAAATGCAGCCAGAGTTCTTTCCACCTTTCCACGCGGACGGGACTTATTATTATCCTTAGTATTAATAATTATTTTATTTTATATTTGTAAATATTTTTTCGAATAAATATTAATTGTTTACATTTTAATTGTAACTGCGTGATGTCTTTCTGTCATTTTAGGGATTCGAGATTTCCGATAAATCTACTTCTCTAGTGAGTCTTGCGAGACTCTTGCGCAAGACCAATTTCAAGACTAGGAGTAATCTTGCAATTGGTCTTGCTAACATATCTCGCGGAATTTTTTGGTCTTGGTCTTGCAAAAAACTAAGATTGGACAATACTACTACAGTACGTAACAAATAGTACCTAGTGAATAATTATTGTCAAATTACTAAATATCTATATATATAAAGATGAATGTCTGTGTGTATGTATGTTCCCTATGCATTTCAAAACTACTTGACCGATCGGGATGAAACTTTGGGAATATGTTGTGTGAACATCGGCGAAGGTTTCTGACATAGTACTACTGTTGTCCGATAGGTGGCGCGCATCATCATTTTCATCATTACAGCCCCTAGAACACAGCGTCCTAGACCTCCACTGCTGGAGATGGGCCTTCCAGAACATACATCTGGAGAATTTGACCTACACTCGCCACGCTGGCCAGACGGTCACTTGTGGGGTATACCGACCGAGGATTCATTGACTGTCAGGCGGTACAAAGTTCGCCAGATCAGCTAGCTCTTGAATAAAGAACAATGGCCATTGCCCATGTATTCTCCGACCCAGACTTAAAGCTATAGAGGGAAAAACATATAATAAAAACCCCTGACTAACATTAATGTCGAAATTCTTGTTTTACTATTATTAAATGTTAATAGTACATCTACTACATTTGGCTATCTTTAAGGGCATCACTGCAGTGTGTGAAATAGCGTTGTAATTGACCGTTTGAGACCCATTACAAACGTATCTTGATTGTGTGGGTGCTGGCAAATGGCAACACCGAGGGCGATTTTTAATAATTTATTTATAAATTATTATTATTGCACTTAAAAACCTAGTTAAAAAACAAGTTTCATAGATTGGAATACATCGAATCTATGGGGTGAATCACTAACTTTTTAACACGATAGATGGCGCATAATAGATGGTACCAAATATAACTGTCATTTGCATAGAAATCTTGTATTTTTATTACCAAATTTATTATTTTCTGAATATTATGCCGAAGTGAGCAGCTTTTAAGTGTACAAATCAAGATTTCCAGGCGAAATCTAAGATATAGCGATCTCAAAATCTCCGTTCTATTAATTTAACAATTTTTCTTTTTAAAGACGGTGTTCGCTTCCTTTTATATATTACGTCAGACTTGGCTGTATGGGTTAGACCGTTTGCCTTGCCTATCACCTCATTCATCATTCATCGGGAGAAGAGAACACAACAAAAAAAAGCGAATGTTTTTTCGCTGACCACTATAGTATAGTTTATGTACATGAACAATGCTGGCATACAGCTAGTAATAAATAATTAATAATAAAATAATTGTTTATAATATCTATTAGACACCAATTATAAATTGTATAATAATAACTTATGCATAAGTCCACGTGTTTTTCGACCCTGTCACAGATAGTTGGACATCGTCAGTGACTTATGTACAAAGTTTGGTCATTTACTCTTAAATTTCATTCTGTCAATCAATCAAAAGTCTTTTCGGGCTCTTTTGTATTGTCATATTTTTTACTCCAATTTCTTTTCCACTAGACTTTAACTGTTGGATATGAGCCGTCCAGAACATGATATAGCTGGAGAATTAGGCCTACGGGACGAGGTCTGATTTCAATTTTAATGACTATTTATTAACTATTTCTCAAGTTGGTATTAGTGGAACCGGGACTATAGGCTAATCATGACAAGTGACAAGCTCGTCTATGTCTCTAGTGTACCAAACTCGAGAAATATCATAAATAAACTAAATGTTAATTGAATTAATTTTAATTAATAAATATTATTGTTTCCCGACCATAAATCGAACCCGGTTAAAATTATTCTATAATATTGTTATATTAATATCTGTAATATTAACAAGTACTCTAGCTTACCGTAAAGTCGAGGCATTATAGTTGTGTCAACTTATAATATCGAGCTATGACGGAATTACGCACGAACCATGGCGCACGGGAAACCACTCTGAACGAAATATTCTGCTGACTTTGGATCTTGTCCTTGTTGGTCTTGGCAGAAGGTGGTGCCAGACATGGTGAGACGAGAACGGATGAACATCTTTTAAATCAGGACCTTCAACCTGAGCGGCAAGCTGAAATTCATAACTGGACGTAACATGGCTCGAGCCGCCTTGGCCTGATTGACGGCGTGGCAGACCATTTAACCCATTGTCATCGTCCTGTTAATGATGCAGCCCAGGTATTTGACGGTCGGAGTCCACTCGATGTCCTCTCTGTCCTCCCTGTCCTCCTCCAGCATTTCATAAATTGTTTTTGCTGCCGACCGGCCAAACAAAATGGTATGCTACGAGCTGTGGCGCGGCACGGTTGCTATCAGTGCAGGTCATTGAGCATATAAAAATGTAAAGCTTTAAGTTAATTGGGTTAATAATCGATTTTTATTTTTTATTGTAATTAATTGTCAAAAATATATAGGTATATAAATTTTATTAATTAGTTATATTTTTGGCTGTAAAAGGGCCATTAATTTCGGTCCTTGCATATAAGTCAATGAACATCGCACATAAATATTCATAATTTAATGCAAATTTAATTTTGCCGCTTATCGCGTTAATTCTTTATACTCATTAATTATTTTACAACCTTGATAGTATTTGGAACGTTTTGTCATATTTTATTGAGGATTTCAGCGTTTTATTATATACAACGTGTAATTGTCAATTAGCAAATATTTTTTTACGCTTCCGGTGTCATTAGTAGTAGAACCTCTATTTGATATAATAAATTTTTCATATATTTCTTTTATAGTATTTATTATATATATTATTTTAATAAAAAATAAACAAAAACAAATAAAAAACCTACTTACAAAACCTAATTTAAATATAAATCGTATCCGCGCGGCATGAGAACGCTGATTCTCTGGGCGAGAAAAGAACCAGCCCTCTTGTCACCACAGCAGACAATTAGACGAGGATTGATGTTATTTAAAAATATTTTAGCGCTTGGACCCCACTGGCCTAAAGTCTCTACAGCAAACGGCACAAACACGTAGTCTTTGATTATAGATACGTATTTGCGCCGCTTGCCAGACTGCGCTTTCTAGTGTTCCCCTAAGCTGTGACAAAGCCGTCCCCGCTCCCAGGGGATCAGCTTCATACCATCAGGTATCTTGCCATCATCGCGGACTAATCCAGTGCGTTCCAGAATAGCTGGAACCTCAATGGTAGCAAAGCTCGTTTTATGGTAATAATAAAAGGTCACTTTTTTTTTAAATAAAATCATTATCCAAATAACAAAACACTAGTGCATGGTAAATAAGACCGCGTCTGAAAATCGCGATAACTCGAAATGGGTTACCGCGATTTCGGGTTCGATTCCTGGTCGGGACACAAAAATATTTTTAAATGTATATAACTACATTTAATTTATTTGTGATATTTCTCGAGTTTGGTACGCTGAAGACATCGACGAGCTTGCCACTTGTTATGATTGGCCTATAGTAAAGTTGGTTAAATGTGAATCCGCTTATTTCCGCAATCCGCAAAAGTCTTCAACCAGTGCCTCCTCCCCGTGGTGTCGTATGGAGCAGACACGTGAACACTGACAGTGGGTCTGGTTCACAAATTCAAGGTCGCTATGGAGAGAGCTATGCTTGGTATTTTACTGATGGATAGAATTCGAAACGTTGAAATTCGTCGGAGAACCAAAGTTACTGAAATAGCATTCAAAATTATCAAGCTGAAGTGAAAATGGGCCGGACACATCTGCCGCAGAACTGACGACCGATAGGGCAAACGGGTTCTGGAGTGGAGACCACGTACGGGACGACGCAGAGTGGGACGATCCCCCGCCAGATGGACGGATGACCTAAGGAGGGTCGCTGGTGGGGTTTAGATGAGGGTTGCAAAAGACCGCGTGCAGTGGCGAGCCTTGGGGGAGGCCTATATCCAGCAGTGGAGAGACACAGCCTGATGATGATGATGATAATGCTTTTATAACAATAAATTATTTTATTGTTATTAAATATAATAATTATTGTGCATTGGTAAAGCATTATCAAATGTTGTAATTAGGCTTCACAGGATGGTTGTTTATGTTGAGCAAAAATATTTCCACTGCATTTGTGAATGTAGCTCAAGTGCGAACTGGTGTGGCAACACTGGCCACTCGTGTTTTGCATATGGCTCAGGGGCGAGGTACTTCAAACTCGATCTAACTTCGTTCACAGTGAGAAATATATTTATTGTATCCATAGGTTTGTCTGTATGTAGATATGTATGTTTGTCGACTTTCGGGTTGCACATAGGCATGTAGTCTACCTTAATTCTGACTTGCCTGGTGGGTTACTGCTGTACCAGGTATTGTATTCTCATAGGTACTGATAACTTAATTTAAAAGGTTATTAATTGATCGTTGTGGTGCAGTTTTGTATATGTTTTATTTTGTAAATCTGATATAGCTGAGTTTTCCTTGCAGATTCCTTTCTCAGTCAGATTAAACATTAACAGGTCACTGGAATTTGCTAAGCTGCTGGTCTTCTGCTAACAGCTTACTTATTGGACCACTTTGCTGCTTAGTTTTCTACTAGCAAGAGTAGAATCATTCAAAATAATTAAATTAATGACGTTTCATAAATGCCTGTAATAGGTTTACGTGAATAAAGATATTTTGACTTTGACTTTGAATGTTTGTTTATCCGTCCTTCACGCCTTTATTACTTGACCAACTTTGATGAAATTTTACATGATAAAACATTACCTATCTCTGTCGTTTCCACGTCAAATCCAATTCGCTTCTCTCACAACTCACTTCTTTAGGGGACAGACTTTAGAAATCTATAGAACAATCTGCCGGCTAACATTTTTCTAAATGGCTCCACTCAGCGTTAGTAAGTAAAATATATATGTATGTTTAGGCATGTACCAATCAGAAATGCACTTTTCTTACGTACATTTGTCATAGATTTACAACACCACCGTTCCCTGGACTCGGAGAGCACGTTAAGCCGTCGGTCCCAGTTTCACTAATACCAACTTGAGGAATCGTTAATAAATTGTTATAAATAATTGACATCATGTCCTCACCAAGCCGTGTGGCCAGCGTAGCGAGTGTAGGCCAAATTCTCCAGATATGTGTTCTGAAAGGCCCATCTCCAGCAGTGGAGGTCTAGGACGCTGTGTTCTAGGGGCTGTAATGATGATATTTAGTTAATTGATATTATATTATTTTATATATGATGTAAATATATATTAATTTGCTTAATATATTGCATGCTTTTATTAATTATATTATTTTTCTATTAGTTTTGATAGCACCTGCCTTATCTCGTCGTAACTGCTTTAGTTGTCCCAAAGATTTGACCAGTATAGAATGTCTAGCGGCATTAGGTCCGGTCCGCCTTTGTACTTTGTGCAATAAAGTTTATAATAAATAAATAAATAATAAATAAAAATTATTATCTTTATGGTTGCACCTATATATGGTTAAATTTGTATCCACGATTTGGCTGTCAGAGAATTTCTTCGAGCATAAAGTCTATGGAGTTTGTTTTTTTTTTTAAATATATAAATAAAAATAAGGCAATAACAGATCGTCTTTTAAAAAAATAGGTCTATTCACATTCTATAAATCCCGTTAAGTAACTTCAAACCACATTGCTTGATGGCAACAAATAATACTTGATACATTTTTTGACTGTTAATTTGTATTGATTAGGTAGGTATGATACACACATTTTGTATTACGTTTTAATTACTACTACTCCTATCTACATATATTGTTGCTACCTTAAGATATATTTTTGGTTTCGTTAATCTACATATATTGTACAGTAATCAATTAAAAATTCCGCCACATTCTTCTAGCAGATGTTTAAATTCTTTTACTGTATCTGCAGCTCGCCAGTGGAACAGACTTCCCCTCGCTATACGAAAAGCACCAATCACTTACATGAAAAGCAAAACAAGACCGCATAACATGACAATATGTATGATGTATCTTATATATATATATATATATATATATATATATATATATATTGTGTAAGTATATTATATAATTATGTATATTATATAGGTATAAAATATATTATTATTTCTATATGTATTTTATTGTTGTATGATATATATTTATTGTTTATTTAGTTGATAAGTATTTTAGTTAGTAATTTTAAATCATAGTTTCTAAATATTCTCATACACATGCACCCACACTCTCTTCTCACTCTCCCAAAGGTTAGCTGTTAGAAAATGCCTAGACATTAAGCTTTTATTTTTTTGTGCAATAAAGAATTTATCTATCTATCTATCTATTGTGCTTTTTATTTGTATAAATAGGTGGTAGGCGCACTGATGCGAGGAAGTATCCACCGTTCGTGTCGATAAACCCAGTAAAGTGTATCCACACGTTTTGGGATCAGGCTCTAATTGGCGTCATGTCCAGTCAAGCCGGCATATTGTTAGGGACTGATGTCAGTCATGAGTGTCTGATTCCAGTTGCTAACATTCATGGACCTTGGGCGCCACTTACCATTAGGTGGGCGCAGGGTCACATGTCGTGCTAGTATTATAAAAATAAAATTATAAAAATTAATCTGGTTGTACTAAAAGCTCATGTTATTTTTAATTTACATGTAAGTATTATTTGTACAATTGTTTTGTACCTTAATAAATAAAATTAAAAAACTCAAGTGAGTTTAAATTAAGACGCATTGGCACAAGTGAGTTTCAAGAGTGTACATAAATATGTTTCTTTTTTTTGTTTTGTTTAATGTACTACAACAGTCTCAGTTAGCGTTTTCTAAACGATCTTACGAAATGGCAAACTTATTATGGCCAGAAATATATGGACTCGTTTTTCAGGAATCTACCACACTGTTTAATTGTAATACTATATTAATATGTGCTATATTATAAAGTTGTTTTTTTTTTTTTTGTATTTTGTGTAGATTATAGTAGCCAGCTGACGGCTAACCTTCAAAATGTATATGTATATATATATATTTTTTGGTGTTACTTAGCCTAATTACGTTTTTACTAAGTCAGTTTATGGTTGTATGGTACCTAGATCTAGTATCATCAATCGGGGAGGTATTTATTTTTTTATTTTATTTTATACAATTAAGAAAACGTACAGCACAACAATACCTAAATATATAGAAAAAAGATAAAGAAAAAAGATAAAGTAAAAAAGGGCTAATAACAAGTTTTCACAGAAATTGTAGATATGAAACATAAATAAAAACTAAACACTGAGTGGAGACAAAATAACAATAGAAATAGAACAGTTATACAGATCGATTTACGGCACTTGTAAAGTAGTCCTGAGTCAATCCACGCCGGGCAGCGGCTGGGGTAGTACATGATATGTCAATATGTGAGCAATGTTTATTATCCACCGATAAACCCAGTAAAGTGTATCCACTCATTTCGGGATCAGGCTTCAATTGCCGTCATGCCCAGTCAAGCGTTAGGGACTGATGTCAGTCATTGTCTGATTCCAGTTGCTAACATTCGTCGGCTTCGCTTGCCACTTATAATTATTATTATTTTTTTTTTTTCTTTATACTAGCACGACCTGTGACCCTGCGCCCACCTGATGGTAAGTGGCGCGCAGGGTCCATGAATGTTAGCAACTGGAATCAGACCCTTATATCCGACATCAGTCCCTAACACTATGCCGGCTTGACTAGATGCCTTTTCACACTTCGCTTGAAGGACTCCAGGTTATAGGAAAGTGGAAACACAGAGGCTGGAAGAGCATTCCACATCTTTATTGTGCGACAGATGTATGAGTCACCAAATTTATAGGTACGCGAAGGGATAGTGACTACGGTATGTGGGTGCATATTCTGACCTGTGCATGTGGTTCGGTTGCGGAATGGGGAGGAAGGAATTAGGTTATAGAGCTTTCAGAGCACTCACCATAGAATAGCCGGTAGTTAGACTTACCTCTTAAGATTTATTAAAAGAGATCATGTTAAAGAAATAATATTTTACAGAATGCATGTTGTTAATATTTAATTAAGTATGGAGTTATTGCGTACTTTCGAGTTATTTAAAGTGAGTGACCGGCGCCGGCGCAGTGCCTCCGGCAAGGCAGCCTGCTATTCTCTGTCATAAATAGGGTTGTCACTAGCCTATTTGACCAAGTTGCGCTGCTGCGGCGGCGTGGCGAGATATGACGAAATTCTCTAGCAGTGAAGGTTTAGAACTTCAGGACTTTAGGTTATAAGTATACATTTTATTTATTTATTTATTTATTTATGGTGCAACAAACAAATTACAATCATTAACACTATACATTTCTATAACTGAATTAAAGAACCAGACTGTAATTCTTTAGTAGTGCACACAACATTGAAAAATATATAGGTACGCGAGCAAGCTACTTAAGTACTACACACAAAATAAGTGGAAAATAGACAAAAAAACATGCGAAAAATTAAAAACAAATCAACTTAATCCAAATTTACACAATAAAATAAAAATAAAAAATTTAACTATATTTAAATACGAATACCTATTTACATAACAAAAATAAAAGAAAAAAATACGTACAATTTACACAACAAATAAAACGAGACGGAGATACTTAGATATTAGGAAGACGGATAATTTTGTTTATTTTTGAATTGGGCAATGAGGAGATTTTCAAATATATTTATTGACAGCGTCCGTATGATGACCAGATGAAGCTTATTTAACTCACGAACATCGGAGACTGTGAGAGAATCTAAAAAACTGCTGGAAGTATAACGAGAGATCTTAATCTGATTGTTTATATTTACATGAGTGCTCCAGGAAGGCTGCAGTTCGAGACGAGTGGCGACGGCTTGTTAAGCGTGCCACTGACACTCAAGTGACGACCACGACCACTCTGCCAAGAGTGTAGCGACTAAGAAGAAGAATAGTAGAGCGAAGAGGAATATTGTGATTTTCCAAGAAACTGAAAACGAGTTTTGGTTTGTGAAGAATGCCATAAAGAGAAGTGAGAAGATGTGCAGATATGCGGAAACGGATATTCAGCCACTTTGGCATACATGGTCATACTTACGCAAGCCGAATACGAAACGATTAAGTTGAGCAGACGATCGAGTTATATTCCTTTCTTCTTAATGACAAGAGACCCGACACAACATGCCGTTGGGCCGTGGAAACTTGGCAGGTCCCTGGTGTGTAATGCGACATGTGTAGACACATTAGCCCCATCCAGGCGACCTCGTAAAGCACGGGAAGTGCGGCGGTTTTTGCTGAGAAAAATCTGCGCCAATTCGCCAACCTCGGTCAAGGAGTTGTCCAAACGGAAAAGTCGGAAAGATTCAAAATTGGGGAAATATTGTTTAGTTTATATTTTTTTCTTTTTAAGTAGTTTTTTCTTAATGTATATTTAATGTAAATGTACCTACATATAATAGTTTTAAATTTTACTTATTCCAAAGTTTTTTAAATTTATCTTTCACTTCTCTCTAAGGCCCGTATTAACAAATAGAACTCAAGATCAATGTCAAATTTTAGATCAAGTTGTCTCTTTCATTTGACATTTGGCAAAGCGAGTGATCTTAAGTTTGACATAGTTCTTGAGATCTATTTATTGCATTACCGCGTTGAATGTCAATGCTGATCCTTCGACTCATAGCCCAGCCCTCTTGTCTCCTGAAGTGTTGACGAGCTGTTTTGATAACACCTTGAAAATTTCGTATACACTTGGACCCTACGGCCCGAGAGTTATTAATGTATAGTGGTGTGGCGGTTTTAGTAAAAAATACTGGTTCGCGGCCTTGGATTTCCAGGAGTGGGAAAACTTGGACGCGTCACAAGAAGACAAAGCCACTCCTAACTCAGAATTATTAGTAGAAAATTCACTTACTTAAGCTAGCGAAAATGTGGAACTCTAATTGCCTTTCATGTGCGGGGTGATGATGGTATGCGGGTCGTTGATGATGAAGATATAGATTTCTTCCATTAAGCTGTTGATTAGATAGAGCCACCGACGTTAGCGAACGGTTGTCGGACACACAATGATGGCACTATGCCGGCTATCAATGCGTTAAAATTGGCTCAGTTGTCGACCGTAGCGCCATCTAGCGACATGATGGCGTACTTAAGAGCCGACATGCGTACGTTAGTCTGTAAACGAATTCTCTCCAACAAATAGTATATATTTTATTTTAATTTTTAATATTATTTTGATTGTGACAACCCTACGTATTAAGATTCCCTGCCTTAAATATCATGAAATAATTACATTATGTTCAATTTACTTTATTATTTCAAAACGTATAAATCGCAATGGAGGATTGGTTGCTTTCAACCGACGCGACTTATAAATACCTTACATATTTTACGAGTAGGTATATATATAACTCCTCGCCTCTGCCTCGCGCACTCCGCAGCCTACGGGAGCTTCTCGAGACGACACCACATCTAGATGTTTTTATCTGCATATTCTGTGCAAGGCTTGTTTTAAATGTCGTGAATAATTAATTATTTATAAGTTGAAATATTTGGATTGAATTATTATTGTTATTTTTGTATTAGTTTTATTATGATGTCGAATTGATTTATTTATATACTTACGCACTTTTTCTCATTCTAATATTTATTGTTTTGTATTAACTCTATTATTTAATTGATTATAAAGTAAAAAAAAAATCAAAAATCTTATTTCATTATTATTATTACTGTCTTTTCTTTTTATATTAATTAAAAGCTTTATAAATATTATTATTTGTGTAGAAAATTAAAAATTTATATTGACAATCCATTTTTATAGAAAATGTATGGATTAATGAGGTGTATCACTAACTTTTTATGACGATAGATGGCGCATGATAGATGGTACCTAATATAACTGTCAGTTGCATAGAAAACTTGTATTTTTATTACGAAATTTAGTATTTTCTGGATATTATGCCGAAGTGAGGAGCTTTTAAGTGTACAAATCGAAATTTCCAAGCGGAGTCAAAGATATGGCGATCTCAAAATTGCATATTTTTTTTAAAGACGGTGTTCGCTTTCTTAATTCGTGTTTTAAGGTAGGTAACGTTAATTTAAAATTCATTTTTCTGTTATAAACATATAAAACTACGAAAACATTAAAAAAATATGGGATATAGATGTAACATAAGGTACCATTGCCCTAGCCTGCTACACCTACAAAAAGCTTTGCCTGATACACCCCATTAAAAGATTAACTGCGTGGTTAATTGGGCTTTACTGTTAAGCCATGTAATGTTTTATTAATAAATACATAGATAAATAAATAACTCACAGATAGTTTTAAAAAGATGGTATATTCACATTACTTAAACAGCTCCCAACAGTGTATGTAAGATATATGTGTATATAGTGTGTAGTATATGTATTATTGCGTACATATTTGTATGTATTGGTGTGTATATTAATATGTATTGTTTTATCTTAGATTAAGTTTATTTAATATTTTTAATAAGTTTCTTTTTTAAGCCCTTTGCACCTACCTCATAATCAAAATTCTCTGCATTGTCCCAAAGGTTGGCTGCTAGAGAATGCCTAGCGGCATTAGGCTCGCCCCTTGTACATACTCGTAGTGCAATAAAGTTTTAAATAAATAAAATAAATAAATAATAGTTATTTTACATTATGATTCTATACTAACTCAGGTTGTGTCGTTTCAGTATCACCACGACCGTATTCCTTGTAGGGTGGTCAGAAACCACGCTTTTTAAAGAAGCTTATTCACATTTCATCATCATCATTACAGCCCCTAGAACACAGCGTCCTAGACCTCCACTGCTGGAGATGTGCCTTTCAGAACATACTCGTATATCTGGAGAATTTGGCCTACACTCGCCACGCTGGCCAGACGGCTTGGCGAGGATATGATGTCATTTTTTTATGACAATTCATTAACGATGCCACAAGTTGGTAGTAGTAACCGGGACCGACGGCTTAACGTGATCTCCGAGGCACGAGGTGTTGTAAATCTATGACAAATGTACGTAAGAAAAGTGTATTTCTCATTGGCATATGCCGGGCGGGTTTAACCGACCTCTGTAGGATTTAAGGAATGCGTTCTTGCAACCTTTTTAATAAATCATCAATGATACGCTCCCTGTCTGAAGGGCCAACGCGGGTGGGGGTCGCATGCCCGACTCATCCGTGAGGCCTCCTAAGGAGTCCCCAGGGCGCCTATGGACTAAAACCCTATAAACCGTCTCTCTCTCACTGTTGGCCCTGCGTGCTTTTACAGCTAATCGTGGCTACGGAGTGAAAACACTCGTTCGCCGCGTCATGCAAGCATGCGAAGCAAAAGTCTACTCGACGGCAGCAGACCCAACCTGAGCGGTAGGGGTCTCCGGTGGAGCCATCGAGGGGGAAATGGGGGACGAAGACAGCGGCAACTGGAACGGTGGTGGTGGTGGTAGGGTAGGGGGGTGGTAGGGTAGGGGGGTCCTTAGGTTGGCGGCCAGAGGACTTGGCGGAGGCCTCAATGAGTAGATTGAGTCTCGTCGTGAGCGGGTCATCGGTGGCGTGCAGGACACTTCTGGGGCGACGCCTCTTCCAGAAGGATTTGAGGTCGTAGGAGCAAGCCTCTACTATGAGAGGGTTAGAGTGGGTACTCGCCTTGGAGAAGTAGCGTAGGGACGCTTTCCGCAGCCACTTGGTGATGGGGGTTGACGTTCCGCACGAATCAGGGGCGTCCGCCGTTCTTGCAACCGAGCCACCACCGCGCTTTCACATTTAGCCAACTTTATTTCATGACAAGTGGCAACAGCTTCTGGATTTCCGCCTCGGTCTATTGTATAATATGTATGATACAATATATTTTAATATGAAAATAGCTACTGAATCAGCAATTAAAGATTTTACATGCAATGCGTGGTTTGAAGCGAATTGCATCAGTATTTGACAAAGGAAATACTGCAAGCCCCAAGGTTCTAAGCCGCACGAGCTCCGTAAATCGGTGCCAAACAAAAACGATCCCTGTTTTTGCATACAGTGTGTTTTTTAATTAGTTCTCTTCTTCGTAGACAAAAAACAATGTTTACGTAGATTTATATTATATTAATGCAATCATACAGTATTTGGTTAGGTAGGGAGAGGAATAGAATTATCGCGCAATAAAATAAAAAAGGGAGGCCTCCTTTTCTTAAACCAGCCTATTGTCGGTCGCAAGCCCGAGACACCATTCTTCTCATCTCTTATCCTCACACGATGGACCCGGCACCCGCTCGGTGAATCCATGGTATGCTTAGAAACTTGTCTTCTGCACTTTAATTAAATGGATGACAATTGTCACTTTAATTATAAAACTAAAATTACTGACTGTTCCTTCTATCTATATACTTGAATGCTGTTTATTTGTAAAAAGCCACCCGGAACTTTTTAAAACTCTTGGGGATAATTGCAATTTTAAAACGCGTTATCCTAGTAGAATAATTATTCCAGCTCATAAAAGTACTCAATATAGCCGAAATTGTTATGCAATGGCGACAAAGATATTTAATAAGCTTCCAGTTACTATAAGGGAGCTGCCACTAAAACTGTTCAAATTAAGAGTCAAACAAATGCTGGTTAATAAATGTTTTTATTCGACAAGAGAATACCTAGACACTAAGCTCGACAAAGTCATGTGACTAAATAAATATTTGTATGCTAGAAATAGCGAATCATGTGATATAATTACATATAATAATTTACATCCCTGTACCTACCATGTTTCTGACAAATAAATTATTTCATTTCATTTCATTTCATAAAGAAGTAATTTGCTCCAGTTCATCTATTTCCAAAGTACACCAATTCTTTACAACACAACAAGGATGATATGGGGCTAGGTGCCACCTTAATTATATGAGATTACAGCATTCAGAAAAGAGTAACAATAATAATAATTTGACAATAAGATTAATACAGTTCTTATTTTATTCCTTTTATTTAAAACTTTATTGTACAAGGGGCGGGCTTAATGCCGCTAGACATTCTCTGACAGCCAACCTTAGGGACAGATAAAGCATTTAAAGTGAACGGTGGGTGCAAGTTAAAATCAAATATATTATAACTAAACGATCACATTCTAAGCAATAAACAATATGTAAATTATATACACACATAAACACATACACACAATAATACATACATATATACATACAATACAATATATATACATACACTAAGTAGGTATCTTGTTAGGAACCATTTAAGAAATGCAAATAGACCATCTTTTTAAATTGAGCTCGATTTTGTACTTGTCGTATATTTAAGGGCAGGTTGTTCCACAAATGCAAAAGAGCTGTTATCAAATAATTAAAAAATAATCTTTGCCCTGGGGTCACTGATCAGCAGTCGAAATGTCAGTGAAAAAGCTCGGCTCACCGTACACAATGCCATGTTGGTACCAACACAGATGTATGGAAGCAGGACTTAGATATGTCAGAATACGCTAATATGTGTTGGGTTAATGCAGTAGAAATTTAGACGTTGCGTCGGATATGCGGCGTCACTTTGGCGGACCGTATACGTAACGTCGTAATACGGAAAATGGTAGGTATTAAGGAAAGTATAAGGACAAAAATAATGACTGAGACTCAAATATTACGATCTAATTAAAAAACACTGGCTGAAGGTTCATTTAAAAGCCTTCGTAACAAAAGGTCATGTATGAAGAGGTTGATGATTGTCGACGATGCGAAAGAGGTATGTAGTGATCGCCTACCCCGATAGGGAACTGGCGTGTAAGTAAATAGACATTTATACTATAAGATTGTTTTTTAATGAAACACGCTGTAGATTCTAAGTTGCAATATGATGTGTAGGTACGGTTGCCAGAAACGATTGATGAATGCATTGTGATTGCTAGTTTGAATTGTCACAATATACGATAATTAATTTGGTGACCTTACATGATCTGCAATCGAATTATTGTATTAGACTATTCCGGAGGCAGGTGACGGTTCTACTGACCTTCCTGGAGGAAATCAGATGGCTCTGCTAAAGGGGCAAAGATCACGCACAATGGTCCAATAGAGACTAACACCAGTATCCTCCACTCAACCATTGCTTTCAGCTGTCAAACCGTTTAAAACCCTCAAGAGATCCTCGTAATCAGTGTTTTTATTTGTTTTTTTATTTTTATTTTTTGTATTGTTTTGCATTGTAGCACATTATTAAACAAAACAACACCACTTTTGACCAATAATATTCATAGTAAATTAATTTACAAAACAAAAACTTGCACTTGACATGTCCACGCAAAATGGCGCGAAGAACGCCCTTGTTTTTTTTTTCTCTTCTCCCGATGGATGATGAATGAGGTGATAGGGAAGACAAAGGGTCCAAGTCTGACGTATTATATGTTTCTTTTTCTATGCCTTAATGAGGTCATCATCAAATTCCAGATGCTACAGAATTTGATGCTTTTCTTGGAGTCACTCGCGGCACCATAGCTCATACACGTCGGGTAAAATATGGGAGTTGACAGCGCGGGAAAACCGCAAAAAATTAACTGCAACTTGTGCCCCATATTTAAAGTCCAATTTATCGTTTTCCATAACTATTCACATTATAGAACATTATTAAACAAAACACACTTTTGACCAACAATATTCACAGTAAATTAATTTACAAAACAAAAATTTACACTTGACATGTTCACGCAAAATGGCGCGAAGTAAACGTATTCTTAGTTGTAAATTCACCAAACCTTGATAGGCATAAATGTTACCATTTAAAATATTTCCGGTTTGATAAGTTTTTTTTCTGGCAATTGAACGAACCCACCCAAAAATATTTAAAATAAATATTTATTCTTTTAGAATGGGGTGTAACTAACTTTTTATCACAATAGATAGCGCATGATAGATGGTACCTAATAGAACTGTCAGTTGCATAGAAAACTTATATTTTTATTACGACATTTATTATTTTCTGGATATACTCATATTACCGAAGTCGGCAGCTTTTAAGTGTACAAATTAGAATTCCAAGCAAAATCAAAGATATGGTGATCTCGAAATTGCCGTTCTATTAATTAAACCTTTTTTTCTTTTTAAAGACGGTGTTCGCTTTCCTAATTCGTCTTTTAAAGTAGGTAACGTTAAGTTAAAATTCGTATTTCTGATATATAAATAAAAACTACAATAACATTTTAAAAATGATCCAACTAAGGTGTAAACAAGGTACCAGTGCCGCTAGCGACATCTATAAAAAAGCTTTGCCTGAACACCCCATTACTACACGCAATCTGTCTTTTTCATAATATGAATTTTCATATTTTACGAAAATTATTTATATTTTAAAACAAAATCTGATTAGAATGAGTTTTGTTTAAATTTAACAAAAATAAGTAATTTAAATAATAATTCAGAAAAAGCTTAAATAATATAAATATTATCCGAAATTTTCAAGGTACCTCGAGTTTGATAGTTCTGTTCACAGAGCAAGGAATCCACGCGCGCGATTATTTTTCATACAAAATTTGGTAAACATCATTCAATCATTGGCTTCAATATGGCACGTCGCGTCGGGAACAAGAGTGAGATGTACGGCTAAGATCGGCTACCAACGGTTTTGAAGAGCGTCCTCTCTGTCGCGCAATACGAAGTTAGACAAAGATAACGCTATACAAAATCGAAATCCACCACATTACACAGTAGTCTAGTAAAATATTGTTTGCTTCTCAATTTGTTTAATTCACAATTGCATAACAACAATATAACGTCAAATTATCTAAGATGTAATTCTGCAGTGATCAGTGCATCCGACGCCTTGACACAGATGCACCTCTACTGTACTGCTCACTGATTTTGGACTATGTAATACTGGTATTTTGTGAATTAATTATCAACATGATTATCAATCTGTGTCTCTCTATTGCTTGCTTGCTTAGAGCATCTTAAGAGAAAAAGGAAAAGACAAATTTCTTAGCATAAGAGTCAAATAGCCTATTGTTACATAGTCACATCTAATATTATATAATAAAGTAACACATATCAAATTATACACATTTCAAGTAACTTTTATTATACAGGTTACCTATACAGCATTCATCGCGCCCTGAGACAGAATGTAAACAAACCACCAAAGAGGTATTTTTAAAAAATAAAAGTATAATATCATCACGACCGTTTCCCTTCCGGGGTGGTCAGAAACCACGCTTATGAATAAGCAGATTCACATTTAGCCAACTTTACTATAGGCCAATCATGACAAGTGGCAAGCTCGTCGATGTATCCAGCGTACCTAACTCGAGAAATGTCACAAATAAATTAAATATTAATTAAATTTATTTATTTAAATTAATAAATATTATTGTGTCCCGACCAGGAATCGAACCCGGTACCTCCGAGTCTAAATCCACGGACTTAACCGCTAGACCACGGAGGTAGTCCACGGAGTCACGGAGGTATTTTTAACCTTCATATAAGTCGCAAAATAATTTGACAATAAAGTAATTCATGTAACAAAATTCTTTGTACTGTCGCCGTAGTCCACGTAGATTTGGTACTGAGTTCAATGGAGCACAATAATTTGTTTGTGGTATTTTTTCTGGTACGTTTAAGACATCGAAGATCTAGCCACTTGTCATGATGAACCTTTAGTAAAGTTGGCAAATGTCATTTTATTTTAAAAGCGTGAATTATGACCCACATTATTACTCCCTTACGTCATACGCGCTAGGGAAGGGTGTGCCTATCTCGCTCTAAAAGTTGCGAGATATTTGGGAAGAAAACCTAAAATATGTAAAGGCGACTGAACTGTCCAAACTGGAGCTGTTTGGCAGAAAATTTCTTGCACAGAATTTGAATGAAGAAACAACAACCGCTCTCAATTTCGAAATTGCATTTTAATATGTGCTTTTTAAGGTAAAAATACAATCTTAATGTTGCGATTTATGACCGATTGTCTATTGTTTATTTTTCGTTATCTTTAACTATTCTCTTCTAATAAAATGAGCAAACCTCGGACCAATCAGTACCTGTAGGCACAGTTTCATCGTTTGTTGAAGTTTTGGGTACCACTGGTTTTTTGTTTACATTTTGTCTCAGGGCTCGATGAATGGCGTATAGTTTAAAAAGTGTATAGCGTTGTATGTGGAGAGCTTACAAAGGAATGTCAATATGAATAGGTTTAATTGAGTATTGAATGGTGCTTTTGAGAAAGTGTGCCATAATAATGAGTGTAGACATTAATGCCGATAGGAGACTAGTATTTCGAAGCTATAGGATAGTAGTTTGCCTTCTGGCCTGGCTTTACTCTTCCATTTTTTTAATACTGAGAACAGCACAAAGTCCAAGATTGAGAGCAAATTTTAAACACTTTTATAGTTTTGATGTTTAGATTTTAGTAATTTAAATAATTATAGGAGGTAACAAATAAATTTAACCACATTGGCGACTAGTTCAATATATTGATGTAATTAACCCTGGCACCACCGGCCTCGGCCTATCGGGGTTGTTACCGCTCACCGTCACTCTTATGGAACATCGTCTTGTTTGGGTCGCAAGTAGGTGATTTTTTGTAAATATGTACTTTTTAAACGAATAAATAAATAAAATAAATAAATAACTGACTCCAACCACAGATGACCGACATGAGTCCCTACTATTATGCCGGAGAAAAACGTCAGTGTGATACTGACTGTTTGAAACACTAATAGAGTTTTTGAGATATTTTAAGTCACCTACTGTAAGGGTTCGATATTTTTACCTCTGGACCCTAAAAATGACAGAAAAGAAACAGTTACCAATTAAATATATGTAATAACTAAAAAATATGATCATATTTAACAAATATAGGAAAAAAAATACTGAGCAAGAGTATTGCGAGACTCTTGCGCAAGAGTCTAGTAGGGCTAGTCTTGGTCTTCCAAAAAAGCAAGAATAAGGCCAAAACCATGATTGGGCAACACTTTTTTTTTTTTTCGTCAGGAAATCCCTACGGATACCAATCCCCGCTGTGGAGGCAGCAGGGAAAGGTTATGTCGGACTCGCACCGACTAAAACCCGACGGCGTTCCTTCATGGCGCCTGAGTGGCGGCTTCGCGGGAGTCCGTTAGGAAACATCCGTTAACCGCCGGCGCTGTCCGCCTAGGCAGACCGTCCAGTGAGCAGGAGGAGATGGAACACGGGAACACCACGTGCGCCATCTCTCGCCCTCGCGAGTAGGTCACACTCCATGACCTGACTCGGGCGTGCGTGCACTCGCTAACCGTAAAGAAGTTTACGGCAAGGAGTGCACGACTTGCCTCCCTAGAGTGGTCTCGACGCGGCCGGCTGTGAGCACGTAACCGCGGAGACCACCGCTCCTTCGCGACTTCAAGAGTCGCGAGTCGACCTCCGACCACCACCACCCGACTCCGTCGTCACCTCCGACCGCCTGCCCCCACGCCCGCATTACCGGTTACGTTGGGCGCGGTCGTCAGCCCCTCCACTCCCTGACAGCCAGGTCCCAGTAGCCATTTCAGGGTCCCCCATCCATCCGACAATGGCGGGGTGAGGGTTCCATCGTCGTTCCGTCTTACTGGTTAGCTGGGGCAGGCCGACGGTGTCCCTATCTCCCCCGACTTTTCATCTCCCAGTGACTGTGTCGGGGCCCCCTAGCACGAACGACACACCAGGGGATCTCCTCCTTACTCCTCCACCAGAACCGCCGGTCTAGGCTGAGATCCAGCCGACGGTGATGATTGGGCAACACTAGATCTGATTGTGATGACCGTTGCTTTTCCGCACTTAGTCTCCATGCGACCTTTCTGAGTGACCTTTATTTACTCCGTCATCTGATTAATTTATTTAAATATTTTTTACATTGTTTACTATAGACAATTAGCGATATTTACATTCTTGTGTATAACGGAGTACGTTTAAACGTAATGACGTCACTATCAGTTCTCGTGTAGAGTTTAGACTGGCTGTCCAATATGGTGATATTTATGACTGCATTATAATCACAAATAATGTTAGATATAATAAATATTAAAGGATGTGCCAGAGCTTTGTTCTTGACCGCATTTATTTCACATGAATTATTGAGTTTGTACATGCACTACCTATATGTAAGTAACTGGTCATTTTGTGACTATTATGAGCCCCCCACTGCAATTTAGAATCCAGTGTTATACCTAAAAATACTGTATCATTTACAAGTTCGAGTGTTTGATTATTTAGGCTTATAATAGGTGTTATAACTTTGGTATTAGGCAGGGTAAAGCGAATGCATTTAGTTTTTAGTATACAATATTGTCAATATATATTTGTTTTATACAATAGAGGGGGAAGTAAACGTTTCTAAAAAATATACTATCAGTCATGACTGTACCGAATCTAACAGCAATACAATAATGTTAATTAAAACATTGTTGCCTTAAGCTAGGATATTAGGTATACTTCAAATTAATTCGTGGCTGTAAAAAGGCCGTGTTAGCTTACAATCTAGTAATAATAATATCTATGTCCCTAAATATAAATTCGTGGCTGTAATAAGGCAGGGTCAGCTTACAGTAAAGTATCATCACGACCGTATCCCTTTCGGGAATATATACTATAACTACAATTATAGGCCAATCATGACTAGTGGCAAGCTCGTCGGTGTCTCTAGCGTACCAAACTCGGGAAATATCACAAATAAATTAAATATAAATATTGTTGTGTCCCGACCAGGAATTGAACCCGGTACCTCCAGGTTTAAATCCACGGACTTAACCGCTAGACCACGGAAGCAGTGTCAGCTTACAATCTAGTAATAATAATATTTATTTATTTTTATTTTAAAAAAATATTGTAATTTACAATCGGCGAACATAAAGGCATTACTTACTAAGTCTGACCGTTGACCGTTGGGACAAATGAGATTTCTTTATTAGATAGAGGATAGTAAAATGATATTGAGAATTTTTTTTTATTCCAATAAATACCATAAAAGTAAGTAATTCTTATATAAACACACATGTACTTAAATACTATATACATACATAACATAATTTATATTTAATATACTGTAAAAAGACAGTGTCAGCTTACAATTTAGTAATAATCATATTTGTGTTCATAAATTGATAAATTCGTGGCTGTAAGAGGGCCGTGTTCGCTTATAATCTCTATTCTCACCACACGGGTACTAACCCGGACACTAGTCCAAAATGTCTGTAATTTTTATTCCCTAGTAAATTGATAGACTACAATTCTCAAAAATAGTCTCAGACTTGTATTTTAAATGTTTACTTAAGATTTTCTTTTACCAGCTATTTGATATGGGGCCGTCCATATATTACGTCATTCTAAATTAGGGGCGGGAGGGTTGGTCTGCGGATGACGGTAAATGATAGATGGGGGGGGGGGTGTTTCGAAATTGACGTCATTCTTATTTATTTATTTATAGTTTATTTTTCACGTACAAAAAGATTATTTCTAAAAAGAAATTTCTTCCAGCACACCTAGTAAAATACTAGCTGCCCGCCCCGGCTTCGCCCGTGGTACTTACATGTATTATACATATAAACCTTCTTTAAGAATCAGTTTATCTATTTAAAAAAACCGCATCAAAATCCGTTGCGTAGTTTTAAAGATCTAAGCATACATAGGGACAGACAGCGAAAGCGACTTTGTTTTATACTATGTATTGATAATAAACACAATACTTAAATAATAACTACAACATTACATAATTAATAAAAGTACATATTAATGCTATACTTATACTTAAATACATGTCTCATACTAAGGAAAGATAATGTTCTTGTGATATTTTGCAAGTATTTAATGGTATTAATTATTATATATTAAAGGTGATTCTATAACCAAGTGTTTTAATCATATAATACCCTATTTTACTCAAATCTGCAATTTTTATTTTGTCAAACTAGTAATGACGTCAATTTTGGGAGAAGGGGGGGGGGGGTCATTAAAAAATGACGATGGGATGATTATAGGGGGGGGGGGGTCTAAAATCTGAAAAAAATCGATGACGTAATTTATGGACGGCCCCTATGTGTAAGGTTCTCGTGCCTCAACTTCCAGGACAACTTCTCTAGGACTCAAATCTCAAATTAACCTAGTGTATAAATTATCTTTAAGAGACCTAAATTAATACAATTTAAATGCTGAATAAAAATATCCCACAGTTAATCTTAATTGATCAGTCCAATTAAATTACATAATTAATATAAATTAGGCACATTTTGATATACTATTTCGCAAATACAGTAAATTTTGTCGGCTGTAGAGTAATTTTTGATAGTTTATGAGCTATTTTTCATACATTAAATCTGAGTGTTTACTAATTAAGGATTTATATATTTGTTTTTTTTTTTGTGGGTCAAGTTTGAGTAGAGTTATAAAATTACAGTTAACGTTTAGTAAAAGAAACGTACACCGATCGGTTATCCCAATGAAATAAACTTTTTACGCAAAAAAGGGTTATGAGTTTATCAGCCTATTTATCGGACTCCTCCTCCTTAGTCGGTACCCCACTGTTGGGGATCGTGACTCCGTCGCAATCCATCCATTAGCCGTTTCCAGTGGCTGCGGTCCTCGGCGCAGTGGATGGCTTGGTGTACTGGGATGTTTAGGTGGTCAGTCACCTGACTAGACCATCATTTGGGGCTTCTTCCTCTTGTTCTTTTACCGTCTACTTTTCCCGTTACTAAGAGTTTTTCCAGATTGTCGGCGCCTCTTCTAGCAATGTGGCCTAAATATTGCAGAATTCGGGTAAAGCAGACGGCAGAAAGTCTCTGTACCTTGGCAAGTTTGAGCTCTTCGAGCACGGAAACGTTAGTGCGTCGTGCGGTCCAATGAATATTAAGCAAACGACGCCAGCACCACATCTCAAACGCTTCAATTCTTGCCCTATCTGCGGCTTTTATATTTATCGGACTACGTGACGCAAAAAAGGGGTTATGTGTTTATCAGCTTCTTTACCTGATTTCGTAACGCAATAAAGGGTTATGTGTTTATCAGCCTATTTGTTTTATTTAAAAACTTTATTGTAATTTACAATCGGCGAACATAATGCCTTAACCCTTTCAGCACGACAAATTTTGGATATTAAAAGGTTGATAACTTTGAAATATTCCAGGTCTAAAATATCTCATAAAAATAATAAATAAATTCTTCCACGAGCGAATTCCACAAAGCCCCCTGTTTTCTAATGTGCGTTGGGTAATATGATGGAAATAAAAATCACTATAATATGTGTTATTCTTAAAAAAGGACTAGGACTAAACAATTTACTAATAAAGTAGCTAGATGATCTATCCAGGCTGTTTCGGAGCGGTAAAACAGAATTTGTTGACCGCTACATATTTTTGTAATAACGCACGCTTGGTATTGTCCGTGCTGAAAGGGCTAAGGCATTCTCTGACCGTTAACCGTTGGGATAAATGAGATGACCCCGAATGCATGACGCAAAAAAGGGTTATGTGTTTATCAGTCTATGTATGTATGTTTGTTCCTTTGTAGCACACTGGAGAGCAAACGCGTGGGCCTATTTTGATAATTCTCACGTCAATCGATACGTCCTAATCATGAGTGTCACTGAAGATATTCTAATGCAAAACATAGTGGCTTTACCAGTCAGGACCCATCAAAGACCGAGACCGGCTCAAATCTTCCCATCAATAAGTCCCGACTTATCCCACCGGGGGCAAGTTGTACATTGTATAATTTGTCTCGGTCTGGGTGTTTATATGTATAATATGTATATATTTACAAAAAAAAAAAGTATAATATATAGTTTATCAACCATCTAGTTTTCGTAACACAAGCCTCGTAGCTTACCACGGAAACTAGATGGCGCTGTGTGACCTGTCTGGAAATATTTATTATTATTATTTATTTATGTTAAAGTCGCTATGTAATAAAATATATAAAATTATTTTAATAGAGTACTTAAGCAGTTATCAATATTTTTGACGACAAAACCTTTTGGGTTTGGTTTTTTTTTTTCTTTTTAGTTTTTATACAGCCCGGGAAAACTGCTACTGCTGCCCCATATATATATATATATCAAATCATTTATTCATCCTTAAGTATAGGTACATTACACAAACACAAAAGATAAAATCTTTCTGGCTTAAGATCTAATAATTTATAATATTGTAATTTTTATGTCCTAGTTATAAGCTGTGATTTTTCTGAAAATAAATAAATAAAAGCATATTCCCAAAGCTTCATCCCGATCGATCAATTAGTTTTGAAATGCATAGGGAACATACATACACACAGACAATCATTTATATATATATATATTTAAAAGACATAGCACCGCGTCTTGTCGTCTCCTCCGGTGACAAGAGGGCTGGCTCTTTCTTCGCCCAAAGAATCAGTATTGCAATTCAGCGGGGGAATGCAGCCAGCGTTCTTACCACCTTTCCACGCGGAATCCCTATCCTTAGTATTAATAAGAAAATATATAATTAGTGTCCTATTTTAAATATTATAACGTATGTCAAAAATAGAGTCTTAGGAGTATGTTAACAGTTTTTGAATTTTACTTTTCAGGCCGCCAGCGCTCTTTTTACCCTTGACAGTGCACGAACAGAAGCTTTGTCGCGACGCCTAGCACGTGGGGAACGACGACGTCATCGCTGTCGAGTCATTATGGCAGTGGGAGCTTTAATACTGCTACTGATGGCTATTGGTGCTGTAGAGCTGCTGCTTTCAAGAGGACATCGGATATTCGGAGCTGTGTTACGGTAAGCACAGTCGTTCATTTATTTTTGCAATTTTAAACCTAACTGCAATTTTAACTGCATCCTTGGTCTAGCGGTTCAGTCCGTGGATTTAGACTCGGAGGTACCGGGTTCGATTCCTAGTCGGGACACAAAAATATTTATTAATGTAAATAAATACATTAAATTTATTTGTGATATTTCTCGGGTTTGGTACGCTGGAGACATCGACGAGCTTGCCACTTGTCATGATTGGTCTATAGTACAGTTGGCTAAATGTGAATCCGCTTATTTATAAGCGTGGTTTCTGATCACCCCGAAAGGGAAACGGTCGTGATGATACTTTACTTTACTTTTGAGCTATAAGGCAGTACGAGTATTTACCAGCAGCCCTATTCTGATTCTTAAGCGCAAACGTTATATAATGGAATCCGTTAACTATATACAAGTATATCAGGCTATTAAAGATATTTGCACGGCCGCTGTCAAGGTCGATCGCTTATAGACTTGAGAATTGAATAATATTTTGTAATTATGACGCAATCTCTGACGCAAATAACGACATCCACTAATAAACGTTTGCGGCTAAGTAACAGTATATAGTATAATTTAGCTCCTGCCTCTTATTCATTTATTTTGTTTTAGGTAAATGATCATTAACCTATTGGTTTTCACTTATTTGTTATTATTGTTATTTTTCTTTTACTTTTGCTAGTCACAGTTCAATTGCACTATTAATTTAAATCTAATTACTTTATTTTGCTCTTACTTCTGTTTTAATTGTATTGTCTAAATAATATAAAATCTCTTTGGCTTGTGTTCCACTATTGCTACTTTGTTTATATGTTTAATATAATAAGCTGTAATTTAAAAAAAATAAAAATTTCGGGAGCCATGACGTGAAAATCTGCTAGCGCTTTTTATACATGAAAGCCCGTGGACTCCAAAGCGGTGTACTTCCTTACCGCACGGACACGTGTGCTCAGTGCACACCGGCGACCCCAGCCGAAGGCCAACAGCAATGCGGAAAATATATTAAAATTATATCAATGTTTTAAATTCTATATTTTTAGTAATACAGTTTTTTATAATTTGTTTTATCTAATTATTTTCTTTTTCTTTTTCAGCCCATCCGATTCACGTGACAATTACGAATATTCCTGATAAATAATAATTTATTTAATTAAAAATATTTTGTACTCACCTAGAGCCACCTAGGCTCTAAATGACCAAGGTGGCAAATTCAAGAAAGAATATCTTTATTATTATGCAAATTAAACATATTTTTTTCAAATTTAATATTATACATACATTTAATTAAAGTAAGTAATAAATTATTGTAAATTTGACATGTAAAAGTGCAAAATTATTATTTTTTCTCCTATACCTAATTACAGAATAAACGAATTGAACTGAATGAAAAACTAGCTTAAATTTTCGCTTAATTTATGAGTATAAATTATATGTAATTGTACATATATACGTATGTAAATAAATACATTTAATTAATGTTTAATTTATTTGTGATATTTCTCGGGTTTGGTACGCTGGAGACATCGACGAGCTTGCCACTTGTCATGATTGGCCTATAGTAAAGTTGTCTAAATGTGAATCCGCTTATTTATAAGCGGTCGTGATGATACTTTACTTTTTTTATAATTCTAATAAATATTGTATGCCATGGTACTCATTTGCATGATCACGACATCTACATACAACTGTTGTAAATGAAAAATTTATTCGAAGTAAGATACAAAATAGTAAAATATAAAAGATTCAAAATTAATTACAAATAAAACTAAACTAAAAATACCTATGAAATTAAAGCTATTCTACGAAATAAACTAAGAATTGTTATTAGAATAAGCAATTTATACAATAAATAATTTTGAATAAAGAATTTTAATTTTAAAATTATTTAGACGATTCTTACTATCATCATCATCATCAGCCTGTGTCTCTCCACTGCTGGATATAGGCCTCCCCCAAGGCTCGCCACTTCACACGATCTCCTGCCACCCTCATTCAACCCCCACCAGCGACCTTCCTCAGGTCATCCGTCCATCTAGCGGGGGGTCGACCCACTCTGCGTCTTCCCGTACGTGGTCTCCACTCTAGAACCCGTCTACTCCATCGTTCATCGGTTCTACGACAGACATGTCCAGCCCATTGCCACTTCAGCTTACTAATTTTGAAGGCTATATCAGTAACTTTGGTTCTCCGACGGATTTCCTCGTTTCGGACTTTATCCATCAGAGAAATACCGAGCATAGCTCTCTTCATAGCCTGCTAAGCGACCTTAAATTTGTGGACCTGACCCACTGTTAGTGTCCACGTTTCTGCTCCGTACGACAGCACTGGAAGAACGCACTGGTTGAAAACTCTCGTCTTACTATGATATTTTTTATTTTCTGAAACTTCGACGGCAATTTATTATTTCTTATATACAGGTAAATACCCAATATTGTTATTTTTTTAAAATATTCTTATTCAATTTAGTTTATTGACCCGCGTTCTCTGTGCCAGAGGCTTAACGTTTAGAAAATAAACATTAATGTAAAATATTATGGAAGGTGAAGTTGGTTTCCACTATCGAAGTATTATTACTATTAATATAAATAATAATAATAATATAAAATTATTATTAAATAACTCTGCTTATTTTAGTATATGTTTGATGCTTATTACTTTTATAAATTTTAGTCAATTTTTTACGCAGTCGGATTATACTATTTTTTAATTAAACTTAATTTTTGTTTCTATTCTTTAATTCGTACCTACTAATATTTTATTGTAGTATACTTATATTTGATAGTGGGATATCATCTTCGCTGAAAGAATGCGTTCTTAACAGCTGAGACAGCGACAGAATGTAATTGTGGATAGCTAGAATAAAACTAGAAAAACACTATACTATTTATGAACTAAAGCAAAAACGAAAAAAAAAATCTACCTTCAGAACCTAATTTAAATATAAATCGTATCCGCGCGGCATGGTGGCAAGAACGCTGGCCGCATTTCCTCGTTGAATCGCTATGCTGATTGTTAAGACATCCAACAGGATCCTACACCAATTTATCCCATCCACATTCATTCCAAAATTCCTACCACCAAGCCTGGTAGAATCGTCTATGGATCGCGAGTAGTTTCGTGATCTACCACTAGAGGCGCCCAAGTTGGCGCCAGTACAAAATCTACGCTCGGCCCGTGCGGTTCGAAAATCACCGCGATTTTAGTGTGAAAGCTCCCAAGCCGGGTTGGACTCTAAATCGTGCCTAAAACAGTTCCGAGAAAGTGAAGTGTGAGAAGAAAGCGTGCCCGCAGTGAAAACCTGGCTTTTTTCCCGTGGTATGTCCTTTTTTCTTGTCCACTTGTTGGTTCTAGCAGATCCTTGCCATTTGCTTTAGTGACTCATTTTCTAGACAAAGTAGCAGAGTAGACCGCCTGACCGATGGCTGGACCCGTGTTACCCAGTACGGACCATTAATTGTTCCATTCGATCCGGGTAAAACCATTCAAATCATAAAAATACAGTCCATTCAAAAAATCCTACTATAACACGTGGTGCTCAGTTTTTGGTCAAATCTACTTTGCTGCTAAGTTTCACGTGCTAAGTAATTTTGTGCTCGAATTCTATAGTTTTAAATAAATTTTACACTATTTTTCTACCTATTTTGTTACCTTTTAGGCCTTAAATTTCAAAAATATTTTTCGTAAATTTTTATTTTTCGGCTATTGTTTTTTGCTGTTACGTAGGTAATTAATAACTAAGTAATTATGTCTAAACAAGTAGAAGCACATGTTAAAGTGCTTATATCACGTTGTGAACATTTATTTCGTTCGGTACAAATATTGTACGATTTATCGAAAAACGCACACAAAGATAAATCGGCGGAATCGCAATTTCGTTCTAGGTACAAGGGTTTAAGTCGTATTCGTGACGAGTATTACCAAATAAATGATGAAATATATATTAAATCATTAGAATTAAAACCAGAAACGGAAATCAATACAAATAAGTTGTCTGCGTTTGATGATTTATATTATCGAATAGAAAATGTCATAGATTCCTTAGAACCAAGTACAAGTACCGCGTCAAATAAATCTATAAGCTTAGACAATAAGATTCCTCAGATTAGGTTACCAAAAATAGAAATACCTAAGTTTGACGGTCAAATTGAGAACTGGCCTACCTTTATAGACAGTTACATTCCGTTAATACACCAAAATTCATCTCTTACTGATGTAGAAAGGTTTCATTACCTAATCTCATGTCTGTCAGGTCCAGCACTAGGTATTGCTAAATGTTTACCGCTCACTGAACAAAACTATCAGATAGTCTACTCATCTCTCATTGAGCGTTACCAAAATAAACGTATACTTGCCACTACTTACCTCGACAAAGTGTTTAACATGCAGCAGATAACAGCACCTACTCATGAAAACATCAACAAATTATACAATGTTCTTTATGAGTGCGTAAATGCTCTTAAAGCCCTAAATATAGACAACCTAAGTGAGTTTTTGTTGTTCTATCTATCTGCACGTACACTAGACTCAGATACAAGGAAACGTTTCGAGTTACAAAACATAAGTGATATTCCCACTTTCAGGGAATTGCAATTGTTTTTACAGAACTACGTTAAAGCACTCGAAGTTAGTAAAGACACTTGTTTAAAACCTTCATTCAATAAACGTAATTTAAATCAAAACAATTTAAATAAACAACCGTCTAAAAACTCTTTTGTTACTTCCACTAAAACTGATAAACAAATAAGCTATAATTGCCCTTGCTGCAATTTATCACATAGCGTTTATCGGTGCTCTAAATTATTAAATTTGTCTACTGCATCTCGGTTACAGCTTATAACTAAACATAATCTTTGTCATAACTGTTTACGTGTAGGACACGGTGCAAAGGTATGTCCGTCTAAAACGGGTTGTTTGGTATGCGGCGCGAGACATAATACATTGCTGCACGGCGATCAATCTCCCGCGGTTTCGTCTGCTCAAAGCAGTAATGTATCGTGTGCCATTCAAGACGTTCAAAACGTAGTAACGCCTGTTTCAGCTGCTAGTACAAGTACTTCAGTTGGTTTAGCGTGCGCGCGAAAACAAATTATGCAACTTCCTATTATTGAACGTACTATCAAAATATTAGGTACTGCCTTAGTACTCGTGCGTGGTTATAACGGTACCCTACATACAGCACGCGTTCTTATTGATAGCTGCTCACAGGATTCGTTCGTTACTAGTAAATGTGCTCGTAGATTAGGGCTCTTTACCCGTCGTTGTCACTATTCCGTTGCCGGTATAGGGCAAAACGCAGTATGCGATGTCAAAGGAATTGCAAACTGTACAATTATGTCCCGAGAGAATGTAACGCCTAAATTTAATATTTCTTGTTTAATTATACCTAAAATTACCTCGTTTATGCCTTCTGCTAAACTCCCGTCATCTGTCCGTCAACATTTTAAACATTTAAAGTTAGCCGATGATGGTTTTGACATACCGTCGCATATCGATATGCTTCTCGGTGTCGAATTATTCGACCAGTTATATAACGGCGAGCGCTTCGCGCCCGGTCCTGGCTTACCGTGTGCGCTGTCTAGTGTTTTCGGCTGGGTTATTACTGGTCAATATCAATGTGACTTACCTTCAACCGATCAGAGGATCCTCTCCTTAGTGACGTCGACTCGAACTGTCGACGAAACGCTGAAGCGGTTCTGGGAAGTCGAGGAGCCCCCGCTCGCTCCGCCTACGCTCACAGCTGATGACTCAGCTTGTGAGCAAATGTACAACGAGTACATGTACCGTCAACAGGATGGTCGTTTTATTGTGCCGCTTTTGCTCAAAGCTGGTGCAGGTTTAGGTGACTCGTACCGTCAAGGCCTAAACCGGTTTCTTAATTTGGAAAAACGCCTTGCTCGTGATCCAGAATTAAAAGCCAAATATATTAACTTCATGCGCGAATACGAAGAGCTGGGACACATGCAGCCCACGAGCGAGCCCTCCGCCCGCGCATCGTATATCATACCGCACCACTGTATCGTGCGCCCGAGCAGTGCTACGACCCCAGTGCGTGTAGTATTTGACGCTAGCTGTCAAAGTTCTAATAAAAAATCATTAAACGATATTGTTTACACCGGCCCTAAGCTACAAACTGATATCGTCGATTTAATTATAAAATTTCGACTTCATAACGTCGTATTTACTGCCGACATTAGCAAAATGTACCGGCAGATGCTCATCAGGCAGGAAGATAGATCCTACCAGCATGTATTGTGGCGTGATGATCCCTCCGCCCCGCTCCAAGAGTACGAGCTCACCACGGTCACGTACGGGGTTAGCAGCTCGCCGTACCTAGCTATACGGACGCTGCACCAGCTCGCGGCTGAGCACTGTGAACAGTTTCCCCGGGCAGCACAAGTGTTGCGCGAGGAAACGTTCATGGATGACGTCACGACTGGATGCTCGTCACTAACGGAAGCGATCCAACTCAAAAATGATCTTGTCACTCTTTTAGGCCTAGGTTGTTTCGAGTTACGTAAGTGGAGTTCCAATAACTCACAATTACTCATCGACATACCTGCTGAGCATTGTCAATATTCTAAATCATTTGATGACACCGAAATTAATCTTAAAATTCTCGGCATCAAGTTCGATCCAATAAAAGATTGCTTTTCTTATTCAGTTTCTGAAATAAATACAGAGGATACGAAACGTTCTATTCTCTCATCTGTATCTAAAATCTTTGATCCACTAGGCTGGATCTCACCTGTTGTTTTCTCCGCCAAGGTGCTATTACAAAACTTGTGGCGATTAAATTTAGGTTGGGATGACACCGTTCCATCTCATATTGCAAAGCAATGGCATGACATTTCTAATTATTTAACTAAATTAACAGAAATAAAATTACCTCGCCTAATTTTACCGCCAAATTCACCTTCTGTGTATTTGGTGGGCTTCTGTGATGGCTCATCCAAAGGATATGGCTGTTGTGTGTACCTGTGTACAGGTCACCGTGACCGCTTCACGGTAAATCTGTTGGTAGGTAAGTCTAGGGTTGCGCCGCTTAAAACTTTAACGGTAAATCGGCTCGAGCTGTGCTCAGCGGTGTTACTCGCCGGCTTGTTACGTCACGTGTTTGATCTGTTAAAAACTAAAATTAAAATTAATTCCGTGACGGCCTTCACCGACAGTACCACTGTTTTGTCTTGGTTAGGCACACCCCCGTGCAATCTCAAAACTTTCGTTGCTAACCGTGTAGTAAAAATCACCGACTTGATCGACAGGTCGTCGTGGCGTCACGTGTCGACTCACGACAATCCCGCAGACTGTTGCAGCCGTGGATTGACGTGCACCGAGCTAGCTGCCCGCCCCCTGTGGTGGACCGGTCCGCCATGGTTGGCCAAACATCCTACATTTTGGCCAAATAAGTCATTAAATACTTTGCCGCCGGAACAAATTCCAGAACTAAAATCGGACGTAATTTCTAGTAGCTTGCTTATTGTCGCTGCACCTTCATTTACGCAAGTAATTGAAAGAATTTCGTGTTTCTACAAGCTACAACGGGTAGTCGCGTGGTGCCTGCGTTTTCGTAGAAATGCTGGGTCTACCATGAACGCTCGAATATTCACACCGCTGTCTGTAGTCGAAATAAATAATTCCGTGCGTGTTATTATTAAATTAACTCAGTTTAATCATTTTCAAACTGAAATAAATTCTATCACTTCCGGCCTGCCTTGCGTAAAGTCAATTCAAAAATTATCACCTTTTCTAGATACAGATGGTATCCTGCGAGTGGGGGGAAGGATCGCCAATTCTAGTCTATCCGACCTTAACGTACATCCGTATTTATTACCTAAATCTTTTTATTTTTCTAAATTAATAATAGATTCTTTACATATCCGTTATTTACATTGTGGCCCACGGCAGCTACAATCCATTATCCAAAGACAGTTTTGGATATTAGGTATTCGTCTTTTAATACGTTCACGCTTATCTAAGTGCGTCACCTGTTTTAAATCCAAACCGGTTCCATGCCAACCGAAGATGGGCGACCTCCCGGAAGCCAGGCTTCTCCCGGGACGTCCCTTTCTTAACGTAGGGGTCGACTTCGGCGGTCCGTTCGTTGTAAAGGAACGCAGGCGTCGCAACGCTCGTACGTATAAGGCATATCTGTGTCTCTTCATCTGCCTCTCGACTAAGGCCGTGCACCTCGAGGCGGTGACAGAACTGTCAACTGAAGCGTTTCTCGCCGCGCTAGACCGTTTCGTTTCTCGTCGAGGACTGTGCTCTAAAATAGTTTCCGACTGTGGCACAAATTTCGTCGGTGCTAATCGCTGTCTCAATGAAATTTACGACTTCATTGCCCGTGAAAAGACAGACATCGCGGACAACTTGTCACATCGTCGTATCCAGTGGGATTTCAACCCTCCCGGTGCTCCACACTTCGGTGGTATTTTCGAGAGTGGTATTAAATCCACCAAATACCACTTGAAACGCGTCGTGGGTTGTCAAGTTCTCACGTTAGAAGAGCTATTTACCGTTTTCACGAAAATCGAGGCTATGCTAAATTCGAGACCTCTGTGCGTATTGTCTACAGAACCACGTGAGTCCGACGTGCTCACGCCTGGTCACTTCCTTGTAGGCGCGCCGCTCGTCGCTGTACCCGAGCTTGTACACGACGAGTCCTATCATCCGCGGTCTCGTTGGCAGATGCTACAGAAGCTTACTCAGTCTTTCTGGCGCGTCTGGCAGCGAGACTATTTACACACGTTGCAGCAAAGAAACAAATGGTTTGTTTCCACACCTAATGTTAAATTACACGATGTAGTTATGATGGTGGATCCAAATCTACCACCCTTGCAGTGGACTTTAGCTGTTGTAACTGAACTACATACAGGTGCCGATGGTACGGTGCGTGTCGTTACTGTTCGCACGCCCAAAGGGCACTTCTTCCGACGACCAGTCGTTAAGATCTGTCCTTTACCTTTAAATTAGTTTTCTGTTTCTACTTTTTTCTTAGTTAACCTAGCATTTAATTTAAGTTAAGTAAATAGTTAAGATTTCGAGCACCAAATTATGGTTTAGTTTAATATTTGTTTTGAAATCTTAGATGATTTCAAGTGGGGGGAAATGTTAAGACATCCAACAGGATCCTACACCAATTTATCCCATCCACATTCATTCCAAAATTCCTACCACCAAGCCTGGTAGAATCGTCTATGGATCGCGAGTAGTTTCGTGATCTACCACTAGAGGCGCCCAAGTTGGCGCCAGTACAAAATCTACGCTCGGCCCGTGCGGTTCGAAAATCACCGCGATTTTAGTGTGAAAGCTCCCAAGCCGGGTTGGACTCTAAATCGTGCCTAAAACAGTTCCGAGAAAGTGAAGTGTGAGAAGAAAGCGTGCCCGCAGTGAAAACCTGGCTTTTTTCCCGTGGTATGTCCTTTTTTCTTGTCCACTTGTTGGTTCTAGCAGATCCTTGCCATTTGCTTTAGTGACTCATTTTCTAGACAAAGTAGCAGAGTAGACCGCCTGACCGATGGCTGGACCCGTGTTACCCAGTACGGACCACTGATTCTTTGGGCGAGGAAAGAACCAGCCATCTTGTCACCAGAGCAGACAAGGGATGATGTTTTTTAAAAATGTTTTAGCGCTTGGACCCCACGAAACTAAAGTCTGTACAACAAACGGCACAAACATGCACCTAGTCTTTGATTATAAATCAAATCAAATCATTTATTTCCTTTGGTTGTCCCAAACAACACTTGGATATTGTCAATACATTTTTTCACCATAGTTTATTATCATGTAGAATATAAAATAACCAGCAGCTACTATGGGTGGACCCATCATATCAGCTATACCATCATCTTCGACTAAAACACTGTTGCCATAAACAAGTTTTTGCTTAAAACTAGGTAGTTAAAATTAATTCGTGGCTGTAAAAAAAGCCGTGTCAGCTTATAGACTAAAATAAATTACACATGTCAGGTTAATAAATTAATTCGTAGCTCTAAAGAGGCTTAAATATACTCGTACATAAAAATTGTATTAAACTACAATATTTATATCAATAAATGAAAATTCGTGGCTGTAAGGGGGCCGTGTCAGCTTACGATCGAAATAATAATAATTATTATATATATGGTATGTCAACTTAATACATATTCGTGGCTGTAAAGTCAGCTTACGATCGAAATAATAATAATTATTATATATGGTATGTCAACTTAATACATATTCGTGGCTGTAAAGTCAGCTTACGATCGAAATAATAATAATTATTATATATATGGTATGTCAACTTAATACATATTCGTGGCTGTAAAGTCAGCTTACGATCGAAATAATAATAATTATTATATATATGGTATGTCAACTTAATACATATTCGTGGCTGTAAAGTGGCCGTGTCAGCGGTAGGTGAAGGTACGTATTTGCGCCGCTTGCCAGACTATTTATGTATTTTAGGAACGCATTCTCTCGGCGGCCGGACGTAGGTTGTTTTTTGTAAAATTTTAGAACTAAGATTATATAGGATAATTACTTAATAGTATTAATTACCTACTATACTACTTCCATTCGTTTATTTTACTTTTGACTTATTCTTAGAACGTAACCTATACACAATAATACACATAGGTATAAATATTGTATAATATAATAGATTGCCCAAAACCAGGCCCCAATTTTGTTGCAGCGTGCCTCAATATCAATCAATATCTCACCATTAATTTTTTTTTTTTTTTTAGTTTCAACTACACATATTTATTCGAAGTTAATTAGTACATTAAATATATATATATATATAAAGTTACCTAAATAATAAAATAAAAAATAAACTATAAATAAAAAATGTCCTCTAGAGACGTCCCATCCGAGATAGTCCCAAGGAGAGGAGCGAGGCTAATACGTTGGCAGAAATAATTGCCAGCCTTCCAGTCTCCAGACCTTTCTGTCAGCCGCTTTGACAACTCCTTGGCCAAGCGCCTCGATTTTTCTCTAAGAAAAATGGGCATTCTTATTTGTATGCATTTGTATGCAAAAACATTTATTAACCAGCATTTGTTTGACTCCTAATTTATGCGCTGGAATAATTATTCTACTAGAATAACGCGTTTTAAAATTGCATTTATCCCCAAGAGTTTTAAAAAGTTCCGGGTGGCTTTTTACAAATAAACAGCATTCAAGTATATAGATAGAACGAACAGTCAGTGATTTTAGTTTTATAAATAAAGGACGACAGGAAGTCATAGGAGGTGTTTTACAAATAGCACAAATGCTTTGTTTTTGTCCAATGAAGATTCTATTTATTTCCACTGCATTGCCCCACAATAATATTTAGTTCCAGTTTTCCTACGGACTGGAGTGGTTTTCCCAAAGAACTTAATGCTATAGTACTAAAGGGTGGTCCCGACTCTACATAATGTTTTAGCAATGTTGTCATCAAATAGCGACACGTTTTTCGTTTGGAGATTTTTTATATGTCATTGGAAATATAGTCGATAATTATAAGATGTCGAATCGGTAATGTAGGTATTAGGCCATCACTAATTGATTACTACTGGAACTAATTGATTAGTTCAAAAATAAAATAAACTAATGGAAATGGTATATAAGAAAATTGTGTTATTTAATGCGCAATAAATGGTTTAAGGATAACCTTTATTCATATCTTTCGCTTGCTGAAGGAGTGGATAACTTTCTCAACTATTCACCGTGTTTGACTTGAAGCTCTAAATGCTTTTTTTTGTTATTACTGTCTTAATATTTTACTGTGCGACCTGCAGCCCCTATTTTGTTACTTAAGCGCAAACGTTTTATAATGGAATCCGTTAACCATTATTTATTTATTTATTAAAACTTTATTGCACAATATATATATATATATATATATAGTATGTAGTATATGTAGTATTGTGTACATATTAGTATGTATCTGTCTATATAGATATAATACTTAGATTTAATTTGAATTACCTTTTAACCTATTTAATGGTTGCACCTACCTCACAACACAAATCGTTTCATTGTCCCAAAGGTTGGTTGCTAGAGAATGCCTAGCGGCATTAAGCCCGCCTCTTGTACATAGTGCAATAAAGTTTTTAAATAAAAATAAATAAATAAAAATATATACAAGGGGCGGACTTAATGTCGCTAGACATTCTCTGACAGCCAACCTTAGGGACATTGTAGAACATTAAAGACGTAAGGTAGGTGCAATTAGAGAAGTATGATTACGTAATAAATATGCAATATTATCTAAACTACAATAATAAATAATATAATAAACTAAATACTAATAATACATACACATAACGTTTTATATATATATCAAGCTATTAAAGTTGATATTTGCACGGCCGCTGTCAAGGTCAAGCGCTTATAGAGTTGAGAATTGAATAATATTTTGTAATTATGACGCAATCTCTGACGTAAATAGCGAAATCCACTAAGTAGTAACGTTTGCGACTACTGCATTTTTCAATAGCTGAGTATCTATCATCCGAACATCCTTAAACCATTGTGCAGTAATTGTGATTTATGTACCTTAATTATTGTATCTCATTTTATGCTATTGTAATTATAATTTACTTTGTTTATTTAATAAAATATTTGATAATTAAACTTTTATTGTTTCATTATAAAAATAGAAAATCCATTATTTCAGACAAAAAATTGTCCATACATACATATACTTTTTATATCATCACATCCCTAGTGTGTTCTAGATATTAGCTATTTGGTATGTGGTTCTAGATCTGTTGGAGGTGGACCTTCTGGCAACGCGCCATTTCCCAAGTTGGTATTAATGGAACCGGCACCGACGGTTTAACGTGCTCTACTTCTCACGAAAACGGTGGTGCTGTAAATCTATAACAAATGTACATAAAAAAAAAATGTTATTACATTAGTTAGGCCGTTTTTTTGGAATTTTAAGTTACGCGTTTTTATATATTAATGGATGGTTTTTTTTTATATATATTTTTTCTTAAATACTACACACATCAAAAGTGTCTAGGGATCAACATATATTTTTGCAATAACTTTTCTCCTGATTGATATTCATTAAAATTTTCTTTAAGGATTGATCAAATAAAATGTTTTCGTTTGTCTACAGTAACGATAAACCAAGTCACCTTTGCATTAGTAAAAAAAATTGCCATTTTCCTAATAAAGGGATTTTTGACATTTGAACCACTAACATTAAAGTTCGAAAAAAAGACTGAAATAACAGTTTTTTTTTTAATTTTATTGGGTAACTTAAACAATTAATAATCCGTGTTTCTACCGCGAACACTAACAACACAAGAACATCGGTTTGGCATACTCAAAATGAGTTCATCCAAATCACGCTGTGGAATGGCCGCCCATGTTCGTTGCAACAACAAAAAAAGGTCTTCTTGCGACTGGATACCCTCCATATTCGGCAGAGCTCTTCTCTGAAGAATATCCCATGCATGCTCAATCGGGTTCAAGTCTGGCGACTGAGCAGGCCAGGGCAGGACATTGATGTTAGCTGCGGCGAGAGTCTGTCTTACAACTCTTGCGGTGTGCGGTCGTGCATTATCATGCATTAACTGAAATAAGGGACCGATATGCACTTGTAGAGGAACGATGACGTCTGATACAACCGTCTCAGCATAAATTTGAGCGTTGAGGTTGCCTCTGATCCAAATCAACTCAGTTCTTCCGCCGATCGAAATACCCGCCCATACCATGATGGTTCCACCACTATAAGGATGGACTTCCTGGCAGGATTTTAATCGCTGTTGGCGTCCAGGGGTTCTCCAGTGTCGTATACGTCTTGTATCCGGCCTCATACCAAAACGAGACTCATCAGAAAAGCACACGAAACGCCATTGTTCTTCTGTCCAATTTCTGTGTTCAAGAGCCCATTGATATCGAGTCCTACGATTGTGCATTGCTATAGGTGGTACCCGTAGCGGTCTTCGGGAATGAAGGTTCACTTCATGCAAGCGGTTTCTGACTGTTTGGTCGCTAATTAAGTTCCCTGAAGAGCGATGAAGGCTCACGGCTAACATCATGGCGGTTATTGTTGGAGTTCTTCGAGCTGTGATTTAAATGTATCGGTCTTGTCTCCGTGTGGTGCAGCGATACCGTCCTCCATGGCGCTCAGCCACGGTACCAGTGGTTCGGTAACGTGTCCAAAGTCGACTGATAACACTCTGACTTGTATTCAGAGCTAAAGCCACAGTACGTTGCCGGGAACCAGCTTCTATCATTCCCACGGCTCTGATCATTTCTTCCCTGCTTAAATGACGTCGCCGCTCCATAATAACGTTGGTTTTAATCAGTAGTAGGGAAACAGTAGCACTAATAATGTCTTCAATGCGTCTTATGTTTTTATAGGGAAAATATTGACAGCTGATTTTCATCTTTTACTCGAATTTGATTGACAGTTCCTGTTTTAAATTATGAAATGCACCAAAAAGGATCCATATAAATTTATAAAATCATAAATTTATTACAAAGCCACATCTCAATCACAAGAAATCCGCATAAACATGCTTGATCCCTAGACTTTTTTGATGTGTGTATTTCGACACACTATACCTTGCGCCCACCTGATGGTAAGAAGCGCGCAAGGTCCATAAATGTTAGCAACTGAAATCAGACAATCTGACTGAACAATCCAATGACTTAAGACTATGTTAGTAACAATACAAAATAATAATAATAATAAAGTTTAGGCCAAAGCCCGCTGCTTGGCAAATGTCTAGCGTGTGTCACTTCGGGCAATTGTCATTTATAATTGTCAAACATCCGCCTAGCAACACCCTTGGATCCCTGTAAAAATACATACTATTTCAAAAAAAATCTTTAGTTATCTGAGATTGGTAAAAACCCTTCGTTCCTCTTCTAACTCTGTTCTTTCCATTCCCTTTCACCACACCTCTTTCGTCTCTCATTTTTCTTAGAGAAATGGGCCCAATAAAATGTTCTCGTGCAATAATGATTTCATTTTTATATGATAGTTAATATTGTGTTTTCATAATCTGTAATTCATTTTATTTATATGACCCTAGCAAAACGACAATGGGGTGTGTCACTAACTTTTTATCACTATAGATGGCGCATGATAGATGGTACCTAATATAACTGTCAGTTGCATAGAAAACTTGTATTTTTATTACGAAATTTATTATTTTATGGATATTATGCAGAAGTGAGCAGCTTTTAAGTGTACAAATCGAGATTTCCAAGCGAAAGCAAAGATATGATGATCTCAAAATTTCCGTTCTATTAATTCAACCTTTTTTTATTTTAAAGACTGTTCGCTTACTTAATTCGTCTTTTAAGGTAGGTAACGTTAAGTCAAAATACATTTTTCTGTTATAAAAATGTAAAACTACAAATAAACTGAAAAATGATCAGTCATAGGTGCCTCCGTGGCCTAGCGGTTAAGTCCGTGGATTTAGACTCGGAGGTACCGGGTTCGATTCCTGGTCGGGACAAAAATATATTTATCAATGTAAATAAATACATTTAATTATTATTTAATTTATTATTTTTTATATTTCTCGAGTTTGGTACGCTGGAGACATCGACGAGGTTGCCACTTGTCATGATTGGCCTATAGTAAAGTTGGCTAAATGTGAATCCGCTTATTTATAAGTGTGGTTTCTGACCACCCCGAAAGGGAAACGGTGATGATACTTTACATAGGTGTAAACAAGGTACCAGTGCCGCTAGCGACATCTACAAAAACTTTTTTTTACGTTAATATTTACATAGTTTCGATCCCGTCGATTTGAAATCCAATGTTTTATCTATAATAAAGTACCTGGTCATAATAAAGAACCTAATCGTATAAATAGTGCTTCGTAACTATATTTCATACATAAATTTTAACCATTGTTAAAATCACGAAATTGCAGAGCATGTTGCCAGCTGCAATTCCATAGATTTAGACTCGGGGGTAACAGGTTCGATTCCTGGTCGGGACACAAAAATATTTATTAATTTAAATGAGTAAAAAAACTTATAAATTATTATATAATTAATTTGTGATAATTCCCGAGTTTGGTACGCTAGAGACATTTGCATTTGCCACTTGTCATGATTGGCGTATAGTAAAGTTGGCTAAATGTGAATCCGCTTCTTTATAAGCGTGGTTTCTGACCACCCCGAAAGGGAAACGGTCGTGATGATACTTTTATAAATTTTTACATGATTTATTTGCTGAGAAATTGATACAAATTTTGGCCTTTATTTGAAATTTATCTATATGTACTTTAGACAAACATGACAGACCAATCTTTTATCATTTTAAGAGTACTTTACATAAGAGATAATAAAACAGCTCCCGTAGCACGGGCTTTCATGTTGAGCTGTGAAATGATGACTGATTTGAATGAATGACAAATCTATAATTATTTATAGGAAGTAATATACCAAACAGTATAAAATAATTAAGTATAAGAATATTTCTAACTTTATATTTTGGACCGGTTTTTCACCAAAGTGCGGTGGTGGCTCGGTTGTGAGAACGCTTTTCTTAAAGTCCTAAAAAAAATCCTTACGTCTTTTGTCATAGATTTACAACACCACTGACCCTTTTTTTTTTAAAGACGGTAAATCGCAAAATCGCCTAACGATACGACCCCAGCCTGAAGGGCCACCGCGGAAGGTCGCATGCCCGAATCACCGTGAGGCCTCCTAAGGTGCCTACGGACTAAATCCCTATAAACCGTCTCTCTTTCACTGTTGGCCCAGCGTGCCTTAACAGCTAAGTCTGCGTCGTGGCTACGGAGTGAAAGCCCTCGTTCGCCGCGTGACCACTAACTCCGTGGCTTGGAGAGCACCATAAATATTTGTAGCGCAATTGCTGTGATATATTTGACCAATTATTAGAAAGAAAGAAAGAAATACGTTTATTCATCGCAATACAGATACAATTTACACAAGATTAGGATATGCAGCACAACGCGCCCCGACAGCGACATTATTTATGATTTATAAGACTGTGCCAATGTTTCTGAATTTGTAATGAAATTTTTCTAATAGTTGTATTAAATTTTACATGCCGTCACTGGCGAAACATGTAAGTTGTATACTCGTATAATAACTGAGACCATACTCGAATCTGTAACCATGTGTTTTTAGCAAATAAAATATTTCATTTCGTTTCGTTTCATTTCATTTCATTTCTTAGTAAAATCAAAACAATGCGCAACGAAATTAATTTCGTGTCGCCGTTTACACGGGCAAAGCCGGGTAAAACAGCTAGTAAAGATTAAAAACAATATAACCGTGCAGTAACCACTTTGTCCCCCACCAATCTGAAAGTCCGTACCTCACGCCTGCCAGATTAAGTTCTGTATGTATAATATTGTGCATATATTAGTATTTAGTATATTGATACTATATAAGTACGTATATAATATATGTCAAGTCATTCTATAATTGTATATTTTTACCATTGCTTTCATTGCACCTATATTTGTTCAAATTTGTCCCTAAGGTTTGGCTGTCAGAGAATGTCTACGGGCATTAAGTCCGCCTTTGTACTTTGTGCAATAAAGTTTTTAAATAAATAAATTAGTAGCCTCATGAAGTAGGCAATACGCGGCAAATTATAACTCTCTAATACTCGTACCTATGATCTTCAGGATAATGTTAGTGCTTGTCCTCACTCTGTTCAGAAATGATGCAGTGGTCTTGCGACTTATTGCAAAAAAAAAAACATCCGTATCCGCAAACATTGCGCTGGCGTACTACAGTAGCGTGGCAGCCCCAACAATATCCTGAAGCTATTATTCTATTCTACACGTAAATTGATTTTAAAAATGATATCAAACCCGTCTTCGGGGTAAGGCATCGTCTAAGATCGATTAAGTCTGTCATAAATGTCAAAATCTTAGGCATTCCGTCTAGCTTTTGATATTTCTGACAGACGTAATCGATCTTAGACGGGAGTCTTTCGCGCCATATTGCACGGACATGTCAAGTGCAAGTTTTTCTTTTGTAAATTAATTTACTGTGAATATTGTTGGTCAAAAGTGGTGTTGTTTTGTTTAATAATGTTCTACAATGAGAATAGTTATGGAAAACGATAAATTGGACTTTGAATATGGGGCACAAGTAGCAGTTTATTTTTTGCGGTTTTTTCCGCGCTGTGGACTCCCATATTTTACCCGACGTGTTTGAGCTATAATGCCGCGAGTGACTCCAAGAAAAGCATCAAATTCTGCAGCATCTGGACCTCATAAAAAAGAAAGATATATTACGTCAGACTTGGCTGTATGGGCTAGACTCTTTGCCTTCCCTATCACCTCATTCATCATCCATCGGGAGAAGAGAACAAAAAAAAAATCGATCTTAGACGCGCATTGTTTTGTTTTGGACGATTGTGCACTCTGGTCAGTTTGGCGAGTGTAGGCCAAATTCTCCAGAAATTTCGGGAAGGCCTATCTCCAACAGTAGAGGTCCAAGCTGCTAATACGTAAATAAAAGGCAAAAATAAATACTTAAATAATTTTAATTTTATTAATTTGCTGCGATAACTTCGTCCACTTTTTGGTCAATATCTTCAGTTGGTACTTCTGTGCAAATCTGGCAATTAAAGGCGATTGCTATAACCTTCGTGTTTCTGGTCTGGTCATCTCGAACTTTGCTCAGATACCTGTCATAGTATCCCCCTCCGTGGCCCAGGCGAGCGCCTGCCTTAGTAAAAGCAAGCCCAGGAGCTATTATGAGGTCCAGACCACCTGAAATAACCATTATTAGTAAACTTGATGCTTTACGGAGTGTGTACGGAGATGAGAACAAGGGAGGGAAGCGTTTTTTGATGTTCACATTGTTAAGGCAGTCGATTTTGGGCTATTTTTATTACCTGACTGCGCTACGCAAAGAAGGTAAATCAAAGGTTTATCAGGTAAAAAGGTATGTATGCAGGTTTGATTGTTTCTTTGTGGCACACTGGAGAACAAACGCGTTGGCCGTCCTTTGATGATTCTCACGTCAATCGATTCGTCTTCATCACGCGAATGTCAATGAAGACATGACATTAATCAAATTTTAACGTTCCGAGACACGATAATAGTAACCTAAGCACGCTTAAAGCCGTACCGAGACGTGCTTAAACTGTTTTGCCAAAGCTTTGTGACGTCACAAATGACATCATTCCTCGCGCTTAGACTGCTCACGATATCGAGTTAGATCGCTCTGAGCGCTGTCAGTTGTTTGTCATTATGTCGCGCGATTTAATAATAGTTTTTCTTTCAAATAATTTAATATTGTAATTCGTTTATACTGTTTGTATATTACTTCTAAAACAAATCTATAATTAATATTTAAGTAGGAAGTAAATAAAAAATGTGTGTAACGCGGAAAGTTATTTTAGAAGACCAAAATAAGTTAAAAATAGTAAACGTTACACATATAAAGATGAAAAACCGTAAGAGGTGTGTTTGTTAGTATTCAGATTCAAAGATGTGGAATCCGCAATTTATCTTCCATACATAAAAAAAAACTATTATGTTATGAATAAAAATATGATTGAAAAAGTTCCGAATTGATATCACGCTCTGAGCATCCAAATCGCAATATTTGATTCGGAACGACGACGGTCAGTGACATATTCATTCTAAGCGCTCTGAGCATGTTTCGGAACGTATTCGGAATCGTATTGTGAAAATAAATTAAAAACTAAGTGACAACCTATATTGAGTAGGGTATCATCGAATAGGTATTTTAAAATCATCTGGAGGTTTTTTTTATCATTTTTCATATATTTTTTTCAATGTAAGATTTAATAAAGTGCATATAATTGAATAATAGGTAGTGTGGATTAATTCATAAATATTTAATATCAATTTTGTATAGGTAGATTACCATTAACCGCCAATACTTACATACCTACAACACAAATTTCGGTAGGTAGGTTATTGACGTGACAACGTCTTATAAATTGGTTTGCCGGGTGACACTTCAAGAAACTGCGTTACGCTCCGCTCACGTTATGCGCTCACAATGAGAGCGAGTGAGAGGCACGCGTCCCTTCCACTCGGGCATGGTTAGCCCGCCTAAGAGCGAGAGAGACAGACATAAAAAGTGAAAGAGATTGACTTGACATTTTCTAGGCACATTACAGCAGAAACACTTCCTTTCATTTCATATTTCTCCTATCATCGCCCTATCCTCAACAAAATCACTCAGATAGGAACAAGTTAAGTTGTAGTAAACGCTGTTTCATTGTACGCAAATGTATTGCAAGTTATTGTATGTATATTTGTATATAAATACGTATGTATGTGTAAAGGTAAATAAAATTTTGTTAATATGAAATTCAGTGCGAGATTCTTAGTATAAATTAATGTTTTAAATATAATTCTTTGTATAAATAAATGTTTTAAATTGTTACTATTATTTCATCCTTCTTCCTACTATACGAATGAATATTCACATTAAAATTATTTTACCACTCAAAGTCGTTGTCACGTAAAACTTTCGCCCGTATACCGACTTTACAGGCAACCAATTTTTTTTATGATCATACCACAATCCAAAGCGTCTTCTCTGGTCTGGCTTCGTGCATGCTGAGCTATGCCATGCTTAGTGATGTCCATGGTGTCCTGGTCTCCATCCAGGACCCTCAGCATTTTCATGTGGCCACCAGCATACTGCGGGACGAAAGCTGCAGCACCGCGCGCCTTCACGTGCGATATAAGAGGCGCAGTGTCAACTTCTTCGTCAGTGCTCATGTATAGCGCAATGCGACTTGAAGATTTGTACCACGGGTGATTTATTACCTAAATATTAATTAAAAGAACGTATTGGTCAAAAATCCAAAAAGTTCACAGTTCAAACTGCGGTATGTAAGTTTAATGGAAAATACACTTTTCTTACGTAATAGGTTTACAATGCACGTTAAGCCGTCTCGGTCCAGGTTTCACTAATATCAATTTGTGGAATCGTTAATAAATTGACATTAAATTAAACCTTTAAAGCTGTTTTTGTTTCGTGTTTGGTTATTCCCCAGATGAAACCGGTGTTTAACTGCCTGCCCTGCGTTCGCAATCAATACTGCAGGTTTTTAGTTTTTTACTTTAATTATACATTGCGTATTATTGTTTAACAACTAAACAAGCTTGGTGCAAAATAACATTCAATGTACAATGAAATTTAGAACCCGGTTTCAAAACTCCGAAAAAAAGAACAGATACTTGAGTTTTTTTTTCTAAGGCAGAGATCTACCTATAGGACAAATATAATTAAAAAAAACAACTTTTTATTACTATTACGTTATTATATATAAATATTAAATATATTTAAAATATATATTCTAAAAATAATAAAAACTTGCTCCTATTCGCTACCAATGCAATGAGCAAAGTGCCAAGGATGATCCTTTGGCCCAAATATTGCTCATACCTCATGTCTCCCGAGGTATTGACGAGGTGTTTTGACAACGCGAACGCCTTGAAAATTTTCAGTGCACTTGCCCTCCAGAGTTTAAACTTCAAACGGCGCAAAAACACATCTTCCAATAAGCTGGGTAGATTTCCATTATTTGGGTGATCTTTCGTTTTTTTTTTTGTTGTATACCAAATTATTAGGTATTTTAATGTTTTACTTTAGATCTTAATATTAATCTGTATTTTTATTTATAAAACTTCCGGCCGGTAACTGAATCCATCCGTAATGGCATTTATTCATTTTAAAACGAAAAAAAAACTAGTTGAATGCGTGAATTTAAGTGAACAAATTCAGTCCGGCCCTTACCACTTATTTTTTTATTTGTATTTTTGTTAATTGTTATTGTTTGTTAACTGTCTTTTGTACCTTATATTTATGGAACGACATTAACGGAAACATACCTATGGGGTTGGGTAGGGAGAGGAGCAGAATAATGGATGGTGAGCGTCTTGTTGCGTGATAAAAAATGGAGGTCAGTGCACCTGTTCTCACGTTTGTTTTTTTTTTAATTTTCGTTTGTGCGAACGTTAAACCCACATAAACATATTTCTTTAGCCAAACCATCTTTCTTTTGTTAGCGTATAAACTGATCGGCGAAGGTCGCTCTACGGATATTGTACTAAACGAGTAAGTACTGTTTGAGCTTCTAGAAGTGGACTGTATATTTTTAATGAAGAAGAATTATAATAGCTCGGTGGTTTTACTGCATCGAATTCTGTGTTGCTTAAGTTTAGGGCTATCCCTGATTCGCATCTAAGCTAGGAGATGATGGAATAAGTAGACAAAGGCATACGACTTGGGGGAACAAAAGGTACACACAGATCTTGAAGCACACTATTTCCAGCTTGGCCAACCACTGCACTTTACACAAAACTTCAATTATTATTAAAATCAACTCAATCAGGAACGGGTTCAAGACTCAGCTTTACGCAGTCGAAGTTGGTGCGAGAGGAGTTCCAGCAAAATCTTTGCATCACTTACTGAAAGAATTAGGCCTGAGCAGGTCTGCCGTCAATACATTTATGGAACGAGCTTCCAAGACGGCATTAATGGAATCATACAGTATTTGATTGGGTAGGGAGAGGAATAGAATGGTGGATGGTGAGCGTATTATCGGCAATAAAAAAAAAAGGGAGGCCTCCTTTTCTTAAACCAGCCTATTGTCGGTCGCAAGCCCGAGACACCATTCTTCTCATCTCTTACCCACACACGATGGACCCGGCACCCGCACGGTGAATCCATAGAATGCTTCGAAATTTGTCTTCTCATCTAAGTAGGCTTTTGGTTGGATTCACGTATTTTCGCCATGCAAGCTCGGGCATGCGAAACGTTAGTTTATCATAGCTAGACACGACTAGCTCGCATCGCGGTCGCGAAGATACAAAAGATAGTAGATGTCACTCTTTTGTGTAGGTAAAGAATAAGCAACTTGAGGAATCTGGATAGGATACCAAACCGTAACAAGTACCTTTTCGTAAATAATTTGTGATTGACGTTTTTTCTCATCAGCTGTTAAAGCTGCTAATCGCGCCGAAATATCATTGCGCAGAAGCATTTTCGCTGCATTCGGCTTGCAAGGACCCATGGTCTATTGGTTAATCTGTAAGAAATTGATTTTTTTTTAGACTTCCATTGTTTTTTTTTTTTGTACAATTTAAGAAAACCTATATAATACAATATGAAGTTCATATAAAACCAACAAAAAAAGTTATATTAAAAAAATTACCTAATGTAAGTACTTGAAATATCAAGAATTTAAAACTGAAAAAAAAAAACTAGTCCAAGGTTTCCGTCGTAAAAACTTTAATTGATCCTGTATGCCTAGTGTGACAGTGAAGTTTCGTAAACGCAACTATAGTAGTTTTTTTACTGAATTTTCGATGTTCATTGCCTGTTATTATAGCCAAACTTGCAATAACACGCAATGTAAAATAAAAAAACGTAACTACAGCAGTTATATAGCACACATTTTTTAATTACATAGCATATTTAAAAGTGAGGACCCATTAGAAACCGAGACCTTCCCAAAAAAATCCCTTAAAAATCTTCCCAACAATAATGGGTCCCGACTATTATAGGTAGGTAGATGGTAGGTAAGACTTGCCTACATTGAAATTTTAAATGATAATGGTAACCAACTTTAAATCGTTATGTCACTTTAAATGAAAAATTATAAGAAAAACCTTAACATGATTTTTAAATACCTATTCGATGATATGATACCCCACTCAAAAAAGTTGGTCGACTTTTTTTAAAATTTCTTTTACTAATTGGCGTCTGGATGTCGCCTTAATGATATTTGATTAGTGTCATATCTTCAATAACACTCGCGTGATTAAGACAAATCGATTGACGTGAGAATCATCAGAATCGGCCAACGCGTTTGGTCTGAGTGTGCCACAAGGGAACAAACATACACACATGCATATGTGTATATACACACATAGATACATAGGCTGATAAACACATAACGCTTGCGTCGTCGCGCAGTTAGGTAAAAATACATTGACTACCTATCACGCAATTCATTACGGTCATGATGATGCTCCTGCCTTTTATTGGTAAATACCCAAAATTTATTTAATAAAACTATCATTTTTCGTTAAATAAGAACAATAATCTTACCAAGTAATAAGTATGTATTCGGATTGCAAAATGTTAACTTTTTATCAAAATATTTCTTATTCCTTACTCAACAGTCAAAGAAGTTATCTCGATTCGTTCATTCATACTGAACTTATAAGTGTTTGATAAAGCAAGTAGCAGTTCTTTTTCTCGGAATTTTGAACTCGGTTGTAATTACATTGTACATTGCGTGTTATTTGTATAAAGCTTCTGTTTAGCTTAAGGATAACATGCAATGTATATGATAATACCAAACCCAGGATGTATAAGAAGACAGAAGCAAGTTGTTAAGCAAAAGATATTATGTCTTTAGGTAACTATTAAAATTCCGACCAAGAAAAATAAAAGCCAGCGCCATCTAGTAGAAAACTACAACACTACGTTCTATACTCAGCTGGCGTAGAAGTACGGCCGTTGACACATAGATGGCGTTAATTACATTTGTTGATATTTAGACCAAAACCGAATGTATGGATTATGCATTTCTTTATATTAGGACAGCCCGTGATATGGCACAGGTGTTTAAATAATATTATTAAGTAAAGTTAAATAATTGACGCTAGTGTAATCAACATGTACAGGTACATCGTAAGAACAATCCTATGCCAATTAGTGGGTTAATTAAAGTCTCAAAAATTTTGTTTAACAACGCGAGAGCTTCTGCTAGATGTGGCGCCTATTATTTAACATAGACACATGGCACGCACACCTGCAACTGACTCACGGTAAGAGAACTCTCGCTCAGAGAAATGGAAAATATAAATTGAGTTTTGGGTTTTTTTATTTTGGAAATTATCTTTTTTATTTTAGATTTTTAAGTTATCGCAGTCTCCCAATACAAAATTGACAATAAATATTTCTGGATTAATCCTTAAGTTAAAAAGAAAAAATGGTTGCTAACCAATATTAAAACGTTATAGATCCTAAATGGTCACTTGAAATGAAAAATGATAACAGAAACCTCAACATGATTTTCAAATACCTATTGGATAATACCCCACTTAATATAGTTCGTCAACATTATTTTTTTATTTTCCACAATATGGCTGTCTAGTTGTCGCCTTAAAAAAATTTGATTAATGTTATATCTTTAGTGACATTAGCGTGATGAAGATGAATCGATTGACGTGAGTATCATCAAAATCAGTTAACGCGTTTGGTCTGTAGTGTGCCATCAAACATACATACATATATATATATATATATATATACATAGACTGATAAGAACATAACCCTTCTTTGCGTCGCGCAGACGGGTCAAAAACACTTACACAACTTTAATTTGCAATTATACTTTTTTTTAGCAGCTGACGCGCAATTTGTCATATATAAAAAAAAGACAACTCTCCGGCACGATCTTTGTAATGCGCGTGACACATCTAGTCGTACAAAATCTTTGGTAGCATCACCAATCGATGGCCCAAGGGTGGTTGATATATTATGGATGGCTTTACACTTATTTCTTACTATAAAATAATAATTTTAAATAATATTTCTACCTAGGGCTATTGTCATAAGAGATATAAAGTTCAATGCGTGCCAACATTATTTAAATTAGTAAAAAAATTTAGAAAACATAGGGTGTATAATGCAAAACTTTTTTACCCAACTGCGCGGATTAACGTAGCGTTATGTTTTATACATATATATATATATATATATTACAAAAGACTTCACAGCAGCTTACCTAATCTTATTCTATTTATTAATTAATATACAATTGTTTTTTTTTTCTTGACTATGACTTATATTATTTATCATAATATTATTTATTTATTCTATTCTAATTTGGTAAACATATATGTAAACTGTACATTTAGTGCTCCTTCCGATTAAGTAAATGGTACTGTATATCTCTGCGACCCGTGACTCACCCAACATAAGGCATCAGCTGAAAATCAGCGCTGCAGCCTCGGCTGTAGCATATGCTGAGCTGACCACCTATTTATCGCCACACCTGTTTGTATGTTTCGGTATATAGAATAGGCTTACATTTAAATTTATTCCTTGCTATTTTTATTTTTTTGTAACCATTGTAATTGTTGCGATAAATAAAGTATTTTCTTTCTTTCTTTCTTTTTTATTAGCCTATGTATGTATGTTTGTTTTTTTGTGGTACACGCGTGGTCAGATTATTTATGATTCTTACGTCAATCGCTTCGTTTTAATCACGCGAGTGTCACTGGAGATATGACATTAATTAAATTTGACAACCAGACGCCATGTTTCGACGAACTATATTGAGTGGGGTATCGTCGAATAGGTGTTTTAAAATCATGTTGAGGTTTCTTTTATCATTTTTCATTTGGAGTGATCATTTAGGATTTATAACGATTCTAAGTTGGTTAGCAACCATTATCATTTTTTCAATGTAATCGTACTTACACTATACCTATAATAAAGATGTAATAAATATTATCGCTTTATATATAGTATGGATTAATAAAAAAAATAAAAATGTATAGGTAGATTTTAAGTGTGTTAATATTTGTGCCGACTGCGCGACGCAAAGGTTTATTTTTTATTTTTTTATGGCATTTGTTACATGTGTTTGACTGCCTATGTATGTATGTATATTTTTATTAACTTAATGTTGATTTCGTTAGCGGTAGATTGTTTGTAAACTCCTATATTATAATTATTTTTTGTTGTGTGATTTTGAATCTTTTAATAGAACCATCGATATTTAGAACAATGTATTTTGTATTTTTTTTTATTTTTATTTATTTAAAACTTTATTGCACGAAGTACAAAGGCGGACTTAATGCCCGTAGACATTTTCTGACAGCCAAACCTTGGGGACAAATTTGAACTATTATAGGTGCAATGAAAGAAATATAAAAAAAATTGGAAGAAAAATTAACAGCTTAATTATACACTTACATATTATATTGTTATATATACTATAATATCAATATACTAAATACTAATACGTACATAATACCTAACTTAAACATTTTCTGCCTATTAAAGCTAAAATAACCCTTGTCCAAAGCCTTCTCCTTCCACTTCTCGATTATGGTGACGTGTGCAGCGTTGATCTCTCGGAGATATTGCTCAATAAGATGGACCGGCTACTTAACGCATGTATCCGGTTCATCTATTGTTTGCGTAAATATGATCATATTTCCGAGTATCGCGCTAAGTTGAAGTGGCTGCCAATTCGGTGTCGCAGGAACCTTAGAATTCTTTGCTTCCTTTTTTCTGTTCTGAATGAGCCTGCGACATCGAAATACCTCAAGGACAATTTCGCCTATTTGTCTTCGTTTCACGATAAATCCCTCCGTTCCTCTCATAATTCTCTTCTGTCTATTCCCTCTCATAGTTCTAGTTTCGTTTCGAACTCATTTGTAGTTGTTGCCACGAACCTGTGGAACAATTTGCCTCTTAGCATAAGGCAAGTAACCACCAGATCTCTATTTAAAAAAATGGTCTATTCACACTTTCTATCACAAAAAAAGTAAGTATTATCTATGTATGTGTATGTAGTTACTATAACTTATTTATTAGAATTTAGTATATTGTTGTCATTGATATATAATATGTAGTGTATGTAATAATATGTATGGGTATATGTAGTATATGTATTTATATATATATGTATTAGTATTACTATATTTATTAGTATATAGTTAAACTGTAGAATTTAATACAATTTTGCACCTACCTTTCAATATAATACTCAAGTGGTCCCAATGGTTGGCTAGGATAGAATGTCTAGCGGCATTATAAGCCCGCCTTTGCCTTTGTGCAATAAAGATTTAAATAAATAAATAAATACTATACATAAACATACTTACTAATATTGAGAGGAGCTTTTCAGGTAGTATAGATATACGAGTTTTTTAAACAAAGATCTGGTAGATGCTTGTCTTATGTTTACAGGAAGATCATTCCATAAATTTGTGGCGACAACGACAAAAGAATGATGAGAGGGGACTGAAAGAAGTGATTTGTGAAAGGAGCGAAGAAATTTATCGTGGAAAGATGAGAGATAGGCAAAACCGTCCTTGACGTATCGCGGTGTCGCATTCGTTTAAAACTGAAAAAAGCATACAAAGAACTCTGAGATTTCTGCGACATCGAATAGGTAGCCACTTCAACTTAGCACGATATTCAGAGATGTGATCGTATTTACGTAAACAGTAGATGAACCGGATACATTAATTGCCTTAAAAGACAAATTAGGTAGCCGGTAACAAAATAAAAGTATGGTTAATTTGTAAAAGCAAAGAAATGTCACTAAAGAACGATTCTGTTACCGGCCCTAAAAATGCAAAGAGAGGATTTAAAAGGAAAAAAGGCTGAATTAACAGAACGGTAAGTTTGTGAAAAAAATAAATTATAAAGTACAGTTTTGGCGCTTACGACTTTTAAAATTAAGCCATGGGCATTGTTGCTTTCTTTGTTTTATGCGTGCTATTGAAATTTACGCTCTCACTCTCGGATTAAATAAGTAATTTAACTAATTATTAATAAGAAATTCAAGCGTCCACTGGGAACGGGGACGGGCCTTAGTGTGGGACGCCACTTGTGTCGACACTGGCTTTGTCACACCTTAGGGGAACAACGCTAAAAGCGGGAGCCGCAGCCGAAAGCGCAGTCTGGCAAGCGGCGCAAATACGTATCTATAATCAAAGATTACATGTTTGTGCCGTTTGCTGTTGAGACTTTAGGCCCGTGGGGTCCAAGCGCTAATAAAACATTTTGAAAAAACATCACCCCTCGTCTAATTGTCTACTCTGGGGACAAGAGGGCTGGTTCTTTCTTCGCCCAGAGAATCAGCATAGCGATTCAGCGAGGAAATTCGGCCAGCGTTCTTGCCACCATGCCGCGCGGATACGATTTATATTTAAATTAGGTTTTTTTTTGTTTTAGATTATTTTTTATATCATATTTTTTTATTGTATTAGCTTTTAATTTAAATAAAGAAATACAATTATAAATATTAGCCGAAAGTAACATAGACAATATTTTTTTATACTGAGCACGACATGTGACACCGCGCCCACCTGATGGTAAGTGGTACGCGAGGTCCAAGAATGGGAGCAAATGACGCCAGCCACAGACGACCGACATCAGTCCCTACCACTATGCCGGCCTATAAAGATGCTTTTTCACACTTCGTTTGAAGGATTCCAGGTTATAGGAACGGGGAAACACACTGGCTGGGAGAGCATTCCACATCTTCAGCGTGCGACAGATGTAAGAGTCTCCAAATTTGTATATACGCGTAGGGATAGTGGCTACGGTATGCGGATGCATATTTTGGCCTGTGCGAGTGGTTCGGTTGCGGAATAGAGAAGAAGGGATAAGGTTGTGGAGCTCTTCAGAACATTCACCGTAGTATAGCTTGTAGAACACGCTCAGGGAGGCCACATCTCGGCGAAGCTGCAGCGATTCGAGAGTTTTAGACACTGTAGTATCGTCCACTATTCGAATCGCCCTCCTCTGTAGGACATTGAGAGCATCTGTAAGGTACTTAGCGGAACCATCCCAGAGATGAGAACAGTATTCCACGCCTGATCTTTATAAAGCATAAGTCGGAGTGAGGGCGGAAAAAAAAGTTTTACTTTGTTCAGTATCTCTAGTTTTTTGGACGCTGTTTTCGTGATGCTCTCAATGTAGTTTCGGTGATTGAGATCTGAGCGTATTGCCACCCCAACGAAGTTGCAAGATACGATGTTCTATTACCCGAGCGTAGTGGCGTGCAGAGGCGTTGACAGCTGGAAGAAATAACTGAGTAAAGGACCCGTTGAGGAAACGCCAAAGAATACGGGTGGTAACCCTTCGTTCCGAGACACGATAACAGTAACCTAAGCACGCTTAAAGGTGTTCCGAGACGCGCTTAAACTGTTTTGACAAAGCTATATGACATCACAAATGACATCATTTCTCGCGCTTAAAATGCTCACGATATCGAGGTAGATCGCTCTGAGCGCTGTCAGTTGTTTGTCATAATGTCCCGCGCCATTTTCAAGTTAATTTAATATTAGGTTTTCATTTAAATTATTTAATATTGTAATTCGTTTATACTGTTTCTATATTACTTCCTAAACAAATCTATAATTAATATTTAAGTAGGAAGTGAAAAAAACATGTCTGTTACACGGCAAGTTATTTTAAATTACCAAAATAAGTTAATAATATTAAACTTTACACATATAAAGATGAATAACCCGAGAGATGTATATGTTTTGTTAGTATTCATACTCAAAGATGTGGAATCCGCAATTTATCTTTAAAAAAAACTAACATTTTATGGATGAAAATGTGATTTAGACCGTTCCGAATTGAAATCACGTTCTGAGCATCTAAATCGCGATATTTGATTCGGAACACGGTCAGTGTCATATTCGTTTTAAGCGCTCTGAGCACGATTCGGAATTAGGGGTAAATATTACATTGCTTGCCTTATCAAGCCACGATTTTATTATCGTGAGAGCAATATTCAATGATGTTCTAGATTTGCCCCATTTTAACCCCTTTTAACTCGTCCGTATATGCGTGCGTGTATGGTAATTACTTCTTTGTTCATGGTGCAGCCGTGGGAAATATCACTACAAAATTACGCTACAATCAAAACGCTATCCATTGAAGTTGTTTTTGATAATTTCATACAATGTTAAATGCAAAAACCGCAATGCTTAGGTTTGTGACGCGGTTTATTGGTTGATCCGAGGTTGTATAGTAAGAACATTCCACAAGTCCGCATCAAACTAGGATTTTTATTATCATCCGCAGTAAACTCTGTTTACTTCCGCGCACGGTCTCAAATTCTGTGGATCAATTCGACTCAGCTGCTGATAGTATGTTTGCGCGAGATTAGACTTTGCTGTTGTGGAATAGAGTTAGTTTTAATCTAGGACGACGAGCGGACCTCGCAAACCAGCATTGAGTTGGCCGCTAGTGTTCCCCGGACAGCGCCGTGTGTCGCGCGCGTCTTATCGGCCGCTCATACGAAAACTTTTAAACCACGTCCATGGATATAACCTAACACTACGCGATTCGGACGTCAATTCGAAATTCAAAAAGGCGTTTACGGTGCTAAAATGTGATGTACAAGGATGTTCTGATTTTAAATTGTGTGTTTATTTATGTTAAAGTTGTTCACGTGGTGGGTTCGTTGCCATTGCGTTCTATGCGTTGCCAATAATGTGAAATTTGTCCGTTTCGGGCAGTGTGTTACGGATGAATAGTTGCAAAGTTTTTTTAAAATGAGTATCCAGAAGTGCCTTTTGGATAACTCCAGCCGGATGATCAAAGCGATGTCAACAGCCAAGTCTAACAACAATGATAACAACAAAACGGTAAGTCAAACGCTCGTGATCAGCTGTGTAACTAGTGAATTTTCATCTTGTTTAATATTAATAGCATTTGATATTACTCAAACAGGGGAAGGATTATGAATAAGTTATTCATTTGATTTGTAGTACACCACAATCTTGATGGACTGTAATAATTACAACATATTTCGCATTATTTTCCGTATTATTTTGTGTATACAGTCTGCATCAAAACAGCACGCTAATTGCTTATCAATTCGTAACGAACAATTCCGATAACATGAAGGAAATAATAACAAAACATGCTTATTTACCTCACGGATGGATACAAAAAATCGTATTACTTATATATTATCTGGTTGCGAACGATTTTATGTTGAGTTTATGGGATAAGTAATAAATAAGACTTGACATCTTTGCCCTACAACCTTCGCTAACAAACTCATAAATCAATCAATTATAAAAAAGCGGTTTCTTGGGTCTGGAGTAAACCTGTTGCAGTCTTGGATCCCGCGATCGACGTGAGCTCCTAATTCCTGCCATATCAAAGAAAAGAAAGAAAGCAACGTTTATTTGTCTAAACAGTTTAGGTACTAACAATAACAGGAAAGAAAAGAAGTAAGTATATCACAAAACATAAATAAACTAGACAAAACAGGAAAAGAAAATGATCTGCTGTTAAAGCATAGGCTCCAACCCTTTAACAAACCAATAAATACATAGGTGTAACTCTTACGGCCAGTTGCAGATAGACTAATTAAATTTTGGCCGAAATAACTAAAGTGACAAGCTAACTACCAATCACGTGGCATATATTAAAATATTAATCATATATTATTTAACCATCCTTTCTGTAACTGATCGTTAGCCACAACTGTATTTCTGTATGCAATATAAATAAATTATTAAATCATCACCATTACCTCAGATCACCAACCGAAGATCGATATTGACTTTAGGGAAATAAAAAAAAGTAATTTAAATAAAGAATTTTTGGACTATTTTTTGGACTCAGATTCATTATCCTAATGTGTTAAAAACGACTCTGATCTTGGTTTACGTTTTTCTCCAATTTTAAGTACTTAGGTATGTAGTAGCTATAATTTACTTATTAATAAAAAACATCCTGTATTATGAGTTTATAAAGTTCACTGAGGCTCCAATCTTTTTTGGACTAAATGGCAAGGATTTAAGTATTCTAGTGGCTGACTGTACCGTCTTTTAGCCATTTAATTTTCTCTGAAAGTCGGGTAAATCCTTCTGGAATTACATGATTAGCAAAAGACAAAGGCACGAGAATTTCTAGGTTTTCTTTCAAGATTTCACGTCCGTTGGCTTCCATCGTTTTATTTTACACGACCTGCAGCCGTGTTTCATTATATATCAGTGCAAAATGCTATCAAAAATGGTATTCTCGTAGGTATAATGTTTCGATGCGTTCAATTTAAAAATTAATGTACCTAATAGGCCGTCCATTAATCACGTGATGTTTTTTTAGCATTTAATAACCCCCCACCTCCCATTTGGTGAGGTTTGAGACTAACCCACCCAAAATCACTCGTATTTTTTTGTAATACCTACAATGAATCTTATTTTTTTTAGAATTATTGTATTTTAAATGATTAATGTTGCCAGTCTTCTTGGGACTATCTCTTGAGGATACTTTCTATTTATTGGGTTTAAATAAATAAATAAATAAATTTAAAAAAACACGTTGAGTGGCAATGCTGATTTTTTGATTGGGCTCAAATATTGCCCAGCCCTCTTGTCTCCCGAGCTGTTGACGAGCTGTTTTGACAACGCCTTGAAGATTTAATGTACACTAGGTCCCCATGGCCCTGCGAGTTTCAACTGTGCACTTAATTTATATCATGTTTAATGCTGAATAACTACTAATACCTATATAATAATAATAATTAGGTATGTAATAATATATAATTTTACTGACAAGGCCCATATACATACAGCCGCAACATTATTTACTTAATTTATTTACCTAAGGTAGGTAGATATTTAATATAGGTACCTATATTTTTGGTTATTTTTTATTATCGTGTTAATGTTCCTATGACACTATCAGTTCTATTCCTTGTCTTCACATTGCACTCTCCAGGCAAGACAGATATTTTAACGTTAAATATATATTGTGTACAATTTTGTTTAAACCAAATTCCGGTGGGAATGTACGGTGATACACTAAGAATAAATACTTAAATGCACCGTCTGTGGGAAATCTCTCATATTCCATATGGTGTAGGTAAAATAAATAAATTCTAGCATCTAATTAATTTTACAGTTTCTATGCAAAATAAAAATTCAATCTAGACAGCGTTTTTGCCACTATACCGCGCAGACGATTTATTTATCTTTTGGGTTCAAAAATACATTATGTATATTATTTTTTCTGTTGAATAGTGTCCCAAAATTGCATCAGTACTTAATTAGTAAATTATTTAACGATATCTTGAATTGTTAGATGTTTATTTAAATCAGAAGTTAGGTGTTGCACCTATTATAGGCGACCACCACATTATCACAGTAGCCTTTATTGCCTATAACAAAATAACAATATTATAAAATTTTCAATAAGTATACAAAAACTAAATATTATTCTAAAAACTAAAGCTGAAACAATTTTTTTTTAAATATATATAATAAACATACAATTCCTTTTAGAAATAAAAAATGTTATCATTACCTATATATAACTAATTAATTGCCTCCGTGGTCTACCGGTTAAGGCCATGGATTAAGACTCGGACCTCCTGGTCGGGACACAAAAATATTTATCAATGTAAATAAATACACTTAAATAATATTTAATTTATTTGTGATATTTCCGAGTTTGGTACGCTGGAGACTTCGACGAGCTTGCCACTTGCATGATTGGCCTATAGTAAAGTTGGCTAAATGTGTGTGTTTATTTATAAGCGTGGTTTCTGACCACCACGAAAGGGAAACGGTCGTGATGATACTTACTTTTTTCATTACCTACATCACAGCTAGAACACAGCTAGACCTCCAATATTGAAGAAGAGAGAACTTATTTTTAAATTAAGTGTAGGTTTGCAAGGTTTTAGAATTAAAGATATTGTATCATTACGACCGCATCCCTTACGGGGTGGTCAGAGCTGTAAGGAGCGAGTTCACATTTAGGCAATTTTTCTACAAGTGGAAAGCTCATCTATGTTTATAGCGTAGCAGACTCGCGATATGTCACTTTTTTTTTGTGTTCTCGACCAAACATCGAACCCAGAACCTCCGCGTTTAAATCTACGCCCTTAAAGGTATAGTCCAATAACTACCCATAAAAAACTTTCCCCTGGAGTGTTTTAAATTGGCACAAAATCGAAATAATTATACATATTAGATAACTAATTATATACATATACGTAGTGTATGTATATAATTAGTTATCTAGTCTATGTAGTGTATGTAAGAATATAATTATTTATGTAGTTTAAGTATTATTATTTTTATGATGTTTATCGTATATTTAATTTAACTAGTACTAATAAGTGTTTTTTTTTTTTTTTTTTTTTTTTGCCATGTCTAAACTTTGATTTCTTGTCCCGAAGGTTGATGGTAAGAGAATGAAAAGCGGCATTACATACGCCTTTTGTATTAAACAATAAAGTTTTTAATAAATAATAAAATAATTCAGTTACCGGCCTTAAGAACTAAAAGCGACCTTTGAACTTTGCCAAAAACCGATCGTAAAAAACCCATCTCCTATATCAAAGGCAGTAAGCCTTACTGCGCACTTATCTGCGCCTACTAATTGTTCGAAGTCACAGTCATATATTTAAGTAGACGGTTCTATTATATATGTATATTATATATGTGGTAGGTCTCCGATGAGATGGACCGATCAGGTGAAGGTTGCAATGGATCATCCCCTACATGAGTGCACTAGAAAAGCCGGGTTCCGAGAGGAGTGGCGACGGCTTGTTAAGCGTGCCACTGGCACTCCAATGGCGACCACGACCACTGTGCCAAGAGTGTAGCGACTAAGAAGATATTATATATACAGAATTAATTACCGTTGGCTAAATGTGAATTCGCTTATTTATAAGCGTGGTTTCTGACCACCCCGAAAGGGAAACGGTCGTGATGATACTTCTGAACACCCCAAAAGGGGTACGGTCGTGATAATACTTTACTTTATTTGTATCTGTGGAATGAACTGCCGGTAGAAATCCGACAGGCATCCAACCGAAAAATGTTTTAAAAAATGGTGTCATCGCATTATTTAAATGGTTCATAAGTTATGTAATGGTATCATATTTTATATGTATATGGATTTATTTATTATTATTATTATAAATATTTGCACCTACCTTACATTTGAAATGGTCCACATTGTCCCTAAGGTTGGCTGTCAGATAATATCTTGCAGCATTAAGTCCGCCCCTTGTATAACGTGCAATACATTTATAAATAAATAAATAAATATAATTATCTAAACTTAAGCGTGATTGAATAAATAATTTAAAATACATATTAGCCGCTTCTAAGACCCATCTATACGTCTATGTTGTAAGATGATGCCTCTTGTAATCTCGGGGATAAGAAGGCTCGGAGCAGTCGCGTGCCTTACAATAAACACCTGTAGATTATTCTTGATAAAACCATACCTACCTCCAAAGAATAATAACGCATAGATAGTATCATACAAAAAAAAACTGTAAAATTTGAGGCTTAAAAATATTTAATCTACTATTTTTAATGTTTGTAACATTTCGTTTGTTTTTCCGATTGATTGTGAATACCATTAAATGCACAAAAACCGTCATAATCAATAAACATCCCGACATCCCAATTTTGACTATAGAGTTTGATTCCTGTAGTTTCCTTAAGACACATTAGCCCCATCACACATCCAGGCGACCTCGTCAAGCGCGGGAAGTGCGGCGGTTTCTGCTGAGAACCTCAAGCTGCGCAAATACGCCAACCTCAGTACAGGTTACGAATTTGCGCCGTTTGGGGTCGAGACGATGGGCCCATGGGGACACTCAGCCAAGCGTCTGGCCAAGGAGTTGTCCAAACGGCTAACGGAGAAGTCTGGAAACATGAAGGCTGGCAATTATTTCTGCCAACGTATTAGCTTAGCTATACAGAGGGGAAATGTTGCCAGTCTTCTTGGGACTATCACTCTCTAGAGGACATTTTTTACTTATAGTTTATTTTTTATTAGGTTTAGTTTATATTTATTTTAATTTTTACTTTTAAGTAGTTTTAATTTATATTGTAATTATTTTATACTGTTTGTATATTACTTCAATAAATAAATAAATGAATTATCTATAACCATTATTTATATTTACATTAAACATAGTTTTATAACACACATTAGGTAATAAATAAAAATATGGCAAATACTAAAAAATTATAATAGTTTTTTTTAAATGAACGCATCGTAACGTTATTTTACTGTCGTCTGTTTTGGAAACCTTTATACGAGAATACCAATTTTAATAGCGTTTTACACTGACACGTTATTTAAGGGATTCCACTATATAACGTTGGCGCTTACGTGTCACAGTTGGTGTCATTTTCTGACAGCCTTGGGGACAAATTAGATTTATAGGTGCAATGAAATAAATATTAATAGTAGGATAAATTCAACATAATTATATATCCTTACATAATATACTTTTATATATACTGTAATATCAATATTACTAATACATACACATAAATATACATATATACACTTATTAACATTGTTGGGAGCTATTTAGAAAGTGTAGATAGACGTGTTTTTTTAACGAAGATCTGGTAGACGCTTGCCTTATGTTTACAGAGAGATTGTTCCATAAATTTGTGGCAACAAAAGAATTTGAAACAAATCCAGAATGATGCAAGGGAACAGAAAGAAGTGAGTTGTGAGAAGAACGAAGGGATTTGTCGTGAAACGAAGAAAGATAGGCAAATTTATCCTTAAGGTATTTCGGTGTCGCAGGCTTGTTTAGAACAGAAAAAAGGAGACAGAGAACTCTTAGATTTTGAGACTATGTTACTAACCTCTATGGATACTATTCCGAAATAAACACATTTTTTTTTTCTTAAGAATTATTTTTTATTATTTTTATAATAATAATAACGTCTGACTCCCCCTTGCTCCATGGTATATTGGAGTAGCTGTTATACCATGTAAAGTGTATGTAAATTAATACCACGGGCGGGGACTTCCGGTCAAACGCGTAGTGGTGGCAGCTGGCTTTAATATAATTACTTAATGCCAATTGTCAAGAATTTAAAAAAACTATTGTCACAAACAATGACCTTCCAATAATATGTATTGGAAGGTCATTGGTCACAAAATACAAAAGCATTAAGGAGTCTTTCGCGCCATTTTGCGCGGACATGTCAAGTGCAAGATTTTGTTTTGTAATTTACTGTGAATATTGTTGGTCAAAAGTGGTGTAATTTTGTTTAATAATGTTCTACAATGTGAATAGTTATGGAAAACGATAAATTGGACTTTAAATATGGGGCACAAGTTGCAGTTAATTTTTTGCGGTTTTCCCGCGCTGTCAACTCCCATATTTTACCCGACGTGTTTGAGCTATGGTGCCGCGAGTGACTCCAAGAAAAGCATCAAATTCTGCAGCATCTGGAATTTGATGATGACCTCATTAACTCATTAAAAAGAAAGATATATTACGTCAGACTTGGCTGTATGGGCTAGACCCTTTGCCTTCCCTATCATCTCATTCATCACCCATCGGGAGAAGAGAACCAAAAAAACAAAAGCATTAAAAATAATATTTTATTCTAACAAAGAACGTCGCTTTGTATTTTCGCGCCACCATGACATAAAATCTAGAGTAACCATGGATTTATACTTAAGTCCGGGGCAATTTCTTAGCAATTGTAACGATTCGATTTAAAGTGGCGTCGATTTGATTGAAATTTGATTTTGGTACAACCCAGCATTAAAAAAATATAATTAAAAACTTTTTTATAACGAACTGGAACTGCAAATAATCAATCGAGCAATAATAATAATAAAATTCTTTATAGCACACAAAATATACAATATAAAGTGTTGTACATAGGCGAGCATAATACCATGAAGGTATTTTCTACCAGCTAACCTTTGGGAGAGTGAGAGATTAATATTATGGGTGCAGTGTGAAAATGGAAATAATATAGTAAAAATTAGAATTAAAATATGTAAATAAATACAATATATACATTTATAATACTATAATACCTAACAGAAAAATGTTGAGAAATCATTAAATTATGCTGCGTTCGAAAATAAACAAAACCTTCAATTAAATAAACTAAAAGATAAACCTAATTAATATAAAAACTAAATACTTACAAATAGCTTGATTATAATCTACATGTCATCGAATCCAGGAGAAGATGAACCCAATGTTCCGAGGACTCCGGCGACGTTACCTCGCTGGATGGCAACACTGATCCTCTGAATAAGATATTCCCTACTCAAAGGATCACCTGTTGACGCTCGGATGGCAACGCTTATGTCGCGTATTAACGATTTTATTATTTTCGAACGCAGCATAATTTAATGTTTTTGACAGACGGTTTGACAGTTCTATAAAATATTCTTTCTTTCATTAAACTCAACGATTTAAGAACAGAAAAATAATACACATAATAAAGATAAATACATAAATATTTATATATACATATATAGGTACTAATAATAAAATATTGACCTACCTAGGTACAGCTAGGTAGGTACTTACAAAATTCAGTCATTTCAATGAGAATAGTTACTAACCACCTTAAAAAAAAAAAAAAAATTTTTTTTAAAGACTGAGATTGATAAATCATCAATGATACGACCCTAGCCTGAAGTGGGACGTGGGAGGTCGCATGCCCGACTCACTGTGAGGCCTCATAAGGAAACCCCAAGGCGCCTATGGTCTAAAACCCTATAAACCGTCTCTCTCTGTTGGCCCTGCGTGCATTAACAGCTAAGTCTGAGTCGTGGCTACGGAGTCAAGGCATTCGTTCGCCGCGTACAATGATGCCCCACTCGAGTTCGTCGACTTATTTTTTTTTCTACCACAATATATATACGAGTATATTGTATTGTATTGTATTGTATTGTATGTATTATTGTGTGTATGTAGGTATGTGTTTGTATATAATTTATATATTGTTTATTGCTTACAATGTGATATATTTAATTTTTACTTGCATCCACCGTTCACTTTAAATGCTTTATCTGTCCCTAAGGTTGGCTGTCAGAGAATGTCTAGCGGCATTAAGCCTGCCCCTTGTACATAGTGCAATAAAGTTTAAAAAAAAAAAAAAAAAAAATGAAGTCTGGTTGTGGCCTTACTGAAATTAGATTAATGTAAATATTCAATGACTGGAGAACCAAGTATGTATGTTAGTCTATGCAAAGAACCATTAAATTAGCATAGTTCGTCAAAATATAACACCAACCCAAGGCCTAGCCAAGTCAGGTGATTCATCATTGCTAAATATCATAGGTTATACAGTTACCATGCTTTTTACATCAAATACAGTTACTTACCTGTATTTTATTTATAGAATAAAACGATTTATTTATTTTCCATAAAAATGTACATTACAGATTCTTAGTCTAAACAAACACAAGGATAAGTGACTAGATGTGCGAATTAAAATGGATCATAGTACTTTAGGACATTTTTTTTACTTTCCACATCCGTTGATGGCTTCATTAAACATTTATGCCAAGGCGATTGGCTTATCTATACGAAATATTTTTTTTACTAAATCTAAGAGAACTAAGAATTCACTTTAAAATTACCTATCTAACCTCTATTATGACAGTACCGGAGAGATGATGACATGAAATAATGTTACCTAGCGAATAAAAGGAAAAAAATATATTCATTCATTCATTCATTACAGCCCCTAGAACACAGCGTCCTAGACCTCCAATGCTGGAGATGGGCCTTCCAGAACTGGAGAATTTGGCCTACACTCGCAACGTTGGCCGGACGACTTCGCAAGGATATGATGCCATTTTTTTATGACAATTTATTAACGATTTCACAAGTTGGCATTAGTGGAACCGGGACCGACGACTTAACGTGCTCTCCGAGGCACGGGAACGTTGGTGTTGTAAATCTATGACAAATGTACGTAAGAAAAGAGTGTATTTGTCATTGGACATGCCGGGGGGGGGGGGTTTGAACCGACCTTTGTAGGATTTAAGGTACGAAAAAATATATATATGAGTATAATCAACAATCTTACACTCCCTCTTCCTTCTCCTCCCTTCCCCAGTCCCCTCATCCTTTTCTACACACACACACACACACACAAACACCCATACAGACAACACGCTCACATAGAAGAGGAAGACAAATTTCTAAGCATTCCATGGATTCACCGTGCGGGTGCCGGGTCCATCGTGTGTGGGCAAGAGATGAGAAGAATGGTGTCTCGGGCTTGCGACCGACAATAGGCTGGTTTAAGAAAAGGATGGTTTTTAACCTGCGATAATACGCTTACCATCCACCATTCTACTTCTCTGCCTACCCAACCAAATACTGTATGATTCCGTTAATGCCGTCTTGGAAGCTCGTTCCATAAATGTATTGACGGCAGACCTGCTTAGGCCCAATTCTGTCAGTAAGTAATGCAAAGATTTTGCTGGAACTCCTCTCGCACCAACTTCCACTGCGTAAAGCTGAGTCTTGAACCCGTTCCTGATCATTTCTTCTGATATTCTATACTTTTCTTGTTATTTGTGTAACCTCTTTTTCGTTTTTTTTTGTATGATCATTATTGAAATATTTTGTCTCCTATTACCAACATTATTTTGTGTTAATAAACGATTTGTATTGGTATTTACACCAATACCTTTTGCTGTAGATATTAAACTTAACAAAATATAAAAACTAAATAAATCAAACAAGAAACAAAGGATTCTAGCTACTCAATGTTTCATTGTTAATTTAACGATATTGAATAATTAATATTGGCAAAACTGAAGTAGGTTAAGCGAATGTAAAGGGAACAATGATCTGGTTCTGTTAAGCTTGAAATACACCAGATTCTATTTAGTTATTCAATTTTATCGGCTGATGTTGATTTTCGTTTTTTTGTTTAATCATAATACTAGCTGACCAGGTGAATTTCGTACCGCATGAATGTGTACCACAGTCAATGACTGTCGTATATTATTGTCATTAATAATAATAATAATACTCAGAATTCAAGAGATTTTCAGAAGATAAAAATTTTCTGAACGCAAGAATAAATATTTGACAACCAAAATCCTTCGCGCCATTTTGCGCGGACACGTCAAGTGCAAATTTTTGTTTTGTAAATTAATTTACTGTGAATATTGTTGGTCAAAAGTGGTGTTGTTTTGTTTAATAATGTTCTACAATGTGAATAGTTATGGAAAACGATAAATTGGACTTTGAATATGGGGCACAAGTTGCAGTTAATTTTTTGCGGTTTTCCCGCGCTGAGGACTCTAATATTTTACCTGACGTGTTTGGGCTATAATGCCGCGAGTGACTCCAAGTAAAGCATCAAATTCTGCAGCATCTTTCCTATTAATAGTTATTCTGCTATTCGAGACGGAGACAAATCCAACAAATCAAAAACCATGTAAATCGGTCTAGACGTTCTAGAGTAATGCAAGTATCCTGTTTAGCTATCATTGGTGTAACTAAACGCAAAACTTCTTCATACACCGGCTCAGGCATTCTGAAATAATTATGGAAATCATCCTTTTCTTCATGTAACTCTCTTACTAAATTGTGTGCTCTCTTTTCGTAAGCCATTTCTTTACCCACACTTTTCGACTTCGTCAATTTTTTTGTCACCAACGTCGAGCCGAGTAAGTTCGCGATCTTAAAAACCGCGTACTTTAAGTTCGTACGTACGTACTTTAAAGTGTTCTAATTTGTGTATTACAGGAGTCACGTGTCTTCCTTGTACAAAAACTACCTTGTACCAGAACTAGTAAATTTAGACGTAACCTCGGCTAAACACGAATTTGCAACGCTAAGCTGACACTCCACGATTTTGATAATGTAACATTTGCGCCTAATACGTAGCCACGAGCCTTAGTCTTATCTGTTTTAAAATAAAATTGCAATGGTAACGTTTACGTTAACGTTTTTATGCATTTTAATACCGAAGAAGAATGTACCATTGTATAGCCATTTTACGAATAAATAAATTCTTTTGTATGTATATATGTATTTTGTATGTATAGATATATATTCGCCATCGTTACCTACTCTTAATCACGATGTTCTTCTATACGCGAGTTCGATTAAGTTCAAATAAATTTTTGTTTCAGTTTTCACTTACTGTTTGTCTCTCGTCACGCAAAGCAGTATTTAGGCCGGGACTCCACCAAAGCGGAGATGTGTGCGGTGTGCTGTGTGAGAAGAGATGTTACGTTTTATTTAAATTAATTCATTGTTTACGTTGAAAACTACAAACTGCAAAAAATATTCACGATAGAAGCGTGCGCTCGCGTGCACGGTACTAGCAAGATGGCCGGCGGGTTGCTGGCGGGCGAGAGGGGGGAGGGTGATGCTCACTGCACGCCGCTCACATCTCTCGTCTCCGCAGCGATCTCCACTGAAGCTGAGCGGAGAGGAGATGTATCAATAACGCAATTCTATTGGTTGTTTAAAAAACATCTCTCCGCTCGTCTCGTCTCCGCTTTGGTGATGTCCCGGCCTTATCAGCCTAGTATGTATGTTTATTATTTTGTGGCACACTGGAGACAAAACGTGTGGTCCGAATTTGATGATTCTCACGTCAATCGATTCGTTTTAATCACGCGAGTGTCACTGAAGATATGACATTAATCAAATATCAGTAAGGCGACAACCAGACGCCATATTTATTTATTTATTTATTAGGTACACACAACAGAAATGGATACAAAACATTTTTTAAATTTCAAATCTTTACAATACAGTTCCAGTACCATCTCCAAAAGCATGTGCACACAGCATGCAATTATGAAACATTTACATATATTTAAAAATTAAAATAACAATACAATACCCGCAGTGAGTATAGTTCATAAGTATTAATTTAGTTACAGTCTACTCGCCGTCCACAGCAAATTACTCCTTCCCAAAGGCCAGAAATAATCCACTGTAGAAAGCGAACACCTAGTTAGAATAATTCATTTTTTTTTTTTTTTTTTTTATTTTTTTTTTTTTTTTTGTATATTGTGGAATAGAACAAAAAATAAGGCAATGAACTAACTATATTGTCGAATAGGTATTTCAAATGTTGAGGTTTCTCTTATCTTTGACTTATACCTCATTAAAAAAGCGGTAAATTTTATTTTTATGTTAAAGTTTGGGAAACATTGGTTTCTTTGTTTACATGAATGCTGTTATAGGCCTAAAGCGATTAGTTGCAAGCTCGTAAATTTCACAATCATTTCAGTTATTGATTAGTTTCAATTTATTGGACACGAGTAACAACAAGTTGATATGTAGGTCAAATGACATCGTTCGCATAATTATTGTATTATTAACCTTTTCACATACGGTTGCCGTCTAAACTAGCTATTTCACATGTACACGGTTTACGCACGGTAGCCAGTTCTTTTTCGTCTGTTTTGATAAGCCGCGGTGGTCTTATCCAATATGGTAGGCCCCACTTCTACTAGTGAAATTAACACATCAATGTTAATGTCAATCTGAGGTATACCGTTTAAAGACCCGGTGTAACCTCTGCTGGGGTGAACGAAGCTGTCAAAGTCAAATAATCTTTGCTTTTAAAATTTATTAATAAGACAAAACCTTAAATTAATTAAACTATATTACAACAAAATCTAAATTTAACCTAAAAAATATATAATAATAATTAAAAAATACATTTATTCGAAAAAAATACAACATATAAAATAATATTAATATTAATATTAAGGATAGGGATATAAGTCCCGTCCGCGTGGAATGGTGGCAAGAACGCTGGCTGCATTTCCCCGCTGAATTGCAATACTGATTCTTTGGGCGAAGAAAGAGCCAGCCCTCTTGTCACCGGAGGAGACGACAAGACGCGGTGTTATGTCTTTTAAAAACTTTTTTGCGCTTGGACTCCATGGGCCCAGAGTTTCTACAGCAAACGGCACAAATATGTAATCTTTTAATATACTTACATACTTGCGCCGCTTGCCGGACTACCGCTTTATGCGCTAATAATAATAATACATAGAAAATATAAATTAAATACTTACAAAAAAAATTGCTCCTCCAAATCGCTATCTTGTGGCATGATGCCCAATACACCAGCAGCATTTCCCCTTTGAATTATGATACTTAATTTTTTGGAGAAACTGCCAGCCCTATTGTCACCGGAGACGTCAATGAGCCTTGGAACAATTGCTTTATAATAATAATAATAAAGTTTATTTCAGAATAAATTCCATGTGTTAGTAACAATTTTTAAAGCAATCTTATAATATCTAGTGTTAGTAAAAAAAAAAAAAAATCAAAATTATAATACAAGATTTTTTTTTTTTTTTTTTTTTTTTTTAATACATGTTTTTGTTTTATATTTTATAAAGTCTTTTAAATATTTGGGCCATATGGTTACAGAAGATCTGAATGACGATATGGACATTGAGAGGGAACGCAGAGCGTTGGCGGTACGGGGGAACATGCTACGCACATTTGCACAATGTTCAGATGGTGTTAAAATCACGCTTTTTAAAGCGTACTGTACGTCTTTCTACACCAGCAGTCTGTGGGTGAGATACTCTGGTCGGGCCTACAACGCTCTGCGCGTCCAATATAATAATATCTTCAGAATGCTGATGGGACTTTTTGATTAATGTGTATTTCTACTAACATAGTTCTAAGTCATACATCGACGAGCTTGCCACTTGTCATGATTGGCCTACAGTAAAGTTGGCTAAATGTGAATCCGCTTATTTATAAGCGTGGTTTCTGACCACCCCGAAAGGGAAACGATCGTGATGATACTTTTATAGTTCTAAGTTAAATTGTTACTAACATATATGGATCAAGTCCGAAATAAATGAATTATTATTATAAAAGGCTTTCAGTTCAGTTCCGATCCCCACGGGCCCATCGTTTCTACAGCAAACGTCGAAAAAAAGTAACTATTGCAATACGTTTCATATTTTCGACGCTTGCTGATCTTTGCTGACGTAAACCTATTACAGGCATTTATGACACGTCATTATTTTAAATGATTCTACTTCTGCTACTGGAAGAATAAGCAACAATGTGGGCAAAAGAGTACGTATAAATTTGGGGACTCATACATCTGTCGCACGATAAAGATGTGGAATGCTCTTCCAGCCTCTGTGTTTCCACTTTCCTATAACTTGGAGTCCTTCAAACGAAGTGTGAAAAAGCATCTAGTCAAGCCGGCATAGTGTTGGGGACTGATGTCGGTCATGAGTGTCTGACTTCAGTTGCTAACATTCATGGACCTTGCGCGCTACTTACCATCAGGTGGGCCCAAGGTCACATGTCGTGCTAGTATAAAAAAAAGCACAAGACGAGCAGACTAAAGTGACCTGTTAATGTTTAATCTGACTGAGAAAGAAATCTGTACCTCCGAGTCTAAATCCACGGACTTATCCGCTAGATCACGGAGGCAGTTTAAAAATAAGAAATTAAAAAAAGCATTATCACCACCCTTTCGGGGTGGTCAGAAACCACGTTTATAAAGAAGCGGATTCACATTTAGCCAACTTTACTAAAGGCCAGTCATGACAAGTGGCAAGCTCGACGATGTCTCTAGCGTACCAAACTCGAGATATATCACAAATAAATTAAATATTAATTAAATTTATTTATTTAAATTAATACATATTATTGTGTCCCGACCAGGAATCGAACCCGGTTCCTCCGGGTCTAAATCCACAGACTTAACCGCTAGACCACGGAGGCAGTTCTGTTTAAAAATAATGATTACTTACAAACTATTTTTTTTTCTACAAGACCTTAAGCTCCAAGTAATGTATGAATAATCTAATCATTGTTCCCTCGTTCCTTCCAAGATTTTTTTTTACATTTTTCTCTTAATCGCTCCAGTTCATTGATGTAGGTATATAGATAGGCCTATTCAATACAAAACGCACTCTAAAAACGTGCCGCTTGCCACGTGTCCCCAACTTTGGGGGCCAATTTTCAAGCAATTAATGTCACATGCGATATTTGTCGGAAATTCTGTCACAAAGCATGATATAAAGACTAGTTTCACTCGATATAAATATTAATATATAAGCGCTCTCAAAGCTTGCTAGCTCGCGACTGTTGGTGTAGCTACATGACTTCGATTAGTTTTGCGGGAACGTTTTTATATCAGTGAGGGCCTATCTATATACATCGATGCTCCAGTTGCTATATTTTGAAGTAAAGTAAATCGCAAAACGTTATTATTGTTTATTTACATTAACATAAATAATGTAATATTTTTAGAATCGTATGAACCTCGCTCGAGATATCTCTTCTGTGTTTATTTTCATTAAAGTATAGTAAACAATATTTCATATTTTACACTTTAGATCAATGATAAAGGGTCACTCCGTTCCACTCACGCAATGGGGTGTATCACTAACTTTTTATCACGATAGATGGCGCATGATAGATGGTACCTAATATAACTGTCAGTTGCATATTTTATTTATTTATTTATTAAGAAAATCCAAAAAATCAATACATTTTGCAAAGCAATACAATTAAAATTTTACATTAGAATTAAACATTAAATTAAATACATACAAACATAAATAACAATTTATTAAACACAAACTGAAATGAAGAATTACGTCCAAAAAATATATAATAATAATAATGAAACAAAACAAATAAAAAATCAAAATGTCACAAATTGCCATAAACACATCAAGTACTATGTGAAATAATTCAAATTCAAATTATTTATTTCCATTTGGTTCACAGGTAACACTCGGATATTGTCAATTTTTACAAATAAAATACAATATTATTTAAATTAATTAAACATTAAATATGAATGAGTGTGTAAAGTGTAGTGTGTATTTGTATGTATGTGAATGTATTACATTAACATTATATATTTATCATCAATAAAAAAGATTTAATAGGAAATAATAATAAATAAATAAGAAAAAAGGAAAAAAAGAATATAAAACTTGTATTTTTTTTACGATTTTTATTATTTTCTGAATATTATGCCGAAGTGAGCAGCTTTTAGGTGTACAAATCGAGATTTCTAAGCGAAATAAAAGATATGATGATCTTAAAATTGCCGTTCTAATAATAAAACCTTTTTTCTTTTTAAGGACGGTGAGCGCTTTCTTAATTAGTCGTTTAAGGTAGGTAACGTTAACTTAAAATATATTTGTCTGTTATAAAAATAAAAAAAACTACGAAAACATATTTAAAATGATGCGATATAGGTGTAATACAAGGTAGCGACATCTACAAATAGCTTTGCCTGATACACCCCATTATTATTAAATTTAAATTCAAACATTTTATTGCATGTCACAAAATAGTACTACATACATATTACACCCCGTAGGGGCGTAGCAAATAATAACATAAAAATTCAAACTATATAACAATTTCAAACCATTAAACAACTTAAACCATACGAGTATTACAACACATTTATATTAACTTCGGAGAAGGATCGAAAATAATAACTACTGCATATACGTTAGAGTTTATTTTGCATGAATTCATTTAATGTGTAGTAACATTTTTCTAGTAATATATCCTACAGATTATTTACAAAACTATTATGGTTAGCTTCTTGTTTAATAGATTGTGGCAATTTATTTTATACACTTGCAGATATAGCATAGGGACCGCTGCTGTGTATTTTCAAATTTTATTATGAAGATATAACGCTTGTGCTTCCCTGTCGCTCGCACAATCCTATATTACTTCAAACTGTGTGTTTTTTAAAGAAATATCTACGAGTACTAACATTTTAGAAAATAAAATTACGGACATTTTAGATGAGTTTAGACAGTGAAAAATAGTAAAAACATTTATAATGATTTTACTGTGTTCTACCAAATCAAATCTTTGCATAATATTTCTTGAATATCTGTCATTTTATTTCCTAGAAAATTAATAGACTACATTTCTCAAAAGTACACTAATCATTAAAAATGCTGTATAATGCAAGCGTTAAATGGTCTTAAGTCTATGTTCACCAGCTGTTCTATCCCTTCGCATAATCCTAGTTTCATTTCAAACTCGTTTGTGGTCGTAGCGACAAATTTGTGGAACAATTTGCCTCCTTAACATAGGTAAGTAACCACCAAAAAAAAATACTAGTATTTTAGTATATGTATTAGTATTTAGTTTATTATATACTATATGTATGTTGATAGTTATTTAATAAAATATAATATTATTATATTTCATATTTGACCTACTTTCCATTAAATTGTTTAAAGTTGTCCCAATGGTTGGCTATGATAAAATGTCCTGCGGTATTAAATCTCGCCTTGTGCAATAAAGTTTAAAAAAAAAACTCAAAAAAATAAATATATATATAAGATACATAACATTTCAGCCGTTTACATTGTCTCCGAGTGTATTACAGTAGTGATGTGTTTAACCTGAACCGTTAAACAAATCTAGGTAGATTTTAGTAGATTCGTATCCATGAGTAATAAATAGATAAATCCGTAGATTTTGTTATTGTGGTAAATCGATAATCGAAATTTCTATTCGCCCAAATCATTTAGCGATTACACATCTATAAAATTCTTGTAATTCTAAGCATCTCCAGAATATCGGTCCGTCTTACGCCCGGCCTCCCAACGGATTATCACTTCCTAGAGAAGTGCTTCTGGAGGAGAGCTGAAGTAGTCGAACCTAGACTTCTTCGAGAGCGCTGTTTTACAAGTAACGGCGCCCAGCACCAAAAGTGCATGAATTACCAGCGCGGTTGGTTACCCGCTGAGATCCTGCCGGAAAAAACGGATGAATGTCTAGAATGTGTTACCTGTGGTTGCGGTCCTCGGCGCAATGATGGCTTGGATATTTAGCTGGTATCTGACTAGACCATCATCCTCTTCCTCTTGTTTGTTTATTGTCTACTTTTCCCATTACTAAGAGTTTTTTCAGATTGTCAGCACACTTTGTGGCCAAAATATTGCAGAATTCGGGTAAACCAAGCTTGTGCGTCATGCGGTCCAATGGATTCTGAGCAAACGACGCGACGTCAGCACCACATCTCAGACGACAGAGGCCGCAAATTCTCGTCAATATAACCAAATAAATGGTCTGTTAGTGGGTTTGTTATGTCATAAAAATATCTAAGAAAGTTAATGAGGTCGCTGTAATCTCTCATCTCGCAGCTGACTGATAACAGCGAACAAACAAAATATCTGAGCAACTCAAAAACATAACGCTAATAATACATAATTCATTTCCTTATTTTTTTTTGTTTAATCTCCCGAATGAGGTGATAGGGAAGGCAAAGGGTCTAGCCCATACAGCCAAGGCTGACGTAATATATCTTTCTTTTTCATGAGTTAATGAGGTCATCATCAAATTCTAGATGCTGCAGAATTTGATGCTTTTCTTGGAGTCACTCGCGGCAACATAGCTCAAACACGTCGGGTAAAATATGGGAGTTGACAGCGCGGGATAACCGCAAAAAATAAACTGCAGCTTGTGCCCCATATTTAAAGTCCAATTTATCGTTTTCCATAATTATTCACATTGTAGCACATTATTAAAGAAAACAACACCACTTTTGACCAATAATATCCACAGCAAATTAATTTACCAAACAAAAACTTGCACTTGACATGTCCACCCAAAATGGCGCAAAGAACTCCACTTCATTTCCTTATTATTTTTATATTATTTGTCATTTTATATGTCATTAAAAGTTTTTGCATCTCTCTCGCTCGCTCTAGTTGTTAAGCCCGGGGATTTAGACTCGGAGGTACCGGGTTCGATTCCTGGTCGGGACACAGAAATATTTATTAATTCAATTAAATACATTTAATTAATATTTAATTTATTTGTGATATTTCTCGAGTTTGGTACGCTGGAGACATCGACGAGCTTGCCACTTGTCATGATTAGCCTATAGTAAAGTTGGCTTAATGTGGTTTCTGACCACCCCGAAAGGGGAACGGTCGTGATAATACTTTACTTCTCGCTCGCACAACCCCATATTTTCATCGGATATGCGGCGTAACTTTGACGGACCGTATACGTATGGTTTTGTAAAGTAGGTGGCGTTGTGTACGAACGTAGTCGCGTGCTGATTTATGATTGGTTCAATAACGACTATTTACGAGTCGCTTCGAGAATAGCGCGAATCATATCGCGGCAGATTACAAGAAAACAGCAGACGAGTCGGTCGTTGCGCGCCTTTAAAATAGTAAAGGTTGTAACTAATTATTGGCAATAGTAATAAATCATACAACATTGAAGACTTGTTTAATTTGATAAATTAGTCCCAACATTGTATTGCTTAACAAGATGGATCGGTTACTTAACGCATGTATCCGGTTCATCTATTGTTTACGTAAATATGATCATATATCTGAGTATCGCGCTAGGTTGAAGTGGCTGCCAATTCGATGTCGCAGGAATCTTAGAGTACTTTGCTTTCTGTTCTGAATGAACCTGCGACAGCGAAATACCTCAAGAACAGCTTTGCCTATCTCTCTTCGTTCCATGATAAATCTCTTCGATCCTCTCACAACTCTCTTCTTTCGATCGCATAACTCTAGTTTCATTTCAAACTCATTTGTCGTTGTAGCGACAAATTTGTGGAATAATTTGCCTCCTAACATCAGGCAAGTAACCACCAGATCGCTATTAAAAAAAATGGTCTATTCGCATTTCCTTTCCCAACAAAATTTGTAAGTATATTATTATGTATGTATGTATGTGTAGGTTTATGTATTAGTATTTAGTTTATTATATGTATATTTGTATGTATGTATATGTAGTTGTATGTATGTGGCTAGTTATTAAATAATACTTTTGATATTTATATTTAATATTTCAGCACCTACTTTCCAGTAAATGGTTTAAAGTTTTCCCAATGGTTGGCTATGATAAAAAGTCTTGCGGCATTGAAGCCCGCCTTTGTCTTTGTACAATAAAGTATTAAATAAATAAATAAATAAACATATGTATATCCTAAGCGGCAAGCTGGAGTATATGACTGTATGCATAGCTGGGCATTAACTCGTTAATCCGTTAATTAACGAAGTTAACATTTTGATTAACGGGATAACTTTTAAGTTAACTTTTAAAAATGTTAACGGACACGTTAACTTCCGTTAATATCCAGAAGTCCGTTAATCGTTAATCCAATGCCACTATTTACCGCACGGCACCGCGGTGTGGCGCGAAAAACAGGTTCAGACAAGTATGAAACGACAAGTGCCGGGCGCGGCGGCGCGTGAGACAAAAACAAAACTAGATATATTTTGCCGGCGCGTGCGAGTAAGAAAACTGCGAAGTACTAGCGCCAGTGCTTAGAGTGACGAGTGTTGTGTTTGTTGTTATTATAAATTACTGTCAGTGATAATTTGCGTGTCAATAAAGAAGAGTGCAGTGTAATTAGTTAGATAGAAGAATGGAAGACATGGATTTTAGCGGTCCTGATGAGAATCCTTGGCCACATTCGACTGAGTATGTGGAGTTTGTATCCAGATCGGGTCAGCAAATACTTTTTGCTTGTAAGCGTTGCTTGTTGAAAGACACCAAAATAAAAGTTCATGTATCAAGCCTGAATAATTTGAAACAACATGTAAGAAGGGACATGAGTCACAATACGTATAGTTTGAAGAGATTGTTAAGGCGGGCTCTAACCGAGGCAAGACAAAAAAGAGAACTCATTCTGACAATATTATATATTAACCTGTTAACTTCCAGAACCTAAACCAACAGGTTTTATAAATTCACTAACGCAACGATATAAAAATGCAATTTTACACATATTAACGGATTAACGATTAACATTAACTTCCGTTAATTCTTCCGAAATGTAACGCTTTAACGTTTAACGAAGCTAACTTTTGTTGTAGCGGATTAACGATTAACGAAGTTAACTATTTGATTAACGGTGCCCAGCTATGATTGTATGCAACCACCAGTTTCTTCAGTCTGCCCATGCCTATTCCTATTTACATGTCACACGATTAAATTTAATGTTTGTTTTAAGTAGACAGTAATATTTACTCTAGCTGGTTGTTATTTTGATAAAAACTTTTCTTAATCTGTCTGATGTATGCTTGTTGCTACGTCTTCATATTTAATATTATTATTATTATTTTTGGAAATAAACAGTAACAATAAAGTCGATTTATATATCGGCAACAGCGACGTGCGACTATTATTTATAAGTTTTAGTTATAAGTGACCGCCTCCGTGGTCTAGTGGTAACAAACGTTGCCGTGAACTCGGGAGGTCGTGGGTTCGATTTCCACCGGGGGCAAGTTGTACATTGTATAATTTGTCTCGGTCTGGGTGTTTATATGTATAATATGTATATATTTACAAAAAAAAAAAAGTATAATATGTAGTTTATCAACCATCCAGTTTCCGTAACACAAGCCTCGTAGCTTACCACGGAAATTAGATGGCGCTGTGTGACCTGTCTGGAAATATTTATTTATTTATTATATTTAAGTAAATGACAGATAACACATTGCATATTGTTTAAGTTTAATTAAAGACTGTGGGGGGTTATTATTAGAGATGAAACGGATAGTGGTTTGGCCGTTTACCGGTTACCGAATATTCGGCAAGCTACGAGGCCGGAGCGAGAATTTGTAATTATTATTACCAACAATTTAAAAATTTGGTATTCATTCACCATAATTTGCCACTTGTTAATTTTGAGTATTAAGCTAATCAATAAAATAATCATTTTTGTCGAGTGATTATTAACATAAACTGTGTCCATAACGTAGTGTGGTATCATTTTCCTCGTATAAAAATAATGAGAATGTTTTGAATATAACTATCCGGCATCCGACCGGATACTGAGTTACTATCCGGTATCCGGCCGGATATATAGTTACCAGATATCTGTTTCATCTGTAGTTATTATTGATTGATCTCGTTCACAACCGAGAGACGTTCGCGTGATCGAGAGGTCGACCTCTCGCTACCTACTTGATTAGGCTCAGTATGAGTGGCGATATTTTTAGGATAACTTCTCTGCACCGTAACTTAAGATTTTATTACTGAATAATAAAAATAAAAATACGTAGTTTATTTATTTTAAAATAAATAAATAAAAATAAAATAAAATGCGTTTATTTCGGAATAGTATCCATAGGGGTTAGTAACATAGTGTTTGCTTATATTAGTAAAAAGAGGACATTTACTTTTTATATTTGCCTTGCCCTCCTGAGGCACTGGGCACATACATGTGAGTATGTACCCAGTGCCCCATGATAGGGCAATCTGGCTTCTCACTAACTGCCCTCAAGATGATGTTGCCGCTCCCTCGTACTCTGTGCATCAACGACGCGACTCGTTTCCGTAATACTGAGTAGAAATCATCTGTGTGCGCGCACGCAAACATCGCTGATGCACTGCACCAACGAGGGAGCCCCATCATCATCCTGAAGGCGTTATTATATTGTACTCGAAGAGCGTTGTAGGCCCTCTGTGATTTTTATTCTAGATTATAAAATAAAAATATTTGTTTTTTTTTAACAAATTTCACGCAGTATATACAAGTTACAATTTTTGTTGCGTATCTGATTTATATAGGTATTTACGAGTATATATAATTTATTCGCAAATACTTGTCACGAATGAACACAGTACTGTCTTTAAGTTCTCTAATTACTTAATAATAGTAGACCACCCGGCTTTATTACCCTCATGACCACGGTCAATGCAACTTGATCGGGCGTCGAAAGAAATACTATATTGAGTGAGGTAGGGTTACCTCGGCAATACAGGTTATAATTACTTTCTTATTGGCTGGTAAAGAGAGCTGTGACAAAATGAAAAAAAAATGTATGTACATGTCTCCCAATTTCACTTTTAGCTAAGATTTATTTATTCGAAGAAAAAACAGAAATTATAAACTTGAAAAAAGTTATCCTTATTGAACTTACCGTTCCGTGGGAATCAAATATTCCAAAAGACTAAAACATGAAGTCGAATAAATATTATGATCTCACAGAAGAAATGATCAGGAACGGGTTCAAGACTCAGCTTTACGCCGTGGAAGTTGGTGCGAGAGGAGTTCCAGCAAAATCTTTGCATCACTTACTGAAAGAATTGGGCTTAAGCAGGTCTGCCGTCAATACATTTATGGAACGAGCTTCCAAGACGGCATTACACAGTATTTGGTTGGGTAGGGAGAGAAGTAGAATGGTGGATGGTGAGCGTATTATCGCGCAATAAAAAAAAAAAAGTCCTCCTTTTCTAAAAACCAGCCTATTGTCGGTCGCAAACCCGAGACACCATTCTTCTAATCTCTTACCCACACACGATAGACCCGGCACCCGCACGGTGAATCCATGGAATTTGTCTTCCTCTCTGCAATTAGGTATTCTTACAAAAACAAAGAGTAATAAGTTCTCACTAAGAACATATAGGAAAATAGTTAGGTGGTTTAAGTACAACACAGTTGCATCAATAAACTATTCAAATAACAATTTTGCTGATCATCAATAATGAACTTAGTGATATTGGTTTTGTAACTGCTGCAGCTTTGTGTGAACATGTCGACCGAGGCAAGAGATTGAAGATGGCTCAATATCTGCTTTCGCCGGTCTGTCTATCTTTTCTCTTTACTTTATAACGTTTTTTATCATCCCAAAACACCTTTGTACCTTAAATCGCGCTTTGAATTTATCTTTAACACGCACAACTGTGCCCTCCGCTATCTCCTCCCCTTCCTCAAGTAGATATTCAGATATTCAGATTTCTTCACTGTTGCATCAGGCGCGCACCGTTCGGCAATATATTCAAATTAAAATACCTTCTAACCACATTATTTCTCGAGAAACAGAATATTGAGGTAATATACAAACAGTATAAAATAATTACAATATAAATTAAAACTACTTAAAAGTAAAAATTTAAATAAATTTAAACTAAACGTAGTAAAAAATGTCCTCTAGAGACGACCCTTCAGTGATAGTCCCAAGAAGACTGGCAACATTTCCTCTCTGTATAACTAAGCTAATGCGTTGGCAGAAATAATTGCCAGCTTTTCTGTCTCCAGTGTTTTCCGTTAGCCGTTTGGACAACTCCTTGGCCACACGCTAAACACAGAATGTATCTCTCTCGATGTGACAAAGTTGTTTGGTATTGTGGATATTTTTTTTTTATTAAATAAAAAAATAAAATACTTTATTGAGAAAAACATTATTTTTACACAACGTATTGTTTGTGTATGATATATATTTAAGTAAAATAGTAAATAAAAATAAAGTATCATTATGACCGTTTCCCTTTCGGGGTGGTCAGAAACCACGCTTATAAAGAAGCGGATTCACATTTAGCCAACTGTATTATAGGCCAAACATGACAAGTGGCAAGCTCGTCGATGTCTCCAGCGTAACCAAACTCGAGAAATATCACAAATAAATTAAATATTAATTAAATGTATTTATTTAAGTACATTATTATTATTTTTTTGTGTCTTGACCAGAAAACGAACCTCCGAGTCTAAATCCACGGACTTAACCGCTAGACCACGGAGGCAGTTTTATTAAAATAGAGAAATAACACTAAAATGTATTTGCTAGTTTTATCCGTCTAAAATGTCCGAAATTTTATTTCCTAGAAAGTTTACGAGTATTAAATATTGGGTCGTGCGAGCGAGAGGAAACATAAGCATCCTTAAATTGTATTGATTCTGAAACGTTTGTAAAAAAAAAACAAATAATGTTAGTGGAAGAAAATTCTATACAATTTATCATTAATTGGCTTTATTTTACACTAAAATAGGTAAATTCCCGCGCAAAGCACTGGGATGTTATGAATAAATATTTAATCATTTGCTTCAAAGGAGACTAGACTGCCTTGAGGTATTTTCTTGTAGCCTTTGCGAGCAAGCGAAATGAAAACTTTCAAATTGTAATTATAAGTAAGATGCACATTCTGCTGGGTAGCGATATTTAAACATGTTTTTATAATTAATAATATATATATATTTCATTACATTTTTCATTACAGCCCCTAGAACACAGTGTCCTAGACCTCCACTGCTTCCAGGACTTTTTTTTTTTCAAATTAATTAAATAAATAAATATTTCAAGACAGGTCAGGTCACACACTTGTGTTACGGAAACTAGATTGATAAACTACATATTATACATATTTTTTTTTGTAAATATATACATATTATACATATAAACACCCAGACCGAGACAAATTATACAATGTACAACTTGCCCCCGGTGGGAATCGAACCCACGACCTCCCGAGTTCACAGCAACGTTTGTTACCACTAGACCACGGAGGCGGTCATCATATATCTGGAGAATTTGGCCTACACTCGCCACGCTGGCCAGACGGCTTGGCGAGGATATGATGGCAATTTATCATGACAATTTATTAACGATTTCACAAGTTTTATAAATCTATGACAAATGTACGTAAGAAACGTGTATTTCTCATTGGTACATGACGGGTGGGTTTGAACCGACCTTTGTAGGATTTAAGGTACGCCTTCTTACAACCGAGCCACCACCGCGCCGCGCATATATATATATATATATATATAATTCCAAGACGGCATTAACGAAATCATACAGTATTTGGTTGGGTAGGGAGAGAAGTAGAATGGTGGATGGACGACGGATACTTCGCCGATCCGACAGATGGGGAAAATTGAAACCATCAGTCCGCCTACTACCTATTTCTTGTTCTTGATGATATGTGCTATTTGCAAAGATGCCAAATTTCACTTTCAATGATAACTAATATTATAGCTTGTTATGGTGATATTTATATACATTATAAATACACAGTTATTTAAATAGTGTTTCATTCTGTTTCTCCAGGAACGATGTGGTTATCAAACGTTTAAAGACGCTGACAGACGGTGCACGTCTAATGGCCAAGGGCAGCTTATTCCACTGGCAAGTCGCAGATACAGCAAACGAATCAGTGTATCTGGTTGAGGAATGAGAAGCGATCTTAGGTTGGTTGTTGTTAGAGGATTAAGCGTTGTTAAGCTTAAATTAAGTTAACAATAAAGATAATGAGTTTACTATTACACAGATGAGGGTCATAAGCCAAAAGTTAGCCCTATCACATTTTAATAAAGCAGCTGTTGTATCGAAAAGAACAAAATTCAAACTGACAGTTGTTTTCTTAAAAATGGTGTGGGGCAAAGGATGTCGATTGCAGCCAAAAAAGTTCGTCCTTGGTCTCTGTCGATTTGATGATTTATAGCTACAATATAAAGAGTACGTTGGTGAATATTATAATTTATCTATGAGTAAGTGTTGCCTTAAAATGTATATTCTCTATTACAATAGCAACTATAATCTTAAATAATAGTAGCAATTTACAGCTTTATGACTATGAACTTTCATTCAGATACACGCACATAACCTCGTTTATATCGTTTATTTTTACACTACAAGTTCCATTACTTGTTACGGCTTCAAACGATATTGGAGAAGCGGTTGGAATTACGCAATGTGCACCGTTTAGGATAAAAAGTGATATAAACTTTGTAGGTCCTAGTTTCAGAGACACTTCTCTCCCTCGCACATTTTCTTACATAATCTGATTTATGATATGTAATTACTAGCACGAGAAAATTTAACAAAAGAGAAGCTTTGTCATGCATTACAGCAAAATTTCAACGCTCATTTGCGTAAACTGTAAATAACAATAGCTAGGTTTTTCTTTGTTAAAATTAACATAGTTTAACTTCAATAGGAAATTGTGTTGTTAACAATGACGTAGTATAACAAAACTGAAACAACATATATACATACATATCTTCACGCCAGATCCCTTGCGGGGTAGGCAGAGACAATTGAGCGCCACTTGACACGATCACGACATACCTCTTTCGCTTCGACGACATTCGTCAACCTCTTCATACATGCCCTTTTATTGCGAAGGCTTTTTAATGCTCCTTCAGACAGTCTTTCTTTATTTAATCGTGATATGTAAGTCTTGGTCTGCCAGGGCACCTTTTACCCACAACTTTTGCAAACAAATACAGCCAATTATATTTAGTAACGATCGTATTACATGCGGCCAAGGAATAAATATTGTTGGCTGCAATCGACATCCTTTGCCTTGCGTTTATTTAAGACGTCACCTGTCAGTGTAGACTTTGACATTCCTCACTTTTCAAAAACTATCTGCGAAAATGTGCTGCTTTAATTTATAATAAATATTACTAGAATCAAATATTACTTAATAATTATAATACCTTAATAAACCTACTGGATATTGTCGCCCCCGTAGCTTGGGTAAGTATTGAATTAAAAATAGTACGGGTCACTTCATGACCACGTGCAGTAGATTCATTTTTATTTGTGCACCACCGCTGCGTTCTCACCAACTACATGGTATCTTGTCTTGGTGAGGACTGGAGTGGTGGTGGATCTAGAGATGGAACGTAACGTGTCGTCCCCGTGCGTTCCAGGGTTTTTCCAGTAGAACTATAGAGCTGGGGCCCAGCTTGAGAAGATAACCCCGCTGCCCAGGATCCCCGTGACGCCACGTTGTCCGCTTGGGATCGGCAGCGCTCTCCGGGTCCCCATCTTCAGGCTCTTCGAGGGAAGGTACCCCTACGTACGGTCAACGGATGCATAAATAGTGATAGGGCTAAGTTTTGGCTTAAGACCCTCCCTTATATAATTGTAGATTCCCATTGCTCTCTGTTAACTTCATTTTTCGTAATATATTAACTTCGTTGCTTAAATTCCTTTGTTTTATTTTAAATGTCCCGCACAACGTGACACATGATCTTACAAAACAATTTTACTTATTTTTTTTTTTTTTATTATGCTCTTTTATGGTCATTCATTATAGCCCCTAAAACAAAGCGTTTTAAACCTCCATCTGGACGACCATACCTCCCGTCCCGGGACTTTCGGGACCGTCGGGTCATAGTTGAAAGGTATATTACTTAATTTAAAAATTTAAGTATATGTTTATTTATTATTTATTAAAAACTTTATTGCACAACATGTACAAGGACGGACCTAATGTCGCTAGACATTCTCTGACAGCCAACCTTAAGGACACTGTAGAACATTAAAGACGTAAGGTAGGTGCAATTAGAGAAATATGATTACGTAATAAATATGCAATATTATCCAAATTACAATAATAAATACTATAATAAACTAAATACTAATAATACATACACATAACGTTTTATTAATACATTAGGTGCATGCATTACATAACATTAATACTTACACTACATATAATAATATAATAAACAAACTAAATGAGTTGTTATTAGCTATTTAAATAATATAATTATATACCATTTTTTTGAAAATGCTTCGTTTGGATGCTTTTCGTATAAATAGTTTAGTATTTAAGTATGTATCACTCAGATATCATAATAAAAGGTTTTTTACCATGGTTTTATTTAAAACTAAAGGTTTCACCCGCTACCACATGTTTGAATGAGGTCAAAAGTAGACTTTGTTTGTAGCTTTCTTATAGTGATAGAATTAAAAATAGGTTCAGTAGTTTCGGAGTTTATCGATTGCATACATAGTAGACTTGGACACTGACAGTGGCTATGGTTCACAAATTCAAAGTCGCTCAGCGAGCTATGGAGGGCTATGCTTGGTATTTCTCTGATGGATAGAATTCGAAACCTTAAAATTCGCCAGAGAACCAAAGTTACTGACATAGCATTCAAAATTAGCAAGCTGAAATGGCAATCACATCTGACGCAGAACCGACTACCGATGGGGCAATCGGGTTCTGCGGTGGAGACCACGTACGGGACGTCGCAGAGTGGGAAGGATGACCTAAGAAGGGTTGGATGAGGGTTGCAAAAGACCACGTGCAGTGTTAGGCCTATATTCAGGAGTGAAGAGACGCAGGCTGATGATGACGATGACATAAAACCAATCTTTTCTCTTTTATAGTAATTGGATAGGTAAATAAACCATTCAATTTTAAAGTTATTATATCAAAAAAGAGCGCACGATTGAACCTCAGAATCTTTTGTTTTCTTCTGGTAATTCATTTTTTTAAGCATAGTAAATCTTGGTTTAATAATAATACATTCAATTTAATAGATAATTACAATACATTTTTGTTAGTATACCTATCGCTATGTTAGTAACAATGGCTTACATTAAAGTTGGTAAACAAAAATTTTATGTTAGTGCGTTGCTGGTTTTTGTAGGTATTAAATTTTTTAAAATTATATTTTTTTATTGTCTGAAAACATTAGCTATAAACGTACGAATTGCCGGTTCACAAACGACATGAGAAAGATAACAGGCGTCATAAACAATACATAGTTGTCGTAACCGATTTAAATTGCCCTCGTTACAAAATTACGTCGTTCAGAATTATCTACTTCGTTCTATGCTAGAGTTACTACGCGTATTTAGATTGCTCAGTTGCATTCGAGTGATACATGAACTAAAGTGTTAGTGAGTTATATATTCTATGACATGTGTTAGTGAAACTATTTTAAGTTTTTTTGAGAGCTAGAACACTTTAAATAACCCTTTCAGCACGGACAATACCAAGCGTGCGTTATAACAAAAAAAAAAAATACGGCTATGATATTTCGTGCACTCATCTAGCTATTTAGTAATTATATTTTATAATATACTGGTGGTAGGGAAACAAAAAAATATTCTCTTTTCGATTTTGGTACGTTCATCAACGAGCTAGCCACTTCTAGTAAAGTTGGCTAAATGTTTATATATCTGACCACCCCGGAAGTGAAACGGTTGTGATGATACTTAACTTTTTTATATTTTAATACATTTTTATAGTTAAGAAAAAAAAAACATACATAAATGGATTTTATTTCAATTATCGAGGCGGAATTCGTTAGAATCTGAATTTTACTCTATTTTAATTAATTTTTAGAGCAGTTATCAAACTTTTTTTTTGTCGTGCTGAAAGGGATAATAATACAAGAAGAAATATTGTTTTTTTTTTTCATAATCTGGTAGACAACTTCATGGCATTTATAAAAAAACTTCATGGCATTTATAAAAAACTTCATGGCATTTATAAAAAAACAAAATACAAATTTAATACAATAATTTCAGCCGCTTGGCCAAGGAGTTGTCAAAGCGGACGACTGAAAGGTCTGGAGACTGGAAGGCTGGCAATTATTTCTGCCAACGTCTTAGCCTCGCTATACAGAGGGGCAATGTTGCCAGTCTCCTTGGTACTATCTCGGATGGGACATCTCTAGAGGACATTTTTTTATTTATAGTTTAGTTTATTTATTTAGTTTTTAATTTTATTATTTAGGTAGCTTTTAATTTATATTTAATTAACTTCGAATAAATACATTATTGTTTAAAAAAAAAATACAAAAATATAGCCTTCAAATCGCGGTCCTGTGACATGGTGCCCAATACACTAGCAGCATATCCCTTCTAAATTAAAATACTAAATTTTACAGAAAAAAAACTGTCACTAGAGACTTTAATGAGTCTTGGAACAATGTCTTTATAAAACTCTTTCAGTTCTGATCTTCATTAGCATTTTCTTTTTTTTCTTTTTCACAATTAGTTACACAACTAGTTACAATTATATATACGAGAACTCTGATGGAACACGACCATATAATAAATAATAATATAATATTTCCAGACAGGTCACACAGCGCCATCTAGTTTCCGTGGTAAGCTACGGGGCTTGTGTCACGGAAACTAGATGGTTGATAAACTACATATTATACTTTTTTTGTTGTTGTAAATATGTACATATTATACATATAAACACCGAGACCGAGACAAATTATACAATGTACAACTTGCCTCCGGTGAGAATCGAACCCACGACCTCCCGAGTTCACGGCAACGTTTGTTACCACTAGACCACGGAGGCGGTCAAATATCCGGCAATGCATTGTTATAGACCGTTTGGCTTCTTGCCCCGTCTTGTAATATATTTAAAATTTAAAACAAAACTATCATTATAAATTCAATTTCATAGCATAATAGTTGGCTAAATTTGTAATTCAAGTTGCGAAGTAAAATTTTCCTATTCCATCCTTTAAGATTTCTTCTCGAATTTAATCATATTATGAAAACAATAAAAAAAAGCAACGAAATTTGTAACTTTAAAAAAAATGTTTAGTAGTTATTAATCAATTAATAAAACCACAAAACAATACTATACATTTTATATATTAATTATGATATAAAAAAAAACTACTTACAAAACCTAATTTAAATATAAATCGTATCCGCGCGGCATGGTGGCAACAACACTGGCCACATTTCCTCGCTGAATTGCTATGCTTATTCTCTGTGCGATGAAAGAGCCAGCCCTCTTGTCCCCAGAGTAGACAATTAGACGAGGGGTGTTTTTTTTTTTTTAATATTTTAGCGCTTGGACCCCACCTGCCTAAAGTCTCTACAGCAAACGGCACAAACACGTAGTCTTTGATTATAGATACGTATTTGCGCCGCTTGCCAGATTCTAATTATTTCATTTAATAGTTAATAAAAGTAAAGTATCATCACGACCGTTTCCCTTGCGAGGTGGTCAGAAACCACGCTTAATAATAAGCGGATTCACATTTAGCCAACTTTACTATGGACCAATCATGACAAGTGGCAAGCTCGTCGATGTCTCCAGCGTACCAAACTCGAGAAATATCACAAATAAATTAAATGTATATATTTTACATTATTAAATATTTTTGTGTCCCGACCAGGAATTGAACCTGGTATCTTCGGAGTCTAAATCTACGGACTTAACCGCTAGACCACGGAGGCAGTTATATGAAAGTGAAAATATGTCCAAAATGTGCTCTGTATTTAATTTTATAGAAAGTTGATACATGACTTTTCTGAAAGTACACTCATACATTTCTTTTTTTTAATATTGGATTGTGCGAGCGAGAGATTGCAAAACCGTTAAACCCTCTTAACATTAATACAGAATCCGTCACACTTTAATCGTATATCAAGTAAAATTATAAATTACTAACAAATTAATGACAAGGAAAAACATTATAAGGCAAGTAGAACATTTGGCACAATTTGCCAAACTCTACTAGTTCTAATAAGATCACTATACCCTATTTGATAATTAATAAATTTGAATACCACCTGACAGCCAATGAATAACATATTTGTAGAATATTTTGTTTATTTTGTGTTAAACAAATTTATTCAAGTTTATTTTGTAGAATAGTTTTCAATTTCATACGTATTTTTAGTTTAGTTTTATTTATAATTAGTTTTTTAATCTATTTTATTTTTGTATCTACTTCGAATAAATATTTAATTAGACTAAATAAAATGAATGAATGTCATTATTAATAATAATAATAATACTCACACAATTCGCGACGTAAAAGTGAGACCAATCGATTTGATATTTGTTTTTTTTTTAATTAATTCAATTGGTTATTTGTCATTTATTCTATATTAAATAAATAAGCTAAATATAAATTTCTGAACGCACGCATAAATATTTGATATATATATATTTTTTTTCCTCAATTTTCTAATATTATTAATAGTTATTATTAATTAAAAACCATGAAAATCGGTCCAGCCGTTCGGAGTTATAAATGTTCTAACAAACCCAACTTTGTTTTATATATTAAGATAAGTGTATAAACTATCTTTGAAAACAATAAAATAAATCGTGCATATTTGAATTGTTTTGTTATTTTTCAAGAATGGGCCTGCTGTCGGAAACTTGACAAGATTGCAGTCTGTCGTAAGTTTTTCAATCAGGATGTACTTGAAACACTCTCGTTCTAGAAAATACCACAACAATGACACAAACAATTTTAAAATATTTAAGTATATATTATAAATTAGATTTTTATTTCAATATTACAGTCCCTAGAATCTTTCTAGTCCTAGACCTTCACTGTTGGAGATGGACCTTCCAGACCATATATCTGGAGAATTTGGCCTACACTCGACACGCTCTGGTCAGGCGTGTTGTCAGAATGTCAATTTTTAAAGACAATTTATTAACTGCCTCCGTGGTCTAGAGGTTCATTCATTCATTCATTACAGCCCCTAGAACACAGCGTCCTAGACCTCCACTGCTGGAGATGGGCCTTTCAGAACTGGAGAATTTACACTCGCCACGCTGGCCAGACGGCTTGGCGAGGATATGATGCCATTTTTTTTCTGACAATTTATTAACGATTCCACAAGTTGGCATTAGTGGAAACGGGACCGACGGCTTAACGTGCTCTCCGAGGTCTAGAGGTTAAGTTCATGGATTTAGACTCGCAGGTACCGGGTTCGGTTCCTGGTCGGGACACAAAAATATTGATTAATGTAAATAAATTCATTTAATTAATATTTAATGGCGACATCGACGAGCTTCCCACTTGTCATGATTGGCCTATAGTAAGGTTGGCTAAATGTGAATCCGCTTATTTATAAGCGTGGTTTCTGACCACCCCGAAAGGGAAACGGTCGTGATGATACTTTACTTTAACTTTTTTTGTTTAAAAATAAAGTATTAAGTAGTTTTTTTTTTTTAATGGGAATGGAAGGAGCTTGTCTGATGGTCAGTAAAGTTTATTCCACTGGCGAGGAGCAGACGATACAGTAAATGAATCTGAATATCTGCTGGAAGTGTGGGGGGGGGGGATTTTGAGTTGGTTACGACTTACCTAAATATATATATGTATGTTAAGTTATAAACATAACTAACTCAAAACAACGATTCGCAATAGTTACTTATTTTCGACGTATGCGGTAGACACGATGTGCCCGTGGGGATCAGAACTAAAAGCTTTTTTTTATATAAAAATTATTCCAAGGCTCATTGACGTCTCTTGTGGCAATAGGGCTGGAAGTTTTTTCTTTCAAAATTTGAGTATGTTAAGGGAAAGTGATTTGGTAGAGCTATTTTTTTTATAAGTATTTTTTTATTTTTTATTTACGTAGGTATTACAAGGATGTGTAATACTTATGATGACAAAATTGTCAAAATAGTGAATTCTGTTATTTACTACCACTTTTTTACGCCGTTAATCAGGCGAAGGTGGCCCGAGCCATGTTGCGTCCTGTTATGAATTCCAGCTTGCCGCTCAGGTTGAAGGTCCGGATCTACAAGATGTTCATTCGTTCTCGTCTTACTTACGCTGCGCCAGCCTGGCATCACCTTCTGGCGAAGACCAATAGGGACAAGATCCAAAGTCAGCAGAACATATCGCTCAGAGTTGTCTCCCGAGCGCCGTGGTTCGTGCGTAATTCCGTCATATCTCGAGATCTGGAAATGCCTACTATTGAGGAGTTTGTTGTCGGCCTGACTAGACGTATGTTCTATCGGGCCGACAACGGACACTTCAAGCATCTCCAGAATATCGCTCCATCTCGCGCTCGGCCCCCCCAACGGGAGACCGCTTCCTAGAGAAGTGCTTCTGGAGGAGAGCTGAAGGGGTTCGTGAGCCACACGGGCGCTGTTACACTAGTAACGGCGCCCAGCACCGAAAGTGCATGAATTACCAGCGGGTGGTTACCCGCTGAGATCCTGTCGGGGAAAACGGGGGAATTTCCCCATCCCCAACCCAAGCCCATTAGCCATCAGGGCCTGGACGACTCCACTGACTGACTGACCACTTTTAGCCCGAGTTTCTCCGATCGTAGCCGACCTTACGTCAAATTAGCGTGTCCCACTTTTTTTTTTAAGTGTCTTTAAAGGACATTGTACAGAATACATCAGCCCTAAACACGTAATTTATTTACATAATATATGTTCATAACAGAGTTCATAACCGAGTTGGGGATCATCAAATTCGAAGTGTTGCAGAATTTGATGATTTTCATGGAGTAATTCACGTCAATATCGCCCAAACACGAAGGGTATACGGGAGTTCACAGCGCGGGAAAACCGCAAAAAATAAAGTACAAATACTATAAATAGTTAAGTAACTTATTACTCATCAATATATACTTATTATAGTAGATATACATATATGAACATAATATATTATTAGGAAGTAGAAATGTGTGGAGTTAAAATATATTGTTTTGCTTGTTTAAAAAGAAAGTATTAAGAAGTTTTTTACCGGGTTCGATTCCTGGTCGGGGCACAAAAATATTTATTAATGTAAATAAATACATTTAATTAATATTTAATTTATTTGTGATGTTTCTCGAGTTTGGTCGCTAGAGACATCGACGAGCTTGCCACTTGTCATGATTGGCCTATAGTAAAGTTGGATAAATGTGAATCCGCTTCTTGATAAGCGTGGTTTCTGACCACCCCGACAGGGAAACGGTCGTGATGATACTTTACCTTATTATAAGGTAGGTATTTTTTTTTTTTTTTGAACGCCTAAAACGTATAAATATTAGTACAGCTGTTTGTCCCAAAATAGTGTAAACTTGTTTGTCGGATGACGGAAAATGGTCACGCGCGGTTATTGACACAATATGGTACTTTGTCTTTATTTGCATGAAACTAAACAAATTCGAGATATCTATTTAAAAGAGGGCCGTACTAAACCGATATGCGAAGTCACAGTGTGACAAACCTACCTGTGACAGAATACTAGGGTATATTTTTCCTTAAACAATAAATAACAAAGTGGTAATTAATTCGACCGCCTCCGTGGTCTAGTTGGTCACAAACGTTGCCGTGAACTCGGGAGGTCGTAGGTTCGATTTCCACCGGGGACAAGTTGTAGATTGTATAATTTGTCTCGGTCTGGGTTGGGTCATATAAACGTATATGTATATATTTACAAAAAAAAAAGTATAATATGTAGTTTATCAACCATCTAGTTTCCGTAACACAAGCCCCGTAGCTTACCACGGAAAATAGATGGCGAAGTGTGACCTGTCTGGAAATATTTATTATTATTATTTAACTTGTCTTAAGATAAGTAGAAGCAATGGTGATGGGTTGCCTAACAAAAAGTGGTCAAGATTTTTTTTTTGGTCAAATTAAACTATCTAGTATTATTTATTACACTATCTGATACTGTCGCTTATAAAAGTCAGATTTTGGGAAGTAATGTCAAACGTCAAATTTAAGGAAATTGCAGGAATCGAACTCTTTTTGGCTAATTTTTACTGGCCTTACTTAACGCATGCGTAGTTTCAAGCGTTATTCTGACTGCCTCCGTGGTCTAGTGCGTGGATTTGGACGCAGAAATACCCGGTTTGATTTCTGGTCGGGACATAATAATTTATTTAATTTGATACTGCATTTAAGGCTGCATGTAGGGCATCGTGCACTTGAGTATTTAGGGTGGTGCGGATTTGATCAGACCACATGTGGATTCTGCTACGCAGTCTCTTGCCTTCGACTTTTTCTGTGATAACAAACCTTTCCAGGTTATAATATCTTATATGGGACGAAATACTCAAGAATTAAAATAATAATAAAACTTAAGCTAATAAAAATATATAAACTAAATTAAATATGAAACTAAAATGTAAACTATATATAAAAATATTCACCCATGACTTCATCATGTGGCAGTGTGCCAAGAACACTCGCAGCATTCCCCCGCACCACAGCGATGCTGATTTGCTGCGCGAAAAAACTGCCAGCCCTCTTGTCACATACAGCGTTAACCAGACGCTTAGACAGTTCTTTAAAGAACTTCTTAGCGCTTGGCCCTCACGGTCTCATTGTCTTAAGACCAAAAGGCACAAATACGTAGTCATTAGCTATTATTACTCGTAGTATTTGTCACTGTGACTGATAATTCGAGTAACCACTAGATATCTGTTACTTTTATTGACGATTTGTTATTTCTTAATGATAGTATTTTTCGTATGACGCCTCCACTCTAATCTACCCATACGTCAAATTGTATATTTTTTTTAATGTGTACTTTAACGAGTGTGACGTCGGTAAAACGTGATGTTTCATATATTTAGCTTAGTATCTACGATTTGAACCCTGAATTGAAAAAAAATAGTTAAAATTCGTAAGTACTAAGGTCGCGGTTCTAAGCTGTACCAATGAGAAATACACTTTTCTTACGTACATTTGTTGTAGATTTACAAAACCATAGTTTCTATGTGGAACACGTTAATCTGGTTTAACGTTTCCCTCTCGATTGCACATTACCATATTTTCAAAGATTTTTCAACTCAATAAAACAAAAGAATAAAATTACGGACATTTTGGAAATATATTATTCATATTTAATTTAATTATTAATACATCTAACTGAGCCTAATATTTAAATTTAAATGATTTATTCTAAAGTTGACACGGCCCTTTTACAGCCACGAATATGAATTTAAATAATTTTTATTTATTTGCCATTCTAATTTTATTTAGATGTTAAGGTGACACGGTCATTTTACAGCCACGAATTTAAATTTAAATTAAGTTTATTTATTTGTCGTTCTAATTTAATTTAGATGGTAAGGTGACACGGCCATTTTAAAGCTATGAATTTACGTTCAATTGACAGATCATTTTTGTAAATTAGATTATAAGATGATACGGCTTTTTTCAGCCACAAAATTAATATTATATTGTTTTTATTATCTGACATACAGTATTTATAATTAATAAGTATTTAGAATGTAAGCTGACACGGCCTATTTACAGCCACGATCTTATTTCAGTAGTTTCTAAGTTGGTTTTACTTGCTTATAGCAGTAATGTTATGCCTAATATAAGTACATTAATATGGATTATTACCTATTACTTTGCAACCATTATTACCACTTTGTTTAGTATATTTTTTCCACTTATTAACTTTTAAGTAAAAATAAAATAAATATAAACTAAACCTAATAAAAAATAAACTATAAGTAAAAAATAATCTCTAGAGACGATCCTTCAGGGATAGTCCCAAGAAGACAACATTTTATCCCCTATGTATAGCCAATACGTTGGCAGAAATAAATAATAGACGCTTGGCTGAGTGTCCCCATGGGCCCATCGTCTCGACCCCAAACAGCGCAAATTCGTATTCGCATAGCTGTGATGGGAGCAAATTTGCGCATCAGTACAGTCAACATTTTTTTATTCTTTTATTATTATCATGCTATAATATTATCTCTTCAACCCGTTTGGTTAGCGTGGCAAGAAATGACCAAATTTTCCAGAAGTATGTTCTGGAAGGCCCACCATTAACAGCCCTGTGTATTTAGGGGATTTTGAATATTAAAAATATTATAGAACGGAATCTTAAAAAATAGTTATGGTGTGAAATTATGTGTACGCTACACGGTGCAGTGGCAAAAAGTTATAACTGACAGTATTGTGTGCACGACAATGGCGTCTCTGGGAATCCCTACGGAAGCGCCAATTCACACGATTCTCTACACATCGGCTTACGAACAAAATGCTGTTAAGAAAAAAGTACCCAAAAAGGTATTTATTTTATTTAGTATTACAGGTTTATTAATTTTGGATGGTAAAATATTTGTGTGACGAAGAGATTTTTTTTAGCATTCCATGGATTCACGTGCCGGGCACTATCATGATGACACGCTTTTTTGTTTTTTTTTTCACATGTGTATATAATTTCTGTACATCATAATTATTAAGTATTTACAATGTAAACTGACACGGCCTCCTTACAGCCACGATCTTATTTATGTAGTTTCTAAGTTAGTTTTACTTGCTTGTAGCAGTAATTAATGTTGTGCCTAACATACATAAATATGGATTATTGCCTTTTTACGGTCCAACCATTATTACCACTTTGATTAGTACATATGTTTTAATAGTTGTATTGATTTTATTAGTTCTGACTGTATCCAAGTTGTTTTAAGGGAACCAATGGATATAAATTATTTTGATTTAGATTTTTTGATTTTAAATAGCATGTCTACATAACTATAGTAAAAATTGGTCCTTCGAACCGGATCTCCCGATTTAGATGCTAAAAATAACCCACAACTAATTTGATATGAAATGCGATGCGGAAAGTAATGTCATCATTGACTTATACCTATTATAGAACCGGTCAATAAATGCCTATTATAATAATGTAAAAGAAGCTTTCTCTGTATATGTAAGTATGTATGTTTGTCTGTCTTTCACGCCTATATTAATAGAGTGATTTTGATGAAATTCGGCAGAAATGTTTATTGGAACTCAGGGACTGACATAGGCTACACTTGTATAACGTCATCATGTGACCACAATATGTGACCCCACGCTTATACCATGTGAATTAGTATGCTTAAAAAGTATATATATATATATAAATATATATATACTATTAGACTAATATGTGATTTTATTGATAGAAACAACCAACTTTTCCAAAGAAACTATGTGTTGAAATTGAAAGTGACATATTTTCCAATAATTCATAGATTGTAAATAATATAATAACATATAATAGTATAATATGAATTAAAAACTACTTAAATAATAAAAATAAGATTAACTTAACCTAGTAAAATATTAATCTATAAATTAAAAATGTCCTGTAGAGACGAGCGACGTACATCAGAGATAGTCCCAAAGAGACTGGCAAAATTAGCAGAAAACGTTGGCAGAAATAATTACCAGCCTTCCTGTCTCCAGACCATTCCGTCAGCCGCTTTGACAACTCCTTAGCCAGGCGTCTTACTGAAGGGCCCAGTGTCTCGCTCCAAACGGCGTAAATTTGCAACCGAGGTTACCAAAGTTGCTGTATTTGCGAAACTTGAGGTTCCCAGCAGAAACCGCCGCACTCCCCTTGCTTGACGAGGTCGCCTGAATGTGAGATCGAGATAATGCGTCTATGTGACATCCCCCACATAATTAAAAATACATTAATTTAATTTAAAATACTTTATAATTTAAATAAATTCTACCTTTGGGAGAGTAAGACAGTTAAAATGTGGAATTCAATTTAATTCAAAACTACATAAATAGTATGTATGCATAAACTTTATAAACACTTATCAATATATACTTAAAATAGTACATACTCGTATATCTATATACAGATGATCATGATATTATATTATTGGGAAGTAGAAATTTGTAAAGTTTAAATGTATTTATTGCTGTGCTTGTTTAAAAATAAAAAAATCCAATTTAAAAAATATATATTGAAGGATGAAGACACAGTAAATGAATCTGAATGAATTCCAGAGTGTTCTAGGATTGCGGGTACTCCAGCAGTGACGAGATCCCTTCGGATGATGTCGTTGAGAACTGCGTGAATAAATAAATAAATTTAAATAATAGTCTCGTAGTTTCATATTGCGTGGATACGTGCTTTTTTACGATACGACCCCAGCCTGAAGGGCCACCGCGGAAGGTCGCATGCCCGAATCACCGTGAGACCTACTAAGGAGACCCCAAGGCGCCTACGGACTAAAATTTACTACGGAAAAAAATTCGGTGTCGCAGGAATCTTAGAGTACTTTGCTTACTATTTTCTGTTCTGAATGAACCTGCGACACCGAAATACCTCAAGAACAGCTTTGCCTATCTCTCTTCGTTCCATGATAAATCTCTTCGATCCTCTCACAACTCTCTTCTTTCGATCCCTTCGCATAACTCTAGTTTAATTTCAAACTCATTTGTCGTTGTAGCGACAAATTTGTGGAACAATTTGCCTCCTAACATCAGGCAAGTAACCACCAGATCGCTATTTAAAAAAATGGTCCATTCGCATTTCATTTCCCAACAAAATTTGTAAGTATATTATTATGTATGTATCTATGTGTAGGTTTATGTATAAGTCTGAGTCGTGGCTACGGTGTGAAGGCACTCGTTCGCCGCGTGACCAATCAGCATAGCTGGGCGCCGTTAATCAAATAGTTAACTTCGTTAATCGTTAATCCGCTACAAAAAAAGTTAGCTTCGTTAAACGTTAAAGCGTTACATTTCGGAAGAATAACGGAAGTTAATGTTAATCGTTAATCCGTTAATATGTGTAAAATTTCATTTTTATATCGTTGCGTTAGTGAACTTTTAAAACCTGTTGGTTTAGGTTCTGGAAGTTAACAGGTTAATATATAATATTGTCAGAATGAGTTCTCTTTTTTGTCTTGCCTCGGTTAGAGCCCGCCTTAACAATCTCTTCAAACTGTACGTATTGTGACTCATGTACCCTTTTTACATGTTCTTTCAAATTATTCAGGCTTGATACATGAACTTTTATTTTGGTGTCTTTCGGCAAGCAACGCTTACAAGCAAAAAGTATTTGCTGGCCCGATCTGGATACAAATTCTACATACTCAGTCAAATGTGGCCAAGGATTCTCATCAGGACCGCTGAAATCCGATTCCATGTCTTCCATGATATAGTTTTAATTACTACACTGCACAATACACTTTTCTATCTAACTAATTACACTGCACTCTTCTTTATTAACACGCAAATTATCACTGACAGTAATTTATAATAACAACAAACACAACACTCGTCACTCTAGGCACTGACGCTAGTACTTCGCAGTTTTCTTACTCGCACGCGCCGGCAAAATATATAGTTTTGTTTTTGTCTCACGCGCCGCCGCGCCCGGCACTTGTCGTTTCATACTTGTCTGAACCTGTTTTTCGCGTTACACCGCGGTGCCGTGCGGTAAATAGTCGCATTGGATTAACGATTAACGGACTTCTGCATATTAACGGAAGTTAACGTGTCCGTTAACATTTTTAAAAGTTAACCCGTTAATCAAAATGTTAACTTCGTTAATTAACGATTAACGGATTAACGAGTTAATGCCCAGCTATGCCAATCAGTTGTATTGAAAGTTAAAAGCCCGGTTTTGCATATAAGTCAATGTATATGAGCAATTTTTATATAACTATTTTACATATTTACAAGCAACCTTGAAGCCACTCTGTACGGGAGCGATATTTTATTGCGTTTTTATGCCGTTCGGTTACACATGACCTGAAATATTCCATTAACCTCTGAATCTAGAGTAGGTAACTCTTTCATGGGGCCCCATTCTTAGATATAGGAGATCTGTGAACCTCTGAGAAATGTAGTCAATAAACTTACTTAAAACACTGATTCTTTGGGCGAAGATAGAGCCAGCCCTCTTGTCACCGGAGCAGACTAAAAGACGCGGTGTTATGTCATATTTAGAAACTGAGAATTTATTTGACATCACAAAATAAATCTAATACTTATATTGACCGCCTCCGTGGTCTAGTGATAACAAACGTTGCCGTGAACACGGGAGGTCGTGGGTTCGATTCCCGCCGGGGGCAAGTTGTACATTGTATAATTTGTCTCGGTCTGGGTGTTTACGAGTATATGTATAATATGTATATATTTACAAAAAAAAAGTATAACCATCATATAGTATCAACCATCCAGTTTCCGTCACACAAGCCTCGTAGCTTACCACGGAAACTAGATGGCGCTGTGTGACCTGTCTGGAAATATTTATTATATTTATTATTATTATAATCTTTCATCAAGTGCATACCTACCGTCTTTCATAATTTTCATTTTTGGGATTTAATTTATAGGACTAATTACTTATTTATTTACTATAGTTATTCTTTATATTATATATATAGTGTATTTATTAACCTTTCATTAATTTCTTCAATGTTTTTTATTTTTTGAATTATTGTATCTAATATTTAATTTTAATTTTTAAATTTTAATTTAATTTGAAGTTATGTAAATTATAGATTTAGTGTAATTGAGACCCCACAATACCGGCCTTCCTAGTGTGGGTCTCCAATAGAAAAACATGTACATAGGATTTTATTGGAAATAAACGATTATTATTATTATTATTGAATAGTATTATATAGGCCGCGTTCGTTTTATAGCATTTCCAACATTTCGTAGCAACTTCATAAATCAGCGTGAAATGTCGTTTTTGTTAAGAAATACCACTTTTTTAAACAATGCTAACATTAAAAAAAAAACGAGCGGTAAGGCTAGTTTTTGACAAGTATGAGAAGTAACAAATAATAACAAATCAATTGACAATAAATAAATAAATATTTCCAGACAGGTCACACAGCGCCATCTAGTTTCCGTGGTAAGCTACGAGGCTTGTGTTACGGAAACTAGATGGTTGATAAACTACATATTATACTTTTTTTTTTTTGTAAATATATACATATTATACATATAAACACCCAGACCGAGACAAATTATACAATGTACATCTTGCCCCCGGTGGAAATCGAACCCACGACCTCCCGAGTTCACGGCAACGTTTGTTACCACTAGACCACGGAGGCGGTCTATGTATTATGGTCTTTGAATTTATTACATAAAATCGTTTAAAATACATTTTAAACAATTATAATATAAACTATAAAGTATACAACAATGTAAACAAACCATTTCTTATGTTAAATGACATCTGTCAAAAAGTAACATCAATAATCCTTTCAACACGGTACTGACATACGAAATTAGCATCAAATGTTAGAATTTTCATTAAACGAACGACTTGTGCTAAAAAAGTGGTATTTTCATGCTAACATTTCTTAAAACGAACGCGGCATAATAGTTGACTAGTATTATAGTATCTTGATCGGGTCGTCTAACTATACATCGCACAACAACCAACTCTCAATTCCTCTTCACTCCCCCAGCAGATATTCAGATTCACTAACTGTTTCTGCAGCCCATTAATGGAACAGGCTGCCTTTATTTATCCGACAGGCACCGTCTCTAAATAAATTTTAAAAATTTCTCACCTTCTTAAAAAACAAAATGCATCTTAATTTTCTTTTTTTGACATATAGGTATTATTATTTATTTATTTTAAATATGCATGTATTTTACTTATTATAATATTTTGATCTTTTGTGTCAATTTTTTTTACTCTTCACCCATAATATTCTTCCCTCACTCTCCCAAAGGTTAGCTGGTAGAGAATACCTTTATGGTTTTATGCTAGCCTATGTACATGTTTTTATATTTTATATTTTGTGTGCAATAAATAATTTTATTATTATTATTATACCTACTTTTTATGTTGGTATCATAACTTAGTCTAGGAGTACATAAAATATTTATACATATAAGTAATATTTATTTATTTGACTAATTATTATTAGTAAACAGTAATATTTTTAATTGTAATTTATAACCTAGAATAATAAGCTAATTTCCATAACACAAGTAGCTTGGTGTGGAGTTAGAAAGCCTACTTTAATACACCCTTTGTACAACAAATAGCCTTAAGTACTGTATTAACAAAGTGTATACTGTAATATGATTATTATTATTATTAAAAAATCTTTTTGGCGCTTGGAATCCATGAGCCCAGAGTTTCTTAGCAAACGGCACAAATATGTAATATTTTAGTATGGATACATACTTGCACCGTCCCGCTCGCTGAACTTCGCATTTTCCGCCGCGACCTCCGGGTTTATACGTGAGTGCCGACGCACGTGGCGTCCACACCAAAGCACGTTCTTGTCATCATCTTTGGAACCTCGATGGTGGCTAGGGCCCTGTTAATAGTATCGTTAACGGAGGCGTGGCAGGAAAATCTGCACGTACTTTTTGAACAGGATAGCTCATGAACTCCAAGGCGGTTGACCTCGTTTCCACACGTACATCGATGTAAGACATAATGGTGCCCCCAACCGAAAACTAATGGCGACACGAAAACTAAAAATATTTATATTGAGGTCACATATAAATTCAACCAAAATCCAAAAAAAAAAAACATCAAATTCCAAGTGTTGCAGAATTTGATGTTTTACAAGGCGTCAGTAATTCGCGTCAATATCGCCAAACGACGTAGGGTATATGGGAGTTCACAGCGCAGAAAAGCCACAAAAAATAAAATTTAACTTCTGCCCTATGTACATACATATGTATATAGAGTCAAATTTATCGTTCTCCATAATATGTAGTTAACATTGTAGCACATTATTAAACAAAATAACACCACTTTTGACTAACAATATCCACAGTAAACTAATTTACAAAACAAAATACTTTGACTTGAAATGGTCGTGCAAAATCCACTCCCTAAAACTTTAACACTAGTACAGCCCGCACTAGTAGATTTGAGCACTTGGCCTAAATATTAAATAAAAACACGTGTTTTTTTATTGAAACCTTTTTAAAATTTACAACATTCTGAAGGTGACTGAGCAATACATCAGTTTGTAGACAACATTCAAATAAAATATGAATCCCATAGACATATATACAGAAGTTTTTAAAAGGAGATTGTAAATCAGTCTATGAAAGTTAGGCTGAACTTGCGTCTGAACCGAATTACTGAAAATTTCATTTTATAAACTCTTTATTGCACAAAAAAACTTTAAAATAATGTATAAGGGCGAACGTAATGCCTTCAGCATATTATAACAGCTAACCTTTGGAAGTGTGGTAGAAGATTGCGGGGTGCATTATTATAAATATACAATTACATACATAATAATCGTTAAATAATAATATATATACAAATACAAAAATAGGTAAGTATATAGTACTGTTTACACACAATAAAAATAGTATAATAGATGTAGGTACTATGAAGAGCTAGCTATGTTATTTGTTGAGAAAGTGAGCGATAACAGATGTTTAAATATATTAATAGACGGCGCCCGTCTGTTCAGAGGAAGTTTGTTCCACTCTCGAGCAGCGGAAACTGTAAAAGAATCTGAATATAATGGGTAGGGATTTTGAGTTGATTATTATTAACAGAGCAAATACGAAGATTTTGAAGTCAAGAGGTGTGCAGGTCTGCGGAAACGGATATGAAGCTACTTTAATTGAATACTATATTAGGAACTTACGCAAGCCGAAATGTATAACGGATTATTATAAAAAGGAAATCTTTAATGTATTTAAATGGGATATAAGATTATCGTAATTTTTAAAAGGTCAAGTAAGGTTTTCCCTTTGAGAATACCAACAACCAGCATGGCAGGCTGTGGTAAAAGGCGACTTAGGTTACAACGTAAAGTTTATACACCTAGCTCAACCCCAATTAGATGGTCCGGGGGATAAAGGTAAATATTGTTGTAACAAGACCTTACCGTAATATTTTTATATAAATAACACCATGACAAGATTGCAATATTAGTGCTTCATGAAAGTAAAAAATAGCATTTGACATCATTGCAAATGGAACATACTTTCAACGAGAACAACAAATAGGCGTAGAAATATCTACCGTTCGTGCCGATAAACCCAGTAAAGTGTATTCACACGCTTCGGGATCAGGTCCTAATGGCTGTCATGCCCAGTTAAGCCGGCATAGTGTTAGGGACTAATGGCAGTTATGAGTGTCTGAAGTCAGTTGCTAACATTCATGGACCTCGCACGCCACTTACCATCAGGTAGGTACCTGATGCTTACCATAAGGTTGTGCTGTTATATAATAATAATAAATTACAATCTGGATCGGTCCATATAATTAAGTTTAAGACTAATTACTTATTTATTTACTATAGTTATTCTTTATATTATATATTTAGTGTATTTATTAACCTTTCATTAATTTCTTCAATGTTTTTTATTTTTTGAATTATTGTATCTAATATTTAATTTTAATTTTTAAATTTTAATTTAATTTGAAGTTATGTAAATTATAGATTTAGTGTAATTGAGACCCCACAATACCGGCCTTCCTAGTGTGGGTCTCCAATAGAAAAACATGTACATAGGATTTTATTGGAAATAAACGATTATTATTATTATTATTGAATAGTATTATATAGGCCGCGTTCGTTTTATAGCATTTCCAACATTTCGTAGCAACTTCATAAATCAGCGTGAAATGTCGTTTTTGTTAAGAAATACCACTTTTTTAAACAATGCTAACATTAAAAAAAAACGAGCGGTAAGGCTAGTTTTTGACAAGTATGAGAAGTAACAAATAATAACAAATCAATTGACAATAAATAAATAAATATTTCCAGACAGGTCACACAGCGCCATCTAGTTTCCGTGGTAAGCTACGAGGCTTGTGTTACGGAAACTAGATGGTTGATAAACTACATATTATACTTTTTTTTTTTTGTAAATATATACATATTATACATATAAACACCCAGACCGAGACAAATTATACAATGTACATCTTGCCTCCGGTGGAAATCGAACCCACGACCTCCCGAGTTCACGGCAACGTTTGTTACCACTAGACCACGGAGGCGGTCTATGTATTATGGTCTTTGAATTTATTACATAAAATCGTTTAAAATACATTTTAAACAATTATAATATAAACTATAAAGTATACAACAATGTAAACAAACCATTTCTTATGTTAAATGACATCTGTCAAAAAGTAACATCAATAACCCTCCTTTCAACACGGTACTGACATACGAAATTAGCATCAAATGTTAGAATTTTCATTAAACGAACGACTTGTGCTAAAAAAGTGGTATTTTCATGCTAACATTTCTTAAAACGAACGCGGCATAATAGTTGACTAGTATTATAGTATCTTGATCGGGTCGTCTAACTATACATCGCACAACAACCAACTCTCAATTCCTCTTCACTCCCCCAGCAGATATTCAGATTCACTAACTGTTTCTGCAGCCCATTAATGGAACAGGCTGCCTTTATTTATCCGACAGGCACCGTCTCTAAATAAATTTTAAAAATTTCTCACCTTCTTAAAAAACAAAATGCATCTTAATTTTCTTTTTTTGACATATAGGTATTATTATTTATTTATTTTAAATATGCATGTATTTTACTTATTATAATATTTTGATCTTTTGTGTCAATTTTTTTTACTCTTCACCCATAATATTCTTCCCTCACTCTCCCAAAGGTTAGCTGGTAGAGAATACCTTTATGGTTTTATGCTAGCCTATGTACATGTTTTTATATTTTATATTTTGTGTGCAATAAATAATTTTATTATTATTATTATACCTACTTTTTATGTTGGTATCATAACTTAGTCTAGGAGTACATAAAATATTTATACATATAAGTAATATTTATTTATTTGACTAATTATTATTAGTAAACAGTAATATTTTTAATTGTAATTTATAACCTAGAATAATAAGCTAATTTCCATAACACAAGTAGCTTGGTGTGGAGTTAGAAAGCCTACTTTAATACACCCTTTGTACAACAAATAGCCTTAAGTACTGTATTAACAAAGTGTATACTGTAATATGATTATTATTATTATTAAAAAATCTTTTTGGCGCTTGGAATCCATGAGCCCAGAGTTTCTCAGCAAACGGCACAAATATGTAATCGTTTAGTATGGATACATACTTGCACCGTGCCGCTTGCTGAACTTCGCATTTTCCGCCGCGACCTCCGGGTTTATACGTGAGTGCCGACGCACGTGGCGTCCACACCAAAGCACGTTCTTGTCATCATCTTTGGAACCTCGATGGTGGCTAGGGCCCTGTTAATAGTATCGTTAACGGAGGCGTGGCAGGAAAATCTGCACGTACTTTTTGAACAGGATAGCTCATGAACTCCAAGGCGGTTGACCTCGTTTCCACACGTACATCGATGTAAGACATAATGGTGCCCCCAACCGAAAACTAATGGCGACACGAAAACTAAAAATATTTATATTGAGGTCACATATAGTAAATTCAACCAAAATCCAAAAAAAAAACATCAAATTCCAAGTGTTGCAGAATTTGATGTTTTACAAGGCGTCAGTAATTCGCGTCAATATCGCCAAACGACGTAGGGTATATGGGAGTTCACAGCGCAGAAAAACCACAAAAAATAAAATTTAACTTCTGCCCTATATACATACATATGTATACAGAGTCAAATTTATCGTTCTCCATAATATGTAGTTAACATTGTAGCACATTATTAAACAAAATAACACCACTTTTGACTAACAATATCCACAGTAAACTAATTTACAAAACAAAATACTTTGACTTGAAATGGTCGTGCAAAATCCACTCCCTAAAACTTTAACACTAGTACAGCCCGCACTAGTAGATTTGAGCACTTGGCCTAAATATTAAATAAAAACACGTGTTTTTTTATTGAAACCTTTTTAAAATTTACAACATTCTGAAGGTGACTGAGCAATACATCAGTTTGTAGACAACATTCAAATAAAATATGAATCCCATAGACATATATACAGAAGTTTTTAAAAGGAGATTGACAATCAGTCTATGGAAGTTAGGCTGAACTTGCGTCTGAACCGAATTACTGAAAATTTCATTTTATATTCTTATTCTTATTCTTAGTGTATCACCGTACATTCCCACCGGAATTTGGTTAAGTCAATATAATTTAAACAAAATTGTACACAACATATAATTAACGTTAAAATATCTGTCTTGCCTGGAGAGTGCAATGTGAAGACAAGGAACAGAACTGGTAGTGACATAGGAACATCAACACAATAACAAAAAATAACCAAAAATATAGGTACCTATATTAAATATAAATATCTACCTACGTTAGGTAAATAAATTAAATTAAACTGTTGTTGCGGCTGTATATGGGCTTTGTCAGTAAAATTATATATTATTACATACCTACTTAACTAATTAAATTAAAATGTCATTTGAGTAATTAATAATTAACAACCAATTCTAGTTAAAGCGGCTGAAAAAAGCCTTTGTCAACTATATAAAAAAAAATATATATATATATATAAATTAATAAATTATTAAATATGTCAGTATTAGCTGTAAATAAGCATTGTCAAAATAATAACATAATGTGCTACAGTTTATCGTAACAGTACCTTAAATGTAAATAATATGACTAGCCTATGCTAACATCCCTTAACGCTTCATCAACTGTATAGTAAGATTTTTGTATTAATACTGATTTTATTTTAATTTTAAACTCATTATATTCTAAACATTTAATTTCTTTAGTTAAATTGTTGTGCAGTTTAACGCAGTTACAAATAAAACTTTTGCTAAACTTACTTAACCTGTGTTTGGGAATGGCTAACGACTCTTTTTGTCGTGAAGCACTTCTCACAGTTCTGATATGATACTGGTCCATATTTTCCCTCACATACACCAAACAATGCATTACGTATGTCCTAGCCATAGTTAGTATATTAAGTTTCTTGAAGGCTTCCCTACAAGTGTCTCTTGCCCTAATTCCAGCTATGAAGCGGACTGCTCTTTTTTGGAGAATAAATATTCTGTTCGCTTCAGCAGCTGTTCCCCACACCAATAGTCCATATGACATGATACTACTGAAATAGTACCAGAATATTCATTAATTTTTTTAATAGCGTAACAAGCTGGACTTAGTATTTTTGCAATTTTTTCGATATGCTGTAACCATGTGAGTTTCACATCTAGCTCAATACCTAAAAATACAGTGCTTTGTACTAAATTCAACGATTTTAATTATTAAATTTTAATTAATAAACTCTTTATTGCACAAAAAAACTTTAAAATAATGTATAAGGGCGAACTTAATGCCTTCAGCATATTATAACAGCTAACCTTTGGAAGTGTGGTAGAAGATTGCGGGGTGCATTATTATAAATATACAATTACATACATAATAATCGTTACATAATAATATATATACAAATACAAAAATAGGTAAGTATATAGTACTGTTTACACACAATAAAAATAGTATAATAGATGTAGGTACTATGAAGAGCTAGCTATGTTATTTGTTGAGAAAGTGAGCGATAAAGAGATGTTTAAATATATTAATAGACGGCGCCCGTCTGATAACCAGAGGAAGTTTGTTCCACTCTCGAGCAGCGGAAACTGTAAAAGAATCTGAATATAATGGGTAGGGATTTTGAGTTGATTGTTATTAACAGAGCAAATACGAAGATTTTGAAGTCAAGAGGTGTGCAGATCTGCGGAAACGGATATGAAGCTACTTTAATTGAATACTATATTAGGAACTTACGCAAGCCGAAATGTATAACGGATTATTATAAAAAGGAAATCTTTAATGTATTTAAATGGGATATTTAGATTATCGTAATTTTTAAAAGGTCAAGTAAGGTTTTCCGTTTGAAAATACCAACAACCAGCATGGCAGGCTGTGGTAAAAGGCGACTTAGGTTACAACGTAAAGTTTATACACCTAGCTCAACCCCGTTTAGATGGTCCGGGGGATAAAGGTAAATATTGTTGTAACAAGACCTTACCGTGATATTTTTATATAAATAACACCATGACAAGATTGCAATATTAGTGCTTCATGAAAGTAAAAAATAGCATTTGACATCATTGCAAATGGAACATACTTTCAACGAGAACAACAAATAGGCGTAGAAATATCTACCGTTCGTGCCGATAAACCCAGTAAAGTGTATTCACACGCTTCGGGATCAGGCACTAATGGCTGTCATGCCCAGTTCAGCCGGCATAGTGTTAGGGACTAATGGCAGAAGTGTCTGAATCCAGTTGCCAGTTATGAGTGTCTGAAGTCAGTTGCTAACATTCATGGACCTCGCACGCCACTTACCATCAGGTAGGTACCTGATGCTTACCATAAGGTTGTGCTGTTATATAATAATAATAAATTACAATCTGGATCGGTCCATATAATTAAGTCTATGACGATTCGTAGAAAAACGCGCATAGCAAAACGTCTTAAGATTAAACTAACCATACATTCGTACAGCGCCAAAGTTGCTATAAAATGCTATATTTAATGTAAGAGGTAATGGGAAGGGCAGTATGCTATCTTGGTTATCACTAAGGTCGGTATTAGGAGTACAGTCAACGAAAAAATAAATACTATATTCCTTTTTTTATCAAGAAGTGTCTGACTCATATTTTTGTTGAAATAGGTATAGAAAAAAAAGTACACAGATTGCATATTAATACATTTTTATTATAATTATTTTTACAATAATTTACTCGTAAATAATTAAGTAGTACTTAATTATTACTATGCACACTATATATACGACCGCCTCCGTGGTCTAGTGGTAACAAACGTTGCCGTGAACTCGTGAGTTCGTGGGTTCGATTCCCACCGGGGGCAAGTTATACATTGTATAATTTGTCTCGGTCTGGGTGTTTATATGTATAATATGTATATATTTCCAAAAGAAAAAGTATAATATGTAGTTTGTCAACCATCTAGTTTCCGTAACACAAGCCTCGTAGCTTACCACGGAAACTAGATGGCGCTGTGTGACCTGTCTGGAAATATTTATAAAAAATAATAATTATTAATTAGTTAATAACAGTCTCATCAGATGTAATAGTCAATCTAGTTACTTCTATTAATTGACCAAGACAAATTATTCCAACTGTTCTCGGTGACGTTTGAGAGTCAAGACGTTTTTTTTTTAAGACGGTGAATCGCAAAATCGTTTGACGATAGGGCCACCGCGGGAGGTCGCATGCCCGAATCACCGTAACGCCTTCTAAGAAGACCCCAAGGCGCCTACGGACTAAAACCCTATAAACCGTCTCTCTTTCACTGTTGGCCCTGCGTGCCTTAACAGCTAAGTCTGAGTCGTGGCTACGGAGTAAAGGCACTCGTTCGCCGCGATCGAGTTTATTTAATAGCTCTTCGGTGAGATCGGAGTAGCAGACGTCGTCATAGTCGATAATTGGAAGAAGTAACGAGCTGACTAACGTACGCCTTGCCGAAAGCGGGATGAAATGCTGACATCAGTCCCTAACACTATGCCGGCTTGACTGGGTATGACGGCAATTCGAGCCTGATCCCGAAACGTGTGGATATCTGTATTTTTTTCTTGATTATACATTGTGAACACGATATACAATGCGCAACAAATTTGACGTTAAACATATTTATTCACAATTTACAACCAACCGTAAAACGTAGTTTAGGATAAAACGAACAATAAGACCGGTTTTATCTCACAATGGAAGTTTCGTTTATTTCGGGACAATTGTGTCTGTTTATCAAAGAAATCAAATATAAAAATCTTACTGAAAAAAACGACAAAATTAAATAAACTATGTATAATACAACTACAACAAAAAAAACTTACATAATACAAATTAAATACAAAAAAATAGCTCCTCCAAATCGCTATCCTGTGGCATGGTGACCAATACACTAGCAGCATTTCCTCTCTAAATTAAGATACCTAATTTTTGAGAGAAAAAACTGCCACCTATTGTCACCAAAGACGTCTATATGCCTGGGAACAATTTATTTATAGAAAGCTTTTAGTTCTGATCCCCACGGGTCCATCGTTTCTACAACAAACATCAAAAATAAGTAACTATTGCAAATCATTTCATATTTTCGACGCTTGCTGATCTGCGGTTGTTCCGCAGCAGCACCAGCTCTAACAGAAGTGCCTTGAAGGTTGGAAGGGGCTAGGGAATCCCAACAGGTAAAATCCAAGGATTGGCCCAATCTCCGAGGTACTAATATACTAATAAGTAATGTGATTCTGTCTGGACGCTTGGCATCGTCTCAATTCAGACCGGTTGGTTCTAAAATAGATGGGATTGAGACTACTTCAAGCGTTCTACGGAGATCATTAATGGCGCTATGACGGAAAAAGCGACCCGCACTTTTGGAACACGATGACTGTCGATGCCTGTAGTAACTGGAATATAAATCCGCTCTAGAATATTGGAGTGTGCCATAATGCGGGGATAATTTCTTAGAGAATATTGAATTTGCATTCAGTCGGGAAATCTACAGACACAATCAATTCTGCTAGTTATCGATTTATATAAATTCATCTTTATGGTTATTTAGCTCCCTGGATTTATGGTAAACTTATAAAACATTACAGGAATTCTTACAAACAAAATATTAAATTAAATAAACTATTTTACAATAAAAACTAAATTTAAACTTAAAAAAAATACGTGTGTCACTCGGAGACTGCCGCGGTAAAGCTATATGCTATTGCATAGCATTTTTTTTCAACTTATGCAATTATAATTATTTATTTATTTTATTTATGCAGTATTTTTTTTTCTTTTGTATTCAAGTTTTTTATATTACTCGTGGACGCGGTCAAAAAGCACTCTCTCACCTAGCATTGTATCTAAAAGAGATAGAATCAGTTATGAGCAGCTAGTCTACACGCATAAGTCTAGTCGCACGCACACAAACACCGTGCCGAAGTCTGCCGAACTGAAACGACGTTAGACGATGCATGGCTTTCAACGCCGCACCGCTGTGCCGGTCGGAGTGGGGGGTGTTAGGTTTATTTTCGTTACGGAATTTCTTGATTCGGTCGCCGCGCTCAAAGCCCGCGATAAAAGCTATGCAACTCACGTTATTAATTTTTAATTTACATTCAATACTTACAAAAAAAATAGCTCCTCCAAATCGCTATCCTGTGGTATGGTGTTCAATACACTGGCATGTTGCATTTCCCCTCTGAGTTATGATACTTAATTTTTGAGAGGTTTTATTATAGAACGCTTCAAGTTCTGATACCCACGGGCCCATCGTTTCTACAGCAAACGTGGAAAATAATTAACTATTGGAACCCTAGTTTAAAGCGACCTTTGTAGGATTTTAAGGAAAGTGTTTTTACAACCGAGCCACCAAGGCCCGCTGCTAAATATATCCAATAACCGCCTGTTGTATGTGTCGCACATCCGCCAAAATTAATAAGTACGCTGGAGACCCTTTGACACGCGGCGAACGAGTGCCTTCACTCAGTGCCACGACTCAGACTTAGCTGTAAAGGCACACAGGGCCAACAGTGAGATAGAGACAGTTTATAGGATTTTAGTCCGTAGGCGCCCTGGGGCGCTTCACTAGGAAGCTTCACGGATGAGTCGGGCATGCGACCCCCACCCGCGTTGGCCCTTCAGGCAGGGGGCGTATCATTGATGATTTATTGATTCACCGTCTATAAAAAATAAAATAAAAAAAAAGTACGCTGGAGACACATTTTATGCTATATAAGTTCAGAGAAGCGTCTTCTGAATGCATGTCAGCTAGCTCTGTATATATGTCTATGTATAGATTTGCTTGTCAAATAGGAGATCTAAGGATAACCCCTACAATTTATCTGTGGATAAACCCGACGATATCCCTTCTTATTGTTTGTTTTCATAATGTATGTAAATAGATATTTTCAAATGGCTATTTGCAGACACATTCGTGCTGATCTATTTAGACCTGTGCCTAAACCTTATTGGCCTAAACTAGGATCAAAATAGTGTCTCACTATTTGTCCCATGGTATTAAAACGTACCATTCACTCTTCTGCTTTTCTCCCGACCGAACCAAATACTGTATGATTTTGTCTTTTTGTCTTCTTTCAGCTCGGTCCAAAAATGTATTGACGGCAGACTCGCCTATGTCTAATTGTTTCAGTAACCGATAACCTAAAAGTATCATCACGACCGTTTCCCTTTCGGGGTGGTCAGAAACCATGCTTATAAATAAGCGGGTTCACATTTAGCCAACTTTACTTTAGGCTAATCATGACAAGTGGCAAGGTCGTCGATGTCTCCAGCGTACCAAACTCGAGAAATATCACAAATAAATATTAATTAAATAAATTAAATACTAATTAAATATTATTGTGTCCCGACCAGGAATCGAACCCGGTACCTCCGAGTCTAAATCCACGGACTTAACCGCTAGACCACGGAGGCAGTTATCGATAACCTTATCCCTTCTATTCTATTTCGCAACCAAAGCGCACGCCCATGCCAAAATATGCATGTCTATTCCGTAGCCACTATAAAATTTTGAGACTCATACATCTCATAATGACCGCCTCCGTGGTCTAGTGGTAACAAACGTTGCCGTGAACTCGGGAGGTCGTGGGTTCGATTCCCACCGGGGGCAAGTTGTACATTGTATAATTTGTCTCGGTCTGGGTGTTTATATGTATAATATGTATATATTTACAAAAAAAGTATAATATGTAGTTTATCAACCATCTAGTTTCCGTAACACAAGCCTCGTAGCTTGCCACAGAAATTAGATGGCGCTGTGTCTTGGAAAAAGAAAAAAACTGTCGCACGCTGAGGATGTCAGTGTGTTTCTCCATTCCTATAACCTGGAGTCCTTCTAACGAAGTGTGAAAAAGCCATCTTGGTTGGGCAGAATTTGGTAGGGACTGATGTCACATATAAGTAAAAGACAAATTTCTAAGCATTCTATGGATTTACCATACAGATACTGGGTCCATCGTGTGTGGGAAATAGAGGTGAGAAGAATGATGTCTCGGGCTTGCGACCGACTGCTGGTTTAGGAGACCTTCTTTTTTTTTTTTTTTGCGCAACTGTATAAATCCGTTAAAGCCGTCTTGGAAGCTCGTTCCAAAAATGTATTGAATGCAGACCTGCTTAGACCCAATTCTTTCAGTGAGTGGTGCAAAGATTTTGCTGGAACTCCTCTCGCACTAACTTCCACTGCGTAAAGCTAAACCTTGAACCTGTTCCTGATTATTTCTTCTGGAAGATCATAGTATTTGTTTGACTTCATGTTGTGGTCTTTTCGAATATAAAAGTAGGTATTTATATCTGGTGGAAATTTCATATGCATAACATACCTACTTCGCTGCCTATACTCGCCATGGGTTCCAGTTACGGGTCTAAACATGCTATTATAAATTCCATTTTATTAATTATGCCATTAGCCTCTAGCTGCAGTAACTTGGCCGCTGACGAATTTTTCTGCCTAAAAAAGACTTCGTGAATATTATATTTGCGTATTAAAATATTCAAATCTCATTATACTTTGTTTAAAACCCCTCGTTCTTTTGGGATTACTCGTTGCTTAGGTACTATAATGCTATATTGTATATCAAAAGTTAAGTTCATTGACCTATAAGTTGACACGGCCATTTTACATCAGAGAATTTATATTTAGTTGACACTGCCTCTTTACAGCCAAGATCTTATATGAAGTAGTTATTAAGTTTCAATTTACTTCCACAAAGCAATAGTATTAAAAATATATATAAATTATGACTCTGGATTGTTAAGAGTTACCGGGTTCGATTCCTGGTCGGGACACAACATTTAAATTATTTGTAATATTTCTCGTTTTGGTACGCAAAAGACTTCGACGAGCTTGTCACTTGTCATGATAGGCCTATAGTACAATTGTCTAAATGTAAACTCGCTGCTATATTGTTTCAAATCGAAGCTGGTACCTCTGAGTCTAAATCAACGGACTTAACCGCTACACTACAGAGGCAATAAGTTATTAAGTTACAATTTACTTGCTTATGGCAACAATTTATTATGTACTAGACCGCCTCCGTGGTCTAGCGGTAACAAACGTTGCCGTAAACTCGGGAGGTCGTGGGTTCGATTCCCACCATTGATAAATACTCGTAGAATACCAAATTCATTGAGTGACCATTTAGTTTAATGCCACTGGGTCTTATATAAAACTTCTCAAAAAATCCGACGAGACTCAATTTAGACACCTTTGCGTTAATAGAATTAGGGCCCTGAACGGGATACAAAAACTATCTAATATATTTAAGATATTTCTCGGGTTAGGTACGCTAAAGACATAGATAAGCTTGCCACTTGTCATGAAGGGCCTATAGTAAAGTTGGCTAAATGTGAATCCGCTTCTTCAAACAGGACTCCAGACTACACTGATAGGTATATGGTCATGATGATAATCAACTTTTTTATTTTATAACATAAATTAGGTACCTATAATTCGGCCCTTTTACAGCCACGAATTTATGTTGACACGGCCTATTTTCAGCCACAGTCCTATCTTAAGTAGTTATTTGGTTACAATTTACTTGCTTATGGCAATATATATCTGAATTATTACCTATTTCAAACATATCCAACTTTTTGTGTTCCTTAATTTTTTATTGTATAAATCTAATTAGAATGGCTTAGATGGACGAGAAAGCGAGTTAGATGTAAAGGATGTGAGGATAAAGGTATATTTGAACGAATGAACGATTAAATTTGAATGATTGATATATTTATTATATGGATCAAATTTTTAGGTACTAAGCGATATATTTGGACTAAAATAAAGCATTTGAAACTTAAATTGTTAGATAACATTATTATTTTATTTCCTATGTATTTACAATTATTTTAATTTACATATATTTTTTCATTACAGGTAAGTTAAATGGTTAAGCTGCTTCTTTTTGTGTAAGATAAGGTAAGTTAATCATTTAATACATTAAATATATTGCTGATCCATTGCGTTTAATAAATATATTACGAAAATGGAACTGATGCATAAGACGCAATGGAACTCACTTATCTGAGCGTCCCGTCGTTTTTTTTTCCATTTTATGAATTCAATTTGTATTTAAAAGAATCGATGAGTACTGCACTGCAAAAGCGTACACGTGTTACTCTATAGCTATGTCCACACCAGTGCGTTTTCACATAGCGCATGTCCGTCAACTAGTTCGAAGACAGTGCATGTCCCTAAGCACGCTAATCCGTCAGCCATGGATTAGCTGAAGCTCCAATAGAGCGTCGCAGCTCATTGATATCTATAATTTTTGTTTTCGATTATTTATATATTTATTGCGTTCCTTTACTAGATGTTGACGGTAGCTGCGCGTCTCATAGTACAACGCTTGACGCAAGACAAATCGTTAAGTTAAACATACGATAAACATAAAAGCATTTATTTAGTTATATTTATTATGATCTTACATGTTTAAATTTTTACTTATCTACTCTTATAATACCTATATGTTTATTAATTCTATTTATTATATCTTAATTTTTTTGAATTATTTTTTCTTATATAATATTCTCCTGTCACTCTCCCAAAGGTTAGCTGGTAGAGAATACCTTCATGGTAATATGCTCGCCTATATATATATTTTTTAATATTTTTTATCAAATCCTATTGTTCTCTTCATGAGGCTGCTTCTCTTCTACATTTCTTTGTCTGTAGGATTTCGGCCCTTGATATTGCTATTTTATACAACAGCTAAGTCCGAGATCATAGGTATGTGCGTTAGAAGGTGCTACTGACAGTTTTCGGTAGTTTCGATCACGGTCACGCTTCCACACACCTATGTCACTTTTTTTTTAAATATATATATCATCATCATCATCAGCCTGTGTCTCTCCACTGCTGGATATAGGCCTCCCCCAGGTCTCGCTATTTTACACGATCTTCTGCCACCCTCATCCATCTCATACTAGCGACCTTCCTCAGATCATCTGTCCATCTGGCGGGGGGTCGTCCCACACTGCGTCTTCCAGTACGTGGTCTCCGCTGCAGGACCCGTTTACTCCATCGTTCATCGCTTCTGCGACAGACGTGTCCAGCCCATTGCCACTTCAACTTGCTAATTTTGAAAGCTATGTCGGTAACTTTGGTTCTTTGACGGATGTCAACGTTTCTGACTTTATCCTTCAGAGAAATCCTGAGCATAGCTCTCTCCATAGCTCGCTGAGCGACCTTCAATTTATGTATCAGACCCACCGTCAGCGTCCACGTCTCTGCTCCATACGACATTACTGAAAGAACACACTGGTTGAAAACTTTTGTCTTCAAACACTGGTATGTTCGATAGGAAGATGTGTCGCAACTTCCCGAATGCTGCCCATCCTAGCTGAATGCGTCTGTCGGCTTCTTTACTGAAGTTAGCTATTCCTAATATATATATACTATATAACATATTACATGTCACTACGGACTCCTTCACCAGCTTCAATTTATATATTTATTGTTACTTGTCATAAGGGTATTGGTGTCGTGGGGCGGTTCGGTTTCACTTATTGAATTTCTTGAGGCTCATAACAATGTGATCCACAAAGCTGGTGAAGGAGTCCGTAGTGACATGTAATATGTTATATACTCGTAGTATATTTGATGATATAGTATGTTTTGTGTGCAATAAAGAATTTTATTATTGCGCACAAGTGTGGATATGTAGCTTAAAACAGACATCACATCACAAGAATAATAAATAAAAGGGAATAAATAACATCACAAGACTAATGTAAAAACTTATAATATAACCCCTATAATAATCACTACTGTCATTATGAAAAACACATTAACCCCCAAATTCGTCACCCCAGACACGGGCCTCGGTCGCGTATAGTATTTATCGTACAAATTATTCCAAAACACCATTCTCTGTTCGTGTGGGTTGTGCCTTAGCACTTCAACATTTGCATTTTCCCTGACTTGTACGTATTCGAGCAAGTGAATAGCTTTGGAGATTGCCGGCCATACCATATTACCGGGACGAGCGATTGCTTCCGGCACGCTGTAAGACAATAAAACATAGTTTTAGAAAATAAAATAGTAACCACGTTTAACATTGATTCTAAAGGCAATTTGATTGACTAAAACAACAAAGTGACAAGCCAATTACCAATCACGTAACGTATAACAATACTATGTTAAACATAAATTATTTTAATTAACGATTTGGAGAGAGCGGTGGTGGCTCGCTTTTCTTCAAATCCGTGGTCGAAAAGATCGTTTGTGGATCGAACCCCAGCATATATCATTAAATAACTTTTTAAGTATATTTATCATAAATTTACATGACCACCGTTCCCTAACGTCGGAGAGTACGTTAAGCTGTCGTTACCGGTTCCACAAATGCCAGCTTGTGGAATCATTCATAAATTATCGTAATTATAAAATAGACATCAGACCCCCCGTCAACCCGTTGGCCAGCGTGGCGAGTGGCCTACTACCTACCTATCCTATCTACCCTCCTATCCTATCTACCCTCCTACCTATGCTTTGGTACTTGGATAACATATGTGTGATAGTAACGCGAGGAGAACATTGAAGAGACTCTCTATAAACTTCATCTAGACAAAGTCTCGAATGATCTCCTCAATGTACCTACAGCAAATAAAACATTATATTGTTACTACATATAGTAAGGACACCCAATTTTTTAAATATATGTCTGGTCTTGAGACCTGGAATGTATTTTATTGCTCGTTTATGTATTAATACGACCCTCGCGAGATCAACCTGAATTCTCCAGAAATAGGTTTCGAAGATCTCAACTTTATCATGAAGGTCGTGTGTTCTGGACATTGAGATAGTCTGGTATAAAATATTGTAAAAGGAAAACGCTAAATACTATCTATATATATACGAGTAGAGTTTTAGTGTAAATAATTATGTAAATGCAGTTACACGGCATGCAGATTGTAAGCTGATAACGTGAAGCCCTTCTGCGACAAGGTAAATCATTCAGACAAATTGATAAGGTTTGTAAAAATACTATTTCGCTTTTAGCACAATATGTTCAGAAAGAAGTACAAAGTCATTAAGAAAACTTTATTTTTAATCCATGGATGCTGGGTACGTCATACGTAGGAAAAATAGCCTTGTTGACACGTGGAAAAAATTGTGATTGAGAATCCTGTTTATATAATCATTAGCCAGCTTCCAAGCTAGGAGAAACTTAAAGCTGCTAAAAACAAGAGTTGGAGACCATACTATAACTGGTACAGAAAAGAAGGGTTACTCTCATGTGCTCGTCCGGGTTAGGAAATTAGGAAACACTGAATGTAGGTTTTACAGTAAGTTCTGCCATTAGACCGGCCAGCTGTTTTGCTATATAACCCACTATTTGCACTTTAAGTAATTTGTTAGTATAAGGTCGATTCATATGCTAGGGCGATTTGTGTGCAGCTACCACCGATTGGCCATCGACTGCTGGGTCGACGGTTTGATCGCAACTGTCAGACGAATAGACAGTTTCCCTTTGTGTGAAAATTTTATAGGAAACGGAATGGAAGGAACCAAGCCATAACAACTATTATTGGCTCTCTCTATACCTGACCACATACTGTATAATTTGAATAATGTCTTGGAAGCTCGTTCCATTAAACTAAATATACTCACCTATGTTTCGCAAAACTTGTCCAACGTCGTACTAGAGAATCCCTAACTTCTTCATTAATAGAACCGCCAGAAACCGCATTTCCCGTCTCAAATAGATACACTAATTCCTGCCCATGGCGAGCTCCAGTCAATGGTATATGATACGGCCATTCTCCAGACCAATCTCCTATATAACCAAACTCATACAATCTAACAACAGCTCTGGATGTTATAGCTCGTTCAGAAGCAGTCCTGATCGCGGAAACTAAAACCATAGTATCACCATAGTAGTCCAAATAATCTTCAATAGTGGAAAGCGATATCTGTCTGTCTTTAAAGTAGAACGAACGAATGTCATTAACAATAGTACTCGGCACAGTAATATCAGCTTGAATAAATTCATCAAAATTCGATTCCATTAGTTGAAGCCAATTGCCTATTACTGCTTCTTTAATTTTCAAAGTTCCTTCCCGATTTGTATAGCCTATTATCATAGGAATATTTTCGTAATTACCAGATCTTATAAGATCTATTGGAGCTTCCGTCATAAATGCTTCAACTGACTCTATTTGTTTTTCAATACAGGGTGCAAATAAAGCTATATTGTTTGTAGAGTTAAATCTGTTTAAACCAGGTATTAATTCAGATGCTAATGTATTACGAAGGTTTATAGCTAAGTCTTTAATGCTTGTTTCTTTAAATCCAAGGCTTGATTCTAAAGATCTTGCATTTGCTATAGGATTATAAGCTACAGCCCAAGGTGAGAGAGATGTTCCACTCTGTGCTATAGCTTTGTGAACTAACCCATTAGCTAAAGGTGATAACGTAACCAGATCAACCATAGCTGCACCAGATCCATGACCAGCAAGTAAAACGTTATTGGGATCTCCGCCAAAAGCCGCGATGTTGTCTCTGACCCATCTTAAACCAGAAACTACATCTTTTAGACCAGCATTACCCGGTGCTTCTTCTATACCAAGACAGAGAAACCCAAATATCGATAAACGATAATTCAGAGTTACAACTAAGACGTCTTCATTTACAAAGTGGCGAAAGTTTAGCCCTTGTGTTGTGCCAGTAGTGAATTGATGACCATTGAGCCATACCATAACAGGCTTAGGTCCTTCGATATTTTTGGTCATAATATTAAGCACTAAGCAGTTTTCTTCGCCAACGAGGCCGTGGGGAGTTGGTTGAGCACAAGCTATGTTCGGGTCGTCGGCAATAAATACTGCAGGTAATGATGGGGCAGGGGGAGCCGCCTGAAAATAAATAACAGCTCATTTCTAACAAATAAAGGGTTAATGATAAAAGTGTATTGTTAAAGGTGTACAAAAAAGAAAAGGATTTTTTTTAGCAATCCATGGATTTATCGTGCCATTTTATTCGATTTATGGTACCAAGTTTATCATGTATGGGAAAGAGATGAATAAAATAGTAATGCACTATCCTGCGACTAATATGGTTGAGATTGGAAGGGGCTCCCTTATTATTACGCAATTACTCGCTCATCATCCACTACTCTGCTCCACGCTCTATCTTACAAAATATTTTATGATTCTGCTAATGCCACCTTGGAAGCTCGTTTTTACCTAAATAACAGTAAATATTTAATACAGCATGCAATGCTGATTTTACGCCCAAACATTTTTACCCATAAAAATATTCCAATGACTTTTTTATATGATTGAAAAGTTTTACAACGGATTACCATTTTTCAATTTAAAACATGTCATATGTCATAATAATTTTTCGTCAAAACATTTCCCAGGACATTTTGTTATTTAAATATTACAACTTTAACCTTTTATTTAAAAATACAAACGTCAATAATTAAACAACTATAGTATTTACAAAATTATTGTTAATGCATGTTAATCACGAATGCCTTTGTAAGCAAGAGTGGGGTTCCCTGTATCACAGACCTTCTGGGACATAGTACAGGGATCCCCGTATTTACTGATTGATCTAGGTTTTTAGGTCAATTAACGTTTTTATTATTATTATTATTTACAGATATAATATAATACGTAAAGTTTTATGACACGCTTGATTTTTAATTAATTCAATAAAATAAAACTGCCTCCGTGGTATAGCGGTTAAGTCCGTGGATTTAGACTAGTAAATAAATACATTTAATTAATAATTAAATTACATACATACATATCTTCACGCCAGATCCCTTACGGGGTAGGCAGAGACAATTGAGCGCCACTTGACACGATCACGACATACCTCTTTCGCTTCATCGACATTCATCAACCTCTTCATACATGCCCTTTTGTTACGAAGGCTTTTTAATTCTCCTTCAGCTAGTGTTTTATTTATTTGATCGTGATACGTGTGTCTTGGTCTGCCAGGGCCTCTTTTACCCACAACTTTCGCATTATATACCTGGTTCGTCAATCTTTCTTCGCTCATCCTTTCAACATGCCCGAACCATCGTAGCATGCTTTTCCTTATTTTTGTCCCTATGCTTTCCTTCATACCAACCCTTTTCCGTATTTCGACATTACGTATGCGGTCCGCCAAAGTGACGCCACATATCCGCCGCAACGACCGCATTTCTACTGCATTAACCCTACTCTCATGCGTATTCTGACATATCCACGTTTCGCTTCCATACATCAGTGTTGGTACCAACATGGCATTGTGTATGGCGAGCCGAGCTTTGTCACTGACATTTCGACTGCCGATCAGTGACCCCAGGGCACCGTTAACACTATTTCCCGCGTTCATTCTTCTTTCAACGTCCCTATCGTACTTCCCATCCGCAGTGAAAACACTGCCCAGATATATAATTTCATTTACTTGTTCTAGAGTTTCATCATCGATCTTTATCGTCACGGTTGTCATCCTTCTTCTTTCAAACACTAGTACCTTGGTTTTTCTCGCATTCAAACGGAGTCCTTTTTCTGCACATCCCTCCTTCATTCTTGTGACTAGTGATTGCAGTTGTTGTTCGGACGATGCCATAAGAACAGCATCATCTGCATAAAGCAGGCAGTTCACCACTAGATCACTCATCTTTATCCCACAGTTACTCTCTCTCACACTTTTTAGGCTAATTAAATTAATTTGTGATATTTCTCGAGTTTGATACGCTGGAGACATCGACGAGCTTGCCACTTGTCATGATTGACCTATAGTAAAGTTGAATCCGCTTATTTATAAGCGTTGTTTCTGACCACCCCGAAAGGGAAACGGTCGTGATGATACTACTCAATAAAATAATTTATTAAAATATATATATATGTATATATATTTCATATACAATACTAAAACCTTAGAATAATGACAATAATAAACTAAAACAGTCTAACAAAGTTGAAAACAATTAATATAATTTTGTAAGAATTTCCAAAAATTTTTTGAAAATTATTTGATTTAGTAGACAAACTTAGCAATCCAGAGCCTGGCTGCCGGATCAATCTTGTGTGGGGGAGAAGAGAATTATAGTATCTAGGGAAGAAAGAAGATATTTGCGCATTCACACTCCATTCACTATTCTTTGGTTTTCTAGAGAGGAGAGCTAAGAATAGTGGTATAGATGGGTCTATACCCATACAATATGGTATTACTATTGCCGCTTTAAAAGCTTGAATATCACTAACTTGAAATGTATTAAATTCGAAATGCATACCTTAAATCTGTTTTCTCCATCAACGTCTCCAGCGTATGGTATTCCAAAGAACGTAACATAGTCATCGTCTATGGCATGCTGACCCTGAACCGTTCCTTGAGCTATATCCACCAATAACGTAAACTTTTCTGCTTTAACGATCACAAAAACTGCACAAATTAACAACGTCCTCATTTTTATAATAACCTTTCTTATAGTTTCAAATTTCTTCTTTCTATTTAACGAATTATTGTGAATTAATAGGAATAAAACGAACAAATTACTTTGTCTATATTTCGTTTAAAATCACTGGAATAAGATTTATTATTATTATTGAGTTACACAATGACTATTATTACTATTATAAGCCAATGATTACGACTATGTTTTTTTAATTATTGCGCATAATCATAGTTTTCTTTAATAATTAAATAAAACTCATTCAAAAGCAATATATCTCTAAGGTAAATCGATTAAAGTTTATTATTAAAATAAAACTATTGCTATTATGTTTATTCACATTATCATTTTGGTAAAAATATGTGTCGACAGTTGTGATAGCTCTAAGTTTGTGCTGTGTTTATCAAAAATCGATGGATCATCGTCCATATTATCATTTCCTGTCTGGCTTTTCAATCAACTGAGCTATATACTAGCTTTGTGCACATTTTTGTTGATTACTACGTCACCTATTGGTTACAGCCGTAATTTGTTATTCCTGCAGGATTACTCATCGACTACTTTTGACAGTTTTAAACTTTCGCCAACACTTTTACGGGGCGATTTAGACTATATTAGAGACATATTTCTTCTGACACGGGCTGTGGTCACGGGTCGACTGGAGCCTTCGTCTATAATGCGAAGACACACAATCAAAATTGTACATAACCCCCCCTTTTAATTGAAATTTTCGAGTGTGTTTATTTCGATCGCTTCATGTACTATTCTCGGGTAATAGAGATGATCGGTGCAAAGTATCTTCGGGTCATGCAGCTCATTTGTGCGGGACCGGGCTGACATATACGACCCCCGTTAACGAGGATACGTGACCGACGAAAGTCAGCCACATAAACCTCGAGAACGGGAGGTCGAGTCGACAGGCGAACGATCCCGATGCACCTATTATCCGGGCGGCAGGAAGCGACGATCTTCAGTAAAACGACATGTTCAGCTTGAGGCAGAGCTTCGGCTCAGGCTTCTATATTTCCCGCAGCAGGCTTGGTTGTTCTTCTATAGGCGTATGTGTTCGTCTCTATTCTATTCTTGACTATCGGTCTCTGTTCTGTTCTGACTGTTGTGACTATCGTGACTATTGACTGACTGCTGTCGAGACTATATCGGACCCGATAATCGCCTATTATATACGCCCCGATACTCGTCGCTGCTATGGTGACCAATCAGCGACGAGTATCGGCCAACCAAACCGTGCCGAGGGTAATAATAATAAGCCGCCGGAAGATAATCTTTATTTATAAAATCCTATATACAATGATTTACTATAACTAAGTCACTTATATCTATAAAATTAACTTAGTATTAAAATAAAGAATAAAACTATGGTTTATAGGACTATGACATGATGATGTTAAACTATACATCGGCTGTAGAAATGTCATAGTCCTATATTAATTCTATATCTGTACAAACTATATCTATACTATAAATTAACTATAATCTATACTATAATCTATCCTATATCTATACTATATTCTATCCTGCCTACACTATTGCCTACCTACCCTATTACTATTTGTCATCTATACTATACTATACTTTACTATGAGGAGTAAATATTAATAATAATTACTCTCAATAGGCCGGAACTTACTACATAATTATTATTATTTACTTACGATTTGGGTGTACCACCCGCTGACTTAGTAGTCCATAGTAATGATGACTAAGCTAAGTGGTGAAATAATAATAATTATGCTCTATGATACGACTATTTAAAAAATATGCCTACTATTGTTATTCCGTCGTGCACATCATTTCAATGTTTTGTACCACTATGTTTTAGGTGATCAGCTATTGGTGACTTGTTTGTTTGGCAGTTTTTTTACAGCTGCTATAATTTTCTAGACCCACTCGGCTATCATACACTTGACCAATGTATGAACTCCCGCAGCCGCATTCAACTTTATATACGCCTGTAGTGTTATAACCGAAACGTCGGGAGAAATATACTCCAAACGTAAATCGCGTGTAGACCTTTTGGCAGTTCCAACTGATCTATTGCGTTTTGCGAATGAATTGACGGATGTGATGAATGGGTATGAACTGATTTCGGCGGCTGTAAATGATATATGGAATATAACTCTGGTCAGATTAGTGATTTTTCTAAACAGTCGTGCCAAAAAGACATCAAAAAATTATGTATTTATTCATTATCCCTTGTCCCCAGATCATGTAAAGCTAGATGAAACCTCATACGACGTTTTTACTCATGCAATAATGAATTCTATATTTTATACCAATAAAAGTTTTATGATTTGGTGGTTAACTGGTTGGTTATGTATTTTTATCTCCCCAAAAAACTAATGATTAATAAAATTATAAAAAATATATAAAATGTTTTATTATTAAAGTAAAGGATGAATAATGATTATTCTCCGAGAAATTTTTGTTTGAAGCACCCTTAAAGCATTTGAGCTAAAGCAATATATAATACCTGACCTAAATACGAGCCCTTGACACGCTATTAAATTTTAAACTCAACTAACACAACCAAAAAAACTAAGGACAGGATTTTTTTTCTGCTGAGTTTCTACTTGGGCCAATTTTTCCATTCGCTACATAAACTGATATAAGTAAAACTAAAATTTGTTTTGACAGAGTTTAAATTTCAAAATAGATCTCGTTTGAAGATAAACAAAAGCTCAGAACTTGGTAAGCCGCAAGGACTCGGTTTAGCTTGAATTATGAAATTGTCCTTTAGTCTTAACTTTTGACAAATTACTAATAATAATAAATAAAAATCGTTTATTGATCCAATTAACTTAAATCTATTACATTTTTATATGCTCAATGACCTGCACTGGTGGCAACCGTGCCGCAGGTCGTAGCATACCATTTTGTTTTATCCGGTCGACAGAAAATACAATTTATTTTATCATTAAAAAATCAATTATTATCAAACAAAACAGCACAAACAAATACCCACCAAAATTGTTCTGTGTGGGTATGTATATGTAGTTGTGAGTGTATATGTAGTTGTGTGTGTATGTTTATCTATATCAGCGTGGATCGGTGAAGAGGCCAGACTACCTAACGACAGCTAAATACATCATTAGAACGCTGTCCTTTAATTCCAAGGTCGCAGGTTTGACACCACAGATTCTGCCTCGTTGTTACACTAACTATAACTACCTACTTGTGGATTTTAAAGAAATTGGTAAAATATCTATCTTTAGAATACCAACGGTAGTCGAAACCCTAGCAAGTCTATCACCAATCTAATCAAGAGAATAGTAGAATTCAATTGTCGAATGAAATATTTTCCATTGCAAAATAAATAGAGACAATACTTGCTTAGTTTCAGGGCACATACATTACACATGTAGATAAGTGTAAGATTGTGTTATCAGGTATTGTGAATTCGAAGATTTGAAATGATAATATCATTCAAATATTTATTATGTTAAATCATAGTGCTTTTACCTTAGCAGAACACAGAAAACAAGATCTAATACCAGGGACTGACAACTGACGTCGTCGTTCTGCTTGATGCATGGTCGGCAAGTCCTAATTTGACACCTCACTTTAAAGAACAGGAAAAATGAACATACAAGCCTATCATCACTTGTAGGATAATTAAATTAAACGAAAGTGAAATAGGTTTTTCAGGCGCTCGTCCGTACTTTCTGGACCATTTATTACATTTGACAAAAGTTACACGAAATTTAAGTTGCTTTTAGTTGTAAGTGCTATGGATGGTACTTTTGTGTGCGTAAGCATCGAGCGCTCGGAATCTTACTTCTTCCACATACAAACACACGCATTGTAACTGCAAATTAAATTAAACAATATAATCCAGTTTTAAATTAGTTTTATTAAAAAAGAAGGTATTAAAACTCCTAATGGACGCTTACGAACTAATATCAAAAGCACTGCAGGTCTTCTCTTAACAACGAATTTAGCGATTTAGATACTATGCCGTTTGTCAAGAGTAGATTCACTGTTTACGCACTAAGCACTGTAGAAAATACTACAAAAGTATAAAAATATTTAACCTAAAAGAGCTTCATTAGTCCCATGCAAATCAAGACTAAGAAAGCACAACTGAATATTTTGTCGGCCGAAGACACTGGTTGAGGGGCCACATAGAACTGATCATATAGATTGTACCAAAGATTCATTCTTTGTGAGTGTGGGTTGACTACAGCATTTTCTACTACGGCATTCTCTGTCACTTCTACGTACTCCAGATATCTGGTTTCAATCGGTGTCACTGGAAACCACTCAATATTGCCTGGACTTACGGCAGTCAGAGGTAATCTGAAAGCAAAATAAAAGAAAATGTAGCTATTGTATCTTTAAGGTAAATTTTATTTTGGAATGGATTTCAAAATTCTACATGTTCTTAAGACAGTAGAAGATTCATTCTAAGAAAAAGACATAGGCTTTTGAAACTGCTGAAGTAGTAATTCTTAAAGAATATTTATAAATAATTCAATACTCATACTAGTGTCAAGACAATTTAAACGTAATAATCCATCAGATTAACATACCTAAATAATAAGTTAAACACGTGTAAATAACTATTGAATGAAAATATTACGATTCGGTTTTAATAGTTCTGAATAGAACTGAATTGAAGTTAAAAAGGCGTACTCTGTCATTACTTATCGTAAATCCTAAACCTTGAATCGGTAAAAAATGTTGATAACTATATCAATAAGTAAATAATAAACGTGACTCACCCAGTTCTTGCAAAAGCTGCCCATCGACGAGTTAAGGAATCTCTAACAGTGTTGTCGACTGCGTTGCCATCGAACCGGGTGCCTGTTCCCAAAAGGTACACCAGCTCATTTCCATGTCTGGCTCCATTTAATGCTATACTCGGGAATGGCCACTCATTGACCCAATTTCCAATGTAACTGAACTCGTACAATCTGACCTCTGCTCTTGAAGTTACGGAACGCTCTGCTGCCGTCCTTATCGCTGATACCAAAGCAATTGTATCACCATGATAATCCAGGTAATCTTGAATAGAGGACGGTACTGTTCGTTCGGCAAAGTAGAAATTTCTAATACTGGCTATAATTTCAGTTCGATTTTCTTGCTGTGACAGATCGATATCAATTGGAATAAAGTTTTCGAAGTTGCTCTCCATCGTTTCCAACCAATTGTTGTGTACGGCATGTTGAGCTCTTACACTCCCTTCTCTGTTTGTGTAGCCAGTAATAAACGGAATATGCGAATACTCTCCAGATTTTATTATAGATAATGGGTCTTGAAGCAAAAAGTGATCTTCTGACTCAAGGTTTCGGTTTTCGACACACGGAGCAAATAAAGGAACGTTATTCGGGGCCGTTGGTGCATCCAATGCTGGAATCATAACATTTAGGTCAGTATTGCGGAGTCTGAGTGCTAATTGCGCTGGGTCAGTTTCTGTAGTATCTAGTCGTGCTGCAACTGATCGAGCGGATTCAATAGGGTTGTAGGAGACGGCCCACGGAGATAGAGCTGTTCCACTTTGAGCGATAGCTTTATGTACTAATCCAGTTCCAAGAGGAGATAATGTGACTAGATCGACCATAGCACCGCCTGAGCCGTGACCTGCGAGCAGTACATTGTTTGGGTCACCTCCAAAAGCTGCGATATTGTCTCTAACCCATCTTAATCCGGCAATTACATCTTTTAAACCAGCATTTCCAGGAGCTTCTTCGACGCCAAGGCACAGGAAGCCAAAAATGGATAATCTGTAATTCATCGTGACTACTAAAACGTCTTCTATTTCGACAAATCTGCTGAAGTTCACATTCTCATAGGAACCAGTGGCATAGTTTTCTCCCATGAGCCAGACCATCACTGGTCGACTTCCGGTAGTGTTTCTGGTTTGGACATTGAGTACTAAACAATTTTCTACTCCCACGAGACCGTTATCGGTCGGCTGTGCGCATCTAATGTTTGAAACATGCGCATGGAATATTCCAGGGAACACGGGTGGTGGAGGTGCTGCCTGAAATTTAAACAGATGAATATTATTAATATGCTATTTGATTTACCGGCGCGGTAGTGGCTCGGTTGTAAGAACGCGTTCCTTAACGCGTTTGTAGGATTACAAAGGCCGGTTCAAACCCGCCTGGCATGTACCAATGAGAATTGCACTTTTCTTACGTACATTTGTCATAGATTTACAACACCACCGTTCCCGTGCCTCGGAGAGCACGTTAAGCCGTCGGTCCCGGTTCCACTAATACCAACTTGTGGAATCGTTAATAAATTGTCATTAAAGATTGACATATCCTCGCCAAGCCGTCTGGCCAGCGTGGCGATTGTAGGCCAAATTCTCCAGATATATGTTTTGAAAGGCCCATCTCCAACAGTGGAGGTCTAGGACGCTGTGTTCTAAGGGCTGTAATGAATGAAAAAAAAATGATTTACAGCAATAATTTTGTTTTAGAGGTAGAATACATAAAGATAATTAAAATAATACTTGAGTATCATACGCTTCAAGGTTTATTTAATGTATTTAGATACTTTCATCATTTGTTTAGTCGTTTATATGATTTAGGTAAAGTGTCATTATGGATGTAATCCCTTGCGAGGTAATCAGGAACACACGCTTTTTTACATAACGTGTGTAAGTATCAAGTTCGTCAAAGCTCTAGCGTACCCCAGTAAGGAAATAATTAAATTATTGTGTTCTTAACCAGAAAACAAACCCTTTACGCCAAAATTAACAGCTTGAACCGCACAGAGACTCATTAAGCTCAGTTAAAGCGTTATGTTTTGGATGTAGTTAAATTAAATTGTCAATGTTACTAACCTTAAATCTATTTTCGCCATCAACGTTCCCAGCATAAGGTATTCCGTAAAACGTGACTATGTTGAGGGGAGTGACTCGTCCAGATTCGACTTGTCCTTCAATTTCTCCATTTGTCGTATTAACAAGAATTTGTCCACTAACTACTGAAGCTAATAATAAAAAAACGCTTATAGCTAAAAGTTTTGGCAACATTTTGACTTTTTTTAAATTTAAATTATTGTTCACTGCATTTAATTCACGTCTGTTTTCCGAAGCTGCCAACGCCCAATTGGTCACACTTAACACGTTATCATATATTGTAGATATAGCTTATCTACCCCTTATCTAGTATTCATGTGTAACTTGTGATATTTATTGAAGACCTCATGAATCAGAAAGCGAACAGTTATCAGGTATCACCAATTTTTGTAGTATTCTCGGAAATGTCACAGTAATGAAATACACAGGATATTGGCGTGAATATTTGAAACAATAAGTAAATAGAATGATGATGTAATTATTGCTTTAGAGCCGAATGTATCACACATTTACATACTAAACATAAAATACTAAACAATGTTATAGACTCTTCTACACTCTTACAAAATATATCATTACGCGTCCCCACACGTAGCACTCGCAGCAACAACTTATTTGTTATTTCTAATTCATCTACTAGGTATACGGCTAATAGATACTTTTGTCGCTCTCTAGACTACTACGATAAGGAATTGTCTCATCTTGACTTATTTAACTTCAGTGTTAATAAATTTAAAAGCGACCTTAAACTACATTTGTTCTCCAAATTAATATAATATAACATTTCTAATGAGTAGCTGTTTATTATGTAGTATTAGTAATATTGTTTCTGCTATGATATAACTTACTATCTTAATTCAATTTTGATGTTAATAATTTTATTTTTTTGCTTAATTATTAATCTGCTGTGCTTGTTTTTGTTTTCGTTTATTGTATTTTGTGTAAATTCTCGACACTCAAGGTCTTGTTAATGGTAATTATGTTTGAAATATTATGTAAATAATACTGTTTGCTGTCAAAATAAAATAAAATAAAAAATAAAATTTCATTTTGGAATCGCCACACTCTTGATAAATTCGTTTACCCAGCTATTTCACGAACTTGTGTGTATCAAGATAATATACCGTCATTGTTTCAACCCCAAATACCAAGTTATAATTGTGTTTATTGATATTATAGTTTATGTGCTTTTTAGATTCGGCGGCATGATCAGCCAGCCTTTTTGAGGTAGTGTATGTAAGTCTTGTTTCAAGTGGTGTTATTTTTTTATATCATCATATTTATTTATTTATAAACTCTTTATTGCACAAAAAACTTAAAAATAATGTACAAGGGCGAACTTAATGCCTTTCGGCATTTTATAACAGCTAACCTTTGGGAGTGTGGAAGAGGATTCCGGGGTGTATTATTATAAATATACAATTACATACACTACATAATAATCGTTACATAATATAAATTAAATAATATATAACATTCATTTAACTTTCTTATTATTATTTCTTGCTGATTGTATGTAATATAATACCTATCTATTAATTGTGTTTATGTATTCGTACATAAAATATATTTATGTTTATTATATATATATGATTTTAATTACATAACATGTCAGTTTTTATGTAATAGTATTTATCTTAATGCACCCGCAATCCTCTTTCAAATTCCCAAAGGTTAGCTGTTTTTAAGTCCGCCCTTGTACATTAATTTCAAAGTTATTTTGTGCAATAAAGAGTAAAGTATCATCACGACCGTTTCCCTTTCGAGGTGGTCAGAAACCACGCTTATAAATAAGCGGATTCACATTTAGCCAACTTTACTATAGGCCAATCATGACAAGTGGCAAGCTCGTCGATGTCTCCAGCGTACCAAACTCGAGAAATATCACAAATAAATTAAATATTATTTAATTAAAAATATACATTTATTCGAAAAAATATTTACAACACAAAATAAAATTAATATTAAGGATAGGGATATAAGTCCCGTCCGCGTGGAATGGTGGCAAGAACGCTGGCTGCATTTCCCCACTGAATTGCAATACTGATTCTCTGGGCGAAGAAAAAGCCAGCCCTCTTATCACCGGAGGAGACAACAAGACGCGGTGTTATGTCTTTTAAAAACTTTTTTGCGCTGGCATGGGCCCAGAGTTTCTACAGCAAACGGTACAAATATGTAATCTTTTAATATACCTACCATACTTGCGCCGCTTGCTGGACTCCGCATTTTCCGCCGCGGCTCCCGCTTTATGCGCTGTCCCCCTGAGATGCGACGCGGCAAGGGTGTCGACGCACGTGGCGTCCCACACCAGAGCACGTCCCCGTTCCCAGGGGACCAACGTCATACCATCGGGTCTCTTGCCATCATCTCGGATAACTCCAACAGGCTCTAGAAGAGCTGGAACCTCGATGGTGGATTATTTAATTAGATGTATTTATTTACATAAATAAATATTTTTGTATGCCGACCAGGAATCGAACACAAATCTAAATCTACGGACTTACCGCTAGACGACGGAGGCAATTAAGATGCAATGAAGAGTTTATAAATAAATAAATTCGTTTCATAAAATCATGACCAATACATACATAAGATGCCGTAAATAGTCTCGATATCACTGATACCATTATTTATCATTTGATAGAATACATATTTAGACGAACAAGTATTTAACCAAACATTTAATACGCTATCAGTTTCGAAATATACCTTATAATGGGGTATATTACTGCCTTTTTATCATGATAAATATATATTTTAACTTTACAAATTTCTATATTGCAATATATACATACATATACATACTTCACGCCAAATCCCTTGCGGGGTAGGCAGAGACAATTGAGCGCCACTTGTCACGATCACGACATACCTCCTTCGCTTCTTCGACATTCATCAACCTTCTCATACATGCACCATCAGCTATTGTTTGATTTATTTGATCGTGATAGGTAAGTCTTGGTCTGCCAGGGCCTCTTTTACCCACGACTTTCGCATTATATATCGGGTTCGTCAATCTTTCTTCACTCATCCTTTCAACATGTCCGAACCATCGGAGCATGCCTTTCCTTATTTTTGTCACTATGCTTTCTTTAATACCTACCCTTTTGCGTATTTCGTCATTACGTATGCGGTCCGTCAAGGTGACGCCGCATATCCGACGCAACGACTCTATTAAACTGCATTAACTCTACTCTAATGCGTATTCTGACATATCCACGTTTCGCTTCCATACATTAGACATACACTCCAATAAATAAATAAATATTTCCAGACAGGTCACACAGCGCCATCTAATTTCCGTGGTAAGCTACGAGGCTTGTGTTACGGAAACTAGATGTTTGATAAACTAGATGTTTGATAAACTATATATTATACTTTTTTTTGTGAATATATACATATAAACACCCAGACCGAGACAAATTATACAATGTACAACTTGCCCCCGGTGGGAATCGAACCCACGACCTCCCGAGTTCACGGCAACGTTTGTTACCAATATATCTACTATAATAAGTATACATATAAGTTTTATAATATGATTAATTTATTGAAATGATTAAAACTACTTGAAAGTAAAAAAAAAATATAACTAAACATAATAAGAAATAAACTTTAAGTAAAAAATGTCCTCTAGAGACGACCCTTCAGTGATAGTCCCAAGAAGTCTGGCTTATTTTTTTCGACACCTTCAACAAATATCGTTAATGTATACAAAAACTTCAAAATTATATACTAAAACCTTCCTCAATAACCACTTCATCCATTGGAGAGAACAGCATGAAAATCGGTGCAGTGGTTTTTGAGTTTATCGCGAACATACAGACAAACGCGGCGAAAGACTTTATTTTATAATATGTAATATATTCTACCATTTTATTCCAATTATTAACTATATTTAGCCACGAAAGCATTTTGGCCTTGAATCCAAGTAGTTGCCTGAACGTAAGGGGTTACCTTGACCTATGCACTGTAATAGAATTGCAATCAACACGCAAAGTACATAATTGCACCGCCCACTAAAAGTTAAGTCTATTTTATAGTATCGAAAAGATAAACAGAGGTCTGAGAGGAATTAAAAAAAACAATTTATTTTACATAGTAATGATTTTGTAGTATTTTAAAAGCTACCTAAATAATAAAATTAAAAATAAACTAAACAAAACCTTAAATTAAATGAACTAAAAGATAAACCTAATTAATATAAAAACTAAATACTTACAAATACCTTGATTATAATCTACATGTCATCGAATCCAGGAGAAGATGAACCCAATGTTCCGAGGACTACGGCGACGTTACCTCGCTGAATGGCAACACTGATCCTCTGAATAAGATATTTCCTACTCAAAGGATCACCTGTTGACGCTCGGATGGCAACGCTTATGTCGCGTATTAACGATTTAGCGTCCTCAGACCAAGGGCCCATCGTCTCTACGGTAAACGGCACAAAATGGTAACGATTTGCCAACTCTATGTACTTATTACGTTTGCCGTTTGCAGCCAATTCAGCCGCTGCACCTGCTCGTTTTCGTGTCGCGCCAACACGACTAGCACAAAGGGTGTCAGTACACGTCGCATCCCAAACCAAAGACTTACCTTGTTTATAAGGCACGAGGGTTAGCCCATCGTTACATTTACATAGTAAAATAATTATTCATCATTTTAATTACTTTAATATTAGTTTGTTGATGGAAGAGTTCGTCGCGCCATTTTGCACGGACATATCAGTTTTTTGTTTTGTAAATTAGTTTACTGTGGATATTGTTAGTCAAAAGTGGTGTTATTTTGTTTAATAATGTGCTACATTGTGAATAATTATGAAAAACGATAAATTTGACGAGTATATGGGGCAGAAGTTACACTTTATTTTTTGCGGTTTTCCCGCGCTGTGACCTCCCGTATACCCTTCGTGTTTGGGCGATATTGACGTGAATTACTCCATGAAAAGCATCAAATTCTGCAACACTTGGAATTTGATGATCCCAACTCGGTTATGAACTCTGTTATGAACATATATTATGTAAATAAATTACGTGTTTAGGGCTGATGTATTCTGTACAATGTCCTTTAAGCGTCACGGCTATTGGACTTAAGTGGTGGTCCCGACTCTACATGGCTGCACAAACATGCGGTCTCGTAAGTGTTTAAATAAGGCCGCAACTGCGGCGGGCGCGAACGTATTCCGCTCCGTGAGTTCTTAGCCTTAAAATGTAATAACGACTGTAGGGTATTAAGGTGATAAATAAGAGACTCAGGCGTTGCACCGCGCAATGTACTTTGTAATATATACTCTACTAGCTGTTTTACCCGGCTTTGCCCGCGTAAACGGCGACACCAAATTAATTTCGTTGCGCTATATTTTGATTTAGCTATACCTCCTAAAGTATTTGTTTAATTTGCATAGTGTAAACGGTAAAAATAATCGTCATGACATGCTCAACCTAACGAACGTTTCAAAAATTATACGGATTAATACCGTATTTGTATAAATAGTTTTCCAATTACCGCTTTATATTGCCTATTTTTTTAAAATTAAAATGGATATAGTATGTTATACTTTAGGGATAGACATATGCCATCATGGTCTTTATTGTAGACCTATATAAGATACACAATTCCACCATACATAATTTTGTTATATCTCAAAGGGTTTAGGCAGCGTTTTCGTTGAAAGCTCCCAGACGGCTAATGTTTTTCCGACACTACCAACAAATATCGTTAATGTATACATCAATTTTAAAAACAAACCTTCCTCGAAAACCTTGATAAAAACAGCATGAAAATCGGAGCAGTAGTTTTTGAGATTACCGCGAACAGACAGACAGACGCGGCGAAGGACTTTGTTTTATATGTAGTGATTGTAAAGCTGCAATAATACAAGCTTTGGGACTCCACTGATTTATGTTGACTATTTTATTCGTCTCAGCTATTACATTTCAACAGCTCCTAGGATACAGTCTTTTCTCGACTGCTGTTCACACACACGCAGACTTACACTTATATTAACTCACGCACACGAGCACAATAATTAGATTTCATACTTGTAATCACAGGATCAATGTTATTAGCAATTTTCGCAAACTATTTAGCGACGAAATTTATTTTTTGATTCTTCTCCTGCTAGTGGAAGACTAAGCAGCAAAGTGGTCCAAAGAGTAAGCTGTTAGCAGAAGACTAGCAGCTTAGCACCCTATTAATAAGACCCTAATAGTTTATATAATTTTAACGGGTCTTTACGCGATTTACCTTAGAGACATATTTCTCCCGACGTTTCAGCCAAGTTGCATTGGCCGTGGTCACGGGTCGACTGGAGCTATGCGGTGTAGTCTCGTACATACTGGGCGGTAGATGTAAACCGGCCAATGCAACTTGGCTGAAACGTCGGGAGAAATATGTCTCTAAGGTAAATCGCGTAAAGACCCGTTAAAATTATGAAAACTATTATGAATATGCGCGAAAGTTTAAAAAGTTTAATAAGACCCTGTTAATGTTGTCTGACTGAGAAATGAATCTGTAAGGAAAACACAGCTATATCAAATTTACAAAATTAATGAGATACAGAATTACACAAACAACGATAAACAATTAACCTTTCAAATTCAGCTATGATGAGTATCTATAATATTGCAATACCTGGTACAGCGATAACCTCCAAGTACGTCAGAATTGAGACGACAAAGCGTGAAACCTGCTAATTTAAGAATAAATAATTGCCCAGGCCCCCACTACTGCACCCTATCATGATAGACGTAACGCATGTACTAGCCACCACCTCGCTGAACAGGCCCTTAGGATGCGAAACGGAAACTGACACACCGCTGTGGTGACCTTCTAAGGAAGTGAAGACCACCCGGCGCGGCAACCGTTTTTGCAGTATTGTACTACTTTTTAGTTAAGTGTTTAAAATTGTCCCAAAGGTTGACATTCTGTCTCGCGGCATTAAAGACCGCCTTTGTATTTGTACAAGTGTTAAATGGAATGGAATGGAACGCAACGGAACGGAACGGAACGGAACGGAACGGAACGGAACGGAACAGAACGGAACGGAACGGAACTGAACGGAATGAAATTAAATGAAATGAAATATCGTTTATTTGCAATAAATACAGTATAGTGGTCACAAAACTTTAGTCAAGTCTACTCACATATAATCTACCTACAAGCAGGCGTGCTTCTCAATTCAATTCAATTCAATTCGTTTATTTAGCAAGTAGGCATAGGACAAAAAGAGACGTATTCTGCACTTATACACGTCAATTTTTACAATATTGATATAAAACGATATCATTTTATAGTACATATTGGTGAATCTGGAGCAGTACATGATAACCATCATTTGGAAAGAGAAACAATAAAATAATAAAATAATATTCTCTTTACTTACATACTAATATCATAATCACAACTACATTAAAACAAAAAACAATATTAATTAACCTGTTTTGCACTCAAGATACTCTGTTATACTATAAAATCTATGGTCCTGTAGCTATTTCGTCAGTTGTAATTTCAATTTGGGGCCCTGCAATAAATGTATTGATTTGTATAGACTCCACACACAAAAGCAAAACGGTACGGAGAGCGCGGGGAATGCCATTCGATCGCTAACATCACAGATGCCCGGTCGTTTTCCGATAAATAAACTTTTGCGCACAATCTTAATAGTTTTTTTTTTATAATTAACCAGTGTAATTATGCCTGTGTGAAAACATTGAAAGTAGGAATAATATAATTCTTTATTGCACACTAAATATAAAAACATGTACATAGGCGAGCATAATACCATATATACATATAATATTTGGGAGAGTGAGAGAAGAATATTATGGGTGCAGAGTAAGAAAAAATAACACAATAAGATCAAAATATTATAATATGTAAAATCAATAATAATGCCTATATGTCAAAGAAAGGAGATTAAGATGCATTTTGTTTTTTAAGAAGGTGAGAATTTAAGAGTGAGACAATACAAAACGTGCGTAAGCTAGCTTCCCACGGTCCGTGATATCGCGGACGGACGCGGACCAGCTCGCACGACACACCGTGGGAAGGTTCTCGTCCGTGGTAGCACAGTACGTCTGCGTACCGTCGCCAGGCGGTTATTTCAAAGGTGCGCGCGTGCGGTGCGGTATTATGATAAGTTTTCCGAATCATTCCCCATGATCCCACCGGTAGGATCACAGGACAGGGAATATTTTATGTCATTCGTTAATTTTCTACCGTGATCAAAACAGAAAATAAAATTAGTTATTTAGGTACACCGTGGTCTAGTGGTAACAAACGTTGCTGTGAACTCGGGAGGTCGTGGGTTCGATTCCCACTGGGGCAAGTTGTACATTGTATAATTTGTCTCGGTCTGGGTGTTTATATGTATATATTTACAAAAAAAAAAGTATAATATGTAGTTTATCAACCATCTAGTTTCCGTAACACAAGCGTAGCTTACCACGGAAACTAGATGGCGCTGTGTGACCTGTCTGGAAATAGCTATTATTATTTATTACTTTTCTTAAACGACTTTTGTTGTATGCTGATATCCGCGATGTGGTTTCTTTTTACTTTTACTAGATCGCATAATTTGGTAGTTGTTAAATAATACCACATACGTTCTCTTTCACTTTTTGAAATGAAACTATCAAAAGATCTACACAGACCGACACGCACCGTTGAAAGAGCCCTGTCTATGTGCGTTGCCGTCCGTGGTCGTCGGCTGTGCGTGAAGATCCGCAGAATCACGCACCGTGGGAAGCTAGCTTTAAAGAGCTAGCGCGGGACGGCGCCGAGACGTTTACACGGCAACCGTATGCATGTGAAAAGGCCCTAAATGTCGATGTTAAAAAAAAACTTTTTTGCAAGCACTTAAAGAAAGTTTGTTTTTCACTTTTACTTGTTGAGCTAGGTAATCGATAGTTAACGCCTAATCAACTCTCAAAGTTTGTTTGGAAAAATTCTACCGACTTAACAAAAAATATCATATAGGGGTAGGCTGAGAAAAAAAGAAAAATGCTGGACTGTAGAAACTGCGGCATAAATATCAACGGAGAATACATCTCACACCTCCGTTTTGTCGATGACATAGTCATAATAGTTAGCTCGCTCGCTGGAGGATCTTAGCGGAATGCGACATGTCTTATACACTGCAATAAGACGATGAATTATACTTTAATGCTGGGGTAACAGTTATATTATATATATGTATATTATTTAGATAATAATTATTATTATTGAATTATATTTCGTTGAGGCACGCTGCAACTATGTTGGGGTCTGGTTTTAGGGCAATCACTTTTATATGGACGCGTAGGGATAGTGGCCACGATGTGAAGGTGCATATTTTGGCATGTGTGTGTGTTTCGGTTTCGGAATAGAGAAGAAAAGTAAAGTATCATCACGACCGTTTCCCTTGGTGGTCAGAAACCACGCCTTTAAATAATCGGATTCACATTTAACCAACTTTACTACAGGCCAATCATGACAAGTGGCAAGCTCGTCGATGTCTCCAGCGTACCAAACTCGAAAAATATCACAAAAAAAATAAATTTTAATTCAGTGTATTTATTTACATTATTAAATATTTTTGTGTCTCGACCAGAAATCGAACCCGGTACCTCCGAGTCTAAATCCACGGACTTAACCGCTAGACCACGGAGGCACGGAATAGAGAAGAAGATTAAACAAAATTACTATCTTATGTAAAGCTGTTAAAGCATGGCCAGCTAGGGATGCTTCTGTACCCAACGACGTCAAACAACGAATACTTAGAGTTGAATGGCGAAACTTACGCTAAGTCCTACTTAACTATATTACTATTATCCTAAACTTTACGCTAACACCAGCAACTATCTCGACGTGCGTCAAGATAGTCTGACCCCCAAGTCTAAAAGAGATTGCCCAAAACCAGGCCCCAACTTTTTTGCAGCGTGCCTCAACAAAATACAATTCAATAATCATAACAATTAAATCTCTTTTACCCCAGCATTAAAATACAATTTAAATTATTAGTAAAATTTATGTATGAAATAGTTACAAATCACTATTTATACGATTAGGTTCTTTATTATGATCAGGTAATAATAATAATAATAATAATAATAATATAATTCTTTATTGTACACAAAATATACAATATAAAGTGTTGTACATAGGCGAGCATAATACCATGAAGGTATTCTCTACCAGCTAACCTTTGGAAGAGTGAGAGATTAATATTATGGGGGCAGAGTGTGAAAATGGAAATAATATAGTAAAAACCAGAATTAAAATATGTAAATAAATACAATATATACATTAATAATACTATAATACCTAACAGAAAAATAATAATACATAATTAAAATAAATACATAAATAATTATATATACATTATAGATAAAACACTGGCCCAAAATATGTAATTATTAACGTAAAATAGTTTTTGTCAATTGTCGTTATGTTAGGGTAAAATAAATAAAATTATTTACAGATTATGAAAACACAATATATTAACTATCAAATGAAAAAGAAATCATTATGACACGAGAACATTTTGTTGGTCCCATTTCTCTAAGAAAAATGGGCATTCTCATTTATAGACTTGTTATTATGACATGCAATATTTTCTCTAAATCAATCAAGGTGGGTGGCATTTGGGAAACTCTGACATCGTCCATACCACAAAGTCTTCAACCAGTACGTCATTATTTATTTATTTAAAAACTTTATTGCACAATAGTACAAAAGGCGAAGCTTATAGCCGTTAGGCATTCTCTGACAGTCGACCTTTGGGACAAGAGAGAGATCAAAAAATAATCTAGGAGTAGGTGCTGTAGCATACACATCGAACGTACAGCACAACACTACGGTGTGACATCTCTAGAGGACAGATCGAATAGTGGCGGCCGAGCGAGTGGATGTGAAATATTAAATAGTATATTAATATACGTATAAAGTAAAGGTAACTATTTAATTAGTAGATCCTATAAGTGGCGACGAGGATAAAAGTAAGTGGAAAATATGTTTTATCATTAAAGAATGGAATAAACAAAAAGTGATAATGACGCTGTAAGTTGTAGGTTATGTCAAAAAATAAAATCATGTTTTCATGAATTAAAACAATTATTTTATTGAATTACATATAAATGACGGAAACATCTAAATAATATTTTATAGAAATATTGAAAATTGAATAAATTTGTCAAATGAAGAATTCTGATACAAAAAACAGTACAATGATTTAAATAAAAAATAAAGAAGAATGGCCGTGATGCTTGTAAATCCAGTGTCAAGCGCCCGCTTTACAAACCAAATTGTGAGAACAAAAAGTAGCTATTAAATGAGCGCGAACAGCAAACTTAAATAAAATAAAATTCATTTTTATTTGTCACAAAAATAATGGTTAATAAAAATATAAAATAAAGTAACAAATAAACAAAATAAAAAAAAAAGAAAATGGTGTTGGAAGCAGGTTCCAATAACCTCTGTTATTATACATAGCCAACATTTAAATTTAGTGGAACAGTAATAATAATAAAAGTTATACTTCCATTTTAATCAAACTTTCATGTTGATGGCTTTGTATTTTGTTAATGTTGGGGGTTTCATTATTGTTGCATACCTAAACCAATTTTATAACTACTACACAGAAAATTAACATTTTGGCTTTCTAAAATGGACACTGGCTCATTCTAAATAAGCGACACTGAGCCTACCAATCTTCTCTGTATTTTACTCCAAATCTATTGCAGCACACAGACATAATCTTTTTATCCAAGCACAAGAAAAATAATATAATATTATTTTAAATTCCAAAGGCCCATGTATTTAAAAAATAAAATAATGGCCTTGCACAGAATAATAAAATATATATATATATATATATCAATGCTTAAAATAAGGGAAATTAAGGGCCATGCAAACAACAATAATAATAATAATATAAAAAAAAGGTCTGCTTACAAAAAGGAAATTAAGGTCCATGCACAAAATATTATTATTAATAAAAAAAAGGTCTGCTTACAAAAAGGAAAATTAAGGGCCACGCACACAATAATAAAAATATATATATCTATGCTTACAATAAGGAAAATTAAAGGCCATGCACAAAATATTATTTATAATAAAAAAGGTTATTTTTACAAAAAGGAAAATTAAGGGCCACGCACACAATAATAAATATATATATATATCTATGCTTACAATAAGGAAAATTAAGGGCCATGCGAACAATAATAATAATATAAAAAAAAGGTCTGCTTACAAAAAGGAAAATTAAAGGCCATGCACAAAATATTAATATTAATAAAAAAGGTCTATGTTTACTAAAAGGAAAATTAAGGGCCACGCACACAATAATAAAAATAAGGGCCATGCACTACAAAATTAAAGGCCATGCACAAAATATTAATATTAATAAAAAAGGTCTATGTTTACAAAAAGGAAAATTAAGGGCCACGCACACAATAATAAAAATAAGGGCCATGCACTACAAAATAAAGGGCCATGCACTACAAAATAAAGGGCCATGCACTACAAAATAAAGGGCCATGCACTACAAAATAAAGGGCCATGCACTACAAAATAAAGGGCCATGCACACCAACAAAATAAAGGTCCACGCACTACAAAATAAAGGGCCATGCACACCAACAAAATAAAGGTCCACGCACTAACCAAATAAAGGTCCACGCACTAACCAAATAAAGGTCCACGCACTAACCAAATAAAGGTCCACGCACTAACCAAATAAAGGTCCACGCACTAACCAAATAAAGGTCCACGCACTAACCAAATAAAGGTCCACGCACTAACCAAATAAAGGGCCATGCCCATAACATTATGAAGGGCCATGCATATCAATATAAAGGGCCATGCATATTAACAATATAAAGGGCCATGCATTCAATTAAAAAAAAGGGCCATGCACACTATTAAAATAAAGGGCCATGCATATCAATAACTTCAAATATAATACTGCCTTCGTGGTCTAGCGGTTACGTCCGTAAATTTAGACTCGGGGGTACCGGGTTCGATTCCTGGTCGGAACACAAAATATTTATTAATTTAAATAAATAAATAAAATTAATATTTAATTTATTTGTGATATTTTCCGAGTTGGTACCCTAGAAACATCGATGATCTTCCGATGAATCCAGTACTATCCATAAATATGGACCATTTTGACTACGATGGTGACCCAACTTCGGTCGGTATACGTTCGCAAAAAATGGAAATGAGCTTGAGAAATATATCTATTGGCATCTAGCATAGAAGCGCCTCTCAAGAAACGTGCCACTCTTTTACATGTTGGAGGGTTGGGACTGCAAGAGATTAGACGTATTCGAATAGATTACCATGAACCCAATACTTACAATGATAAATGATAGATATATAACACGGGCTCATGCTGAGACCTTGGGAAATGTACGAGTATATGACATAGCGATCAAAAAAACTTGACAACTATCTTGGCCCTAAGCAAAGTCAATACTACGAACTCTACCTATTTAGACTAATAAAGCAGGAAGAAAGAGAAAGATTGGAAACATTTTTGTTAGGGTTTAGGATCCAAACAGAAAAATGTAAGTTTGAAAACAAAGATGAGCATTTAATAGATAGATAGACCTGAGGAAATATTAATAACTGAAAAATATTAGCTGGAGATGACAACATTACTTTAAACTAAATTATAAATAAGGCTAATGCATCAGACGTAATCAGTCGGCAATTACAACAATTTTAAAATAAAAACACATTGTATAAGACTGACATAAACAAAGTGGATACAAAATTAAGCCTTCGCAATACATTAAAAAGGAATTCCCATTCGGAGAAGAATTGTTCTACATGTGAAGTTACAATCATTCATCAGATGACTCAAAATGTCCTGCCAAGGACAAAAGATGTGATAATTGTGGCTTCATTTCCAATGTCGTCAGCAATGCTTAACAAGGTAAAAAAGGAGATTACCTAACCACAAGAGCGATGAGTTCAAATAAAAATAAAAAGATTAGGACTAGGAACATCTAAAGAAGTGGATTACATCTTCCATATTGATGAAGACACATAGTTGCAACCTTGGGGGGACCAATATAAATATACTTATTAATTCTGCCATTCCAGATTTATTTATTTTACCATATGGCTGCAAACATCTTTGGAGGTTCATTTGAAACTGATATTCTGTTGGGTCAGTAAATAATAGAAGGGCTGTGGTATGTATTATGTAATGGAACAGAACTTTTAGGTAAAAGTACTGCTATTGAGTTGGGTGTGTATAAATGTGTGAATTGGGTGTGGGATTGGCCCGCAAATCTAAGGTACTAAAGTACAAATCCCAACTAAGAAGTATATAAGCCAGCCATTTAGTCACATATGTAGAAGGATAATCATTAAAAAAAAAGGTTTATGCAAAAGATAAATAAAGATAAAGAAGCAGACATAGAAGCAGTGACTGGACCCTGGGTTTCACTTATATGAATTATTAAAGAAAAAATTAAATTATGGATTAGTATTGATATGAGGAAATTTTGTGATTACAATTAAGTAAAACAGCTAATATTGAGAAACACTGGTCTAACGAACAAGAAGATGCATTTTAAGGTTTAAAACAAAATTTCTCTAACACAAGCATTAGGTTATTATAATCCTGCTGATCGTATTCAGGCGATTGCATGCTTCTCCGTTTGGTTTAGAATCTGTTCTTTCTTATACAAATAGATAATAAGATAGGGAAACAAGAAACTCACCGAGAGCGGCAAAAGATACTGTCAAACCGAGAAGGTAGCATTGGCCCTTGTTAGGGCTGTCGAGCACTTTATAAGGCAATTACATAAAAAGCTATGGATATTGAACATAGAATTATAGATCATAAAACTATGGATGAGGACAAATAAAATAAAGAAAAAGGAAGAGAATATAATAACAGGAAAGGAAGACAACAACATACAGTAACAAAAGTTAATGGTGGAGATATAATTATAGGAGACAAGCAAGTGGAAAGATTCAGGCGTAATGTTATACACTCATCATCAACAAAAATAAAGATGAATTGAAAGGCAATTAAAATAAGTGTTACATTTTAAAGAATCTTATTGTTGAATTAATAGTTTGTTTAATTGTTAAAATAAATCAAAAAATATATAAAATAAAAGGGATGTAGCATACACATCGAACGTACAGCACAACACTACGGTGTGACATCTCTAAGAGGACAGATCGAATAGTGGCGGCCGAGCGAGTGGATGTAAAATATTAAATAGTATATTAATATACGTATAAAGTAAAGGTAACTATTTAATTAGTAGATCCTATAAGTGCAAAAATAATTACATAAAGAGAATAAGTTAACTTGACGTAACCTAATATATAATACATATATGAAATACATATTATAAATATATATATATACTGATAAACATACACATTATTACATACATAATATGATAAATATATAAATAACTACTACACAGTAAAAACAATAACACATTTAAAATGAACTACACATAACCATAAAACAAAAAAAAAGAAAATAGTAAAGATTCAATGCGACTTTATAAAATGTGTGAAAACTAGTTTTCTAAAGGTGGCTTTGCTCGGTGCTTGTCGGATAGCAACAGGCAGGCTGTTCCACTAATGTGTGTAGTTAAATTAAATTAGGTGTATTTTGGTTAAGTTACAGTTTCAAAGTCAAATGGTCCTGCTACCTTGGCAGACACAATTTGCGTACTAAGACTAGATTATTCATGTCTCCCCACCAAACTTACTCCCACCACTTCGCAAATTGTGATGTAAATGCAAGCCTGTGCAACGAATGTAGGAAATTCCGTAAGTTAAAACTAAAAGGATCTACAGCCGGATTTCTGTTATATAAATAAATTCTATATATTGTAAGCGTCATAATATTCTGTTTATTTTTAAAATTAACCCAAATTTATTTCTGTTAAATAAATAGAATGCCCATTTATTTTTAGAGAAATGGACCCAAAAAATGTTGTCGTGTCATAATGATTTCTTTTTTGTTTCATAGTTAATATATTGTGATTTTATAATCTGTAATTAATTTTATTTATTATACCCTAGCATCACGACAATTGACAAACCTTTATTTTTCCTTAATAATTACATAGTTTTGATCCCGCCGATTTGAAATCCAGTGTTTTATCTATAATAAAGTACCTGTTCATAATAAAGAACCTAATCGTATAAATAGTGTTTTGCAAAGATTTCATACATAAATTTTAACCAATTGGGAGAGTTCTTTGCGCCATTTTGCGTGGACATGTCAGTTTTGTGTCAAGTTTTTGTTTTGTAAATTAATTTACTGTGGATATTATTGGTCAAAAGTGGTGTAGTTTTATTTAATAATGTGCTACAATGTGAATAAATATGGAAAACGATAAATTGGACTTTAAATATAGGGCACAAGTTGCAGTTTATTTTTTGCGGTTTTCCCGCGCTGTCAACTCCCATATTAAAATATGTTTGAGCTATGATGCCGCGAGTGACTCCAAGAAAAGCATCAAATTCTGCAGCATCTGGAATTTGATGATGACCTTATTAACTTATAAATAAGAAAGATATATTACGTCAGACTTGGCTGTATGGGCTAGACCCTTTGCCTTCCCTATCACCTCATTCATCATCCATCGGGAGAAGAGAACCAACAACAACAATTTTAACTAATTGACTATTTGAATAAATTATATTTTAATACTGAGGTAAAACAGAAGGTTTAAGATAATTTAAAAAAACACAATAAATTGTTATGATTATTGAATTATATTTAGTTGAGGCACACTGCAAAAAACTTAGGGACTGGTTTTGGGCAATCTCTTTTAATGATGACTGTACAATTACAACTTCACTGGGAACTAAAACCTACCCTCATTTATAAGATAAAACAACTAACTACACCCTTAACTACCCGCCCTAAGGCAATACGAAACAACTGGCTTTTTTGCAACATCTAAATGACAAGGGTTAATTTAGGGAGTCCGTTTAACGTAAACAATTCCACTTGGGGCCGGTTACACCATCTGAATTAAACGACGGCTTCCGAAACAATAATTCATCCCTATTTCTTTCTTGGTAATGAAGATATGAGATTTTTTATCACTGCTAGAGATGGGCGCTTTGTGACATAGGTAGTTACTAAACCATCTACTGAGGTTTACAACGACTGCTCGTTTAATATCGAAATATTTTCATACCGCGATACATGACGGCGCAATGTATTCGTTGTAATATACTAAACTAAAAAAAAACTTTAAGGATGGTCCTTCGCGCAGACATGTCAAGTGCAAGTTTTTGTTTTCTAAATTAATTTACTGTGGATATTTTTTGTCAAAAGTGGTGTTACTGGTGTTACTGCGGCATAAACATCAATGGAGAATTCATCTCACACCTCCGATTTGCGGATGACATAGTCATTATGGCCAGTTCACTCAAGGATCTTAGCGGAATGCTGAATGGCTTAAACGTAGCATCCCAGCGGGTTGGTCTCGGAATGAACTTAGACAAGACGAAAGTCATGTTCAATGATCATGTCAAGCCGAGGCCAATCTGCATAGGAAACGACACTCTCGAAGTTGTGCAAAATTACGTTTACCTCGGGCAGACTATCCAATTAGGAGCAGCCAACTTCAGCAAAGAAGCCGACAGACGCATTCAGCTAGGTTGGGCGGCATTCGGGAAACTCCGGCACATCCTCTCATCTATACCACAATGTTTAAAGACTAAGGTCTTTAACAAGTGCGTCCTCCCGGTAATGTCGTACGGAGCAGAGACGTGGACACTAACAGTGGGTCTGGTCCATAAATTCAAGGTCGCTCAGCGAGCCATGGAGAGAGCTATGCTTGGTGTATCTCTGATGGATAGAATTCGAAACGTTGATATTCGTCAGAGAACGAAAGTTACTGACATAGCTTTTAAAATTAGCAAGCTGAAGTGGCAATGGGCCGGACACATCTGCCGCAGAACCGACGATCGATGGGGCAAACGGGTTCTAGAGTGGAGACCACGTACGGGAAGACGCAGAGTGGGACGACCCCCCGCCAGATGGACAGATGACCTAAAGAAGGTCGCTGGTGGGGGTTGGATGAGGGTAGCGAAAGTGGCGAGCCTTAGGGGAGGCCTACATCCAGCAGTGGAGAGATACAGGCTGATGATGATGATGGTGCTACAATGTAAATAATTATGGAAAACGATAAATTTTGTACTTCAAATATGGGGCACAAGTTGCAGTTTATTTTTTGCCGACGTGTTTGAGCTATGGTGCCGCGAGTGACTCCAAGAAAAGCATCAAATACTACAACAATTGAAATTTGATAATGACCTCATTAACTCATAAAAAAGAAAGATATATTACGTCAAACTTGGCTGTATGGGCTAAACCCTTTGCATTGCCTATAACCTCATTCATCATCTTAAAAACAAAACAAAAAACTTTAATTAAAAACAAAAGAAATAAATAAATAAAAACTAAAAAGAGTAACTAACAAGCCCATTGTTCCGTCACCAAAAAGTTTGATAACCGCTTAACTACCCATTAAATAAATACATATATTTCATTACATTATGGCTTTAACAGTCGGAATCCATTATTGGAATGATTTGAGCCCTATCGAATGTACGTACGTGCTTGAGCCAGTGCTAAGCCTATCTAAGCTAAGCAATGCTGTAGAACATTTACGAGTGGGTGTGATTTTTAATTAAGTTTCGTATTCCAGTTAGTTTTTGCTGCGTACCACTTTAAAAACCTGTGTACCCCTTATTGTAGCAATCACGCTAATATTATAAATGCGAAAATTTGTATGTGTGTATGTTTGTTACTTCTTCACGCTCAAACGCCTGGACCAATTTCGATTGAATTTGATATACAGGTAGTTGACACCCTGGATTAACAGATAGGCTACATAAGACGATTAGGGAATAAGGGATTATAGGATTATGGGATTACTGGATTAGTATTAGTGATTAAGGATATAAGACGATTACGGAATAAGGGATTATAGGATTACAGGGTTGGTAGTGATTAACGATATAAGACGATTACGGAATACGGTGTTATAGGATTACAGGGTTGGTAGTGATTAAGGATATAAGACGATTACGGAATAAGGGATTATAGGATTACAGGGTTAGTAGTGATTAAGGATATAAGACGATTACGGAATAAGGGATTATAGGATCATAGGATTACAGGGTTAGTATTAGTGATTAAGGATATAAGACGAATGGAATAAGGGATTATAGGATTACAGGGTTAGTATTAGTAATTAAGGATATAAGACGAATGAAATAAGGGATTATAGGATTACAGGGTTAGTATTAGTGATTGAGGATATAAGACGATTACGGAATAAGGGATTATAGGATCATAGGATTATATGATCACAGGGTTAGTATTAGTTATTAAGGATATAAGACGATTGGAATAAGGGATTATAGGATCATAGAATTATAGGATTACAGGGTTAGTATTAGTGATTAAGGATATAAGACGATTACGGAATAAGGAATTATAGGATTATAGTATTACAGGGTTAATATTAGTGATTAAGGATATAAAGCGATTACGGAATAAGGGATTAAAGGATTATAAGATCATATGATTACAGGGTTAGAGGATTTACGCATTTGACAAGAGACTAAGGATTAAATAATTAAAGGATAAAGGATTAGAAACAGTCCTGTTAATCATTTAATTATTACGAGGTTAGTAGTGATTAAGGATATAAGACGATTACGGAATAAGGGATTATAGGGTTAGATGATTATAGGATTATAGGATCATAGGATTACAGGGTTAGTATTAGTGATTAAGTATATAAGACGATTACTAAATAAGATATAGGGATCAAAGGCTTAAAGGATTTGATAATTATAGAATTAATCGATGTATAGTAATTAAAGAGATAACAATTTAAGGATATACGGATTTAAATATTATGGATTAAGGATTAAGACATTACCGATTAAGGATGGATTAGAGGATTAAAGGACTAGAGTAAAGTATAAGGACACATTGTTATGTCTCTTGAAAGGATAAACAATGCAATAAAGCCAGTTTTTAGCCAGCTACAATTGCTACGAAGCGGCGCGGCGTAGCAAATGTAGCTTAATTGTGTTTCTTATACAAAATTAAACATAACCTTCGTGGTCTAGCGGTTATGACCGTATATTTAGTCGCAGAAGTACCGCGTTTAATTTTAAATTGACAACACTTAATAGGTGGTGGCTCGGTTGTAAGAACGCGTCCTTAAATCCTACAAAGGTCGGTTCAAACCCACCCGGCATGTAAATGAGAAATGCACTTTTCTTACGTACATTTGTCATAGATTTACAACACCACCGCTCCTGTGCCTTGGAGAGCACGTTAAGCCGTCGGTCCCGGTTCCACTAATACCAACTCGTGGAATCGTTAATAAATTGTCAATAAAAAAATTACATCATATCCTCGCCAAGCCGTCTGGCTTCTATAGATATATTAAATATATGTTCTGGAATGCCCATCTCCAGCAGTGGAGGTCTAGGACGCTGTGTTCTAGGGGCTGTAATGATGATGAATGAATTTTAAAGCGGTATAAATTATTTAATTTATGAATTTAGTGTTTAATTTTATACTATGGAGTAATATTTTTCTAATAAAATAATTTTCAACTGTTTCATTTCAAATGCAGAGAGTCATTTTTTTTTTTTAATAAAGGTTTAACGTCGCTAGTACGAGTCTGTTGCTAATTGCTATGTGTTTGTGCCTTTTGGTCTTGAGACAATGAAACCGTGGGGGCCAAGCGATAATAAGTTATTTAAAGAACTGTCTAAGCGGCTGGTTAACGTTGTATGTGACAAGAGGGCTGGCAGTTTTTTCGCGCAGCAAATCAGCATCGCTGTGCAGCGGGGGAATGCTGCGAGTGTTCTTGACACACTGCCACATGATCAAGTAATGAGGGAATATTTTTATATATAGTTTAGATTTTAGTTTTATTTTTAATTTAGTTTAATCTTTTAAGTTTAAGTTAATTTAGTCTTAGCCATTTTTTTTTTAATTCATTGTTCTGTTTATTATTCCTAATAAACATTTATAACTTGAATGTATAAATATAAAAAACTGAAATAGGGTCTGACACTATCTGTCTGCACGAATATCAACTTTAATAGCTGACAAGTTCATTAGTGGTTGGTAACATTTATTTACACTAGCAACACGAACACTTCCCTCCCGCCCCACTCCACCCTCGCAGCTCGTGGTGAAGACAAGCTTGGAGAAAAAGTATCCGCGAATTTAACAAGTGAATAAAACTGTGTGCACAGAGTGTTATAGATATTTAATGGTGAAAAACTGTGTGAAATTGTGCCAGGCCGCCTCCATATACAGTCCATTGCTTCTCGCCTCAACCACCTAAAGGTTAGTTTCCTCATACCGCACAATTAGTTAAGTTATTCCTTTATATAACGATTGTGCTTAAAGCATCGATGTATATAGATAAGCCTATTCAATACAAAACGCACTCTTAAAAACGTGCCGCTTGCTTTGTGTACCTACCAACTTTGGGGGGCAATTCTCAAGCAAGGATAATGCCACATGCTTTATTCATCGGAAATTATATCACAATGCATACAAAAAGACTAGTTTTACTCGATATAAATATTAATATTAGGCGCTCTCGACGCTTGCTATCTCGCCACTGTTGGTGCAGCTACATGACTTCGATTGGTTTTACGGGAACGTTTTTATATCAGTGAGGGCCTATCTATATACATCGATGGCTTAAAGTAAGAAACTGCTGCCGCTGGACTCCAACTTTGGCTTTATTAACAGTCGCTTGTTCGACTGAAGGTTGAATAAAATTATTGTGCTAATTTATGGACGGCCCTGAACTAATTTTGCATAGCAAGATTGCCTTAAGCACATTCTATACTTCATGCCAGTGTTTTATAGCGGTCAGCAAAAAAACAACCTTTAGGAGACCGTAAGGTCGTAATAATAGGTGTCTCAGAATGTGTTTATTTATAAATAAAATACCTCAAAATTAAACTAAACCAATAAATGCGCTGATTTCATTGTTTGATTTAATGTTATTAAGAATACTTATTATTACTACTATATTATTATTGTTTTTGGGTTTATATAAATATATATAATTTTAGTTATATATAATATATGTATTCCAAATTGTTTACTTATATGTTTAAATTTAGATATTAATGTCTTTCTGTATTTTATTCTTAATATTGTTTACTGCATGCTGTGTACAAATATTAGGTTGGCAAACTTACTTCTTATTTATATCACTGTATTTTGTCAAATGTTTTGTCTGTTAACTGTTTTTTGTACCTTAATAAATAAATAAAAAAAATCTTTATATTTGAAAACTGATAAGACATTTTTAGGCCCGTACTGTCTGTACTGTCCGTACAGACTCGTCTGGATTATAAGAATTGTCTTTGAAAAAAAAAACCCATTAAAATCAGTCTAAAAAGGTATCATCACGACCGTTTCCCTTTCGGGGTGGTCAGAAACCACGCTTATAAATAAGCCGATTCATATTTAGCCAACTTTACTATAGGCCAATCATGACAAGTGGCAAGCTCGTCGATGCCTCCAACGTACCGAACTCAAGAAATATCACAAATAAATTAAATATTAATTAAATGTATTTATTTACCTACCTCCGAGTCTAAATCCACGGACTTAACCGCTAGACTACGGAGAGCAGTAAAATCAGTCTAGTTACAGATAAATGGCCGTGGGCATCGATATCAAATGAGATATATGTCTCTAGCATACCAAACTCAAGAAGTGGTCTCCCAAACGCGTAATTCCGTCATAATCAAATCAAATCATTTATTTCCTTTGGTTATTGGACACTTGGATATTGTCAATACATATATTTTAATACAATATAAGCTTGGCTGGACCGAATCTAACAGCAATACAATTTGTAATAAATAAAACATTGTTGCCATAAGCGGGATTTTGTACTTATTTATAACTAGATACTTAAAATTTAATTCGTGGCTGTAAAAAGGCCGTGTCAGCTTATAATCTAATAACATTAATGTCCTTAAATATAAATTCGTGGCTGTAAAATGGCCGTGTCTGCTTACAATCTAGTAATAATAATATTTATGTCCATAAATATAGATTCGTGGCTGTAAAATGGCCGTGTCAGCTTACAATCTAGCATAGCACGAGATCTGAAGATGTCTACTTAAGGGATTTGTGATTGGACTAACCAGACGTATGTTCTATCACACCGATAAAGCATCTCCAGAATATCACCCCGTCTTGCGTAGGGCACCCCAACTTCCTAGAGAAGTGCTCTTTCAAAGAGAGCTGAAGTAGTTGAACCTATAACCCCACGCAATCGAAAATAGATTCCAGTGAACCGCTAGAATTACTCGGATTTGGTATACCTAGCCGGTCTCAAAGGGTTTATAGACCATATGCCCGCACCAACTACTGTCAAACCTCATTTTTACGAGAACATCAAGAGAACTCAACCGCCTAGCTGAGGTCATGTATATTGACATGTTCTGCACATCGCCTAAATTAGTTGGTCAGGCGATGTCTAGAGCATTTTTTACAGTATAACACACAATATCTGATTTATAAATTTAGTTGCCTAATTATTTTTATTTTTCTAAATTATTGTGCTTTATTTTATATGTTTCTTCTATATGTATAATATGTATATATTTACAAAAAAAATAATATAATATGTAGTTTATTAACCATCTAGTTTCCGTAACACAAGCCTCGTAGCTTACCACGGAAACTAGATGGCGCTGTGTGACCTGTCTGGAAATATTTATTATTATTATTTATTATTTTTTTTTTTTTAGTTGTATAAGATATTTGTGGAAACTTGTAATTGGCATCTAGTTTTTTATATAAGTAATCATTTGTTAGAAGCTGTAAGTTTTCCTTGAACATAAATAAATAAATTAAATAAATGGGTTCGTCAGCTGTTATACCAGTAACAACACAAGTACCAACGGGTGGTTACCCGCTGAGGAAATATTCTGCCGGGGAAAACACGGGAATGTTCCAATCACCAACCCAGGCCCATTACTCATTCGGACCTGGACGACTCCACTGCCCTTCTGTTGATATGAAAAATTAACATTTGTTCTTATCATAAAAAAAATGCTTGGGAGGTCCTGACCCTCTGTAATTTAATTTAAATTTAATTAAATATATTTTATTTCAGGCATCTAGAAACCCATAATTAATTTATAACAATAATTCTAATTCTACTTTAAACTATAATCTAAATAAAACAATTAACAAGGTCAAACAACCTTATGTCAAAAATAGCTTTAATTATGTCGTTACCCGGTCTTTCGCGCCATTTTGCACGGAGATGTCAAGTGCAAGTTATTGTTTGTAAATTAATTAACTGTGGATATTGTTGATCAAAAGTGGTGTTGTTTGTTTAATAATGTGCTACAATGTGTTTAGTTATGGAAAACAATAAATTGGACTTTGAATATGGGGCACATGTTGCAGTTTATTTTTTGCGGTTTTCCAGCGCTGTGGTGCCGCGAGTGACTCGAAGAAAAGCATCAAATTCTGCAGCATCTGGAATTTGATAATGACCTCATTAACTCATAAAAAAGAAAGATATATTACGTCAGACTTGGCTGTATGGGCTAGACCCTTTGCCTTCCCTATCATCTCATTCATCATCCATCGGGAGAAGAGAATAAAAAAAAAAATATATTAGTCGTTATCCGATTGTCTCAGTCGGTCCCACAAAAGAGGCGTGCCGCTTGCGGAGTATGGCAAAAAATAATAATAAGGAAACACGAGGATTATCAGTTTTTACATTGTGTGAAGGATAAAAGCCCGGTAGACATATTTCTGAAACTAGAAAGCTTGTTTAAAGTTTAATGCCGGCTGGTATAGCACGCACTGGGTATTACGGTTAGCGTGCGGCTACATTGGGTTTAGAAACTTGACCTACTTAAATTAAATATTTCTATCGTTATTTATTTCTTTCTTTAAGCTCTTTTTAGCAGATATTCAGATTCTTTCCGCTGCTCATAAGTGGAATAAACAAATAATAATCTATATATATAAAGGTGAACGTCTGTGTGTGTGTTCCCTATGCATTGCGAAACTACTTGACCGATCGGGATCAAACTTTGGGAATATGTTGTGCGAACATCGGGGAAGGTTTCTGACATATTAGATTGCATAATAAGTAAATTTTAATATATAAAACAAAGTTTGTTAGAACACTTATAACATTGTTTTAATTTGTTGGATTTGTCTTCGTCCCGAATAGCAGAATAACTATAAATAAAATTACATTTAAATAACATTTTCCCATACAAAAAGTTCATAGGTTTCGTACAATGTTGGTTGCTAAATATATGTATATGCGTGCGTTCAGAAATTTATATCAAGCTTGACCATTCAATGACTTATAGGCGGTACGAAGTTCGCCGAGTCAGCTAGTAAATAATAATAAAAACGTACGTCGCATGTATGAAGAGGTTGATGAATGTCGAAGAAGCGAAAGAGGTATGTCGTGATCGTGACAAGTGGCGCTCAATTGTCTCTGCCTACCCCGCAAGGGATTTGGCGTGAAGATATGTATGTATGTATGTATGTACGTCCAGTACGTCTATTCAAATAATTTGCTGAAAACGGCGTCCATTTAGATGTAAATTAAGTCATAAAAATGTGAATCTATCTGTTAAATTATCGATTTTCGCAAACTATTTAGCGACGCAATTTGACAGCCCGCAATGTATTTAATATTATCGATACAGTTTTACCGTGTGACAGCAGCCATCTGATATTTTGGCATTTGCTTCTAGTGCTGCAATGGAATAAATATTATTGTCTATTGATATAATACACATTTTGGGGCATATAATAAGTTTGTTAAAGCCAGTTGTGTGACCCACCGTAGCAGTAAGACTTTTTAATGCAACGTGAGTATCGGTCTGCCAGTGCCTGTTTCACCCATAACTTTCGCATTATATATCTGGTTTTTCGAAGTCAAAATATCTTTATTCACGTAAACCTATTACAGGCATTTATGAAACGTCATTAATTTAATTATTTTGAATGATTCTACTCCTGCTAGTAGAAGACTAAGCAGCAAAGTGGTCCAATAAATAAGCTGTTAGCAGAAGACCAGCAGATTCTTTAATCTTTCTTCGCTCATCCTTTCAACATGGCCGAACCATCGTAGCATGCCTTTCCTTATTTTGACTTTTTTATAACTTACCGACCGAAATTCTAAGATAGCAATCTGTCGAGACTGCCGGTCCTGGTATTGAAAATCCGTGAGGCATTAAGTTTGCCCTTGTACGTTTTAAGTGTAAATTAAGTAAAATATAAGCTAATAAAATTAACCTATAGCGTATCTATTCTTTAGATGGACTAAGTTTTTTGTCACTTTGTTAGAAAACTAATTTACCCATTTGATCAATCGATGTTCATAAGATTAATCCAAAGTTATCTGATTAAATACAAAGTCTTTCGGATAATCGATTGGTGATGTTTGCTCTTCTTCCTATTTTGTGCTAGTATTTACTTTTGTGTACTAACGTTTACTTTTTTATTACAGGTAAGGGCGTAATTGGTATTTCAGAGTAAGTCCCAGGCTTTACACTATATCTATACGAAAAATTACGTGTACACTTAAAGTTTATGTATGTATAAATATACATATACCTCCTCCTCCTCCTTAGTCGGTACCCCACTGTTGGGGATCGTGACTCCGTCGCAGTCCATCCACTAGCCGTTTCCAGTGGTTGCGGTCCTCGGCGCAGTGGATGGCTTGGTGTACTGGGATGTTTAGGTGGTCAGTCACCTGACTGGACCATCGTTTGGGGCTTCTTCCTCTTGTTCTTTTACCGTCTACCTTTTCCGTTACTAAGAGTTTTTCCAGATTGTCGGCGCCTCTTCTAGCAATGTGGCCAAAATATTGCAGAATTCGGGTAAAGCAGACGGCAGAAAGTCTCTGTACCTTAGCAAGTTTGAGCTCTTCGAGCACAGAAACGTTAGTGCGTCGTGCGGTCCAATGAATATTAAGCAAACGACGCCAGCATATACATATCTTCTCTATTGAGCGCCACTTAACACAATCACGACATACCTCTTTCGTTTCGCAACCTCTTCATACATGCCCTTTTGTTACGAAGTCAATTTAATGCATCTTCAGCCAGTGTTTTATTTATTTGTTCGTGATATGTGAGTCTCGGTCTGCTAGGGCCTCTTTTAGCCAGAACTTTCGCATCATATATCATAGCATGCATTTCCTATTTTTGTCCCTATGCCTTCTTTTATACCTACCCTTTTCCGTATTTCGACGTTACGTATGCGGTCCGCCAAAATGACGCGGCATGTTGAAAGGATGAACGAAAAAAGATTGACGAACCGGGCATATAATGCGAAAGTTGTGGGTAAAAGAGGCCCTGGCAGACCGAGACTCACATACCACGATCAAATAAATAAAACACTGGCTGAAGGTGCATTAAAAACCTTCGTAACAAAAAGGCATGTATCACGAGCTTGATGAATGTCGACGAAGTGAAAGAGGTATGTCGTGATCGTGTAAAGTGGCGTGAAGATATTTATGTTTCTTTACTAATGTTTAATTTATATTAAAAAAAAAACCTTTTTTATTTAAAGCCACGTCCAATGTAACCACATTCTAAACCATAAAGCACTCCTAATCGTGCTCCCTGAGTAACAGGTGGTGCGGCGGCCTGTGAAGGTATTTTCATTTCGCAACAGATGACCAGCTTTAAATAACTTGTGTAACTACCCACTTTTCTTTTCATTAATTTTTTTAAGGTAGGTAAAGACACTACTAAAAATGCATGCCCAAAAACCTAATTATTTTATTTTTATATAAATTGTGATATTATTTTAATAAATTATATCTATACAAACCATAACTATTATTGTGTAGGTGTTTATATTTGGTTTAAACGAAATGCATATACCATTTTCCTACGTCCAAAAAGGAAAACATTAGTCTAGTATAAAATGTATTTTTTTTAAATGAATACAAATTAAAATGTTTTATTGATGATGTTATTTTAAACTAGACTATGTTAATACTTATTACCTACAATTTGTCATTATACAACTCTGTACTTAACCCTTTAAGCTGGGTTTAACACCTTCCTCGCAAAATGTAATTTTGGTCTGCATTACTTAGCATTTATTAAACGGAACTTTTACCGCTATTAGGGAGCTTAGTCACCGAAGATATGCAAGGAAAATATTTACCAATAGTATTAGTATATTTTTTGTATATTTGTATATTTCACCTATATAACAATCGTTATATTTTGGTATGTCAGTTAACAAATTTTAAATAATAACAACAGTTCTATTAACACTATACATCGTAGACAAAGGAGCATAGTAACACAATACAGTAGAAGGCATAAGACCACAAAACTATACAACTATTTAAAATAATTTTCCGTCAAAGGCATGTCAATAAATTCTGACAGGTTATAAAAAGCATTATTTTGAAAAAAGAGTTTCAATTTTGTTTTAAATTCATTTGGTTGTAGTCTAGTTATAATCTCAGGTAGTTTATTGTAAAATGTAATTTTCAACGGCAAACCTTGTTTAAACGTTTTTCTCAACCTGGTTTGCCTTATATAGATTTCATTCTTGTTTCTTAGGTTATACTTAGTCAAACTAGATATTTTTGGAAGTTCATTTCGCTTTCGCATGAACCTCCTGTAAGCAACTATATACATACAGAGACGTGACTGTCATAATCTTGGCATCAACAAAATAAGATCCGTAGAACGACCTCATTATCATTGTTGGAGATGGGTCTTCCAGAACATACATATACCTGGAGAATTTGCCCTACACTCGCCACCCTGGCCAGGGTCTGATGCCAATTTTAATAACAGTTTATTTCACTATATGGTATTAGTAAAACCGGGACTGAAGGCTCTACGTGCTCTCCGAGGCACGGGAACGGTGGTGTCTTAAATCAATGACACTTAGCCGCCACGGTCCCATTGTCTCAAGACCAAAAGGCACAAACTCGTAGTTTATTTAGTTTATTATTTTATTTATTATAAACTTTATTGTACAAAGGACCTAATGCTGCTAGACATTCTATACTGGTCAAACCTTTGGGACAACTAAAGCAGTTACGACAAGATAAGGCAGGTGCTATCAAAACTAATAGAAAATATTAGACTTCAATATATACTAGTGAATAAATACTTATTTACATACTAATACATACACAAATACATACAAATAAAACTACATACATACGTTCTATGAATGTACGAGTACATAAATATAATATACCTACTATATGATGACTATAATAAGAGAAATAAATATAGCAGATATTACCAACAGACTTGTAATGGGGTGTATCAGGCAAAGCTTTTTGTAGATGTCGCTAGCGGCACTGGTACCTTGTTTACACCTAAGACGGATCCTTTTTTAAATAAATTTGTAACTTTTTATATTTTTATAACAGAAAAATGAATTTTAACTTAACGTTGCCTACCTTAAAAGACGAATTAAGTAAGCGAACACCGTCTTTAAAATAAAAAAAAGGTTGAATTATTAGAACGGCAATTTCGAGATCACCATATCTTTGCTTTCGCTTGGAAATCTCGATTTGTACACTTAAAAGCTGTTCACTTCTGCATAATATCCAAAAAATAATAAATTTCGTAATAAAAATACAAGTTTTCTATGCAACTGACAGTTCTATTAGGTACCATCTATCATGCGTCATCTGTTGTGATAAAAAGTTAGTGATACACCCCATTGCGACATTTGGCCTATTCGGCCGAGTCCGCAGCAGCCCCAGCCCTGACAGATGTGCCCCGGACATGAGACCGAGCAAGGTTGTCGATACAAGTAACGTCCCACACCAATGCTCGACCCATGGACCACGGCACCAAAGTTAATCCATCAGGTCTTTTACCAAAGCAGTAACCACAGCCCGGTGGATCACATTATTGATTTCTGACAAGACGAGCCGTGCTGACCAAGCTGATCAACGAATGTATTCAATACATTTTTCTTCATCGAAGGGACATGGCGATTCTAGGTGTTTTAGAATGTCAAACTATGTTGAAATCTGTTCAGTAGGGTTTGGCAATTCATCATAAATCATTTAACGCCAGAACAATGCTTCTAAATTGTGGATATTTATCTTTATGTTAAGAAATTTATTCGCGAAGTCCATAAAGCACTTCGTCCATTTTACGGTCAACATAATATGCAATTATAATAATAATAATATATGTTTAATTACCAATATACCTACATAATACAATCTACACTTATTCCAAATTCAAATTATTTATTTCCATTTGGTTCACAGGTAACACTCGGATATTGTCAGTTTTTACAAATAAAATACAATATTATTTAAATTAAATAAAAATAAAATTATGGATTAAATTATGGATGGACCGAAATAAGTAAGTGACATTGGTGCCATAAGCAAGTACTGCAGCTTAACCTAAATTTGTGGCTTTATAAAGGCCGTGTTAACTTATTAAACAAACAAGTAAACCTAATAAAAAAAAAAAAAAATACAATAACTATTTCGTGGCTGTATAGAGGCCGTGTCAACTTATAATCTAAAATAATTATAATATAATGTCTAATTATAATAAAATCAAATTAACTTAAATTAAATTAAATTAATTTCGTGGCTGTACAGTGGCCGAGTCAAATTAAAATTAAATTCATAATAATATAAATGTCATAATATTATTTATAATAATAATAAGAACTTAATTCGTAGCTGTAAGGAAGCTGTGTCAATTAACATACTGAATAAATAATAATATTAGTACTAAAAATAAAATTAAAATAATTTAACAAATATTTATCGAATAGTAAGTATACTGCAACTTAATTTCGAAGGTAGGTAGTAGTGGTCAACTATGGGACCATGCAGTCGAATTACCAAAAATAGTTTACTAAAAGAAAAAGAAAAATAAGTAAAAATAAAAATCTAAGTAAAAAAGCATAAAAAAATAAAACAAATTGTTGTTTTCTTTAAAACAACGGATGGTTCTTAAAAATTCGTGCAGTTATTGATCGATTCAAAAACAAGACAAATAAATGTGCGTAGTAAAGACAATATCGCTGCTGCAGCTCGAAGTATTGAAGAAGACGCCGGAATATCGATTCGTGAAATTGTGAAAAATTGTATTGATCGAATGGACTATGTAACTCGTAGTCGTGACGGACATATGCGATTTTAAAAAATAAATGGCACCCAGTCGGGTTAATAAAAAAAAAACAATATTTCTGTCTTGTATTATTATTTAAAGTTCTCAAGCTGTTAAAAAAATACTTATTATGTATATGAAATAAATAAAATAGACAAAAATGTTCTGTTATTTTTGGGTTTCGGTGTAGTTTTCATAACACATCCATATTTAACTAGATCTCATAATGTTTCGGCATCTCAGACTAACCGACCGTTCACATAATCACCATCTAAATGTTAATGGCTGCTCACACCCACCCCTACATAATTATCTTATAACTATTTATGGTCCAAGATCCGTACTAAGTCTAACGAAATATGTTCAAGGCTATGTTTTTCATATGAATGTATTTTATATATTATTTATTATCATGTTAGATGTTTAAATCATATACTTACCTACGTACCCAATTATTTATTAATTTTACTTATAGTATTTTGATCTTTTTGAGTATTATTTTCTTACTCTCCACCCATAATATTCTTCTCTCACTCTCCCTAAAGTTAGCTAGTAGAGAATACCTTCATAGTATTATACTCGCCTATGTCATCATCATCATCATCATCATCAACCTGTATCTCTCCACTGCTGGATGTAGAGGCCTCCCCCAAGGCTCGCCACTTAACGCGATCTTTCGCTACCCTCATCCAATCGCCACCAGCGACCTTCTTTAGATCATCTGTCCATCTGGCGTCCCCTTTGCGTCTCCCCGTGGTCTGGTTCGTCGGTTCTGCGGAAGATGTGTCCGGCCCATTGCCACTTCAGCTTGCTAATTTTAATTGCTATGTCAGTAACTTTCGTCCCTGACGAATATCAACGGTTCGAATTCTATCCATTAGAGATATACCAAGCATAGCTCTTTCCATGGCTCGCTGAGCGACCTTGAATTTATGGACCAGACCCACTGTCAGTGTCTTTACGACATTACCGGGAGGACGCTCTGGTTAAAGACCTTCGTCTTTAAACATTGTGCTATAGACGATGAGAGGATGTGCCGGAGTTTCCCGAATGCCTCCCATTCTAGCTGAATGCGTCTGTCGGCTTCTTTGCTGAAGTTGGCTGCTCCTAATAGTACACACAGTACTTTATATTTTGTGTGCAATAAATAATTTTATTATTATTACTGTGTAATGTGTATTCTCAAAGAATCTCGGTATTTAACCGGTTAACCTAATGATGTTCACGGGCCTCGGCCAAGTGAGCATCATGCTTCTTTAACTCCAAACTTTATGTCTATACGGCAAGTATTAAGGACTGTAGCTTTTTGCAATTGTCTGCATGTGTGCTGGTCTACGTTAATAGTTTTGAGGCTGTCATGTAATGTTTTTGGTATTACTCCGGTCGTAGATACTAATGTGGGTACAATTGTTACTTTTTCTCTTTTGAGTTGGGATTTAATCTCTATTGCAAGGTATTTAGTATTTTTTTCTGTTTGTGTAGTTATTAAGTTATGAGTGTTAGGTACGGCTATATCTATTAAATATGCTGCTTTGATTTCTTTGTTTATCAAAGTAATGTCAGGTCGGTTGTAGTGTACTGTTTTGTCAGTTATAATTGTGTCCTTTTAATTTAATTTTAATTTATTATTATTATTAGACGCTGCGGAAACTGTAAAAGTATACTGTAATTGGTACATGTAGGTTACGAAGTATTCCCCCAATGGAACCTGCCTTTGCGGTCACAAGGATTTATCCAACGCCCGCGGTTGAATGAAGTTGCTTTTATTAGGAACGGAGATAATACGGAAAACGCATTATTTTTATTCTATTATATATTTTCGGCACGAATTATACATTTTTATTTATACATAATATATGTTCATAACAGAGTTCATAACCGAGTTGGGGATCATCAAATTCCAAGTGTTGCAGAATTTGATGCTTTTCATGGAGTAATTCACGTCAATATCGCCCAAACACGAAGGGTATACGGGAGTTCACAGCGCGGGAAAATCGCAAAAAACAAAGTGCAACTTCTGCCCCATATACTCGTATAGAGTCAAATTTATCGTTTTCCATAATTATTCAAAACGTAGCACATTATTAAACAAAACAACACCACTTTTGACTAAAAATATCCATAGTAACCGTCAAAACTCATTTTTAGCGAGAGCATCAAAAGAACTCAACCGCCTAGCTGAGGTCATGGATATTGACATGTTCTGCACATCGCCTAAATTAGTTGGTCGGGCGATGTCTAGAGCATTTTTTACAGGATAACACACATTATATTATTTATATTATATTATTTTTATTTTTCTAAATTATTGTGGTTTAAAATTATCATTTATATGTTTCTTCTATTTGTAAGTTATTTAGTTGTATAAGATATTTGTGGAAACTTGTAATTGGCATCTAGTTTTTTATATAAGTAATCATTTGTTAAAAACTGTAAGTTTTCCTTAAAGATAAATAAATAAATAAAATAAATAAACTAATTTACAACTTGACATGTCCGTGCAAAATGGCGCGAAGTACTCTACAAAAACTAAAACACTTTCCGACGCGGGACACATTTACGCAATTGACTCTAACTGGTATTATATTTGTAATTCTAATATTTATAAAATACTTTCGTTTCGAGCACCTGGTTATTATTATTATTTCTTACTAAACAGCAACCTTCACTATGTCATTGTAACAAACCATCCACTGTGCTAAGCACCGCAACCACTGGAAATGGCTGGTTGATGGACTGCGACGGAGTCACGATACCCAACAGTGGGGTACCGACTATTAAAGAGGGATTTCCGCTGTTTGAGGTTGTAATGGAGCAGCACCTGGGTCCCTAGACGTCGAGGACAAGTGGGAAGGCTCCAGGGTGTCAGTGGCATCCTACAATAAAGACAGACCCATAATCCACGAAAAAATATTGTAAAGTAAAGTATAATCACGACAGTTTCCGTTTCGGGGTGGTCAGAAACCACGCTTATAAATAAGCGGATTCGCATTATTTTTATTTTTTATTTATTTTTAGCTCGTCGATGTCTCCAGCGTACCAAACTCTAGAAATATCACAAATAAATTCAATATTAATTAAATATGTTTATTTACATTAATAATAATAAATTTCTTTATTGCACATTAAAATATACAAAATAAAATGAAGTACATAGGCGAGCTTAATACCTTGTAGGTATTCTCTAACAGCTAACCTTTGGGAGAACGACATAAGGAATTGTGGGGTGCAGAGTTAGAAGGAGAGAACAAATATTAGACTAAAAGCAATGTATTTTTTTTTTATTTTTTTTTTTAACGTTTTTATTATTGTATTAGCTGTTGTGTGCAAATAAATATTTTTCATTCTTTCTTTCTAATATTATTTACATTTATAAATATTTTTGTGTCCCGATCAGGAATCGAACCCAGTACCTCCGAGTCTAAATCCACGGACTTAACCGCTAGACCACTGAGGCACTAGAATACGGGTATTAGTATAAAATAACGAAGGTTGACTTTTAAATAAAATAGGAAAACCCAACGTAACAATTTTCATAATATACCAAAGGAAACTACACTAAACAAAAAATTAAAAAGAATTTCCGACGAGCGAGCTGAAATGTTCATTTCTTTAAAACTGCTTCCGTGGTCTAGTTCCGTTCGATTCATCAAATAAATATTTTATTTATTTGTGATATTTCCCGAGTTTCGTACGCTAGAGACATCGACGAGCTTGTCTCTAGTCATGGCCTATAGTAAAGTTGACTCAATGTGAATCCGCTTTTATAAGCGTGGTTTCTGATCACACCGAAAAGAATACGGTCGTGATGATACTTTTTTTAAAACGGTAACTAAAGTTTTTTGTTTTTTAAGTTACTTTGTTGTGGATATTGTTAGTCAAAGTGGTGTGATTTTGTTTAATAATGTGCTACGTTGTGAATAATTATGTAAAACAATAAATTAAAATCCCAAAAAGGTCAGTTCGAACCCCGGCATGTAACCAAAAACAACATAACCGTTCCCATGTCTCCGAGAGCACGTTAAGCCGTCGGTCCCGGTTCCACTACTACCAACTTGTCGAATCGTTAATAAATTTAATTTTAAATGGTAATTTATTCTGGGACTATCTCGGATGGGACGTCTCTAGAGGACATTTTTTATTTATAGTTTAGTTTATTATTTTTAATTTTATTATTTAGGTAGCTTTTTATTTATATTTAATGTACTAATTAAATTCATGATGCAACCACAAAAAAAAAAAAAAAAAATACTAAATTGAAATAAGAACCTTGCCAACGTGGCGAGTGTAGGCCCAATTTTCCAGAAACTCTGTATTTTAGGGGATGTGAAGAACTCATTTTTTAAAATCTAGAATCATGTTTATTTATCGCGACATTATAGTACTTGTGTTTACCATGATTTAATCAGTGGCCTTCCGTGAGTGGCACACCTCATCACAGCCACGCGATCATTGTTTGCGTGATACCGCAGTGTTGCCGCAAAAAATAACAATTATAATTATTTTTAAGTCACATTAATCAGATTTAAAACTTTTAAAGCATTTAGAGGTAGAGTTAAGACTGATTTTAAAGAAAACACATTAGGTGTTTTCGCGCCATTTATTGTGTCGTGGCCATTTCGACGAAAAAAGACTTGTGGAATCGTTAATAAATTGCCATTAAAAATTGGCATTAGATCCTCGCCAACCCGTCTGGCAAATTCTCCAGATATTTATTCTGGAAGGTCCATCTCTAATAGTGGAGGTCTAGGACGCGTTCTAAGGGCTGTAGTGAAAATATTCCATACGATTTACAGTGACTAATTTTCCCATGGTAAAAGTGCTTATTTCAATCTGTAACTAGCCACAACGTTTAAAGGAGTCTATTGAGGCCAAAGGAGATCATATTGAATGAGTTCTAAAAAAATACATCATATTAATATAATACTAACGCAAACTGCAGTAATAAATGTTTTATGTAATAGAAAAAAGATATGTTTTCTTGTAATAAGGCAAGACTACTTCCCCTATTCTTCAGAGCACCAACTGGATCTACAACCCAGCTTCAACATTCTCGGAGTGGAAATACGCTCAGACCTTAGCCACCGGAACTACATTGAGAGCATCACCAAAACAGCGTCAATAAAGCTCGGAATACTGAACAAGGTGAAGCGGTTTTTTCCGCCTTCAATTAGACTGTTGCTGTACAAAGTACAGATCAGATCATTTGTAGTAGAATACTGGTCTCACCTTTGGGATGGTTCCGCCAAGTACCTCACAGATGCTCTCAATGTCCTACAGAGGCGAGCTGTTCGAATTGTGGACGATGCCACTATATCTGGAACTCTCGAATCCCTGCAGCTTCGCCGAGATGTAGCTTCTCTGAGCGTGTTCTACCGGGTATACTATGGCGAGTGTTCTGAAGAACTCTACGTATAATCTAATCCCTCCCTCTCTATTCCGCAACCGAACCAAACCCACATACCGTAGTCGCCATCCCTTCGCGTATGTATAAATTTGAGGACTCATACACAGTTGCACAGTAAAGATGTGGAATGCTCTTCCAGCCTCTGTGTTTCCACTGTCCTATAACTTGGAGTCCTTCAAGCGATGTGTGAAAAAGCATCTAGTCAAGCCGGCATAGTGTTAGGGACTGTTGTCAGTCATGAGTGTCTGACTTCAGTTGCTTACATTCATGGACCTTGCGCGCCACTTACCATCAGGTGGGCCCAAGGTCACATGTCTTGCTAGTATAAAAAAAGCTGCATATAGAATAATGTTAATAAAATTAAGAGCTTTAAGGCGAAAGAAGTGTGACCGACTTTACATCGGCTTCATAAAAATAGTGATGCTGAAATTTTGGCACTACGCCAGACGTCCTACTTGAACTTTTATAGCGCTACCAGATTACTTGATAAACTAATATAGGGTGGAAACACTCATGGAAGGCCACATCTTCCTATCGAACATACCACAGTGTTTGAAGACTAATTCTGCAACACTTGGAATTTGATGATCCCCAACTCGGTTATGAACTCTGTTTTGAACATATATTATGTAAATAACCCCTCTATCGGTGGCCTCAGAAAACTACTTTCGGTCTGTGAGCATTATGCTAATGATCATGGACTGAAATATAATGTTCTCAAAACTGAAATGATGGTATTTAGGGCTGGAAGGGGTCCGGCTATGGTGCCAGAAGTAAAATTGAATGGTTCAGTGGTTCAGGTTGTAGAAAAATTTAAATATCTAGGACACGTGATGACTCCCGACCTAAAAGATGACATGGACATCGAGAGGGAGAGGAGAGCTCTGGCCGTCCGGTGTAACATGCTCGCGCGTAGGTTTGGCAAGTGTAGTAAAGATGTCAAGCTGACGCTGTTTAAAACATACTGTCAATGTATGTACACTTGCCAACTATGGGTCAGTTACCATAGGAAATCATACAGTGCCATGAGGGTACAGTACAATGATGCGTTCCGTATCCTCATGCGCCGACCGAGGTACTGCAGTGCATCGGGCATGTTCGCTGAGGCGAGGGTACCAGACTTCTTCGCGGTGCTCCGAAACCGTGTCACATCTTTCTGGGAGCGGCTACGCTCTTCAACAAATCGCATTATGAGAGCGGTTTGCGACGGGATCCCCAGTAAAATACACTCACATTGGCTGTCTGTTCAGCAGAGCCCGAACCGTAAGTGAACTTTAGTCGATGTTTGGCAAATATTTTATATTGTTTTTTTATGTATTTTTATATTTTATAATTGTAATACCTGTACTGTAAATTTAATTGATATGGGTGTATACCTGAAATAAAACTTCATTTATTTATTTTATTTATTTTATTTTAATAAATTACGTGTTTAGGGCTGATGTATTCTGTAGAATGTCTTTTAAAGTCACTTGAAATAATTGAGTGGAGGAGCCGTTGAGGAAATGTCTAAAGGAGAACAGAAAAGGAAAAATAATGCTTAACGGATCTGGAAACCCTATATTAGAAGGCCAAAATAAGAGGTCAGATGTAACCTTTTTTTGTTTGCTAAATATCACAGCGGTAGGTGAAGGGCCCACTCTGAAATCTTAACAAACTTACTGTGCCGCCAAGTTATCAGTGAAACGGCGAATATAGGAACCACGTGTTGTGTTAAATATTATTCCTAATTTTATCGGAAATATCCATATTAACAATATATTATATATTTACAATATCCCAACAGAAAAAAATCAAGTACCAGTAAAAATGTTTAAAAAGGAACTGTATAAATGTATTGACCTAAATTTAATTATGTAATAATGACTAAACTTACTAGATAAGAATATATTTAAATTAAACAATTTTTGCATGCCACAACAATTGCTAAATGTGCAGAGCCAATTACTAACCATATTACTGTATGTACGAGTACCACATTTAAAGCAAATAAACGATTTTGAATTTGAATAGGATGCGAAAATTTTTACCCCTTAAATCAGCTTAAGTTAATCAGCAATAGTAACACTGAAACATATAATAATAATTTGGCGTCAGAGCTCAACAGGGGCCGGTGCTCTGTCGGCGTCTTTGTCGACATGGAGAAGGCGTTTGACAGAGTGTGGCACACCGGTCTCCTGTCCAAGCTCTTCGACGCTGATCTACCACACATGGCAGTCAGGCTACTATCATCATATCTGGGGGGAAGACGATTCTTCGTGCAGGTCGACGAAGCATCGTCCGCAGAGAAGACCATCTTAGCTGGCGTTCCGCAAGGGAGCTGCCTGTCTCCAGTGCTCTATGCCGCCTTTACAGATGACATCCCTACCCTCATCGGACACCTCAAAAAAGGGGAAAAGAACGTTGTCTTGGCGCTGTATGCCGACGACAGCGCATATTTCACCTCGGCCATAAAAGCCGACGACGCTGCAAGAAAGATGCAGAGACTGTTAGATTTGCTGCCGCCGTGGCTGGACAGATGGCGGATGTCGGCGAATGTGGACAAGACCGCCGCCATACTAACGTCTCGCCGGCGCCTGCCCGACCCGCTGCTGTTTCGTGGAAGGGAAGTGAGCTGGACGAACACTGTCACGTACTTGGGGTGCGTGATCGACCGCGGCCTGCGTATGGGCCCTATGGCACGCCACACAATCAACCGCGCGAAAGCCGCTCGGGCCCAACTGAGGCCGCTGCTGCATTCGTCGTTACCACCCAGGGTAAAACTAAACATCTATAAGACGTTCGTCCGCTCGCGCCTTACCTACGCCGGGCCGGCATGGCACCACCTGGTGTCGCCATCCATAGCGGCTAGAATCCAAGCACAGCAAAACATCTCCTTGCGCGCGACAGTCGGAGCTCCGTGGTTCGTGCGCAACACAGTCCTCCACGATGACCTAAAGATGGAGACAATCGAGCAGTTCGTGGCCAGACTCTCGAAATCCATGTTCGATCGAGCCGACCACAGCCGCTTCGACCATCTTCGGGGCATCGCACCTCTCCACGCACGGCCACCGGAGGGCCGTCGCCTGCCCCGTGAGATCTTGGGGGCCGAGGCGTAACCAGCACAGACTGGCAAAACTATATACAGAGTTCTCAACAGAAACTGTCCTACAGGTGCCACAGATCCATCAGTGGCCCCCTCCCCAGCGGCTCTCGCCGCCGAGGTAAAACAAGCAACCGGCGGGTTGTTGCCCGCCGTGATTAACGCACGCTGAATGGGGATCACCCCGGAGCGGTCCGCCCCAGGGCGAAGATAACAACTACTACTACTGAAACATATAAGTCGGTACACCTATAATACAAAATACAATTGTGTATATTAGTGATGCCCAAAGCAAAACCAAGACTGCTTGCATATGAACAGATGGTCTCTTGGTCTTCGCAAGAGTCTCGCGATGGTGGCTCGGTTGTAAGAACGCGTTCCTTAAATCCTACAAAGGTTGGTTCAAACCCCCCGGCATGTACCAATGAGAAATACACTTTGCTTACGTACATTTGTAATGGATATATCCCTCCCGGACCAGAGTAATCTGGTAAGGTGGGGAAAAGCTACGGAAAAGAACTGTACATTGTGTGGTGCTGCCATAGGAACTGCTAGTCACATACTTGTAGGGTGCGTTACTCTTCTAGAAAAGGGCTATTACTCATGCCGACATGACACAGTCCTTGGTGTTATCCGTGAAGCAGTAAGTCTTTCTATTGCAAGAGCCAGAACGGGACTGACTACAAATAAAACTTTGACCACGTTTGTAAAGAAAGGGCAAAGTACGAAAACTAAATGCAAGCCCACCTCGATCCTTGGCGCCGCATCAGACTGGAAAATTCTCATGGATACATTTGAACACCATTATAGGATCCCAGATGAACTAGCTGTATCTGCCTGTAGGCCAGACATCTTAGTGTTTTCTCGGAACTTTAAAAAAGTTATCCTTATTGAACTTACCGTTCCGTGGGAATCAAATATTCCAAAAGACCAAAACATGAAGTCGAATAAATATTATGATCTCACAGAAGAAATGATCAGGAACGGGTTCAAGACACAGCTTTACGCAGTGGAAGTTGGTGCAAGAAGAGTTCCAGCAAAATCTTTGCATCACTTACTGAAAGAATTGGGCCTCATGTCTGCCGTCAATACATTTATGGAACGAGCTTCCAAGACGGCATTAACGGAATCATACAGTATTTGGTTGGGTAGGGAGAGAAGTAGAATGGTGGATGGTGAGCGTATTATCGCGCAATAAAAAAAGGAGGCCTCCTTTTCTTAAACCAGCCTATTGTCGGTCGCAAGCCCGAGACACCATTCTTCTCATCTTCTACCCACACACGATGGACCCGGCACTTGCACGGTGAATCCATGGAATGCTTAGAAATTTGTCTTCTTTACTACTATTCCCGTTCCTCGGAGAGCACCTTAACCCGCCCGGATCTACTAATACCAATTTGTGGAATCGTAAATAAATTGTCATCATATCCTCGCCAAGCCTTGCTTGCTTGCTGCAAAAAAGCAAGACCTAGACCAAGAGACTGCAAAACCAAGACCAGGATTGGTCAACACTAAATACACATACATACATTATCTTCACGACAGTTCCCTTGCGGGGTAGGCAGAGACAATTGAGCGCCATTTCGCACGATCTCGACATACCTCTTTCGCTTCTTCGACATTCATCAACCTCTTCATACATGCCCTTATATTTCCATGGCTTTTTATGGTACCTTCAGCTATTGTTTTATTTATTTGATCGTGATAGTTAAGTCTTGGTCTGCCAGGGCCTCTTTTACTGACAACTTTCGCATTATATATCTGTTCGTCAATCTCTCTTCAGTCATCCTTTCAACATGCCCGAACCATCGGAGCATGCCTTTCCTTATTTTTGTCCCGATGCTTTCCTTGATACCCACCTTTTTGCGTATTTAGTCATTACGTATGCGTTCTGTCAAAGTAACACTAAGTAAATAAAATTTATTACAGATTATGAAAACACAATATAATAACTAACAATTAAAAAACAAATCATTTTATTGGGCCCATTTCTCATTTAGATTTTTCGCAATTTCAGAGTAACCTTTCAGACATTGCTTTGCCCTTTATTACCATTGATTAAGGTTTAAAGTTGGACCAAATATTTTACTGGAACGGTGTACGGTTTTGAATAAATTAAGCTGTTTGCAATTAAATACACACCAGCGCGTGCCACATGATTTGTGACAGTAATTCTGTGTCAGAACAAAAATATTTTTTTAGATTTCGTATGATTTTTAATGTAACAAGCATACACCAGAAATTCCTCTGGGTCGAAACGTGTTTTAGGGAGTATTTTTTTTATTCTAAATTAAATACAAAAATATTAAAATATTTTTTCCTTTTTTCCTCCGAAAAAGAAAAAAAAAATCATTTATTAATTAATATAATTAAAAACTACTTAAAGAGTAAAAATTTAATTTAAACTAAACCTAATAAAAAATAACTATAAGTTATTTACTTTGAATATACTAAAAAAAAAAACTATAATTACAAAATAATAGATTATAAATAAAACTAAACTAAAAATACCCATGAAATTAAAACTATTCTACCTTCAAAATACAATCTAAATAATTATAATTTAATGTCAAATTATAAAAAAAAATAACAATAATAATTTCGTGGCTGTATAAAGGCCGTGTCAAGTTACAATCTAAAAAAAAAGTAGTATAATATGTACTTTATCAACCATCTAGTTTCCGTAACACAAGCCTCGTAGCTTAACACGGAAACTAGATGGCGCTGTGTGACCTGTCTGGAAATATTTAATATTATTATTATTTATTATGTTTATTTGTGTCATAATACTCGCATGTAGTGTATTTATAAATTAGACTATTATTATTAGATTGTTGCACCCTGCCCATAATCTCTCACCATCCCAAAGGTTAGTCGTCAGAGAATGCCTAACAGGCATTAAACTCGCCTATGTACCTAATTGAGGTGCAATAAAGAATTAAAAATAAATATGTCAAGAAAAGAGTTCTTACAACCGAGCGACCGTTTCCCTTTCGGGATGGTCAGAAACCACGCTTATAAATAAGCGGATTCACATTTGGACAACTTTACTATAGGCCAATCATGACAACTGGCAAGCTCGTCGATGTCTCCAGGTAGCGTACCAAACTCGAGAAATATCACAAATAAATTAAATATTAATTAAATGTTTTTTTATGTTAATAAATAGTTTTGTGTCCCAGTGGGACTCCCGACCAGAAATCAACCCGGTACCTAAATCCGAGTCTAAATCCACGAATTTAACCGCTAGACCATGGAGGCATATATAATTAATACAATAAATATAAATTACAAAATTTAAAAGTAATAGACACGTGTCATAGCTCACTCTGGTTTCTGTATTAAGCACATACAGTTAAAATAATATAAAACGCCGTCCACTGTAAGCTTAAAATTATAATTAATGCCTCCATGCTCGCAGAGGGTGGTGTGTAATGGGATATGACACAACCTGTGTGACCTGGTTTCCTCAGTCTGTGTACAAAAGACCTCTACTCCTAACTCCCAAAAAATGCTATTAAAATGCACGACATAACACACCACCGTCATCAAATGAAATAACTCTCCCCCCCATATTTCCATATTCCCCTATATTTCTCCCCCCACTCTTCAGGGCACCACGCTGGATTTACAGCCCAGCTTCAGCATCCTCGGGGTCGAAATACGCTCAGACCTTAACCACCGGAACTACATTGAGAGCATCACCAAAACAGCGTCAAAAAAGCTCGGAATACTGAACAAGGTGAAGCGGTTTTTCCCGCCATCAATCAGACTATTGCTGTACAGAGCACAGATCAGATCATGCGTGGAATACTGTTCACACCGTTGGGATGGTTCAGCCAAGTACCTCACAGATGCTCTCAATGTCCTACAGAGGCGAGCTGTTCGAATTGTGGACGATGCCACTATGTCTGGAACTCTCGAATCTCTGCAGCTTCGCCGAGATGTAGCTTCTCTGAGCGTGTTTTACCGGCTATACTATGGTGAGTGCTCTGAAGAGCTCTATAACCTAATTCCTTCCTCTCCATTCCGCAACCGAACCACACGCACAGGTCAGAATATGCACCCACATACCGTAGTCACTATCCCTTCGCGTACCTATTAATTTGGTGACTCATACATCTGTCGCACAATAAAGATGTGGAATGCTCTTCCAGCCTCTGTGTTTCCACTTTCCTATAACCTGGAGTCCTTCAAGCGAAGTGTGAAAAGGCATCTAGTCAAGCCGGCATAGTGTTGGGGACTGATGTCGGACATAAGGGTCAGATTCCAGTTGCTAACATTCATGGACCCTGCGCGCCACTTACCAGGCGCAGGGTCATATGTCGTGCTAGTATAAAAAAAAAAAAAAAAACTACATTTTATAAAACAAAGTCCTCCGCTGCGTTTGTCTGTCTGTTTGTTCGCGATAAACTCACAAACTACCATTTTTACGCTGATGGGTCTGAAGTCGTCGTCCTTGTCGGTCACTTGATATAGTAAGGGAAACTGTGGCCGAGAATCCAGGAACTTCCATTCGGCATCGTGGTCAAGAATTAAACATTTTCAGATGCACTATGCAATGAATTTGTTTATTTATTTATTATTAGGTGTGCAAACAGATTCCAGTCGGTTGCAAATTTGGGTTCATTTAATTTATACATGGACTAGACTGGAATCCAAGCAGCACATACAACATGTGTGTGCTGCAACATATTTCCAAAGTTTCATCCCGATCGGTCAAGTAGTTTTGCCATGCATAGGGAACACACACATAGACTTATATACTCGAATTTAGATTATTTTATAGCTAATAAATGAAATCCTATATATTTATTTGAGTGTTGAGAGTACATCCACTGTAGTTAACTGACCCGCTGGTATTGTAATAATTTTAATAAAGCTCGCTTAACACCTGAACTGCGAGGTCCGAAAACGAGGCTTTATATTCAAGGACCGGTATACAAGCATATTCATTTACACCACAGCCCCTAGAACCGTATTTACAGTATGCAAGATCTTTAATCTCTTTTCGAAATGTATGGGATTTAAGGTCTTTGCATGCCGCCTTTTTGCAAGGATTTAAGTCAACGGAATTTCAGCACCAATTTCGTTTTGTCTGCATATCCTTTGTGCGTATTAGGGTTGTCAATTAGAGTCGTGGATGAATTTGGTATTCTTCGCGTGGCATCTCTTAAATTTTATGCTTGTAATTGACATATGTTTTACGAAAAAGCTGAACTAATTTACTATTGACCTCAGGTGACAGGTGGGCAGTAACTATGCCATTCAACGTGGCAATGCTGCCTGTATCCTTGGAACTTTTCAAATTGGTAGTGTTTTGTTTTGTTTTTTTATTTATTTATTATAATTAGTTTGTTTTAGTTTTTAGTTGTTGTATATTAATTAATTTACATATTAATTTATTGTCAAAAAACTACTTAAAAAGTAACAATTAAACATAAATTAAACCTTATAAAAAGGTATAAGTAAAAAATGTCCTCTAGAGACGGCGCTTCAGGAATAGTCCCAAGGAGGCTGGCAACATTTCCCCTCTGTATAGCGAAGCTAATACACTGGCAGAAATAATTGCCAGCTTTCCTGTCTCCAGACTTTTCCGTTAGCCGTAACATATGATATGTTTTAAAAAATTTACGGATTGTTTATTTATTGGGGTGTAAAGATTTCCAAATGTCCGGTTTAACAGCCGGAAGAAATGGTTGAGTGGATGAGCTGTTGAGGCAATCGTAATTACAATCACTAGCAATACTAATATTTAATCTACGATCAAGGATTTAACTAGATTACTAGTCACATCCAAAATAAATGCGAGAAACTGGCAAGCGGACTTCTACGTACATGTTGTCTCTTTCTATCAATACTATACGACAAAATAATAATAAACAAAGCAATCGGTTAGAAATCAAAAACTTTTTTTTAACCGTCTGGAAAGGAAGGTAATGTTTTTCGAACGTTTTTATGATGTAGGTTTGTCCAATTTATTGCACACTTGTGACATAGACATCTATCTACTCTGCACAGCGAACCACAAGGAAATGTAAATGTTAAATAAAATATATTATTTTTGTTTATAAATGTATACCCTAAATAATAAAGTTAACTTACATAAAAAAAGAAATTACTTCTAAACACTGTTACGGTGGCTGATTTTGCAGTTTTAAACGCATACGCATTGTAACACATCCCCATATTGGCTGTAGTTGAAACGTACTGTCGGCAATATCAGCACACGACTATTTTGTGCTGATATATCTTCCGGCATTTACTGAGCCGTCACCTATAATCTAGATGATTCTTGTTCGATGTATTTAATAACAAAATTAGCTTAGTCGGTCTATTGGTTCAACTACACGAGGAAACAAATTACTTAGCAATACAAGGATTCACCGTGCGTAGGTACTGATTTGCTAAAGCCCCAAACAGCTGGCAACATTTTTGACAACCCTGACTCGAATCCGCACAAATCGGATATCCAGCCACATCTAAAACTACACATATTCGTTTAAAATTGACCTTTATAACAAGGGAATAACGGGTTTTGTATAACTAGATTTGTAGCCGACTGTTTCTTGAGATATTAAGCAGAGCTTACATTTTTTCGTTTGTGAAATTGTTTTCTTTAGACTCAAATGAACCGTATTATTGCTTCTTACTCTAATCTTAATATCTTGATATACCTAAGTCTGTAACACTATAGTCTAAGATACGTAGATGAGCGACCTTCACCGATCTGTTATTCGAATAAAATCCTCTTTTATATAATAAATGACTCTAATAAAAGCAATAGCAAACCCATTATTGTTGCCTGTCGAAATATGGTCAAGGCTTTTTTTTTAATTATTTTTTTTTGTTCATATATAACTGCCTCCTTGATCTAGCGGTTAAGTCCGTGGATTTAGACTCGGAAGTACCGGATTCGATTCGAGTCGGGACACAAACACATTTAATAATGTTAATAAATATCTTAGTAACATTAGAACCGGTAGCAATGCAAATAGATCGGTTAAAGCTGAGTAATTTCACAACCTAGTATCTACAAATAAAGAAATTGGTCATCATTGAGTCTCAGGACGGATATTACATAATCATCATCATTATCATCACTGCCTCCGTGGTCTAGCGGTTAAATCCGTGGATTTAGACTCGGAGGTACCGGGTTCGATTCCTGGTCGGGACACAAAAATATTTATTAATGTAAATAAATACATTTAAATAATATTAAATTTATTTGTCTTTTTTTTGTCGAGTTTGGTACGCTGGAGACATCGACGAGCTTGCCACTTGTCATGATTGGCCTATAGTAAAATTGGCTAAATGTGAATCGGCTTATATATAAGCGTGGTTTCTGACCACCTCGAAAGGGAAACGGTCGTGATGATACTAACTAAATACATTTAATTTATTTGTGATATTTCTCGAGTTTGGTACGCTGGAGACATCGACGAGCTTGCCACTTGTCATGATTGGCCTATAGTAAAGTTGGCTAAATGTGAATCCGCTTATTTATAAACGTGGTTTTTGACCACCCTGAAAGGGAAACGGTCGTGATGATACTTTACTTTTTTTATATATAAACATCTTGTATTCTAGTATTCTGTTATAATTAGGTAAGTGGTAGTTAGGGTGATTTAAAGTCAAAATATATTTATTCACGTAATCCTATTACTGGCATTTGTGACACGTCATTATGTGTGTATGTCCGTGGTCTAGTGGTAACAAACGTTGCCGTGAACTCAGGAGGTCGTGGGTTCGATTCCCACCGAGGGCAAGTTGTACATTGTACAATTTGTCTCTGTCTGGTTGTTTATATGTATAATATGTATATATTTACAAAAAAATTAAAATAAATAGTATAATATGTAGTTTATCAACCATCTAGTTTCCGTAACACAAGCCTCGTAGCTTACCACGGAAACTAGATGGCGCTGTGTGACCTGTCTGGAAATATGTATTATGTATGTATTATTTAAATTGTTTTGAATGATTCTACTTCTGCTAGTGGAACAAGTGCTCCAAAGAGTGACGAGTAAGCTGTCAGCAGAAGCCAAGCAGATTAGCTTAGATTACGCTAAAAATAAAATTAGTTCTAAAACTTGGATATAAGTAATTGTTTTAATACAACAGTCTGTACTTCACAACACCCGTATGTTTCTTGCCGGAAGCTCTACGCCAGTGTTTCTCAAACTTAGCACATCAGTTTGAAACGGAGCCTAATTAATTATTGTAGTACAAAACTTTTCGTCATCTATCATCGTTAACCATCCCATCCTGCTAAACAAGGCTCTCCTTGAATGTAACTAATATCTCTATATATTTTGATTTAATAATGGATACTCGAATAATGAGTGTTGTTAGTCCGATGTTACATACATACATACATATCATCACGCCAGATCCCTTGCGGGGTAGGCAGAGACAATTGAGCGCCACTTGACACGATCACGACATACCTCTTTCGCTTCGTCGACATTCATCATCCTCTTCATACATGCCCTTTTGTTACGAAAGCTTTTTAATGTACCTTCAGCCAGTGTTTTATTTATTTGATCGTGATATGTGAGTCTCGGTCTGCCAGGGCCTCTTTCACCTACAACTTTCGCATTATATATCTGGTTCGTCAATCTTTCATCGCTCATCCTTTCAACATGCCCGAACCATCGTAGCATGCCTTTCCTTATTTTTGTCCCTATGCTTTCTTTTATACCTACCATTTTCCGTATTTCGACGTTACGTATGCGGTCCGCCAAAGTGACGCCACATATCCGCCGCAACGACCGCATTTCTACTGCATTAACCCTACTCTCATGCGTATTCTGACATATCCACGTCTCGCTTCCATACATCAGTGTTGGTACTAACATTGCATTGTGTATGGCGAGCCGAGCTTTGTCACTGACATTTCGACTGCCGATCAGTGACCCCAGGGCACCGTTAACACTATTTCCCGCGTTCACTCTTCTTTCAACATCCCTATCATACTTACCATCCGCAGTGAAAATATATAATGTTGCTTTTCTTAAAATCCAAAAGGTTCAAACTACATATTGTGTCTAAAATCTATTATTATTATTAAATGTTTTATTTATTACTAACCTTTTTGCATATTTATATTTAATTTTAAATTAAGAACCTCAAATTGCGCAAAAATGCCAACCTTGGTTCCGGTTACGATTTTGCGCCGTTTGGGGTCGAGACGATGGGCCCAGGGGACCGTCAGCGAGGCGCTTGGCCAAGGAGGTGTCAAAGCGGCTGACAGAAAGGTCTGGAGACAGGAAGGCTGGCAATTATTTCTGCCAACGTATTAGCCTCGCTATACAGAGGGGAAATGTTGCCAGTCTCCTTGGGACTATCTCGGATGGGACATCTCTAGAAGACATTTTTTATTTATAGTTTAGTTTATTTTTAATTTTATTATTTAGGTAGCTTTTATATTGTAATTCTTTTATACTGGTTGTATATTACTTCAAATAAATAAAATTCTCATACATTTTAAATTTAAATAAAAAATGTCCAAATTTGTATGGAAACTAACCTCTTTGGTCCAGAAGTATATTATACTTTCTATACAGAGGTTAGGGTTCCAATAATTTTGTTAATTGCCTGTAATATATTACAGATCACATCCTCTTAATACCTAAGATACATTGATGTAACTAGTTATAAGGCAATTTTTGTGAAGAAAATAAATGATTATTATTATTATATTATTATTATTAAACTCCAGCATCCACCAATTATAAATACTCTTTTCTTACGTCCATTTGTCATAGATTTACAATACGAATACGTCATCATAATCATCATTGTCAGTCTATGTCTCTCCACTCTCATTTATTTTTGTCATAGAATTACAACAGAATACGTTATCACAGAGACATGGATCATGCATCCACATACCTTACCCACTATCCCTACGCGTACTCATAAGTTTGGAGACTCTTACATCTGTCGCACGCTGAAGATGTGGAATGCTCTCCCAGCCAGTGTGTTTCCCCACTCTTATAACCTGGAGTCCTTCTAGCGAACTGTGAAAAAGCATCTTGTTAGGCAGGCATAGTGGTAGAGACTGATGTCGGACGTGGTGACCGGCGTCAGTTGCTCCCATTCTTGGACCTCGCGTACTGCTTACCATCAGGTGGGTGCGATGTCACATGTAGTGTCCAATATATATAAAAAAAAAAAAAGATTGTCACTTGTCGTGATTTATTTATTTATAAACTTTTGGAAAGACCAACATCACAAAAAACACATTATATACCATATATAAGATTTAGAAGGTCAATTAAAGGTCTCCACTGATAGTAATAGTATGACTAAAATAAAAGAAAATAATAAATATACAAAAATAATAAGAAGAAAGTAGTAACCCGAATTTAACAGATATAAAAAAAATAAAAATAAAATTTACTACAATAAATAATCTTGAATAACATTTACAAGCATATATGGTGGTTTGTCGAAGAAATTCGCACCTAACAATCTCCTGACTACTGGAATCGAATGATGGAAAATGTCGATTTCGTATTTATGACTAATACCAATATAGGCGTTACACACACACCACAGAAATGAATATTGCCTATAATTGGGCCTATAGTAAAGTTGGCTAAACGTAAATCCGGTTCTTTTAAAAGAGCGTGTTTTCTGACTTTAAATATTGTTATTATAATTTAATTTTTAAACAAAATGTTTGGGAAACACAGTCTCAGTAAAGTTAGAGCCTTATCACAACTGAACTTTGTACATTGTTCTGATATGTCCCAACATTTATTAATCTTAACTTTAATTGTAAGTTCTATTTTTTTTTTATTAGAAGGTAATATTCTTCTTCTCAGTCGCTACACTCTTGGCAGAGTGGTCGTGGTCGTCACTTGAGTGTCAGTGGCACGCTTAACAAGTCGTCGCCACTCGTCTCGAACTGCAGCCTTCCTGGAGCACTCATGTAGGGGGTGATCCATTGCTGCTTTAACCTGGTCAGTCCATCTCATCGGAGACCTACCACGCATTCTCTTGCCATCGACTTTTCCCTGAACTACAAGACGCTCAATGGATGTATCTCCACGCCGTGATACGTGTCCAAAGAAAGTGAGAATGCGTGATTGCACGATTGAGGAAAGGCGTTGTCCTATCTCCAGTTCCTCCAGGATGGATTTGTTGGTTCGGAACTCCGTCCACGATATGCCCAACATTCTCCGCCAACACCACATTTCTAGAACCATGAAATATACCATGGATAAAAAAAAAAACTAATAACTTTAACTTTTAAAACATATAAAATAGTATATTTTTTTGTGTTCTCTTCTCCCGATGGATGATGAATGAGGTGATAGGGAAGACAAAGGGTCTAGCCCATACAGCCAAGTCTGACGTAATATATCTTTCTTTTTCATGAGTTAATGAGGTCATCATCAAATTCCAGATGCTGCAGAATTTGATGCTTTTCTTGGAGTCACTCGCGGCACCATAGCTCAAACACGTCGGGTAAAATATGGGAGTTGACAGCGGAAAACCGCAAAAAATAAACTGCAACTTGTGCCCCATATTTAAAGTCCAATTTATCGTTTTCCATAATTATTCACATTGTAACACATTATTAAACAAAACAACACCACTTTTGACCAATAATATCTACAGCAAATTAATTTACAAAACAAAAACGTGCACTTGATGTTTCATGTCCACGCAAAATGGCGCAAAGAACCTATAAAATACTAATAATAAAAAATCTACTTAATAATAAAAAATATAACTAAAAACTAAAACAAAAATATTATAAATAAAAAAAAATGCTCCAAATCGCTGCCAAGGATACTGGCAGCATTGCCACGTTGAATGGCAATGCTGATCTTTTGGCCCAAATATTGCCCAGACCACTTGTCTCCCGAGGTGTTGATGAGCTGTTTTGACAACGCCTTGAACATTTTTTGGGCACTTGGTCATGACATGCTCGTCGATGTCTCTAGATCAATCTCGAGAAATATTTAAAGTAAATAAAACTTTAAATATATATTTAAATTAATAAATATTATTGTGTCCCTCGCCAACCCTACTGGCCAGCGTGGCGAGTGTGGGCCAAATTCTACAGATATATCTGGAAGGCCCATCTCTAACAGTGGAGGTCTAGGACGCTGTGTTGTAGGGGCTGCAATTAAACTGTGTCCCGACCAGGAGTATATAGTTTTATATTTTATAAGCAATCATAATAATCTAAAGGAGGAAATGAACAAGTCTTTAGAACGTGAGGTAAGTCGAGGCACTCTAAACGTGACATTGTCTAAAAGAGTAGGAGAGTCTATGTGATTATTCTTTTTGTACAGAAACATGGAATCGTTTAAACAATATTACATATCTACCATAAATAAAACAACATTGTAACTTGCGAACATAAGTGTTTATTTAACAAAATAAATTAACAATAACAATAAGTAATAAAGGCGTATGAGATAAATAATTGGAATGATGAGTTTATTTTAATGATAATGCAAAAATATGAAACAGAAGAATAATAGCAATTCAAATAAATTAACTGTATTAAGTCAAATGGCGCGCGGTGTTGGCTCGGTTGTAAGAACGCGTTCCTTAAATTCTATAAAAGGTCGGTTCAAACCCACCCGACATGTACCAATGAAAAATACACTTTTCTTACGTATTTGTCATAGATTTACAACGTGCCTCGAAGAGCACGTTAAGCCGTCGGTCCCGGTTCCACTAATTCCAACTTGTGGAATCGTTAATAAATCATCATATTCTCGCCAAGCCGTCTGGCCAGCGTGTTGAGTGTAGGCCAAATTCTCCAGATATATATTCTGGAAGGTCCAGCAGTGGAGGTCTCTGACGCTGTGTTCTAGGGGCTTTAATGATAATGAATGAAGTGAAATGGATGAAAAATAAATGTGAAATGACAATAATTAAAGCAACATCCAAAGCAATCGTTGTATTGTATGTATCATTTAACGGTGTGTTTATACAAAACTGGACCCACTTCTAAATGAAATAAATAACCAATAATTAATACAATTTTAATTCTAGGTTTAACGAACTAGGTGACACATGAAAGAAAGAATAAAAGAAAGAGACAGACTTACGGATGTCAAAAATGCTAGAGTTTGTAGTAATTCTGACAAAATGAATATTAAGATTACATACAAAAAACATATCTTATCGGTAATATTTGAAATGGTAACATTTTTGCGTTTCGAAGTTTGGAGAGTTTAAATTTGTTTTGTTGTTGTTCAATTCTCCCGATGGATGATGAATGAGGTGATAGGGAAGGCAAAGGGTCTAGCCCATACAGCCAAGTCTGACGTAATATATCTTTCTTTTTCATGAGTTAATGAGGTCATCATCAAATTCCAGATGCTGCAGAATTATTTGCGGCACCATAGCTCAAACACGTCGGTTAAAATATGGGAGTTGACAGCGCGGGAAAACCGCCAAAAATAAACTGCAACTTGTGCCTCATAATTATTCACATTGTAGCACATTATTACACAAAACAACACGACTTTTGACCAATAATATCCACAGTAAATTAATTTACAAAACAAAAACTTGCACTTGACATGTCCACGCAAAATGGCGCGAAGAACTCCTGGAGAGTTTAAAACTACCCTTTATTTGATATCTTTGGTCGAGTGTAACCGTTTTGTAAATTGTAAATGTCGATTCACCTCTATAGCCCTTGCCAGAACTTGTCGGCGACTTTTGCCATTTATTGGTGCTGGTTCGTGGCAAAACATAGAGGCCGGCAACTTGTGACCTGCGCGTACTATTCCGAAAAACATGTACAGATGTAGTGCATAATGGTTTTCCATCGTATTAAATCGAAAAAGTTGGTATTTATCGTGCTCTCTGTTTCTTAGGTTGTAACATTTCTATATTATATAATTACCTTTTTTTTTTCATTTTGACACTAAGTAATAAATTCCACATGAGCTCTTTCTTCGCCCAGAGAATCAGTATTGCAATTCAGCGGGGAAATGCAGCCAGCGTTCTTGCCTCCATTCCACGCGGACGGGACTTATATTCCGATCCTTAGTGTTAATATTAATTTCATTTTATATTTTGTAAATTTTTTTTTCGAATAAATGTTTCGTAATAAGTTCCATATTAATGTGTCAAATTTAATTCAATAATTGATTGACACTTCGGGTGCCGTCGTATTCCGATTGAGACCCGAGTTTTTCCGATGGAAATGCATTATGCACTATATCTGTCCCTAAGGTTGTGATTGTGGGTCCAAAACTATACATTTTCTTTACAGAGTATTTAAAACCTTTTCATACATGTGTGAGTATACCCTCTTGGGGTCATATTTATTGACCAGTTGATTCCAGAACTTTGGCTCGTTATGCACCATATGTGTGATCACCCGCTTAGATCCAGCACGCTGGGCTGGCGTGCATCTAGCACAACCGTTCTGCAATGCTTCGGCAATGTGTGCTGTGAACACAATAACATGATTTACAATGACAATTAGGTTAATCAAAATATTAACTTGAACGCTAAAAATATTGTTTGCCTGATAAAAGAAGCAGCTGAGGGATAAAATCTAATGGGGTGTATCAGGCAAAACTTTTTCATAGATGTCGCTAGCAGCACTGGTACCTTGTTTACACCTATGTCGGTTCATTTTTAAAATGTTACTGTAGTTTTTTATTTTTATAACATAAATACGATTTTTAACTTAACGTTACCTACCTTAAAAGACGAATTAGGAAAGCGAACACCGTCTTTAAAAAGAAAAAAGGTTTAATTAATAGAACGGCAATTTTAAGATCACCATATCTTTAATATCGCTTGGAAATCTATAATTGTACACTTAAAAGCTGCTGACTTCGGTAATATATCCAAAAAATAATAAATTTCGTAATAAAAATACAAGTTTTCTATGCAACTGACAGTTCTATTAGGTACCATCTATCATGCGCCACCTATCGTGATAAAAAGTTAGTGATACACCCCATTATAAGAAAAGATATCATCATACACTTGTTACACCATGCTAACCAGAATTAGAGTGGTGTCATGGGTTTTTTAGATAACAAAACGTAACCGTTATCCATTTACAAACAACGTTGTGAATATTTTCTATTTTTAATAACTATCTACTTCGAATACCACATGTATTATGTAGAATAATAAACTATTATGTTTATTTATGTTAGGTAGCCAACAGTGCCAACATCACACTCAGAGGTAGTAGGCGGACTGATGGTGGTAATTTGCCCAGTCTGCCGGGGCGGAGAAGTAACCGCCGTTCTCACTCAGTAAAGTGTATCCACACGTTTCGGGATCAGGCTCGAATTGCCGTCATGCCCAGTCAAGCCGGCATAGTGTTAGGGACTGATGTCAGTCATGAGTGTCTAATTCCAGTTGCTAACATTCACTTAACATCAGGAGGGCGCAAGGTCACATGTAGTGTGTGTATTAGTATATAAAAAAAAAAGTATTTGTACTTAAAACTACAGAAAGATACATGAACTATTATAGACGACCACCACATTACCCTCAATGGCCTATGAAACATAACAACATAATGTTACGTCATTCAACTATTTAACTTATGCGTACTGTGGATAAGAATGATTATTCTTTGTAACTAAACGTCAAGGTAACTTCTGTGCAACTTTCTCACTTATACTCGGGCGAATTTGCACCGTAACGTATTTCATTTGTACGCAACGCAATGCTTCGCAGTCTGTCCGCTACGAGATCTCTAACCAGTGGCTACTGTTACGGGCCAGGAACGTGGAGACTTTTTTAAAACAACGTGTTCTTCCTTTGTAGATTGTTTATTTTTCTTAGATGTGCCCGTGACGAAGCCTGATTCTGAACTAACTTGAAAACGCATGGAAACTCATAATTATAGAAATTATTGCATCATCCACTGTACTTTAGCTGACGCCTTGTTTACGCGAAACGTAGCAACAATGCATCGCCAGCTACTTACTGTACAATGGATTAGCGTAGGGTGCATATTATAACACTACGAAGCTATTTGAAGTAGAGTTTTAAGAAAAGTCGATAGTTTCTTATTGTTTATTTTATTATTATGACTTTTATATTATAAATTAATATTTTAGAGTTTAAGGTTCTTATTTTATAATGACAACGCCAATCTACAGCTGCTTTCTTTTAGTTATTCTATATTATCATTGTTATTATTTTTGAAATTTAATTTGATTACTTATCTTGACATACACAATTTTGTAGTTTTTTTTTCTTCTTTAATAAAATAATAATTATTATTTTATTATATAATTTTAATATAGTTTATTTTCTAGATTTTAAGTGACAACGCCCTGGTACAGCAGCATCTATGTAGGTATTGATTGTTTGTAGTGTTAAGTGGTAAATGACGATAGCTGTTCTTTGCTATTAATGCTATCCTGCCATGATTGGTAAAGAAGAATATGTATAAGTAAGTGGCAAAACCGAGTGTAATTAATGTATCTTATGGTTAATAAATAAATTGAAAATTGAAATTGAAAAATAGATTCAGTAGATAGATACAGATTAGTGGAATTCAAGTACTTACATTTAAGCTCCTTTCCTTCTGCAGTACATTTTCCCTGGTCAAGCATGCACTTGATGTATGCCACCATGAGTCGCTTGTTTCCTAGAACCTCGTCAAGGTTGATAGTGTCATACCGGTCAGTATACTTCTGGCAGTCGGAGCTGCCAGCCCAACAGACGAAGATCACAAGAAGAATTAGAGATCTCATTCTGGAAAAAAAATAGGATATTTTGAACCGATGCAAAACATTTACAGATTCGGTACTGTCCTGAAATTATATATGACTGTGGATTTAGACTCGAATGTTACCGAGTTCGATTTCTGGTCGGGACCGAATAATATTTATTAATTTAAATAAATAACTTAATTTAATATTTAAATTGATATTTCCCGAGTACGCTGGGGACATCGACGAGCTTGCCACTTGTCATTATTGGCCTATAGTAAAGTTGGCTAAATAAAAATTCGCTTCTTTAAAACTGCGTGGTGTCTGACGAGAAACTAATCTAAATTGCAAAAATCTATTAGTTTGTAGTCGACAACTGTTTTTACTAAATTAATTTTAGCATGCAAATTTTGACATTAAAATTGATTTCCCAAAACCAGGCCCCTAACTTTTTTGCAGCGTGCCTCATCTAAATACAATTCAATAAGCATAACAATTAATTCTGTTATTTTAATAATTAATTTAATTCAACATCTCTTTTACCCCAGCAATAAAATATTATTTAATTAAATAGTCAATCGGTTAAAATGTATGTATGAAATAGTTACAAAGCTCTATTTATACGATTAGGTTCTTTATTATGACCAGGTACTTTATTATAGACAAAACACTGGATTTCAAATCATCGGGATCAAAACTATGTGATTGTTAACGTAAAAAAAAGTTTTTGTCAATTGTTTTTATGCTAGGGTAAAATAAATAAAATTAATTACAGATTATAAAACACAATATATTAACTATCAAATTAAAAATAATTATTATGGTACGAAAACATTTTATTGGGCCCATTTCTCTAAATCTCATTTGTCCTATTTTAATGATTACCTATTAATCTATTTATTTTAGTAAAATAGAGGAAAATCGTTGTTTTTGCTATTATTATTTATCTAAAATTAGGTATATGAAAGATAAGATAACAAAGACCACGGAGACATTGACGGACCGCATACGTAATGACGAAATACGCAAAAGGGTAGGTATTAAAGGGACAAAAATAAGGAAAGGCATGCTCCGATGGTTCGGACATGTTAAAAGAATGAGTGGAGAGAGATTGGCGAACCAGATATATAATGCGAAAGTTGTGGGTAAAGGAGGCCCTGGCAGACCAAGATTTACCTATCACGATCAAATAAATAAAACACTAGCTGAAAGTGGACTAAAAAGCCATCAAAATAAAGGGTATATATGAAGAGGTCGATGAATGTCGAAGAAGCGAAAGAGGTATGTCATGATCGTGTCAAGTGGCGCTCAATTGTCTCTGCCTACCCCGCAAGGGATTTGGCGTGAAGATATGTATGTGTACCACGGAGGCAGTTGAAAAAAAACGTTAATTCCTAAACTAATTGACCGATTTCAATAAAATTTGGCAGATTTATTCCTTGTGACTCAAGATTGGGCATGAGGTTAAAACTAAACATGACACGTGACCCTACGTCCATCTGAGGGTTTAGCAAGAAGAAAAAAATAAAGAAAATAATTTCTACTTACATGAATTATTAGTAAATAAGTGTTAGCCTGTAAAGCACAGCTATCAATTAGAAATCGAACTGACTTCTTTAAAACATAAATTATCCTTTTATATCCATCTCTAACCTTTTCTTGGTAATTATTTTCTTTCACAATCAACGTTTGACCGTGGTTCTATTAAGTGAATTTAGAGCTGCCATCTGTTAATAGCCAATAGACAAGCCAAAGCCAAGTCAAAACAAGCAAACTCAAGTCAAATCAAAACCAAACAAGTAATTGATTGCCTTTGGTTTGCTTGTAACAATTTGAAATCTTTAATAAATAGTAATGTTAAAAAAAAAACCATCAGACCATCGCCAATCTCGGTTCCTCTAAATACCAACTTGTGGAATCGTTAATAAATTGTCATAAAAAATTACGGATCGGTTGTGAACGCTTTCCTTAAAATCCTACAAAGGTCGGTTCAAAACCCCGGCATGTACCAATGAAATACACTTTTCTTACCTACATTTGTCATAGATTTGTCGCGCAATAAAAAAAAGGAAGGCCTCCTTTTCTTAAATCAGCCTATTGTCGGTCGCAAGCTCGGGACACCATTGTTCTCATCTCTTACCCACACACGATGGACCCGACACCCGCACGGTGAAGTCAAAGTCAAAATATCTTTATTCACGTAAACCTATTACAGGCATTTATGAAACGTCATTAATTTAATTATTTTGAATGATTCTACTCCTGCTAGTAGAAGACTAAGCAGCAAAGTGGTCCAATAAGTAAGCTGTTAGCAGAAGACCAGCAGCTTAGCAATTTCCAGTGACCTGTTAATGTTTAATCTGACTGAGAAAGGAATCTGCAAGGAAAACTCAGCTATATCAGATTTACAAAATGAAACATATACAGAACTGCACCACAACGATCAATTAATAACCTTTTAAATTTAGTTATCAGTACCTATGAGAATACAATGAATTCATGGAATGCTTAGAAATTTGTCTTCACCGCCGTTTCTGTGCCTCGGAGAGCACGTTAAGCAGTCGGCCCCGGTTCCACTAATACCAACTTGTGTGATCATTAATAAATTGTCATTTAAATTGACATCAGAGTCTCGCCAACCCGTGGCACGGAAACAAATGTGCAGTATGACGTAAGAAAAGTGTATTCCTCATTGATACATGGCGGGAGGGTTTGAACCGACCTTTGTATGATGTTAAGGAAACCGTTCTTATAACAGAGAACAATTTATTAACGATTCCACATGTTGGTATTTAGTCCACTAAATACCTGATTGGGAGATTGGCGATGGTCTGACGATTTTTTTTTGACATTACTATTTATTAAAGATTCAAATTTGTTACAAGCGAACCAAAGGAAATCAATATTTTATTTTATATTATTTTATTGGAAAACAAACAGTACTTAATAACTAATTACAAAATTAAGCATATATCTACAGACCATTAATATGTTTTCACATATAGGAAACTATGAAAGCAAGCTAAAATTTAGACAATAAAGAAAGTAAGTACTAAGGAAATAAATTAAGTATGAATAACAGTTTAGGTAGTTTCGGAAACACTCAAAGAAACTCTGTCAAACCAATGTTTTGACAGAGTATTCTTAAAAGTAGCTGTAGTTGAATTAAATAGATCCAAACCGGAAAAGTCAACCAGTTTATTAAATTCATTAGCTGCACGGCAGCAAAATGAATTACCTTTATAACTAGATGTCACTGATAAGCATGTTGGCTTTCTTAAGGGTTTAACTGGAGCACACAAATTAATTCTAGATAGAAGCTGCGGATAATCAATCTTAGTTTGAACTATATTTACTAGAAATAGTATGTAAAATAAAAAAAATAAAAAAATTACTTGTTTGGTTTTGATTTGACTTGAGTTTGCTTGTTTTGACTTAGCATTGGCTTGTCTTAGCTTGGTTTGATTCGATTTGGATAGTATATTTTTTAAAACAAACATTACGTTTAAACGGCCACTGGGCGTCCATTGGCTTAACTAATGGCAGCCGTAATCGAGGGAAACAATCATTGCATTGTTTGCAAATACCATCAGACTTGCCGGTACAGTACGTATTGATACTGAGGTAAAAGTGAAGGAATTTCCTGAGAAAATATGATGAAAGACTAAAGTGATTCATTAAATGATCAAGGGAATAGATTTCCTCGTTTAGAAAATGTCACAAAAAAGTATTTTGGTATTAACAATGCAAGTTTTTGGATTTATATGCTTTCTTTCGCCAGTATTGAACGTAGATTATAATCTTATTTTATTATTATTATTTATTTAAAACTTTATTGCACTATGTACAAGGGGCGGGCTTAATGCCCTCAGGCATTCTCTAGCAGCCAACCTTTGGGACAATGCAGATAATTTTGATTATGAGGTAGGTGCAAAGGGCTAAAATATGAAACTTATTAAAATATAGTTAATATATTAATATTTATTCGAAGTTAATAACATTACAAGCACATTAAATATAAATTAAAAACTAACTAAGTAATAAAATTAAAAATAAACTAAATAAATAAAAAATGTCCTCTAGAGACGTCCCATCCGAGATAGTCCCAAGGAGACTGGCAACATTTCCCCTCTGTATAGCGAGGCTAATACTTGGCAAAAATAATTGCCAGCCTTCCTGTCTCCAGACCTTTCTGTCAGCCGCTTTGACAACTCCTTGGCCAAGCGCCTCGCTGACGGTCCCCATGGGCCCATCGTCTCGACCCCAAACGGCGCAAATTCGTAACCGATACCAAGGTTGGCGCATTTGCGCAATTTGAGGTTCTCCGTAGAAAACGCCGCTTTCCCCGCGCCTGACGAGGTCGCCTGGATGTGAGATGGAGCTAATGTATCTACACACGTCGCATCCCACACCAGAGATCTGCCAAATTTCCACGGCCCAACAGTCATTCCGTCGGGTCTTTTGCCATCGCTCCGCATAATGCGATGGTTCTAAGATTGCGGGTACACCAGCAGTGACAAGAGCCCTTTGGATGATGTCGTTGAGAGCCGCGTGACGAGGAATGCGGCCAGCACTTCTAGCACAAGAAAGCCCGTGGTGTCCGAGATGATCGACTATAATAATACTAAAACTACATTATGTAATATACACATACTTATTTCACAAGCAGAATAAGTCGCCATTACTCACTTATTATATATGCGTATATGTATGTATTTTATATTTAGTTATATATTTATTTGTTTATGTTAGACATTTATTTATATAAAAGTACTATATGTTTGTAATTAATGTGTGTTTTGTATAGTAATAAATAATTTCAACTATCATTTTTCTCCTGCTGCAACCGCTTATTACATATCTCAGTCACAAAGGTTAGTTGGTAGAAAATGCATTTACGGCATTTACAGGCCTCCCCCAATGCTCGCCATTTCACACGATCTTCCGCCACCCTCATCCAGCCCCTACCAGCGACCTTTTTCAGGTCAGCTGTTCGTCTAGTACTAGCGGGGGTCGTCGCAGTCAGTGTTTTTGCCTACGTGTGATCTCCACTCTAGAACCCGTCTGCTCCAACATCATTGATTCTGCGACAGACGTGTCCTGACACTGAATGTTTTATTTCTTTGACCACTCCTTCGTCTCTTCTCTCCACGACAGGTCGTTGCGGTCATGCTGTACTTGGTATACCATCTCACCACTCTAGTTTTATGTCCGACTCATTTGCAGTTGTTGCCGCAAATCTGTGGAACAACCTGCCCTTAGATATCCGACAAGCGCCCAACAGAATGCTATTTAAAAGAATGGTCTTCACACACTTCTTGCATAGTTCCTAACAACTGTAAGTAATATTGTATGTATGATTATTTATTTGAATTTAGTATTAATATATAGAAAAAGTCCTTGTTACTGGCAAGGAACTGAAAGGCTGAAGCCCGGTGCGGTAGTCCGACTAAATCCGCTTCACTACCAACACTAGGGTCCATGATAGGTTCCATGAAGTGAGATTTGTGCCTTAATCTTTTATTCAACTAATTAATTAATTAAAACTAAATATAAGTTATCTTTTGATAATGTATTTTATTTTGCAGTTATTAAGCATGTAGTAATATTTTTAATGTAACTTTTAGTTATTAATACATTATTAACTAATTAGTTAATATTGTTTCTTGTATGTTTTATATAAGTATTAGATTTAGTAGAATTTTAATTATCTATTTTCCTGTTTAATTATTTGCACCTACCTCCCACATACCATGTTCGTAATGTCCCTAAGGTTGACCGAGTAAGAATGTCTAGCGGCATTAGGTCCGCGTTTGTACATAGTTTGCAAAAAGTTTTTAAATAAATAAAATAAATAAATTACACGGGTAATGGTGGGTGAAACAGTTAGTATGGATTATTAAGGTTTGTGGTAGAAATGGAAAGAAAATCACTGGTGAATTTTCTTTCCACATAAACAACGTTAAGAGAAATGAATTGAATTCAGTAATAAGAATTGAGGTGTTGCGGCATTCGTAATGGTACTTACAAAGTACACTTGAGAACAATGAAAAGTGGATACCTATTTTTGGCTAGCACTTTATTCAAGATTGAGTTAGGGGTGTAAAAACGGTGGTGGCTCGGTTTAAAAAAGTTTTTTTATTTAAATTCTATAAAGTCGGTTCAAACCCCAATGAGAAATACACTTTTCTTAAGTACTTTTGTCATTGATTTACAACACTCGGAGACAACGTTAAGCCGGTCCGGTTCTACTTATACCAACTTGTGGCATCGTTAATAAATTCTCATTAAAAAATATCAACCCGTCTGGCCAGCGTGGCAAGTGTTAGCCAAATTCTTCAGAAATTTCTGGAAGGCCCATCTACAACAATGGAGGTTTATGAAATGAATGAAATAGTTTATAATTTATCTGTCAGAAATATGGTAAGGATGTAAATTGTAATATGTAATATCGCACAGCAATCGATGATAGTCTGATCGTTCTTTCACATATTTAACCTTTTATTATTATTTTATTAATCTTGCTGTAATTTTAAAGATTTTTGTAATGGCCCTCTATCATTGTTCTTAAGTGTACTGTAATCCACTAATTTAGGTTGTAAATTGATCCCTGTATCGCTAAAGGTAAAGCGCATTATTGTGGAGCAACTTTATTGACTGTAGGTACAGCGATCGATGGATCATGTTTAATGAAGCGGGAGAATCACAAAGTTTTGTGGTGTGTGAATAAAAAGATTAATGAAACGCAAAAAAATATTCAGTACATTCGGCATTTGATATGGTACATCGAGAACAAGTGTGAGATATGAGATTAATCTTAAATCCCGTTTTGAATACATGTGTGGTACTCACAACCTTCCACTTCGTTCTTCACATAACAACCAACTTAAAATCCCATCCCACTCCTCTAGCAGATATTCAGATTCGTATACTGTGTCTGCAGCCCGCCAGTGGAACACGCTACCACCTCGATATTAGACACGCGCCGTCTGTCCACGTTTTTAAGCGCTTGGTCACTGCTTTATTTCTAGACAAACAGGAGTCGTCATCAGGCTAAAAATATATATTTGGCATAATATATATGTGTATATACGTTTATTTATAGGTATATGTGTAATTTATGTAACAGTGTAAGTATAATATCGTATATATGTAATCAGTGAGTTCAGTATCGGTATCATCACGACCGTTTTCCATTCGGGGTGGACAGAAACCACGCTTATTGACCGCCTCCGTGGTCTAGTGGTAACAAACGTTGCCGTAAACTCGGGAGGTCGTGGGTTCGATTCCCACCGGGGGCAAGTTGTACAGTGTATAATTTGTCTCGGTCTGGGTGTTTATATGTATAATATGTATATATTTTACAAAAAAAAAAAAAGTATAATATGTAGTTTATCAACCATCTAGTTTCCGTAACACAAGCCTCGCAGCTTACCACGGAAATTAGATGGCGCTGTGTGATTGTCTAGAAATATTTATTATTATTTATTTATTTATTTATTTATAAATAAGCGGATTCACATTTAGCCAACTTTACTATAGGCCAATCATGACAAGTGAGTTATGGCGACTTATTCTGTAAAGTAAATATTTGTATAACTTCATCATCATCATCATCATTAGCCTGTGTCTCCACTGCTGGATATAGGCCTCCCCCAAGGCTCGCCACTGCACGCGATCTTTTGCAACCCTCATCCAACCCCCACCAGCGACCCTCCCTGGGGGTAGTCCCACTCTGCGTCGTCCCGTACGTGGTCTCCACTCCAGAACCCGTTTGCCCCATCGGTCGTCGGTTCTGCGGCAGATGTGTCCGGCCCATTGCCACTTCAGCTTGCTAATTTTGAATGCTATGTCAGTAACTTTGGTTCTCCGACGAATTTCAACAATTTGTATAACTTATCTTTGAATATTTTAAAGAGCTGGTCTGTCTAATAATGTATTTATTTACTATAGGTATACAAACAGATCACAATCTATACAGTTCACATTTTACAGCAATTTCTTAAGTTCTAGATTGCAATCCAAAAGCAGTGTACACAGCATGCTTATTGTAATTTTGCCATGACATTGTCATTTCAATTAAATTATTTAATTTCAGTGAAATATGTCAAAAGGAAAATAATAATAAAAAAAATTGTTATGTCAAAGAAAAATAATAAGGTAGTAAAACAATAATAATATAAAAAAAGGAATGATAATTTAAAATATAAATAATAATGTCACTAAAATAATAATAAAAAAATAATATAACAATCATGAATATATAAAAAATTAAAATCCAGAACAATAATTATTAATGGCAGTCTGTTCTACTGGCGAGCTGCTGATACTGTAAAGGAATCTGATTATCTGCTGGAGGTGGGAACAAAAAGTATAGTATCATCACGACCGTTTCCCTTTCGGGGTGGTCAGAAACCACGCTTATAAATAAGCGGATTCACATTTAGCCAACTTTACTATAGGCCAATCATGACAAATGGCAAGCTCCTCGATGTCTCTAGCGTACTAAACTCGAGAAATATAACAAATAAATTAAATAATATGTAAATAAATACATTTACATTAATAAATATTTTTGTGTCCCGACCGGGAATCGAACCCGGTACCTCCGAGTCTAATCCACGGACTTAGCCGCTAGACCACGGAGGCAGCTGGTGGGAACAGTGGGGATTTTAAGTAAGGTTATTACGGGAAAGGCTGTGAGAGTCACATAGGAATATAAAATTTAAAAAAAACAACAATTCTTTAAGGGGTTTTTGCAACTAGCCTAGAGTGAAACTACAATAACAATAAAAAATATTTTATCCTATCTTAAGTGCGGCTACAGATGTCACGGAAAAGTTTATTGCCCAAACTTACACGGTAAAACTGCCCTATTTTCTCTTTCTCGACTACCTAATATTTTATCATGCTGTATTTCATTTTCTTTTAGAGGTGCAATATATCTGGTTTCTGATAGAAAAAGTGGACCAAGACTCAATAAATAAAACAATAGCTAAATGTGCATTACAAGCGAAACAAAAGGGCATGTATGAAGAGGTTGATAAAGTTTAGAATGGTTTATGTATATACCTTGTTTATTATTTATTTCCTATTATATAAGCATAGTATATATTTATTTATTTCAAAACTTAAATGCACAAAGTACAAAAGGCGGACTTAATGCCCGTAGACATTCTCTGACAGCCAAACCTTTGGGACTAATTAGAACAACTGTAGGTGCAAGGAAAGTATAAGTGACACATCAATTAGATATAAATACTTATATAATAAACTTACTTATATATAATCTACTTATAAATATAAATATACGAAATACTACTATATACTACCGTGGTCTAGTGGTAACAAACGTTGCCGTGAACTCGGGAGGTCGTGGGTTCGATTCCCACCGGGGGCAAGTTGTACATTGTATAATTTGTCTCGGTCTGGGTGTTTATATGTATAATATGTATATATTTACAAAAAAAAAGTATAATATGTAGTTTATCAACCATCTAGTTTCCGTAACACAAGCCTCGTAGCTTACCACGGAAACTAGATGGCGCTGTGTGACCTGTCTGGAAATATTTATTTATACACAATAATAAACATACATATAAAACTTACAAATTTTGTTAATATTTAGAGTAGACCAGCTTTTTAAATGGTGATCTGAAAAACGTATACTCGTATTTTTTATTTTTTTATGGCAATCGTTCACTTATAAACATTTAAATATACTTACTCGTAACGACTTACAAAACAAAATATTAATATAACTATTATGTTATAACCTTAAAATACAACTAAAATATTGACTGTCCACCCTCACCAGTGTCGATGCGGAGAACCAGTCGATCATCTCAGACACCACGGGCTTTCTTGTGCTAGAAGTGCTGGCCGCATTCCTCGTCACGCGGCTCTCAACGACATCATCCGAAGGGCTCTTGTCACTGTTGGGGTACCCGCAATCTTAGAACCATCTGGGATTGTGCGGAGCGATGGCAAGAGACCCGACGGAATGACTGTTGGGCCGTGGAAACTTGGCAGGTCTCTGGTGTGGGATGCGACGTGTGTAGATACATTAGCTCCATCTCACATCCAGGCGACCTCGTCAAGCGCGGGAAGTGCGGCTTTTTCTGCGGAGAACCTCAAATTGCGCAAATACGCTAACCTTGGTATCAGTTACGAATTTGCGCCGTTTGGGGTCGAGACGATGGGCCTATGGGGACCGTCAGCGAGGCGCTTGGCCAAGGAGTTGTCAAAGCGGCTGACAGAAAGGTCTGGAGACAGGAAGGCTGGCAATTATTTCTGCCAACGTATTAGCCTCGCTATACAGAGGGGAAATGTTGCCAGTCTCCTTGGGATATCTCGGATGGGACGTCTCTAGAGGACATTTTTTATTTATAGTTTAGTTTATTTTTAATTTATTATTTAGGTAGCTTTTAATTTATATTTAATATACTATAATTAACTTCGAATAAAATTTACTAAAATATAAAATTAAATACCTACTGTATAATTTTATTTTATTTATTAATTTAAATTCTTTAATGCACTTAAAAATAGTACAGAGGCGAGCTATAATGCTAGTAGGCATTATTTACCAGCTAACCTTGGGGATCGAGTAAGGTGATAGGCAGAATGAAAAAAAAAAGAAATATTAATGATACAGTTAATAAGTTACTTAACTAATTATAATATACTACACATTAACATACATAAACCATACATACAAGTACATCATATACATTATAACTTTATCTAGATGAATATAATATTGAAAAATATAAACATGTTGTAGAGATAAGTGCTAATGGCGTGTAAAGAAACGGGTAACAGGTTCGTTCCAAATCTATAATCCATATTTTTTTATTATGCAATTTTATTTTAAATTCTCTTAATCACTATTTTTTATAGTATCTTTTATAATTGCCTTAAGATATTTAAACAATAAACTATAAAGAAAAGTTCTATTTCTTTTAAAAAAAAATTTTAGCACTAAAAAAATATTTACAAAATATAAAATAAAATTAATACTAATACTAAGGATAGGGATATAAGTCCCGTCCGCGTGGAATGGTGGCAAGAACGCTGGCTGCATTCCCCGCTGAATTGCAATACTGATTCTTTGGGCGAAGAAAGTTATGTTATGTCTTTTAAAAACTTTTTTGCACTTGGACTCCATGGGCCCAGAGTTTCTACAGGAAACGGCAGAAATATGTAATCTTTTAATATACTTACATATTTGCGCCGCTTGCTGGACTCCGCATTTTCCGCCGCGGCTCCCGCTTTATGCGCTGTCCCCCTGAGATGCGACGCGGCGAGGGTGTCGACGCACGTGGCGTCCCACACCAGAGCACGTCCCCGTTCCCAGGGGACCAACGTCATACCATCGGGTCTCTTGCCATCGTCTCGGATAACTCCAATAGGCTCTAGAAAACAATTAATATTATTACAACGTAATATTTGCGCAGTAATTCGGTTCTTGTATCTTTGTTGAGCTAATTTTAACTGGTCGAGTTATATTCATTTGTTGTATTTGAACAAACTAAACGAATGACAGTCGATGGTTTATTTTTTACTGTGAAAATGGAAAGACACCTGTGCTTACGTTCATATTCTTCTAGTTATGTTGGTAATAAGAAATAATGAAGAAAAACAAGTTATTGGACCTTCTTCAGCTACTTAACAAAAGAGATTGCCCAAAACCAGGCCCCAACTTTTTTTGCAGCGTGCCTCAACTAAATACAATTCAATAATCATAACAATTATTTTGTTTTTTTTAAAATTTAATTACAATATCTCTTTTACCCCAGCATTAAAATATAATTTAATTAAATAGTCAATTGGGTAAAATTTATGTATGAAATTTCTATCAATAAGTACTATTTATATAAAGTAAAGCCATGAATGGCCAATGTGTTACTTATAAGGTATACCTATGTATTTATTTCTGTAATGAGCTGTGGTTTTTGTAATAAATAAAAAACTAAAATAGTTACAAAGCACTATTTAATACGATTAGGTTCTTTATTATGACAAGGTACTTTATTATAGATAAAACACTGGATTTTAAATCGGCGGGATCGAAACTGTGTAATTAATAACGTAAAAAAAGTTTTTGTCAATTGTCGTTATGCTAGTGTAAAGTAAATAAAACTTATTACAGATTATGAAATCACAATATATTATCTATGAAATAAAAAAATAATCATTTTGGCACGAGAACATTTTATTGGGCCCATTTCTCTAAAAAGATGTGTTTGTGAAACGCATTATTTGCAAAACCAGTAAATTTTTACTTAAGTAATAATTAAGTATCAAAAATACTTTCGAGAAACTGGCTGAAAGTGGCCGATTATAGAAGTAATGAAAAAAGAAAATTCATAATGAAAATTCTTCCCAATTATTCTGACCTTTTTTGAAGTGGTGTTTAACATATAATAAGTGGTGCTTAAGTCAAAATGCGAAAAAATAAAATAAGTATAATCACGGCCGTAATCTCTTGGGGTAGTAAGAAACCTGGCTTTTAAGACGCTTTGTCATCCCTGGAGGCGCGGTCTTTTTGGACGCCTGTCGCGGTGATGCGGGGTGGATAATATGATGGTGATAAATGTGGACTGTATATGCGGGGTTGGCACACTGCTGGAAAAGGAGGTGATTAGCTCTGAGCCGGTGCGGAGCGGAAATAAAAACAGCTCAAAGGGAAACGCACGTACCTTTAACCAAACGGTGTGGCGGGTGTCTCTGATGGAAAGACGGCAGCTCTTCAAGGCGTCAGCGTAGTCTCGAAGGCCGGCGGATGCGGGTGAGTGCGATGCGCGGAACGATCAAAGAATGACACGTGCGCGCGGCGGGAATGTCAAAATCACACTGGCCAGTAAGGCCGTTGCACCCGTGCGTAGGGCGAGGAAAAAACAAAGGAATAGGATGCAAGCGTGCCAAAAAAATATACAGGGATAATAATTTTACCCAGATGGCGCCACCAATCCCACTTTCTTATCTTTATAGATTTTTTAATCGAAGGGTATTTGTTTGCGCCTCATTATATTTAAAACAACTCCCAATTTCGTAGAGTTAAAGTGGCTCAATATCCGCAATCGCAGGTCTGCACATAGTCTTACGTTTCCTTATGGCATTCTGTATAATCCAAATGCACCCCCTTACCTAAAAGATCGTTTCCAATTCCTATGTGACTCTCACAGCCTTTCACTTCGTTCTTCACATAATATTTATTTATAAACTTTATTGCACAAAGTACAAAGGCGCACTTAATGCCCGAAGACATTCTCTGACACCCAAACCTTGGGGACAAATTTGATCAAATGTAGGTGCAATCATAAAGATAATAAGAGAAATAAATAACTATTTAAATTAACAGCAATTTAATATATTCTTACTTACAATATATATGGAATAAATATTATAATATCGATACACTTAATACTAATACATACATATTATTATACATAAACATACTCGTACATATATACTACTTACTAACACTGTGTGGAGCTATTTAGAAAGTGTGAAGTTTTTTGAATAATGTTCTGGTAGTTGCTTGCCGTATGTTAACAGGTAGATTATTCCACAAATTAGTAGCAACAACTACAAAAGAGTTAGACACAAATGAAGAGTGATGAGACGGGACAGATAGAAGAGAGTTGTTAGCAGAGCGAAGGGATTTGTCATGGAAAGAAGAGAGATAGGCGAAATTGTCCTTAAAAAAATTAATAACCTACTTAAGATCCCTCCTCACTCTTCCAGCAGATATTCAGATTCCTTTACAGTATCTGCAGCTCGCCAGTGGAACAGACTTCCTTTAATTATCAGACAGGCAACATCTCTTAAAATATTTAAAGATAAATTATACAAATACTAACTTCACAAACAGAATTAGTCGCCATAACTTACTTTTTTTTTATTTATTTATTTGTTTATTTACGATGTTTATCTATGTATATTGTATGTACATATGTATGTATGGAAGCGAGACCTGGATATGTCAGAATACGCATGAGAGTAGGGTTAATGCAGTAGAAATGAGGTCTTTGCGTCGGATATGTTGTGGGCGAAAGAGGCCCTGGCAGACCGGGACTCACATATCACGATCAAATAATTAAAACACTGGCTGACGGTACATTAAAAAGCTTTCGTAACAAAAGGGCATGTATGAAGAGGTTAATGAATGTCGACGAAGCGAAAGAGGTATGTCGTGACTGTGTCAAATGGCGCTCAATTGTCTCTGCCTACCCCGCAAGGGATCTGGCGTAAAGATATTATGTATGTATATAATAAGTACATGTTGTATTTTCTTCGTAACCTTCTGCACCAGCTTATTACATACTCGTACATATCTCAGTCACAAAGGTTAGTTGGTAGAAAATGCATTTACGGCATTAAGTTCGCCTATGTACCTGCACTTGTTTTGGTTTTGTACAATAAATAATTTATTATTACTATTATTAATTGTCTATTAATTTTATATATCGCCATACCCACCATTCCCCTAGTGCATATGAGAGATACAAAGAAGCCGCGCCGCTCATTATATTCACCCGCATCCGCTGATATGAAGTGAAATTACACCCGCAACATTTAAACCGCACCAGTAGCCCTATTCTGTTACTTAGTCGCAAACGTTATTAGTGGATTTCGCTATTAAAGTCAGAGATTGCGTCATAATTACAAAATATTACTCAATTCTCAATTCTATAAGCGCTCGACCTCGACAGCGGCCGTGCAAATATCAACTTTAATAGCGTAATATATATATGGTTAACGGATTTCACTATATAACCTTTGCGCTTAAGTGAATAGGCTACAGGACACTCTAATAGCCATAACATAACCTATGTACCTTCACTTGTTTTGGTTTTGTACAATAAATAATTTATTATTATTATTATAACCTGGGAAACAGCACAGTTGACAACCCTACCTTAACGCAATGTCATTGGCTGAGCTAAAAACATTTTCTAAAATTACTGGACAAAAGCTCAATAGACCTTTAAAAGGTCTCCGAAATTTATTTTAGTCAATCTTAGGGTATATGTATATTTCACACCTAGTAGGTTATATGTCTCCAAAGAACGAGAACAGTGGTGTTGTAAATCTACGACAAAAGCACGTAAGAAAAGTGTATTTCTCATTGGTACGGTGGTGGGTCGGTTCAAACTCCCCCGGCATGTACCAATGAGAAATACACTTTTATTACGAACATTTGTCATAGATTTACAACACCACCGTTCCTGTGCCTCGGAGAGCACTCTAAGCCGTTGGTCCCGGTTCCACTAATACGAGTACCAACTTTTGGACTCGTTAATTGTCATTAAAAATTGACATCAGATCCTCGCCAACTCGTCTAGCCAGAGAGTGGCGAGTGTAGGCCAAATTCTCGAGATATATATCCTGGAAGGCCCATCTCCAACAGTGAAGGTCTAGGACGCTGTGTTCTAGGGGTTGTAATGAAAAATATATCGGGGTTAGAACCGCGACCTTTTTTTGGTTAAAGGAAAGCATCCTAAATACTAGCTTTCCAACCCGACGTGGCTCGTGTAAAGTATTCTTCTTAGCCGTTACATGCTCGCCATTTGAGTGCTAGTGGCACACTTAACAAGCCGTCGCCACTCCTCTCGGACCGCAGCCATCTAGGGGAGGATCCATTGCAGCCTTTACCTGGTCAGTCCTTCTCATCGGAGACCTATCACGCATTCTCTTGCCATCGACTATCCCCTGCACTAACAGGCGCTTAATGGATACTTCTCCACGCCGTGACACGTGTCCGAACAAAGTTAGAATGCGTAATTCTACAGTCGAGAAAAGGCGTGGTCTGATCCCTAGTTGCACCATTTGCATACGGATTTGTTGGTTCGAAACTCCGTCCATGACATGCCCAACATTCTCCGCAACCATCTCTATAGCATTAATTTATAATACTGTGTCTCGTAGGGTCCACGTCTCCGCAGCATACAGAAAAACAGTAAACACAAGAGCTCTAACCGGCCGAATTTTAATGACTTTGTTAACGCGTCTATATCTTCTTGGCGCGGTGGTGGCTCGATTGTAAGAACGCGTTCCTTAAATCCTACAAAGGTCGATTCAAACCCCCCCGGCATGTACCAATGAGAAATACACTTTTCTTACGTACATTTGTCATAGATTTACAAAACCACCATTCCCGTAGAGCTCGGAGAGCACGTTAAGCCGTCGGTCCCGGTTCCACTAATACTAACTTGTGGAATCGTTAATAAATTGTCATTAAAAATTGACATCACATCCTCGCCAAGCTGTCTGGCCAGCGTGGCGAGTGTATGCCAAATTCTCCAGATATGTGTTCTGGAAGGCCCATCTCCAGCAGTGGAGGTCTGGGACGCTGTGTTCTAAGGGCTGTAATGATGAAACGAATGATATCTTCTTCTGTTTGTCCATAGCCGATCTTGTCACTGCCATTCGACAATGAATGATATATTATATATATCCTCGTGCCATCGACTATCCCCTGCACTAACAGGCGCTAATGGATATTTTTCCCCGCCCGTGACACGTGTCCGAACAACGTTAGAATGCGTAATTCTACAGTTTACAGGACTTTATACATAAAATGCCAAACAACTTCGTTAAGGCGAGAGACATACATTCTGTTTGTCAAGAAATAATGTGGTTAGAAGGTTTTTAAATACGTTGACGGACGGTGCTCGCCTTAAAGCCAGGGGTAGCTTGTTTCACTGACAAGTGGCAGCAACGGTGACGGCATCTGAATATCTGCTAGAGGAATGGGAATTGGTAATTCAATAAAGTATACATACATACACACAAACAAAGCTTCTTTCAGTTTTATAATATTAGCATGAATATGGATTAGCTTAAAATAACAACCTTTGTTGCGGCAGACCGCTGATATAAATCTGACTAATCTAATTAGGTGGGTCCACAAAGGAACCAAATTTAAGTGCTAATTAAATTTCAAATCCAACTCTATTATGTAGGATTAATGTTAAATTTTCAATGACATAAAACCAATTAGCATAATTATAAAGTTAATTTTGAACGTATTTTTAAATTTATTAACCAAAGGGTGTAAAATTAACATAGATTATTTTTGCACGCAACAAAACACGCATATTTTTTATACTACATATGACCTTGTGCCCCAGGTGGTAAGTGTTGTGTTTTTGTTTTGTTAAATTAATTTACTGTAGATATTGTTAGTCAAAAGTGGTGTTGTTTTGTTTAATCATGTGCATAAATTGGACTTTAAATATGGGCTGTCAACTTCCATATTATACCCGACGTGTTTAGGCGATAATGCCGCGAGTGACTTTTAGAAAAGCATCAAATTCTGCAACATCTGGAAGTATCATCAGTATCATCACGACCGTTTCCCTTTCGGGGTGGTCAGAAACCACGCTTATAAATAAGCGGATTCACATTTAGACAACTTTACTATAGGCCAATCATGACAAGTGGCAAGCTCGTCGATGTCGATATAAAAATATCACAAATAAATTAAATATTAATTAAATGTATTTATTTACATTAATAAATATTTTTGTGTCCTGACCAGGAATCGAACCCGGTACCTCCGAGTCTAAATCCACGGACTTAACCGCTAGACCACGGAGGCAGTTATATGAAATTTGATAATAACCTCACTAACTCATTAAATGAAAGATATATTACGTCAGACTAGGCTGTATGGGCTAGACCTTCCCTATCACCTCATTTATCATCCATCGGGAGAAGAGAACACCCAAAAAAAAACTGGCTCGAAGGTAACAGTTTCAATTCCTGGTTTGGTACGTTGGAGATATCGACGAACTTGCCACTTGTCGTGATGGGCCTATAGTAAAGTTGGATAAATGTAAACGCGTTATCCTAGTAGAATAATTATTCCAGCGCATAAAAGTACTCAATATAGCCGAAATTGTTATGCAATGGCAACAAAGATATTTAATAAGCTTCCAGTTACTATAAGGGAGCTGCCACTAAAACTGTTCAAATTAAGAGTCAAACAAATGCTGGTTAATAAATGATTTTATTCGACAAAAGAATACCTAGACACTAAGCTCGACAAAGTCATGTGACTTAATAAATATTTGTATGCTAGAAACATCGATGTATATAAAAAGGTCCTCACTGATAAATAAAAACGTTCCCGTAAAACCAATCGAAGTCATGTAGCTGCACCAACAGTCGCGAGATAGCAAGCGTCGAGAGCGCCTACTATTAATATTTATATCGAGTAAAACTAGTCTTTTTGTATGCATTGTGATATAATTTCCGATGAATAAAGCATGTGGCATTATCCTTGCTTGAGAATTGCCCCTCAAAGTTGGTAGGTACACAAAGCAAGCGGCACGTTTTTAAGAGGCGTTTTGTATTGAATAGGCTTATCTATATACATCGATGGCTAGAAATAGCGAAGCATGTGATATAATTACATATAATAATTTACATTCCTGTACCTACCATGTTTTTGACAAATAAATTATTTCATTTCATAAAAAAAGCGTGGCTTCTAACTACCCCGGAAGGAATACGTCTGTGATGATACTTTACTTAACTTTTAAATAATTAAAGTATAGGTAATGCTCAACCAGTCTTTAAACATAATTCCATTATATTTTGGTCCAATTTCCCCAAATCCTCGGAACAATTAGTAGGTAACGCTAACTTCTGTTTGTCTTTTTGATGAGGCTGTTTCATTATCAAATAGACAAAGTACATTGTGTTTATAATTAATTAATTTTAATTACAATAGCAATGAACATTTATATTTTTTGTTGTATATATAATTTAAAAGTTTTTTTTATTATTTTATTATTCCAGTACGACATGTGACCTTTCTTTCACCTGATAGTAATTGGCGCGCAAGGTTCATAAATGTTAGCAAATGGAATGACTGACATCAGTCCCTATCACTATGCCGGCTTGACTGGGCATGACGGCAATTGGAGCCTGATCCCGAAACGTGTGGATACACTTTACTGGGTTTATCGATACGAACGATGCATACTTCCTCGCCCCGGCAGTCTGAGCAAATTACCACCATCAGTCCGCCTACCACATATTTATTGTTCTCGTTGAAAGTATTTATTTATTTATTAAGACTCAAACAGTATATATACTTAACATTAGATTATTACACAGTTTTGAAAACTTATCTAGTACATAAACTTTTTACAGTTGAGCACAGCATTTGTCAACTTGTATTATTCGAATTAATGTTCTAATAAGAAAGCAAATAATAAAAAAGAAGCAAACAAAAAGCTAATAAACTTATAAATTTATTTAAGTATATTTTATTTATTATATATTTATTATTAAAACTTATAAATGATAACACAACGAAGCGTAAATAAATAAGGTTATATAGAATAGGTAATTATAAATACATAAATATTATATATAAATGAAATAAGGATTAGTAGGGGATTGAGGGCTACACGGGCTAGCGGTTAAGTCCGTGTATTTAGACTCGAAGATACCGGGTTCGATTCCTGGTCGGGACACAATAATATGTATTATTAAAAGTTAATTAATATTTAATTAATTTGTGATATTTCTCGAGTTTGGTACGCTAGAGACATCAACGAGCTTGCCACTAGTCATGATTGGCCTATGCCTATAGTAAAGTTGGCTAAATGTGAATCCGCTTATTTATAAGCGCGGTTTCTGACCACCCCGGTCAAACGGTCGTGATGATACTTTTAAAATTAAATTAGGTATATTTATTTATAAAAAAAACCGACCGTTACTTAAAACCAAACCTCACGCACAGTCCAAAATATGCATTCATACATACCAATCAATATTTTAAAAGTTTTATTTAAAAACCAATAAGATACCCCACTTTTCAACTATATACCAGTAACAATATGAAATGTGATATAACTATCACGTGTATATCAGTAAATACTGATGTTATGTTCATAGTAGTGTAAGTAGTGTATGTAATCAAACTACTTTATATAACTGTATTAAGTATATATAACTGAAATAGTATTAAGATTAGATAAAAATGACTGTATTTTTTTTTGTTATATTTTGCTTTTTACCCATCGATATATAGATAGGCCCGAATTGATATTAAAACGTTCCCACAAAACTTATCTAAATCGCTAGTCTATTAGTTGGTAGTCGCACCTGATTGGTCGATTCGTACTGCATCCAAGGAACATAATACTAAAGAAGAAGCGTACCTCCATAGAAGAAAAATGTGTCAGTTTTAGCAGCGCTACTACGGTTTCCCACCGAACTAGAATAGGCGGGAAATTTGAAAATTTTATTTGTTCTTTTTTTTTTCTTACTCTTTCTATCCATAATAATTGATCAATTAATTAATTTCTGACTGTCTCCGTGGTCTAGCGGTTAAGCCCGTGGACTTAGGACTCGGAGGTACCGGGTTCGATTCCTGGTCGAGACACAAAAATATTTATTTATGTAAATGTATTTATTTACATAATATTTAATTTATTTATGATATTTCTCTAGTTTAGTACGCTGGAGACATCGACGAGCTTGCCACTTGTCATGATTGGCCTATAGTAAAGTTGGCTAAATGTGAATCCGCTTATTTATAAGCGTGGTTTCTGACCACCCCGAAAGGGAAACGGTCGTGATGATAGGTATAGGTATAGGTAATATGAAATGAATGAATATAGTCGTTGCGTCGGATATGCGGATATATATATATATATAATAATAATATATCTTGACGGACCGCAGACGTAATGACGAAATACGCAAAAGGGTAGGTATTAAAGAAAGCATAGTGACAAAAATAAGGAAAGGCATGCTGCGATGGTTCGGACATGTTGAAAGGATGAGTGAAGAGAGATTGACGAACCATATATATAATGCGAAAGTTGTGGGTAAAAGAGGCCTTGGCAGACCAAGACTTACCAATCACGATCAAATAAATAAAACATTAGCTGAACGTGCATTAAAAAGCCATCGAAACAAACGGGCATGTATGAGAAGGTTGATGAATGTCGAAGAAGCGAAAGAGGTATGTCGTGATCGTGACAAGTGGCGCTCAATTGTCTGTGCCTACCCCGCAAGGGATTTGGCGTGAAGATATGTATGTATGTAACAATATGATAATTTTAACTGTTCGGCAACTTTTTGCTCTCAAGACAGTGATGCGTAAACACTCGTCCCTCCTGTTTAATGCTACCTACAAAAATAGCTTTATTTTATCTAAATTGTAGGTATATATTGGCGGAAATAAAAGCCAGTAGATACTCGTAGTAAATACAACTAAACTAAGACTGAAGCAGGTCGCAAATAATACGTATGAAATGAAATGAAATGAAATGAAATGAATTTATTTGTCAGAAACATGGTAGATACAGGGATGTAAATTATTATATGTAATTATATCACATGATTCGCTATTTCTAGCATACAAATATTTATTTAGTCACATGACTTTGTCGAGCTTAGTGTCTCGGTATTCTTTTGTCGAATAAAAACATTTATTAACCAGCATTTGTTTGACTCTTAATTTGAACAGTTTTAGTGGCAGCTCCTTTATAGTAACTGGAAGCTTATTAAATATCTTTGTCGCCATTGCATAACAATTTCGGCTATATTGAGTACTTTTATGAGCTGGAATAATTATTCTACTAGGATAACGCGTTTTAAAATTGCAATTATCCCCAAGAGTTTTAAAAAGTTCCGGGTGGCTTTTTACAAATAAACAGCATTCAAGTATATAGATAGAAGGAACAGTCAGTAATTTTAGTTTTATAAATAAAGGACGACAGGAAGTCATAGGAGGTGTGTTACAAATAGCACGAATGCATTGTTTTTGTCCAATAAAGATTCTATTTATTTCCACTGCATTACCCCACAATAATATGCCGTACCTTATATTTGACGCAACATATCCATGGTATGCCTGAAGGGCGGTTTTTTCATGGTTAAAGAGTTTCTTCTTGGTCTAGTGGTTTAGCGTGTAGCCCTCAGTAAAGTATCATTACGACCGTTTCCTTTTCGGGGTGGTTAGAAACCAAGCTTATATAGAAGCGGATTAACATTTAGCCAACTTTACTATAGGCCAATCATGACAAGTGGCAAGCTCGTCGATGTCTCCAGCGTACCAAACTCGAGAATTATCACAAATAAATTAAATGTATTTATTTTTGTGTCCCGACCAGGAATCGAACCCGGTACATCCGAGTCGAAATCCACGGACTTAACCGCTAGCCCGTGTAGCCCTCAATCCCCTACTAATCCTTATTTCATTTATATATAATATTTATGTATTTATAATTACCTATCTATATAACCTTATTTATTTACGCTTCGTTGTGTTATCATTTATTAGTTTTAATAATAAATATAAATAAATTTAAAAGTTTATTAGCTTAAATTTGTTTGCTTCTTTTTTATTATTTGCTTTCTTATTAGAACTTTAATTCGAATAATACAAGTTGACAAATGCTGTGCTCAACTGTAAAAAGTTTATGTAGCGGTTAAGCTAGACCACATTTTTAATTAATTTAATAAACTCCGAAACTAATTCGGTTGAAAATTTTCAATTTACTACGAATACCATTTTTTGCCAACAAATTATGATCTGTCTAGACGTTGTATTTTAATCATAAAAATGATGAATTTTCTTTAATTCGGTGGCTTGATTAAAGACCCCTTGCCGCGACCATGGACCATATACTTTAAGAGGGTTTAATGCCTTCGTGCCCAGCACTGGAGACTGACCAAATCTAACATTTCTTATAGAGACCTTTTTTTTTTTTTTTTTTTATACTAGCACGACATGTGACCCTGCGCCCACCTGATGGTAAGTGGCGCGCAGGGTCCATGAATGTTAGCAACTGGAATCAGACCCTTATGTCCGACATCAGTCCCTAACACTATGCCGGCTTGACTAGATGCCTTTTCACACTTCGCTTGAAGGACTCCAGGTTATAGGAAAGTGGAAACACAGAGGCTGGAAGAGCATTCCACATCTTTATTGTGCGACAGATGTATGAGTCACCAAATTTATAGGTACGCGAAGGGATAGTGACTACGGTATGTGGGTGCATATTCTGACCTGTGCGTGCGGTTATATATGAGAACACGCTCAGAGAAGCTACATCTCGGCGAAGCTGCAGGGATTCGAGAGTTCCAGATATAGTGGCATCGTCAACAATTCGAACAGCTCGCCTCTGTAGGACATTGAGAGCATCTGTGAGCTACTTGGCTGAACCATCCCAAAGGTGTGAACAGTATTCCACGCATGATCTGATCTGTGCTTTGTACAGCAACAGTCTGATTGATTGATGACCTACTCCTCCTTGCGTCGTTTTCCTCAATGCTGAGGGTCGTGACCCCCTCCTCGGATTACTTTGTCCCGGACGATGCTGCGCCATCCGGGTCTGCTCACGGCGGCGTGCAGGGCCTCGTGAACTTGCGTGTGAAGTGTGGTGCGGATCTGGTCTGACCAGTGGTCTGTTGACAACTCCTTGGCCAAGCGCCTCGCTGACGGTCTCCATGGGCCCATCGTCTCGACCCCAAACGGCGCAAATAATCCTAACTGATACCAAGGTTGCGTATTTACGCAATTTGAGGTTCTCCGCAGAAATGAGGCTCTCCCCGCGCCTGATGAGGTCGCCTGGATGTGAGATGGAGCTAATGTGTCTACACACGTCGCATGCCACACCAGAGACCTGCCAAATTTCCACGGCCCAACAGTCATTCCGTCGGGTCTCTTGCCATCGCTCCGCACAATCCCAGATGGTTCTAAGATTGCGGGTACACCAGCAGTGACAAGAGCCCTGCGGATGATGTCGTTGAGAGCCGCGTGACGAGGAATGCGGCCAGCACTTCTAGCACAAGAAAGCCCGTGGTGTCCGAGATGATCGAATGGTTATACTAGTTATTCTCGTAATTGTATATTTCACCTATATAACAATCGTTATATTTTGGTATGTCAGTTAACAAATTTTAAAATAATAACAATAATGCTATTAACACCATACATCGTAGACAATGGAGCATTAGGAACACAATACAGTAGAAGGCATAAGACCACAAAACTATACAACTATTTAAAATTTATGACAAAGACCTTCAGTCACTGTCACTGATGACGCCGCTCCAAAGAGAGGAGAAATATTTGGCAATAAAATTTTCAAGCTTCAATTTATATATTTTACCAAGTAAGAAATACAACTATTTAAACGAATTTTCCGTCAAAGGCATGTCAATAAATTCTGTCAGATTATAAAAAGCATTATTTTGAAAAAAGAGTTTCAATTTTGTTTTAAATTCACTTGGTTGTAGTCACATTATAATCTCAGGTAGTTTATTGTATAATGTAATGTTCAACGGCAAACCTTGTGGGGTGGCCAAAATGGCCAAGCCCATGTGGCGTGCGGCAACTATTTGGGTTGATGCGAATTAAATTTAGCGGTAATTTTTAAATATATAAAAACTCGAAGGACCTGCGGGACACACTAATAATAAGGTGTAGGAAATGAGAGAGTGGAGACAGTGCGGAGAAATTAGAGAAATGATCTGTCTCCAGGAAAAGAAAGCATGCACTAACCTTCAGGCGTCTTCTCGGCTGATGTGGATCCATAAAAACACTAACACAAATTTCACGAGGAATTATAGTCCTGATGGTAAAAGTACACACTCAAAGTATTTTGCGGTTTTATAACGAAATTTAAATATAACAGCGGTGCGGTGACACGCGTCGGCGGAGACACCAAAACGCAGAGTGACGTGCAGTGTGCACTGCTAACGGGAAGCGGAAAACGGAGGGAATATTAAAAGTGTGCCAACTAAAAAAATGACAAATAACCCATTTAAATTAAATAGGCGCGAGCATCCCCCCGGCCTAGAAGGAACCCCTTCTAAGCAAAAATAAAAAATATAAACTAAAGATGCGGATAAAGAAAAAATAAATAAAATAACTTAATACTACTATCCTATAGCTAAATTGTAGGTATTGCTAAGAGACTTGATCACTGTGTCGGCAGAGGACACAGACGGACAACCGGACGTTCGTACGTACTAGTTTTAGTCTTAACTTGAGCTACACGCACGATACCATCCTTACCGGGAAAAAGACGCGTAACGATACCTAAAGGCCACTGTAGGGGCGGGACGTTGTCTGAAGAAATAATAACTACAGTGCCTATAGCGATAGGATTACTAGGCGTGTTCCACTTAGCTCTAACTTGTAAGTTATGTAAGTATTCGCACTTCCATCTCTTCCAGTACGACTGGACGAGGGAATCTAAAAGAGTAAACCTAGTAAGTAAGTTCGAGTTTTCAGCGCTGACGTCAGCAGCTGGAAAACAATCGATCGGTGCGGTGGTAAGAAAATGAGAAGGTGTTAAAGCGGAAGGTTCTGATGGATCAGAACTTAATAAATAAAGTGGTCGCGAATTAAGGAGTGATTCTATTTGATTTAGAACCGTTAGCATCTCTTCGTAAGTCAAGATCTGTTTACCGATGACGCGAAACAAATGTGTTTTTACACTTTTAACATTTGATTCCCAAATGCCCCCAAAATGAGGTGCATTGGGAGGGTTAAATCTCCAAACTATCCTGTGACTAGCGAGAGCATCGGAAAACGTACGATAATACTCCGAAGACCTAACAAACGTGTAAAGTTCGTCTAAATAAGACTTAGCACCAACAAAATTGGTTCCGTTGTCGCTATAGACAAACTTACACGGACCACGTCTCGATACGAATCGCTTGAAAGCATCCAAAAATGTTGCGGTACTTAAGTCCGACGCAAGTTCTATGTGAACTGCGTGCGTAACGAGACAAACAAATAAACATATGTACGCCTTTTGTGTGCGTACACCTCGCTTGCGTGTGAGTGTTATGTGAAGCGGCCCAGCGTAGTCGACGCCAGTATGCATAAACGCTTTACACTCTTGCAGCCGGCAAGCAGGCAAGTCGCCCATTGGCGGGAACGTTGCTCGCGGACTAAGCTTGAAACAAATATTACATTTATGAATGCGACTTCTAACGATACGTCGAGCTGATAAGATCCAATACCGTTGGCGGATAATTGACAAAAGAAGTTGCGGGCCGGCATGGTGGTTAGTACGATGATAATAATCTATTATCAAATCGACAACATGACCGGATTTAGGTAAAAGTATTGGATACTTATGCGAATAACTAATGTCGGCGTTACGTAATCGCCCACCAACTCTTAGCATATCGTTTTTAATAAACGGAAATAATTTCCGGATAGCGGGGGAACATAATTTATTATTGTTAAGATTGTCTATATCTAAATAAAAGGAAAAGTTTTGTAAATGTCGCAAGACGGTAGTCTCGGCGACATCTAAATCTAAAATAGTTATAACATTAAGACGATCGCACACAACTCTAAACGAGCGAGTGTTACCACCTTAACAGGAGCGACGCGGGATTTAGCACAAACTAACTTAACAATAGGCGGGTTGTTGCTATTGACAACATGAATATAAATAACACAGCCATACGCCTTTTCACTAGCGTCGGCAAATGCTATCAGAGACACTTCGGACATCTTTTCGATACCGAAATGGCGCGGGAATGAAAGATTAGAAATAAGCGGTAACTCTGTGACATAAGATTGCCATAGACGTATAATATAAGAAGGCGGCTCTTCGTCCCAGTCCACCTTGAGCAACCATAACTCCTTAATCAGGAGCTTAGCGAACAAAATAACTGGACCGATCAATCCTAACACATCGTACAAACTAGCGGTAGCGGACAAAATATTTTGCTTCGTACAAGAGCGTTGCGGGGGTGTAACAATGAATTTAAAATTGTCGGAAGTGGGAATCCAATTCAGACCCAAAATTTTAAACTCATTGTCACTATCAAAATAAATATTCTCAGACTGACGATGAGAAGAGGGAATGTGCTCGAGTAACTCGAGTGAGTTACTCGACCACTTCACTAAGTCGAACCCACCGGCCTTAAACAATCCTATCAGCTGATTGGAAATCCTAACAGCATCTGACAAATCAGACGCTGAGGACGCAAGATCGTCCATATAGACATCTCTCTCTAACACTGCGGCAGCTAATGGAAACTTGTCTCTTTCGTCCTTTGCTAATTGTCGCAAAGTACGAAGAGCAAGAAACGGTGACGAACGAAGGCCGAAGGCGACGCGATTGAACTCGTAAGTCTGGAGCGGGTCGGAAGCTGAAAATCTAAATAATACACGTTGGTACTTGCGGTGCGGTTCATGTACTCCTATACATAAGTACATCTGCCTAACGTCGGCAAAGAATGCGATACGAAAGACTCGTACATCAAGTAATATTTTAAATATATTCGCTTGCAAATTCTGTCCGGTTAAAAGTATATCATTCAACGACAAACCTGTATCAGTCTTGGCGCTGGTGTCCAGAACAATGCGCAGCTTGGTGGTTGACTTGTCGTTACGAATGACAGGGTGGTGCGGTATGTAAAAACCGGGTAAAAGTGCCAGTTCATGCGGGACTAATGATAAATATTTCTTATCGAGATATTCTTGGATGACGTCACTATAAAGCCTACGTAACTCGGGCGACTTCTCAAACTTGCGTTCAAGCGAAAAACGCTTTTTCGCGAGCTGAAAAGAAGTACCGAGTTTACTAGGAGATTGACAAAAAGGTAAATTAACCGAGTAACGACCATCGGACGAGCGGGTGGTTGTTGTAACAAATATATCTTCACAGTCCTGTTCCAAAGGGCTGAGAAAAGTTTTGGCGGGAATTTCCTCTAGTTTCCAAAATTCTTCCAGAAGTTTATTGAGCGGTTCCTGTACTACAGCAAGATTATTTTGTGTAGTACTTGTACGTGTCGTAGATAAAACACTGGGCGCATCACCTAATACAATATAGCCTAACGTAGTTTCAAGCGCGGATGGTGAGTTTATAGAACCAGTAATTTTATTCGACAATAATATCTCACTAAAAATATTCACTCCCAATAAAATGTCAATCTCACCGGGCTTGTCAAAATGATTATCGGCCAGCGGTAGGTTTTTAATTTTATCGAGAAGCGAAACATCTACTTGTGAGTCGGGTAACAAACCAGTAACGCGAGGTACAATGAGCGGGCGAATAGAATAAACGTTACTGTTATAGGTGGACGAGAAATTGAGCGATGTAATGCCTAATAATTTCTGGGACGTACCACCGATACCCTGGACTTCGGAATAACGGTTTTGTAAACAAATAGGAAGAGAAAGTTTATTACAACACGATATAGAAATATAGTCACACTGTGAGCCGGGATCAATCAAGCAGCGAACGTAATGCTGCTGACCATAGCGGTCGCGCACAACTACTCTGGCTGTACCCAGCAGTGTAGTCGTTACAGTTGCGCTGACGTCACCACGAGACATATTGCACATAGCAACAGAATCACACTGGACGGCGGCGGTAGCGGGTTCGAGTGCGGGACTAGAAGAAGAACTGGAAGCCATAACTGACTCGTTATGGGATTGCGGTGCGGGTGTAATAATATTACTACCGTGCGTTATATTAACACGATTAGTTTTATTATTAAAATGAAGTAAAGAATGGTGCGGTTGAGAACAATGAGAACAAAAGCGTTTAGATTTACAAAAAGAAAACTTATGTTTTGTACTTAAACAATTATTACAAAAATAATGTTTTTTCACAAAATCATATCGTTCACGCGGAGTCATCTTAATGAATGACGGACACACATACATGTGCTCGTGTGTAGGCCCTTTACAAGCTACACACACATCGCTATTACTACTAGACGATGAGACAAAAGAATTAGTTTTAGGAGTAGGGATAGATCTATGCGGTTTTGTAGTAGGTTTATTGAGCGGGGAATATTCACAATTTATACGGCATAATATTTTTGACTGTTCCTTAATGAAGGAAATAAAACTATCATATGTTGGTATGTTTTCTTTACGAACAGACATATCAAACAATTTTGTAGTTTCTGGATCTACTTTCTTTGTCGCGAGATATAACAAAACAAAATCCAAAAAGTCGTTAAGGTTTAATTGTTTGAGAGCGCGCACAGCTGACGCGAATCTCTCAATAAACAGATCAAGACCAGACGAACTAGAAGAGGCGAGCGGTTTGAAATCGAACAGCTGATTTAGATAAGACGTGGCAAGCGAGCGGGTGTCCTCATACTTCTCAATAAGCGTTGACCACATAATAGAATAATTCTCGGCAGTTGGAGGAATACCGGCACATACAGACAAAGCCCTATTTGACAGCTTGCCTATTAAATAGTGCACCTTTTCACTGTCAGATAAAGAATTATTATTATGTATGACGTCTAAAAATTGTCTATAAAATAATGGCCACTTACGTATATCACCGTCGAAAGACATTAACTCGATCGGCGGTAACCGAGGCCGGGACCTAGATATACATAAGTCATTGTTATTCATTACGGTATCCAAGTCTCGCGGGGTAGACGGCGCGGGCGCATGAGAACTATTTAGCTTATTAATAACGCGTTTAATACGACAATAAAGGTCTTCAAAGACCGTCCACGGTTGGTAATCAACTATCTTGTTAGGTTTTAATGACAAAGAAACAGAAGAATACGAATCCATAAGACTTTGGAAGTCTGCTCTCAACTCATCCAAAGTCTCGGTTGTAGCAAGAAAATTCTCCTCATTCTCATCACTTGTATGAGCTAGTTTAGATAAATCGAAAATCGAATTTAATCTAGCAAATATTGCGTTGCGTTTGGTCTGCAAAAGAACTAACTTATTTTCTAGTTTAGATTCTTCCGAAGACATTTTTAAATTAATAAATAAATAAAAAACGTGATGAAAATAAGAAAGAAACTTGATTAAGATAAATATTAAATAAAATGTAAATATTAAAAAATGATTTTAAGTGCGAAATAATAAATAAAAAGTAACCAAAATCTACTACTATAAAAAGTGACCGGAACAAAAAACATAAATCAATGACCTGAGACGAAATTAAATACCTACAATAAGGCGCGGCGCGCGGGTCGCGTAGTCGCGGCGAATTTAGTCCTACCTACTCGCGTTATTTCTTCGATAACTTGTTGAGATTATGGAATTAAATGAATGTAAGGATATTTACGTGTACTGTATGATCTAAAGATGATTATAAATTACTAAGAACCTATTTAGAGAAGCGGTGCGGGTTTAAAAAACGAAAATAAAAAAAAAAAAAAAAAACGTGTCTCTTAGCAATTCCGACAAACACTATAGATTATACTAATAATTATGTATAAACTAATGATTTTAACATAACAAATACTGGTAATTTATCCGGTTCGAAGAACCAAACTGTGGGGTGGCCAAAATGGCCAAGCCCATGTGGCGTGCGGCAACTATTTGGGTTGATGCGAATTAAATTTAGCGGTAATTTTTAAATATATAAAAACTCGAAGGACCTGCGGGACACACTAATAATAAGGTGTAGGAAATGAGAGAGTGGAGACAGTGCGGAGAAATTAGAGAAATGATCTGTCTCCAGGAAAAGAAAGCATGCACTAACCTTCAGGCGTCTTCTCGGCTGATGTGGATCCATAAAAACACTAACACAAATTTCACGAGGAATTATAGTCCTGATGGTAAAAGTACACACTCAAAGTATTTTGCGGTTTTATAACGAAATTTAAATATAACAGCGGTGCGGTGACACGCGTCGGCGGAGACACCAAAACGCAGAGTGACGTGCAGTGTGCACTGCTAACGGGAAGCGGAAAACGGAGGGAATATTAAAAGTGTGCCAACTAAAAAAATGACAAATAACCCATTTAAATTAAATAGGCGCGAGCACCTTGCTTAAACGTTTTTCTCGACCCGGTTTGTCTTATATAGATTTCATTATTGTTTCTTAGATTATACTTAGTCAAACATAACACAATATAATTGGCCGGTTCGCGTTTGTACGTCGCTATTCAACATTAGGCAAGTAAAATATGTGCATCATGGCTGCTAGTGAATCAGGCTGGGGTAACTCTCGTCTAGGTTTCAAATTTTTATTTTCGTTTATTCACGTTATTAAAAAAAAAAATATTATTACTTTTTCACTAAATTTAAATGTCGGCTATGGTATAATGACAGAGGTTGTTGGAACCCTGGTTTCAACACCATTTTTCTGAATCATGGACCCTTTTGTTATTTATCATGGTTTTATTTTCAAGTTTATTTAACATTCATTATTAACCTTTAAAAAAATAGTAAGGACAAAAAAAAAATTTGAAAATTTACAGCTAAAATAAATAATAATACTATAAATCTGATAACAAGAATTCACAGACATATACCATAGAAAGCTTTTGAAATGTTAAGTACAAATACAGGAACAATTAATAAATAAATAAAATAAATAAACAATAGATACGATAAAAAATAAACATACATGATAAATAGATACACAACTGCAAAAAAAGTCCAAAATTACAAATGAAAACAATAGGTCTGTCTAGAGATTTGTTAAACATTATTTTAAGTATTAATTTATGTATTAAACAAATCCTCGTAATATTATTTAAGTTTACATTAGACAGAAAATAATAGAACCGTCACATTGTTGGGAACAATGAAGCTATAAATTTGTCACAATTGTTAAAGACAAGATCTGACGAAAATCTTAATCCGACAAGTTTGGGAAGGGAGATTAAGTCAGAAGTTTGAGAAGCGCCGATAAACTGTTTACTTCAAATACATTGACGTAAACAGGGCCTGCTCTTGCGGACAGGGTTCCAACAAATGAGTGATAGGGTTAGTATTGCTTTTTTTATTTTTTACTATCACGACATGTGACCGTGGTCCCACCTGATAGTAAGTGGCACGCAAGGTCCATGAATGTTAGCAACTGAAGTCAGATACTCATAACTGCCATCAGTCCTAACACTATGCCGGCTTGACTAGATGCTTTTTCACACTTCGCTTGACGGACTCCAAGTTATAGGAAACTGGAAACACAGGCTGGAAGAGCATTCCACATCTTTATCGTACGACAGATGTATGAGTCCTATACGTACGCGAAGGGATGGTGACAAAGGTATGTGGGTGCATATTCTGACCTGTGCGTGTGGTTCGGTTGCGGGATGGAGAGGGAGGGATTAGGTTATAGAGTTCTTCGGAGCACTCACCATAGTATAGCCGGTAGAACACGCTCAGAGAAGCCACATCTCAGCGAAGCTGCAGGGATTCGAGAGTTCCAGATATAGTGGCATCGTCCACAATTCGTACAGCTCGCCTCTGCAGGACATCGAGAGCATCTGTGAGGTACTTGGCGGAACCATCCCAAAGGTGAGAACAGTATTCTATACATGATCTGATCTGTGCTTTGTACAGCAACAGTCTAATTGAAGGCGGAAAAAACTTTGAAGGCTTTTTGACCTCCTTTCTGACTGACAACAATAGACGACATTATTTTATGATTTTTGAATTTAGAACACACGATGACGGGTTCGAAGGATCACTTTATTATTGAAAGAATACTATTTTATTTATGGCAATCATTCACTTGTGAACATTTATGCCAGTGTCACGTCAGTGTAAATATTAAAGAAAAAAATAAAATAATATAAATTTAGATGCGAATTTCCAAAAAGCTGAAACAAAGGAATAATAACCATACAACAAATATCTACACTAAAACAACTTAAGTACACTTACATCTAATTAAATAACAAAAAAATAATAAAGAAGACTTAGTTTGATTATAAATAAAAATCATAAATTTTGTCTTCAACTTTAATTTATTGCGTTTTCCTTTTTGTCGTCATCGTCCATATTCTAAATTCAAAAGTTGTAAGTCAGAAAGGAGGTCAAAGTCAGTCCACAGAGGTTGCAAAAAAGCCGCAACAGTTAGGTTAGAAACTAAGATTTGGACACGGACAATTCAACTCACATTTATACATTTATATTTCTTTAATTACATCTCCAACTTGTCAATATTGTAATACATCTGATCAGATGTTACACTATATATTTTTTTAATGCCCTAAATTCGATAATAACAGAACATTAGAAAATATCCCGCGCAACACCCAGGATTTACTATCGAACCAAGATAATTATAAAACTATCTACACATATATAAATACTACAGAGTAGTATGTCTCTCTATAATATATGATATATTATAGTATATATATATATATAATAGTATGACTCGGCAGTCGTAATGTCAGTGACAAAGCTCGGCTCGCCATACACAATGCCATGTTGGTACCAACACTGATGTATGGAAGCGAGACGTGGATACGTCAGAATACGCATGAGAGTAGGGTTAATGCAGTAGAAATGCGGTCGTTGCGGCGGATATGTGGCGTCACTTTGGCGGACCGCATACGTAACGTCGAAATACGGAAAAGGGTTGGTATGAAGGAAAGCATAGGGACAAAAATAAGGAAAGGCATGCTACGATGGTTCGGGCATGTTGAAAGGATGAGCGATGAAAGATTGACGAACCAGATATATAATGCGAAAGTTGTGGGTAAAAGAGGCCCTGGCAGACCGAGACTCACATATCACGATCAAATAAATAAAACACTGACTGAAGGTGCATTAAAAAGTCTTCGTAACCAAAGGGCATGTATGAAGAGGTTAATGAATGTCGACGAAGCGAAAGAAGTATGTCGTGATCGTGTCAAATGGCGCTCAATTGTCTCTGCCTACCCCGCAAGGGATCTGGCGTGAAGATATGTATGTATGTATAAATACTACAATTGGAAGAATATGAAAAAATAAAAAAATAATTACAAAACAAAAAAAAAACCGCTAAGATAAAATATATGAAAAATCGGCTAAGACAATATTACCTACTTAGAGAAAAAACACACGAAAAAAGACCTATCCTGGGACTATGACGAACAAAAAAAGGACAAGATTTACTAAAGAAATGGCTTATGCCTTATTACCTAACATAGAAAAAAGAAATACATTACGATTGACGAGGCTTTATGGACAAGTTCCTTTGCCTACCCATATGGGTAATTTAAAAAAAAAGGCGTCTTTCGCGCCATTTTGCGCGGACATGTCAAGTGCAAGTTTTTGTTCTGTAAATTAGTTTACTGTAAATATTGTTGGTCAAAAGTGGTGTTGTTTTGTTTAATAATGTGCTACAATGTAAATAATTATGGAAAACGTTAAATTGTACTTTAAATATGGGGCACACGTTGCAGTTTATTTTTTGCGGTTTTCCCGACGTGTTCGAGCTATGGTGCCGCGAGTGACTCGAAGAAAAGCATTAAATTCTGCAGCATCTGGAATTTGATGATGACCTCATTAACTCATAAAAATGAAAGATATATTACGTCAGACTTTGCTGTATGGGCTAGCCCCTTTGCCTTCCCTATCACCTCATTCATCATCCATCGGGAAAAGAAAACTAAAAAATAAAAAAATACATACCTCCATGTTAAGTTAAGAAATGTATATCTCATTTTTCTATTTAAGAAAGTAGGAAGTTGTAAAAATAATGTTATTTTTTTTGTTCCCGACATTTTATCATAGTCTATGGGAAAATTAATTAGTGTTTAGGTCCGAAGTTCGAGGTCCATTAACTTTGAATGACAAATCGATGTTAAATATTCCAATTAAAATCGTATATAGTATATATATATATAGTATTTCTAACCAATTTTATAGCAATTTAGGATTAAAATGTCGGTTTAATGAGGGATGACGAACAACACAACACTACACTACTGAATATAAATCGTAGTAGATGCAATATATTGCAATAATAAATGTTTTTCCAGCCACAGAAGATAAAACTTCAAATTTAACTGCTTCCGTGGTCTAGCGGTTAAGTGTTAAGTGAATTTCTCGAAGGTAAGGGTTCGATTCCTAGTCGGGATAGAAAAATGCCTATTAGAAAGTAAAAAGTAAAGTATCATCACGACCGTTTCCCTTTCGGTGTGGTCAGAGACCACGCTTATAAATAAGCGGATTCACAGTTTTCTATAGGTTCGATTCCTGTACGGGACACAAAAAAAAAATATTAATGTAAATAAATACATTTAATTAATATTTAATTTATTTGTGATATTTCTCGAGTTTGGTACGCTGGAGACATCGACTGGCTTGCCACTTGTCATGATTGGCCTATAGTAAAGTTGGCTAAATGTGAATCCGCTTATTTATAAGCGTGGTTTCTGACCACCCCGAAAGGGAAACGGTCGTGATGATACTTTACTTTACTATATATTGATATATATATAGACTTACTTAATATTGCACCTACTATTTATACTGTCTAAAGGACATCCTAAAGGTTTGGCTGTCAGAGAATGCCTAGCATTAAGTCCGCCGTTGTACACTGTGGCCGACGATTTGGCATCCTTTGCCACACGTTTTTGTACTTTTTAATTATGATATTATTTTGACTTTTATATGACATATATTTGATATATTTACATTTTGACATTGGAATTACTGTGACCGATATCTACAGTTGGGGATAGACAATAGGGTAATCTTCAATGAAAATGCACAATCACGACTTTTTCTTGCTTGTATTCTTAGACCAATGTCAAAATGTAAATATATCAAATATATGTCATATAAAAGTCAAAATAATATCATAATTAAAAAGTACAAAAACGTGTGGCAAAGGATGCCAAATCGTCGGCCACAATCTCCTCCTCGCTTCGCTCTTATAGTGGTGGAGGCCGACATCCATCAGTATTCTTAGGCACACGTTAGTCTTGGATGCCGGACGGCGTAGGCCTTCGTCTTTGGTGTTGACATCAACAATGCACACTTGTACTTTGTACCATGTGTCGTGGCAACGTCTTTCCTGGATCCCAAATAGTGCGAGGTGGTATTAAATCCCAGTTGTTATCCGTTGCCGTCTCGCCAGGGACTCCTCCTCGTTGGAACCATGTGTACCCTTCATTGGGATCATATGTCGCATGTGTCTGTGTACTAATTCTCTGTCGGCTTTTATCAATAAATAATACACGTCGTCCCCAGGTAAAACATTGTGTCTCGTCAGCCAATTTAGTAGGTGTCTTAGTTCCTAAAATGGTGTCTTCATTGAGTGTATGTACAGGCAGAGAAAGATTGTCAATAGTACGGACCCTGTCAAGTTTAAAAGTTTCACAGTTCGGCATGTTGTTGCTGTCACTGATCGCTCCTTGAACGACGACGTCAGATGCAGGACCTTCAGCTGCAACGTCCTCAGCAATCTGATATTCAAGAAGTGTAACAGTTTATCCTTCATCCAACAAAGCAAATGTGCTGACTGTACCGAGTGGTCCATCAATATCCACAGGAATAACTTTTAAATAAACTTGTACGTCTTTTGTAATTAAATTAGCCGTAGTCTCTGTCTTATCTCCATTTTCATCTTGACTAATCATGTTCGAATGTTCCATATGCAATAGTGAATTATGTCTTTTCTTACACTTATTACAAAGATCAGGGCGGCCAAACCTTAATTCCAACGTTTTAATTATTTGATTAGCTGAGGTGACCGTCATGAGTTGAGCAGCAACCGCCTCCCACGCTTCACCTTGAAGGCATCTCTGCAAGCGCGCGATATTTTCGGTGTCGGTGTACTGTCCAATCTCGGTGGTCGTCGTGAATGAGTTCCTAAATCTCAGCCAATCCAGTGGATCTCCTGAAAACGTTGGTAAATCTCTGGCAGAAAGGCGTCCTATGAGCTTGTCATTGCTAATGGCTGGTGAAGCTGTCGTTTTTAAGGCGTCCGTAATGGCTTTAGCTAGTTGAGAAATATCAGTCGTTGCGGAGTTGACATTGGATGTCACTGGAGGTTGTACTTCGGTAATCGGTTCGCAGGCTATATCCGCGTGAGTCGTTCCGTCCACCCACCGAAGTACACTCGCCTGAGTAGAGGTTGCCCCACAATCAAGTTCTGCCTCCTGCTCCTGTAACTGTGCTTCTAAAATAATTCTTTCACCTTCAATTCGAGCCTCTATATGTTTAGCTTTTAACATAGCCCTTTTAGTCGCGGCCTGAGCCATAAACATTCGTCGTCTGATGGTACTGGTCATGCTTCGTGTGCTACCCGACCGACTTATCACGGTAGGTCGGCCAGTGTCTGTAGTCAAGTCTAACATTGGTGTGTCTACCCTATTTTCTGTTTTGCCAGCTAAGTCAATTATGGGAGCGTTTACCCTAATATCCGTGTCGGTTACCTCTGGTCTCCGCGTATCGCCCAAAGCTCCTAGTCCGTCACCGCCGCTCATCATTTGTCGGTCGGTGTCTGTCGCTGCTATGGTAGCGGATTTTTCCATAATCCTTCGACTTTTTCGGGTATTCATCATATAATTCTTGCCCTTACGTTGTTGCGCCAATTACTGTGACCGATATCTACAGTTGGGGATAGACAATAGGGTAATCTTCAATGAAAATGCACAATCACGACTTTTTCTTGCTTGTATTCTTAGACCAATGTCAAAATGTAAATATATCAAATATATGTCATATAAAAGTCAAAATAATATCATAATTAAAAAGTACAAAAACGTGTGGCAAAGGATGCCAAATCGTCGGCCACATACACAGTGCAATAAAGTTTAAAAAAAAAAGACAATAATAAAAAAATGATAATTACCGACTCAAGGTACGGTGATAAGTTTTCGAAAGAAGTAATAATAGCACTTTAAAGCGGTTCCTTTTAATTCCGAAAGTCAAATAAATCCGGAAAGGAAAATTTTCTCTTTTTATTTTACTTCAAAGTAATTTCAGTTTCTGAGTGGATTTATTTGACGAGGTATTGATGTTTGCTTGGTGGTGGCTCGGTTTCTTTAAAAAATCTACCAATGGGAAATATAATTTTTCTTACGTATATTTGTCGTAGATTTAGTAGTTGTAAAACAATTCACCTACGACATGAATAGAGTTGTTCGGTACCTAGGTTTAGTTTTAATTTATAATATTTTTTGATAGGGAATTACAAATTATATATTGGCTGGTAAAATCCTTGTTCCCTACCTTTCCATTGATTTCCTAACGTGGCGCCATCTAGTGGCCTACTTCAGAACAATGGCTAAGGTTTAACCCCTCTAGAGGCAGTGAGTCGTCATCGATCAGACCTCGCGTATGGTCATGATTTCTCAATAAAAAATAAGCAGTTCATCGTACAGCTATCAGACCGCGTATCTACGTCTTTCGTCGATGCGTTAACGTCCACGACCGCTAGTTTCCGAGTATGCGTTAGCTAGCCGGCTTAACCCAAAACTATATAAACTTTCGTGAAAGTGCTAATAATAACAATTAAACTCTATGTGAAACAATACAGTCCACGTATCTGCTGGATTCGATCTGGAGGCTTCCAGGAGGAAGACAGGTGACAGCCGGACTCACGTGAGTAACCTTTCTTTTCCTTTCCCTAAACTGTCTCCGTCAGCCTGTAGGTATTTTCCCCTACAAGAGTTAGTCAGCCTATAAGCAATGTCATAAAAGCTTGGATATTTGACAGTATGATTTCAATAAAAGCCAACTATCAAGCCTGGACGCGGACGTCATAAGAACATTGAAGCCTTGGCTTGGAATTAGCCCAGGATGCTGAGTGCTTAACATTAATCAGAGGACGGAGAAATTTCGGAATGGATCTGAAAAGACCACCAGACCCGCAAGGTGAATCTATATAATGCTTAGAAAATGCTTTTATTTCACCACCGTTCCTGCCAAAGGAGAGCACGTTAAGGGTGACAAATCAACATCGAGCTATGCTGCGCTGTACTGCGCTGTGCTATGTTTGGTCAACTAGTTCGTCTAATATTTTAATGAGGATACAAACAAACCATGCTGTGCTGCGCTGTGTGAGGCTACGCTCTCAAAACGCAGCAGTCTCGAGCGAGGCGCGCTACCTGCCGTGCTGAGCGAAAAATAATTAAAATGATTTTTAGTCATTCGCAAATATTAAAAAAAATCGTCCTCAGTGGCAATATTCTTTAGATAATTAAATTCTCCGTATTTTTCACGTATGGTGTGTGGTAACAAGCTACCGTGATTGGACTCTTTTAACGAAAAAATAACACATAAAATATCCATATCCACTTCTTCTTCACTTTCATCTTCATCGGATTCAACTATGTCGTAATATGACAAGATCAACGAGCTGCTGATTACTTTTAATACTGAGCTAAGCAAAGCGCAGCACAGCTTGATGTTGATTGTTAAAAAGCTTTAGAAACACAGCACAGCACAGCGCAGTACAGCGCAGCATAGCTCGATGTTGATTTGTCACCCTTAACGTGCTCTCCTTTGGCAGGAACGGTGGTGAAAAAAAAGCATTTTCTAAGCATTATATGGATTCACCTTGCTGGTCTGGTGGTCTTTTCAGATCCATTCCGAAATTTCTCCGTCCTCTGAATAATGTTAAGCAATCAGCACCCTGGGCTAATTCCAAGCCAAGACTTCAATGTTCTTATGACGTTCGCGTCCAGGCTTGATAGTTGGCTTTTATTGAAATCATACTGTCAAATATCCAAGCTTTTATGACATTACTTACAGTAGTACAGCGCAGCATAGTTCGATGTTGATTTGTCACCCTAAGCCGTCGGTCTCGGTTCCACCAATATTACCTTGTGGAATTGTTAATAAATTGTCATTAAAAATTATCATCAGACCCTCGTTAACCCGTTTGGCCAGCGTGGCGGGTGTACGCCATATTCTCCAAAAAAATCTGGTAGGCCCATCTCCAACAGTGAGGTCTAGGACTGTTCCAGTACAGTCGCTGGTTCATCATCACAGGCCTTAGAACACAGAGTCCTAGAACTCCACTGTTGGAGATTGACTTCCAGAATTTTCTAGAGGATTCAGTCTATACTCGCAAAGTAACTACTGCAGCCCGCACTAACGCTGCTCTTCGTGCCCCATTAAGACGTCTTGTGTGCTCATACAATGATACATTTATAATGTAGACATATTTGCTTTATCTGCATGTAGGTATAAGAATAAGGTCAAAGAAACATTAAAATTTATATAGGCTTTTTAATTATTTTTTCACAATATTTTTTTCATAATGTTTAGTTTGTTTTGAATGTCATTTTTTTTTGTGTAATAGAATATAAATAGTTATCTCTTTATAATATTATATATATATATATATATATATAATATAACTTTGTACATTAGGTGGGGTGCGTCGACTTTACCGTTGATTAATTTATATAGATACATACCGGTAGATAGGTACCGGGTTCGATTCCTGGTTGGAACACAAATTTATTAATGTAAATAAATATATTCAATTTATTTGTGATATTTCTCGAGTTTGGTACGCTGGAGACATCGACGAGCTTGCCACTTGTCATGATTGGTTTATAGTAAAGTTGGCTAAATGTGAATCCGCTTCTTTATAAGCGTGGTTTCTGACCACCCCGAAAGGGAAACGGTCGTGATGATACTTGACTAACTTTGTACATTCTATAATTATAATAATAATATTTCCAGACAGGTCACACAGCGCCATCTAGTTTCCGTGGTAAGCTACGAGGCTTGTGTTACGGAAACTAGATGGTTGATAAACTACATATTATACTTTTTTTTTGTAAATATATACATATAAACACCCAGACCGAGACAAATTATTCAATGTACAACTTGCCCCCGGTGTGAATCGAACCCACGACCTCCCGAGTTCACAGCAACGTTTGTTACCACTAGACCACGGAGGCGGTCATTCTGAAGATATTATGAATTAAATTGATTTACGGTCGTGATGATACTTTTTACTTAAAACAATTTAAAAGGAATTGTGACTTGCATTCTCGCAACACACGCAATAATCACAAATTAGCTTTGCCTCACCTACTACGCCTCAGTAAAAGTAGTAAGTCTTTTTTGGGACTTGGTGTTCGTTTTTATAACACACTCCCAAAGGAACTAACTAGCTTGTGTTTAGATAAACTAAAAATTCATGTCAAACGTCGACTTATAGGCAAGGCCTATTATAAGATAAATGATTTTATTAGTGACAACAATGCCTGGTAGATGTGCAAATGTATATTATTAATATATTTTGGACACCTTTTACTGTTGGTGTATGTTTATATTTAGGTCAATTCAATTGTATTGTAATAAATTTAATATAATTTATTTAAATAATTATAACAATGTAATGTGACAATACAAAAGAGCCCGAGAAGGCCAAATTGTAATAAATGATTTGACTTTGACTTACTTATTAAGTTGATTTCCATAAGTTTCTTCCGTCAACCTCGCGTCTACACGTACAAGAAAAACACGCTTTTTACCTATTCCCTACAGAATATTAAACGTGATGAGAATTCACAATAAGTCATGACGGATATTCCTTTAATATTTCATATTGCAAGCTTAACATAGAAATATATGAGGACAGACCCAACCGTCGCGTTGGCCCTAATATGCTGGTTTAGGACCAAAGTCAAAATTGTATTGTTCTCTATTGTTTATTTATTGCCATACATGTGCCTTATTTTTTTTCCATCGTACTCGTATTTTAACAGAAAAGTTTGTATGTCTCGCGCTGTATTTTTCTTAGCAACTTGTCATAAATCTATGGTATACAATAACATTTTTCATTTTGACATTCTGAGCTTCTCGGATTTCAATGACCTGTTAATATTTTATTTATTAAATTTTATTTATTTAAAAAGTTAATTGCACTATGTACAAAGGCGGACCTAATGCCGCTAGGCATTCTCTGACAGCCAAACCTTTAGGACATTAGGACAGTTTTCATAGTAAGTAGGTAATAATAGAAATAAAATGACAATTTATAACACAAATGCAAAAAAAAATACTTTCTAATGTATGTACGAGCTTGCCACTTGTCATGATTGGCCTATAGTAAAGTTGGCTCCAAATGTAAATCCGCTTATTTATAAGTGTGGTTTCTGACCACCTCGAAAGGGAAACGGTCGTGATGATACTGTACTCTTCTAATGTATATACAAATAGGTTATATATTATAAATATATAATACATATAAAATAAAACTACTCATGTCGCTCGTTGTGAAAGTGTGAATAAAGAGAGTGGCAATACAATAATAGTAAAAAATCAGTTTAATTTAAAGATAATGTTTGTACACCCCATTCTTAATCTGACTGAGACTTATCTATTGGTGTTACCCATTTTTTTATATATGTATATTTACTTAAACAATTTACCCTGTATACGTCTATGTAGTCCCCCTCTATTTAGTGGGTTTGTGGGAAAAGGGGGGAGTACCTAGTCATCTTGACATCTTCACCGTAAAGCACTTTCCCCTTTGTGTGCGAATTTCCCAGGTTTTGCAGTAGTGTACTACAATTCTCTAGCATTTGAAATAAACATCTTATGTCAAGTTGCATTTATGGAAAAAGGAATTAGGTATAGTTGCCGTCACATAAAAAGGACGCTGAGCGACACTAAAGGGATATATATATTTTAAATAATTTAAATACTAAATGCGTATGTAATGCAGCTTGGCATTTTCTTACCATCAACCTTTGCGACAAGAAATCGAAGTTAGGCATGGAAAATAAAAAAAAACACAAATAAAAAGTACTTATCATACTTATAACTACTTAAATTATTCTTTTATTTATTTATCTGAAACTTCAACATCATTTTTAGAAAATACAGTATGTAATCTTTAAAATACGTTTAATAAGTCCAAAATATTAATTACAGAAAAAAATATGTTTGGGTAGCGCGACGCTACTACTGTCAAAACTATTTGTTTTTCCAAATCCGCGCGCGGTAGGCACGGGCTACCGCCCGTTCGGCCTACATCCGTCTCGTTAAAAGTAATAATAAATTTTACGCAAATACATACGACCATGAATGAAACATCATACAAATAATAATACCTAAACTATATGAATAATTATACGAGTATACTTACATACACTACATAAACCGGCAATATATATGAATTATACTTAGCATGCGTCAGCGTTATTTTACGAATGAAATAGCAAACAATGAATTGTCAAGTATCAGGGCCCCGATTCTCGCGCCTTCGACATACATGTCCGCTCGATTTGCTCGAATTCGAATGAAACTGACAGTTTTCTATGGAGATCTGTCGCTTTTAATTTGAACACTTCATCTTCAATTAAATGTCAATATTAAGTTAAGTAATAATACTTAATTTTAATAATACTATTGCATAAAAATGATCCTAATTACCTGTCCAAAAAACCTTTTCTTTTCTGGTCCTCCTACAGGTTATATCCCGGCTTTGCCCGTGTAAGCGGCCACACGCAATTTCGTTGCGCATTATTTTGATTTTGCTATGTCTCCTAAAGTATTCATTTAATTTGCATGGTGTAAAGGGAAAAAAATATCTTCATGAAATGCCCAAGCTAACAAACGTATTTAAAATGATAAGAACTAATACTGTATTTGTGTGAATAGCTTTCCAATTACCGCTTTATAATTGGCAATTTTTAAAAGTAAAATATATATATAGTATGTTATCCTTAGGAGATAGACATATGCCATCGCGGACTATTCTGTAGATCTATATAAGATACACAATTCCACCATACATCATTTTGTTATATCTCAAAGGATTTAGGCAGCGTTTCCGTTGAAAGCTCACAGACGGCTTATTTTTTTCCAACAAATATCGTTAATGTATAGAAAAACTTAACATATTATGTACTAAAACCTTCCTCGAGAACCATTCTTTCCATTGGTGAAAACTGCATGAAAATCGGTGCAGTATTTTTTGAGTTTATCGCAAACAGACAGACAGGCGCGGCGGAGTACTTTGTTTTATAAAATGTAGTTTCGGACATCAAAAATACGCCATCATCAATTTTCTCGTTTGAAATGAAAACACCTTTACCTTTTTTCTGTATTCGTAGATTTTTCATTCCTCGCTTGGAAAAGTGTGAATATTTAGTGCTCTTTTGGGTGAGGCTATATTTTTGTTAAGAAAGACGGTTATTACCACTAACCCATGGACGTATATATTTGAATTATTAAAGAAAATATTAGGCTATTATTTTACAAATTTACCACCTACACTGCTTTTAAAACATTGTTCAAGCGAATTAATCCTCCTATTGCGACGCTGACCAGACGGGTTGTCGAGGATATTATGTATATTTTAAAAAAGATTTAAACAATTCGATAAGTTAGTGTTAGTGAAATCGCGACAAACGCGTCGCAACTTTTTAATGTGCTCTTTGAGGCACAAGGACGGTAGTCTTGTAAATCGATGACAAATGTACGTAAGACAAATGTAATTTTGTTTGTTGTGGAATAAGGAGATGTTTTAGGTATTTATTTAAATTTTAGAAGTCTCTATGACACAAGGCTGTCAATTGAAAGCTTTCGGCAAAATATAAAATGGTTGTTAGATCCTCAATTCCAAAGCCTCATTCAAAGATTTAAGACAACTAATGTCGTTGAGGGACGCAATTCTACATCATTTTCCTATTTCCTATTTCGCGCAATAGAAAAAAAAGGAGGCCTCCTTTTCTTAAACCAGCCAATTGTCGGTCGCAAGCCCGAGACACCATTCTTCTCATCTCTTACCCACACACGATGGACCCGGCACCCGCACGGTGAATCCATGGAATGCTTAGAAATTTGTCTTCTTCTAAAGGTATACTCGTAAACATACTTATTTCTAAATCAAGCCGGTATTTTAATAGCCAAGCACCATCACGCACCCTACAATATCGTTTCCAATTCCTTTGTGACTCTCACAGCCTTTCACTTCGTTCTTCACATAATAACCTACTTATAATCCCTCCCCACTTTTCCAGCAGATATTCAGATTTCTTTACAGTATTTGCAGTTTGCCAGTGGACTTCTTTTAATTATCAGATAGACACCATCTCTTAAAATATTTAAAGATGAATTATACAAATACTTACTTCACAAACAGAATTAGTCGCCATAACTTACTTAATATATATATATATATATATTAAGTAAGTTATGGCGACTAATTCTGTTTGTGAAGTAAGTATTTGTATAATTCATCTTTAAATATTTTAAGAGATGGTGTCTATATATATATATATATATATATATATATATGAGTGTATATGTATTTTATAGGTATATATTTATTTGGAATGTTTTTTATATAGTAATATATAATTTCAACCCTGCACCCGCTTAGCCACAAAGGTTAGTTGGTAGAAGATGCATTTGCGGCATTAAGCTCGCCTATGTATCTGCACTTGTTTTGGTTTTGTTGTTATATACGAACTTATGTATTATAGTTAAGTTAACGAGGCAGTCAGTAAACGTCATTCTGTAAAAGAGCACGGTCGTTACATTTATTGCAAGCTCCCATACACCTCATTTGTACAATAAATATTTATTATTATTATTACCGCAGTCATCTCGTATCATTCAGCCTTTATTTCTACACAGTTTGGTAAATGCTGCCGCTACATAAATAATATTGTCTTTTTGGACCAGTCTATATTATGTCTATGCCATAACCCGTCGTTGACCTGCCTCTCACCTCCCTGGAGCATAACAAGGAATCATAAACACTGAATGGACTTGCGCATTAAAAAACTAAAGCCTTTGTTGGAACAAATAAAAAAAATAAAATACGTTTATTTCGGAATAGTATCCATAGAGGTTAGTAACATAGTGTTTGCTTATTCTATATTAGTAAAAAGAGAACTTTTTTTTTATATTTGCCTTGCCCTTCTGAAGCACTGGGCACATACATGTGAGTATGTACCCATTGCCCTATGATAGATAGGGCAATCTGGCTTCTCACTAACTGCCCTCAAGATGATGTTGCCAATCCCTCGTACTCTGTGCATCAACGACGCAAGTCCTTTTCGCAATGTTCTGTTCTGTTCTGTTCATGTATATATGTATGTGTATATATGTATGATATATATTATACTAAAGTAAAGTAAAGACCCGTTAAAATTATTTAAAAAAACTATTATGAATATGCGCGAAAGTTTAAAAAGTTTAATATATTATACTATAATGTTCTTCTTCTGTTCTGTCTATTCCATCGCACCACTCTGGGTTTATGAACGATTATTTTGCTGTTGTTGCCGCAAACCTATGGAACAAGCTGCCGGTAAATATACGACAAGCATCCAACCGAAGCATTTTCAAAAAAATGGTATATTCATATTATTTAAATAGCTCATAACAACTCATTTAGTTTATTTATTATATTATTATATGTAGTGTATGTATTTATGTTATGTAATGTATGTATCTAATGTATTAATAAAACGTTATGTTTGCTGTTTATTAGTATTTAGTTTATTATAGTATTTATTACTGTAGTTTAGATAATATTGCATATTTATTACGTAATCATATTTCTCTAATTGCACCTACCTTACGTCTTTAATGTTCTACAATGTCCCTAAGGTTGGCTGTCAGAGAATGTCTAGCGACATTAAGTCCGCCCCTTGTATATATTGTGCAATAAAGTTTTAATAAATAAATAATGACGTTATTGTGTCATTCATGAATATGCATTTATTATGATTGTTTATTTGTGTAATATAATAAATTCAAATTCAAATTCAAATGATGATGATGATGACTCTTAAAGCGTCGCAGCTCAATGCTGAGCTGATTCCCTATTTGTCACCACACACTCTTATTTTTTTTTAATACTGAGTAGAAATCATCTGTGTCAACTGCCTCCGTGGTCTGGCGGTTAAGTCCGTGGATTTAGACTCGGAGGTATCGGGTTCGATTCCTGGTCGGGACACAAAAATATTTATTAAGGTATATATATAATACATTTAATTAATATTTAATTTATTTGTTATATTTCTCGAGTTTGGTACGCTGGAGACATCGACGAGCTTGCCGCTTGTCATGATTGGCCTATAGTAAAGTTGGCTAAATATGAATCCGCTTATTCATAAGCGTTGTTTCTGACCACCCCGAAAGGGAAACGGTCGTGATGATGATGATGATACTATATAATTAATGGTTACACATACATATCTTCACGCCAAATCCCTTGCGGGGTAGGCAGAGACAATTGAGCGCCACTTGTCACGGTCACGACATACCTCTTTCGCTTCTTCGACATTCATCAACCTCTTCATATATGCCCTCTTGTATCGATGGCTTTTCAACGCACCTTCAGCTATTGTTTTATTAATTTGGTCGTAATATGTGAATCTAGGTCTGCCAGGGCCTCTTTTACCCACAACTTTCGCATTATATATCTGGTTCGTCAATCTCTCTTCATTCATCCGAACCATCGGAGCATGCCTTTCCTTATTTTTGTCCCTATGCTTTCTTTAATACCTACCCTTTTGCGTATTTCGTCATTACGTATGCGGTCCGTCAAAGTGACGCCGCATATCCGACGCAACGATCTCATTTCTACTGCATTAACTCTACTCTCATGCGTATTCTGACATATCCCCGTCTCGCTTCCATACATAAGTGTTGGTAGCAGCATGGCATTATGTATGGCGAGTCGAGCTTTGTCACTGACATTCCGACTGGCGATCAGTGACCCCAGGGCACCGTTGACACTATTTCCCGCGTTCACTCTTCTTTCAACATCCCTATATATATTAATGGTTATTGTATTATTTTGACACATTTTTAACACGTTTTGTCTGCTGTGCTTACTACTAACTCAATGCTATCAGTGAAAATTTGTACTTATTATTGTAGAAGCTGTAAATTTTCCTAAAAAAAAAAAAAAAAAAAAAGTAAAGTTGGCTAAATTAGAATCCGCTTATTTATAAGCGTGGTTTCTGACCACCCCGAAAGGGAAACTGTCGTGATGATACTTTACTTTTACTAAATCATCGCAAATATCGATGATCCACTGATCATTAACCTAAATGAGTTATTATATTGTACTCGGAGAGCATTGTAGGCCCTCTCCGTGTTATTGACCATCAATGATAGCTAGACGTGGTTTAAGTTAAGCTATTGCTTTAGGCTGCTTTTCTAGCAGTATTTTTTTTTGTCTCTGTCACCGTTCATTTCCCTTAATACAACTAATTTAAGACAAAACTCAGTCGCGTCTAAAGGTAATATCATTTTGTATTTACAAATTTACGGGTATTTGATTGAAGGTGTCTATTAACCGAGCAATCACTATTATCATAAAAAAAAAAAAAAAACAATCACATATTTATTTCTAATACATGTAAATCATTAAATAGCCCGCTAAACTGTAACCACAGTTTGTTGGCGGAGACAATTACTCTCGAAGCTTAATAATAAATATTTATAGTAGGTACATAAAAAATATGCGCGGACGCGAACCAACAAACCGTCCGCCTACAGGTACAATTAATTTAAGTCTATCAAATTCCAGATGTTGCATATTTTGATGCTTTGACTGCATTGACTTGAGTTGATGACTGCAACTTGTGTCCCATATAGATATGAACATAGACCAATTTATTGTTTTCCATAATTATTCACATTGTAGGACATTATTAAACAAAACAACACCGCTTTTGGCTAACAATATCCACGGAAATGTAATTTACTAAACAAAAACTTGCACCGTTAAAAATGGCTCGAACAACTGTATTTTTTTGTTTTTTGTTCGTTTTGCTTTCTTAATTCGTCTTTAAAAGCACGTAACTTTAATTTAAAATAGGTACAGACATTTTAAAAAAAAAACGACACAAAAAAAAGGTAGCGTGATACACCCCATTTCTAACTTGAATTTTATGATTACCTTGTAAAGTATTATTAATATTAATCTGAAATGTTGTAGGTCACTCGCCACCTTAAAACCACTTACGTATGGACGAAATTGTATTTTCTCCAATTGTTTACCAGTCGAATTGTAAATTGAGTTTGAAGAGTGAACTAAACAGAGGGGTTATTCTGTATCTCTACCTACTCGGTTTTTCTGAGCATTATTTAAATTTATTTGCAAGAAGCTATGCGTGGTTTCAGACCACCCAATGGAAACGGATGATACTGAACCAAATATTTCCTTTACTTTTGCGCCACCCAGTATATGCGCAATGACATAGAGCGTTTATGCTTATAAGTGCTGAAGAACCGTAGAATTTAAATTTGTATTTTTTAAATTACCATTACCATTTGAGCTGTCAAATTTTGTTATTGGCTAATGAGTTACGTAATACACCACAGGCAGCTACTTGATTTGTTATTCAATTAGCACTCGGGAGAGGGTAAACTCTGCTTTCTCGAATTTGTATAAATTAATCATTCATAAATGTCCTTGTCTGCCATTTGTATCGCAAATAACGAATATATTGTTCTGGAATTAGGCCAAAGTTAAATTTATTAAAAAAGTACCTATACCGCATGACTTTGTATGCTCTGTATTTTTTTGGCTTCTCCATACAAACTGTTAATTCTAAAATAGCCAATTTAAGAAAATATTTTTTTATTTCCGACATTGGTATTATTGATTTACAACACATTTACAATCTTTTTTTATTATTTCTGGGCATTGGTTTGTAGCGATTATTATCGACAATAGATGTTTTTTTTTTTGGGTTCTCTTCTTCCGATGGATGATAAATGAGGTGATAGGGAAGATAAAGGGTCTAGCCCATACAGCCAAGTCTGACGTAATATATCTTTCTTTTTTATGAGTTAATGAGGTCATCATCAAATTCCAGATGCTGCAGAATTTAATGTTTTTCTTGTAGTCACTCGCGGCACCATAGCTCAAATACGTCAGGTAAAATATGGGAGTTGACAGCGCGGGAAAACCGCAAAAAATAAACTGCAACGTGTGCCCCATATTTAAAATCCAATTTATCGTTTTCATTATTATTCACATTGTAGCACATTATTAAACAAAACAACACTACTTTTGACCAATAATATCCACAGCATACAAAACAAAAACTTACACTTGACATGTCCACGCATAATGGCGCGAAGAACTCCGACAAGGGATGAATGTTTTCGGCTGCAAACGACATCCTTTGCCTCACACCATTTTTAAGAAAACAGCTGTCAGAAAGATTCACTTTTTCCTTCTCGCTGCAACAGCTGCTTCGCACTAGCCTTGCTTCAGATAATTACTATCAATTTAAATTAAAATCTTTATATCTCAAGTTCTCTTCTGCGAGATATTGTCACCCCCTAAGCTTGGGTAAGTTTTAAATAGAAAATAGTACGCGGTCACTTCATGGCCACTTCGTGCAGTTACTCTAACTTATTTTGTGCACCACCATCTCTCACCATCTATCTGGTATCTTGTCTTGGTGTAGACTGAAGTGTTGGTGGATTTGGAGATGGAACGTAACGCGTGTTCCCCGTGCGTGCCAGGGTTCTATGTCTGGACTTTAGAGCTAGGACCCAGCTTGAGAAGATAACCCCGCTGCCCAGGAACCCCGTGACGCTTCGTTGTCCGCTTGGGATCGGCAGCGCTATTCGAGGGAAGGTACCCCTTCGTACTTAACGGATTCATAAAGAGTGATAGGGCTAAGTTTTGGCTTACGACACTCCCTTGTATAATTGTAAAGTCATTTTTTTTTTGTTAAGTTCATTTTACCTAATATAATTGACTTCCATTGCTTAAATTATCTTGTTCTATTTTAATGTCACGCTTTACGTGACAGGTTTCCAACGAGAAATATCCAAATTTGAAGGAATATGTTTGAACAACATTCGTGTTTTGGTTCAACATATGTAATTCACTATATTTATATCATTCACCATTTTCCTACTTAAAACAAACAAAAAATATACACCGATCTTGCTTGACAGACGCTCATACATTGTATTCTTTAAATGTACCCGTGCCTCAACTTGTGGAATCCTAATGTGTCATTAAAATTTGACATCAGAGGTACCGTTTCAATTCCTGGTCGGGCAACAAAAAAATATGTGTATCAATTCTCGATTTTGGTACGCTAGAGACATCGACGAGCTTGCCACTTATCATGATTGTCCTATAGCAAAGTTGGCTAAATGTGAATGCGCTTCTTAAAGGCGTAGTTTCAGAGCACCCCGGGAAAAATACCTAGTATCGTGATAGTATGACTGAGTTAGTTTAACGTCAATAATACCCAGGCATGCGCGCTGACGCCCGAGAAGTCTTCCTACCGTCCTCTTGCTTCTTGGAGTTAAAATACGCTCAGTTCTCCACCACCGAAACTTCATTAAGAGCATCAGCAAGACAGCGTTAAAAAACTAGTTATACTGAGTTTCCCTCCCTCAGTCAGACTTCTGCTTAATAAAGCTCAAATAAGGTAATGCGTGGAATACTGTTCTTACTACTGGAATGGTTCCTCTACCTTACAGATGCTCTTAATGTCCTGCAGAGGATGATTCGGATAGTGGACGATAAAACTTTCAAATAACTGATACTACGCCGATATGTGGGTACGTTGAGCGTGTTCTACAAACCATCTACGAGTGTTCGATAGAGCTCCTTATCCCTTCTTCTTTATTTCGCAACCAAATCACACGCACAGGTCTCAATATGCATTCCTACACCGTAGCCAGTATTGATACGCGTTAATACGTTTAAAAGAGATTGCCAAAACCAGGCCCCAACTTTTTTGCAGCTAGCCTCAACTAAATACAATTCAATAATCATAATAATTACTTGTGTTTTTTTCTTTAATTTAATTACAACATCTCTTTTACTCCAGCATTAAAATATTATTTAATTAAAAAATCAAATTCTGCTGCATCTGGAAGTTGATGATGACCTCATTAACTCATAGAAAAGAAAGATATATTACGTCAGACTTGGCTGTATGGGCTAGACCCTTTGCCTTCCCTATCACCTCATTTATCATCTATCGGAAGAAGAGAACTAACAAAAAAAAGAAGAAGTCGTTATTATTTGACACACCTACCCATCTGCACACCATCAAAACCGCAAACAATCTAAAATTTCATAAAATATCTATCTTTCTTAGTGCAACCCAGTGCTCATATAATAAATAAAATAGACGTGTATTTCCCGAACAGCTCTGACCATATCCGTTTATCTCGGAAGTGGGGCCATAAAGTTAGGAAATGCAAGGAAATAAATACCGGAACTTTTGCCGGGAAAACTGTCATAACTTAGTCCCTAGCTGCTCGGAAATATCTTCAATTCATTGCACACTTTATCAATATTAGTTTGTATAATACATTTTATTGATATCAGAATGATTAACTATTATTTCGAAACTCGGGATGTACCAATCTACACTAATATTATAAAGAAGAAAGATTTGTATTTGTGTGTATGTTTGTAATGACTAAACTCAACAACTACTGTGCCGATTTCATAAATTCTTTCACCATTAAAAAGCTACATTCACCCTAAGTAACATAGGCTATATTTATTGCTCGAAAAGATTAGGAATCCTTACTAAAACTTTAGTAACGTAACCCAAGGTGTAAAAAAATGCCAAAAAACGTCATTCGTCAAATGCGCTGCGGAAACTATTGGTGATAGAACAAAAGCATGTTTTACATTAAAGAACATATCAATATCTACAAAAAACTATGTAATACCATATGTCCAACTATTATCGTTATGTTACAATAACCACTTTTTACATTTTAAAAGTTGATAGAAATACCGACCAAAATTAGACCGTTACTCATTTCTGTTTAAATCCTTATCCAAATAAATCATATTGTTTTCAACTGTTTTAATTCATGTAGATCACTTTTTGAATTGTGCAAATCGGCTATTCCATTCAATAGATATTATGAATTTAATAAGTCATAGAAATAGAAAGAAAAAAAAAATTGACGTTAAAGTCTAAATATTAATTTTTTTTTTTTTGTCGACGACACAACATTACACGGGCAACGCCGAGTCAAACAGCTATTTGTCATATAATAATAATAATAAACACATTGTTATTATTGTAGTAGTAGTTATTATTATTTATTTTTATTTGGACTTTTTTTTATTTATTTTAAAATGTATTATTTAGTTTTTAAGTGACAACGCCCTTTTACAGCTGCTTATCTTACATAATGTAATATTTATTAATATATTTTGTGACATTTACTGACATCTAATTTAATAATGTAGGTTTACTATAGTAACTGACAACGCTCTTTTACAGCAGCATCTACATTTAGGGAGTGTATAATTTACATAGTTTTAATTTGGTAATGACGATGGTTGTTCTTTTCACTAATGGCGTTTGCTATCCTTCCATGATATGTAAACTGTTAATTGTATAACTGACAAAACCAAGTGTACCTTATGTATCTTATGGTGAATAAATGAATTGAATTTAAAAACTTCATTGCACTATGTACAAAGGCGGACTTAATGCCGCCAGGCATTCTCTGACAGCCAAACCTTTAGGACATTTATACAGTTGCGATCATCAATTAATTGTATCATTGTTACTAGTAGCAGAGTGACTGCTTTATTAACTTTTTTATTATCTTAAATCTGTATGCAATGACTTATTATCGTTGAAAAAACGATAATAAAATAATAATCTGAAATTCTTAAAAATGTGTCTATGATGAAATCAGACCGTCTGGGCCAATACAGTGCTCCTTAAATAAGAAGATGAATTTCTAAGCATTCCATGAATTTACCGTCAGTTGCCAGGTACATCGTGTGTGGGGAAGAGAGGAGAATAATAGTTTCTCGGCGTGTGTGGAGAAAAAAAAACGACTAACAGTGTCTCGGCGTGTGTGGGGAAGAGAAGAGACAAACAGTGTTTTGGCATGTGTGGGGAAGAGAGGAGACTAACGGTGTATCAACGTGTGTGGGGAAAAGAGGAGACTCAGAGTGTCTCGGCGTGTGTGGGGAAGAGAAGAGACAAACAGTGTCTCAGCCTTTGTGGGGAAGGGAGGAGACTAACGGTGTATCGGCGTTTGTGGGGAATAGGGAGACTCACAGTGTCGCGGCGTGTGTAAAGAAGAGAAGAGACTAACAGTGTCTCGGCGTGTGTGGGGAAGAGAGGAAACTAACAGTGTCTCGGCCTGTGTGGGGAAGAGAGGAGACTAACGGTGTATCGGCGTTTGTGGGGAATAGGGAGACTCACAGTGTCGCGGCATGTGTGAAGAAGAGAAGAGACTAACAGTGTCTCGGCCTGTGAGGGGAAGAGAGAAGACTAACGGTGTATCGGCGTTTGTGGAGAATAGGGAGACTCACAGTGTCGCGGCTTGTGTGAAAAAGAGAAGAGACTAACAGTGTCTCGGCCTGTGTGGGGAAGAGAGGAGACTAACATTGTCTCGGCGTATGTGAAAAGAGAATACTAACAATATTTGCTTGAATTTATATTGCTTAAAAAAAGGGGACCTTTTCTTTTTATTGGGCAATAACACGCTCACCGTGCACTATTATGCTTCTCTTCCTACCCAATTAAAGACTGTGCTATTCTGTTAACGCCGCCTTGGAAGCTCGTTTCATAAATGTATTGAATAAAATAAAAAATCCATTATTACAGAAAAAATAAACGCTAAGAAAAACAGCAAGTAAATGGGTTGCCCAACAAAATATATTCAAGGAATAAGAAGAATGTTGTATTTTATTTTATTTATTAATCTTTAGTTATATTGGAAGTTTAGGCTAAGTTAAGCTAAGCATAAGCTGCTTTATCGATCTTAGTCTGATTGCTTAGTAATAAACTGAATCCCAATGTACAGAGAAATGTAGGAATTTTCGCCAAAATTGTCTGATGTTGTATGCCAATAAGATTATAAATAAAACATGAGATCCACTCACTTCGCCTTCCTTTTATCTGTCCTCCTGTTGACTTATATTTAAATATCTCAAACCCGGCTTGCACGTGTATTATGGTGGACGGAAAAAAAAACTTCAGACGGCAGGGGCATGCAACTGGAATCAGACACTCATGACTGACATCAGTCCCTAATACTTTGCCGGCTTGTGTGCATGACGGCAATTCAAGCCTGATTCCAAAATGTGTTGATACACTTTACTGGGTTTATCGGGACGAACGGTGAATACTTCCCCGTCCCGGCAGAATGGCATAATTACCACCATCAGTTCGTCTACCACCTATTTGTTGTTCTAGTTAAAAATATGTGTCATTTACAATAATGTCAAATGTAAATAAGAATGCCATTTTTTCCTAGAGAAATGGGCCCAATAAAATGTTCTCGTGCTATAATGATTTCTTTTTTATTTAATAGTTAATATATTGTATTTTCATAATCTATTATTAATTTTTTTTTTTTTACCCTAGCATAACGACAATTGACAAATACTTTTTTTACGTTAATAATTACATAGTTTCGATCCCGTCGATTTAAATCCAGTGTTTTACCTATAATAAAGTACCTAATCATAATAAAGAACCTAATCGCTTAAATAGTACTTTGTAACTATTTCATACATAAATTTTAACCAATTGACTATTTAATTAAATAATATTTTAATGCTGGGGTAAAATAGATGTTGTAATTAAATTTAAAAAAAAAACACAAATAATTATTGAATTGTATTTAGTTGAGGCACGCTGCAAAAAAGTTGGGGCCTGGTTTTGGGCAATTTCTTTTTTATTTTCAAGGAGAACTAAGATTTTAAGCTTGCCATGATAATAATTTTGACCGATTGACCGCCTCCGTGGTCTAGTGGTAACAAACGTTGCCGTGGACTCGGGAGGTCGTGGGTTCGATTCCCACCGGGGGCAAGTTGTACATTGTATAATTTGTCTCGGTCTGGGTGTTTATATGTATAATATGTATATATTTACAAAAAAAAAAAGTATAATATGTAGTTTACTAACCATCTAGTTTCCGTAACACAAGCCTCGTAGCTTAGCACGGAAATTAGATGGCGCTGTGTGACCTGTCTGGAAATATTTATTATTATTTATATGAAAATAACACCGCTAGAAACAAGACTTACTTCTCTATTTGGAGACAGATATAAAAGTTAAATGCACGATTTTTTAAATGCAGTAGAGGAACAGCATTACACATTTTTGGTTCTCGCATTTTTTAGAGTAGCGGGTTATGGTGATTAATAAATAAATTATAAATTGTCGGTCATAAAACATAAGGCAATGGTTCTGTTTATTAACAAAAACGCTTTTTTTATTGTTTACCTACTTCATGATATTAAACAATTCTTTGCTTTACCTTTGATTTTACCAAAAAACCAAATTATATTTATACCTAGCTGTATTATAATACGAAATGCTCGTTGTCAAAGCGTGGACGCTAAATGCAGAGGGCCTAACACCTAAGTCTAAGCTCTGAGCGAAATATATAAACCTAACAATATATAAATTATAGTGGTAGTGTAAAGATAGGAGTCTCACTGCCGGTGTAATACCCTAAGGCAGCGAGGGAATGGGGAAGATGGTATTCACACGCGCAGGCGCACACGAATGTTTTTTTTTTTAATTTATAATAAAAATTCAGTAGAGAATTGAAACTGAGCTGTTCCCAAGCTAGGGATTCCTGCATATATTGGTAGGATAAAATAATACAAGAGTGTAAACAGAAAATTGGAGTTTATTATACTAATAAACAAATTAGTTTTGAATTATTAGAGAAGTTATCTTATCTTTAAAAAAAATCAATCAAGGCTTATTCTTAAACTAACAAATTATTAAACAGTTATTTATATTCTATCACATTTGACTTATATATAACAGTTGTTAAGACAAGAATTTAAAAAAAAACTAGGTTGAGCAGAAACACAATTTGAGTATTAAAAAAAGACAGTTCAGCATTAATTTATTTTGCACTCTTAAGGAGTGCAGCACTAGGGCTTTCAACAGCTTAGGTATGGCATGTGCTTCTAGAGAGTAGATGAGAGGGTGTGGTGTAAGAAGTGAGAATTAAGGTTGTATGTGTGTGTGCGTGTGTGAGTTGTACTGCCAGCGCTTCAGGTTTAACCATTGAAGGTGCCTTGGCAGGCGGCCAGGTGTCTTGACCAACGTGATGGATCCTAACAGAGGTCGGGCAGGGATTCAAGGTTGTGGATACACGTTCGATCGAGCGGGCTCACAAGATCCTACCTAGAAGAGGTAGCACGCAAATGTGTCTTGGGCAACGTGTAGGAAATGAGACAAACAACGTAATGTTGCAATCTGATATATTATTTACTGTACACATTCGTAAATACAAAATTTCCACTTACACCGACAGCACACAGATACATTAATCTTTACTACATTCAAATCTATTTGTTGTAATATAACACGAGGCATGTTTGGTCAGCTAAACACTCGTATATATAGTGTGATTTTGTATGGTCTTACAGTACACTATGTTCATAAGTTATTTAATAGTATCATATGTAGTATATGTATTATTAGTATTTAATATATCATAGTTATTATTATTATATATAAATATTTGCACCTACCTTACATTTGAAATGGTCCCCATTGTCCCTAAGGTTGGCTGTCAGATAATGTCTAGCGGCATTAAGTCCGCCCCTTGTATAACGTGCAATAAAGTTTTAAATAAAAAAATAAATTTAGATATTAATGTATTTCTGTATTTTATTCTTAATATTGTTTACTGCATGCTGTGTACAAATATTAGGTTGGCAAACTTACTACTTATTTATATCACTGTATTTTGTCAAATGTTTTGTCTGTTAACTGTTTTTTGTACCTTAATAAATAAATAAATAAAAGAATGTGCTATAAAAAATATATTGGAATACCTGTGCTACTGGGGTAGAATTTATACTAGTCTTGAAAGCTTGGCTCAAATCTCTAAAGTCATTTACTTCCAGTTCTTTGCTTTAAAACGTGAATTTACATAACTTTGTTCAGCAACTTCATGTTTTCCAAAAGGCAGACGTTCACGAATTCACAAGTCCTCTACTTTAAGCCTTGGACACACCGAATTCTTTTATGTAGACACAAGTGTTGAGTGTTAGTGGGAGAAAGGACATCATTCATCTTGTACCCCTTACCTTACCTTGGGCTAAGTTGTATTCACAGTTATTTATGCATTTTTAGATAAATAATTCCAATAAGATTACAATTTAAGTAGTTTTTTTTTATATTTTTTTATTTGTAGATATTAATAGTATTATTAAATAATAATTACAAACTACCTAAATAAATATTACTATTATTGTTAAATAATAAAAAAAAGTAGAATAACCCTTTTATAATAATATTTTTGGTGTACAAAATAATTAAAATATTATCAAGACAGCTGTAGTACTTAAGCATCAATTCGATGCCAGCGCCAAGCCGAACACGGGGTAAGTTTATTGTTTAAAAAAACAATGGAGTCCTTCGCGCCTATACGACATCTGACGCCATTAAATAAAAGAAGAAGAAGTCCTTTGCGCCATTTTGCGCGTACATGTCAAGTGCAAGTTTTTGTTTTGTAAATTAATATACTGCGGATATTGTTAGTCAAAAGTGGTGTTGTTTTCTTTAATAACTGGACTTTAAATATGGGGCACAAGTTTCAGATTTGTTTTTGCGGTGTTCCCGCGCTGTAAACTTCCATATTTTACCCGACGTGTTTGGGCTATAATCCTGCGAGTGACTCCAAGAAAAGCATCATTGCCTTCCCTATCACCTCATTCATCATTATCACAAAAAATGGCTTTTTTATTTTAGAATTAACAGTTTGTATGGAGAATCCAAAATAATTGTTTATTGTTCCGGCTTATAGTTTCTTGTTTGTTTCTATCAATAGAATAACATCTAAAGTAAGATCATACTAAATCAAATTGAACGTTTTCTATAATTAATTCTCATTGTAGCACATTATTAAACAAAATAACATCACTTTTGACTTAAAATATCCACAGTAAATAATTTACAAATAAAACCCACGTGACATGTCCGTGCAAAAGCGCGGGATCGACTCTCCCGTGTAAGTGTGATTATATGTAGACAGTGTGGTAGGATGATACCAAGCCACAACACTTGTGATTTTCTTTATCGTAACAAGCATGTTTTGTTGTGCAAGATTGCCCAAAACCAGGCCTCAACTAAATATAATTCAATAATCATAACATTTTTTTTTTAATTAATTACAACACCTGTTTTCCAGCATTAAAATATAATTTTTAATTAAATTAGTCAATTGGTTAAAATTTATGTATGAAATCTTTGCAAAGCACTATTTATACGATTAGGTTCTTTTTTATGATCAGGTACTTTATTATAGATAAAACACTGGATTTCAAATCGGTGGGATCGAAACTATGTAAAAAAGTTTTTGTGAATTGTTGTTATGCTAGCTAGCTATAGCTATAACTAAAATGAATAAAATTAATAACAGATTATGAAAACACAATATATTAACTATTAAATAAAAAAGAAATCATTACGGCACGAGAACATTTTATTGGGCCCATTTCTCTAAGAAAAATGGGCATTCTCATTTGAAGATTTTTTCATTTTTTTTATTTAGCATATTTATCGTGTATGCTAGCTTTATAACATGAATAGTACGTAGGTAAAGTTTGTACCCACGCTTTCGAATTACCTTTCATAATTTTCAAGAGTACCTAAATGCTTTTCTTCAGTTGAGTCTCAAAAGCAATCCTTGAATTAAAACAAATCCTGCTTCAAGTTTTAAATAGGTACGAGTTAAATAAGACTGCAATTTGCTCAGCTTCAGTAGTAGCTGTCAAAATAGTGGATAATTAATTTATTCATAAATTCTTTATAACTGCCTCCATGGTCTAGCGGTCAAGTTAAGTTAAGGATTTAAACTCGAACACAAAAATATTTATTAATTTAAATAAATACAACTAATTAATATTTAATTTATTTGTGATATTTCTCGAGTTTGGTACGCTGGAGACATCGACGAGCTTGCCACTTGTCATGATTGGCCTATAGTAAAGTTGGCTAAATGTGAATCCGCTTATTAATAAGCGTGATTTCGTCAGAAATCCACGGACTTAACCCCTGAAAGCACTTGAAAACCATACAACCTGTACAAGGGAGAACTTAATGCCTCTCAGCATTTTTTTATTATTAGATAACTTTTGGAAGTTTTTTTTATATATACATATATAGAATATAAATAGTCGACGAGGTTACTAAGAGCGATTGAAATCAGATTTTTATAATATGAAAATTAAAAACAGAGATTTTGCCTTTAATTTATTAGTTATGCCTCTATGTCATTAGAGCGAATAATTAATTATTCAGTCTCGTTGTCTTGTTCAATAATACGTGCCGCCAAGTTGGCTCGAAGCCAAATCACTCAGCATCCAGCCTCCAGATGGTGATACGTTATTGGAGTCTGAGTTTTATCACCCCCTATACTATTGACCTAGAAGAAAGGAACGTGCCAACAAAAACAACAATATATATTTTCCAAAAAAAATATAATAATAAATCTGTGCCTGCAGTGAAAAAAAAAAAGTGCAAGTTTTTGTTTTGTAATTTAATTTACTGTGAATATTGTTGTTCAAAAGTAGTGTTGTTTTGTTTAATAATGTTCTACAATGTGAATAGTTATGGAAAACGATAAATTGCACTTTGAATATGTGGCACAAGTTGCACTTTATTTTTTGCGGTTTTCCCGCGCTGTGGACTCCCATATTTTACCCGATGTGTTATAATGCCGCAAGTGACTCCAAGAAAAGCAACAAATTCTGCAACATCTGGAATTTGATGATAACCTCATTAAACTCATAAAAAAGAAAGTTATATTACGTCAGACTTGGCTGTATGGGCTAGACCCTTTGCCTTCCCTATCACCTCATTTATCACCCATCGGGCGAAGACAACACAAAAAAGTCCCTTTCGCCATTTTCCGACATGTCAAGTACAATATTTTTGTTTTGTAAATTTACAGTGGATATTGTTAATCAAAAGTGAATAATTATGACCTAATTTTGATAAAAAAATATTGCAGTTATTTTTTTGCGTATTTTATTACGTCTACCTCAGGCAGAATATCTAATTAGGCGCAGCCAACTTTAACAAAGAAGTTCACAGGCGCATTTAGCTACGATAGGCGGCATTCGGGAAACTCTCATCATCATCCTCTCATTGTCCATACTACAATGTTTAAAAATAACAAGGTCTTTAACCAGTGCGTCCTCCCGGTAATGTCGTACGGAGCAGAGACGTGGATATTGACAGTGGGTTTGGTCCATTCAAAGTTGCTCAGCGACCTATGGAAATATCTATCTATCTATTATTTATTTAACCATATATGTAAACTGTACATTTAGTGTTCCTTCCGATTTAGTAAATGGTACTGTACATCTCTACGACCCTTGACTCACCCAACATAAGGCATCAGCTGAAAATGAGAGCTGCAGCCTCGGCTATAGCATATGCTAAGCTGACCACCTATTTATCGCCACACCTGTATGTATGTTTCGGTATATAGAATAGGCTTACATTTATACATTTAGATTTATTTCGTGCATATATATATATTTATAACCATTGTAATTGTTGCGATAAATAAAGTATTTTCTCTCTTTCTTTCTCATCTCGGTATTTCTCTAATTGATAGAATTGGAAACGTTGATATTCGCCAGAGAACGAAAGTTACTGACACAGCTTTTTAAATTAGCAAGCTGCAGTGGCAGTAGGCCGGACACATCTGCTGCAGAACCGGAGACTGATGGGGCAAACGGGTTCTATTCTATTCTATTATCTTATTTTTAGATGTAAATGTGTAATTTATTTTAGTCTATAACCTGCACGGCCTTTTAATAGCCACGAATTAATTTTAACTACCTAGTTTTAAGCAAGAACTTGTTTATGGCAACAGTGTTTTAGTCGAAGATGATGGTATAGCTGACCGCCTCCATGGTCGTACATTGAATAATTTGTCTCGGTCTGGGTGTTTATATGTATAATATGTATATATTTACAAAAAAAAAAAGTATAATATGTAGTTTATCAACCATCTAGTTTCCGTAACACAAGCCTCGTAGCTTACCACGGAAATTAGATGGCGCTGTGTCTGGAAATATTTATTTTATTTATTTATTTATTTTATATGATGGGTCCACCCATAGTAGCTGCTGGTTATTTTATAATCGAAATAATAGTAAACTATGGAGAAAAAATGTATTGACATTATCCAAGTGTTGTGACAACCAAAGGAAATAAATGATTTGATTGATTTGAGATGTACAGATGGCCTGAAGAAGGTCGCTGGCAGAGGTTGGATGAGAGTTGCAAATGACTGCGTGAATTGGCGAGCCTTGGCGAAGGCCTACTCCTCCTCTACAGCAGTGGAGAGACGCAGGCTGATAATGATGACGAAGTTGATAGACTACATTTCGAAAAATCTTCGAAAATATTGGATTGTGCGAGCAGAAATGCAGAAGCGTTAAACCCATATAATGAAAGCCGAGCTCCGATAGGTGATGGCACTCTAAGAAGTCGTTCTACCTATAGAAATTCAAGATAATAAAACCAACGCCCACAATGTAATAAAATAGAAATAAAAAAACTGAGACAAATAAAAAACCTCAATAAAACCTAGATTTTAGGAGTTTTTACCAAACTACAATAGTAAAACCCAATCCATATTCAAGCCACTAAAGCCAGCTTTCTTAGCCTGAATTAAGGTTTATAATTAACGTTAAAAATGACTCTGTGTTACATTGACCACCTTCCAAGCGTTGGGGGTGGTGCAGGGGAGTAGGTAGGTGCTGCGTGAAGCAAATCCACGAATGTATTATGATTACTCTTGTTATATATGTATCCACCCAAGAACCCAGCAAATCTCTTAGCAAATGTGGTCCTGCATGTATTGTAGGCACTGATTAGACTCTTTTACGTTTCGAGACAATATATTTACTATTTCGTACCATCATATGACAACCTGCCAACTTCGAATGATGATTACTTGGTTAGGACTATTTTAAGTTGCTCTGACCGAACAACTTGAATCCGGTGTCATTCTTTTATCTATTTATTAGGGTCGCGAACAGTGACAGCAACAAAACATACATTGATTTTTACTTTTTGTGTACATTTTGTTTCTTTTTTATTTTGTAAGGAAAAGTAATAATATATTTAAAAGGGTGTCTGGGCGTTGACTGCCGATGGACAGACCTATACATATAGGCATAGTTCGGCTGCAAATGTCTGTTTTCCTGTACCATAATGCATAATGAAATATGTTATTGTTTTCATATCTTGTAACTTTACTGAATAAAGATATTATTATCATTCCAATGGGAATATAAATCGTTGATTTTAGCGACATAACCGACCTAACATAACTTGACCGCCTCCGTGGTCTAGTGGTAACAAACGTAGCCGTGAACTCGGGAGGTCGTGGGTTCGATTCCCACCGGGGGCAAGTTGTACATTGTATAATTTGTCTCGGTCTGGGTGTTTATATGTATATATTTACAAAAAAAAAGTATAATATGTAGTTTATCAACCATCTAGTTTCCGTAACACAAGCCTTGTAGCTTACCACGGAAACTAGATGGCGCTGTGTGACCTGTCTGGAAATATTTATTATTTATTTATTATAACCGATCTTCCCCCGTATGTGTCCTAGAACATTTTGGGATAGCATGTCCTTGCGCAGCTGCTATATACTATATACATAGATATACTGTTCAGGAAGCGAAATTCCAGGATTATTACGTTTTGGCCTCCACAGTCACGAACTCTTCCGAATCAGTTTTCGTTTCGGTCGTGAATATGTTGGTGCGAGCGAGAGGGGTTTACCCTCCTAATTAAAATAGCTAAAGGAACTATTATGTTTTTATTATATAAAAGATAGGTAAAAACAAGGCGTAGAGAAGATGTAATCGGCTATAAAAAGCGCTCATGCGACATCCGACCAGCGGCCATAGTCTATTTTACGTAAGATTGTCTACATAGCCTTTACTGTCAGATTTACAGCCACTTTCACGAACGTATTTTTGGTACTTAATTATTTCTTAAGTAAAAATTAACTAGGTTTTTGCAAGAACTGCGTTTCACAAACATATCTTAGGAAATAATAAATTTAAAGGAGTTATAAATTTTGCGTCTCACAAAGCAATAAGAAATAATTAAGTAGTGTTTCAAAAATTGTTTTCTATACCATATACCATGTAAAAACGATACTATAATTTAAACAATATAACACTGGTTTATGCATTTTTTACTAAATGAACTTAAGTATTGTGAAATTTGTTAGTGAAGCCCGATTTGACTTAAGAAAAACTAAGATAATGATTCATTATAGCTAGGAAATAATTAAGTAGAGTTTTGAGAAACCAGCTGTAAGTCAAATTTACTAAAATTTCTGGAAAGACCATCTTAGTGCCCAACAGTCTGTGTTGATCATGACGGTGTTGAATAAAATTATAAAAAAATACGTGTGGCACTAGGGGACTGCCGCGGTAAAGCTATTGCATAGCATTTTTTATCAACTTCTGCAATTACAATTATTTATTTATTTTCTTTGATATTAATTCAAGTTTTTACATACACGTTAAAGTTCAACTAGTCGCGGGCTCGAACTCACTCGTGGACGCGGACAAAAAGCACGCTGTCTCACCTAGCATTGTGTCTAAAAGAGATAGAATCAGTTATGAGCAGTTAGCAGCTAGTCTACACGCATACGTCTAGTCGCACGCACACAAACACCGTGCCGAAGTCTGCCGAACTGAAACGACGTTAGACGATGCACGGCTTTCAATGCCGTATCGCTGTGCCGCTCGGAGTGGGGGGTGTTAGGTTTATTTTCGTTACGGAATTTCTTGATGCGCTTAAAGCCCGCGATAAAAGCCATGCAATAGCTTAAAAGGAATAAATGGTTTATTGTTACAACATAACTACAATTCACTGGGATAAATATTATTAGTTTAACAACTAACATTACAGCAACAGTTTTATACATATATGTAAAAACTAGATATAAAGTACTAGGACTCCTATCTTATGGTAATATATGATATTATATTATATATCATATAACACGAAATTTGTAAAAAGGGAAGTATAAAAGAAAGCATAGGAACAAAAATAAGGAAAGGCATGCTTCGATGGTTCGGATATGTTGAAAGGATTGAAGAGAGATTGACGAATCAGATATTTAATGTGAAAGTTGTGGGTAAAAGAGGCCCTGGCAGACCAAGACTCACATATCATGATTAAATAAATAAACATGAACGCATGGTGATCACTCTGAGCGATATATTTATTTATTTATTATAAACTTTATTGCACAAAGTACAAAGGCGGACCTAATGCCGCTAGACATTCTATACTGGTCAAACCTTTGGGACAACTAAAGCAGTTACGACAAGATAAGGCAGGTGCTATCAAAACTAATAGAAAAATATTAGACTTCAATATATACTAGTGAATAAATACTTATTTACAAACTAATACATACAAATAAAACTACATACATACGTTCTATATGTTTGTATACCTACATATGTTCTGCTGACTTTGGATCTTGTCCCTATTGGTCTTGGCCAGATTGTGGTGCCAGGCTGACGTAGCATAGGTGAGACGGGAACGGATTAACATCTAGTAGATCCGATACTTCTGACAGGCAGAGAATGTCAAGCGACATTATGTCACGCATTTGTAATTTATGTGCAATAAAGTTTTAAATAAATAAATAAAATAAATACTTTAACCTGAGCGGCAATCTGGAATTCATAACAGAACGCAACACGGCTCGGACCGCCTTCGCCTGATTGACGGCGAACTTCACCCATTGTTAACGTCTTATTAATGATGCAGCCCATAACGAATATCAACTCCTAATAGCAGTTGATACTGACAGTGTCCAATAGTCAAAGGGCTGTTAGCGTTAGAACGTTAGCGCTTAAAAAAACAGAATCTAGCTGCTGGAAAAACACTCGCTTCATTTTAAAATGAATACTTAAGCTAGCACACTGTATTGGAAAACTAATTGATATTTCTGCGTATAAAATTTTATCGGTTCTTACAATATGTTTCTTTAATAACAATACCACAAACTTAATGTTTAGAAAAATCACTCGCTCGAACTAATCATTTTTTTTTATTTATTTATTTTACATACATACACTTTACATGGTATTACAGATACTCCAATACACCATGCAAGGAGGAGTCAGACGTTATTAATAATATAAAAATAACACATTTTTTAAACTTATTAGATAATAGTTAATTAATACTAAGTCCAAGAAAAAAAAAAAAAAATTATAACAAAAGATAATACTTAAAATCTTAATCAATTTCATTTACTCACAAAATTTCCAACATGCTTTACAGAGTTTGGACAAATCGTCAGCAAAGATGTCGAGATGTGGTGTTGACTCGAGCAAATTTCTAAGTGCATGAAGTGCACGAGGCAACGGAGAGTAGCGATGCGCCACCGTGCGGTAGGTAGCTGGGGCTAGCAGTCTGTGAGCACGCGCGCGGAGATATTTGTCAGGTGCATACAATCGCACCAACTGTGACACCAGCTCGGGACTGTCGGACTCGATTATCCAAAGCATAATTATGGTAAAACAAAACGTATAAAAAAATGCTTGAGGGTAGGTTATTAAATTATTTATTTGAATGTGTCCATGATATAGGCTCAGTCGACCCCTGTCAACAGAAGGTTTTAGGGGATGATATGATCAATATTTTGTACTAAAATATCATTTTGGATTTCTGCGGTCATACATATTTAAAGAATGTGTGTTCTATGCTGGCAATTATTTCTGCCAACGTATATTAGCCTCGCTTTACAGAGGGGAAATGTTGCCAGTCTTCTTTTATAAAAATATTTTTATTAGGTTTAGTTTAATTCTATTATTTTTATTTAAGTAGTTTGCAATTATTATTTTATATTATGTAATTATTGTATTATATTAATTGATAAATACCAAATTATATAGCACACAATCATACATACACATACAATACAAACATACATTATTAATAAATATATTTATATTCCAAACGCCAAACAACTTTGTCACGTCGAGAAAAATACATTCCGTTTCTGAAGATACAAGTAATGTGGTTAGAAGGTTTTTAAATACATTGACTGATCGAAGGATCGTCTGAATCGGTCTATTGATTAAGGATCCAGCAGTGCAGAGACATTGATGAGGATTATAAATATATTAACTGTCATTTTCTTCTTGTTTCAGACTACAACAAGAAGCTGGATAGAGACCACGTTCCAAAAGAGAGAGTGCAAATACTTCGTGCCTAAAGAAGAACACGTGTAAGTAATTCTTAGTTGTTACAATCTTGTCAGCAAGTGCCATTCAACGCAGACTGCAGCTTCATTGATCGGGGACTACAGGCGAGTAAACGCTCGTCGATGTTTGCCGATTGTGTAGAAGCTCCATAAAACATATCCTGTCAGTAACACTGTTGCGGCTTTTTGCAACCTCTTTGGACGGACTTTGACCTCCTTTCTGACTGACAACTTTAGACGACATTATTTTATGACAGAATGACTTTGAATTAAGAACACAGACGATGACAACGAAATAAAGTCGCAATAAAATGAAAATAAAGACCAACTTTATGATTTTTATTTAAAATCAAGAATAAAGTATTCATTTCAAGATTAAATCCAATTCAAAATTATTATTTCCATATGGTTCACATGTAGCACACGGATATTGTCAATTTTTTACAATATTATTAAAATTATAAATTAAAAGATTAAATTAAATTATGGATAGACCGAAATAAGTAAGTGACATTGCTGCCATAAACAAGTACTGTACCTTAACCTAAATTCGAGGCATTATAGCCGTGTCAACTTATAATCTAAATAATTATAACATAATGTATAATTATACTAAATTTAAATTAATTTCGTGGCTGTATAAAGGCCGTGTCAACTTACAATCTAAATAATTATAATTTAATGTCAAATTATAAAAAATAACAATATAAATTTCGTGGCTGTACAGTGGCCGAGTCAAATTAAAATTAAAATCGTAATAATATGAAATTAAATAAATGTCAATAATGTTAAATATTATAAAATATGCTTTGCTAGTGCATCCCGATAATTGTAATTACTTTTTTAAATCAAAATATCTTTAACTTTACCATTAAATTCTATAAATCGGTATTCTTTCTTTCTAATAATTTCTTTCTAAAGTAATTCTTTCGGTAATTTATTATAAAGTTTGATGCCGTTGCAAAGTGTTCCTTCCTTTCTGTAATAAACACAAAAGCGCGGGTCACTTTCGCGAGTGGTTTGCGTCGCTGGACCCACGCGATAATAATATATGTCATAGAAACAGCACACAGACGAGTTTTTTATTGGCTTCCTGGTCTTTATTGACTTCCTGATCACTCTTGATAAAAATTAAATGAAAAGAATAAGAACAGAGGAGCACTTAACTTGAGTAAATTCACTTCAACAGCCTAAGTTCTAATTAAAATACACTTGGTGACTTAGATTTACTACTGAGATGGTCTCAAAGGCTCTTCAATCACTGGCAATTGTGTCGCGCCACAAAATCAAGGTTTGTTATTGGTCTGATTACGAACGGTGGGAATGTTGTTAACCACGAATTAAATTACCTAAATATACCTTATAACGTCTGTCAATAGTCTTAATAGTCAGGCAACTGCCTTAACATGCGCATGCTCTTGCATCGTGTGCAAGAACCCTTAGTTACAAGTGCTAGAGATTTCACGGTTCGGTAAAAGCAACCTTCTGTAGGACTTCTGAACATCGTTATAAACTTTACCTGAATTCAGACCCAGCTTAATTGTATTTCGTAGAATTTAATTGTCTAGTCTAAAATACGATGTGTCTGTTTTCAAAATGAACTTGAGCACAAATTAATAGGGTTCAACTCTATCATTTTCTAGGAAATTAAATTACGGACATGTTGGAGATGTAGGGTGTGCAAGCGATGACTCTTAAAAGTTCAAAATGACTGGCTAACTTTGGGCGATTTCTGCCCTGAAGTGGCGCACAATAATGTACGCTTGGTCTCCGGCGTTGCTGAAATTCTACCTAAACGTTTTTCAAATGTCCCTCCCGGACCAGTGTAATCTGGTAAGGTGGGGAAAAGATACGGAAAAGGACTGTACATTGTATGGTGCTGCCATAGGAACTGCAGACACACTTGTAGAGTGCTACTCTTCTAGAAAAGGGCTATTACTAGCGCCGACATGATAAAGTCCTTGATGTTACCCGTGAAGCGGCAAGTCTAGGCAAGAGCTAGAAAGGGACTGACTACAAACAAAAATTTGATCACATTTGTAAAGGAAGGTCAAAGTACGAAAACCAAATGCAAGTGCGCCTCGAGACTTGGCGCCGCATTAGACTGGAAAATTCTCATAGTTACATTTGAACATCGTTATATGATCCCAGATAAACTAGCTGTATCAGCGTAGGTATATGCTAGACATCTTAGTGTTTTCTCGGAACTTGAAAAAGTTATTCTTATTGAACTTACTGTTCCGTGAGAATCAAATATTCCAAAAGACCACAACATGAAGTCGAACGATATTATCTCACAGAAGAAATTATCAGGAACGGGCTTAACGTAGTGAAAGTTGGTGCGAGAGAAGTTCCAGCAAAATATTTGCACCACTTACTGAAAGAATTGGGCCTAATCAGGTCCGCCGTTAATACATTTATGGAAAGAGTTTCCAAGATGGCATTAACGAAATCATACAGTATTTGGTTGAGTAGGGGGAGGAGTAGAATGGTGGATGGTAAGCGTCTTGTTGCGTAATAAAATACAAAAAGGAGCTCCTTTGTAACCCAGCCTATTATCGGTCACAAGTCCGAGACACAATTTTTCTCATTTTTACCCACACACGATGGACCTGGCACCGGCACATTGCTTCAGATTATTTCTTAGTAAAATATAGGGAAATCGTTATAAATTTTGTTGCTAGTATACTCTGTCTAAAATTAGGTATACAAAAGTGAAAATCTTTATTTGTGTGCAACTATAATAGCGCCATCTATGATCGACTCAAGGAACTTTTTGTCCAATGGTCATCTGAGCAATAATTGGCTTCAATTAACATTGGTCAACCTTATGAAGAGTGTTTTTAAGGTTATAATTGTGTGCATCAATAATGACGACATCTATGATCGAGTAGCGGAACCATTTCTTAATGAAAACTTCTAGAATGTTTAGTGTATTATAATTGAAAAAATAAAACAAAATGTTAATTAATTAAGTAGATAGTTATGAAAATACACTGTGTTTTACACTTCCGTAAAGCATGCAAGTCGGCATATTGTCCGTGATCTTTAAATAATCATTTTAAAGGTGATTATAAAATGACTATCATACACTAATACATTTTGTATCGATTGGTCTAGCTTTAATTATCATACCGTTCTTTTCTTGCCCTGTCTTGTTATGTCTCTGGTTTTTACACATATAGTTCCACACACCCACGCCTGTATCTAAGTATGTGCATAATTCAGCCAATCACGCCCACTTCGCATCACCCCAGATCCTGTATACATTTCCCGACCTTCTGAAGGACTCACTCGTTTACCAACCGTTAATTCTATTCATTTTTCATTACAGCCCTATACACAGCGTCCTAGACCTCCACTGTTGGAGATGGACCTTCCGGAACATATATCTGGAAAATTTGACCTACACTCGCCACGCTGGCCAGACGGGTTGGCGAGGATCTGATGTCATTTTTTAATGACAATTAATTAACGATTCAATAAGTTGATATTAGTGGAATCGTACCAAAGGCTTAACGGAGTAACTTGGAGAGCTCCAAGGCACGAGAACGGTGGTGTTGTAAATCTATGACAATTGTACATAAATAAAGTGTGGATGGATCTGTCACATTTTGATTTAAATACATGTATGGGCGCCATTGTTCTTCATTGTTAAGTGCTGGATTGGAGTTGTAACTGGGAACGTGTAAATCTGTACAGCATTTGCGTTATCCAATGTTATTGGGGCCGTATAGGGGGCACGGCTGTGACTTAATGTCATACACAATATAAATAAACATTTTTTTTACGTTGTTTTGATTTATGTGTTAATTAAACTTTTTAAACTTTCGCGCATATTCATAATAGTTTTTTTAAAATAATTTTAACGGGCCTTTAAGCGATTTACCTTAGAGACATATTTCTCCCGAGACGTTTCAAGGATATTGTAAGTGTCGTGTGTCGTGATTTCTAAAAACTTTTAAAGTGATAAGTGGGTAGGTTTACATCTACCGCCCAGTATGTACGAGACTACACCGCATAGCTTTAGTCGACGCGTGACCACGGCCAATGCAACTTGGCTGAAACGTCGGGAGCAATATGTCTCTAAGGCAGCGGTTCTCAAACTTTTTTGGTGACGGAACCCTTTTGGAAAGAAAAATACTTGATGGAACCCTACAATAAAACAATAGTTTTTAAAAGTGTATTCTTTATTGATAAGCATAATAAAAGTACAATGTAACAGTTACTAATTATTAATTACTTTACCACATAGCAAGTACAATAATAAAATATATTAAAAAAGAAAAAAAAATAACTGATGGGAGGTATGAAACTATTTTTTATTTTTCATCAATTGGTTGATATCAGGTTTGATAGAAAACAGTTGAAGTCTCATATCAGGTTCGGCGTCCAGTCTATTGCGATATTTTGTTTTCGTGGCTGCATCCTGTTTCGCACAAATATGTTGTTGGGAACGGGAGAAAAATATTCAGAACCATTTTGCCAAGCATTGGATATTCATCACGGATTCTGCACCAAAAATCGATGTTTCTGGCGTCTAATTCGCTCACAAGTATACGCGCGGAGGGCGGAGTCAAAACGTTCGACCAGAGAGAAGTGTTTTAATTTTTTTTTTCTAAATTCTTGCGGAACCCCTACAGGGGTATCGTGGAACCCTAGGGTTCCGTGGAACACACTTAGAGTATAGCTGCTCTAAGGTAAATATCGTAAAGACCCGATAAAATTATAAAAAATATAATGTGTAGTAAATTCAGTTCTAACTTAAATTGTTACTAACATATATGTATCGAAACTGAAATAAATAAATTATTATTGTTATTATCAAATATCCATTTGTCTCATTGTATGTTTAACAAATAATGCGTTTTACTCTATTCCCTTACTAATTTATTTGTTGCTTTTTATTTTAGGTCCCGGGGTACAAGCGGGGAAAAAGAAGATTTAGGCACAAACAGTAAAAATTGTAAAAATAGCTGTGTAATTAATGGGTACAGTACAATATATTTTACTAAATCTTTACATATTGGAAAAATAGCTAAAATATAACATTTTGATGTATTTGCGTTTGCGTATTTGCATGGGGTGAAGCTGAAAATACAAACTTGTCTAAGAGCGACCTTCCGGATATCAGAATGTATCAGGCCAGGTAGGCCCCGAGCAGGGCTATCTTTAAAAAACTTGTATATGCACATCAAGTCATGATAAACTTAGTTTGTTTCTGGCGTTGCTGATAATTATACTCGTAGATGTAGATTAAAGATATTTCTTCGAATACGCATGTGATTATTGTATTCGAATTTATAAATTGCAAATTTTGCATTATTCGATCAAAAATACCTAGATAAACTGGCACTCGGCCCGATCACATGCTATTTCTTTCTTTTATTATTATACGACAGATTTATAATTTTAAAGTTGCATACAAATATAAACCTTATCTCTTAAAGATAATGTTCACATTTCTTTAACAAATAATGACATTTACAACTTTTTGTCATATTAAGAGGCTTGTGCATCCCTCTCGTTCGCACAATCCATTATTTTTATAGATTTTTTGAGTATGATAGACTATATTAACTTAATAATTTTTTACCGCTGCGACACATCACTTTGGAGCAGTGGCTGGGACGTTAAGTAAAGTCCAATCCTTAGTAGGTACACTGGGTGTTTAACTTTGAAATCAACAGAGACGATCGAAAGACTATATAGTAAGCTGGGTCTTACTGCTAAACGTTGAATGGTGCAAACTAACCTTACTCCTCTATAGACTTACCAATTTTGTTATGTTTTATTTGTATTACTGGTAGTGTACTTCTCAAATAATTGTATTTATTATTATTATATTTTCAATTTCATATGCCCAATTTTAGACAGATAATAATAGCAAAATAATTTATGACGACTTTTCTGTATTTTACTAAACCAAATCTTGGATTAGTAGATCTCTAAAATGTCCGTAATATTATATTCTAGATAGTTAATACAACAAATATATTAATAATAATTAAACAAAAATATTAGATTGTGCCAGCAGGAGCAGGAGCGGTTAACCCTATTTATAATTTATTGTAAAATGAACCTAATACTTCTAAACATAAGTAATAAATTGCCTTGACCTACTGTCGTAAATAACAGCGCACGACTATTCTGTGCTGTTATTTCTCTTGCCGTTTTCAAAGCTGTGACTTTTAATCTAGTTGTATTCTTGATCGATGTTCGCATGGAACGTTTTCTTCGAATACGCATGAGATTGTTCGAATCTTTTAAGTATTAGTAACAGTTTTACTAATATGTTGTTTATTTTAAAAAGTATCGAGTTTTGTTGTTTGCGCCGTATATTGACCAATTTTGGATGGGTAGGCGATATTGTGATTCGTCGGTGCATAATCAGACATTCCTAATTTGTTACTCTTATACCTTGCCCTATCTCTTTCTCGCTGCTTCCTTTTTACATTACCCATCCCGCTCACGCTAGTCGAAAATCCGGCGCGCGCTCACGCATTGAAGAGGAGCCTATTTTATCGTCATTGCAGTATATTTGAAAGATAATCTTCATCCTAGAGTCGTCATAGAAGACGTTAAAGAAGTCGCCGTGATCGTTGTTATAGATGTTTCAGCAAGGTTTGCCTTTAAAAATAGCATTATTCAATAAAATACTCGTAATATACTACAACAAATTGAATTTAAAACAAAAATTAAATTCTATTTCCAATTTTTTTTTATAACCTTTCAGAATTTATTGACATTCATTTTAATAGTTGTATAGTTTTGTGGTCTTATACCTTCTGCTGAATTGTTCCTAATGCTCCTTTGTCTACGATATGCAGTGCTTATGGGAGCCATACACGCTAGGGTTTGCTTGTCGGTCATGCATGCAAACCCTAACGTGTATGCCGTGCATTAGCCACCATTAGCAATGGCGTGATTATTTATACACATGTATGTACATATATATGGATACAGTCCATTAAACTCGCCATGGGTTTTCTAGAGGTATACAAATAAAAAATAGGACAACTTTTTATTTTTTTTATATATTCCATAATTTAGGTTTTGAAAATTCACATACTGTTACTTCGTATATGTAGTTAAATAGTTTGTATTAATTTTTCCACAGGAATCTCTGAGTTTCCACATATCATTTCCAGCTTCCACCACTAATTCTATAAACACATTAATGTTAAGTAAAAAAAAATATATATTCATCACAGCCCCAAACAAAGGTTGTCCTAACAAAGGCGCCGGATTTAAATGAGAATGTATAGATAGATAGATAGATAAATTCTTTATTGCACAATAAACAAAAACACATTTAAATGTACATAGGCGAACTTAATGTCTAGTGACATTTTCTACCAGCTAACCTTTGGGATAGTAAGCAATGATTGTGGGTGCATTTAATCATTAATTTAAAATCGAGATTAATAATAATAAAAAAATAAAAATCTTAAACTATTACTAGCAACTAAAGCTAAAATACTTATACACTAATATATAAATATATAATAACACAAGTACATATAAATACTTAATAAATATATATAAAATACATACAATATTATACCAATTTTGTATCACAATGATCTATTTTTTATTTGATAGTTAATATATTGTGTTTTCATAATCTGTAATAAATTTTATTTATTTTACCCTAGCGTTAATAATTGCATAGTTTCGATCCCGCCGATTTGAAATCCAGTGTTTTATCCATAAAAAAGTACCTAATCTTAATAAAGAACCTAATCGTATAAATAGAGCTTTGTAACTATTTCATACATACATTTTAACCAATTGACTATTTAATTAGATTATATTTTAATGCTGGGGTAAAAGAGATGTTGTAATTAAATAAAAAAAAACTCAATTAATTGATTTGATTATTGAATTGTATTTAGTTGAGGCTTGGTTTTGGGCAATCTATTTTGCCGCCATTTTGTTAATACTAGTTTTACGTTTACGTTTTACCATGCGATTTAAGAACATGAAGGAGTAGTTAACAACAACGTTTAATCATTGTTAAAGCACATTTACACAAATGGTGAATGTTTTGCGAAAACAGTTCGCCAATTACGTCAAGTTTTCGGTTGCAATAATGCGCCAAATGAATTGACAGTGTGACATTTAATTAGAAAGTTTAAGCTGATGGATCAGAAGATCATTGTTCGTCTTCGTCCTTGTCGATCACTCAAATATAGCCACAGTAAGGGAATCTGTGGCCAAGAGTCCAGGAACTTCCAATCAGCATCGTGGTCAAGAATTAAACATTTCCAGAAGCATAATGCAAGGAATTTTGGTAAAATATCTGCATTTGCACAAGGTTCAAAATAAAATCAAGCCAATTTTTTCTTTTTGTATTGCAAATTTTGACATTAACATTGTATTCCAATAAATTGACAAGAACAATATTAAATGTTAACTATATATAAATAAATATCTATTGGCATAAGCATATTGTAAGCCTATAATATGGGCAGATTGCATCATCATGACATGAACATACAACTGTAATTAGAATACAATAAATTTTTGAATTTGAATTTAAAATCAAATCCGGTGCTCTTGTTGGGACACCCTGTATAAAGATAGAGCGGGCATTGGTAGTTATTCTATACAAAATGTTTACGCTATCTAAATTGTTATTTTCTCTTGTTGAAGAAGAAGTGCCACCTGAGGGTTAATTTAGTTATTTTTGCGACTCAAACAGCTAGTTTTGAAATAACTGATTCTTGGTCTATAAGCTAAAGGTTGTTGGAACCTGCTTCCAACACCATTTTCTTAACCTTACACCCTTTTGTCATAATATCGTTGTTTCATTTTTTAACTTTATTTTATATTTTTATATTATTTTTATATTTTATTATTTTTGTGACAAATAAAAACTGATTTTATTTTTAAATAAATCTTACCTAGTTTGACAGCCAATTTAAGTGCATATCTTAGTTCTTGCATCAGTTCTTCACTGTTAAAGTTTACTGGATATGTTCTCTGTATAGAAAACACAAATAAAGTTAAATATCCTTATCATTTTCTCCATCCTCTTAAGGAAAATGTGATGGTGATTTTTCCTTTTTTTTTTTTTGGTTCTCTTCTCCCGATGGATGATGAATGAGGTGATAGGGAAGGCAAAGGGTCTAGCCCGTACAGCCAAGTCTGACGTAATGAGGTCATCATCAAATTCCAGATACTGCAGAATTTGATGCTTTTCTTGGAGTCACTCGCGGCATTATAGCTCATACACGTCGGGTAAAATATGGGAGTCCATAGCGCGGGAAAACCGCAAAAAATAAACTGCAACGTGTGCCCCATATTTATTTTTATATAATTTATCGTTTTCCATAACTATTCACATTGTAGAACAATATTAAACAAAACAACACCACTTTAGACCAACAATATTCACAGTAAATTAATTTACAAAAACTTGCACTTGACATGTCCTCGCAAAATGCCGCGAAGGACCGGAAAATGCAAATGCTGTCAGAAATTGCAGATCGCCCGATGAAATCCATATGCACCGTTGTACGTGTAATGCGTCTTTTGTCCGTAATTCAATACAGTCCCGTCTATTGAAGCAAGAAATGGAATGCTAACAAGGTATATAGATATAGATAACTCGTATATAGATGGTGTTCTATTTCATGAATTGAATAAATTGTAACGAACGGGGACCAGAGACTAGCGTCTAACATTAAATTCCCATAACGTTTCTACCCTCCTCTCCTCTACCTTTGTGTGATGTGATGATATTAGACAGAATCCGTATATTATTGTACTAGAGTCGGGACCACCACTCATATAGCTGTGGCGCTTGTGTAGCATTGTAAAATGATACCAATGGAATGTTTTTTCCCCATATTTAACCAATATATTCTTCTACTTCCCCGTAATGTAAACTTAACATAATTTTCATGTATATCCAATTGTGTATAAGCAAAAATGATAATATATAATATTATTAATAAAAATACGCAAAAAAGTAGGTATTAAAGAAAGCATAGGGACAAAAATAAGGAAAGGCATGCTCCGATGGTTCGGACATGTTGAAAGAATACTCATACATCTGTCGCACAATAAAGATGTGTAATGCCTCTGTGTTTTAATTTTCCTATACCTGGAGTCCTTCAAGCGAAGTGTGAAAAGGCATCTAGTCAAGCCGGCAGTGTTAGGGATTGATGTCGGACATAAGTGTCTGATTCCAGTTGCTAACATTCGTGGACCATGCGCGCCAACTACCATCAGGTGAAAAACTTAAAAAAAAAAAAAAAAACCAGTGACGAGGGATTGACAATCCAGATATACAATGCGAAAGTTGTAGGTAATAAAGACCCTGGTAGACCAAGACTTACATATCACGATCAAATAAATAAAACAATAGCTGGAGGTGCATTAAAAAAAAAGCCATCAAAACAAAAGGGCATGTATGAAAAGGTTGATGAATATCGAAGAAGCGAAAGAGGTATGTCGTGATCGTGACAAGTGGCGCTCAATTGTCTCTGCCTACCACGCAAGGGATTTGGCGTGAAGATATGTATGTATTAATATAATAAGAAGTTAACAGTGGCAAATTAAATGTTGTTTTACGTGGCTACATTTGACAATTACTTAACAATTTTTTAATTAACGTGCTCTCCGAGGCACGGCACACAGACAGGGTCGTCCGGGTCCAGACAGCTAATGGGCCTGGGTTGGGGATACCTAAATTCTCCCGTTTTGCCTGGCATGATCTTAGCAGGCAAACCACCTGCCATGCTGGGCGCCGTTATTGGTATAAGACCGTAAATCCAGACCTTCAACGTGAGCGGCAAGAAATGTACATAAGAAAAGTGATTGGTACATGCATTTTAAAAACCGGGCCGTCAAAGTCAAAATATCTTTATTCACGTAAACCTATTACAGGCATTTATGAAACGTCATTAATTTAATTATTTTGAATGATTCTACTTCTGCTAGTAGAAGACTAAGCAGCAAAGTGATCCAATAAGTAAGCTGTTAGCAGAAGACCAGCAGCTTAGCAGATTCCAGTGACCTGTTAATGTATAATCTGAACTGCACCACAACGATCAATTAATAATATATATCAATTATTATTAATAATAATAATAACCGGTCAACGCATAACATCAATGATTTATAGACTTTAAATCCATATTGATATACGGTATTGGATCGGACGCGGCTTCCTGACATCTATACGCATATAAAACATTAGATTTACATAGAAATCGAAGAGCTTTGTTTGAAGTTAGCCATATTGAATTTTAAAAATGATTTATTGTTTGCTACACTCCAACGAGATCAAATATAAAATAGAGCAGGGATCGAGCACATTTTAATACAGCTAAGATAATACGAGCTAATGTCAACCTTATGGCCAGTGCCTTTAAGGCTATAATTGTTATAATAAAGATTATAATCTTGAAGATTAGAATAGCGCCATCTTTGATCGACTAGAGACACTTTTTTGTCTAATAGTCAACTGAGCAATAATTGGAGCCATGAGTACATGAAGGGTCGTCCCACTCTGTGTTGTCCCATACGTTGTCTCCACTCTTCGGTCGTCGGTTCTGCGGCAGATGTGTTCACCCCATTGTCACTTTAGCTTGCAAATTTTTAAAGCTATGTCAGTAATTTGAAAGATTATCAACTGTTCGAATTCTATCCATCAAAGAAATACCAAGCATACCTGTGTAATGTGTTTAGGTTATGTCGAATGTGTAATTTTATTCTAATTGAATAGGTGGTAGGCTCCAACGAGGTCAAATATAAAATAGAACAGGCATCGAGCACATTTTAATACAGCTAAGATAATACGAGCTAATGTCAACCTTATAGCCAGTGCCTTTAAGACTATAATTGTTTTAAAAAAGATTATAATCTTTAAGATTAGAATAGCGCCATCTTTGATCGACTAGAGACACTTTTTTGTCTAATGGTCAACTGAGCAATAATTGGAGCCATGAGTACATGGAGGGTCGTCCCACTCTGTGTTGTCCCATACGTTGTCTCCACTATTCGGTTCTCGGTTCTTCGGCAGATGTGTCCGGCCCATTGTCACTTTAGCTTGCAAATTTTAAAGCTATGTCAGTAAATTTGGAAGATTATCAACTGTTCGAATTCTATCCATCAAAGAAATACCAAGCATACCTGTGTAATGTGTATACGTTATATCTGAATGTGTAATTTTGTGGTGGTAGGCGGACTGATGACAGTAATTTGCCCAGTCTGCTGGGGCGGGAAAGTATCCACCGTTCTCGCCGATAAACCCAGTAAAGTTCGGGTTCATGCTCGAATTGCAGTCATGCCCAGTGAAGCGGTTATAGTCTTAGGGTCTGATGTCAGTCATGAAAAATGAAAAATGACGTATAGTTTTAGTGATAAATTAAAAATAAATTACCTGAATATAGGCACATAACCTTGATGCGGGTATTGCTTCTTTCCACATCGTTAAAACCTTTAATGAAGCGCAGATCATTTCAGGAGATATCTATAAGTAACAGTAACATAAGAATAAATTTGCAGTTGTTGCCGCAAATCTGTGGAAAAACCTGCTCTTAGATATCCGACAAGCGCCCAACAGAATGCTATTTAAAATAATGGTCTTCACACACTTCTTGAATAGTTCCTAAAAACTTTAAGTAATATTGTATATATGTAGGTATGTATTATTATTCATTTGAATTTATATATTTATGTTTTATATTAGTATTAGATTTAGTGGAATTTAAATTATTTATTTTCCTGTTTAAATATTTGCACCTACCTCCCACATACCATGTTCGTAATGTTCCTAAGGTTGACCGAGTAAGAATGTCTAGCGGCATTAAGTCCGCCTTTGTACATAGTGCAAAAAGTTTTTAAATAAAAAAAAAAAAATAAAAAAAAAAACCTAGTATAGTGCTGACAAATTATCTGTGAAACGGCGATAATAGGAACTACGGACGTTACAGCTTAGTGCTGTCAGTTTTCATTAGTCATCCATTATAATAATTAGATATAATTTAAGTTTATTAGTAGTTTTACCTAAACGAAGTTTACGAGGTACTTACTCGTTTATATTTTAAATTCCATCGAAAATTAACAAAGGAGCGAAAAAAAAAATCCCTTTTTTTCTGTCAAATTTACTTTTGCATATTGTATTTAAATTTAAAAAAAAAATAGTATATTTTTCTTTACTTTTTAATATTACCATATTAAGTATTTCATAGGTATGTTTTATTTTATTTAATTGCATTTATTATAAATTATAATTTTATATAGGTAATATAATTTTTAATTGTTTCATATTATTTTTCATGCCTATAAGGGAAGGTTTTTTTTGTGTTACGCTATTTATTTTAGGACCTACTATTGTTAAAAAGACCTGAAAATTAAATGAAATTGAATTTTCCCAATTTTTGCCCACAATAATATTAATTAGCAACACTGAAACGATGACGGCGGCAACCCAGTTTACAGATAACTGGGATTGGGGACTGTACAATATGTATTTGTTAAGACCATATGTCCTATCATTAGTTAACCGACCACGGAGAGGAGCCTCTCCGCGGTCGGCTAATAGTTTTAAGTTTAAGTATATTTTTGTACTGTCGCGTCGATTCATTGTCGGGCATTCGCTGTACGTACACGCACCTTCTCAAATCATAAAAACTAAATGTACAGTCCATTTTTTGATACTTCACCAGCTAGGGTACCCCGAGTCATCCTACAACGGCCGTGGCTCCAACAGTATTCTTGTGTTCCTTTCGCCTTTACCTGACAGTAGTTTTTCCTTTGTACAATTTCTACTTGATCACTAAGGTTTTGATTGCATTTGATAAACAATGGCGAAAGCACATTACTCCGAGAACCGGCTTGTATGCATTTACACCCTGAAATTTGTTCACAGTGAGAAAAATTCTGGTGGCGGGTATAATTTTAATTGCTTCTACTCTGTTGCTATCTTCTATGTTCTTATGTTGCCTGTCTCTGTCCTTACTCTTCGAATAAATAAATATGTAATTTTAAATTAAGCGGGTTGTTACACTCTCTCGTCTTATACATACATATCTTCACGCCAGATCCCTTGCGGGATAGGCAGAGACAATTGAGCGCCACTTGACACGATCACGACAAACCTCTTTCGCTCCGTCGACATTCATTAACCTCTTCATTCATGCCCTTTTGTTACGAAGGCTTTTTAACGCACATTCAGCCAGTGTTTTATTTAATTGATCGTGATATGCGAGTATCAGCCTGCCAGGACCTTGTCAACCTTTCTTCGCTCATCCACCGTAGCATACCTTTCATTATTGTTGTACCTATGCTTTCTTGTATTCCTACCCCTTTCCGTATTTCGACGTTACGTATGCGGTCCGCCAAAGTGACGCCACATATTCGACGCAACGATCTCATTTCTGCTGCACTAACGTTACTCTAATGCGTATTCTAACATATCCAGGTCTTGCTTCCATACATCAGTGTTAAGAATTATAATTATATTTGTAACATGACTATAAATGTTGTAATAGGTATGTAATTATTATAAATAAATTAGTATTGGTACGAGCTTTGTCACTGACATTTCGACTGCCGATTAGTGACCACAGTACCCCTGTTCTGTTACTTAGTCGCAAACGTTATTAGTGGATTGAGTTATTTACATCAGAGATTGCGTCATAATTACAAAATATCATTCAATTCTCAACTCTATAAGCGCTCGACCTCGACGGCGTCCGTGCAAATATGAACTTTAATAACGTGATATATATATTGTTAACGGATTCCATTATATAACGTTTGCGCTTTAGTAACAGATTCCCGCATTCACTCTTCTTTCAACATCCCTATCATACTTCCCATCCTCAGTGAAAACAATGCCCAGATATATAATTTAATTTACTTGTTTTATCATCAATCTTTATCGTCACGGTTGTCATCAACTTACAGCATTCAAACGGAGTCCTTTTTCTGCACATCCCTTTTCTGTGACTAGTGATTGCAGTTGTTGTTCAAACGATGCCATAAGAACAGCTTCATTTACATAAAGCAGGCAGTTTACCACTAGATCACTCTTCCGTCTCGCTCGCACAATTCAACATCTCCAAATATATTTAAATGTAAATGTTCTTTTAAAAATGTACCCAGTCAATTTTCTAGGAAATAAATTTTACGGATATTTTACTTACGCATTGTAAATTGTTTTTTATATCTTTTACCAACTGTGGTTCTTTTTCTCTTTTGGTTTATAGTTCTTCTAGTACCGCTTTTATATCTTTAAGAAAATGAAAGTATATGTTGATATTTAAGAAAAGTATATGTTGTTAAAGTGGACATCATCATCATTATCACGACCGTATCCCTTTCGGGGTTGTCAGAAACCACGCTTTTTTTAAAGAAGCGGATTTTCATTTAGCCAACTTCACTATAGGCCCATCATGACAAGTGGCACGCTTGTCGATGTCTCTAGCGTATCAAACTTGAGAAATATCACATTTTTTTTTTTTTAAAGTCCAAATCTAAATCTAAGAGTATAAATCAACGGACTTAACCGCTAAGCTACGATAGTAGATCGTATGTATTTATTCCAACAAAATAACAATAATAACAAAAAAATACAGAAAACTAAATATATAAAATCATCTAATATTCATTCACATTTAATCATTCATTCGTTCCTTCAAACATACCTGCTCCATCCTCACATCCTATCCATCTCACTCGCTTTCTTGTTCCTCTGATCCTTAAGCTTATAGCCCTAATTACAGAAATTTGTATTTTAATTTTTAGCCAGCCTGCAACTTGTGAGAATGGCTTCTGCCATTTTTCAGAAAGCCGTAAAGCGGTCTTTTTGACAAAAGCCGCGTACTCAACACCTAATGAGCCATCACACGAGATAACCAACGGCGTAAATGAAGCTCTGAGATCTTCTGTTGCCCTGTCGTATTTACGGTGTTTCTCGTGTGAATGGGTTTGGGAGATGCTTCCCCAGGTACGGGTTCCGTACGAGGTTACGTCAGCATTAACAATGCGAACATCAAAAAACGCTATCCTCGCTGGTTCCCATACTCCGTGAAGCATTAAGTCTCCTACAAGTGCGGGCTGACTAAAAGTTGCATCTCGCATAATTGGCTCAATTGTTCCAGTTCCCCAAGCAATATCCGCCCAACCCTTGCAATCGTATGTATTGATTTTATTATTTAAAAAGGTATTAATTTTAGTTAAACTTTTCGATTGTGATCTAAACTAGTCGTTTACAAGAAACGCTCACGTTAACGGTGCTCATTTTTGCGTCGTTTTTCCTCATACGAAATTCCTGCCAAAGAATCGGCGGCGTGCACAGCATTATGATTGTTAAGCGGTTTTGGTTGAACTTGCCCCGGGCCACGTCGATTATAAGTTCCATTTCACCTTGCGCATTACCTTAATATTGAACGGCCACAGTACTTGCACTTATTTGAGCTTCCAGACAAAAGCTTGGTACATATTGATGAATCTGAGCTTTCTACACGGCGGCGTCTGGTATACCTGCTCGTGCAACGTCTACGGCGCTGTCGACTTTTCTTCATCCTACCAACTTTTGATGGTAACATATCGCTAGAATTTGGACCTACAATTATTTTATTATTTAATAAAATAAGTTTTGAGGTTAAAAATTGTATAATGACGTTGAAGTTTATATTTTATTCATATGATAAAAAATATATATGTTTTTTTCATCCGGTAAATGATAAATCAAATCAAATAAATCAAGCCGACATAGTGTTAGGGACTGATGTCAGTCAGGAGTCTCTGATTCTAGTTGCTAACATTCATATACCTCGCACGCCACTTACCATCAAGTGGGCGCAAGGTCACATGTCGTGCTAGTATAAAAAATAAAATAAAAACGTGTGGCACTCGGGGACTGCCGCGGTAAAGCATAGCATTTTTTATCAACTTATGCAATTATAATTACTTAAGTATTTATTTTATTTATGCAGTTTTTTTTTATATTCAAGTAGTTCATTACACGTTATGGTTCAACTAGACGCGGGCTCAAACTCACTCGTGGACGCGGCCAAAAAGCACGCAGTCTCACCTAGCTTTGTGTCTAAAAGAGATAGAATCAGTTATGAGCAGTTAGCAGCTAGTCTACACGCATCATCTAGTCGCACGCACACAAACACCGTGCCGAAGTCTGCCGAACTGAAACGACGTTAGACGATGCACATCTTTCAACGCCGCACCGGCTGTGCCGGTCGGAGTGGGGGGTGTTAGGTTTATTTTTGTTACGGAATTTTTTGATTTGGTCTCTGCGCTCAAAGCCCACGATAAAAGCTATGCAATAGCTTAATAAAAAATAAAAAATCCTTTGGTTCTCTTGAATCAACGTGGATATAGTCAGCACTAATAAAATCAATAACAATACAAGTACTAAATAAATTAGTAATATTGGTTGGACCATAACAGATAATAATCCATATTTATGTAAGTTAGGCATAACATTGCTGCTATAAACAAGTCAAACTAACTTAGAAACTACATAAATAAGATCGTGGCTGTAAAGAGGCAGTGTCAGTTTTCATTCTTAATACAGTAATAAAGCTGTGTCATATTATAATCTATCGACTTGTTCCGAATCATGCTCAGAGCGGTTAGAATGAATATGATACTGACAGTCGTTCCGAATCAAATATCACGATTTGGACGCTCAGACCGTTCAATTCGGAACGGTCTAAATTACATTTTTAATCATACCATAATAGTTTTTTTTTTAAGTATAAAAGATAATTTGCGGATTCCACATCTTTGAGTATGAATACTAACAAACACACTTCTCTCGGTTTTTTCAGCTTTATACGAGTATGTGTAACGTTATAAATTATTAAGTTACTTTGGTTTTCTAAAATAACTTGCCATGTTACAGACATTTTTTATTTACTTCCACTTAAATATTAATAATAGATTTATTTTAGAAGTAATATACAAACATTATAAACGAATTACAATACTAAATAATTGAAAAATTAATTATACTACCAATATTAAATAAACTTGGAAAATGGCGCGACATAATGACAAACAACTGACAGCGCTCAGAGCGATCTACCTTGATATCGTGAGCAGGCTAACCGTGAGCAATGATATCATTTGTGACGTCACAAAGCTTTGGCAATACAGTTTATGCACGTCTCGAAACACCTTTAAGCGTGCTTAGGTTACTATTATCCTATATAATAGTAATGATAAGTCAATTAAGCATACATTCATATCTGTAAAAGGGCCATGCCATCTTATATTTTAAGCATCAATCCTAAATGATATTCGTGGCTATAAAAATTTGAAAGTCAAATAAATAATTTAAATTTAAATTCGTGGCTGTAAAAGTGCTTGAGGGAATGGGAAAAATGGAATTAGGTGATAGGGAAGGGAAATAGTCCAGCCCACAGAGCTAGGAATCCACGCGCGCCACCTGCTACAGCGCGCGGCGATACTGTGCTCTGTGGTCCAGCCCATACAGCCAAGTCTGTCGTAATATATGAGGTTACCATAAAATTCCAGATGTTGAATTTGATACATTTATCGTCCAAACATGTCGGGTATAATATGGAAGTATATTAGTGTTCCAGACTCGAGATTTTTGTTTTGTATTCTCGTCCTCTCTCTCAAATACACGGTCTTATTAACCACTAGACCACCTTATCATTTAATCATATTTTTTTGTTCTTTTCAGATGCTGGTGTGGTTTGGGAAAAACTGCTCATGGAAGCAACATCCCGACTGCTGCCCCTGGTGAGCTCTGGGTTCCTGGTAGACACACGCAATCAGCACCCACTGATGCTTACGGCACAGTCGAGTTTCAAGGCGGACCCCATCCTAATAAAGCACAGGTGTGTATGACGTCACTTAGAATTGCGCGCCAGCTAGTAACATATCCATAAAATAAGCCAAATATATAGAAAGAAAGAAAGAAATACGTTTATTCATCGCAATACAGATACAATTTACACAATTAAGATTAAGATATGCAGCACAACGCGCCCCGACAGGCACCCAACAGTACTCCAGGATATAGCCGCGCATAGGATATGGGGTGGCACGGACCATGAATTAATATTAAAATATGGAATTCGCCGCCCCCACATCCACTGCCACATCCCGAGCACCACCAGGCAACCATCGAGGCGCGCTGCACTACAATTTACACCGTAATTCCTGCAGCGATGAAAGGACCCTAAGCTCAGCATGTGTCGCGAGTCACATAGTTGGATCCGCGACGCTGTTCTTTCGTTAGTACCCAATAAAATAAAATATATAATTTTAAATAAATAACAAATATATACTTACATATAACCATACGAATACTTATCTACATAAAACATAAATACAAATATACAAATTGAAATCGTTTAACACAGTAAACTTAGTACATTTCACCCAAAAATGCATTTAAATTATATAAAACAAGGAAGATAAATAAATAAAATAAAATAAAATACTCAATTTGTTGAATATGACCACAATCAAAGCAAACACACCTATGTTTCTCATGTATCTTTGAGGCATGTTTGTTAAGTCAAATATTGAGCTGTATCAACAAAGTAATAATGATGGCAAACGTTCCATCACTCACGCATCCTACACGAGTGGTAAAATATATAATTGTTTGCCAATGGTATGGACAGAGATGCCTTATAAAAGATTCTGCAGAGTACTGCATGCGTGGCTAGTTCAGGAATGTTTCTATACTTTGGAGGAATACTATGTGTATTTTAAGCAACACAAAGGTTTTTGTGAAGTAAAGTTACTAAAGAAGCAACGCTGAGTTTTTAGTCACTTTACTTCTATAACAGTTGTTGAAAAAATTTTGCATGCTTATGGCAAAATATGTGATCCATTTAATATTAATAAGACCTAATATTGTTTGTTACTATGTTTCCTGCAAATAAATATTTCATTTCATTTCAAATAATTATCTACCGTAAGTACCTTTGCTATCAGGTAATCTTGGTCTTGGACTTGGCCTTGCTTTTTTGCAATAGGTGGTAGTCAAAGTCAAAGTCAAAATATCTTTATTCACGTAAACCTATTACAGGCATTTATGAAACGTCATTAATTTAATTATTTTGAATGATTCTACTCCAGCTAGTAGAAGACTAAGCAGCAAATGGTCCAATAAGTAAGCTGTTAGCAGAAGACCAGCAGCTTAGCAAATTCCAGTGACCTGTTAATGTTTAATCTGACTGAGAAAAGAAACTGCAAGGAAAACTCAGCTATATCAGATTTACAAAATAAAACATACACAGAACTGCACCACGACGATCAATTAATAACCTTTTAAATTTAGTTATCAGTACCTATGAGAATACAATACCTGGTACAGCAGTAACCCACCAGGCAAGTCAAGGTAGGCGGACTGATGGTGGTAAGAGGTGACTGTAAAGTCGTCAGTCCCTATTTTGTGCTGCTAACCACGTTATATGATGATACTGCTGCGGGTCTTCGATGGCTCAATTAAAGAGTGTTTAGCGGACTGTATATGGTTTATTGCAGAAGTAGAAATTCCAGTTAATTACTTGAGTAAAAAGGGCTATGAAATTGTGAGAGAAGAAAAGTGTGACCGCTCGGTGCGCGGATTGATTCCACTCTCGTGGGCGCCGCTCGGAGCGCTGCCGCGCTGGCCACCGATCCACGGTGGTATTGGCCGAGCGGCGATAATGTCGCTGTGATCGCGACTAGTGACTTTAATGTAACATAGACATACTTACATCACACACCCATACGCATAAAAACACAAGCATATCAACCCTATTTTTTTTATATTATTATTTATTGAATAACCGGTTTGTATTCTTACTTCCAACATGTTTTTGTTGTTTAATAATTAATACTAAAAATCACCCCTACTAAAGCTAGTCCTTACATGACAGGATGTCCTAGTGTGCAGACCAGAGATTTATTGTTGTTACTAACACCTTTTACTTACCTTAATCATGTTATTTTTTTTTCTTTGTACTTACTAACCCTTTCGATGAATAAATTAATTTGAATTTGAATGTAAATAAGAATGTAACAAACATTTTGTACATTGTTTCCAGTACGTAAGGTTGGCGCATGACACCCGTTCAGACCTAATAGTGCAGCTGTTAACTCGAGAATGGGCCTTAGACCGACCGAAACTCCTCATCACCATCCAGGGGGGCAAAGCGAACTTCGATCTCCAACCAAAGCTGAAGAAAATCTTGAGAAAAGGACTACTGAAAGCCGCGAAGACTACTGGCGCTTGGATCTTCACTGGAGGAACCAATACAGGTCAGAATCTTTATTTCTACTGAAATTTGAACCCTGAGGGATGGATGTATGGATTTGATGATGCATAATTACTGAACGATTACTTTATTCTTTATGTTGTCACCGGAATTTGGTTAAGTCTATGATTAAGTACATAATATTATTCGATACTAATGTTATGTTATATAATTTACTACATATGATATAAAATAAATAAAAACAACGTCTATCGTAAACAATATCTATCGTGCCTGGAAATTGTTATATTCGAGCAAAGAACAGAACTGGCAGTAGGTACCTTATGATAAAGACACTTAAAATAACTGAAATGCGGCTGTAAAGAGTCCTTGTCAAAATTTATTAGTATAGGTACCTAAAAATAACCAAAATAAGATTAATTTAAATTATTTTCTAGCCAAAAAGTCTTTGTCATAAATATATCTAATAAAACTCTACAGTAATTATACGATTACGGACAGTAAAGTCAGCTTAGATTTTGCGTTAATAGTGTACGGTCAGCAGATAAATTAATAAACACCCTTTGTTATATTTTTTGGTACAACCCTACATTCTATATGATACAATTAAGGTAGAGGAGGTTGATAACACAACATTTCTTGGTATAACAATCGACAAAAACTGTAACTGGAAAGCTCATATTGACAAATTATGTACAAAATTAGACAGATTTGTTTACGCACTTAAAAGAATAACAAATGTAAGCTCTTTGGATGCAGGGTTGTCAGCCTATCATGGGTATGTATCGTCATTATTAAGATACGGCGTAATTATATGGGGACATTCGGCAGAGGTAAATAGAGTCCTAATAACACAGAAAAAATGTATTAGGGCTTTATGCAATGCACACCAAATGGATAGTTGTAAACCGTTATTTAGAAAACTCGGTATTCTGACTACTCCGTGTTTATATATCTATGAAATAGCAGTATTCGTCCGAAAGTACCCAAGCCTTTTTAAAACGAACGGAGAAATGGGTTACCGAGGTCAAAGATACAAAGACAAACTATGTACCCCATCTCAACGCTTGGAGATTTACTCGAAAAATTGTTACTGTATGGCAATTAAAATATTTAATCATTTGCCATCTGATCTAAAAGCATTACATGTAAGTGATTTTCAAAAAAAGTTATTTAAGCTATTGGTACTAAAGGTATACTATTCAAATAATTTTAATATGTATATATTTACAAAAAAAAAAAGTATAATATGTAGTTTATCAACCATCTAGTTTCCGTAACACAAGCCTCGTAGCTTACCACGGAAACTAGATGTCGCTGTGTGACCTGTCTGGAAATATTTATTTATAAAAAAAAAAAAAAAAAAAAAAAAAAAAAAAAAAAAAAAAAAAAAAAAAAAAAAGGATTTTCTCAGTGATGTACTTGAGTAGGATAATTAAATTATTATCATAAATAATATCATAATAAATCTTTGATATAATATAAGTAGGTACTTAATTGACATGTAATTTATTGTTCCATTTAATTTAATTTATTTTTATTTTTATGTATAGGTGTGTTAAAACTATTGACTGTAAAATACTATATAAATGTTAATATTTTCACGCTGCATGACGGCAGGATACACCAGAAAACTACTACTACTAGCCACATTATGTACCGTATTCTAGAAAATAAATGTTTTGATTTTGATTTTTACAATATTTCTTTCTATTAATATTTTAAACGAGTTAGTTTAGAACCTAGTGTACGGTCAGTAGATAAATAAATAAGCGTTTTTTTTTATACTCACGATTGTTTTTATTGTTTATAAAGAAATAGCAACAATGAACGTGTTATTTAATTCTTTCGCAGGTGTAACTCGGCAAGTAGGCGATGCACTTCAGTTGGAGAGATCGCAACGAGCCGGAAGAGTGGTGAGCATCGGTATAGCTCCATGGGGGATCGTGGAAGGGGCCAACGATCTTGTGGGCAGAGGTAGAGATGTCCCTTACCATGCTATAGCTTCTCCAAGGTACGTTATTACTCCTAAACCATATTTTTATCTTCTCTGATTTTATTTAGATACATATGCCCCGGTGAGAAATACTTGTACACTTTTCTCACGTACATTTTCATAGATTTACAACACCACCGTTCCCGTGTGAGGAGAGCACGTTAAGGCGTCGGTCCCGGTTCCACTAATACCGAAGGCACATCTCTAACAGTGGAGGTCTAGGGGCTGTAATGATAAAGTAACTAAAATAGTTTTTATAATTTTGACGGGTCTTTACGCGATTTAACTTAGAGACATATTTCTCCCGACGTTTCAGCCAAGTTGCATTGGCCGTGGTCACGGGTCGACTGAAGCTATGCGGTGTAGTCTCGTACATACTGGGCGGTAGATGTAAACCTACCAACTTATCACTTTTAAAAGTTTTTAGAAATCACGACACACGACACTTACAATATCCTTGGCGACACCGGGCGATTTTTCCCGGCGCCAAAACCTATTGATTACTAGATTCCACGATGAAGATAGCTTATAACCCCCCTCTCGAATGAAATTTTTGTGTTTCTTTACTTTCTGAAACGTCGGGAGAAATATGTCTCTAAGGTAAATCGCGTAAAGCTACCTCTTTATTAATTTTATTATATAAATATGGACCCAGAAAACAGAAAAATCTGCTAGTAAAGACTTTTCGAAAAGCTTGAGAGCTTTCACACACAAGATCATTCCTTCGTTTACTAAAAACTTCAGGACTAAAGATGATATGCATGTTGCTTAATAATAACGTTAAGGATAAATTAATAACACAACTTAATAACACAACTATAAATAAATGTAAAGATATACGAGATCTTGGAGTAATCCTTGACTCAAAGCTCACATTTGCTGCACATGTGGAATCTATTACAAATAAAGCAGAAATCTTGGTTTTATAATCCGTGTAAGCAAACCGTTCCGAAGCATATCATGTATAAAGTTACTATACTTTGCGTATGTTCGAAGCGTTCTGGAGTACTGCTCTGTAATCTGGAACCCTCAGTATATCATATACGAACATGATATTGAGCGTATTCAACTTAAATTCCTAAGGTACCTAAACTATAAAAGCCACGATTTTACGAAGAACTATGAATCCTCTTGTCGCCGGCACGGACTGGTAAAGCTAAAAGACAGGCGTATTCTGATGGAAATGTCCCTCTTGCATGACGTGTGTAGCGGGGCTCTTGATAACTCAAAGCTGGTGGCCGATATCTTACGTATCAGAGTGCCAAGCTTCAATACTAGACATCGGGATCTTTTTGTCCCTGCTAGCACCCGAACTAATTACGCATCTAATTCTGTTGTGAGCAGAATAACAAGAAGATACAATAAATTGTTTACAGATATCGACCCCTTCTGTCTGTCTAAACACCAATTCAGAGGAAGGATTCTGAGCAGGATGGAGGTGTAGTTCTATGTAAATAATACATTAGATATACACAATGCAATGAAATCTACACATTTTCACTCACTCATACTTACAATATACACCTTCACACACCTACACATTCACATATACATACACTCACATAATGATGCGTAGATGGATTTTTTAAATATTGTCTCTTTATTTTTATTCTTATGTTTATTTTTAATAGTTTAAATTGTTAATAATCCGTTCATGCTATATGTTTAGTGAAAATAATGTTATTCCGTAATTGGCTAGGTGTTCGGTAATCATTTGAATGTAAATATTTATTTGTAAAATACAGCTGTGGAATAAGTAAATAATAAATAAATAAATAACTGTCTAACAGTTAACACACCACATCTTTCATTTCATCTTTATTATATACGCTAGCTAAGGTGATATTTTACGATTTTTTTATTGCACAAAGAGTGCACTACTGTAGTGAGAAATATTCTGGCGGCGGGTATAATTTTAATTGCTTCTACTGTATTGCTTTATTCGTGTTCTCATATCTGTCGTTTCTTTTAAAATAAATAAATAAGACGTAATTAATTAATTGGATCCTTTGTCACAATTTGAGAATTAATAGTCAGTCTGTTAGTTTGTGCTTGGTACAGCACATCATGTATTAATTTCTCAGCTACAACCCTTGTATTGATCGGCAATGTTCTAAGTTTAGCAGCCACATTCACTCCAATAGCATCAAATTCGTCTATCAATTCGAAATGACGCTTTTTAGTACTTGTAGATGCAATATTTGTTTCCACTTGTTCGTAATCTGTATATGAATCGTTTTGTTCTTGTTTGCTCGTAGGACTTGGAAGACATATATCTGGTGTTATTTGTAGGAATGTGCTTTCTTCTCTTTGCTCGTCTTCTGGATTTAAGATGTATGTATCATAATTTTCTTCTTCCTCTTCCATGTATACATTGTCGTCCAAGTTTTCCTCTTCTTCTGATTCCTGGAAGAAACAAACTTATTTATTAATAGAGTTCTCCAATAACGCTACCTATTTATTATATTATATTTTCGTGTATCGCTCACTATATACATATTATTATTATTGAATGAATCAATTGGTTTTAGTTAGGAATTTTGTAAGTAATTTTAAGCGCTGTTGAATCTGTAACTAAATAAATAAATAGACAACCACAAAATGCTATGATAGTATATATTTACAAATAATTGGCATAACGTAATACACTAGTGGTCTAGCGGTTAAGTCGTCGGGTAAAACAGCTTGTCTTAACTACGGTACGAGTGTAAATGCTGGAAGTATTATTTAAAAAAATGCATTCCTATAAGTAATTGCAGTATTTTAATTGGATTAAGAAAAAAACTAATACAAAAAAAAAAACCTAATTTAAATATAAATTGTATCCGCGTGAACCGCAAGAACGCTGGCCGCATTTCCTCGCTAAATCGCTATTCTGATTCTCTGGGCGATGAAAGAACCAGCCCTTTTGTCCCCAGAGCAGACAATTAGACGAGGGGTGATGTTTTTCAAAAATGTTTTAGCGCTTGGACTCCACGGGCCTAAAGTCTCTACAGCAAACGGCATAAACACGTAGTCTTTGATTATAGATACGTATTTGCGCCGCTTGCCAGACGGCCCTTTCGGATGCGGCTCCCACTTTTATCGCTGTTCCCCTAAGGTGTGACAAAGGCAAAGTGTTGACACAAGTGGCATTCCACACTAAGGCCCGTCCCCGCTCCCAGGGGATCAGCGTCATGCCATCAGGTCTCTTGCCATCATCGCGGACTAATCCAGTGGGTTCCAGAATAGCTGGAACCTCAATGGTGGCAAGAGCCTGTTTTATGGTTTCATTTAGGGAGCCATGACGTGAAAATCTGCTAGCGCTTTTTATACAAGAAATTGTGGATTCCAAAGCGGTCTACTTCCCTTGGATTATGTCGGTATTCTCTCAAAAACAAATTGATAATGTATGGGGTAACTTTGTATGCCCTTACTCTAGATTAATTTGTTATTCTTTTAATAGCAACAAACAACTTATCCTAAGAAACCATAGGTATGTCGGAAGTGACAATCTGTTAAATTAAAAAAATAACGAATTTGCATAGAGAAGCCAAAACAATTTGTCACTACCGACATACCTATCCTTTTATTTGCAAAATTTGGTTGTTTCTATTAATAGAATAACATACTATATAAAATCACACGGTATATACAAAAAGCTCGGCTCGCAATACACAATGCCATGTTGGTACCAACACTGATGTATGGAAGCGAGACGTGGATACGTCAGAATACGCATGAGAGTAGGGTTAATGAAGTAGAAATGCGGTCGTTTCGGCGGATATGTGGCGTCACTTTGGCGGACCGCATACGTAACGCCGAAATACGGAAAAGGGTTGGTATGAAGGAAAGCATAGGGACCAAAATAAGGAAAGGCATGCTACGATGGTTTAGGCATGTTGAAAGGATGAGCGATGAAAGATTGACGAACCAGATATATAATGCGAAAGTTGTGGGTAAAAGAGGCCCTGGCAGACCGAGACTCACATATCACGATCAAATAAATAAAACACTGACTGAAGGTGCATTAAAAAGTCTTCGTAACCAAAGGGCATGTATGAAGAGGTATGACGTGATCGTGTCAAATGGCGCTCAATTGTCTCTGCCTACCCCGCAAGGGATCTGGCGTGAACATATGTATGTATATACAAAAAAAGGTAGGTACGACAGCTGTCCTAAAATTACCAATACTCACCACTTTTCGTTTAGGCTTAGGAGTGTCTAGATTTTCAATATGTTCCCCAAGGAACGTCATGAGATTGTAATACCAAAGCTTTGGTTTATACTGCGCGCTGTTGTGTGCCTTCCTCCGTTCTCTCCTATAACACGAACGCAACACGTCGATTTTTTTCATAACAAGCACGGCATGCGTGTTTGGAAAATACGGCCTGACCAGCGCAACAAGCCGTGCTATCGCCAGTTCTTTAGCTTTTCTGTTCTGATACAAATCGCTGGTACGATCCCAAAGACTTGGGGATTCTTTATACATTAGGATGAATTCTCGCTGTAAAGGACGCGAGTATTGGTCGAGTTTATGTCGGCGATCGTCGACCATTTTGCGCAGGCGAGCAGTTGGACGGACCGCGCCACACTGATCATTATTTGTTCGGCGTAGACTAGGCTTGTGTAGTTCGCGAACTACCTAGTTCCATTGAGCGCTATCACCAAGTTTTGAACAAAGAATGTTTCTTTTTTAATTTTATAAACCAAACAGTTTTTTTCTTTTTTGATTAATGTTTATAACACTGTTTAAAAACTTCGATTTATTTCAAACTGTTATAATACGTTTTTTAAAAAAACTTGTTTTACTCATGCCAACCCTGGTTCCCACAGAGGAACTACCGAAACTAGTTCCAACTTTGCCAGATCTCCCACACCTTAGTTCCAATTGTAATAGTAGGACAACCGGAGCGGTGAGCAGACCTTATTATGTCACAGTATCGCTCACTAGCGGATTCGTGCATCTCTAGTTAGTATAGTTTGGCTGTTAAAAATATAATTTTATTTCTTTTTGAATAATTGAACATAGAAATAGGTTTACATATATAAATCCATTCACATAGTAAGACGTGAAGTGATCGAAACACTGACTTGAACCACATAACACTAGAACTGAGCGCTCCCTTTCTTTGATTTGAGACAGGACTATGCTGAGGAACTAAAAGTGCGACCTAGTTCCCTAAGGAACTAACATACGCAACTCTAGTGTAGACTGTAGGTAGGCCCCGCGACCCCGCACCGCGCCGCGCCGGGCGTTGTTCCGCTCGCTCGGGCTTGGCTCGGTGTGGGGCGATGACGTCACGTTTTAGAATGCAATGCCATTGATAATTCATTTTTGTTATTTACCTACCTACGTTTTTATGACTTGCATTAACTGGTTATTATCATTATCACAGCCTCTTGAACATTAGACCAAAGCTTATAATAAATACAAGATATAGGCATTGGTTATTATATACGGCACAGCTCATACAGGAGACATAGTTCGCCATAACGAACATATTTAGTGTTAATAAACGATTTGTATTATGTATTCGACCGCCTCCGTGGTCTAGTGGTAACAAACGTCGCCGTGAACTCGGGAGGTCGTGGGTTCGATTCCCACCGGGGGCAAGTTGTACATTGTATAATTTATCTCGGTCTGGGTGTTTATATGTATAATATGTATATATTTACAAAAAAAAAGTATAATATGTAGTTTATCAACCATCTAGTTTCCGTAACACAAGCCTCGTAGCTTACCACGGAAATTAGATGGCGCTGTGTGACCTGTCTGGAAATATTTATAGTCTGGCCAAGGAGTTGTCAAAGCGGCTGACAGAAAGGTCTGGAGACAGGAAGGCTGGCAATTATTTCTGCCAACGTATTAGCCTCGCTATACAGAGGGGAAATGTTGCCAGTCTCCTTGGGACTATCTCGGATGGGACGTCTCTAGAGGACATTTTTTATTTATAGTTTAGTTTATTTTTAATTTTATTATTTAGGTAGCTTTTAATTTATATTAAATGTACTATAATTAACTTCGAATAAATTAGATAGTTGTAACATTTATTTTAATTAAACTAAGATTATATATTTACATTAAACATAGATTTATAACACACATTAGGTAATAAATAAAAAATATGGAAAATACTAATATATATATATATATATATAAATAAACGCATCGTAACGTTATTATGCTGTCATCAGTAGTGGAAACCTTTATACAAGAATACCAATTTTAATAGCGTTTTACACTGACAGTTCCGTTATTTAAGGAATTCCGTTATTTAAGGGATTCCATTATATAACGTTGGTGCTAAGTAACAGAATAGGGCTACAGTAAACTGCATTCACACATTTTGCGATCAGGCTCGAATTGCCGTCATGCCCAATCAAGGGGCATAGTGTTAGGGACTGATGTCAGTCATAAGTGTCTGATTCCAGTTATGGCGCGCCGCTCAGGTGGACAAGGACACATGTGCTAATATTAAAAAAAAAACTACTTAAGTATCATCACGACCGTTTCCCTTTCGGGTCAGAAACCACGCTTATAAAGAAGCCAATTCACATTTAGCCAACTTTACTATAGGCCAATCATGACAAGTGGCAAGCTCGTTAATGTCTCCAGCGTACCAAACATATTAAATATAAATTAAATGTATTTATTTACTTAAATAAATATTTTTGTGTCCCGACCAGGAATCGAATAGTCTAAATACACAGATATAACCGCTAGACCACGGAGGCAAAAAAACTACCTAAAAGTAAAAAAAATACAATTAAATATAAACTAAATTAAACTGCCTCCGTCGTTATTCGGTTATGTCCGTGGATTTAGACTCGGAGGTACCGGGTTCGATTCCTAGTCGGGACACAATAAAAAATAAAAAATAAAATATTTATTGACACCAATTTTTAACATCCTATATACATAAATTACTATCTAGGAAATTATATCATTTATTTATTTATAATACATTGAGCTAGGACAGGCTAACAGAACTGTTAGTAAGTGCACTGGTTTCTCTACTAGATAACTCTGTCAAGGCACAGAAACCAGATTGATCAGGGAAGGTGTAGTTTCTTATATATGTAATTATATGTATTGTATTATAGATATACTTGTATGTATTATAATATGTATGATATGTAGTTTATGTAGTATTAGTATAAATTATTGTTTTTGTTAGTAAATACTTGGCACTCTGCCTGTAATCCGTTAAAACTCCCAAAGGTTAGCTGGTGGAAAATGCCTTACGGCATAAAGCTCGCCTGTGCACATTAATTTTAAGTTAATTTAGTTTTTGTGCAATAAAGAATTTTTTATTTATTATTTATTTATTTCTTGATCCTAGTTTAGCAACACTCAAATGTGGTTGTTATATCTTATTTGTGTATTTATTTATATTTAGTTATGTACTTATATTTAATTAATTTGTAATATTTCTCGAGTTTCGTACGCTAGAGACATCGACGAGCTTGCCACTTGTCATAATGTGCCATGAGTAGTTTTTTTTGCCTTTAGTAAAGTTGGCTAAATGACTAGACCTCCACTGTTGGAGTTGGCCCATCCAAAATACATTTCCGGGGAATTAGGCCTATCATACAGTATTTGGTTGGGTAGGGAGAGAAGTAGAATGGTGGATGGTGAGCGTATTATCGCGAAATAGAAAAAAAAAGGAGGCCTCCTTTTCTTAAACCAGCCAATTGTCGGTCGCAAGCCCGAGACACCATTCTTCTCATCTCTTACCCACACACGATGGACCCGGCACCCGCACGGTGAATCCATGGAATGCTTAGAAATTTGTCTTCTCCTCGCCACGCCTGGCCAGACTTGGCGATGGTCTGATGTCAAGTTTAATGACATTTGATTAACGATTCCACAAATTGATATCAGTGGAACGCGGACGCCTTAACGTGCTCACGTAAGAAAAGTATTTCTCATTGGTGCATGCCGGGGTTCAAACCGGTAATTTGTGATAATTATTTATGTTTTTATTTTAAATTCTCAGATCTAAACTGGCTGTCCTAAACAACAGGCATGCTTACTTCCTATTGGTGGACAACGGCTCGTTCGGTCGGTACGGAGCGGAAATTGTACTTCGGAGAAAATTGGAAAAATACATCGCAGCACAGAAATTGCATCCATGTAAGTACTATATATACATATATATTTATTTTCTTATACTAGCACGATATGTGGTGGCTCGGCTGTAAGAATGCGTTCCTTAAATCCTACAAAGGTCGGTTCAAACCCATCCGGCATGTACCAATGAGAAATACACTTTTCTACGTACATTTGTCGTAGATTTACAACACCATCGTTCCCGTGCCTCGGAAAGCACGTTCAGCCATCGGTCCCGGTTCCACTAATACCAACTTGTGGAATCATTAATGAATTGTCATTAAAAATTGACATCATATCCTCGCCAAGCCGTCTGGCCAGCGTGGCGAGTGTAGGCCAAATTCTCCAGATAAATGTTCACGAAGGCCTATCTTCAACAGAGTTCTAGGGGCTGTAATAATAATAATGTGACTGTAAGAGGTCCATGAATGTTAGCAACTGGAATCAGACACTCATGACTAACATCAGTCCCTAACACTATGCCGTCTTGACTGGGCATGTCGGCAATTCGAGCCTGATCCCTAAACGTGTGGACTTACTTTGCTGGGTTTATCGGCACGAACGGTGGATACTTCTACACCCCGGCAGACTTGGAAAATTACACTATCAGTCCGCCTACCTACCTTAATTAATACTACTCGTATATATATATATAACAATATAAATATAATTAGGTATACAATTAAAATTAGGATCTATTATAATGTCTTGGATACTTTTCCTAAGGTGCAAAAGCTTGGAGTGAAATATAATAATAATAAAATTATTGCACACAAAATATAAAAAGATGTACACAGGCTAACATAAAACCATAAAGGTATTCTCTACCAGCTAACCTTTGGGAGAGTGAGAGAATTAATATTATGGGTGCAGAGATAGCAAAATAAAATGATATATTTAAAAAAAAAAGTATAATAAACTAAAAATAAATAATAATTAATAAACTATACGTTGAAATATGTCGATTTTGTCACTATGTATCCTATTTATGTCATCAAAGAAACGGCACATTCTCGCATCCGACAACAGGGACCTGCGAAGTTTCCACGGCCTGACGGTTATGCCATCGGGTCTCTTGTCATCGCTCCGCGCAATCCTTGAATGGTTCTGGATCTGGATCGCGGGTACTCCAGCAGTGACAAAAGCTCTTCAGATGATGTCGTTGTCGTGTCCTAAGCTCAGCCTTAAATAAATATATCGTTACTCGAAGGGTTTACAAGCTAATTCTACATTCTCAATGGGGTGTATTGTATCAAACATCTAACATATCTAACTTTTTATCACGATAGATAGTACCTAATATAACTGTCAGTTGCAATGAAAACTTGTATTTCTATTACGAAATTTTAATTTTTCTGGATTTTATGCCGAAGCGAGCAGCTTTTAAGTGTACAAATCGAGACTTCCAAACGAAATCAAACATATGGTGATCTCAAAATTGCCGTTCTATTAATTAATTATTTTTCCTTTTTAAATACAGTTTCCGCTTTCTTAATTCGCCTTTTAAGGAAGATAACGTTAAGTTAAATACATTTTTCTGATATAAAAATAAAAAACTACATAAACATTTTAAAAATGATGCGACATAGGTGTAATCAAAGTACCATTGCCGCTAGCGACATCTACAAAAAGCTTTGCCTGATACACCCCATTCCTCGCGTTGATATTCGCTTTTCGGATAAAAATAAAATATGTGCGAAATCAACAATTGACAGCTCTAAGTAAAGACCTCGTCGGGAAGTATTGAAACGTGGCATCCCATTCGTCTTTTTTACAAGAAAACATTAACTTTTTGTTACTTTTGGTTGTGAACCCTAATATTAAGTTGCAAACGGTCTATTCCACGATGGCTGGGAAAATGCTTTATGTGGAAATCAAGGGTTGTCACGCTTTTCTACTATCTTTTTAGTTTTATTTCTTGCTTATTTGGGTACTAAAGTCAACCAAAGACTATCTGGCTTTTTAGCTTTATTCTTAATTCGGTTCGATTCAACTGTGGTGACTGTACCACACTAAAGGGCAAAATATAAGGCGGAAGATAAAAGTACACATTAAAATTTACAGAAAACATTTTTGAAATAATATTAATATATAAATTTATTTCACGGAGAACAGCTGTCACGGCTGAAGTTGCCAGGGCAAAAAAATTGGAAAAAGGGGTTGGCTGGCACATACTGCAAAAATAACTGTTTATAAATATTAAATAGATACATAAGTATCATTAATTTTGTTGATTTAAGGCTCTTGCTTTGAAGTGATTAAAATATTATTTTTTACATTATTACGAAAAAGTCTGGAGACAGGAAAACTGCTTCTAAAAAACTATTTCTGCCAACGTATTAGCTTAGCTATACAGAGGGGAAATGTTGCCAGTCATCTTGGGACTATCACTGAAGGGTCGTCTCTAGAGGACATTTTTTACTTATAGTTTATTTCTTATTCGGTTTAGTTTATATTTATTTTAATTTTTACTTTTAAGTAGTTTTAATTTATATTGTAATTCTTTTATACTATTTGTTTTTTTATAATCCTAATTGCTATTTGCGACAACCCTATGCGGGTTTGAAATCCCGATACATCCAATCCATTACTTCTCGGTGGATGCAGTCATGCATAAATTGGACGTACGATATTAAACGAAGAATAAATTGCTATATCTGCCATATCTGATAATGTAAACTATGGTTTATGAATTTATCGTTATAATTTAATCGATTATTGAAAAAAAATACGTGTGGCACTCGGAGACTGCCGCGGTAAAGCTATTGCATAGCATTTTTTATCAACTTATGCAATTATAATTATTAGCATTTTTTTGCTTTGATATTAATTTAAGTTTTTTATATTACTCGTGAACGCGGCCAAAAAGCACGCTGTCTCACCTAGCATTGTGTCTAAAAGAGATGGAATCAGTTATGAGCAGTTAGCAGCTAGTCTACACGCGTACGTCTAGTCGCACGCACACAAACTCCGTGCCGAAGTCTGCCGAACTGAAACGAGACGTTAGACGATGCACGGTTTTCAAAATGCCGGTCGGAGTGGGGGGTGTTAGGTTTATTTTCGTTACGGAATTTCTTGAACCGGTCGCCGCGATAAAAGCTATGCAATGGTCTAAAAACACATTATTGTTGAAACTGTTTTACTTTGTTAGTGTGCTATAAGCAACGAGTATTATCTTAAGAATTGGGGCGATATATACACAGGTCCATTTTTAAATTTTTCAAAATCAAAATATTAAAATATCTAAAAATAATTATATTTTATTTCTTTTACTTTATTACTTGAAGTAGGTAATATTTTAGTTATTTTCTAAAAGAAATTGTATTTTATATATATATATATATATATTTTGAACAATATTTAGTTTTTGTATACTTATTGAAAATTTTATTATATTGTTATTTTTTATAGGCAATAAAGGCTACTGTAGTAATGTGGTGGTCGCCTATAATAGGTGCAACATCTAACTTCTGATTTAGTATTAAGTACAAATAAGTGTGTGATGTTAGCACTGTTGGCTACCCTATTATAAATAAATATGTTTATTAATTAACAATAATATATATAAAACTATATAAGTACGTATATAATATATGTTAAGTCATTCTATAATTGTATATTTTACCATTGCTTTCATTGCACCTATATTTGTTCAAATTTGTCCCTAAGGTTTGGCTGTCAGAGAATGTCTTCGGGCATTAAGTCCGCCTTTGTACTTTATGCAATAAAGTTTTTAAATACCCTTGCACAGAAAATTCTTTGTCGATTTAGTTAGTCGAGCTTTGGGGCTATGCTTGTACACCTATAACGAGTACATACTAGCCCTATATAGGTTTAAAAATAGAACCGAATCTGCTTATCATATTTTTCTACCGTAATATGGATCCCGCACTCACCATCAATGTCCTTTGTGTATGTCGAGATCACTCCAATATGGTAATTTGTCAATTTTACGAGAAAAACCCGCATATTTTCATCTAAAATCTATAGTAACGACTTATACATTATAGTATAATTATTGTAATGTAAAATAAAATATATATTATAGTTACTGTTTTTTTTAATATATTTTTTATTTAATATAAGTATATGAAGAGCTCTATAACCTTATACCTTCTTCTCTATTCCGCAACCGAACCACACGCACATGCCAAAATATGCATCCACATACCATACCCACTATCCCTACGCGTACTCATAAATTTGGATTCTTACATCTGTCGCACGCTGAAGTTGTGGAATGATCTTTCAGCCAGTGTGTTTCCCAACTCCTACAACCTTCAATCTAAGTGTAAAAAAGCATCTTGTTAGGCCGGCATAGTGGTAGAGACTGATGCCGGTCGTTACTGGCATCGTTGCTCCCATTATTGGATCTCGCGTACCGCTTACCATCCCGTTCACATTTTGCCAACTTTACTTTAGGCCAATCATGGCAAGTGGCAAGCTCGTCGATGTCTCCAGCGTACCAAACTCGAGAAATATCACAAATAAATTAAATATTAATTAAATGTATTTTTATTTACATTAATAAATATTTTTGTGTCCCGACCAGGAATGGACTCCGGTACCTACAAGTCTAAATCTACGGACTTAACCGCTAGACCACGGAGGCAGTAGATTATAGATGTTTTATTTTTTTTCTTAAAACATTATTGCTAATATTACTTACGTTTCTATCTCTTCCATTAACTAATTGAAAGTAAAAACAACTAGAAAATTGATAAGAATTTACGTAACAATATTCTTTACGCACCAAAGAAGAGTCTTTTAAGATAAGGGAGCACCTTAAGGTGTATTAAGCTTGACAGAATCCGTCCCAAGCATAGACCTAATGTTTATAGCCTGGGCTAATAATGTAAATTAATTTTACAAAAAAAATGCGAATATTACGATCCCACAAAATAAATATACAGGGACGGATTTAAAAAGAAGCTTTACGCAACGGAAGTTGGTTCAAAAGGAATTCCATCAAAATCTTTGTACCTAAAAGTTCCGACTCCCTGATATCTATTTCTGTCTCTTTTTATTTGTTGTGTAAATTATACGTATTTTTTTCTTCATTTTATGTATTTCTTACATAAATTTAGTTAAATGTAAGTATATATTATTATTATATATTTTTATTGGTATTTGTGTATTAGTATGTAAATTATTGTTATGTATGTTTAAGTATTTGTTTTTATTTCTAATGCACAAAGATTAGCTAGTATAAAATGCCGAGAGGCATTAAGTTCGCCCTTGTACTCAACTGTTAAGTTTTTATATGCAATAAAGAATTTATAAATAAAAATAAATAAAAGTTACTGAAGCATTTGCCCTAAGCAGGTCTAGGCCCTTGGAGGTGGTAGGCAGACTGATGGTGGCAATTTGCCCAGCCTGCTGGGGCGGGGAAGTATCCACCGTTTGTGCCGATAAACCCAGTAAAGTGTATCCACACTTTTCGGGATCAAGCTCGAATTGCCGTCGAGCCAAGTCAAGCCGGCATAGTGTTTGGGACTGATGTCAGTCATGAGTGTCTACTTCCAGTTGCGAACATTCATAAACCTCTTGGTCTGCCAGGGCCTCACATATTACGATAAAAAATAAATAAAACTATAGCTGAAGGTGCATTAAAAAGCCACCGAAACAAAAGTGCATGTATGAAGAGGTTGATGATTGTTTAATGGTTGATTGTTTAACCTTCCCATGTACGGCCTGGTAGGCGCCCGGGGCTGCTTCAAGCATGCCGCTGCCAAAATATGGAATGATCTTCCACCGCGCCCGTTCGGGACGCGATAGTTACAACGTTACCCACTTTCCGTAAAATGTGTGCAGCATGGCTGCTTGTGAAGCAGGCTGGGGCAGCTCCCGTCTAGGTTTCTGTTTTTTATTTATTTATTTATGTTCTTGGTTTTTTTATTTTTATTTTTTGTTTTATTTTAATTTTGTTTCATTATTGTTTTATAACTTTTATTTATATTACTGTTCCACTAAATTTAAATGTCGGCTATGGTATAATAACAGAGGTTGTTGGAACCTGCTTCCAACACCATTTTCTGAACCATAGACCCTTTTGTCATTATATCTTTGTTTTATTTTTTAATTATGTTTTACATTTTTATTAACTATTTTTGTGACAAATAAAAACTGATTTTATTTTATTTTTATTTATGAATGTCGAAGAAGCGAGAGAGGTATGTCGTGACCGTGACAAGTGGCACTCAATTGTCTCTGCCTACCACGCAAGGGATTTGGCGTGAAGATATGTATGTATGATAAAAAGATAGAATTTAAAACTAAAAAGAAAAGCAAGTCCAAGGGTTCCGTTACCAAAAAGTTCGTCAATCTCTCTTCACTCATTCTTTCAACATGCCCGAACCAAGGTTTCCTTATTTTTGTCCCTATGCTTTCTTCGTCCTAACGTAACCTACCATTTTGCGTATTTCGGCATTACGTATTCGGTCCGTCAAAGTGACGCCTTTCCTACGCAACGACCTCATTTCTACTGCATTAACTCTACTCTCATGCGTATTCTGACATATCCACGTCTCGCTTCCATACATAAATGTTGGTACCAGCATGGCATTGTGTATGGCGAGTCGAGCTTTGTCACTGACATTCCGACTGGCGATCAGTGACCCCAGCCACCGTTGACACTATTTCCCGCGTTCACTCTTCTTTCAACATCCCTATCATACTTCCCATCCGCTGTGAAAACACTGCCCAGATATATAATTTCATGTACTTGTTTTTTATCGTCACGGTTGTCATCCTTCTTCTTAAATACTTCATTTTATTTTTCAGTCCTTTTTTTATTTATTATTTATTTTCTTTTTATTATTGTTTTAATTAAACGTGCAATTGAGTTGATTACTTTTAAGGATACTGTCAAGATTGAGCCCAACGCTACAGTCCTTTAATCGAAGTGTAAAGAAGCATCTTGTTAGGCCGGCATAGTGGTTGGATGTGATACTGATTTCGTGCTCTGTATTTTAATAAATGTCAGGTAAGTGAACTTGTTTAATGGAATGTGGGTGTGAATGGAACTTTATATATAAGTCAATACAATAGCCATAATCTGCCATCCCGGCTTCACCCTAATAGCAGTAAAAGGGAACTCGACGTGACCAAAGCCTTTTGTATATAGTAAATTGATAAAATTTTCGCCAAAAAAGTGGATATTGACGAAGTTAGCTGTCCATTTTTTGCCGGGTTTTATGACAATGCTTGCTCTCTGGGGTCTAAGCATCGATAACAATTTTATTTATTAAGTGTAGCTATTTTCCTATTTATCGCAAGTTAACATACTGCCTCCGTGGTCTAGCGGTTAAGTCCGTGGATTTGGACTCGGAGGTACCGGGTTCGATTCCTGGTCGCGACACAATAATATTTAATAATTTAAATAAATAAATTAAATTAGTTGTGATATTTCCCGAGTTTGGCTAGAGACATCGACGAGCTTTGCCGCTTGTCATTATTGGCCTACCCCCGGAAGGGAAACGGTCGTGATGATACTTTTTCTATCGTAAGTTGGTCAGAATTTATTTTCCAGTTGACAGTGCTCACTAATTGAAATGTTTCGATGATGTTGTGGCAACCTCCTTGGCCACTGTAAATAGTAAAAATATAACTGTAAAATTTAAATTTAGAACTAAAATGGATTACTATATTTACACAAACAATTTTTAAATAATTATTTTTTTTATTTTTTTAAATTTTTATTTTTTTCTTTTAATTTTAGTTCTTTTAAATAATTAATTAATAATAACGAAAAGTTATGTTTGACGACTAAACATAATAATAATAAAACTATAAATAAAAATATTCATTCATTTGTTCATGAGGCCGTGTGCCTGTGAATTAGTGTGTGATTATAGAATACTTAAATAAGTAAAAATAAATAAATTATAAGAACGCTTTCCTTAAATCCTACAAAGATCAGTTCAAACCCCCCTGGCATGTAGTAGGCCTAATTCTCCAGATATATGTTCTGGAAGGCCCATATCCAACAGTGGAGGTCTGTCTAGGACGCTGTGTTCTAGGCGCTGTAATAATGATGATGATGAACCTTCTAAAATAAAAAAGAGCGGTGATGACTCGGTTGTAAGACGCTTTCCCTAACTCCAAAGTATGTTTTTTTTTAATTGTTATTTTACTTTATTCATCAGATGGTCATCCGTCCATCTGGCGGAGGGACTTCCACTCTGCGTCTTTTCGCATGTGGTCTCCTCTCCAAAACCCGTCTACTCCATCACACATCGGTAGCATAATATTTGACAATAAATAACAGATTCAGTGTAAAATCATTTTGTAAATTTGTTAGTTTTTGTTAAATGTATTTTTTTGTTTTTACAGTAATATGTTTCTAATTTCTTCTTTTTTTATATTGGTGAATGTGTGAATGCCTAATTGGTACATATATTAGATAAGTTATAATTATACTATGTTATGTGTGTGATAATATATGTACTGCTGTGTGTACTATATATATAAATAAATCAGATAATTTATATCCACCGAAAATAATTAAAAGTTGATCCATGCTTATACCCTAGGATTTGATAATAAAAGTTTACTGAGGTTCACTGGATATCGAACCTACATAGGTACTGATAACATAACACAACAAAATAATACACATCGGAATAAACCAGATTTCTTATTCAATTTGGACCGAAAATCGTATTAGGAATCGAAATAGTTTCCTGATGAAAAAAAAAACTGTACAATACATTAGTATTGTTTTTTATAATAGGATTTTGAACATCTTTGTAAGTATTAGATTGTGCGAGCGAGAGGGATGCAAATGCTAATTTAACCTTCATAATTAATTTAAATCTTCTTAATTAATAATCTACGGAAGAAATGAGTGTTAATCCTAAGAAAGAGATAGACTTAAATTAACGGTACCTGTAGGCGGACGGGGTGGTCGCGCGGGGGGAGAGTGGTTCGCGCCCGCGCATCTTTTTTATGTACCTACTATAAATATTTATTATTAAGCTTCGAGAGTAATTGTCTCTGCCAACAAACTGTGGTTACAGTTTGGCGGGCTATTTAATAAGTTATATGTATTGGAAAGTAAATAAATGATAGATTTTTTTTTTTTTTTAACCCTTTTATAGCTAAGCAGGATTAGCGTGCTAGGGCGCTTCATAGGTTTTAGATTCAGCATCTTCAGCATTTTACTTATTCTATCACAAAACTCTTTCAATTGTCGTAATAAAAGAGCCCTCTTTTTTGAGCTCTTAATGATAAAGACTTGAAATTTACGAGTTCCTCACCCAGTAAATGGATCAGATAAAACTGAACCAGGTGAAAATACTTCTTAACTTAGATTTTTCTTTTAGTGTGAAAAACTTTCGCAAAGAAGCCGACAGACGCATTGTTTTTTTTTATTATCGAAAACTAAAACTTTTCGAAGGTATTGGAGAGCGACTAGATCTCGCTAGAGACGCGCTGGAACTGAGCTCTGACAAACACTTTCCTGGCCTTAGAACCTTTGTTAGCTGACTACTACTACATTTTTTTTGCTGCTACAAGGTGTTAAACCAAGGTCTGCTTTTGCTGCTGCTGATGACTCTGGCGAATGGAATGTAATATTCCATCCCCAGAAGTATCTTATCAGCAACGGTAGCCGCAGACATAGATGAGTCTTCGTCTTTATAAGAAGCGAGTTCACATTTAGCCAAGGATCAATCATGACATATGGCATGTGCTCGTCGATTGTGTCCCGATCAGGAATCGAACCCACTTATCTCTGCCACGAGGTCAATTTACATTATAACGTTTTTTTAGTTTTTTTATATTGTAAGTAGGCATTGGACAATAAATATAAGTATTCTGCGCTTTTACACGTCAAAAAATTTATTAATATAACGAAAAGCTTATTTTCTGGGAAATAGCTTGTATTTGGAGCAGCACTTTACAACCCAAATATACATAATTATAATCTTAAAATTATAGCTGCTGTAAATAGGCATTGTCATATCATAAACTAAGACATACACAATTATAATACCATGGATATGTTGCGTTAAATATAAGGTACGGCATATTATTATGGGGCAATGCAGTGGAAATAAATAGAATCTTTATTGGACAAAAACAATGCATTCGTACTATTTGTAACACACCTCCTATGACTTCCTGTCGTCCTTTATTTATAAAACTAAAATTACTGACTGTTCGTTCTATCTATATACTTAAATGCTGTTTATTTGTAAAAAGCCACCCGGAACTTTTTAAAACTCTTGGGGATAATTGCAATTTTAAAACGCGTTATCCTAGTAGAATAATTATTCCAGCTCATAAAAGTACCCAATATAGCCGTAATTGTTATGCAATGGCAACAAAGATATTTAATAAGCTTCCAGTTACTATAAGGGAGCTGCCACTAAAACTGTTCAAATTAAGAGTCAAACAAATGCTGGTTAATAAATGTTTTTATTCGACAAAAGAATACCTAGACACTAAGCTCGACAAAGTCATGTGACTAAATCAATATGTGTATGCTGGAAATAGCGAAGCGTGTGATATAATTACATATAATAATTTACATCCCTGTACCTACCATGTTTCTGACAAATAAATTATTTCATTTCATAAAATAAATATACCAAGGATTATAGCTGCTGTAATGAGGCATTGTCATTCTATAAGCTAAGACGAAAACAATTATGAGGATGTCACTAAGACTTTCGTAAGAAACATAATTCTGTTTTTAGTCAGTCTATATCGTCGTGTTGGAACAAAAACCAACTAAGTAAGCCATTTTTGCACAAAAATATTATTCACATTTAATTACTTTATAATAATCATAATAATAATATACCTAATCGTTTATTTTCAATAAATTGGCTAAAACCGTTCGTTGCTTTTAAGACCCACTTGATAGAGTTGTAAGAAAGAAGCTTTGGGACATATTGCCGGAGTATGGAGTGAATGACAAACTGCTACAGGCTCTACAGTCCCTGTACAAGGGCTGTAAAGCTTGTGTGCGGGTGGAGGGAGGTATGTCGCCTTGCTTTGAATCCCAAATGGGTGTCAAACAGGGCTGTGTGCTTTCCGCCAGATTATTCACTCTATATCTCGACAAATGCCTAAAAAGAGTGAGAGAGAGTAACTGTGGGATAAAGATGAGTGATCTAGTGGTTAACTGCCTGCTTTATGCAGATGATGCTGTTCTTATGGCATCGTCCGAACAACAACTGCAATCACTAGTCACGGAAATGAAAGAGGGATGTGCAGAAAAAGGACTCCGTTTGAATGCGAGAAAAACCAAGGTACTAGTGTTTGAAAGAAGAAGGATGACAACCGTGACGATAAAGATTGATGATGAAACTCTAGAACAAGTAAATGAAATTATATATCTGGGCAGTGTTTTCACTGCGGATGGGAAGTATGATAGGGATGTTGAAAGAACAGTGAACGCGGGAAATAGTGTTAACGGTGCCCTGGGGTCACTGATCGCCAGTCGAAATGTAAGTGACAAAGCTCGGCTCGCCATACACAATGCCATGTTGGTACCAACACTTATGTATGGAAGCGAGACGTGGACATGTCAGAATATGCATGAGAGTAGGGTTAATGCAGTAGAAATGAGGTCGCTGCGTCGGTTATGCGGCGTCACTTTGGCGGACCACATACGTAATGTCGAAATACGAAAAATGGTAGGTATAAAAGAAAGCATAGGCACAAAAATAAGGAAAAGCATGCTACGATGGTTCGGGCATGTTGAAAGGATGAGCGAAGAAAGATTGACGAACCAGGTATATAATGCGAAAGTTGTGGGTTTTGTGGCCCTGGCAGACCAAGAGACACGTATCACGATCAAATAAATAAAACACTAGCTGAAGGAGAATTAAAGAGCCTTCGTAACAAAAGGGCATGTATGAAGAGGTTGATGAATGTCGATGAAGCGAAAGAGGTATGTCGTGATCGTGTCAAGTGGCGCTCAATTGTCTCTGCCTACCCCGTAAGGGATCTGGCGTGAAGATATGTATGTATGTATGTAAACAAACGAACCACACGCACAAGTCAGAATATGCACCCACATAACGTATTCACCATCCCTTCGCGTACCCATAAATTTGGTGACTCATACTCGTACATCTGTCGCACAATAAAGATATATGCTCTTCCAGCCTCTGTGTTTCCACTTTCCTATAACCTGGAGTCCTTCAAGCGAAGCGTGAAATGGCATCTAGTCAAGCCAGCATAGTGTTAGTGTCTGATTCCAGTTGTTAACATTCATGGACTATGCGCGCCACTTACGATCAGGTGAGCGCAAGGTCACATGTCGTGCAGGTATATAAAAAAAAAAAAAAGTGTCACATAGCTTAGTCGATTTTATCACTGGAAAAAGCAGAAGTTTGATAATGTAAAAAAGGAAATTTACTAAAAAAAATAGTTGGTTTTCGCTCTAACCCGGCTATATTATCTTCGTATGCTAATAAATTTAATTTTAAAAGAAAATATAGTTTTAAAAGATGGTTCTAGTTCAGGTCGTTTAGGCGATATCAGAATGCATAATCCAGAAGCGTTCGGTTCGGGCACGTTCGGTTTAAACATTAAATAGATTTTTAATAATGGAACTACGACCCAGAAACTGCCTTCGTGGTCTAGCGGTTAAGTCCGTTAATTTTGACTCGGAGGTTCCGGGTTCGATTCCTGGTCGAGACACAAAAATCTTTATTAATGTAAAAAATAATTTATTTGTGATATTTCTCGAGTTTGGTACGCTGGAGATATCGACGAGCTTGCCACTTGTCATGATTGGCATATAGTAAAGTTGGCTAAATGTGAATCCGCTTATTTATAAGCGTGGTTTCTGACCATAAAACGGTCCTGATGATAGTTTACGACCCAGAAAATATTTTACACGGAGTAATTCTATTATAGCTTTATTTATGTATCCACCGTGCCGATAAACCCAGTAAAGTGTATCCACACGTTTCGTGATCAGGCTCGAATTACGTCATGCTCAGTCACTTCGGCATAGTGTTAGGGACTGATGTCAGTCATGAGCGTCTGATTTCAGTTCAGAATATTCATGGACCTTGCGCGCCAATGGGGTGTATCAGGTAAAGCTTTTTGTAGATGTCGCTAGCGGCACTGGTACCTTGTTTACACCTTTGACGCATCGTTTTTTAAATATTTTTGTAGTTTCTTTTATTTTTATAGCAGAAAAATGTATTTTAAATTAACGTTACCTACCTTAAAATACGAATTAAGAAAGCGAACACCGTCTTTAAAAAGAAAAATGTTGAATTAATAGAACGGCAATTTTGAGATCGCCATATCTTTGATTTTGCTTGGAAATCTCGATTTGTACACTTAAAAGCTGCTCACTTCGACATAATATCCAGAAAATAATAAATTTCGTAATAAAAATAGAAGTTTTCTATGCAACTGACAGTTATATAAGGTACCATCTATCATGCGCCATCTATCGTGATAAAAAGTTAGTGATACACCCAATTGCCATCAGGTCGTATAAAATGGATGACACAAAAATATTTTTCGCCAAAGTACAATCGTTAATAAAAATCCATGATATCGGATGACAATACAGAAGGAAAATTTATCGATAAATTCACACAGCGCTCGATAATAAAAACACAATATTACCTTCCAAATAGGTTTTTATCCAGAAACGAGTCGCTCATAAACTCCGCATATTTGATCACTTTTAAGATTCCTAAAGTCGATTTAAAAATAATATGCATTTTTTTTTTATATTTGGACTTCTAACTGTCTCTGAGTTGACCGTGTAATATAGTAAGCGAAACCGTCAGACGGTCGTAAAATCACATGTCATGTTAAATGTAGGTATTATATGTAGTGTAAATAAATAAATAAATATTTCCAGACAGGTCACACAGCGCCATCTAATTTCCGTGGTAAGCTACGAGGCTTGTGTTACGGAAACTAGATGGTTGATAAACTACATATTATACTTATTTTTTTGGAAATATATAAGTACATATTATACATATAAACACCCAGACCGAGACAAATTATATATAAGTAGTATATGTAGTATTGTGTACATATTAGTAAGTATTTGTCTATATAGATATAATACTTAGATTTAATTTCAATTACATATAAATCTAGTTAATGGTTGCACCTACCTCACAACACAAATCGTTTCATTGTCCCAAAGGTTGGTTGCTAGGAGAATGCCTAGCGGCATTAAGCCCGCCTCTTGTACATAGTGCAATAAAGATAACTTTTTTCAAGTTCCGAGAAAACACTAAGATGTCTGGTCTATAGGCTGATACAGCTAGTTCATCTGGGATCCTATAATGGTGTTCAAATGTATCCATGAGAATTTTCCAGTCTGATGCGGCGCCAAGGATCGAGGTGGGCTTGCATTTAGTTTTCGTGCTTTGCCCTTCCTTTACAAATGTGGTCAAAGTTTTATTTGTAGTCAGTCCCTTTCTGGCTCTTGCAATAGAAAGACTTACTGCTTGTAAATTTTGTTATTATTATGATTTTATGCAGATTCGATTAAAACGTGGTGTAAGTTGATTTCCACCGAGAACCAGGTTCGAGTATAACTTGGGAACTCTCGTAAAGTTAATGCGCCATCAATTTGAAGCACTTATTACCTTCCTTTTTATGTATAGAATTTTATATAAACGTAAGTATTTAATATTATATTCATTTCATTACTACCCCTAGAACACAGCGTCCTAGACCTCCACTGCTGGAGATGGGCCTTCCAGAACATATGTATATCTGGAGAATTTGGCCTACACGCGCCACGCTGGCCAGTACCAACTTTTGGGATCGTTAATAAATCGTCATTAAAAATTGACATCATATCCTCGCCAACCCGTCTGTATATGTGTCTATATATATAGATGTGTGTATGTATGTATCAAATGTACATATTTAGTAATCTTAGTTTTTATAGTCGTATAATATATATTATAAAATACTCCTTTGATCCTAATCCAATAATTTTAAAAAATCCTTTTTTCATTTATTCCGTCTTTCCCTTACTTTGACACTGGCAAATTGTTACTGATGCCATATATAAAAAAAAACTTGTAAATGCACTTACCTTTTATTGTTTGATTGTTTTTATTATCCCGAAGGTTTGACCGTCATAGAATGCCTAGGCATTAAGTCTACCTTTGTATTTTGTGCAATATTGTCCACAGTGGGAAATATTTTGGTGGCGGGTATAATTCTAATGACTCCTACTGTATCGTAAAGTAAATAAGTAGATTGTTAAGCTTATGATTTCTTTTCAGATACCCATTCCTCGACTCCAGTAGTGTGTCTTGTCATTGAAGGGGGGACCAACACGGTTCGAGCAGTCCTGGAGTACGTGACTGACACGCCCCCAGTGCCAGTCGTGGTGTGTGATGGGAGTGGCAGGGCTGCTGATCTCATAGCCTTCGTTCACAAGTACGTAATTTTATATCTTTTAAAAGTATCATCACGACCGTTTCCCTTTCGGGGTAGTCAGAAACCACGCTTATAAATAAGCGGATTCACATTTAGCCAACTTTACTATAGGCCAATCATGATAAGTGGCAAGCTTGTCCATGTCTCCAGCGTAGCAAACTCGAAAAATATCACAAATAAATTGAATATTAATTAAATGTATTTATTTACATTACATTAATAAATATTTTTGTGTCCCGACCAGGAATCGAACCCGGTATCTCCGAGTTTAAATCCACGGACTTAACCGCTAGACCACGGAGGCAGTTGATGTTGCCAATAAACTACAAACCAAGCTTGGAAGTCTTATTTAGTTTAATCCAATGTTTATCTGTATTCCTTCCCCCAGATATGCATCAGAGAATGGCGAGCAGTCCGTGCTGGAGAACATGAGGGACTACATCATTAATACCATCCAGAAGACCTTCGAAGTGGGCCTGCAGCAAGCAGAATGTCTCTACAGCGAGCTTCTTCAGTGCACCAAAAAAAAGAACCTGGTAAGAATAAATCTTTAATTTAGGTGTGGGGTCACATATCGTACCCAAATAATGATGTCATATATCCCCAAGTTCCATGCCATAAATAAATTTAGTTTAAGTATCTATGCATTATAATATTTATTTATTTTCTTTATTTTTATCGTACCTATCTATTAGTGCGTTTATATATTCATACATAATATATATTTATGTTTATTATATATATTATTTTAATTATATATCATGTAAGTATTTATGTAATAGTATTTAATTATTCTTAAGTAATTATATTTATCTTAATGCACCCGCAATCCTCTGCCACACTCAACAAAGGTTAGCTGTTATAAAATGCCGGAAGGCATTAAGTTCGCCCTTGTACACTATTTTTTAAGTTATTTTGTGCAATAAAGAGTTTATAAATAAAATAAATAAGAATGTTTTATGTTGTATATGCCAAATTTTATCAACATTAGTCTAGTTCTTAATATAGGCGGTAAGGCAAAACGAAGGAACAAACGGAGAAATGGTCACATGTCATGGATGATAACGTCAAATAGGTTAGGGATATTCATATTCGATTATTAGTAATATACATATATGCCAAATTTTATCAAAATCTGTCCATTAGCACGGATACTAAGGGCAAACAAACAAATTGACCCGCCAAATATTTTTTTAAATATATCGTGTCCATATGATAACGAATTAAGCACATTTTTGAATTCCTGTAGTATTCTGTTATGACCGCCTCCGTGGTCTAGTGGTAACAAACGTTGCCGTGAACTCGGGAGGTCGTGGGTTCCATTCCCACCGGGGGCAAGTTGTACATTGTATAATTTGTCTCGGTCTGGGTGTTTATATGTATAATATGTATATATTTATAAAAAAAAAGTATAATATGTAGTTTATCAACCATCTAGTTTCCGTAACACAAGCCTCGTAGCTTATCACGGAAATTAGATGGCGCTGTGTGACCTGTCTGGAAATATTTATTTATTTAGGCGCAAACGTTATATAATGGAAGTTGTTAACTATATATATATCACGCTATTAAAGTTGATATTTGCACGGTCGCTGTCAAGGTCGAGCGCTTATAGAGTTGAGAATTGAATAATATTTTGTAATTATGACGCAATCTCTGATGTTAATAATGAAATCCACTAATAAAGCTTGCGACTAAGTAAGAGAATAGGGGTACTGGTTTTCTAGTAACGTCTTAGCCAAACTTGATCAAAATCGATCCAGCAGTTTATTTTTATTTTTTATTTATTATTTTTTATTTGGGTAACTCACAGCTAATACAATAGATTAAAGACTATTTATTTATTTAGTACACACAGCAGTACATATATTATCACACACATAACATAGTATAATTATAGCTTATCTAATATATGTACCAATTAGGTGTCACAGCATTCACCAATATAAAAAGAAGAAGAAATAAAAACTTACTACTGTTAAAACAAAAAAGAAAAAAAAAATAACAAAAACTATCAAATTTACAAAATAAAAATATGACTTCTAAAATAAAATTATACATTTTTCTCTTTTTTTAATAGAATTAATTAGGAAACATAAAAATTGCACAAATTTGGTACCTTAAAAAAAACGAAAACAAAACACTTGTTAAATAAATTATAAGCTACTCAAACATTGATGGTTTGAAATGTTCGAGAACATTTTTTCTGAATACATTGTAACGGTCATGATAATGACTAGAAGCTAATTAAGAGTTACCACACATAACAAAAATACAAGCAAAAAACAAAAAAAGAAAAACCAAAAGTAATAAAAACTAAACCAAAAATAGTTATTCATTTAGAGTTACGAAATTGGAAATTATTTTGCTCCTCACGGAATAAATGCTATCACAAAATAAGTCAATGTCTAAATTGTGACTTAGTAAGTTAAACAACGATACTGCTCTATGTATATAACTATTTTGCCTATAATTGCTATGAGCATGAGGTATACATAGTAGGTCTGAAGCACGCAAGCAACATACATTACTTATTTATTTACATTATTAATGTAAATAAATACATTTAATTAATATTTAATTTATTTGTGAAATTTCTTGAGCTTGCCACTTGTCATGATTGGCCTATAGTAAAGTTGGCTAAATGTGAATCCGCTTATTTATAATCGTGGTTTTTGACCACCCCGAAAGGGAAACGGTCGTGATGATACTTTACTTTTACTTTTGACACGTAAGTCGAAAGCGCCAAAATTAGCCCCTGGTTTTGGCCAATCTCTATTGTACAGGATTTTTACCCAAATGTTTTTAACTCAAACATTTACTTTTAGGAACAGTAATTTGTTTTTTTATCTTATTTAATATTTTCTCGAAACTGAGTGGTTAGCAACTAAGTAATTGGGCAGAAGTGAGCTCTCGTACTAACAGACAATCGTATGACCACGCGTCTTTATTATGTTGAATAAAAATGTAATATAGTTTTTAAAAAAAAATTAAATAGTATATATGTGATCTTCGCCAACCCTAGCCAGCGTGGTGAGTGTGAGCCAAATTGTGACGATATGTGTAAAAAAAAAAACACTATCGATCCCCGTTACTATGTATTGGATTCCTGGTGCTGGACAGAATAATACATTTAATTTATTTGTTAATTTCTTAAGTTTGTTACGCTATAGACTTCGATGAGCTTGCCACTTGACTTAATGGGCCTATAGTAAAGTTAGCTAAATGTGATCGCATTCCTTAAAAGTGTGGTTGTTGAACACCCCGTAATGTTACTATGTAATTTTTTAATTTAGTAATTAAGTCCTTGCAAGATGTCTTGTTTGGGAAGCCACCTGTGTGGATACCTTTGCCGCTGCCCACATTTCCTCTACATCATAGCTCATACAAGTTAAAGGAATTCCTTATTTTGACCATCTTACGTTCAAGCTTAAAGAAGAACGCTGGGTCACCCTAACTTTGACTCAGAGAGTAAATGCATTTGTGTTAAGTGCATTTAGAATAGTACCTATTAGCTGTAAAGATCTTTTGATTTTTAGTACTCCGACACTTACATTTAATGCACTATTTACTTAAAAAGCTCTCTTAAAAAGCTCTTTTATGAATCCATTACTAGTTAATGTAAATTAACACTGTTCTTACACTGTAGCTCCTTCTTTCATAAAATTGGAAGTTCTAGTTCTAGGGACTGTAATGATAATGATCACTAGCTGATGAGAATCACATCTTGGGAAGTTATCTCGAACGTCAAATTAAGGAAACTGAAAAAATCGATGTCTTTGTTTTGTGTCCGACTTTCGGCAAGACAGCATGAAAATCGGCCATGAAACTCTTGTCAGCGTTTTTTGATATTTCTCATAGAAAACATTCTTATTTATAAACTCTTTATTGCACAAAATAACTTAAAAAGTAAAGTACAAGGGCGAACTTAATGCCTTCCGGCATTTTATAACAGCTAACCTTTGGGAGTGTGGCAGAGGATTGCGGGTGCATTAAGATAAATATAATTACTTAAGAATAATTAAATACTATTACATAAATACTTACATGATATATAATTAAAATAATATATATAATAAACATAAATATATATTATGTATGAATATATAAACACACTAATCACACTCGTATTATATTACATGGGTACGATAAAAATTAAGAAAATAAATAAATATTATAATGCATAGTTATAGTTGTAGTTATCATGACAAATTATTTTGTTTATATCCATATATCATACACACTGGTGGAGAATAGTAAGATTAGGAGAGAACTAATTATTGTTTATTGCGTGGTAATTATTTGTGCACTGCACTTGGAGAATTAGCGGCGTGATTTAGTGTTTTTAACGGGTGGAGCGTGGTAGGTTTGCGAACACGTAGCGCAGCAGTTAAGCGACTGCGATGCCAAAGCGTTGGGCAAAGGAGTTAGAGGTAGGAGCGGAAGGAGCGGAAGGAAAATGAATAGTTATATACATAAGAATAAATATATATCGGCGTAACCACATACCTTAGTCCCTTGTGGTTTCAGACACCACGCTATTGTTTACTGATTCACTAGGACTCCTGGCAATTATAAATAAAATTAATTATAAAATAAAATACGTATTTATTTTCTTCCACAAAGCTTAAAATTTGTAACAATATTTTAATTAACATTTATGTAGGAGTCTGGAGGCTAAACTAAACTAAGCGACGCTTAGTCTGTCCCTATTCTGTTACTTAGCGCAAGCGTTATGTAATGGAATCCGGTAAACATCTAGATATCTCGCTATTAAAGTTGTTGTTGTTGTAATTTGCACGGTCGCTGTCAAGGTCGAGCGCTTATAGAGTTGAGAATTGAATAATATTTTGTAATTATGACGCAATCTTTGACGTAAATAGAATCCATTAATAACGTTTGCGCCAAGTAACAGAATAGGTTCCTCTGACTCAAACTTAATATTAAATGAATACTTGTATAGTGTAGTGTAGTGTAGTGTAATCTAGTGTAGTGTATATATAATTAAGTGAGATATATTATTAATTTTTTTTTTTGTATCTGATATTTATATATTTGTTTATATTTTGTCTATTTATTGTATAAGTATTTATTATTAGGACTATACATATATATTCTTACATAACTCCAATTCCATATCAAAATTAAAATCTAAACTCAAAATACAAAGTAATATATATAAGTGAAATATTTATTTATCTATTATTATATTTTTAATTATTTATCTATTTGAGTAATGGAAAATTATTATATAATTTGATTAATAAATTTATTTAATATATACTTACGAGTATGTGTTATAATTATATATATTTTATTATTTATTTATTTAAAAACTTTATTGCACAAAGCACAAAGGCGGACTTAATGCCCGTAGACATTCTCTGACAGCCAAACCTTAGGGACACATTTGTACAAATATAGGTGCAATGAAAGTAACAGTAATATATAATTATAGGATAATTCAACAAATATTATATATTTACTTATATACTCTTATATATATTTAATAACATATATAATTTAGCTTTATACTTTGCCTGTCTTGTGTCAGAGTTTATTATCTTAAAACAAACAAATCAACTCTCTTTTGAGATAAAACAATTAATTTACTTGATTCTTCGTAAAATACAGATAAATGTTACTTGCTAACAATGAAATAATGCTTAAAGGAAAACGTTGTTTGCACTAATGTCCGGCGGTTTGGTATAAATTCTATAAATTATATGAAGACAATACGCACCCTCAGAACGACAGAGGCTTAAGTCAAAAAAATAAGTTTGTGGGAAAACGCGAAAGAAGATCGTAAAGTTTAAACTTTTCACTTTGAGAGTAATTATTCCACACTTTTCCTTCTAAATGTGAGTGTTTTATTTTTTTATTGGAAAGTCTAGGTTTTAATTTGTTGATGAATGCAAAAATGAATGTTGTATGTCTTTTATTTATTTTATAATGTTTTTTAAAAAACAAAAATGGAAAATATAAGCCCTTTTCGTTCCGAAATGTCCAATCTAATAAAGACATATTTTTACTTAGGCCTCTTTATTTAATCTGATTTACTATAACTTGGTTAGAATAGTTTTAGGTATGAAAAAGGCACAATCGTCATTAAGCCCCACCTACATAAACTTAATTTTGTATTGTAAAGAACTATTTCAAAAGACGCCTCTTCTAAATTCAACATACGTATATCAACTTACCGATTTTTTCGGGCTTAAAAAGGCGAAATAGGTTTTACGCCTGTTTAATCCTGTACTTATCGGTTTCAACGTTGGCACTTCACTGATAGCGTCACTTTCGCGCGGACCGGGGGAGGTGGATTTTACAGTGTGATAGGGACGGAAGATTCGCTATGCCCTTTTTTTACAATAATTGCCATTGTTTTACTATTTATCGGATAGAGCATACCTTTTTATGTATCTCTATGATTGTAACTCAATTTCACTATTTTTTCACTTAAGCCTCTTTCATTCTGAGGGTGCGAATAGCCTGGGCTGATTTATATCGCGTCTCCAAGACGTGTATTTCCGAGACGATCATGACCATAGATCTAGTAGTTAGGTACCTTATTTTCTTTGCTTTTTTTACTAGCACGACATGTAAGTGACACGACATTAGTCCCTAACACTATGCCGGCTTGACTGAGCATGACGGCAATTCGAGCCTGATCCCGAAACGTGTGGATAGATTTTACTGGGTTTATCGGAACGAACGGTGGATACTTCCCCGCCCCGGCGGACTGGGCAACTTACCACCATCAGTCTGTCTACCACCTATTTGTTGTTCTCGTTAAAAGTATGTGCCATTTTCAATGATGTCAAATGCCAATTTTTGGTTTCAAGGAGGACTAATATTGTAAGCTTGCCATGGTGATATTTATATAAAAATAACACCGCTTGAAACAAGACATTCTAAGTCATGAGCATGGATACTTTGTTCATGAGTGTAGGGAGTTAGGGAGTTTTACATTATTTTTTTTAAATATTTATTTATTTTAAATCTTTATTGTAATTTACAATCGGCGAACATAATGCCGTAAGGCATTCTCTGACCGTTGACCGTTGGGACAAATGAGATTTCTTTGTTAGATCGGGGATAGTGAAAATGATATTTAGAAATTATTTTTATTCCAATAAATATCATAAAGGTAAGCAATTCCTATATAAACATACATATACTTAAATATTATATACATATATACATAACAATAATACATACACGTATACATAACATATAGATAACATTAATACATAAACATATATTATAAATACTATACATAAAAATAACTACTGGTTTTAAGATAATCATATGTATTATACATAACACCACAAGACCAACTACATGCTACTAGCACGACATGTGACGTTGGGCCCACCTGATGGTAAGTGGCGCGCAAGGTCCATGAATGTTAGTAACTGAAGTCAGACACTCATAACTGACATCAGTCCCTAACATTATCAAAGTCAAAGTCAAAATATCTTTATTCACGTAAACCTATTACAGGCATTTATGAAACGTCATTAATTTAATTATTTTGAATGATTCTACTCCTGCTAGTAGAAGACTACGTAGCAAAGTGGTCCAATAAGTAAGCTGTTAGCAGAAGACCAGCAGCTTAGCAAATTCCAGTGACATGTTAATGTTTAATCTGACTGAGAAAGGAATCTGCAAGGAAAACTCAGCTATATCAGATTAACCCGAAAGTCGACAAAACGCAAAAACCTCTGTTAATTTAAGAACAATAAATTGAACGTGTTCGGCAGAGGTCCCAGGCCCCCACAGCAGCACCCGATCACGGACATAACGAATGTGCCAGCAATCCCCCCGCTTAACCAGGCCCTTAGGGTGCGGACCGGGACCGACACACGTGCCACCACTGCAATGACCTTCTAAGGAAGGGGCGACCACCGGACACGCCACACCATGAGAACCTGAACACTAAGAATGACTTTAGAGACACACACGAGCATAAATATAACAATTACTTCCTAAGTACCCAAATGTTGCCGTGCAATTCCGTTAACAAACTTATATATAAGTAACTATGCCGGCTTGACTAGATGCTTTTTCACACTTCCCTTGAAGGACTACTTAAGTTATAGGAAAGTGGAAACACAGAGGCTGGAAGAGCATTCCACATCTTTATCGTGCGACAGATGTATGAGTCCCCAAATTTATACGAACGCGAAGAGATGGTGACTACGGTATGTGGGTGCATATTATGACCTGTGCGTGTGGTTCGTTTGCGGAATGCGGGAGGGATTAGGTTAAAGAGTTCTTCCGAGCACTCACCATTGTATAGCCGGTAGAACACGCTCAGAAAAGCCACATCTCGGCGAAGCTGCAGGGATTCGAGAGTTCCAGATATAGTGGCATCGTAGGACATTGAGAGCATCTGAGAGGTACTTGGCGGAACCATCCCAAACGTGAGAACAGTATTCTACACATGATCTGATCTGTGCTTTGTACAACAACAAATATTTGTATTTACATTGTATTATTAGTACTTTATATTAGTCTTCATCATTACGACCCTATCCCTTGCGGGGTGGTTAGGAACTACGCTTTTGTAAGGACCGAGTTCACATTTGCTACGCGAGTTACGAGCTCGTCGATGTCTCTAGCGTACAACTCGAGAAATGTCACAAATAACTACTATTTATACCAAATTTTTAACACTCTCTCAGAGGTGTTGCTTAATAAAATGGATCGCTTGCTTAACTCTTGCATACGCTTTATCTTCTGTTTACGCAACTACGATCACATCTCTGAGTATCGAGCTTGAAGTGGCTGCCAATTCGTTGTCGTAGAAATCTACGAATTCTTTGTCTGCTTTTCTCTATACTGAATGATCCTGCGACACCGAAATACCTCAAGAGCACTTTTCTCTTTTCTCTTCATGACAGGTCGTTGCGATCATCGCATTACTCTACCCTTGCTATTCCCTCTCATCACACTAGTTTTATGTCCGACTCCTTTGCAGTTGTTGCCGTTAATCTGTGTAACAACCTACCCTTAGATGTTCGACAGGCGCCAAATAGAACATTGTTTAAAAATATGGTTTTCACACACTTCTTAAATAGATCCCAACAACTGTAAGTATGTATATATTGTATTTATGTATATATTAAGTATTAAAGTAAGGAAAGGCATGCTTCGATGGTTCGGGCATGTTGAAAGGATGACTGAAGAGAGATTGACGAACCAGATATATAATGCGATATTTGTGGGTAAAAGAGGCCCTGGCAGACCAAGACTCACATATTACGATCAAATTAATAAAACAATAGCTGAAGGTGCGTTGAAAAGCCATCGAAACAAAAGGGCATGTATGAAGAGGTTGATGAATGTCGAAGAAGCGAAAGAGGTATGTCGTGACCGTGACAAGTGGCGCACAATTGTCTCTGCCTACCCCGCAAGGGATTTGGCGTGAAAATATGTATGTATAAGTAGTGTTTAGTATATTAATATTATTTACTAGTAAGTAGTTTACTTTTAGTAGTATTTTAATTTCTTCCTTATACAAGAATTATATTCTATAATTTGCGCGAACCTTCCACATACAATGTTCGTAATGTCCCTGAGCATTAGGTTGTACATAGTGCAAAAAGTTTTAAATAAATAAATTCCTAAACCTAGCTAAGATCATTTTATTTCGACAATGACGCAAAATAATGGCCAAGTACTGTGTTACGGACGCCTACATACATACTGGTGGAGTAACCAGCCAAACAAACTTCAGCGACACAGTTCTTATTAAAATGGCCTCACTTTAAAATTACCCTTTGTATGTCTAAGACAACCTCCCTTAGGGGGTGAAAAAGGGGGGAAGGGTGGATAATTAAACGGGTTAACGAGCAGGCAATGGCATCGGCTCACTTCAATTCAACACCTCTGAGGATCTATTCTTAGCAACTCTGTCTTAAGAAAACCAGTCATCGTTATGTTTGAAGGTCAAGCTAGTAAGTAGACCTGTTGCGGCTTTTTGCAACCTCTTTGGAGAGACTTTGACCTCTTTTCTGACTGACAACTTTAGAGGACATTATTATTATTATTTTTTTTAATTGTCTTTAAAGGACATTGTACAGAATACATCAGTCCTAAACACGTAATTTATTTGCATAATATATGCTCATAACCGAGTTGGGATCATCAAATTCCAGATGCTGCAGAATTTGATGCTTTACTTGGAGTCACTCGCGGCATTATAGCCCAAACACGTCGGGTAAAATATGGGAGTCCACAGCGCGGGAAAACCGCAAAAAATAAACTGCAACATGTGCCCTATATTTAAAGTCCAATTTATCGTTTTCCATAATTATTCACATTGCAGCACATTATTAAACAAAACAACACCACTTTTGACCAATAATATCCACAGTAAATTACGACATTATTTTATGACAGAATGACTTTGAATTTAGAACACAGACGATGACAACGAAATGAAGACGCAATAAATGAAAATTAAAGACAAAATTTTTATTATTATTATTTCAAGATTAAATTTTTCCTTTTTGTAATAATACCTTTTTAGTGCGTTACGAAATGTTGTAATGGGATCACATATTGTAATAATCATCATTAGCCTGTGTCTCTTCACTGCTGGATATAGGCATTCCCCAAGGCTCGCCACTTCTCTCTCCTCTCCTGCTACTCTCATCCATCCCCGACGAGCGACCTTCCTCAGGTCATCTGTCCATCTGGCAGGAGGTGTTCCACTCTGCGTCTTTCAGTATGTGGTCTCCACTTCAGAACCTGTCTACTCCATCGTTCATTGGTTCTGCGACAGACGTGACCCATTGCCAAAGCTATATCGGTAACTTTGGTTCTCTGAAAAATCCCGAGCATAGCTCTCTCCATACCTCGCTGAGCGACCTTGAACTTGTGGATCAGACCCAATGTCAGTGTCCACGTCTCTGGTCCATATAACGTTACCGAAAGAACGCACTGATTGAAAACTTTTGTTCAAAAACTGTGGTATGTTCGATAGGAAATGGTGACGGAAATTCCCGCCCATTTTCATCATTCATTACAGCCCCTAGAAAACAGCGTCGCTGACCTCCACTGCTGGAGATGGGCCTTCCAGAACATATATCTGGAGAATTTGGCCTACACTAGCCACGCTGGCCAGACGGCTTGGCGAGGATATGATGTCATTTTTTATGACAATTTATTAATGATTCCACAAGTTGGTATTATTGGAACCGGGACCGACGGCTTAACGTGCTCTCCGAGGCACGGGAACGGTGGTGTTGTAAATCTATGACAATTGTACTTAAGAAAAGTGTATTTCTCATTGGTACATGCCGGGGGGGTTTGAACCGACCTTTGTCGGATTTAAGGAACGCGTTCTTACAACCGAACCACCACCGTGCCTATTCCTTTTAATAATTGCCTAATTCCAGCCTATCCTAGCTGAATACGCCTAATTGGATGGTCTGTCCAAGGTTGATTTTGCACAGCTTCGAGAGTGGCATTTCCCAAGTTCATACCGAGACCAATCCGCTGGGATGCCACATTTAAGCCAGTCGGCATTCTGCCAAGATTCTACAGCGAGCTAGCCATTATGACTATGTTGTCTGCGAATCGAAGTTGTATACACACATTACTTAAACATCTCACAATAGCGTGTATAAGTAAATATTGTATGTAGTATAGTAATGTATATGTTTGTAGTTTAAGTACTATTAGTATGTAATGAAATGAAATGAATAAAAAAAATTATTTGTCAGAAACATGGTAGGTACAGGGATGTAAATTATTATATGTAATTATATCACATGATTCGCTATTTCTAGCATACAAATATTTATTTAGTCACATGACTTTGTCGAGCTTAGTGTCTCGGTATTCTTTTGTCGAATAAAACATTTATTAACCAGCATTTGTTTGACTCTTAATTTGAACAGTTTTAGTGGCAGCTCCCTTATAGTAACTGGAAGCTTATTAAATATCTCTGTTGCCATTGCATAACAATTTCAGCTATATTGAGTACTTTTATGAGCTGGAATAATTATTCTACTAAGATAACGCGTTTTAAAATTGCAATTATCCCCAAGAGTTTTAAAAAGTTCCGGGTGGCTTTTTACAAATAAACAGCATTCAAGTATATAGATAGAAGGAACAGTCAGTAATTTTAGTTTTATAAATAAAGGACGACAGGAAGTCATAGGAGGTGTGTTACAAATAGCACGAATGCATTGTTTTCGTCCAATAAAGATTATATTTATTTCCACTGCATTGCCCCACAATAATATGCCGTACCATATATTTGACGCAACAGTAGTATATATAGTATTGCTAAATATAGTTAATATTTAATAATGATCAGTCTTCAATACGTATTCGCACCTACTCCTCGATCTAAGTTATGCTTTTTATTGTTCCATGGTTTGGCTGTCAGAGAATGTCTAGCGGCATTAAGCTTGCCCCTTGTACATAGTGAAATAAAGTTTAAAATAAACAAATACGTGTGGCACTCGGGGACTGACGCGGTAAAGCTATTGCATAGCATTTTTAACCAGCTTATGCAATTACAATTATTTATTTTATTTATCCAGTATTTCTTTTTCTTTGATATTAATTAAAGTTACTAGTTGCGGGCTCGAACTCACTCGTGGACGCGGCCAAAAAGCACGCTGTCTCACCTAGCATTGTGTCTAAAAGAGATAGAATCAGTTATGAGCAGTTAGCAGCTAGTCTACACGCATACGTCTAGTCGCACGCACACAAACACCATGCCGAAGTCTCAGACAGACAGACAGTGGGCTCGTCCAGGCCTGGATGCCTAATGGGCCTGGGTTGGGGATGGGGATATTCCCCCGTTTTCCCCGGCAGGATCTCAGCGGGTAACCACCCACCGGTAATTCATGCACTTTTAGTGCTGGGCGCCGTTAGCAGTATAACAGCGCCCGTGTGGCTCACGAACCCAGAGGGCTAGATTCAACTGCTTCAGCTCTCCTCCAGTAGTACTTCCCTTGGAAGTGGTCTCCCGTTGGGGGGCCGTGCGCAAGACGGAGCGATATTCTGGAGATGGTTGAAGTGTCCGTGTCGGCCCGATAGAACATACGTCTAGTCAGGCCAGTGACAAACTCCTCAATAGTAGGCATCTCCAAATCTCGAGCTATGACGGAATTACGCACGAACCACGGCGCTCGGGAAACCACTCTGAGCGATATGTTCTGCTGACTTTGGATCCACCGAAGTCTGTCGAACTGAAACGAACGTTAGACGATGACGGCTTTCAACACCGCACCGCTGTGCCGGTCGGAGTGGGGGGTGTTAGGTTTATTTTCGTTACGGAATCTCTTGATTCGGTCGCCGCGCTCAAAGCCAGCAATAAAAGCTATGCAATATCTTAAAAACAAATATTCTATCCCATTTATAATATTAGAATGGATGTTAAAACCGCGTTTCTTTCCAACCTCATTTAATTCACAAGCCAAGACTCCTTGAAATATACCTATTAGATTTTCTTTGATTCCTTTGTGCAGTTTTATTAAATCTTTCCGAGGTATGATTTGCGGAAATTGCCTATTCCGATAGACAAATCGTCGGTCACATAGCATATAGGCGTAACTGGTATTTTGTCAAAAATGAGTTTAGTTTTAAATTATTTATTTATTTTCCATGAAAGGTTTCTAGGTCTAAACAATACACTATTTAAACACAAGGATAAGTGACTAGATGTACGAATTAAAATGTCTCCAAGTCATCATCATGATCAGCCTGTGTCTCTCCACTGCTGAATGTAGGCCTCCCCCAAGGCTCGCCACTTCACACGATCTTCTGCCACCCTCATCCATCCCCCACCAGCGACCTTCCTCAGGTCATCTGTCCATATGGCGGGGGATCGTCCCACTCTGCGTCTTCCAGTACGTGGTCTCCACTCCAGAACCCGTCTACTCCATCGTTCATCGGTTCTGCGGCATATGTGTCCAGCCCATTGCCACTTCAGCTTGCTAATTTTAAAAGCTATATCGGTAACTTTGGTTCTTTGACGGATGTCAACGATTCTGACTTTGAAACTGAAATCCCGAGCATAACTCTCTCCATAGCTCGCTGAGCGACCTTGAACTTGTGGACTAGACCTACCGTCAGTGTCCATGTTTCTGCACCATACGACATTACTGAAGTCCAAGTAGGACAATTCCTATACTTTCCACATCCGTTGATGCGAAACATCGAAATTCTTATCGGACAGACTTTATGTCTGAATAGTATCAGTATCATACATTTAGTACAAGCCATCGCTTTATATTGCAACACAAACTATATGGCTTTATATTATTTTGCGGAATTAAAGTCAACCTTTGTCTTAGGCCCTCGGACTTGGGACTATAAAGTGTTAGAACGGGCACCCAATCTCAACTTTTACAACCGCAACAAATTTGTCTTTCTCGTTAAGTCCACAGTGTTTGAAGTCAAAAGTTTTCAACCAGTACGATCTTCCAGTATGGTGCAGAAACGTGGATACTGCAAGTGGGTCTGGTCCACAAGTCCAAGGTCGCTCAGCGATATGGAGAGGGCTATACTCGGGATTCCTCTGACAGATAAAGTCAGAAACGTGGATACTGACAGTGGGTCTGGTCCACAAGTTCAAGGTCGCTCAGCGATATGGAGAGGGCTATACTCGGAATTTCTCTGACAGATAAAGTCAGAAAGTTACTTTTTTACGTTTTAAAATTAGCAAGCTGTAGTCAGCTCTAATATTTTGTAAACACCAATCGGCTAAATCTTTGTTTATAGAATAGAATAGAATAGGTTAAATACTTGTCTTTTCATTCATCACACGGATTATGTATATGTTAAGGTATTTATACCTATATTACTAATTTATGTATTATATAGTTTAAAATAGTTTATGAATATACCTAGTTTTTTTTTAATATTATATATGTATAAATTATTATATAAATACATAATACATACATATCTTCACGCCAAATCCCTTGCGGGGTAGGCAGAGACAATTAAGCGCCACTTGACACGATCACGACATACCTCTTTCGCTTCTTTGACATTCATCAACCTTTTCATACATGCACGTTTGTTTCGATGGCTTTTTAATGCACCTTCAGCTATTGTTTTATTTATTTGATAGTGGTAGGTAAGTCTTGGTCTGCCAGGGCCTCTTTTACCCACCACTTTCACATTATATATCTGGTTCGTCAATCTCTCTTCACTCATCCTTTCAACATGTCCGAACCATCGCAGCATGCCTTTCCTTATTTTTGTCACTATGCTTTCTTTAATACCTACTCTTTTGCGTATTTCGTCATAACGTATGCGGTCCGTCAAAGTGACACCGCATATACGACGCAACGACCTCATCTCTACTGCATTAAATACATAATAAATATTTTACACATCTCTTGTGTCTCAATGTTGTTTTTTGTGTTGTTAATTGTTTAAAATGTACGTGAGTTAGGGTGTTGGCATAACAACAGCATTAGTAGTGCATCACATGACTTAAGCTGAGCCAAGACCCTTGCCACATCATGTTAATTTAAATTGTAAATAATTATTATTTTCTCTGATTGTAATACTTATTAATGTGGCAATAAACGTTTTTTTATTCTTATTCTTTTTTTTATATAGTATTTAATAACATACGTACCTATGTATGCCAACTGAGCGACAAATTACAGTCGCTGTCTGAAAAAATAGTTGGATAAAGGCTCTTCAGATCTCCAACGAAACGTAAATGCAGATTGCTTCCTATTATAGCATTATCATGGAGCCGGATACCCACCGGTTCGAATATCAATATCGGCTGGAAAACATAGTTTCAATATATAAAAAAGTAAAGTATCATCACGACCGTTTCTCTTTCGGGGTGTTCAAAAACTTTTGTTTTTTTATTTTTTTTTATTTTTTTTTGGAAATAAACAGTCACCTAATGGGAAAGTAGTCTATCTTAATTCTGACGTATCTGGTAGTGTACCAGGTATTGTAATCTCATTGTTACTCATAGTTGAATTATAAGGTTATTAATTGATCGTTGTTGTGGAATTCTCAAATCAAATATATTTATTGTGATATAAGTACATATTTTTATAACATGCTAAATAACTCTGTACGATGTAGTGAAGTAAGTAATGTGTCTGCACACTTCGCGAGGTTGTCACGTTATGCGGGACATTAAAATGAAACAAAGGAATTTAAGCAAATTAAGTTAATATATTAAAAAAAATGAAGTTAACAGAAAGAGATCAAGAGAATTTAAAATTATATAAGGGAGAGTCGTAAGCCAAAACTTAGCCCTATCACTATTTATGCATCCGTTGATCGTACGGCTCGGAGAGCCTGAAGATGGGGACCCGGAGAGCGCTGCCGATCCCAAGCGGACAACGTGGCGTCACGGGGATCCTGGGCAGCGGGGTTATCTTCTCAAGCTGGGCCCCAGCTTTATAGTCCTACTGGAAAAACCCCAAGCTACGGGGGCGACAATATTCAGTAGGATGAATTTATATATATAATTATTAAGTAATATGTATATGATTCTTGTAAAATATTTATTATAAATTAAAGCAGCACATTGCAGTTGGTTTTGAAATTCAAGTGTCAAAATCTACACTCACAGGTGACGTCTTAAATATGTGCAAGGCAAAGGATGTCGATTGCAGCCAACAATATTTATTCCTTGGCCGCATGTAATACGATCGTTACAAGGTGTTGAAGTTGAGCATGATTACCCTATTCTTACTAACATACCAAAATTTTAATGTGGTAATGTTTTGTTTATAAACAATGCGTAAACCAACTAAATACATATATAAAACATAATACTCATATAATACATATATTTTAATAGTCAATACAATAAATAAATATAAAATAAATGTTCTTATTAAATTATGATATCCCTCACCACAAAACGACTACACAACATGCTAATACACCCATCTACCTTTAAATCCATTTAGTTTAACTCTTATTGGAATTATTTTGGAACGTATTTTAGTAATATGGTACGCTAGAGACATCGACGAGCTTGCCACTTGTCATGATTGGCCTATAGTAAAGTTGGCTTAATGTGAATCCGCTTATTTATAAGCGTGGTTTCTGACCACCCCGAAAGGGAAACGGTCGTAATGATACTTTACTTTATTTTAGTAATATTTCTGATTTCGCCAGACCCTGGCCATTCATTCTGTATATGTTTTATTTTGTAAATCTGATATAGCTAGGGTAGCTAAGTTTTCTTTACAGAGATTACTTTCTCAGTCAGATTAAACATTAACAGGTCACTGGAATTTGCTAAGCTGCTAAAGATTAGTCTGTCACTAGCAAAGTGAAATCATTCAAAATAAAATTATGACGTGTCACAAATGCCTGTAATAGGCTTACGTGAATTGTTTTTACCGAGTATTTTAGCACAGAGTAAAAGAAAAACGAATAAATTGAAACAGCAAATAGTTATATTAGTGTAGTATTTTTTTTTACTATTACGTGACGTCATCCGGCTGCTATCAGTCAGCAGGGAGGGCGGGTCTGGTGCGGGTTGGTGAGTAGCGGTTGGAGTCAAGCCTAACTCTATAATCGATGATGGTAAAGCCCCCTGTTTGAAAGATATTATCATTAATGGCAATATGGATTAATATGCCCGTAATCGATGGAACCATTTACGGAAGCAATATAATAGACGATGCAAAAATTTTAATGACGTCACACCGAAGCTTAGCGATGCGGTTGGAAACAAATGGTCGTCCTCTTTAGCGGCGCATTCCGGTAATTAAAAATAATTGATGGTAATTATAGGACATGTTAAAGGCTTTCTATATTTTAAAAATACTTTTTACTATATTTAGGCTTTATAGTTATTTAAGTAGAAGGTTGTTATTATTAAACTGCCGCCGTGGTATAGCGGTTAAGTCCGTGTATTTAGACGCGGAGTTATCGGGTTCGATTCCTGGTCGGGACACAATAATGTTCATTAATTAATCAATTAAATAAAACGACAGAGAGGTTCGCGCTGCGCATACCGTTTTTAATTAAATCTCAAAACGGTTCTATCGTCGTGAAACAAAAAACGGTTTCTAAAAACGGTTAGTCTTTGCAACGCAACGTCCACCACTAGTGGAGAGTATCTTTGAGTCGTTCAGCTCAACCCAATATTATGAGCCACTATCTATTAGGTGTTCTGCTTGTTTGTTTGTTTGTTTGCCAGTTTTGTATATACTGTAATCGTAAAATTGTCAACTTTCCTTCCAAAATTCATTTACACGATTTTTTTTTTCTGTGTCTCATTTAATTCCTTTGTTCCAGATCACAGTGTTCAGGATCCAAGAGCGTACTGAAGGTGGAGAGCTCCAAGAGTTAGATCAGGTGATACTGACGGCTCTTTTCAGAGCTGAACATCTATCTCCGAGCGAACAACTCTCCTTAGCCCTCACCTGGAACCGGGTGGATATAGCCAGGTCGGAGATCTTCGTTTATGGACAGGAATGGCCTACTGGTATGTAGAACTTATTATTTATTTATTGTTGTTGGGTAATTCTGTATTTGTTTTATTTTGACGAAATACGCAAAAAGGTGGATATGAAATATGAAAGCATAGGGACAAAAATAAGGAAAGACATGCTCCGATGGTTCGGGCATGTTGAAAGGATGACTGAAGAGAGATTGACGAACGAGATATATAATGCGAAAGTTGTGGGTGAAAGAGGCCCTGGCACACCAAGACTTACATATCACGATCAAATAAATAAAACAATAGCTGAAGGTGCAATAAAAAGCCATCGAAACAAAAGGGCATGTATGACGAGGATGATGAATGTCGAAGAAGCGAAAGAGGTATGTCGAGATCGTGACAAATGGCGCTCAATTGTCTCTGCCTACCCCGCAAGGGACCTGGCGTGAAGATATGTATGTATGTTTTATTTTGTTAATCTGGTATAGCTGAGTTTTGTTTACGCTTTCACAGTCGGTTTTTTTTTTTTTAAATCCTCTGACGTTTTAAATAGTCATAGACCATTGTTGGTCTTTATTTTGATTGTTATGTTTTATTAGGATTTTTAGGTCGGCTTATAATAGCTGTATAAGTACTTTATTTATTTTTTATATTAACCGAATGATATCTACCTATCCATACAATGTTTTATAACCTAATATTAGTAATATAGGGTTTTTTTTTATTTATTATATGTACCCATATTGTTTATTCACTTTATATTTTTTTTTACAGTCAGATTAAACATTACATTAACAGTACACCCGTAGTCTAAGATGTTTCGTTTAAAAGCTCCTCCACTCAATTATTCCTCCCAGATGTCAAACGCATATATTATATAGGATATATATAGATGGCAGTGTTTATAGGTTTATTTTTTACTGTAGTGTCAGTTCAAAAGTAGAAAACGTTGGGAATACATCTTAGAATGCGGGTTTAAGTCTACCGTCCAAATAAACAATGTCGTGTCACAAATGCCGGTAATCGTAAAGCTATTATTTAGTGACTATAAATTAAGATTTACTTATTATGCAATCTAATAACTCAGAAGACTTCCCTGATGTTCACACAACATGTTCCCAAACTTTTATCCCGATCGGTCAAGTAGTTTTGCAATGCATAGGGAACACACACACAGAAATTCACCTTTATATATATAGAAGATGACTCTTTACTTCTGCCTGAATCGTAAACCTGAAATGATATTTTAAGCACCATCTAAAATTAGAACAGCATGTAAGGGTAATTCAACCAAGCAGTAATTCCATTTGTCCTAAAATCACACGTTTCATGGGCACTTGTTACCACAAACAACAGGTCGAATCGTACCTTTGTGGGCTGTGACAATGTTTGTGCAGGCTTGAAATCAAGCCTAGCCCGGTAGACAAGACATAACTTACGCTATATCGTCCTTGGCGAATCTTTAATCTACCATGTGCATTTTTCTAGAATACATTTTTTTTTCATTATTAGTATCTAAGTATTATTCACTGCTGAAATACCCGCTATCCTAGACCCCTCTGGGATTGCGCGGAGCGATGGCAAGAGACCCGACGGCATGACCGTTGGGTCGTGGAAACTAGGCAGCTCTCTGGTGTGGGATGCGACATGTCTAGATAAATTAATATTTATTATTTATTTATTTCTATGAATATGTGCATGTAAACAAATCCATACTGGAGTAATTGGGGATCAGACAGCGCCTTTCCTCGACTGTACAATTACGCATTCTCACTTTCTTCGGACACGTGTCACGGCGTGGAGAAACATTAATCGAGCGCTTGGTAGTCCAGGGGAAAGTCGATGGCAAGAGGATGCGTGGTAGGTCTCCGATGAGATGGACCGATCAGGTGAAGGTTGCAATGGATCATCCCCTACATGAGTGCACTAGGAAAGCCGGGGTCCGAGAGGAGTGGCGACGGCTTGTTAAGCGTGCCACTAGCACTCCAATGGCGACCACGACCACTCTGCCAAGAGTGTAACAGATTATACGTCTAAACATACATATTTCATAACAACATTAAAACACAAGTGACTAGATCTGTGAATTAATATGGCTCCAAGTACTTTAGGACAATGTTTTTACTTTCCACATCCGTTGATGCGAACACATCAAAATTCTCATCGGACTCGAAATTAGCACCATCTCACATCCAGGCAACCCAGTCGCACGCGTGGAGTGGCGCAGTTTCTGCTGAGAACCTCAAGCTGCGCTAATACTGCCGACGTATTAGCCTCGCTATACATAGAGGAAATGCTGCCAGTCTTCTTGGGACTATCTCTGATGGGACGTCTTTTATTTATAGTTTTTTTTTAAATTAGGTTTAGTATATAGTTATTTAATTTTATTAAAATAGTTTGTAATTATTATTTTATATTTTGTAAATATTATTTTTTGAATAAATAAATATTATTTAAAACAAACTTGTGGTAAAGTTGTCAGTTACCGATTGTAGTTAATTTCATTATTGGAACTTGAACTTATGTTATTGTAAAAATAATTTATTTATTTATTATTTATTTATTATTTACTTATTCCACAGCTGTATTTTACAAATAAATATTTACGTTCAAATGATTACCGAACACCTAGCCAATTACGGAATAACATGCATGGACGGATTATTAACACTTTAAACTATTAAAAAATAAACATAAGAATAAAAATAAACAGACAATATTTAAAAAATCCATCTACGCACCATTATGTAAGTGTATGTATATGTGAATGTGTATTGTCAGTGTAGGTGTAAATTGTAAGTGCGAATGAGTGAAAATGTGTAGATTTGTTTTTATTTGATTTATTTTGTAGATTTATTATTAACTGCCTCCATAGTCTAACGGTTAGATCCATGGATCGGAGCCATGGAAATGGGCCTTTCAGAACTGGAGAATTTGGGCTACACTCGCCACGCTGGCCAGACGGCTTGGCGAGGATATGACGTAATTTTTTTATGACAATTTATTAACGATTTCACAAGTTGGCATTAGTGGAACCGGGACCGACGGCTTAACGTGCTCTCTGAGGCACGGGAACGGCGGTGTTGTAAATCTATGACAAATGTACGTAAGAAAAGTGTATTTCTCATTGGTACATGTCGGGTGGGTTTGAACCGACCTTTGTAGGATTTAAGGTACGCGTTCTTACAACCGAGCCACCACCACGCTGTTATCTTACTGATATAAAAAGACTTATGCTATAAATTGAATAAGTTTTTTTTTTTAATATTTCCAGGCAGGTCACACAGCGCCATCTAATTTCCGTGGTAGCCTCGTAGGCTAGTGTTACGGAAACTAGATTGTTGATAAACTACATATTATCCTTTTGTTTTTGTAAATATATACATACCCAGACCGAGACAAATTATACAATGTACAACTTGCCCCCGGTGGGAATCGAACCCACGACCTCCCGAGTTCACGGCAACGTTTGTGACCACTAGACCACGGAGGTGGTCAAAATAATAGGCGGTATTAATAAGACTGAAAATAATATTTTTGTCTAAAAATAAGTGAATTTCTTTAATTTCCCCCGAGGGCCTTATTTATTTCGTAGCTGCTACGGCGTAGCTACATGCTCTGCTACGGCATATTCTGCTTGTCTACAAACTCTGTTTATTCTGTAAACAGTACACCTGTGTTTAATCATAGAGTTAAAACGTATTAGAACTGTTAAATAAGATAAAAACATAATATTTTTATTATCAACTAGCTGTTTTACCCGGCTTTGCCCGCGTAAATGGCGAAACGAAATTTATTGCGCATTATTTTGGTATTCGATTAATTTGCATGGTTTAAACGGAAAAAATAATCTTCAAGCCAACTAACGTATTTAAAATGATGAGGATCAATACCATATTTGTATAAAGGCATATGTTACCACTTTAAATACACATATGCACTATTTTTTCTTCTGGCATCATTTAAATTTGCGTTCCTGTAATTTAAATATTCATTTTGTCACACGTAACGTCACGCGGCACACTTGACCTTGATTGATACTAAATGCTAGTAAAAACACCCGCCGCATATGCTGGCCGGACGTGAACAGTATGCCTAGTGTGACAGTGAAGTTTCGTAAACGCAACTATAGTAGTAGAGTTTTTTTACTGAATTTTTCGATGTTCATTGCCTGTTGTTATAGCCAAACTTGCAATAACACGCAATATCGATATCTTAATTAAAAAGAGTTACTATGACCTTTAGGAGGCATTGCTGGATACCATAGCATAGAAAAGCTATATATACTTAGTCATAAATAAAATTAGATCATAAGCTGACACGGCCCTTTTACAGCCACGATTTTAACTTATTTTAATTTTATTTTTATTACTAATATTATTATTTATTTAGTATGTAAATTGACACAGCTTCCTTACAGCCACGAATTAAGTTCTTATTATTATGATAAATAATATTATGACATTTATCATCATTCATCATTACAGCCCCTAGAACACAGCGTTCTAGACCTCCACTGCTGGAGATGGGCCTTCCAGAGCATATATCTGGAGAATTTGGCCTACACTCGCCACGCTGGCCAGACAGCTTGGCGAGGAATGACATTTATATTATTATGAATTTAATTTTAATTTGACTCGGCCACTGTACTGCCACGAAATTAATTTAAGTTAATTTGATTTTATTATAATTAGACATTATATTATAATTATTTTTACATACATACATACATACATATCTTCACGCCAGATCCCTTGCGGGGTAGGCAGAGACAATTGAGCGCCATTTGACACGATCACGACATACTTCTTTCGCTTCGTCGACATTCATCAACCTCTTCATACATGCCCTTTGGTTACGAAGACTTTTTAATGCACCTTCAGTCAGTGTTTTATTTATTTGATCGTGATATGTGAGTCTCGGTCTGCCAGGGCCTCTTTTACCCACAACTTTCGCATTATATATCTGGTTCGTCAATCTTTCATCGCTCATCCTTTCAACATGCCCGAACCATCGTAGCATGCCTTTCCTTATTTTTGTCCCTATGCTTTCCTTCATACCAATTATTTTTAATTATATATTATATTATATTTATAGATTATAAGTTGACACGGCCTCTATACTGCCACGAAATTGTTATTGTATTTTATTTTATTTTTTATTAAGTTCACTAGTTAGTTTAATAAGTTAACACGGCCTTTATAAAGCCACAAATTTAGGTTAAGCTGCAGTACTTGTTTATGGCACCAATGTCACTTACTTATTTCGGTCCATCCATAATTTAATTTTTATTTAATTTAAATAATATTGTATTTTATTTGTAAAAATTGACAATATCCGAGTGTTACCTGTGAACCAAATGGAAATAAATAATTTGAATTTGAATGTAAAATAAAAAAACGTAACTACAGCAGTTACGTTTTCCGAAACTTGCATTTTACACTAAGCACACTGATAAGAGCCGCGAAGTCGTAAGTTTGTAGACACAGCGATGTGCGGTAAAACCGTAGAGTGTCATCGATTGCCACCTGTAGTCTATTCTATGATCTATGGTTTTATCCCAATCTAATAAGGGTCAGTTTTGAGTAATGTATAGCTTAATTTGTGGTCGACCGCAACACATAACAGTCTGCTTAACGCCTGACAAGCACGTACAAATAGGCCTGTTGACTTTATGCCACCGTATGACTACGGTAAATGCATCGATAAATACATTTCCATGTTAAGCGATATGTAATTACTATTCACACCTAGGGCTCTTCATTGGGGAACTTTTCATATAAATAAATAATAATAATAAATAAATAAATATTTCCAGACAGGTCACACAGCGCCATCTAATTTCCGTGGTAAGCTACGAGGCTTGTGTTACGGAAACTAGATGGTGATAAACTACATATTATACTTTTTTTTTTATAAATATATACATTTTTTACATATAAACATCCAGACCGAGACAAATTATACAATGTACAACTTGACCCCGGTGGCAATCGAACCCACGACCTCCCGAGTTCACGGCAACATTTGTTACCACTAGACCACAGAGGCGGTCTATATAATATAGTCTATGGTCCGGATTTATAGTCGTTGCTAGTGCTTAGTGTTGACGACTGGCTGGTGTTCACATACTTTTATGTATATAGTTTTGATAGTTTTGAAGGAATGTTTGAGTTGTCACGGAGAGGTAGTAATGTGTTACATAATAATAAATGAAATTAATAGTTTCTGGAATTTTAATAAATCATAAGATCCACTCTTAACACTTAGCACTTAGCTCAGAACTCTTAAAGTGTGTTTTTTTTAGAGGAAAAACTCACTTTGTCAGTTCTGAGCAACGACTATTAATCCGGATCTAAGATACGAGATAGAAAGTATCATCACGACCGTTTCCCTTTCGTGGTGGTCAGGAACCACGCTTCTAAGGAAAAACCCAGTAAAGTGTATCCTCACGTTTTGAGATCGGCTCGAATTGCCGCTATGCCTAGTCAAGCCGGCATAGTGTTAGGGACTGGTGTCAGTCATGAGTGTCTGATTCCAGTTGCTAACATTTTTACCTAAGTTACGCTGCTTTCATGCCATACAAGTATAATCTATTCATATTATACTACATATACGAGTATCTTTGATAAGATAAAAAAAAATATGTCGTAGTCCGCCCGACGAATGTTTAGTTAGTACGTAGAGAAAATAAAGTAAAGTATCATCACGACCGTTTCCCTTTCGTGGCGGTCAGGAACCACGCTTCTAAAGAAGCGGATTCACATTTAGCCAACTTTAATATAGGTCAATCATGACAAGTGGCAAGCTCCAGTCTCCAGCGTACCAAACTCGAGAAATATCACAAATAAATTTAAATATTAATTAAATATATTTATATACATTAATAAATATTATTGTGTCCCGACCGGAAATCGAACCCGGTACCTCCGAGTCTAAATCCACGGAGTTAACCGCTAGACCACGGAGGTAATTAAGATAAAAGAAGATTGCCCATTCAATGAAAAAATTCAAAGGTCAATTTCAGAAGAAAAAAAAAACATTCGGATAATAGATCGGTGAAGTTCACTCTTCTACGTGTCTTAGACTATGATATCGAACTCCAATCTCCAACAGTAGAGGTCTAGGACTGTATTTTAGTAGCTACCAATATTAATTATTATTATGAAACCCTTATTAGTAAGTAAATTATTGGACCGGATTATTTATAAACGTCCATCCTAATGGCCAATTATGATAATGGTCCATTAATTTCAGCACCAACAATTGAAGTGCCGAATTTAGATCGCCCCAGTACTGCAATCTAATTTGAACTAAACTATAATCACTGTTACGTACTAACTGCCTTCGTGGTCTAGCGGTTAAGTCCGTGGATTTAGACCGGGTCCGATTCCTGGTCGGGACACAAAAATATTTATTTATATAAATAAATACATTTAATTAATATTTAATTTATTTGTGATTTTTCTCGAGTTTGGTACGCTGGAGACATCGACCAGCTTGCCACTTGTCATGATTGGCCTATAGTAAAGTTGGCTATATGTGAATCCGCTTATTTATAAGCGTGGTTTCTGACCACCCCGAAATGGAAATAATGTCGTTACTAGACTTTTAAAAACATTGTTTTGTTATATAAAGTGTATAAATAACGCGACTCCTAACTTCAGTGCAAAAATATTTACTATTTTACAGCAATTAAAACGGTTTTCATAGCTTTTACATCACGCGGTAGTTTCACAATGGATATAAAGTGCTAGCTGGATTTGCCATCCGAATTTCTCCTTTAGCACTTTGGCTTAAGGTTGAAGTGGCGAAATTCTTATTTATGTTCACGTCGCTGTTAGTTATTCTGCGGTCTGGGATAAGGTTGTCCAACAAGCTTAGCACGCGTCGGGGACAAAAATATTGCCTGCAATTTTGTTGCGTATACAAGATAAATATAATGTTCAGAGCTTGATTTATTTACCGTGAAGCCATCGATTGCTCGTAGCTACTTGACCAGATGTTTTTGTACTGACCATATGCCTTAGCATTGTATGTGTATGCAGGCACTCCTTTTAAAGACCTGTTTAGTTTGTATAATGGTTTATTTAATATGTATATATATAAATTTAAATAATAAAAAAAATAGTTCCATATTTTTTGTAGTCTATTTGTGGTAACTTTTAATTAACCTTTTATGTTTCCTGTTTTTTTTCTTTATGTGTTTATTAGTCGTTAGTTATCCTGTAATGAATAAATAAAATAATTAAGTTTTAATTAGAAAGTCAAGCTACTCTAGATATATTTTCTGGAAGGCCCATCTCCAGCAGTGGAGGTCTAGGACGCTGTGTTCTAGGAGCTGTAATGATGAAAATTATAAAACTAAATTAATTCTTATTGTATAATTGTTAGATTTTAAGCTAGCTGACTTGGCCCTTTTACAGCCACGATCTTATGGTAAGTAGTTATTAAGTTACAATTACCTTGCTTATGACAATAATGCTATTATAACACACATACATCTGGATTGTTTACCTGTTACGATCCAACCATGATTACCTAACTTATGTTTGTTTATATATTTTTTTAGTTTTTGTTTTATATTATTTTAGTGTTGACAATATCTAAGTTGTTACAAGATAACCTATGGAAATAAATATTTTGATTTGAAACGCAAACGTTTATATAACGAAATCCGTTGACTATACTCGTATCACGCTATTAAGGTTGATATTTACACGGCCGCTGCAAGGTTAAGCGCTTATAGAGTTGAGAATTGAATAATATTTTGTAATTATGACGCAATCTCTGACGTAAATAACGAAATCCACTAATAACGTTTGCGTTTGCTTTCAACATGTCCGAATTATCGCAGCTTGCCTTTCGATATTTTTGTCCCTATGCTTTATTTTATATCTACCTTTTTTCGTATATCTACAGAATTAATCCAGCATGGTGTTTCTAGTGAATAACAGCTAATAGAACTAGTTGTTTGATGTTTATTTTACGTTGTGGTTAGTCTTTACACTCTCTCGTAATGGCTTCTAAATAATAGATCGCTAAAAGATAACCTCTACATCTGTTACCTTAGGATATTTCTATTATTGTGGTAAAATAGAACTAAAAGTAAAAAATAAAATTATAAAATAATATAAAAATCGTTTATTGACCCAATTAACTTAAATCTATTACATTTTTATATGCTCAATGACCTGCACTGGTAGCAACCGTGCCGCAGGTCGTAGCATACCATTTTGTTTTGTCCGGTCGACAGCAAATACGATTTAGTTTTTTTTTAATTTTAACGGGTCTTTACGCGATTTACCTTAGAGACATATTTCTCCCGACGTTTCGACACCATACGGTTGGTCGTTGTTTTTTTTTTTTGGTTCTCTTCTCCCGATGGATGATGAATGAGATGATAGGGAAGGCAAAGGGTCTAGCCCATACAGCCAAGTCTGACGTAATATATCTTTCTTATTCATGAGTTAATGAGGTCATCATCAAATTCCAGATGCTGCAGAATTTGATGCTTTTCTTGGAGTCACTCGCGGAACCATCCACTGCTCAAACACGTCGGGTAAAATATGGGAGTTGACAGCGCGGGAAAAACGCAAAAAATAAACTGCAACTTGTGCCCCATATTTAAAGTCCAATTTATCGTTTTCCATAATTATTCACAATGTAGCACATTATTAAACAAAACAACACCATTTTTGACCAATAATATCCACAGTAAATTAATTTACAAAACAAAAACTTGCACTTGACATGTCCACGCAAAATGGCGCGAAGAACTCTCTGGTTGGTCGTTGTTGGTTGGTGTGTGGGTAAGAGATGAGAAGAATGGTTAGGGTTTACAGATATACCAACTATAAACTAAATATAACTTAAAATTGTTTCATTAGTTTCATGATATCGTAAAGATATTGCTGATTTGAGGGGTGCAAAACTCACCCTGAAAGTAGATCTGCCATTGGAATCTTAACTTTTGCATATTTGTAATCTTATGTAAGAACTATCTCAGCTTTTTGTACGAAAAAAAAGACATGGTCGACCCCCTTCCCCAGTAAATTGTTTTACGTAAAAGAAATATCCCATTAAACTCTAGACCGCAGTCTTTCGTTGCATCAAAAATCCTATTTTCATATTTTTTTCTTGGTTATTTTTTGCAATTTCACTAAGTAATCTTCAACGTTAACCGGTATCAGGTGTGACAGGGTTTCACACACGACGTAGGGTAAACGTTCCAGCTATGATACACAGAATAAATTCATTATTCAACGCGTAGGGTAACCGTCATTGTAATGTATGCAAATCGTTTGCTTTCGCTTGTATTAGGAGGGCTATTGCTTATTCTATGTTGTGAAAGGTTTACAGGGTGTCCCTTAATTCAACGTCAAACCGGGAAGTTTATTAGTGAGAGACCAGTTTAGTGACAGAAATATCAGAAAATGTAATAAAGAATCTGACTCATGTACCTTGAGATTGTTTTATATAATATTTATTTAAATCACATGATATCATTGCATCACAGCCCAGGTATTGTAATCTCATAGGTACTGATAACTAAATTTAAATGGTTTTTAATTGATCGTTGTGGTGCAGTTCTGTATATGTTTAATTTTGTAAATCTGATATAGCTGAGTTTTCCTTGCAGATTCCATTCTCAGTCAGATTAAACATTAACAGGTCACTGGAACCTGCTAAGCTGCTGGTCTTCTGCTAACAGCTTACTTATTGGACCACTTTGCTGCTTAGTCTTCTACTAGCACGAGTAGAATCATTCAAAATAATTAAATAATGACGTTTTATAAATGCCTGTAATAGGTTTACGTGAATAAAGATATTTTGACTTTGACTTTGCCTTTAGGACACAGAGTCCTAGACCTCCACTCATTCATTAAAAAGTAATGCACACGGGCGATCTTAATGGAAGGCATTTTATAACAGCTAACCTTTGGAAGTGTGGCAGAAGATAAGATAAATACAATTACATAAATACTTACATGATATTATATTAAAATAATATATATAATAATAATGCATAATTAAAAAGTGCGGATTAAGTAGATTTTTAACGCCCGTCTAATGACAAGTAGAATCTTGTTCCACTCACGAGCAGCGGAAACAGTAAAACAATCTGAATATCTGCTGGAAGTGTGAGGAGGTATTTTGAGCTGATTGTAAGAAGCTGACCGAAGAGGAAGGCCTTCCAGAATATATTTCTGAAGAATTTGGCCTACACTCGCCACGCTGGTCTGACGGGTTGGCGAGGATCTGATGTCAATTTTATTAATATTTTTTAACGATTTTACAAGTGGAACTATTCTGTTACTTAAGCGCAAACGTTATATAATGGAATTCGTTAACTATATATATATATATATATATATATCACGCTATTAAAGTTAATGAGCACGGCCGCTGTCAAGGCCGAGCGCTTATAGAGTTGAGAATTGAATAATATTTTGCTATTTATAGGTATATGTGTAATTTATGTAACAGTGTAAGTATCTATTAGTATGTAGTGTGTGTAGTATATTCTATATTGTTAAACTTGATATCGGCACTACCCTTAATCTCACACTCTCCCAAAGGTTAGATGTTAGAAAATGCCTTGTAGGCATTACTCTTCGCCTTTGTACACTTATTTTGTGCAATAAAGAATTTTATAATAATAATAATAATAAAACGGTAATCTCTGACGTCAATAACGAAATCCACTAATAACGATTGCGACTAAGTAACAGAATAAGGCTGCAGGAACCGACGGCTTAACGTTCTCTCTAGGGATGTACCTAAGAGAAATACTTTAGAATTAGGTAGGTATATGAAAGTAATAAAATATCCGTTATTTTATTTCTTAGAAAGTTGATAGTTACATTACTTAAAAGTAAACTTGGACTTGAATAGATTAAATGTTGAAGTAAAGAATAAATGACTTTATTATTCGCTCCTGATTTATTTCAATTCGTCAGTATTTATAAAATTTAATTGTGCAAGATATTAGGAATTAAAAAAAAAAAGAATTATCCTATATAGGGTGTTCGCTCTCTATAGTGGATTGTTTCTGGCCTTTGGCAAGGAGTAATTTGCTGTGAACGGCGAGCAAACTAAATTAATATTCATGAACTCACTGTGGGTATTGTATTTTTATTTTTAAATATATGTAAATGTTTCATAATTGCATGCTGTGTGATTAGACCTGCGCGAGGGCCTACGCTGATACTATCGATAATTGTGCTAAAATTGTAAAAAAAATATAAAATAAATTTAGGACATAAATGAAGAACACAGAATCAGATGGTTTAAGAGTTAATGACCTTCATGTGGAAAACAGGACTTACCCCAAAGCAATCCACGTATTTCTTGTCCAATTTTATAGTCTATGCACCACAAGCTTTATTATACACGCACATACAGTTTATATCACTAATATTCTCCAAAAACATCCAAATTATAATTTAAAATTCATAAAAATCACACGCGAGGCATGAGTCGGTGCGGTTGAAAAATTGCAACTGATATGGCAACTTGATCGTCATTGGCCCGTAGCTCGTGACGTCAGTTGCAAACGTTTTGGATGCGTTTTACTGGGAGTTGAACCTGCTACCATGCGAGGCCGCAACACTGTGTCTTTTGAAGATAGTACTGGAACTGTATTGTAAAGATTTGAAATTAAAAAAAGTTTGTACTCATTTCTGTTGCGTGTACCTAATAATAATAAATAAATAAATACATATATATATATATAGACATATATAAAGACACCATTCTTCTCCACTCTCCAGATGGATCCAGCGCCCGCACGGTGAATCCATTTTCTCTATTTATTAAGAATGTGCGATAGAAAGCACAGCTTGACAAGAAAGCCTACGAAGAAAGCTATGTCAGCATAAAACTCTAAATTACGAGATGCTATTAACTATTGTCGTAGAAGCCATAAACAAGCAAGTGTAATGAAATATTTGACACACTTTTACTACGAGTATAAACTACAGTTTTATAGCTTAGTTTTTCTATTCTCTAACTAAAGCTATTGAATGCAAGCTAATGGTTTTATTTCAATCGCTAAACGTATATATATTGCAACGTTTTCAAACTAAAGTAAAATTTTACAACGTAAATTTTCCTCTCAAATGGCTTAATAGATATCTGATTGACGTTCGGCCATTGAATACTTTAGCCTCCCAGTGAAAGCGTTCATTTTGAGTGTTTCAAAGTGGTTTTCTTACTATAATAGTCTGTCTATATTATTTTTTCCTAAGATGAAAAATCTATCAAATCCGGTCGTTGCTGTGATATTAATTAGTCCAACTGCGACTTACAACATTTAGTTCTTGTAGTGTTACAATCGACCATTTTTTATCATAGTTCCAATGTGAAACTTAATTATTTTTTTCTGTTAATATTTATCGATTTAAAAAAATGTTAAATACGTTTTATGATACACAAATTGTTGAACAATATAGCCAAGTTTCGTTAAATTATTTCATTCGGAAGTAAATGAATTACGATATTTCCTTAAGACAGACAGACAGTGGGGTCGTCCAGGCCCGGATGCCTAATGGGCGTGGGTTGGGGATGGGGGCTTTTCCCTGGCAGGATCTCAGCGGGTAACCACCCGCCGGTAATTCATGCACGTTTAGTGCTGGGTGCCGTTACTAGTATAACAGCGCCCGTGTGGCTCACGAACCTAGGGGGCTAAGTTCGACTGCTTCAGCTGTCCTCCAGGAGTACTTCTCTAGGAAGTGGTCTCCCGTTGGGGGGCCGTGCACAAGACGGAGCGATGTTCTGGAGATGCTTGAAGTGTCCGTTGTCGGCCCGAGAGAACATACGTCTAGTCAGGCCAACGACAAACTCTTCAATAGTAGGCATCTCCAAATCTCGAGCTAAGACGGAATTACGCACGAACCATGGCGCTCGGGAAACCACTCTGAGCGATACACATAATTATTATTAGATTGTAAGCTGACATGGCCTTTTTACAGCCACGAATTTAATATTAATTTTATTTTTTTATTTTTTTTAAGTTCTTAATTAAGTATTAATTAAGAACTTAAATTTTAAGTATCTAGCTGTAAGAAAAAACAAATTCCTCGTTTATGGCAACAATGTTTTAGTTATAATTATTGTATTGATGTTAGGTTCGGTCCAGCCATGGTCAATGGTAATATTTTTTATTTGTTTTTATCATTATTTTTTATTTATTGGCTTGTATGTATTGACAATATCCAAGTGTTACGTGCTAACCATACGGAAATAAATTATTTTGATTTGATTTTGATTTGATTTGATTTGATTTGATATGTTCTGCTGACTTTGGATCTTGTCCCTGTATTTCCTTAAGGGTTGAAACTCTGGCTAATCACGCCCGACTTTACGTTTTTATTTTTCATAGACAGCCCATCATATAAAAAAAGCATAGGGACAAAAATAAGGAAAGGCATGCTACTATGGTTCGGGCATGTTGAAAGGATGAGCAAAGAAAGATTGACGAACCAGGTATATAATGCGAAAGTTGTGGGTAAAAGGTGCCCTTGCAGACCAAGACCTACATATCACGATCAAATAAATAAAACACTGGCTGAAAGAGCGCATTAAAAAGCCTTCGCAACAAAAGGGCATGTATGAAGAGGTTAATGAATGTCGACACAGCGAAAGAGGCATGTCGTGATCGTGTCAAGTGGCGCTCAATTGTCTCTGCCTACCCCGCAAGGTATCTGGCGTGAAGATATGTATGTACACACATCAAAAAAGTCTAGGGATCAAGCATGTTTATGCGGATTTCTTGTGATTGAGATGTGGCTTTGTAATAAATTTATGATTTTATAAATTTATATGGATCCTTTTTGGTGCATTTCATAATTTAAAACAGGAACTGTCAATCAAATTCGAGTAAAAGATGAAAATCAGCTGTCAATATTTTCCCTATAAAAACATAAGACGCATTGAAGACATTATTAGTGCTACTGTTTCCCTACTACTGATTAAAACCAACGTTATTATGGAGCGGCGACGTCATTTAAGCAGGGAAGAAATGATCAGAGCCGTGGGAATGATAGAAGCTGGTTCCTGGCAACGTACTGTGGCTTTAGCTCTGAATACAAGTCAGAGTGTTATCAGTCGACTTTGGACACGTTACCGAACCACTGGTACCGTGGCTGAGCGCCATGGAGGACGGTATCGCTGCACCACACGGAGACAAGACCGATACATTCAAATCACAGCTCGAAGAACTCCAACAATAACCGCCATGATGTTAGCCGTGAGCCTTCATCGCTCTTCAGGGAACTTAATTAGCGACCAAACAGTCAGAAACCGCTTGCATGAAGTGAACCTTCATTCCCGAAGACCGCTACGGGTACCACCTATAGCAATGCACAATCGTAGGACTCGATATCAATGGGCTCTTGAACACAGAAATTGGACAGAAGAACAATGGCGTTTCGTGTGCTTTTCTGATGAGTCTCGTTTTGGTATGAGGCCGGATACAAGACGTATACGACACTGGAGAACCCCTGGACGCCAACAGCGATTAAAATCCTGCCAGGAAGTCCATCCTTATAGTGGTGGAACCATCATGGTATGGGCGGGTATTTCGATCGGCGGAAGAACTGAGTTGATTTGGATCAGAGGCAACCTCAACTCTCAAATTTATGCTGAGACGGTTGTATCAGACGTCATCGTTCCTCTACAAGTGCATATCGGTCCCTTATTTCAGTTAATGCATGATAATGCACGACCGCACACCGCAAGAGTTGTAAGACAGACTCTCGCCGCAGCTAACATCAATGTCCTGCCCTGGCCTGCTCAGTCGCCAGACTTGAACCTGATTGAGCATGCATGGGATATTCTTCAGAGAAGAGCTCTGCCGAATATGGAGGGTATCCAGTCGCAAGAAGACCTTTTTTTGTTGTTGCAACGAACATGGGCGGCCATTCCACAGCGTGATTTGGATGAACTCATTTTGAGTATGCCAAACCGATGTTCTTGTGTTGTTAGTGTTCGCGGTAGAAACACGGATTATTAATTGTTTAAGTTACCCAATAAAATTAAAAAAAAAACTGTTATTTCAGTCTTTTTTTCGAACTTTAATGTTAGTGGTTCAAATGTCAAAAATCCCTTTATTAGGAAAATGGCATTTTTTTTTACTAATGCAAAGGTGACTTGGTTTATCGTTACTGTAGACAAACGAAAACATTTTATTTGATCAATCCTTAAAGAAAATTTTAATGAATATCAATCAGGAGAAAAGTTATTGCAAAAATATATGTTGATCCCTAGACACTTTTGATGTGTGTATATACAGTCCCTAGAACACAGCGCCTAGACCTCCACCGTTGGAGATGGGCCTTCCAGAACATATATTTGGAGAATTTCCCAGACGGGTTGGCGAGAATCTGATGTCATTTTTAATTACAAATTATAATAAACGATACCACAAGTTGGTATTAGTACAAATGTACCTAAGAAAAGTGTAGGGGGGATTTAAACCGTCCTTTGTAGGATTTTATGGTAAGCGTTCTTACAACCGAGCCACCACCGCTTTGTGGCCATAGAAAATTATTAGAAAAATAACTTATTTCACGGGAAATATTTAAAATGGTAACATTTACGCCTTGACCCTTGTCGTTTGCCAGCTGGAAGGAATTGTTGAGTGGAGAAGCCGTTGAGACTTCTTAGAATCTGGGTGTTAGAGGAGGCCTACATCCAGCAGTAGAGAGATACAGGCTGATGATGATGATATTTTTGACATTTACAAAAAAAAGTTTAATCGCATTGACATCATCGCCTCCACTGCTGGGACCTTCAGAATAAGTGTTGGAAGGTTTTAAATGAATAACTTTTATTTATTATTTATTAAAAACTTTATTGCACAAAGTACAAAGGCAGACTTAATGCCCGTAGACATTTTCTGACAGCCAAATCTTGGGGACAAATTAGAACATTTATAGGTGCAATGAAATAAATATTAATAGTAGGATAAATTCAACATAATTATATATACTTACATAATATATTTTTATATATACTGTAATATCAATATACTAAATACTAATACATACACATTTTAGTTATTTTTTATTTTTTAATTTATATTATCCGCCTCCGTGGTCTAGTGGTAAAAAACGTTGCCGTGAACTCGGGAGGTCGTGGGTTCGATTCCCACCGGTGGCAAGTTGTACATTGTATAATTTGTCTCGGTCTGGGTGTGTTTATATGCATATATTTACAAAAAAAAAGTATAATATGTAGTTTATCAACCATTTAGTTTCCGTAACACAAGCCTCGTAGCTTACCACGGAAACTAGATGGCGCTATGTGACCTGTCTGAAAATATTTATTGTATTTATTTATTTATTATGTTTTACTCCTTTGTTTTTACTTGTTTTATTTAGTTTTTTTTCCTTTCATTTATCAACATTTATTTATTATTATTAGCTGTAAAGTTTATGCAATTATAATATGTCGTTTATAAATATGTCGTTAACGTGGTGGGAATTGCATCATCTAATGTATCTTATTATTGTTAAATGGTAAAACCTGTGCATTGCTGTTTGTTGACCCTAATAAAGGAAAATAAAATAAAAATATCACAGTTATTCGAATATTGTATTAACCTTATAATTGCTATATCATAGAACCAGTATAAAACAAAAACTAACTAATATCTTTTCCAAACAGGAGCACTGGACGAAGCTATGATGCAAGCCTTGGAGCACGACCGTATAGATTTCGTCAAACTTCTCCTTGAAAATGGTGTATCCATGAGGAAGTTCCTCACAATCCCTCGTCTGGAAGAGCTTTATAACACCAAAAGTGGGCCCAGTAACACCCTGAGATACATCTTAAGGGACGTCCGACCCCATCTGCCTCGAGGATATATCTACACCCTTCATGATATTGGTCTAGTCATTAATAAACTTATGGGTGGTGCTTATAGGTAAGAACTTAACGTATTTATATTTTTTTAACAAACATGTGGCCTTGGGCCCACCTGATGGTAAGTGGTGCGCAAGGTCCATGAATGTTAGCAACTGAAGTGACATCAGTCCCCAACACTATGCCGGCTTGACTAGATTCTTTTTCACACTTCGCTTGAAGGACTCCAAGTTATAGGAAAGTGGAAACACAGAGGCTGGAAGAGCATTCCACATCTTTATCGTGCGACAGATGTATGAGTCTCCAAATTTATACGAACGCGAACGGTATGTGGGTGCATATTCTGACCTGTGCGTGTGGTTCGGTTGCGGAATGGAGAGGGAAGGAGTTATAGAGCTGTTCAGAGCACTCACCATAGTATAGCCGGTAGAACACGCTCAGAGAAGCCACATCTCGGCGAAGCTGCAGGGATTTGAGAGTTCCAGATATAGTGGCATTGTCCACAATTCGAACAGCTCGCCTCTGTAGGACATTGAGAGCATCTGTGAGGTACTTGGCGGAACCATCCCAACAACAAACAAAACAACACACACAATAATAATTTTGACCAATAATATCCACAGTAAATTAATTTTCATGTGATATAATAAAAATTGATTGTTGTAATACACATCGGTCGTGATGTAACTAAAGTTACCTGATCGTTGTGGTGCAGTTTTGTATATGTTTTATTTTGTAAATCTGATATAGCTGAGTTTTCCTTGCAGATTCCTTTCAGGTCACTGAAATCTGCTAACAGCTTACTTATTGGACAAATTTGCTGCTTAGTCTTCTACTAGCAGGAGTAGAATCATTTAAAAGAATTAAATTAATGACGTTTCATAAATGCCTGAAACAGTTTTGCGTGAATAAAAAAAAAACCGTTCTACTCCTATGCGGATGAGTAAGATGTACCTATGTAGTTTTTCAGTGTCGATACATTACGTAGGAACAGTCGTTTTTTTTTTTATTATATAGTCTGTTTCTATCTTAAATTAAAAAAATAATAATGCTGTATTTGTTGTTTAAATTAAAACGAAGCCAACGTACGTAGGTGACCGTGTGCAGCGCATTTAAGTAATAAGGCTTAAGCTGTTTTGCTGGTCATAATACATAACAAGAAAGACCGAGCGTCGTTGAAAATCAGAAAGCAAGCAATATTTTTGCAGATTTAAAACCCTTTTCAATTTAACTTGGCTGAAAGGTGTGGAAATATAATATTGTACGTTGAATTTTTCTGAGAAAAATATCTTTTAAATATATTTACACTTTTAAAACGACTTCAAAAGACTTGCAGCTTTAATACCTGAATAACCGACGGTTTTTAAAAGAAAGAATATGCTTATATTGTTATATATATGTATATTAATCCAAGAATCTATCGTTAAATAGTCAAATGTTCATTTTTTTATAAGACGTTATTTTAGTATATTTTAATCCACATGATTATAATCTTCGCAATTGGATTAGATAAAAAGCATTTTTTTTAATTAATAAACACGACATGTGACATGGCGCCCAAGTGGTAAGCGCGTGGTCAAAGACAGCCACTAACGATCGCCATCAGTCTCTACCACTATGCCGACCTAACAAGATCTTTTTTTACACTTCGCTTGAAGGACTCCAGCAGCCCTATTATGTCACTTAAGCGCAAACGTTATATAATGTAATTCGTTAACTATATATATATCAATCACGCTTTTTTATACCAGTATACCTCCGTGGTCTAGCGGTTAAGTCCGTGAATTAGACTCGGAGGTATCGGGTTCGATTCCTGGTCGGGACACAAAAATATTTATTAATGTAAATAAATACATTTAATTAATATTTAATTTATTTGTGATATTTTTCGAGTTTGGTACGCTGGAGACATTAACGAGCTTGCCACTTGTCATCATTGGCCTATAGTAAAGTTGGCTAAATGTGAATCCGCTTATTTATAAGCGTGGTTTTTGAACACCCCGAAAGGGAACGATCGTGATGGTACTCACGCTATTAAAGTTGATATTCGCACGGCCGCTGTCAAGGTCGAGCGCTTATAGAGTTGAGAATTCAATAATATTTTGTAATTATGAGGCAAGCTCTGGGTTAATAACAAAATCCGATAATAACGCTTGCGCTTAAGTAACACAATAGGGCTGCAGGTTATAGGAGTGGGGAAACACATTGGCTAGGAGAGCATTCTACATGTTTAGCGTGCGACAGATGTAAGAATCTTAAAATTTATGAGTACGTAGTGGCTATGGTATGTGGATGCATATTTTAGCCTGTGCGTGTGGTTCAGTTGCGGGATAGAGAAGAATTAATTCGGTTATGGAGTTATGTATATTTATATTTTTGTGTATATAGTTATTAACTTAATTCTGTATTTATTTCTTTACATTTACTTAAAACAACCTCAGGTCCGGATTAATAGTCGTTGCTCCGCCAGTGCTTAGCACAAACTATTTCTCAGAACTCTCAAAATGACAGATTTTACTTTAAAAAACTGCTAAAAATGGCTTGTGCTAAGCACTGGCGGAGCAACGACTATTAATCCGGAACTCACTCTGCACTCTGAACATAAATCTATCACTCTCCCAAAGGTTAGGGTGGAGAACTTCATGGTTTTATGCTCGCCTATGTACATCATTTTATTTTGTGTGCAATAAAGTATTTTATTATTATTATTCGTAAAAAAATTGTAGCTTCGTGGTCTAGCGGTCAAGTCCGTGGATTTAGACTCGGAGGTACCGGATTCGATTCCTGGTCGGGACACAAAAAAAAAATATTCCTCGCCAAGCCGTCTGGCCAGCGTGGCGAGTGTAGGCCAAAATTCTCCAGATATGTGTTCTGGAAGGCCCATCTCCAGCAGTGGAGTTCTAGAACGCTGTGTTCTAGGGGCTGTAATGATAATGATAATGATGATAAAGTTGGCTAAAACGTATCGTGATGATACTTTACTTTTTACTAAATTTTGTAGCATGTCGTTGCTTGCGAGTACAACAGTTGCTGCAACAACCAACAAGGTTTAGAATAACTCACAAACTACAACAAGTTCGAAACCCAATTTAGGAATTTTGTAGTTTTGAAACTTAAAGTCAATTTGGCTACATAAAAGGATTGCCACATAGAAGGCATTATTTATTTATGTAAGAACTTTATTGCACAAATGTCTCCGTGGTCCAGCGGTTAAGTCCGTGGATTTAGAAGCTGAGGTATCGGGTACGTTAGATACATCAACGAGCTTGCCTGTAGTTAATTTGGCAAAATTTTGAATCCGCTTCTTTAAATGAAAAATGTGGTTTCTGACTACTGCGATGATACTTTACTTTTTAATTGCACAAAGTACAAAGGCGGTCTTAATGCCCGTAGACATTCTCTGACAGCCAAAGCTTAGGGACAAATTTGAACATATAGGTGCAATGATAGTAATAGTAAAAATAATATATTTTACAAAAAATATATGTATATCTATTATAATATTAATATACTAAATTCTAAGATTTACACAATATTACACATACATATATCTAAAATATACTAACGTGATTTAGAGCTATTCACAAAGTGTGAATAGACCAGTTTTTTGAATGACAATCTATTAGTTGCCTGCCTTATAAAAAGTAAAGTATCATCACGACCATTTCCCTTTCGGGGTGGTCAGAAACCACGCTTACAAATAAGCGGATTCATATTTAGCCAACTTTACTATAGGCCAATCATGACAAGTGGCAAGCTCGTCGATGTCTCCAGCGTACCAAACTCAAGAAATATCACAGATAAATTAAATATTAATTAAATGTATTTATTTACATTAGTAAATATTTTTGTGTCCCGACCAGGAATCGAACCCGGTACCTCGGAGTCTTAATCCACGGACTTACCGCTAGACCACGGAGGTAGTTTCCTGCCTGCCTTATGTTCACCGGAATAGCATTTCATAAAGTTGTGGCAGCGACTATGAAATAGTTGGAGACAAATCTAGAATGGTGTGAGGGAACAGAAAGAAAAGAAGGAGAAGAATGTAAAGATTTATCGTGGAAAGAAGAGAGATAGGCATTAGCTACATAGAAGGATGTAGCCGGTGGTTACTTACTAAGATTCTGTCTGTGAAAACGGTCCTCATCCCCAACTCGGCTTAGCTTCTGGTCCTGGACGACTCCACTGTTTGCCTGTTTAGTTGAAGAATGATTATTTACATATATATTATATTTTAAGATGCTACTATACTCGCCGCAAGTTCCGTCCAATTTATGCTAAGGTGATGAACAAAAGCATGAATGCTCATCGCAACAGCGCATCGTTCACCCGCCATGCTGGAGGACTCAGTCTGATCGCCGGTTTCATGCCAGTCACTACAGAAATGGCACTGTTCGACTTTTCATTCAATGAGTTGCTTGTGAGTATTTTATAGATTATTTTTCGCATATGATCGTTAAATCGGTAGTGGTCGGGTTTCCTTTAATCCAAAAAGGTCACGGTTCGAACCCTGGCAAAAAATCAATGAAAAAGTAAAAAAAAAGTAAAACAATTTTCCCAATTGCAATTGTCATAGACTTTCAATACGATCATAGCACGTTAAGCTGTCGTGTTCCCAGTACCACTAACACCAACTCGTAAAATCTATAACATATTGTAAAAAACAAAACATCAGGACAAGAAAATGCGTAATTCTCCAGAGGTGTATTCATTTATTTATGAAAGGATAACTAACGACTAATAACAAAATTGGAAAAAAATAATGAAAACATAAGGGTTCAATTAGAAGTTACCGCAAATGGAGTTTGAGGTCCTTAATTTTGATTAGTGTGATTTTAGTGCTAGAGCAAAGTCATAAATTTAATCGACTATAAAACTTCTAGCAAAGGATATACATTTTTTGATTGTGATTTTTAAATTAAAAGTTTAATTTAAATTACAACTGTAATCAGACACTGACGATTTCAGTTCCCAACATTATGCCGACCTGAATTCTTTGCTAATAACAGTCCCCAATTTAATAAAAGCTAAAAATAAAAATCACATGAAATTTTGCACAATATGTGAGAAATAGAATCAGGTGTCAGCTGTTGTCGTGCAGCAGTACAAGTACCCACACCTGCACGACGTCATTTTTCAAACGTAGTAGTTAATAATTTTGGTAAGATAATGGGTACTTAATAAAAATATGAACAATATAAATTTTATACTAAAAAGAATTAGGTAGGTACATTGTAGTGCATGAAAGATCAGATGAATAAGGATTACTTATTAAAAAAAAAAACAAAATTGTTAAAATATTTTCTAGGGCTATAGGCTACCATATTATTTAAAATTTACATATAATAATAAATATGTTGTTTCAATTGACGTTTGAAAAAGAAAGCTATGAAGTTGAAAATAATGATAATGAAGGTGATATTATTTTCAAAACAGATGTGGGCAGTATTAACAAAAAGGCATCAGATGGCATTACTAATGTGGACGCATGGAGAGGAGGCCTTAGCCAAATCTCTAGTTGCCTGCAAGCTTTATAAGGCCATGGCACACGAGGCTGCTGAAGATGACATGGAAACAGAGGTCTACGAAGAGCTAAGGCATTATGGCAAGGAGTTTGAAACTAAAGGTAAATATTTAGCAGTAAATAATTTAAATTATTTAGAATTTGTAATTGTGAAGCTGCTAAAGTTTTTAAAAATAATCCAATAGTGACTTATGATGCCGTTAGGCATTCTCTGATAGTCGACCTTGGGGACAAAAGAGATATCAAATAGAAATATGAGACGGTGCAAAAAGAGTTAAATAAAGACAGTTTTTGCTATAACTAATACTTATAATACTAATACTCAAATACATATACTACTCAATATACATCATATATTAACCTACATATACTCATATAATACATATATATATATAACCACATAATAATTAGAATAAACTAAAAACACACATTGAAATACATATATTTATTGAGACTTAATTAAATGTGTGAACACAAGCCTCTTAAAGGTGGCTCTATTCGATGTATTCATTGCGATATAAATCATATATTCAATTAAGTTGTTAGTTCTGTCAAAAATGATTCTGATCTGTTGTTTATATGTTTCGCTATAAAGGTTTGGTGATATAATTAACACTAAATTAACAACCATAGATTTATTATCCAATTTGTAGACCACTATAGCCATATATCTCTATTATTATGTAAAATCTCATGATTCACTTCTATCCAGTGTTATTGTATGGGACACTACAGTATTATAACATCTTCGCAAATTGGGTATGATATATCCGCCAGTGTATTAGCAGACGAAATTAATACAATATAATATATATTTTAAATAAGTTTATATGATGTGGCAAGGGTCTTCAGCTTCAGTCAGGTGTACATCACATAATGTGGTGCACTAACTGACGCTGTTTTTATGTTAAAACCCTAGCTCACGTACAGGTTTAACTAATTTAACAAAAGGCATTAAGGAAACGACGATAGACACAAAGAAAAATAATAAAGTATACTGAAATATACTATTAAAGATAATAATTATATAATAAAATAAATATTAAATATTCAGTATATAAATCACACAATACATAAATAAACCAACATATACATACTTAAATATAAACAAGGTTCGTGTGATGGCCATGAATTTCGTTATTTAGGCGCAAATATTTTATAAAGGAATTTATTTTAATTTATATAATGTTGTAATTTTGACTTAAGGTCCTCTAAACTAACGCTTAAACTGAAGTTAGAACATAGAATTTACTATTTGAAAGTCTAACCGCAGGATCAACTTTTTAACTAAAATGTACAGATAATAAATATAAAACAACAAGAAGCCAAACGGTATGAGAATTAAAGCAATGATAATAGTAGATAATTAATCTATGACAGTGCACTGCTGTTTATAATTGTTTTCGGCGTTCATTTCCAAATTGATTTTGATTTTTGATATTCACGCTACGGATGTTCCTCGACAAGAGAAGAAGAACAAAGGAGGTGGCGATGGCAAATATTCGTAATGTAACTAATATTTTATATAAAAATAACTACCAATGCCCGCTCTATCTTATTTTTATCTCTTTGAACTTCATCGAGACTTATTGTTAACAGCTAAATTGTAACCAAACTTCTGCATTTCTAGCATAACATCTCAATTTTGTTTTAGCGCTAGAGTTACTAGACTATTGTTACCGTCAAGATGACGATCAAGCACAACAGCTGTTGACTTGTGAACTACAGAATTGGTCAGGACAGACTTGCCTAAGTCTTGCTGTTGCAGCGAACCACCGTGCTTTATTGGCACATCCATGTTCACAAATAATTCTAGCTGACCTATGGATGGGGGGTTTACGTACCAGAAAAAATACTAATCTCAAGGTATGATTTCTATTGTTTGATATTTTACTGTTTTCACCTTGTTAACCCACAGACTTTGTAAGCACTTCTTCTTCGATGGAATTTGCGAGAATGTCTGTTTGTAAATCGATGGTGCACTCGAATGCATCTAACTTAATAGAATATTCTTTATCGATCCAATAAATCGTCGAATCTTAAACTTATATAATCTTTACGCGATTAACCGTAGATAATATACATATATTAGGATCTTAGAGAATGATCTATTATAATTTTGATACAACCATAGTCAAATTAAACTTTAGTATTAATGTTGATATAGTTTCTTGCAAGTTCTATTGAATTGTTTTCTAGTTATATGTTAGAACCATTAAAGGACGTTGTCTGTGTGTCAATGAGCATTACCATTTCAAGATCAGCATGTAGATTTTGTATGCAATTCAGTTTAGTACGGCATGCTGCTTCTTTAAGTGATATTGTGGTCTAGTCTCACGGTCCAGCTGCAATTCCACGGCTTTGTCCTCCTCTTGCGAAGGTAATCTTGAGCCTGCTGTTTCCGCTGTACCTCCTGCGATTGGAGTTCAAGTCCAAGGAGGAGCTGCAGCTGATGCCGCAGACTGAGGAAGAACACCTGGAGAACGAGAGCGTGGAAGACGACAAGAGCATACGAGACCCGAACGATGCTGAGGTATGTTCTTCACGTTGCTTCTGCAATAGACCTTTCTGGGGAATCGGTATCTGAATTTGCATAACTTTCAAATGCATTATCATTCATAATTAAATCTACTACTAGTTATTATTTTTATTTTAACTCGTATGACTGCGTAGTACATTACAATATTAAATCAAATCAAATCATTTATTTCCTTTGGTTATCTTGTAACAACTTGGATATTGTCAGCACTAAAATAATATAAAACGAAAACATAATAAAATGAAAACACAACACAAGTTAGGTAATACCCCACATATTATACTGTCTCACTCTCCCAAAGGTTAGCTGGTAGAAAAAGCCGAAATGGCTTTAAGTTCGCCTTTGTACATACTTTTAAGTTAAAGTGCAATAAAGTATTTTAATAATAATAATAGTAATCATAGTTGGACAGGTAATAATCCAGATTTATGTGTGTTATAATAGCATTATTGTCATAAGCAAGGTAATTGTAACTTAATAACCACTTAATATAAGATCGTGGCTGTAAATAGGCCGTGTCAACTAAATATAAATTCGTGGCTGTAAACGGGCCGTGTCATCTTATTTTCCAAATACCATTAACAATAATTTATATTCGTGTCTGTAAAGAGGCCGAGTCAACTAAATATAAATTTGTAGCTGTAAAAAGGCCGTTTCAACTTATAGATATAAAATAGTAATCATAATAATAACTATAAAAAAAATAGTTATTTAAATGATAACATGAATTGTGATTTTAAGCAATAGTATCTTTCTTTCATAATCTATATTAGCTGCTGTAAAACATTGCTTGTTAATAATGCTTTCAATTTTTATAATTTAATAAAATCTAAAATACAATTTGATATAAAATTTTATAAAGGCCAAATGTTGTCGTCATTTTTTACGATTGTCATCAAAAACTTCGATACAACAATATTTTTTTCAAGACCTTTTTCGTTAATAACAATTTTAGTAGATACTTTATTTAATGCTTTAGGGTTGATTTTGTCCATAGATATATATTGTATTCCCTTCTGATAAGTTATATCTGTTTTTCATATGTGTTATCCGAAAAAAAACTTTATATCTGAGGATTGATTAGTTTTAATTTAATTTAATGATTATAATTATTGTTTTTTAGGTTGTTGATTTCAGATACCTTTTCCTCATGAGAATTACAACACATGCATTTACATTATTTAAATTCAATACCTTTACAAATATCCAATTTGCTATAGTCACTTTCAAATTTAATTTTATTACGTACACTCGATATAGCCTTTAGAATACTTCAGAGGTACTTTAGTTTAAGTATTTTGTATAATAAATGACATATCCTACTTCCTATACATCGCTTGGATACAGTTTTGTCGCGTTCATTAATGAGACCACAATTGCTCTGAATAGAGTAATACGATTTTACAAATTAATCAGATTAGACTTTCTTATCAAACTGTTTTTTTTTTATCGCATAGTGCTGCGTTTAGTGTTTGAAATGCATTCACGGATTAAAGTGAGAACAGCCTGTTTATATAGGGTGGGCCAAGAATTCGTTAACATTTAAACCTAACACCCCTCGCTAATTCACAATTCACAAGTTCTTGTCAATAACATAAATCTGTGTATGCACATATCACATAGAAATAATTTCCCAACATTACGTTGTAATTAGCTTAATTAGCTTTTTTTCGGCGACCTGATATTACAAGCTATAAGTATAAATGTTATCACAAACGCAAAAACGTCTCCAATCTCATTTATCTGCAGTTGCATTTTGTTTAACTTCAATATCGCATACAGTTTCTAAGTTTTTAATTTGGCCAGTCGAATCGGTGTCATTAGTGAATGCTTCAAGTAAAGCATTTGTGCAAAATGAAGATTGTTACGTAGGTGGGGGTTGTGAAAAGACGAACGCTGTCTATAAAGAAGATTATACCTCCGGGACAGACCAAGTCTACACAGGTAGTCAAAAGAGTCGCCGTTGTAGAAGCCTCTTGTGTCGAACTTTCGCATTTCTCTTAAGCCCTTTATAGACTGCTGAAACGGACGTACAAACAAACTCAACTTTTTAATGCACAGACAATTTTTCAAATTATTTTTTAAGTTTTGTATTGTACACAATACATCAGACCCAAATACATATTTGTTCATAACGAACACGGTACACGGTATTTCTCTTTATTATATCATATTATATCATTATCATAGTCCAAACCATGGTATATCAAGCATGAGTTAAAGGTCTCGCGGAATTCTCATTGTTCTCTCTCAAACTCGTTGTTCAATTAATTTTAATAATTGTAGGAGGTAACAAATAAATTTAACCACATTGACGACTAGTTCAACATATTGATGTAATTAACTCACTCTTATGGAACATCATCTTGTTTGGGTCGCAAGTAGGTGATTTTTTTGTAAATATGTACTTTTAAAACTAAAAAAATATATATTTTTTTTAAATCGCCATACTTATTTCTTGTGTCGTAAACAAATAGCCGCCAAACACATACTAATTGACACATGGCGCTCATACTTCACACGAACATCAACAAAGGTTGTATGTACCAGTCTAGGAAAAAAACGTTTCCCTCTGCGAGCGTAATTTAAATGTACCAGTCCGGGTCAAATTTGATCAGACCTTGTATAACGTTACAGCAGTCTGTATGTAGGCGGGTGAATAGATTTTGTCACACGTTTATGTCTCACCTTGGATTTTATAGCTCCGTAAAATCAAATGGAGGCTTCGCATTTTAATGTTCTCAAATGTCTATTTGTATAAAGTTATTTTATAAGCTGGATCCATATAAGTATTATTTTCCTGATGTGATCACCGTATTCGCTGGTGTGAACGTGTTTTTTAAATAATACGATTAGACGATACAACGAATTAAATAATTATTTCTCGTATTCTGAATATTTATTTTGTCAGAATTACTACACGCTCTAGTGCTTTTGGATATCCACGAGCCTGTCTCTTTCATATTACGAATATTCATATTCATATTCATATGTTTCGAAATCTATTTGTAATTTTGTTTTATTTAAAAATGTTCTTTAAGCAAAATAGTAAAATAAGAAATACAAGTTTATGTAATATAAATATTAGCGGGAAATAACATTCGCTCTAATGTTTTAAGGTACCTTGAGTTTGACAGTTCTATTCGAGCGTAGTGAATAATTGACAGCTGTAATGAATAATTGAGTAGACGGGCCACCGTCTAACAATATGGGTGTTAGTCTAATTAGTGCCTACAAATGAAGAAAAGTTTGATAAAAAACGTAATTTGTAATCTGCAATAGTAAATGTATGGGATTTATAAAAGTTGAAATTTCAGACGAATGTAGTTTTTTTTTTTGAAAGCTATATTTCATTATTAGTTGACAGTTTTGCTATATCTTGTTTATTATTGAAAATACCGAGCGAGATAACTTAACATTTCCACTTTGTATATCATCGTATTGACCGTGTTCACACCAGCAATCATGATACGAATACGGTGATCGGCGAACGTTTACATTCAGTATACGTGGATCCAGCACTATACACGTGCTGTTGGCGACTTTATAGCTTTTAATTTAAATTCGTTGGTGATACATAAAGATTTATCGACCTTGTATTGTTCGTTAATTGTTTATACTCGTTGTTATTTAACTTAACAATTATTACACAAAATACACTTTTTTGCTTGAATACTTTCCTGTAATTTTGCTTTTCGCTTTACTGTTTCTTGTCGGATGAATGTCATTAGCATAGGTAACACTAACGTTTGTTCTATCTATATAAATTTGTTTTGTAGTCCAGTTACTGAGGGTTTTTATCACGGAATCGCATTTTTTTTTAGTGTACTAAATACCTATTCAAAAGTTGTGCTTTTTTTTCTAAAATATCACAGACACAGAGTCCTAGACTTTCATTGTTGCAGATGGGCCTTCCAAAAACATATATGTATCGCAAGAATTTGGCATACACTAGCCACACTGGCCAAACGGGATGGGGAAGGTCTAATGTCAATTTTAATGACAATTTATTAACGAATCCACAAGTTAGATTAAGTGGAACCGGGCCGACGGCTTAACGTGCTCTGTGAGGCACGGAAACGGAAAATCTATAAAAAAATGTACGTATGAAATGTATTTTCCATTAGTACATGTCGCGTACCTTTTTAGATTGGGAAGCGTTCTTACAACCGACCCTGTTCTCTATCCTAAATAGGTCGGTTTCTGAAATACACTTTTCTTTTGTACATTTGTCTCACAGATTTACAATACTCAAGAAGTTCAGCCGTCGGTTCCGGTTCCACTAACACCAACTTGTCTGGATTCGTTATAAACTGTCATTAAAAGTTGACATTGGACTCTCACCGACCCTTGTGGCCAGCGTGGCGAGTGTAGGCCAAAGTCTTTAGATATATGTTCTAGAATGCCCTTCTCTAACAGTGGAGGTCTAGAACGCTGTGTTCTAGAAGCTGTAATAAATAAATGAAAAGTATGACGTCACGAATTGAACACAAATGAAATCTGAGGTTAGCACATTTTTGCCGCTCCAGTAACTAGACTAATTAATGTTTCTCCTAAATCAAAAACATTTATGAACAATGATTCTTTACTTTCCGAGTGTCAATGTTTTAAAGGGGCTGATCGTTTGTCTATAAAATGTCCTGTGATGCTATTCTGTTTCTTATACCGCAAACTTTAAATTGTCAAAAAAAAAATGTTTACCGTCTGTTTTATATGAAATTATTTGATAGGCAAAAAACTCAATTTTTGGTTCTAATTGAAACGAAACGACATCTGTTATTATTTTACCTATTCACGTATCACTAAAACTTCAAACTTTAATTAGGTACCTACTAAAAACAGTATATTATGAAAACGACATCATTCGTACATCATCTTGTCACTGCTGGAGTACCCGCTATCCTAGAACCCTCTGGGATTGCGCGGAGTGATGGCAAGAGACCCGACGGCATGACCGTTGGGTCGTGTAAACTTGGCAGGTCTCTGGTGTAGGATTCGACATGGGTAGACACATTAGCCCTATCTCACATCCAACCTCGTCCAGCGCGGGAAGTGCGGCGGTTTCTGTTGAGAACATCAAGCTGCGCAAAAACGCCCACCTCAGTACAGGTTACGAGTTTGCGCCGTTTGGGGTCGAGACGATGGGGACCCTTAGCCAAGCGTCTCGCCAAGGAGTTGTCCAAACGGTTGACGGAGAAATCTGGCAATTATTTCTGACAACGTATTAACCTTGCTATACAACAGAATATGTCGTTTTCTTTCAAGGATTTACAATTTCCTACTATTCTGCATACTTAACTTCAAACACGTGATTTCGGAAATATTCACGTAATAAATCCGACCGACGATATAAGCGTTTGACTTCGTCAGTGTCTGTTTGTTAAACAATAAAGTTTGCGCTATAAGAAATAGAATTCGGCTACTGTTTCAGAACTCTTCTCTCACTTCACTTAAATGAATATGTTGTCGTAGATTTGGTTTTTTATTGAGAACCAGATAGTTTAATTATAAAATATCCAAATTTTCGCACTCAAGCAGGCATTGATTGGATCAGGAGCCGAATGCGAAACTCGCGTGGATCAGAACGGCAAAGTTGGTAAAATAGGATGGGAAACCAGCTATCGCGAACTGCCAGAACACCATTCGCCAGAAGACAAGAGAACCAAACCCTTGAGACTGAGAAAAAAAATATATGAATTCTTCACTGCTCCTATAACAAAATTTTGGGCCGATTCGGTGAGTTTTATTTTTTTATTATCATTATCTTTTTCAGCACGGACTCAACCAAGCGTGCTTTATTACAAAAAAAAAAACTAGCCCCTAAACAAAATTTTGCCACTCCGAACCTTAATCTAACTACCTACTAATTATATCTATTACATTGATGGGACTAGGTACAGAAAAAAACATACAAAAGTGTTTTTATTTCCATTGTATTAATCACCCAACGCACTAGTACGATAGCACATTAAAAAAAGAACTACGCACGAATATGCAGAGGGGTTTTGTAGAATTGTTTTTGGAGAGGATTATACTCACTATTTATATAAAATATTTTAGACCTTAAAGTTATCAATAAACCCTTCAATACCAAAAAAATAGATAATCGTGCTAAAAGGGATAAATGTTTTTGTCGTGCTAAAAGGGATAAATGTTTTTGTCGTGCTGAAAGGGTTATATAAGTTTTTAATATATGGTAGGCAGACTGATGGTGGCACCGTTCGTGCCGATAGCCTAGTAAAGTGTATCCACACGTTTCGGAATCAGGTTCGAATTGTCGTCATGCCCAGTGAAGCCGGCATAGGAACTTATGTCAGTCGTGAGTGTCTAATTGTCGTGAAAAAAAGAACAATTGTGTTTGACCTTCTCCGTGGTCTAGTGGTAACAAACGTTGCCGTGAACTCGGGAGGTCGTGGGTTCGATTCCCACCGGGGGCAAGTTGTACATTGTATAATTTGTCTCGGTCTGGGTGTTTATATGTAGAATATGTATATATTATATCCTCGCCAAGCCGTCTGGCCAGCGTGGTGTGTGTAGGCCGAATTCTCCAGATATATGTTCTGGAAGGCCCATCTCCAACAGTGGAGGTCTAGGACGCTGTGTTCTAGGGGCTGTAATGAATGTATAAATTTACAAAAAAAAAAAGTGTAATATGTAGTTTATCTATCAACCATCTAGTTTCCGTAACACAAGCCTCGTAGCTTACCACGGTAACTAGATGGCGCTGTGTGACCTGTCTGGAAATATTTATTTATTTATGACAGATTTGCGATTACACTCCACTCTTCTAGCAGATATTCAGGAGTTTCTGCAGCTTGCCAATGATACAAACTGCCATTGCCAATTAGACTGGCACCTTCGTTGAACATTATTAATTTGGTTTACCCACACAAGAGCAGTGACATTACGATCGTGGATCCACGTTTAGACACACAATATCAGTGATATTACAAATGTCCCGGCTTGACAGGTAATGACGGCAATTCGAGCCCGATCCCAAAACGTATGGATACATTTTACTGGCACGAACGGTGGATACTTCCCCGCCCCGGCAGACTGGGAAAGTAACCACCATCAGTCTACCTACCATATATTAAAAACTTATATAACCCTTTCAGCACGACAAAAACATTTATCCCTTTCAGCACGACAAAAATATTTATCTCTTTCAGCACGACAAAAAGATTTATCCCTTTCAGCACGACAAAAACATTTATCCCTTTCAGCACGACAAAAATATTTATCTCTTTCAGCACGACAAAAAGATTTATCCCTTTCAGCACGACAAAAACATTTATCCCTTTCAGCACGACAAAAACATTTATCCCTTTCAGCACGACCATATTTTTTTTTGTATTGAAGGGTTTATTGATAACTTTAAGGTTAATTACGACCATCAGTCCGCCTACCACCTATTTGTTGTTCTTGCTGAAAGTGTGTGCCATTTGCAATGATGTCAAACAAAATTTGTTACTTTGAAGGAGAACTAATATTGTAAGCTTGCCATGGTGTCTCTACATAAACCAAATATTTTTGATTCTCCCAAAATATTTCTAGCTAGTGTCACAACAGTGGTACGATAAAATAATAGACTGTATGCTTATAAAATATTCAGAACGAAAACACATTAACTATTATTGTTTCCTTGTTTATGCTTAACATAGTCATAGATATAGACATAGACAACTTATGATTTTATTTATTTATTTATATATTTCCGTGGTCTCGTGGTAACAAACGTTGCCGTGAACTCGGGAGGTCGTGGGTTCGATTCCCACCGGGGGCAAGTTGTACATTGTATAATTTGTCTCGGTCTGGGTGTTTATATGTGTATATATTTACAAAAAAATAAAAAACAAAGTATAATATGTAGTTTATCAACCATCTAGTTTCCGTAACACAAGCCTCGTAGCTTACCACGGAAATTAGATTGAGCTGTGTGACCTGTCTTGAAATATTTATTTATTTATTATAAAGTGTTCAAAGGTGACAAATGTGGCTTGGCTGTAAGGTGGGTTCGAACGAATTAGAAATATACTTTTCCTACGTACGTACGCACGTAACATTTATTTATTTATATAGTACACACAGCAGTATATACATATATTAACACACACACAACATATTATAAATATAACTTATCATATATATATGTACCAATTATGTATCATTCACATTCACCAATAAAAAGGGGAACTTATTACTTTTAAAACATAACCAAAATTAACAAAAAATTACAAAACTTACATAATGTAACAAATTTATGACTTCTAAGTAAATAGAAATAGTACTTAAAAAAAAATATTATAAATTAGGTGCCTTAGAAACTGAAACAAAACACTTATTAAATAAATTATAAGCTACTCATCAAAATTGGTTTGAAATGTTCGAGAACATTTTTTTCTGAATATTGTAACGGTCATGAAAGATGTCTATATCATTATTGGCACTGCAGAGACTACTGTAGGTGTTGCACATTCGAGATGTTAATGAATGTGAACCTACATTAGTTGCTGTCCTCCCAGCAACATTTATCATAGATTTACAACACCACCGTTCCCGTGAGGAGCACAGAACTTAAAGCCGTCGGTCCCGGTTCCACTAATATCAACTTGTGGAATCGTTAATAAATTATTATTAAAAAATTACATCAGTCAGACCCTCGCCAACCCGTCTGGCCAGATCGTGGCGAGTGCATGCCAATTTCTTAAGATTTTTTTTGAAGCTCCATCTCCAACAATGCATGTCTTAGTTCTGCACATCCTTCTTCCATTTCTGTGACTAGTGATTGCAGTTGTTGTTCGTACGATGTCCTTAGAACAGCTGTTACGTTAGGCGTGACATTGAAATAAAACCACAGGAATTTAAGCAATGATTGTTAGGTATATTAGGGAAAATGAATGTAAGACAACAAGCAAGAGATTCTACTATTAAACAGGGTAGGGTCTTAAGCCGTCCGTTGACCGTACGGAGGAGTACGCCTCGGAGAGCCTGTGGACAACGAGGCGTTACGGGAATCCTGGGCAGCTGGGTTCCAGCTCTAAAGTCCAGACATAGAAAGCCTTTTTTTTATACTAGCACGACATGTGACCTTGCGCCCACCTGATCGTAAGTGGCGCGCATGGTCCATGAATGTTAGCAACTGGAATCAGACCCTTATGTCCGACATCATCCCTAACACTATGCCGGCTTGACTAGATGCCTTTTCACACTTCGCTTGAAGGACTCCAGGTTATAGGAAAGTGGAAACACAGAGGCTGGAAGAGTATTCCACATCTTTATTGTGCGACAGATGTATGAGTCACCAAATTTATGGGTACGCGAAGGGATGGTGACTACGGTATGTGAGTAAATATTCTGACCTGTGCGTGTGGTTCGGTTGCGGAATGGAGAGGAAGGAATTAGGTTATAGAGCTCTTCAGAGCACTCACCATTGTATAGCCGGTAGAACACGCTCAGAGAAGCCACATCTCGGCGAAGCTGCAGGGATTCGAGAGTTCCAGATATAGTGGCATCATTCACAATTCGAACAGCTCGCCTCTATAGGACATTGAGAGCATCTGTGAGGTACTTGGCTGAACCATCCCAAAGGTGTGAACAGTATTCCACGCATGATCTGATCTGTGATTTGTACAGTAACAGTCTGATTGAAGGCGGGAAAAACCGCTTCACCTTGTTCAGTCTACTGGAAAAACCCGGGGAGCAAACGTTACATTCCATCTTTAGATTTACCACTACTCCAGTCCACACTAAAACAAGATACCATGTAATTGATGAGACCGCAGTGTTGCTGCCCTAATAAAAATGAATCTTTTGCACGTGGTCATGAAGTGACCCATACTAATCTGTCGAAAATCTCGCAGCACTGCTCGAATTTTTATATGTCCATGGTATTAGTTATTTTATGGAATATTTTAATTTTAGCCGTACCTACTCGTACCTATTCATGTCATGTTGTGTACTTAGTCATAGAATTGATTTTGTATATTTACATTACCTTTAAAAATATTATTAGTGACAAAATTGATTTATTTTAGCCATTGAGATATAAGTACTACATACAGGGTTGCTGGTATATATTTTTTATATCATTACAACCCCTAGAACACACTTAGACTCCATTGTTGGAGATGGGCCTCACAGAACATGTATCTGGAGAATTTGGCCTACACTCGCCACGCGCAGACGGGTTGGCGAGGATCTAATGCAATTTTTCAATGATAATATAGTAAATATTAGTTTCTGTTTATGTATATACGTTTAAGTAGTTTATGTATGTATTGTATATGTATTATTTATGTAGTGTATGTATTATTATTATGTAGTTTAAGTATTAAAATTATGTATTTATTTATAAGTACGTTAATTAAATTAACATCAAAATTATTTAAATATTATTTATTTTATGTTTGTTTTATAAACCTACCATAATTGATACAATGTCCCGAAGGTTGATGGTAAGAGAATGCCAATCGGCATTACATACGCCTTTTGTTAACAAAACAATAAAGTTTTTAAATAAATAAATAAAAATAAATAATTTATTAACTATTCCACAAGTTGATATTAGTAGCAGGCACGGGAACGGTGGTGTTGTAAATGTATGGCAAATGCACGTAAGAAAAGTGTATTTCTCATTAGTACATGCCTATTTTTTTCTTTTTATATATCTGCAGATAAGTACCAAAGCTTTATTAGGTAGTTTTCTCAATAAAAATCTATGTCAAACATTAGCGGGGTCACAATCGCTATCTATCTGGTAATCAATAAAAAAAACTTACTAGGAAATAAAATTTTAGAGCGATGGTAGTTCGGTTGTAAGGACGCGTTCCTTAACATCCTGAAAAGACGGGTTGGCGGGGGTCTGATGTCAATTTTAATGACAATTCAAGAACGATTCCGCAGATTGGTATTAGTGGAGCTGACGGTTTAACGTGCTCTCCGAGGCATGTGAACGCGCTGGTGTTGTAAATGTATAACAAAAAGTGTATTTTTCATTGGTCCAAGCTGGGGAACGAACCCACCTTTTCAAGATGTTAAGGATAGCGTTCTTACAACCGAGTCACCACTTCTAAATGTTCGGAAATTTATTTCCTAGAAAGTTAACAGAATACTTTAGTCAAAAGTATTTGCACGCAGGTAGTATGAGTCTGTAAGTTTAAGGTTATACAACGAAGTCAATAAAAAAATCTCCCTAAATAAATACGAGGTTAACAAGAAAATATCAAAGTTACAAAATCTTAGCTACGACCAGACTGAGATGCTTCTGTCCGTCATTGAATAGTATTTGTTCAGAATTAGAAGTATATTGTCTGTTTATTTTTTGATATGTGTCAGTAAAATATTAATACTCAAAAAACTATGTTGTATTATTTATAAGGGAAAATAAAACCAATAATTTCCCAATTCTCAACAACTGGCGACCGTGACAAAAATAACATGGAAACCAACAAAAAGGAGAGGTCGATGTTAAGACGAAATTTCACTATTAAATCTAAGCAGATATTATCGAAATTCGACGATGACATCACCGATTATCTAGCCCTCATCGCCGATATAGCTGTTTTAAGCAATACAGCGGAAAAAATGTTCAAGCTAGACGATGTTATTCTCCAAAAGATGTTGGACGATGAGTCCATTGATGAAGACAGTTTGTTCGCGGAACAAGAACAAATTGACAGCTACATACACCAATGGGCAAAAATCAAAGAGCTAAGTACTACTAGTAAGGTGAGAGGAAACGAGGAGGTAAGGTCCCTTCAAAATTTTTCAATCGCCAATAATTGTAGACGTAATTTTAAATTGCCTAAACTAGAACTGATTAAATTCGATGGTGAGGTAAAAAACTGGATTGCATTTTGGGGTCAGTTCCAAAAAATTCACAATGACGACTCTATTGACCAGCATGATAAGTTCCAATACCTATTACAAGCCACCGAAAAGGGTTCTAAGGCAAGATCTTTAATAGAAAGCTTTCCCCCATGCAGTGATAATTATACCATTGCAATTGAACATCTTAAAGATCGTTTTGCGCGTGATGAATTAGTAATTGAAGTATACGTACGCGAACTTTTAACTCTTATTATAACGCAAACTAAACTAAACCATCAAATGAATTTAGACGAATTATTTGACAAACTCAATACTCAACTACGAGCCCTAGAAACTCTCGGAGTCACCACCGATAAATATGCAGCTATGTTGTTTCCGATAGTAGAGTCAGCATTATCAGCCGACGTGTTAAAAGCATGGCAAAGATCTCAAGTAGGCAGCTCTAATAAAGATTCAGGTAAACATTTGAATAATCTATTAGAATTTTTAAAATTTGAAGTTGAATGTAACCAACGGATCTCACTAGCCCGTGCAGGATTTTCTAGTCATGATGACATCATAAATAATACAGAAGTGCAACCGTTTACTGCTTCATGTTTAGTAGAAACAAATAAAATTAAACTTTGTATCTGGTGTGATAAGCCGTCTCATTGTGGTGCCGAATGTTTTAAGGTTTCTAAACTATCATTTGAGGAACGTACTACATGCTTAAAGAAAAAGAAAGGTTGTGTAGTTTGTTTGAGAGCTGGTCATCATGTTAGTCAATGTAAATCATATGCGAAGTGTATTCTTTGTTCAAATAAACATAATGTAATAATGTGTCCACAACTTGAACAAGAAAAGAATAAGTCTCAAGAAGTTGTAACACAAGACACAGAACTATCACTAAGTCATCGCAGCAGCATTACTATTCTTCAGACGTTGTTAGTAAAAATTGTATACAATAATAAACATTTAATAGTACGAGCTTTATTTGACAACGGCGCACAACGTTCTTATTTGAAGAAGAATATTATTGAAGAACTAAATTTGCCTATGGTTGCTGAAGAATCCTTAGCACATTGTGTTTTTGGAGGGATTGAAACTAAAAGAAAGGTACACAAATTGTATAATATTACTCTCGCAAGTTTAGATAATAACTTTCAATTTAATATAAATGTTATTGATGAGAATAAAATTTGTGGAACGCTACCACCTGTCAAAGCGTCTGATTTATGTCAAGAGAAAATTCAGAAGCATAATATTAACTTGACAGACATAGGCTCCCATCCACTCGAAATAAGTTTACTAATTGGAGCAGATTTTTCTGGCCATTTGTATACTGGCAACATCGTTGAACTAGACAATGGCTTATTTGCTTTACAAACTAAACTTGGATGGACTATACAAGGTCAAAAAACAGGCGTGTTCAATAACACTACTATATTAACTTGTCAAGATAATGTAAATATTTCAGAATTATGGGACATAGAAATTATTGGTATTAGAGATCCTGTTAAAACCAAGTCTCAAGAAACCTTAGAATGTGAAATAGGGAAATCCTTTAATAATACTATAACTATTAATAATGAAGGTAGGTATGAAGTACATTTACCATGGATAGAAAGATTTCTAAATAATTTTCGTTTGAAGATAAAAAAGAGGCAATCAATAACTAACAATATTATCTGTTCAGACGAATTTAAAAATGCTGAAACAATAATTTTAAAACTTATACAAGTAGAACATTTTGATACAACGGGTTGTAAGAGGACTAATGGAAATAACGTTTACAAAGATGATAATGGTTTGTTAAAAGTTCAAACTAAACTTGTTCTTAGTAACGAGAATAATAGTTTCAAATATCCTATACTTTTACCCCATAATAATCAAATAATTAAGAGACTTATAAGAGAGAAACGTGAATGCTACAACATGCTGGTGTACGAACTATGATTAACCTTATAAGAGAAAACTACTGGATTTTACGAAGCAGACGCGTAATTAAAGAGATTGTTTTTAAGTGCGTTATCTGCAAAAGATTTAAAGTCAAAAAATGTGAATCGCCATTAGCTCCGCTTCCTTACAACAGATTAAATACATTTGTTGGTGTATTCGAAGTATGTGGCAATGATTTAGCAAGCCCACTTTATTTACGATCCAATATTAAATGCTATATCGTTCTGTTTACTTGTGCAGTTTATCGTGCTGTCCATTTAGAGTTGATTAATAGTGATTCTTCCGAACTGACCCCTATATCACCTAATTCATTTTTGCAATCTATTCCTCATAATAACGTTACAGATATAGATGAAGTCGATTTCAATAGTTTAAATTTCCGACTACAATTTATTCAAAAATTAATGGACGACCTCCGTCATAGATTTAAAAACGAATACCTCACCTTACTGATTCATAGAAGTGAAGAAAGAAGATCAGAAATAAGAACAGGAGATATTGTTTTAGTAGAAACAGATAAGAAGAGGATCGATTGGCACATTGGCGTAATTTTAGAACTTTATCCTAGATTAGACGGTATTTCAAGAGTTGCTAAAGTCCG